>OX388328.1:8473683-10873683 GCA_947579605.1 Athripsodes cinereus
GATGAATCTCTGAGTGAAATTCCCTGTAGCCAGTCAGCTGCTTAGGCGTATAGGATATGTCCGTCCAGCATTCTGACAGCACAACAACATCCCAATCCATCCGCAAGTCTGTTAGTTCAACAAGGAAGGAATCAAAGTTTTTATTTACACTTCGTATGTTAATGTGAAAAACCTTCAAGTCACAGCGTGAATCCAAATAATTACGACATTCACCAGCGGTAGTCAACCTTTTGGCAATGGCCGAACTGCAATCACCAAAGTAATCGACTGTCTCATCGAAGTCAACCTTAGCAATGGTAATTTGTATTTTCAACTGCTATCCTTTCAAATTTTAGTCTTATGGGACACGAACGGTCAAACGCCGTATGCTCATGGTCCACTCTCTTGTTTATTATACAGTTATGACACTTGTGAGGAAGTTCCTGTGTCTCACACGCTCTAGTATCATGCTTACCAGCACATTTAGCACATCTGTCAGTCTCTTGACGGCAATGAGCCTGAACATGTCCAAAAAATAGGCATCTCATGCACTGCACCAGAGGTGATTCATTTTCAACAGAAACTCGCTGATAACCTATATGTATCTTGCCCCTATCCATCAGAATTTTCCATGTTTTTGGGCTAACTTGACAAGCTATGTTTGCCAATAAAGAGTTCCTGTGCCTCCTCCTGAATTTGATCCTTACACGCTCCTCAAGCTTCAAATTACCATTCTGTGTGTTCAAAGAGACATTCAGGTCATCCTCGTTTATTCCCTTAACCACGCCCCTGAACACAACCAACGGGTCTCTCTTACTACCCTGAACAGATTCAAGTCCCTCCACCGACCTATCAATCTCTCCCTTTAGCACACTCCTTTCTTCCTCAGACGGCAAGTTTATAACTATAGTACCCTTAGAAGTCCTCTTAATTCCATCTATTCCAATTTTAAGAGCTCTCAGATTAACCTTCTTCTTAATTGCACTCTCTATGTCCTCACTTGTCCTCTTAGAGTCCTTCGCCCTGACAATGAGTGAGTGAGTGGTATTCACAACTGCTCCAGAGTAACTTTTATGGCCTAAGTAATCCTTATGAACTCCAGACACACTACCCGTCTGAGGACAGACTCCATTCATTCCCCCATCGCACAGCCTCAACTTCTCCTCCAGTCCATTTACCCTTTCCTTCAAGATCTTGTTCTCATTGATGATTTCATCCACAACGGAAAGCCTTCCAGTAATCTCAATCAGCATGGCGAATATATCATCCTTCAGAGAAGCCAAACCATCTCTCATGCTCTGTGTGACCTGGTCATTCAATTTAGCCACATGTGACCTAAGGTTATCCAAATCCCTCACCGTAACATTCCTCTGTGTGTCACCATTCTTACCTGAGGTATTTCTTAGTTGGTCCCCGTTCTTAAGAGTGGATGTACCCAATGTAGAAGGAGACTCAGCACTTCTAGTGTTCATCTTAGGCATACTGGAAGCAAAATGATAATCCAAGCAAAGAAAAGAGACAGTCACTAATCACTCTGCAATTTATAAAAATGAAGAAGATTGTCAAGGAAAACCAGTATAATAATACTCTATCAACAATTTCCTATCAATTAACAAATCAAATCATCAATTTCCGAGCCCCCCGCATATAAAACGAATAATTCCAATAAGTGACAAGTCAAACCATCAATTTCAACTATCGGGACAGCGCAAGACCGGTAATACACCAAAAACAACCCCAACACACACCTACAACGCTTGCCAGCGCACACGCACACCCACCATGCAATGTCAGAGTGATGAGATACACTAAATTAATAATGCAACAAAACAAATAAGTATATTAAGTACACTTACTGGTATAGATATGAGATAAATTTTATAATAAGAATTTTCAAGAATTTTCAAGAATTTTCAAGGTAAATGATAATTACATTGGAAAAAAAAAAAAAAAATTATTTTTAGTAGCTGATGATTTTATGAGGAGCCTACCAGTTCAGTATTTGGGCGTTTTAAAATATCAGTCAAGTTTTAAATTATTAGTCAAGTATCACATATTAATAGGTACAGAGTATGGGACAATACAATTATAGTCGTAGGTACAATATTATTCAGAATAGTCAATATGAATATAAAACAAAATAGTGTAGAAACCAAATCAAATTAAAGTCAATATGTAAAATAAGTTGAAGTATGCAGTGATATAAGTAGAAAGACATAAAACAATCAATGTACAATGTGAACACTAGTTCGAGTAGGTATAGCAATTTTATATGTAATCCATTTGGCACAATAACCAAATTTCCATAGGGCAATATTTTATAAATAAACAAATATTAGACATCTGATAATGAAAAACAGAAATAAATTTTACAATTGAATGAAAATGTTTATAATATGCCAAAATTGTCCATAAAAAAGCAAAAGTAATCTATAAAAGTAATCCTCTATGATTGCGCAGAGAAATAAAGAAACATCAACGAGAAAGCAAGAGCGAAACCCCAAATATGTGTTGCAACCCACCCTCTTAGCTTGAAAAAAATAGTGTACATCAAAATATCTTGAAAACTGTTGGTCACAGGATACTGCTGTCGCGATGTTTACGGTGTACTCCGATGAGCTCTGTTCTCCAATGAGATTATAGTTCAATATTTATTATTCGGCCAATATCGGATAATTACTTTGGAATATGCAATTTAGTTCCACTAATTTCACACTACTGCGTACGTAATAGTGTTTATTCGGTATCACGATTTCGCTGTTCGCGTTCCGCGCAAATGTACTAGCTTAAAGCGGTTTCGCTACTACGACTCCGCTCAGCGGTTTCGCTTTCGCTATTTCGCGGCGGAGGTGTGCTAAAGCCCTAATAGCCAGACTCCGGATCGGCGCCTGATGATGCGAGCTCGGAGTCCGCGAAGCTGGTCGTGCGTTGGTCTTGCTCAACAGTAACGCAGGACAAATAATGAATATTTATTTTATTTGATAATTTAAACCGTCAAAAATCCAACCTCCTCATTCCTAGAGGAGTGCTGGCGTTATTACACCGAACGTTCATGCGGAAATCCCACTCCAACGTCAATCGCTGCTTGGTCATTGACTTTCTAGATGTTGCACAAAACACTTCAGTACAATCAATCACCATGCGACAGTTAGTGAATTTAGCGAAACTGTTTGGCAAACATGTTTTATTTTTTGCTTGAGTTGGAATATCTTTCATTAAGCCCTCATACAAATAAAGGTGGAATATATTAATCCATGTTATAGTGACATTACTTATAGTTTGTTTACTGCACGCAAAACATACACTTAAATCCGTGTGCGTTAAATTGAGCCTTAATTTCATTAAGGTCATAAAAATTTGGTCACCTTGGCCTATCCGCGTTACTTTCCACCCAAAGTAATAGTTAACCTCAATCCCATCAAATAAACTTAAAAAAATATCTAAAATTTCCTGGTTGGGTAGTCCGGTATAATAGCGAATTAATCTGTCATTCCCTTGAATAATATTTAGACACCAGGGAACTGATTTCAATGCATCCATTTCTCTGTTAAGCCGCTCATTTTCAGACCTTAATAACGTGTTTTCTGACACGGTCACAACCCTTTCTACTGTACTAGGCAGTAGAAAGGGTTGTGACCGTGATCTTCTGTATTTTGGTGTACTGTCTGTGCTTCATTCACTTTAGAGGCCTTTTGAAGTTCATTGAAATTGAAGATTTTCTTCTTATTTAATTAATTTGCTTTTTTACCATCTTTAAAGTGGCAACTGCAAATACGCAAATGCTTTGATGGCAATCTATCTGCTCTCCTGGAATATAAAACATGCACAATATTAGACTGGTACATCATATGATTTAGGTTAGATAATATACCAACAGAAGAAATATATGCAATACACACTATCAATTATCTAGAGTAATGTTTTTAAATTAAAATCCACTAATAATATATATAAACGAATAAGCATCTTATTCTATTTCGATTATATTCTGGTGCAATACACGTGTGACTGATCCAACAAGTAACGTACCTTATATGTTTTATCCATTTTTTCAATATCTTCTTATCTTTCGGAAACGTAAAAAAATTGCATTTATGCTTGTCGTTATAATGATTACATCCAGGCGCAAAACACATCATTTTGAATTATTTAATTATTTAAAATAAATTGTTTTCCGAAAACCTCTCAAACCCCCGTACAAATTAGTATGAAGCTGTCAAATGTCAAAAAGTTTGTTGGACCGCTCCGCTGGAGGGCGCACGATTCGCTTTACAAGCGTATTGTAACTGGCATTTGTAATCTTATCTTGTTTTTAAAAATTCAATGCGTTCCTGGGCCAGTTTAAAAATATTACTAAAGAGCTCATTTTGGTTATGGACCTACTAAATGATGTTTGTGACGATGGCATATTTTCACATCTTCCCGATGATAGCCTTCAAATATGAATGTTTTAATATCGCTTTTAGTGCGAATTTAATACGGTGTTTTGTTGAATAATTTGATTCCTAAATAAGCGTAATGTCGTTGTGCAATATCTCTTTTCGTATTGGTAAACAGTTTGCCATTCTATGTGTCCTTCTTGTTTGGGATACTTCCTATGGTGTTCTGTAGTCTTAAAAAGAGCAAACTTTTTGTGCATTCGTTCTACTGTAAGAACGTTTATTTCTTTGCGTAAACATATTTATCAGATTGATTTGAAGGATGATTTTTAAAATGATTCTCTGTATAACTTCCAGATGTTTCATGTTGGTAAAGTAAGCTCCGCCTCAGCCAGAGATGCCTTAATGTATTATGAATTGGGCCAATTTTTTTTTAAGACAAGTGCGCTAAACTTTTCTGTAAGTCTACTAATACTGAAATACTTGTTTCCTTATTCCAGTATACTTAGGAAATCCTAATCTCTGAAGATAATTTGGTGAGAGAAGTTGTACTTTTGTTTTCCACCTTTTTTTTTATTGAATTTTTTTAAGATCATTGCGCTTACCTTTTCTGTAGGTCGGCAAGTTCTTTAATACTTCTTTGTTCATTCTAGAATATCTAGGAAATTTCGTCAAAGTATTCTAAAGCTTGCTGTTGATTAAAATGAATATTAAACGCAGTTCTTCTTCATTTTTTTTTAAGAGAAGTGCGCTTACCTTTTCTGTAGGTCGACAAATACTGAAATACTTATTTGTTTATTCCAGTATACTTAGGAAATCCTAATCTCTTAAGATAATTTGGTGAGAGAAGTTGTACTTTTAATTTCCAACTTTTCTTTTAATTTTTTTTAAGAGAAGTGCGCTTACCTTTTCTGTAGGTCGGCAAATTCTTTAATACTTCTTTGTTTATTCCAGTATACCTACTTAGGAAATCCTAATCTCTGAAGATAATTTGATGAAAAAGTTGTTCTTTTATTTTCCAACTTTTCTTTTGATTAATTTTTTTTAAGACCATTGCGCTTACCTTTTCTGTAGGTCTACAAATACTGAAATATTATTTGTTAACTCTAATATATCTAGGAAATCCTAATCTCTGGAGGTGAGAGAAGTTGTACTTTTATTTTCCAACTTTTCTTTTGATTTACCTTTATCAGGAATAGTGCAATAACGCTTTCTGTAGGTCGGCAAATACTGAAATACTTATTTGTTTACTCCAATATACCTAGGAAATCCTAATCTCTGAAGATAATTTGGTGAGAGAAGTTGTACTTTTGTTTTCCACCTTTTTTTTTAATGATTTTTTTTAAGATCATTGCGCTTACCTTTTCTATAGGTCGGCAAATTCTTTAATACTTCTTTGTTTATTCCAGTATACTTAGGAAATCCTAATCTATGAAGATAATTTGGTGAGAGAAGTTGTACTTTCATTTTCCAACTTTTCTTTTGAATAATTTTTTTTAAGATCATTGCGCTTACCTTTTCTGTAGGTCGGCAAATTCTTTAATACTTCTTTGTTTATTCCAGTATACTTAGGAAATCCTAATCTATGAAGATAATTTGGTGAGAGAAGTTGTACTTTCATTTTCCAACTTTTCTTTTGATTAATTTTTTTTAAGATCATTGCGCTTACCTTTTCTGTAGGTCGGCAAATTCTTTAATACTTCTTTGTTTATCCTAGAATACCTAGGAAATTTTGTCAAAAGTATTCTATTGCTAGCAGGTGTACATCAATTTTTTTTAAGACTAGTTCTCTAACTGTACGGTACTACTCGATTCTGAGAGAAGACTATATCTCCAGAAGGTGGTCAGGAGTCGGGGTGATTATTATTTATGATGTTGATTTCGTTTTTACGGTTATCATTGTCTGTAAGTTTGTAAGAGCGATCAATAAATGTTATGGCTACTGATTGTATCTGTGATGGATGATGGTGTGAAGCTGCGTGGAGATATCTATTAGTATGGGTTTTTTTTACGGTATGTGGCATAAGACAGGGAGCCGTCGTCTTTTCTTGTGATGAGCACATCGAGGAAGGGTAATTGTTTATTATCTTCTACTTCCATAGTGAATTTGATAGTGTGGTGTAGTGAGTTAAGGTAATTAAGGAATTCATCGAGTTTTTCTCTTCCATGCGGCCAAATTGCGAAGGTGTCATCTACATATCTTTTGAAAAGGGAGTGTTTATGAGGTGAATTTTGAAATGCTTTCTATTCTAATTCCACGAGGAATTTGTCACAGAAAACCGGACTCAAGCTGGAACCCATGCTTGCACCAGAAACTTGTTTGTAGTATGTATCTTTGTAGAAGAAAAAGGTGTTATTCATACAGTGTATGATCAATTCAAACGCATCGGGAGGAATATTAGGTAGATTTTTTTATTATTTCTATTGTTTCATTTACTGGGACTTTTGTTAACAAAGAGACAATGTCAAAGCTGACTAGTAGATTATTGGGCTTGAATAAATGAAGGGTCAGAATTGTGGATATTAAAAATAAAAGTTGGTCTTTTTACTTAATTGAATATTTATAATTTGAAAGAATCATTAAAATATGTACACATTACTACACATACATACAATGCAGGAGTGAAAAATCATAAGAAAACACAATTCAAAATTGTTCCATTTTCAAACAACAAATAAATGTAAACAAACTACTATACTAACTATTTTAATGATGTGATTTAGGTAGGTACCTATTTACAGCCCTGTTAAATTTATTTAAATATAAATTTAACAGGGCTGAACCTTAGTTCACTTTTATTACACTTCCCATGACGACAGCAATAGTTATCCAATATAACAAAGTTTGTTAGAACATATTCTTCTAAAGTAATAAGTCTTACATTTGTTGTATACAATTTACAATTTTCGTTCAGTGTCGAGATACTGCAGTATCTATAACTGGTTTCTTTAACGAAGAGTTACATACTAAATTTGCACTTTCGGATTTAAGTTAGGATAGATAAAAATCCAGGCATTGGATTTCCTCAATTTGTGAAAAAGTTGTTTCAAAATTCATGCTACGCATATCACATAATTTTGAGATGGTTTTAGTCATAGGATCAAGCATGCTAGACTCCCAACTTGGTTTCGATGATTTGAGATACAAGGTGTTAAATGTCTCGCATATTTGTTTTTGAGCTTCTTTACAGTTTAGACATAGAGTAAAGATTGTTCATGTCGCACATCTACAAATACTCAATCCCGTTTTTCTTTTATTGGAAAAAGCAATACTTGGTATAATTTGGAGTTTGTAATGACCAACACTAGTTTCGTCTAAGCTGACACGTCGCTTAGGTCTGAATTCTGCTTCTGAAACTGCTCCACCTCATTTTCATGGTTGAGTTCAATGGGCTCATGTGATGCCTCTGTTCTAGCAGTGTTGTCGACTTACTGAGTGATGACATAATATATTGTCTTTCATCATAAACATGCCGGTTCTATCTGCTGGATTATTTATTACATTCATAGTTAATTGCATTAACTAATAAATTGTCCAGCATATTGGTGTAAATTTGTTTTTTTTTTTACGTTGCTGCCTTGCTCTATTTGTCAAGGCTTCCTATCTACACTAATTACTTTTTCTTTGGGAATGGAAGATGGAGATATGGCAAAATTTAAAACTTTTGAAAGGGTGGAAGATGTGCTTTAGTAGCTACCGTATGTGACTGTAGGCAGCCCGACTTCTTGTTTCTTTTCTCATGTTCTTCTAAATGGGAGATAACCATGAGATTGTGTTGGTTTTTTAGAACAACAAAGACTTACCATTTTCATGATAGGGTTTATTGTGATCCAAGCATTTTTGTTGGTTTATTTACACCATTCTTAAGATCTCATCGTTGCAGAATTTCGAGTGTTTGTCGAATCATATATTTGGATCTAAGGTATTTTGTCAATTTATATAAAATAAACATCATTTTTATGATGCCAATTAAGAATCATTTTGATTCATTAAATTTCAACAGTTTTCTGCGAATGTCCTGTTTGTTTGCAAAATGCGCAGTTTAATGTTTTCTTTTGCAAATTTTCTCCGTCGTTCTGAATTTTTTTACTCATTTTCTACCCTTTGGCAGAAAACTGACATCTCTGAATATATATTCGGTTCTTTAGTTGTTAGCATTTGCCTGAATTGTGGAAAAATTCCAATAAGGAAAGCAGCAGACCTCTTTATACAATTATCATGACCGTATGTATTTAAAAACTAACATATTGGAACTGCTGATGGGGTATCAGCGTAACTGACTTCCATGGGCTCATGTGATGCCTCCATTTTAGCAGTGTTGTTGATGTTACTGAGTCATGACATAATATATTGTCTATCATCTGGAAATCATCAAAGAACACACATCTGGTTTCAGCTTTTTTCTAATTTTTTTAAAAAATTCTCATTCGTAGTTCATGCTCCTCCGCCTCCCACTTTGTTCATTGTAACCTGATTCCTCCAACTCTCATGTCGGCAGATTTCCAGAAACTTACTCAGGGGTTTCGTTGGGTAATATTATATGAGAATGTTTGTAAGTGGTAAGTGAAAACATCAGGTTAGAGGCATAAATAGTTTATTGAAGAACACATAATTCTTATTATATATATAAAGACAAAACGTTTCACATTTTTACACAGAATTATTATCTATGTGACACTCACAGTTAATTAAAAAATGAAGAGAAACGGAAATTGAGCTACCGGGTTCCCTATTAGAAAGGAGAACCGGGTAAGACTGACGGCAACGATGGAAACTAGAGGCAAGCGGTGAGAGAAACGGGAACTACTTTTGTTTTGGACATTCCGGCCAGTGCTTCACCGGATTTCAAAAGATGGCGACACAAGTATCAATTTTTTTATGAAACTCATATGACATCATGCTCTTCCTCTTCCCACTTTAAGTGTAGTGCATGTGCCTCTGCTTCTCTCTTTTCCATATTTACAATATATTCTAACTCTGCAGGTTGTTTCTTTTGCTCATTGTCTAAGAGAAATATTTTAAGTTGTAAATAAATATCACATACAATTGAGGTTTAAAAAACTCAAACGCACCTCTCAGGCAAATATCATAAAAAATAAATATGCGCGGATTTCCGGACACCCTATGACTCCTAGGAGTCCGCGCACTCCTAGGAGTGGGTGGACTTCTTCTAGGAATTCGTGGACTTCTCCTAGGGCTCCGCTGCGAGATCTTGTGGGCTCTGAAGCCCTTACGGGTGTCTCTGGAACCCTGACTATAGTCTCTGGAGCCCTGGCTCTTGTTGAAAACCACGATACATTGTCTGTAAAAATGTCATAAACATATTACATTTTGAAATAATATTACACTGATTAAAGGAATTTTGTCATTTATCACTTTCTGATTATAGTACTTGTTTTTTTTATCATTTTACTATTCTTTTATTTCAATGTGACAGCCTTATGGGCTTCTAACATAATAAAGGAACCGTTAAACTTTTATTTTGTGTACACTTATAAACAGGGTGATATATTCTCCTTTGCACGAGACTTGTCTCTATAAGGAGGATGTTTAGAAATAAGTTTTCATCAAATAGTCTATGTATTGTTATGTCTGTATTAATTATGTTAAATAAAATAAAATAAAAAAATTGATACTTTTTTTGTCTGCATTGTTTGTTTTTATGAATAAATTTTGTCTGTAGTGTGCTATTGATGTTAATAAATAAATGCAAAAGAGAGATTCCTAGAAAGCTTAACATTAGTCTATTTTATTTCGCAATCCACGGCGTGAGCCTTTTACATGTTCAAGAATACATTTTAAAACTCATTATCACACATCACAGCACTTACTGTAATCCGGCGACTCATGCTGGCCAGAAGTGGTGGGGGCATCAAAGACCTCGATCACCACATTGTTTTGGGGTGTGCAACTTGACTGAAATAAGAATAATTTAGGTTCATAATTATTTTTTCGAGTTATGTTGTACATTAAACTTACCACGACTCCATATTATCCACTACCATATTTTCAACAGGTACATAGGTATAATTTATAATAAAGCAGTAATAGTAGAAATATATTTCTCTTCTAATCACAATGTCTAAGATAAATAAGAAAATTAATTATCAATCATATAAAGTTAAAACCACTATAGACGACTCCTACACATTGAATTAGCTCAGAAAAATTAACATTAATCAGAGCAAGTAAAATACAGTTATCAACACGACAGACTGTGTTCCCTTGAAATCAAAACTAATTATATTAATACATAAAAAAACTAATCATTCTCAAAGAATTTAATTTAAAGATGATGCACATTATACAAATTTGGCATTCTCATTGATTCTAGTTTGAAAAACAAAATGTAAAATGAATGACAAACCCTTTTCCACTTATCGGGTGGCCTTGCTGACCCACTGCCATCAGCATTTAAGGTTGTGGCGAGATCCGACCACAACCTGTCGGACAGCGCCCGTCCCTGAGACCCCGTTTGGGGCCGGGATAAATCTCCATGTCTGTAAAATAGTATTGTGGATATAGGAAATGACGAATTGAAATAAAATTTAGCTATCTATCCATTATATTTGTTATCAAATTGCCTTGTACAAGGAAAGTCAACCTTTTTTTCTTTGGGCCACATACAATCATATTATATTTTTCAAGTTATGGCTGCAACACTTTACTGGGTAAATAACTCAAACAGAATAATAATAGCAGGTATCGCTTATCGGCATATGTATTTACTGCTATTGATAATATAAATTATGGTCCCTGTGTTGTGATTATTAATTCTTTGTTGAAAAGTTCACCTCTCAATATTTACCGCGAAGGTCAACGAAACGTTTGACATTTTGTAAGTGATATAAAGTTTAATACCGCGAGGTTAATATACACCGTTGTTATGAATGTTTATACACATTAAGCAACAAAAATTGTTCACTAAAATCTTCACTAGGCAGAATACTTGTCGAAAACTATTCATTTATACGAGGACGACATTGCACTAGTTTGATTTTGGTCTCGCCCTGCACTTTATTTCAGTTAAGTCAAAAAATAATAATAAATAGACACTTAGTTTTATGTAATTGTGAAAAAAAAAAAGAAATTGTACATACCTTTCCATAAACTCTACTAGTATAATCGCCTGACTAGCGCTAGTCACCTGTTTACCGGCCATTTTTGTTTATTTACATATGATTGTCAACAAAGGAACACCAGCTGTTGCATGGTGCAACTTCATGTTGGTAGTTTAAGATGATTTCTGCGCATGCGTTGTATGAACAACGCTTGGATTTGTGAAGTGCCAGTGTGACCTGTTAAATATGTAGTTGACTACCAACGAAATGGGAATCCTCGCTCATGTTGATGTGTTAGACACGCTGACCGACACACTTCAAGTAATCCGACTTCGACCCCTGACCTGTCTTTCATCCCAATTGCTCGCACGTGATTACGTCTCCAATTGATCGTATTTTTACATATCACTCCTCCTCAGATGATGATGACTTCTACATGTTTTACATGGATCATACCTGTCTTTCATCCCAATAGCTCGCAAGTGATTACGTCTCCAATTGATTGTATTTTTACATATCACCCCTCCTCAGATGATGATGACTTCTACATGTTTTACATGGATCAGACCTGTCTTTCATCCCAATAGCTCGCAAGTGATTACGTCTCCAATTGATTGTATTTTTCATATCACCCCTCCTCAGATGATGATGACTTCTACATGTTTTACCATTGTCTACATGTTCTGATTTAGTCTCGTCAGATGTTACAGCAGCTTGACTCCCATCAATGCATCCAATTACTCCAGGGAATTTATTTCTTAAAGAATTGTAACTGGCATTTGTAATCTCATCTTGTTTTTAGAAATTCAATGCGTTCCTGGGCCAGTTTAAAAATATTACTAAAGAGCTCATTTTGGTTATGGACCTACTAAATGATGTTTGTGACGATGGCATATTTTCACATCTTCCCGATGATAGCCTTCAAATATGAATGTTTTAATATCGCTTTTGGTGCGAATTTAATACGGTGTTTTGTTGAATAATTTGATTCCTAAATAAGCGTAATGTCGTTGTGCAATATCTCTTTTCGTATTGGTAAACAGTTTGCCATTCTATGTGTCCTTCTTGTTTGGGATACTTCCTATGGTGTTCTGTAGTCTTAAAAAGAGCAAACTTTTTGTGCATTCGTTCTACTGTAAGAACGTTTATTTCTTTGCGTAAACATATTTATCAGATTGATTTGAAGGATGATTTTTAAAATGATTCTCTGTATAACTTCCAGAAGTTTCATGTTGGTAAAGTAAGCTCCGCCTCAGCCAGAGATGCCTTAATGTATTATGAATTGGGCCAATTTTTTATTAAGACAAGTGCGCTAAACTTTTCTGTAAGTCTACTAATACTGAAATACTTGTTTCCTTATTCCAGTATACTTAGGAAATCCTAATCTCTGAAGATTATTTGGTGAGAGAAGTTGTACTTTTGTTTTCCACCTTTTTTTTTATTGATTTTTTTTTAAGAGAAGTGCGCTTACCTTTTCTGTAGGTCGGCAAATTCTTTAATACTACTTTGTTTATTCCAGTATACTTAGGAAATCCTAATCTCTGAAGATAATTTGATGAAAAAGTTGTTCTTTTATTTTCCAACTTTTCTTTTGATTAATTTTTTTTAAGACCATTGCGCTTACCTTTTCTGTAGGTCTACAAATACTGAAATATTATTTGTTTACTCCAATATATCTAGGAAATCCTAATCTCTGGAGGTGAGAGAAGTTGTACTTTTATTTTCCAACTTTTCTTTTGATTTACCTTTATCAGGAATAGTGCGATAATGCTTTCTGTAGGTCGGCAAATACTGAAATACTTATTTGTTTACTCCAATATACCTAGGAAATCCTAATCTCTGAAGATAATTTAATGAAAAAGTTGTTCTTTTATTTTCCAACTTTTCTTTATTGATTTTTTTTAAGATCATTGCGCCTTCCTTTTCTGTAGGTCGACAAATTCTTTAATACTTCTTTGTTCATTCTAGAATATCTAGGAAATTTCGTCAAAGTATTCTAAAGCTTGCTGTTGATTAAAATGAATATTAAACGCAGTTCTTCTTCATTTTTTTTAAGAGAAGTGCGCTTACCTTTTCTGTAGGTCGACAAATACTGCAATACTTATTTCCTTATTCCAATATATCTAGGAAATCCTAATTTCTGGAGGTGAGAGAAGTTGTACTTTTATTTTCCAACTTTTCTTTTGATTAATTTTTTTTAAGATCATTGCGCTTACCTTTTCTGTAGGTCGGCAAATTTTTTAATACTTCTTTGTTTATCCTAGAATACCTAGGAAATTTTGTCAAAAGTATTCTATTGCTAGCAGGTGTACATCATTTTTTTTAAGACTAGTTCTCTAACTGTACGGTACTACTCGATTCTGAGAGAAGACTATATCTCCAAAAGGTGGTCAGGAGTCGGGGTGATTATATGATGTTGATTTCGTTTTTACGGTTATCATTGTCTGTAAGTTTGTAAGAGCGATCAATAAGTGTTATGGCTACTGATTGTATCTGTGATGGATGATGGTGTGAAGCTGCGTGGAGATATCTATTAGTATGGGTTTTTTTACGGTATGTGGTACAAGACAGGGAGCCGTCGTCTTTTCTTGTGATGAGCACATCGAGGAAGGGTAATTGTTTATTATCTTCTACTTCCATAGTGAATTTGATTGTGTGGTGTAGTGAGTTGAGGTAATTAAGGAATTCATCCAGTTTTTCTCTTCCATGTGGCCAAATTGCGAAGGTGTCATCTACATATCTTTTAAAAAGGGAGGGTTTATGAGGCTAATGGCTGAGAGTGAAAGTGATTTACAAAAGATTGTGTCAGTTGTATATGAAAGTTGCAGTATGAATGGGATGAAAATGAATGTGACAAAGACGAAAGTGCTGGTGTTTGAAAGAGAGATTGAAAGAACAATGTGTGAAATAAAGGTTGGAAATGAATGTTTGGAGCAAGTGGACGAATATGTTTATTTAGGAAGTATGTTTGTAAGGGATGGTAGGTACGAAAGGGACATTGAAAAAAGAAAAGTGGCTGGTGCGAGAGTGAACGGTGCACTTCGATCTATTGTTAGCAATAGCAATGTCTCGAACATGGCTAAAATGCTGGTGCACAACGCCATCCTCGTACCGACACTGATGTATGCAAGCGAGACTTGGACATGGCTGAAGAAGGACGAGAGTGGAATAAATGCAGTGGAGATGCGATCACTGAGAAGAATGGTAGGCAAAACACTGCGTGATAGAGTAAGAAATGAGGATATTAGAAGAATGAGTGGATGCAAGAGGAGTGTTGTTGATAGAATGCGTGTAAATAAATTGAGATGGTTTGGTCATGTGGAGCGAATGGATGGTGTAAGATTGACGAAGAGGGTGTATTTAGCTGAAAGAGAGGGTGTGAGGAAGCGCGGACGTCCGAGAACCACGTGGCTTAACCACGTGGATCAAATTCTCAAAGATGGTCGCGTGTTAAGTAAGAGGAATCGGCGGGCATGTATGAGAAACTGGATGAATGTAGAGGAAGCGAAAGAAGTATGTAAGGATAGAGCGACGTAGCGTTCCGTTCTCTCTGCCTACCCCACCTGGGACACGGCGTGAGGGTATAGTATAGTATAGTATAGTTTATGAGGTGAATTTTGAAATGCTTTCTTTTCTAATTCCACGAGGAATATGTCACAGAAAACCGGACTCAAGCTGGAACCCATGCTTGCACCAGAAACTTGTTTGTAGTATGTATCTTTATAGAAGAAAAAGGTGTTATTCATACAGTGTATGATCAATTCAATCGCATCGGGAGGAATATTAGGTAGTTAACCATATACTAGTAAATAAAGTCAAGAAAACACACGTCAAAGTTTTAATTGTCAAATTAATTTATTTTGGTAAAGTACACAACAAACATACACATAAAATAAACTAAATATATGGTTATTACACAAAACAAATATTGAATCTAATGTAAATAAAGAGTTCGACCCAAGGGCTATCACTTAGTGTTCGTAGTCTTATGATTACAAAAATAATATAATTAGTAAAATAAAGGTTTGGTGTGTCATTTAGAGGAGACTACTTAACCTAGGTTTTTTATGTAGAGTTTGTATTGTATTGTGTTTTTTAAGAGAGCTCAGCCTTAAATACTTGATAAACAATCTTTACTTCAGCAGTGAGCTTTATTATAGAATCTTTCACTATAAAGACTCCTGTCCATTCAGAAGCTAGTATGTTCTTCTCTGATTCTTTTAATGCTTCAGAATTAAACGTTGCTTCAATATATACCAAACATTCTGAATAAATGTCTTTGACTTCAAGATTAGTTTTCCTATTCAATTTCTTGTTTTCAGTAGCGCTATAAAAAGTTAGTATTACTTTTATTTTATTAATGTCTTCCTTATCAATTGTGTGTGGAATGGAATCAAAGAAGCAAAACATGTGCTCAGCAATTTTCTAGGATAAGTGATGTTATAAGTCTCGTTCATATATTCATCGGTTATTGGCCTATAAGATCTTACTCCATCATTCTCTGTTAGCATTCTTATGCATACAGTTGGAAATGCTGCAATAATACGCATAACGCTTATTGAATCATTTCTAGTTCCTGATTGACTAATCTTATCAATAAGCTTGAAATAATCTTTTAAATCTTTGATTTTTTTTGCTCATTCAGATGAGGATCTTTTTGCAATGTTGGTTAAATTGGACCCTCTCTTGTTAATCCCGAATACACCACCTTTGCGATGTTACTATAACATATTTTGTTTGTTCCGTCTGCTTGGGTTTTTCGTGCGCAGTATTGGAAAGCACTTTAACATTGAAACCACTGAATTTCACACTATTATTTAAATGAACACACGGCGTGAGCCTTTTACATGTTAAACAAGCAGTATGATAAACAACAAGCACAAACAGACGCAATAGTCAAAAATACATTTTTGTAATTGTGGAGAAACTCCACTAAGGAACGCAGCAAACCTCTTCATACAATTATCATGACCGTATGTATTTTAAAAACTAACATATTGGAACTGCTCCACCCAATCAGCGTAACTGACTTCCATGGGCTCATGTGAAGCCTCCGTTCTAGCAGCGTTATTGATGTTACTGAGTCATGACATAATATATTGTCTTTAATCATAAACATGCTAGTTCTATCTGCTGGATTATTTATTACATTCATAGTTAATTGCATTAACTAATAAATTGTCTAGCCTATCTAAACGCAGCGTACATTCGGTTATAATTTTTGAAGTATTTTGCCAATTTATATAAAATAAACATTATTATTATGCCGATTAAGAATCCAATATAGTGAAACATGTCGTATTATTTTACTATGTGTGGGTGATTCAGCAAATTGTGCAGAACTTTTTCCGCCCTTTTCTAATCTATTATTAGAAGAGGGTTGCAATACATCTAGAGATTCACGTCAAAAAAATGTGTGGTTTGTAAAATGATACGCTAATCGCTTTTATTACACTTCCCATGATGACAACAATAGTTATTCAATATATCAAAGTTTGTTAGAACGTATTCCACTAAATTATAGTATGCTCTAGTAGGTATAAGTCTTACATTTGTTGTATATAATTTACAATTTTCATTCAGCGTCAAGATACTACAGTATCTAAAATAACTGGTTCTTTTAACGAAGAGTTACACACTAAATTTGCACTTTCGCCTTTAACAGGACTTCACAGCCAGAATTTAATTTGAAATCGTTCGACTATATGCAAAAAATTGCCTAAAAACAGGTGTTTACTCCAAATTTTAACTTTTAAACTACGTACGAACCAATAAACTACGAAGCATTAAAAAAATACTGTCTCTCTTTTTGCGGTAAGTGAAAAGGGAGATAAAGAAATGAAGTATATTTCACTCATTATCTATACACCACTTGGTCACTAACACACGTAAATATAGTTAATATTATGTCCGAAAAACTACGAACATTAAAAAATCACTGTCTCTCTTTTTGCGGTAAGTGAAAAAGGAGATAAAAAATGCGACGTACGTGATGTATATTTCACTCATTATCTATGACACCAAATGACACAAAAATCATTGCGTACAAAGACATAATTTTTAACAAGATTGTGCACTCCATTGAAAAAACGGCATGTATAATGCAATTGATGCACCAGAGGTCAACAAGGCCCACCTGCGAGAGAGCATTCATGCCCCAAGAGTTATAAATAGGCCTACATATACCTATACATGAATATAGCAAACACGTAGGTAGGTAGACTATTATTATTTTTGCTGGATAGTGGTAGGTGTTTACTTAATTGGCGTTCCCTTCTCTCTGCTTACTCCACATGGGATGTGGCGTGAGGGTAAAGATAGATTCATCAAATCATTGGTCATAAAAAAGCTTATTAGCTTTACATGTCTACCTTGTTGTATGTACATATATGTGGGCGTATAAGTGGGTATATTTCCAATAAAGTACTCAAATACTTTTTTTTTAATAATACTCAGTTTTATTCTGCAACAATTATATAATTTATATTATACACCTTAAAAAGTACACGTAAAGTAGGTATATTTGAGTTTATCCATAATTTGTTGCACCATTCTGCATTGAGTTGACCATAATTTATTCTTTCTTCTGGGACGTCAAATTAAGTGACAATGATGGCTGCCTTAAGAAACGGCGACTGTGGCACCAGTGCTGCAAAAGTATAAAAGAATATTTAATATGTTTTTCCCTTGTTTATTATTTTTGACTCCACCATTAAATTGCAAACAACAAAAAGGCCGGGATTTGGAGAGAATGATTCATGCATCTTTAGTATCACAAAAAAAGATTTGAGTCATCATAATCCAAGGATAAATTTACAATCTGTCCATATATTTGCAGAGTATTTTTTCATCATCGAAATAAAACAAAATTATAGCAATAAAGTGATTTAATGTGTAATCGTGTCTTATGGCCGGTTTCAATAACCTATCTATCCGTGACTATCGATTGAAATGTATGATTCAAAATATAGAACACAATAGATTTCAATCGACAGGAGCGGATAGATAGATTATTGAAACCGGCCAATAATGCACAGTCTTATTAAAGTACAATGTCTTTGTGCTAAAATTTCACGTGGAAATGGAATGTCAAAATATAAATATTATATGTTTCCATAGTAACCATACATGCAAAGTGGTTTCTGCAAATATGTAAATATATAATATGCATATTTAGAAAACTTCGAATACTCATAATAATCTAAAAATCAAATGCATGCTGAGATATATTTTTACATTAAACCATTTTCTCACTATTGATTCACAAACTAATTTTATATTATTACTTATTACATTTATGGAATACTTAAATCATTCGCAAACTAGTGAATAGCATCATGAATAAATACATAAAATAAAATAATAATAATTGTACCAAAGCTTGTTTTAAAACATACATATGTATCCGAGATTCAAACATGTTGCGTGTATTCATATATCAGCTTATTTGAAATAGTAACATGAAAATAAGATAATACGTGCTGATTTTACTATATACCTAAATATCAGGATATCAGTTAAGAACTATGTACTTACATTTGCAAATGATAATTCAAGTCTTAGTAATTCTCCATCACCGTTTTAATGTCACTAATCATCTAATCATCTGATAATCTGGAAAGTATAAAACATAAAGAATTTATTAATTTATTCTATCAGAAACATTGTTTGCTTACTCACGCGTATTAAAATATTTTATTTTTAATAATTACTTTAGGAAAGGTTACGTTACAAAAAAAATATGTCAAAAACAATATAATATAAATCAACCATTATAATATACTCACTCATTTTGATCATGTGAATAATATGTAGCTAATTTATTTTTTCTTAACATTCGTAATGACTCTTTCGTCATTTTAAATAATGAAAAAATTAAAATAAAACTATAAATCAGTGTATTTAGTATATTTCTGATTTAATACTAATACTCACAAAAATAACAAAATGTTGCTATGACAACAATATTGACATCGGTGAATGTCATTCTGAGGAGTTCATACACAAAGTTACCTACATCAACTCTAGAACATTGAAACTAAGAAAACAGCATACCTAAATAAATTTGGTGAATTCTTTGCAGAGTAGGTACCGGCAGCAATTTAGATCCCTGATACCGGATATATTTCTATGTATTTGTATTATTTTATCATAGTCTTTGTAAGGTATACAAACTGTAATTTAGTGTTAAGAGCATATTTTCTGTATTCATCTTTTAATAATTGGATATTAGCTGGCACTTTGCGTTTATCATTAGAAAAGAAATATGTTGCAACTAATAAGCAAAAAGAGAAATAGGCGGATATGCTGAGGTCAATCTACAGTTTTATTAAGTACACAAACAAGTTCACCAACATTAAATTAAAAATAAAAAAATACTAATTTATTTGAATTAATTATATAAAACACTTATTTGTAGTGTTTAAACTGTGACTTTTTATTGATTAAAAGTCACAGTGGATATAATATAAATAAGTGATTTATTTGTAAGTAATTCAACATGAATTTCCACCGAGAACCGTCGGTTGAAAATATCAACTTCACTGATTTATTTTACTTCATTCATAGTTAAATATTTGTGAAAAATGGATCGGTGTGCCTTTACTTGTGAACTCCTCATCTATAGTACTGAACACTCATTCTCGTATTCGTCGATTCGCATTTTGACAGACATGGAAATAAATATTATTTAGGTATATTAAGTTATAATGTTTTTTTTTATGAAAAAAAAACATTTATATAGGGATTACTTGATGACACATATAAAAATATGTTTCCTTGGTAAAAATCAAGTAATCTAGTGCTGTAATTATGTAGTTTCAAGCATAAAACCATCTCTATTTTTTAATAATTTTAAATAAATAATCAGACGCAGATTCAACAGCGTGCCGACTCTTTGGCTCGGCTGGCCGAACTAAAACCGAATTTTGAGTTCTACGGAAATTTTCATAAAAACTTTCCCGCAAGCGGAAAATTTAAAATGAAAATTTCAAAATATAAATAACACATCACGCTATTATAATCATATGACAAATTATTCAATTAAAATTGTTTTAAATATGTTTTCCTTATTCGAACTTGACGAACTAAAAATTATATTTTCTTATGTGCACGTCACAAATCCCATTTTTTTCGCATATTAAAAAAAATACGGCTAAATATTACCCAAATTTAAGAAAAATAGGTTTTTTCTAAAGCATCCTTGGAGCTAAATTTACTTCATCATTTATGTAACCTCTAAGATGATTGTCTTAAAATACCTCTGCTAGTCGTGATGAAATTTCGGAAGGTGTTTTTCAATCGATAATTTCTACATGAATCTCTCGGTTATTTTTTTTATTATTATTAAAAATACATTAAAATATGTTCAAATTTTGATATTATCAAAAACAAACAGTAAAAATATCATCTCGATCACGAAAATATTGCAATTAATTAATAATCAATGTTGAAAAATGGTTGCGTAAAATCATGTGACAATTTCGAGTTCCCTACCTATCAAGGGCTCTTAAGTTAGGTAAGATAAAAATCCAGGCATTGGATTTCCTCAATTTGTGAAAAAGTTCTGTTTCAAAATTTATGCTACGCATATCACATAATTTTGAGATGGTTTTAGACAAAGGATCAAGCATGCTAGACTCCCAACTCTTTTTCGATGATTTAAGATACAAGCAGCCCTAGTCAAAACACATTTTAGCGTCACTTGTCGTTTGACTACAAACGAAATTACGACTATAATTGCAACAATAACGCATAATTATATGGTACATGTAGGTAGATTGTCGTAATTTCGTTTGTAGTCGAACGACTTCATAACGCTAAAATGTGTTTTGACTAGGGGGCCAGGTGTTTAATGCCTCGCATATATAAATTTGTTTTTGAGCTTCTTTACAGTTTAGACACAGAGTAAAGATCGTTCATGTCGCACATCTACAAATACTCAATCCCGTTTTTCTTTTATTGGAAAAAGCAATACTTATAATTTGGTATAATTTGGAGTTTGTAATGACCAACACTAGTTTCGTCTAAGCTGACACGTCGCTTAGGTCTGAATTCTGCTTCTGAAACTGCTCCACCTCATTTTCATGGTTGAGTTCAATGGGCTCATGTGATGCCTCTGTTCTAGCAGTGTTGTCGACTTACTGAGTCATGACATAATACATTGTCTTTCGTCATAAACATGCCGGTTCTATCTGCTGGATTATTTATTACATTCATAGTTAATTGCATTAACTAATAAATTGTCCAGCATATTGGTGTAAATTTGTTTTTTTTTTTACGTTGCTGCCTTGCTCTATTTGTCAAGGCTTCCTATCTACACTAATTACTTTTTCTTTGGGAATGGAAGATGGAGATATGGCAAAATTTAAAACTTTTGAAAGGGTGGAAGATGTGCTTTAGTAGCTACCGTATGTGACTGTAGGCAGCCCGACTTCTTGTTTATTTTCTCATGTTCTTCTAAATGGGAGATAACCATGAGATTGTGTTGGTTTTTTAGAACAACAAAGACTTACCATTTTCATGATAGGGTTTATTGTGATCCAAGGATTTTTGTTGGTTTATTTACACCATTCTTAAGATCTCATCGTTGCAGAATTTCGAGTGTTTGTCGAATCATATATTTGGATCTAAGGTATTTTGTCAATTTATATAAAATAAACATCATTTTTATGATGCCAATTAAGAATCATTTTGATTCATTAAATTTCTTATAACAGTTTTCTGCGAATGTCCTGTTTGTTTGCAAAATGCGCAGTTTAATGTTTTCTTTTGCAAATTTTCTCTGTCGTTCTGAATTTTTTTACTCATTTTCTACCCTTTGGCAGAAAACTGACATCTCTGAATATATATTCGGTTCTTTAGTTGTTAGCATTTGCCTGAATTGTGGAAAAATTCCAATAAGGAAAGCAGCAGACCTCTTTATACAATTATCATGACCGTATGTATTTAAAAACTAACATATTGGAACTGCTGATGGGGTATCAGCGTAACTGACTTCCATGGGCTCATGTGATGCCTCCATTTTAGCAGTGTTGTTGATGTTACTGAGTCATGACATAATATATTGTCTATCATCTGGAAATCATCAAAGAACACACATCTGGTTTCAGCTTTTTTCTAATTTTTTTAAAAAATTCTCATTCGTAGTTCATGCTCCTCCGCCTCCCACTTTGTTCATTGTAACCTGATTCCTCCAACTCTCATGTCGGCAGATTTCCAGAAACTTACTCAGGGGTTTCGTTGGGTAATATTATATGAGAATGTTTGTAAGTGGTAAGTGAAAACATCAGGTTAGAGGCACAAATGTTTATTGAAGAACACATAATTCTTATTATATATATAAAGACAAAACGTTTCACATTTTTACACAGAATTATTATCTATGTGACACTCACAGTTAATTAAAAAATGAAGAGAAACGGAAATTGAGCTACCGGGTTCCCTATTAGAAAGGAGAACCGGGTAAGACTGACGGCAACGACGGAAACTAGAGGCAAGCGGTGAGAGAAACGGGAACTACTTTTGTTTTGGACATTCCGGCCAGTGCTTCACCGGATTTCAAAAGATGGCGACACAAGTATCAATTTTTTTATGAAACTCATATGACATCATGCTCTTCCTCTTCCCACTTTAAGTGTAGTGCATGTGCCTCTGCTTTTCTCTTTTCCATATTTACAATATATTCTAACTCTGCAGGTTGTTTCTTTTGCTCATTGTCTAAGAGAAATATTTTAAGTTGTAAATAAATATCACATACAATTGAGGTTTAAAAAACTCAAACGCACCTCTCAGGCAAATATCATAAAAAATAAATATGCGCGGATTTCCGGACACCCTATGACTCCTAGGAGTCCGCGCACTCCTAGGAGTGGGTGAACTTCTTCTAGGAATTCGTGGACTTCTCCTAGGGCTCCGCTGCGAGATCTTGTGGGCTCTGAAGCCCTTACGGGTGTCTCTGGAGCCCTGACTATAGTCTCTGGAGCCCTGGCTCTTGTTGAAAACCACGATACATTGTCTGTAAAAATGTCATAAACATATTACATTTTGAAATAATATTACACTGATTAAAGGAATTTTGTCATTTATCACTTTCTGATTATAGTACTTGTTTTTTTTATCATTTTACTATTCTTTTATTTCAATGTGACAGCCTTATGGGCTTCTAACATAATAAAGGAACCGTTAAACTTTTATTTTGTGTACACTTATAAACAGGGTGATATATTCTCCTTTGCACGAGACTTGTCTCTATAAGGAGGATGTTTAGAAATAAGTTTTCATCAAATAGTCTATGTATTGTTATGTCTGTATTAATTATGTTAAATAAAATAAAATAAAAAAATTGATACTTTTTTTGTCTGCATTGTTTGTTTTTATGAATAAATTTTGTCTGTAGTGTGCTATTGATGTTAATAAATAAATGCAAAAGAGAGATTCCTAGAAAGCTTAACATTAGTCTATTTTATTTCGCAATCCACGGCGTGAGCCTTTTACATGTTCAAGAATACATTTTAAAACTCATTATCACACATCACAGCACTTACTGTAATCCGGCGACTCATGCTGGCCAGAAGTGGTGGGGGCATCAAAGACCTCGATCACCACATTGTTTTGGGGTGTGCAACTTGACTGAAATAAGAATAATTTAGGTTCATAATTATTTTTTCGAGTTATGTTGTACATTAAACTTACCACGACTCCATATTATCCACTACCATATTTTCAACAGGTACATAGGTATAATTTATAATAAAGCAGTAATAGTAGAAATATATTTCTCTTCTAATCACAATGTCTAAGATAAATAAGAAAATTAATTATCAATCATATAAAGTTAAAACCACTATAGACGACTCCTACACATTGAATTAGCTCAGAAAAATTAACATTAATCAGAGCAAGTAAAATACAGTTATCAACACGACAGACTGTGTTCCCTTGAAATCAAAACTAATTATATTAATACATAAAAAATAATACTAACTGGGAAAATCGGCGTCTAGTGCGCCTCGTGAGTCCCGTCTAGGCGATTTCGGATACCCATTAACCCTAACACCCTATCTTCCAAGGGTGTTAGGGCGAGGGTACACGCGGGACCTCCACCAGTTCCTCCTCTGTGGACGTTAATGGTCGCGGCCTTCTTTTTAACTCTTGTCTTTAGGTCGGACCACACCTGGAAACAAATTAGCTTTGGGTAAGATCACTTGGGGTCTGTTTCATTCTATTTATTTATTTTCTTCGACCTCCATAGGCTCCGCAATGGGCACTTGGGGGTGTCAATCCAGACTACATTTTAAAAACATATTACACAAGGAACAAGAAATGAAATATTAATAGACAAATAAATCGATTTTCATCCTCAGGTCGCAAGACACTGGGAATCGTCACTTCACAAAATCATTCTCAAAGAATTTAATTTAAAGATGATGCACATTATACAAATTTGGCATTCTCATTGATTCTAGTTTGAAAAACAAAATGTAAAATGAATGACAAACCCTTTTCCACTTATCGGGTGGCCTTGCTGACCCACTGCCATCAGCATTTAAGGTTGTGGCGAGATCCGACCACAACCTGTCGGACAGCGCCCGTCCCTGAGACCCCGTTTGGGGCCGGGATAAATCTCCATGTCTGTAAAATAGTATTGTGGATATAGGAAATGACGAATTGAAATAAAATTTAGCTATCTATCCATTATATTTGTTATTAAATTGCCTTGTACAAGGAAAGTCAACCTTTTTTTCTTTGGGCCACATACAATCATATTATATTTTTCAAGTTATGGCTGCAACACTTTACTGGGTAAATAACTCAAACAGAATAATAATAGCAGGTATCGCTTATCGGCATATGTATTTACTGCTATTGATAATATAAATTATGGTCCCTGTGTTGTGATTATTAATTCTTTGTTGAAAAGTTCACCTCTCAATATTTACTGCGAAGGTCAACGAAACGTTTGACATTTTGTAAGTGATATAAAGTTTAATACCGCGAGGTTAATATACACCGTTGTTATGAATGTTTATACACATTAAGCAACAAAAATTGTTCACTAAAATCTTCACTAGGCAGAATACTTGTCGAAAACTATTCATTTATACGAGGACGACATTGCACTAGTTTGATTTTGGTCTCGCGCTGCACTTTATTTCAGTTAAGTCAAAAAATAATAATAAATAGACACTTAGTTTTATGTAATTGTAAAAAAAAAAAAAAGAAATTGTACATACCTTTCCATAAACTCTACCAGTATAATCGCCTGACTAGCGCTAGTCACCTGTTTACCGGCCATTTTTGTTTATTTACATATGATTGTCAACAAAGGAACACCAGCTGTTGCATGGTGCAACTTCATGTTGGTAGTTTAAGATGATTTCTGCGCATGCGTTGTATGAACAACGCTTGGATTTGTGAAGTGCCAGTGTGACCTGTTAAATATGTAGTTGACTACCAACGAAATGGGAATGTGACCTCGCTCATGTTGATGTGTTAGACACGCTGACCGACACACTTCAAGTAATCCGACTTCGACCCCTGACCTGTCTTTCATCCCAATTGCTCGCACGTGATTACGTCTCCAATTGATTGTATTTTTACATATCACCCCTCCTCAAATGATGATGACTTCTACATGTTTTACATGGATCAGACCTGTCTTTCATCCCAATAGCTCGCACGTGATTACGTCTCCAATTGATTGTATTTTTCATATCACCCCTCCTCAGATGATGATGACTTCTACATGTTTTACCATTGTCTACATGTTCTGATTTAGTCTCGTCAGATGTTACAGCAGCTTGACTCCCATCAACGCATCCAATTACTCCAGGGAATTTATTTCTTAAAGAATTGTAACTGGCATTTGTAATCTCATCTTGTTTTTAGAAATTCAATGCGTTCCTGGGCCAGTTTAAAAATATTACTAAAGAGCTCATTTTGGTTATGGACCTACTAAATGATGTTTGTGATGATGGCATATTTTCACATCTTCCCGATGATAGCCTTCAAATATGAATGTTTTAATATCGCTTTTGGTGCGAATTTGATACGGTGTTTTGTTGAATAATTTGATTCCTAAATAAGCGTAATGTCGTTGTGCAATATCTCTTTTCGTATTGGTAAACAGTTTGCCATTCTATGTGTCCTTCTTGTTTGGGATACTTCCTATGGTGTTCTGTAGTCTTAAAAAGAGCAAACTTTTTGTGCATTCGTTCTACTGTAAGAACGTTTATTTCTTTGCGTATACATATTTATCAGATTGATTTGAAGGATGATTTTTAAAATGATTCTCTGTATAACTTCCAGAAGTTTCATGTTGGTAAAGTAAGCTCCGCCTCAGCCAGAGATGCCTTAATGTATTATGAATTGGGCCAATTTTTTTTAAGACAAGTGCGCTAACCTTTTCTGTAGGTCGGCAAATACTGAAATACTTATTTGTTTATTCCAATATACCTAGGAAATCCTAATCTCTGAAGATAATTTGGTGAAAGAAGTTGTACTTTTGTTTTCCACCTTTTTTCTTATTGATTTTTTTTTAAGATCATTGCGCTTACCTTTTCTGTAGGTCGGCAAATTCTTTAATACTACTTTGTTTATTCCAGTATACTTAGGAAATCCTAATCTCTGAAGATAATTTGATGAAAAAGTTGTTCTTTTATTTTTCAACTTTTCTTTTGATTAATTTTTTTTAAGACCATTGCGCTTACCTTTTCTGTAGGTCTACAAATACTGAAATATTATTTGTTTACTCCAATATATCTAGGAAATCCTAATCTCTGGAGGTGAGAGAAGTTGTACTTTTATTTTCCAACTTTTCTTTTGATTTACCTTTATCAGGAATAGTGCGATAACGCTTTCTGTAGGTCGGCAAATACTGAAATACTTATTTGTTTACTCCAATATACCTAGGAAATCCTAATCTCTGAAGATAATTTAATGAAAAAGTTGTTTTTTTATTTTCCAACTTTTCTTTATTGATTTTTTTTAAGATCATTGCGCTTACCTTTTCTGTAGGTCGGCAAATTCTTTAATACTTCTTTGTTCATTCTAGAATATCTAGGAAATTTCGTCAAAGTATTCTAAAGCTTGCTGTTGATTGAGATGAATATTAAACGCAGTTCTTCATTTTTTTTAAGAGAAGTGCGCTTACCTTTTCTGTAGGTCGACAAATACTGAAATACTTATTTGTTTATTCCAGTATACTTAGGAAATCCTAATCTCTTAAGATAATTTGGTGAGAGAAGTTGTACTTTTATTTTCCAACTTTTCTTTTAATTTTTTTCAAGAGAAGTGCGCTTACCTTTTCTGTAGGTCGGCAAATTCTTTAATACTTCTTTGTTTATTCCAGTATACTTAGGAAATCCTAATCTCTGAAGATAATTTGATGAAAAAGTTGTTCTTTTATTTTCCAACTTTTCTTTTGATTTACTTTTATTAGAAGTTGGATCAAGCTCAGCTTGCATTTAGTCACGTAAATGGTGAATTGGACCGCATTTCTCACTGGGCACAGCAAAATGGTCTGTTACTCAACCCTTCTAAATCTCAAGCTATTCTTATTGGTAGTTCCCGCCTCTTATCTAAAATTCGATCGGAGTTATTACCCAATCTATACCTTAATAATTCTGAAATTCCTCTTTCCAAAAAGGTCAAGAACCTCGGTTTATTTCTCAACCAAAATTTATCCTGGCAGCCCCAGATTGGAGAGGTTAGTCGTAAGTTTTTCTTTAGTCTCCATTCACTTAAACGTCACCAAAACTTTTTTCCTTTAGAGACTAAAATTCTTCTGTCCCAAACTCTACTTCTCCCTCTACTGGAATATGCGGATGTAGCCTACCTGGACATTACTAACGAACAACAAATGAAACTTGAGCGCTTACAAAACATATGCATTCGTTTTATTTACGGGCTTCGTCAATTTGATCACATCTCTCACTATCGCAACGAGCTCAAATGGTTAAAAATGTCACAGCGTCGAAATCTGCATATTCTTTGTCTTCTCTTTAATGTTCTCCACAATCCAACTACTCCGAACTACCTAAAGTCTCGTTTTGCACCTTTGGCATCTCATGGTTTGCCTCTTCGTTCTGGTGCACTTGGTACGTTGACCATTCCCACTCACAGATCATCCTTCTTTACATCTTCATTCACTATACATGCAGCTCGGTTATGGAATGATTTACCCTTATTGATCAGACTTGCTCCTACTATTTCTATATTCAAAAGCAGACTGAAACATCACTATCTCTCTCTCAATAACTCAACTTAACCATATCCCTTCCCCTCCCCTCCCTCCCCTCACCCCTATATGTATGTATATATATATATATATATCTATGTGTGTATGTGTGTGTGTATGTATGTGTATGTATGTATGTATATGTTTGTATATTTATGATTGAGTCTATACTATTTGTATTATTTTATTATGCTTTTTGTTTTTAGTACTTATACCTACTTAAGTTATATGTACCTGTATATATTTTATTTATTTTTTATTATATCTTTTCTTTTATGTACTTAACTATGTACATCAATATTAATGTATCTCGTATCTCTCTCACATTTGGTTGGTTGGTAGAAATTGCCTAAAGGCAATAAACCCGCCATTTGTGCTACTTTATACCACAATAAAGATTATTTTATTTTATTTTATTTTTATTTATTAGAAATAGTGCGATAACCTTTTCTGTAGGTCTACTAATACTGAAATACTTATTTCCTTATTCCAGTATACTTAGGAAATCCTAATCTCTGAAGATAATTTGGTGAGAGAAGTTGTACTTTTATTTTCCAACTTTTCTTTTGATTAATTTTTTTTAAGATCATTGCGCTTACCTTTTCTGTAGGTCGGCAATATTTTTAATACTTCTTTGTTTATTCTAGAATACCTAGGAAATTTTGTCAAAAGTATTCTATTGCTAGCAGGTGTACATAATTTTTTAAGACTAGTTCTCTAACTGTACGGTACTACTCGATTCTGAGAGAAGACTATATCTCCAGAAGGTGGTCAGGAGTCGGGGTGATTATTATTTATGATGTTGATTTTGTTTTTACGGTTATCATTGTCTGTACGTTTGTAAGAGTGATCAATAAGTGTTATGGCTACTGATTATATCTGTGATGGATGATGGTGTGAAGCTGCGTGGAGATATCTATTAGTATGGGTTTTTTTACGGTATGTGGTACAAAACAGGGAGCCGTCGTCTTTTCTTGTGATGAGCACATCGAGGAAGGGTAATTGTTTATTATCTTCTGCTTTCATAGTGAATTTGATGGTGTGGTGTAGTGAGTTGAGGTAATTAAGGAATTCATCCAGTTTTTCTCTTCCATGCGGCCAAATTGTGAAGGTGTCATCTACATATCTTTTAAAAAGGGAGGGTTTATGAGGTGAATTTTGAAATGCTTTCTTTTCTAATTCCACGAGGAATATGTCACAGAAAACCGGACTCAAGCTGGAACCCATGCTTGCACCAGAAGCTTGTTTGTAGTATGTATCTTTGTAGAAGAAAAAGGTGTTATTCATACAGTGTATGATCAATTCAATCGCATCGGGAGGAATATTAGGTAGTTAACCATATACTAATAAATAAAGTCAAGAAAACACACGTCAAAGTTTTAATTGTCAAATTACACACACTACACACACAAGGAACACGGCGTGGTTGTAGATACGAGAAAACAATAACAATGTGACTATATAAAGCGACAGAATACGCTAGAAAGAACGTGATTTTAACACAACGAAGGCACGACAGCGACTGATGTAATTCGCAGAAGAACAACACTACACACAAGGAACGCAGCGTGGTTGTAGATACGAGAAACCAATAACAATGTGACTATATAAAGCGACAGAATACGCTAGAAAGAACGTGATTTTAATACAACGAAGGCACGACAGCGACTGTTATTATTTATTATTTTGCTATTATTTATTACATTCATAGTTAATTGCATTAACTAATAAATTGTCCAGCATATTGGTGTAAATTTGTTTTTTTTTTTACGTTGCTGCCTTGCTCTATTTGTCAAGGCTTCCTATCTACACTAATTACTTTTTCTTTGAAAATGGAAGATGGAGATATGGCAAAATTTAAAACTTTTGAAAGGGTGGAAGATGTGCTTTAGTAGCTACCGTATGTGACTGTAGGCAGCCCTACTGCTTGTTTCTTTTCTCATGTTCTTCTAAATGGGAGATAACCATGAGATTGTGTTGGTTTTTTAGAACAACAAAGACTTACCATTTTCATGATAGGGTTTATTGTGATCCAAGGATTTTTGTTGGTTTATTTACACCATTCTTAAGATCTCATCGTTGCAGAATTTCGAGTGTTTGTCGGATCATATATTTGGATCTAAGGTATTTTGTCAATTTATATAAAATAAACATCATTTTTATGATGCCAATTAAGAATCATTTTGATTCATTAAATTTCTTATAACAGTTTTCTGCGAATGTCCTGTTTGTTTGCAAAATGCGCAATTTAATGTTTTCTTTTGCAAATTTTCTCCGTCGTTCTGAATTTTTTTCTCATTTTCTACCCTTTGGCAGAAAACTGACATCTCTGAATATATATTCGGTTCTTTAGTTGTTAGCATTTGCCTGAATTGTGGAAAAATTCCAATAAGGAAAGCAGCAGACCTCTTTATACAATTATCATGACCGAATGTATTTTAAAAACTAACATATTGGAACTGCTCCACCCCATCAGCGTAACTGACTTCCATGGGCTCATGTGATGCCTCCATTTTAGCAGTGTTATGAGTCATGACATAATATATTGTCTATCATCTGGAAATCATCAAAGAACACACATCTGGTTTCAGCTTTTTTCTAATTTTTTTTTAAAAATTCTCATTCGCAGTTCATGCTCCTCCGCCTCCCACTTTGTTCATGCTCTTCCTCTTCCCACTTTAAGTGTAGTGCATGTGCCTCTGCTTCTCTCTTTTCCATATTTACAATATGTTCTAACTCTGCAGGTTGTTTCTTTTGCTCATTGTCTAAGAGAAATATTTTAAATTGTAAATAAATATCACATACAATTGAGGATTAAAAAACTCAAACGCACCTCTCATGCAAATATCATAAAAAATAAAAACCTCACCTGCGGTAACGGTAGCACGTCTTCATCATTATCGAGGTCACCGGTCATTCTCACGTCCTGGACATTCAACCTATCTAAAATGACTTCCTCCGTCTGAGATAGGGGGACCTCTGGCAAAGGTGGTCCACCACCTGTCATTTTGGTGTGGTGTCTAACTTTATTTCCTTTACTTTTAACATTTTTTTTTATATTGTCCCATTTCTTCCGCAAGACAGTCACGGGCCTATTTGTTGTGTTGCTGGGGTTAAATAACTCCGTGATTTGCAGCCAACGCTTTGATTTGTCCTTCCACGTGCACATATCTGTTTTTTTGCATTCAATTATGGACCACCAGCTTTTCAGGAGGTCTGTCAATGTTTCAACCTCGGACGAAGTAAAGTTGTGGGACCTCTTTTCATCAGCCACTAGCTGTAATTTAAAAATAACATTTGCTTGATAAAAATGATAATTGGTGGAAGATGTTACACAAACATGAATATTAAAAATACTGAATGTTCATCAATATTGATGGGTGTGAAGTAATTAAGAGTAAGTGATATGAGTAAGAGAGTGTGATCATGACTAGCGACAGAATATACTAGAAAAGATCGTGGTTTTAACACAGTTTGTACTTTTTTTAATACTCCTTGCAATTTTTTAATACTGCTCAACAAGTAGTGGAATTTTTGCAGGTCACTGAGTGAGGGATTACTATCCACCAGGGATTTAAATGTGTCTCTATTGTCTTCGGTGAATAAATTGGAGTTGTAGGTATTCTCCAAATATTGCAACACCTTTGTGAGCTTCATGGGATTTGTGGCCGATGTCCATTCTTTGTTTTTCTTATTTATGATGTCCGAGAGTAGCAGATATGGGACTAGCAGACCACACAGAATCTCATTCACAGCATCACAATGAGGTACTATTGAAGCTGTGCAATGATGTAAACATGTCTTTGGGATTTCCTCTTCTTTTAAATTCACTCTATTGGCTATCATGCCATATGTCACTGGGGATGTGAACTGAGCAATATACATGATGTGTATCGCTACGTCTGGGAAGCATGCTATCACGCGTGGAATTGTGATGGCATCACGATCACCAGCAACTCTGTCTTTCAAGCCTAGAGCTGCTTTGCATTTTATCAGACGATGTTTGATTCCTTTGTGGTTTGAATGATTCTACTAACATTGGCACCTCTGGTCAACCCGGTGCAAACTAGGACAATTATGTCCTTGAAAGTCAGGCTCTCATGTGTCACAAGTTGACCTCGCATCTGTCTAGGGTCAAACCCATCATATGCTAGAGCTTTGGTTATTATATCAAGGTACTCCCTGTTGAGCACCTTAGTGATTGTCTCCTAGAACTCTATGATATTGTCAACATTTAGACAACTTTTGTCTAAATTGTCCGTTTCCGGAGTGTAGGACGTGGACGGCTTCCTACCTTTGTTAGACATCATAAACGATTAGTAAGCTTGTATTTTAGATATTATTATTTTATATTTTGTGACCCCTCTTTGTGCTTGTTGCTGACATCATGGCAATCACAATTTAATACAGGATACAAGTGGCACTAAATAAATAGAATGGGTTTACAGATTCAACTGCATGAATTGTAAAATATGCACATGTAAATGGAACAACAATGGGAAGCTAGGTTATTCAAAAATAATAACAGTGTGAAGTGGAAAATAATGTGAGGAATGATAATTGGAAAGAAAAAACCTGATTATTGTCTCCAAATTTCTGATGGCTTCAGATTCCCTCCTTGTGAGTTGCTGGTATACACTATACACATGTAGAATCGATGCGGCTTCTAAAGGACCATAAAATGGTGGTTCTTCAAAGAAAACACTGGGCTTCACAATTTAGATGTTTATTGTAAGATGTCTGACTGATGAGAGAGCTAAAAATGTGCCCTGCAATTCTATATAATAGGTTCAATAGTATGAAGTTAGCTTAGTTAAGTTAGTTTGGCGCGAGGTTGTGAAGCAAGACATGAGAGACTGCGGAGCTTCCCCGGAGGACGCACAGAATAGAGCCGAGTGGCGGCGAAAGACAAAAATGGCAGACCCCACCATCATGTGGGATTAATAATTGCCCAGGGAGAGAGAGAGAGAGTATGAAGTTAGCTCCAAAATGATTCTATATAAATCTAGTGCCTCTGGTGGCAGAAAAATGAATCAAAATGGCATTGTGGGAAATTTGAAATAATGTTTACTCCAAATCTCACCAGTATACAATTTACATTTTTCGTTCAGTGTCGAGATACTGCAGTATCTAATTTAACTGGTTTCTTCAACGAAGAGTTACATACTAAATTTGCATTTTCGGATTTTAGTTAGGATAGATAAAAATCCAGGCATTGGATTTCCTCAATTTGTGAAAAAGTTCTGTTTCAAAATTCATGCTACACACATCACATAATTTTGAGATGGTTTTAGACAAAGGATCAAGCATGCTAGACTCCCAACTCTTTTTCGATGATTTAAGATGCAAGGTGTTTAATGCCTCGCATATATAAATTTGTTTTTGAGCTTCTTTATAGTTTAGACACAGAGTAAAGATCGTTCATGTCGCACATCTACAAATACTCAATCCCGTTTTTCTTTTATTGGAAAAAGCAATACTTGGTATAATTTGTGCGTGTAATCGCGTATTAAAGGGTTTGTAATGACCAACACTAGTTTTACTCTCCAAAATGCTTCATATTCTCTTCATCAATGAAAAAGTTTCTCAATTCATCGTAGTTGTTTATTGTTTTTCCCAATTGTGCTCTCCATTTATTTATTTATTTTTTTTATTTATTTATTTTTACAATGTATACAGGATCAGACAGTCGATTATAGTACATGATAACAATTTACAAAATCAAAAGGTGGACCAGTGAAGATCCTAAATTTACCAGAAGGGTTTCAAAAAATCATCAAAGTTAAGAACAAATACAAATATACAATCACCACAACATGCTTTTAAATTAATAAATAAAATGAAATTCAGGTGAACGAGTTAATTAAGACTAAGTGAACAAAAACAAGACCAAAAAATCAACGCAAGCAACAAAACAAAGCAATAAATACAAAAATGTATTAAAACAAATCAAATAAAATGAATGCATTCCAATGAATGTACAGAATAGCAACAAACGAATAAGATTAAAAATCAGACAAAAATGATAATATCTATTCAAACAATATCTATGGTGAAAGATTCAAATAATTTAATAAAATATTACAAACAAACAAAGTAAGATTAAAATTAAAATTTTTTTTTTTTTTTAAAATTTAAAATTAAAATTAAAATTTTAAGATTAAAATTAAAATTATGTCTCTCTTGCTCCACAACTGGACAATCAAAAAACAGATGCCTTACGTCCTGCACACTCATCCCATCGCATGTACAGCAGGGGTTGTCTCTCTTATGAAACCTGTGCAAATATTGTCTGAACAGTAATTAATGTAGAACTCCACTTTCTACACTAATTACTTTTTCTTTGGGAATGGAAGATGGAGATATGACAAAATTTAAAACTTTTGAAAGGGTGGAAGATGTACTTTAGTAGTATGTGACTGTAGGCAGCCCGACTGCTTGTTTCTTTTCTCATGTTCTTCTAAATGGGAGATAACCATGAGATTGTGTTGGTTTTTTAAAACAACAAAGACTTACCATTTTCATGATAGGGTTTATTGTGAACCAAGGATTTTTGTTGGTTTATTTACACCATTCTTAAGATCTCATCTTTGCAGAATTTCGAGTGTTTGTCGAATCATAATATATTTGGATCTAAGGTATTTTGTCAATTTATTTATTTCATTTACGGCGTAAGCCCTTACACTTGCATAATATTATGAACAAAGATACAAATTTCCAAACAAATACAATTCAGTAATAAAACGTTACACAAATCATTAATCATAAAAGTGATAAAACTATAAACATATCAGGAATGAAACATTAATCAAATCAATAATAAAACATCAATCAAATCAGTAATAAAACTTTAAACAAATCGGTAATGAAACATTTATCAAATCAGTAATAAAGCTTTTAACAAGTCAGTAATAAAACATTGATCGAGTCAGTAATAAAACTTTAAACAAATCAGTAATGAAACATTAATCAAATCAGTAATAAAACTTTAGAAAAATTTATATAAAATAAACATCATTTTTATGATGCCAATTAAGAATCATTTTGATTCATTAAATTTCTTATAACAGTTTTCTGCCAATGTCCTGTTTGTTTGCAAAATAATAATAATAATAAACTTTATTGTACAAAATATATGGATACAAATGATGAAGATACATGGTATAAACGAATAATTTTGCACAATGGGCGAGTTTATCGCAGGGACGCGATATCTTCCAACTAACCAAAATGCGCAGTTTAATGTTTTCTTTTGCAAATTTTCTCCGTTGTTCTGAATTTTTTTACTCATTTTCTACCCTTTGGCAGAAAACTGACATCTCTGAATATATATTCGGTTCTTTAGTTGTTAGCATTTGCCTGAATTGTGGAAAAATTCCAATAAGGAAAGCAGCAGACCTCTTTATACAATTATCATGACCGAATGTATTTTAAAAACTAACATATTGGAACTGCTCCACCCCATCAGCGTAACTGACTTCCATGGGCTCATGTGATGCCTCCATTTTAGCAGTGTTGTTGATGTTACTGAGTCATGACATAATATATTGTCTATCATCTGGAAATCATCAAAGAACACACATCTGGTTTCAGCTCTTTTCTAATTTTTTAAAAATATTCTCATTCGTAGTTCATGATCCTCCGCCTCCCACTTTGTTCATGCTCTTCCTCTTCCCACTTTAAGTGTAGTGCATGTGCCTCTGCTTCTCTCTTTTCCATATTTACAATATGTTCTAACTCTGCAGGTTGTTTCTTTTGCTCATTGTCTAAGAGAAATATTTTAAATTGTAAATAAATATCACATACAATTGAGGATTAAAAAACTCAAACGCACCTCTCATGCAAATATCATAAAAAATAAAAACCTCACCTGCGGTAACGGTAGCACGTCTTCATCATTATCGAGGTCACCGGTCATTCCCACGTCCTGGACATTCAACCTATCTAAAATGACTTCCTCCGTCTGAGATAGGGGGACCTCTGGCAAAGGTGGTCCACCACCTGTCATTTTGGTGTGGTGTCTAACTTTATTTCCTTTACTTTTAACATTTTTTTTTATATTGTCCCATTTCTTCCGCAAGACAGTCACGGGCCTATTTGTTGTGTTGCTGGGGTTAAATAACTCCGTGATTTGCAGCCAACGCTTTGATTTGTCCTTCCACGTGCACATATCTGTTTTTTTGCATTCAATTATGGACCACCAGCTTTTCAGGAGGTCTGTCAATGTTTCAACCTCGGACGAAGTAAAGTTGTGGGACCTCTTTTCATCAGCCACTAGCTGTAATTTAAAAATAACATTTGCTTGATAAAAATGATAATTGGTGGAAGATGTTACACAAACATGAATATTAAAAATACTGAATGTTCATCAATATTGATGGGTGTGAAGTAATTAAGAGTAAGTGATATGAGTAAGAGAGTGTGATCATGACAAGCGACGGAATATACTAGAGAAGATCGTGGTTTTAACACAGTTTGTACTTTTTTTAATACTCCTTGCAATTTTTTAATACTGCTCAACAAGTAGTGGAATTTTTGCAGGTCACTGAGTGAGGGATTACTATCCACCAGGGATTTAAATGTGTCTCTATTGTCTTCGGTGAATAAATTGGAGTTGTAGGTATTCTCCAAATATTGCAACACCTTTGTGAGCTTCATGGGATTTGTGGCCGATGTCCATTCTTTGTTTTTCTTATTTATGATGTCCGAGAGTAGCAGATATGGGACTAGCAGACCACACAGAATCTCATTCACAGCATCACAATGAGGTACTATTGAAGCTGTGCAATGATGTAGACATGTCTTTGGGATTTCCTCTTCTTTTAAATTCACTCTATTGGCTATCATGCCATATGTCACTGGGGATGTGAACTGAGCAATATACATGATGTGTATCGCTACGTCTGGGAAGCATGCTATCACGCGTGGAATTGTGATGGCATCACGATCACCAGCAACTCTGTCTTTCAAGCCTAGAGCTGCTTTGCATTTTATCAGACGATGTTTGATGTCTGATTCCTTTGTGGTTTGAATGATTCTACTATATTTTCGTTGAATTTTCTAGCAATATTCAATTCATCCTCTTCTACACTATCTGGAAATTCTACTGTCCTTATACTTGGTTTTGCTCTTGTATGTGTGATGTTTTTTATTGCATTTCCACAGTTGATACAAGCGCGCACTGAAGTTGTACTATTTATTTATTTAAAGCCAAATCTACTTCAGATAATAAATATGAGTACAAACAATATACTTTATTTGTTGGTTTATTGGTTAAACCTCCAAATAATTCGATAGGTTCCTAATCATAGGACATATATCGTTCTGTATAGATAATTATTAATTTTCCAAAAATGTTAAATTTAGCAAAAGTAAATAAATTTGAAAATGTCTTTTGGCGTTGCAACGTAATGGAGATAATGATGAGATATTCTTCTGTTGTCTCTCAGATTGGAGATTGTTGATTCGGGTGTTGCGCTGTACTAGGTTTCAGTCCTGTAACCTCTACCATGACTGTTTTGACGATTTTCTTTTTTAACTTCTTGTATGCCAGATGGATACTTATTCCAGTGAACATTATGCACGCGATGATGATGGCTGCTGTGGCCATCTGGTTTTCAGTGCTCCGTATTGGTTGTGTAGCTCCTCCTGCTGCTGCAGTCTGTGCAATAATCACTTCTTCCTTTGATTTAGTACCACCCATTATGTTGTTTTAATTAGTGTAGGAATCTAACTGGTCTTTTTGATGTTCGCCCAGTGCGTGTGATGACTGTGTGTTGTGGCGTTGTCTTGTGTGATAGTTGGATTAACACTGGTTGTTTCTTGCCATTGTGTGTCGGTGGTAAACTTGTTGTGTCATCTTCTTGCATAGAGACAGGTCCGGTATCAGGTTCTTCGTTGTCCGTTGCTTTGTATGAGGGTTTCAATCAACCAATTGAAACGACATTTTCCTTTTCGCCTGTTTGGATTTTAAAGAATTTGTCTCCTCTTTCTAGCACTTTGTAAGGGCCTAACACGTGCGTGCAAGTACTTTTTGTAAAACTTGTGCTCTTTTGTTGATGGTAATAGCCTTGCTAGGTGTTCCATTAATCATCGAGTGTATTCTGTTTCATTGATATCTACTTTATTTGATGTAAAAAAATCTCCGGGGAGTCTCAGTGAATGACCGTAGGTCATTTGAGCTGGACTGAATCCGCTGTCTTCCTTTACTGCAGAGAAGTATGATTGGAAGTTCTTGAGTCCACTGAGTATTTTCTTTGCGTCTGGCTATTATTGCAGCTTTTAAGGTTCTGTGAAAACGTTCTATCTTGCCATTTGCTTTTGGGTTGTACGCAGTTGTTCTCTTTTTTTGTATACCTAACTTTTTTGAGAGTTAGTGATTCGTTCAACCGCCAACCTTTTTCAGCCAATTGGTTTTTAGCAAATTTGCCTATTCGCTGATTAAGACCAACTTACACGATCCTGCTGTATCTGTAGCACCTAACCGCTACAGCTTTAATCTTGTAATGAACAGTTCTTTTAGTGCATGCCAAAATTAAAATATGCAAAAACAATATTATGTGAGGGGTACAGAAGCAATGTCATATCGATTCATTTTTCAAAAATATTTTACTATGAATTCAGAAATTTTTGTTTTCTTGCTGACTACACTGTAGTTTAGTCAATGCAATAAAAACTTGCCTTTATCGTTGAGTACATCAGTTCTAAAAACTTATTTAGAAATGAAAACACTTAAGTAGAAAATTACTGTTTTCTCAGTTTCAACGTTCTAGAATTGATGTGACCGCTTTATGACCCCATATATATAGAATAATGTAAATGTAATATAAAAAGGAACAATGTATATGTATTTGTATAGATGGAATTATTGTTAATAGAATCTAAATTAAATTGTACTTATTAATATGTAAGGAAATAAAAAATATTATTATAATACAAAATATAAACGCATTATTTTATTATTTTTGAAATTACACCCCTCATGATGAAAGCCGTTTGTGTTTAAAGCACAGCATTCCTTTGACAACAATATCCAGTGCCCTAATCGTTAGAGTACTTGACTTGTAACACAAAGGTGCGTGTTCGATTCCTAGTAGGTGCAATTGACTGAACAAAGTCACTTTGCAGCGATTAGTGCAGCTCTGAAAGGATTGATATAAATGAAGCATAAGAGTGACAGGTGGAATTGGTGAATGTTGCCCATGGTGTAAAGCGCTTGAGCCAGCCCAAGCCGATTTGATAGCATCGGAACACCTGATACTCTCTTTCTATTCTGCAAGTGATGCATATCTTCAGATTAAAATTACACCTATCGTGATACATATCACTTGTTGAGCGCAAATTACTCATAAAATGACCTCGTGAGCGCCATATTGTGTGTTTGTTATCAGAATCTCACAGAAAAAAGGTGTTCATATTTTCAATTTCCTTCACTCTTGCTATTTATAGATCTGGCATTCCATGCTGCTAGGAAAAAACAATGATTATAGAAAGTTGGGTGTCTCAATGTGGGCAAGTAGAGGTTTGTCTTTTTAGTAGACAAAATTTGACTTTCTGACCAGAGTGTTGATTGTGATGTACATGATTTGTAGCCGTGACAGTCATAGGCAGAAAGTAAACAAAGATCTGTCAAATTTTTTATCAAACTGTCATCAATGACATTTCCATAAAATGGTTGCCAGTCCATCAGCTGTTCATAACTAATAGACAATGACTTGTGTCACAGATACAAACATTTCACACTACCCACTTTACTCAAAATAACAATACCAATCCAGTTGACAGATTTCACCATTTTTCTTTTAAAAACAGAATGTCTGTGCATAAGTTTTAATGTTTAAAATATTGTTAAAAGTTTTATTTAGGGAATCACTAAATTATTTACAAGAAACAATGAAAATAACATCAAAAACTTCACAATAATCACAGGGAGCCTGGAACTATGACAAGGCAGCTACAGAGTTCCAATGTTGCCACAACCAAATATATCACAGGTAGGTAGGTACATGAAGATTTATTATTACTATAGATATCAAGCAGGCAGCAAAGCTTATTATTGAAATATTTAAACTATGTAACAGCTGAGAGACATTTTTATAAAATAAAGTACATATCGTCAGTTAAATAGAAAAGTGACATATTTCAAAAAGAACGATTTTGAGAATACATTCATTTAAAGTTTTTTTTATTTTATTAATTAATATATTAACTTTAATTTCAAATGAACATATCGTCAATTAAATGTTAATGTGAACATTATGTTATGTGTAATTTATTATAGAAAAATATATTAATTAATTGAAAACTTTAAATGCACATACTGTAAAATTTGTTTATTTTGAATTGTCACTTTTCTATTTCACCGACGATATATTATACGGTGGAACCTCTCATAACGAGTAATTCACATAACGTGCAAAAAAATGTAAAAAACTCGCTCCATTAACGAGCGACATTTTCCGGCTTCCCTGCTAGTGAGAGATGTCATAATGGTAAACGGAAAAATAATTTGAGTTCATACATGAGTTTGTCGGTAGAGTCTCGGCCCCATGCACAAGAGGTTCGCGGTTCGATCCTATAGGTGATCTAGACTCCCCTTTCATGACGCAAGCTTTTAGCTTACTGTGAAAGGTGTATAAGGCTGTATTTAGGTTTATAGCAAAAACTCAGATATATCTTATCAGAAAACAATATATAAACAGTTTTTTTTTTAAAGAATCTGATTCGAAATAAACTCCAGATACTCTTACAGAAAGCAATAATATGCTTGTGTTGAAAAAGTAGAGTAGGCTTGCAGAAGGTGGAATCAAACCTGGGATTTCTTAATTCAATGTCGAAGACTACCATTAGGCTTCCAACCACCTTATTCCATTACATTGGATCTCCTGTAAGGTAGACAAAGAGCAGGGAATACCAGACAGCTTATGTTTGCAAACGTCTGTCACAAAAAATGTATGTAAAGGTAAAGAAAAACAAATAATAATAATACATTTATTTAATTGAGATATTTTCATTTTACTAAACAATAAGTACACTTTGAATACAACATATAATTACACAATTCTGCTGGCTACCCCAATGCAGAGAGAGATTCAGGCATAATACATTTATTTAACATGCATTTATTATAAAAGAAAAAGAAATATATAATAATACTCTTGGTCCCTTGTACAAAAAATAATAATAAATGAAAATATATTAAAAGCATTCTTATAAAACTAAAAATAGTTTTAGCAACAAACTTTTTCAACACACTGTATTTTGAGTGAAGAAATAAAAAAACTACACTTGGGAGAAAAATCATTTTCGACTAAAATCATACTTGACAGTACAAATTGAAATCAAATGAGACATTTTGTATTCATTTAGAAAAATCTTATTTCATTCAAAATAATTAACAAATAATGGTAAATGATAAAATTTCTTTTATTTTTTGTCAAAAAAAAATTTGGATGTAGTAAATACATTATAGATATTAAATTCAAAGATGAGGTTTACCACCAATTCTGAATTTAACCCTTTTAGTGCCAAGGAGCGCCATCGCGCTCCTGTGTATACATGCCAAAAGTGCCAGGAGTGCGATGGCGCTCCCGATATCAATATTTATTTATTTCACAATCCACGGCGTGAGCCTTTTACATGTTCAAGAATAAACAATACACAAATAAAATATCTCATTCACAACACAGTTGGAAAACAAGAATTAACAAAACACAATATGTGATAGGCGTGCAGCGGGGAAGGTCGCATGCACGCAAAAATATTTTTTTTCACTTAATTCGTATTGTATATATAAAGTTCAACATGGGTCAAAGCTAAATAAAGTTTAAAAAAGATCCCGGTTAAAAAAAAATTTAACCCAAAATGTCAGAATTTGAAAATAGTTCAAATTAGACTGCTCATAGTTCAAGTTGTGAAGAAAGTGATGGTAGAAGCGACATTGTGGTCCTGTCAAATTGCATGATTCTACTTTTGAGTGAGAGTGACTTAATTTGTGCACTCTGCAAAAAAGGGCCCCATGGGGTCTGTGCGGAAAAGCACGTATGCACATATATTTTTATTTTTGGATTTCTATTTTTGTAATAATTTTCTTCCACAATATTTTTTTCCATCATTTTTTTTACTTTGAATATCGATCTTTGAGGTTTCTTGAAGGAAACACTGAAAGAATTTTGAAAATCGGGTAATTTTCGGAAAAGATACATTTGTTTTTCGAGATAAGGGTAAATGACATCAAAAACCACGGTTTTCTTTGGCATTTTTAAGTATACGTGAGAAAAAAACAATGGCACTAAAAGGGTTAATGTAATTTTTATTGGCAAGGAGAAGACAGCTTGCATGTTTATTAAACACAGCTGGTCTGCTCCCTATCCTTTGTGTGAATATGCCGTAATGGTGTAGTATTAGTTTGTAGTCAAATACCTATTTCTTCAAACTGGGATTTGGAAGAAGATGACACCTGCAGATTTTGTGAGGAGGAAGTCGAGACTCCTCGGGACCTCTCGGCAGATTGCAGTACCATAAAATTCACAAGAATCAAAATTCACAAGAATCAAAATTCTAGGCAGGCACTGGATACAAGTGGAATCTTTCCACATCTTGGATCCCCTCAAGATACTTTATTTCATAAGATGTCTACGGAGTACGATAGATCTTATAGGTCACAACAGTGCACAATATATCACATCCAATAAAAAAAATGGACTTTCAAACATATTTTGAACCACTCCAGATTAATCATTCCAATTGATCACACTCATCCATAGTCAACCTATTTGAATAGGTATTAACTAGGTAGGTATGTTGTATATGATACACACACATAATATGTGGAGTGCACAACATAAGTTAATACCTATTCAAATTGGTTGACTATAGATTAGTGTGATCATTTGGAATGATTAATATACAGTCGTTCAAAATATGTTCGACATCTACACTTCTAGTAAGTAAAAAATCCAGTTCCCGACATCCAATTGTGTCAAAAAATTCATAACATAAAATGGACTTTATTCTATAGTTTTACAAATGTCGTACGTATAATATATTTCCAACAATATAATAATTCAGGTATACATAGAAAAATATAATGTATAAAATACAACAGATATCATTGTAAAAATAATAATGCTAAGGCGGTCTCAGGACAGACGGTCGTCAGCTATAAATAAATTTGTTAAACATTCAGCAATGAAGCAGATCACTCATTCTTTTTTAATAACATCAGAATGAGTGGTGATATAATAATATGTATCTACATTTTGTATATATGTATTTGTATAAACTAATAACAAGTATTATGTCTTCCCATACTTTAAGAAAAACACTTTTACTAAGGCACTTAACATTATTCATAATATACAGTTCTCATAATATTTAATAATATATTTGTGAAATGCTCTATTACTGCCATACATCTGCCTATTATTGACACATATCGTCCCTCTTCTGACTAACAGTCGTATCTGCTAAAATGTAAATTGTTCAGGAGAGCGTTTTTAGTGTTTTGCTGTGCATATTTTCGTCTCTCCTAGTTATATGATACAGTGTAAATATATTACATTATTATATTTGTATTCTTACATATCATTTTTGTGATGAAATTTTGAGGAATTTTTAGATACGACAACACATTTTATTTAGAGAAATTCATAAATACGACAACAACTTATATATGGCGATATTAGGTAGAAATATAACAGATTTATAGCACTTTACATTATTTCTTATACAGTAAAACCTCGTTATTTCGAAATCCAAGGGACCTCGAAAATCTGATTTCGAATTAGCGAAAACCCCGATAAATCGAAATTTTCGAAATAATTTTGATATACGCAGTATATAATATATATTATAGCCATAGGTACCATACGTAATAGAAACAGCTGATTTGGACTTGGGTTTTTTTAAATTTCGCGCGTTCAAACAAAAAAAAACATTTGTAAGGCTGATGAAAGAGCCGCATGGAAAGGGCTAACAATTTCTACTACTCTTATACGCATTACAAATAAACAGGCGACCCTTTGTACAAGAATGGAATAGTTTGTAGTAAAACATACGTAATAAAGACGTCATGGGCGTATCGTGGTTTATCATAAATGTAAAGCTTCTATCACATTCCACGTTTTTGTCCAATCCTTGCATTTTGCACAATGAAGGTAACAAAATATTGATGAAACTAACAGTTTTTGACATAATTAAATTACACACACATGTAAATCTAAATATGTATATACCTACCTAAACAATACACAAATATAAATACGTACCTAAAACACAGTCGAATATTTAAAAATACATAATTTTAATGCTTCACTTCACACACGTTACTAAAAGTTCACTATAAATGTTAAAAAATGGGAAAAATATTTTTGACCAAATTTGTATTTAAAACGTGTATAAAAGTTCGGATATAAAATATTTATTTATTTGGAATGGAAAATAAAAATATTAAAACACAAAATATTTCGAGTAGGTATAGGTACGTATGACGAGACGCCCATGAACAACACGGAAGTACATAATGTACATCGATCACGCTATGAGCCAGAGGATATACATAGGTAGCAGGTACCTGGTACATACTCAAAACAGCTGTAGATAGGTACATATTGAAATACAATACATTTACGATGTTTACATACAACATAGGTTACATAGGAGATCTACTTAGAAATTTGGAAATCCCGTTGTTAAATATTATTATGTAGCTGGGTAGTGGGTAGGTCCTTTATGTGTATTAGTGTGAACACAAATTTCACATAAGTTTTATTGTCCCTGAAGGAGCTTTGGGAAAAAACAAGGGTATTTTTTATGGCAGCCAAATGTTTTCGAATTACAATATACAAATTTCTATTGTTTTGTTTTGAAAGGACCAAATATTATTTCGAATTACGTATTAGCGGGGATTTCGAATTATAAATGTCTTTTGTATGAAAATTTCATTATGGGGCCATTTTTGGGGGGAATATTTCGAATTACGACGAATTTCGAAATAACGGGGTTCGAAATAGCGAGGGTTTACTGTATTTATTAACCCACAAATATTTTTTTTCATCTTTACATAAATTCGCTTGGTTCCCTAGCTGCACAAATAAATTGTATTACAAAATATTATATTTACACCTTGTATTATAAAACGGAAAGAAATGGAAGATCCAGAAAAACATATTTTACTGTGTTTATTTAAAAAAAAGAAAGATATATCTAGCTTTTGTTTGTTATAAACCCAAATACAACCTTATACACCTTTCACAGTAAGCTACTAAAAGCTTGTGTCGTGAAAGGGGAGTTTGCCGGCACCTGGTATCAAACCACGGACCCCTTGTTCACAAGGCCGAGACTCTACCTCCAGGCTACCGACAAACTTATAATGATGCATGTGATAGGATTCCAGACTGGATGTAAAAAACGTGAAATTTTTTTTCAATAGGAAATCGATAAGTGCATTTGCCTGATGATGAGAGCGGAAGCTATCGAAAGCCGGCACATAAAATAAATAAAGTGACCGCAGTAGATTAACTAAACAGTTTGTTGTTTTATTTTTAATTTTTAATATCAAGGTGTAAATATTAGACATTTGCAATTTAACAAAAAAAATATACATACTTATATAAGATTCAAAAATAACAGATCTCTATTATAATACAAAACAATAAAAAAGAACTAAAGAATAGTCGAATTTGAATTTTGAAAATTACTGACAAATAAATTCGTTCATTTCTGACAACATATTTGTATTTTGTAAATTACCGACAATCAAATTTGTCAATTTCTGACTATATGTTTGTATTTTGTAAATTAACGACCATCAAATTTGTCAATTTCTGACAATTTATTTGTAAACTGTCAACAGTCAAATTGTATTTTGTCAATTCAAATGCATTTTATAAATTCCTGACAATGTTTGATTTGTCTAATACGAAAACTCTAAAAAACTTTTGACTTACAATTTATTTAGCTAAAAAATTCTGTAAATGAAACAAAGTCAATTTGTAGCTCAACAAAAAAATACCACTTTTCATATATGTATTTTTCATACTTGTACAGATTGTACATGTGGAAAAAAGTAAAGGAGACAGATTGACCAAGAAAATATTATATTTGGCTGAGAAGAATGGCGCTTGGAGACGTGGCCGTCCGAGGATCAAATGGCAAGATCATATGAACCAAATCCTACCTAGGATGATCACATGTTGAGCACATTAAACAGGAGGAGAGCATGCATGAGGGATTGTATGACAGTGACGGAAGCAAAAGGTGTATGCAAGGATAGAAGGAACTTTCTGCCTACCCCACAAGAGAAGCGGCATGATGGTAAATATGTATATACGATACATAGAATACATATCATACTTTTTAAATACAATTTTCAATATAATATATAACAATAAAAAAATACATAACTAGATAATACCTGTATATATGTCAAAAAAAATATGTATCTATCTAACATACATATTATGAAAATCATTACAAAATATAAACAAAAATATATATATATACATTTGCATACCTATATATGCAAAATAATAAAATTATATAATTATTCCTAAAATATAATGAGAAATTTCACTACAGGCAAGCATTTTGAAAGTAAATGACATTAATGGAAAAAATACACAATAGTATTTTTAATTTTGTTGAATTATGGCAAACTTGACACTGAGTGTCGATCTTGCCACAATGTTTTTTTCTTCTGTTTATTGCACGTCAGAATATTTTTTGCTACATTTATAATGCATTTTCAAAAAAAATTGAATGTCACTTATTAAGTGTCAAAGCTGCCATAAAAAGGTGTAGTATTGCACATTCAAAAATCTGTTCAATTTACTAAATATTTATTGAATCATTCCTACATTTCCATCTTTACTAGATAAATATCAGATGTAACCATAATTTTTGCTTTTTTTAAATATAAATCTAGGTTTAAAAAAAACTAAATTTTTATGCTGTTGAAAAAAAAAAGTAAAATATGGTAGATATTTGAAAACTAAGATAAAAAAAGACGAATCTGGATTTATAGTAAACCCAAAAACGGCCCAGACATCCTCACAGCAAGCAATATACTGTGTTAAGAAAGTGGGGTATATAAAACAGAGAGCAGATTTGAACCTAAGAAAGTCCAAGACTCCAGCATTAGATAACTGAAGTAACTCAAATTTTACAATGTGCAATACGGCATTTCTAAAATGGCAAAATAGACAAAATGTAATAGTGGCAAAAAGAATAATTTTACACATAAAACTAATAATAATATAATATAACAATTGCTCCTAATGTGTTGAAGGTTGTATGGTGAGTGTGACGGTGTATCCACTTTGTTTGATTAGAGTGACAATGTCGCCATGTGACAAATGTCGTATTGGTGTGTGGTTTATGGCTAAGATTGTATCACCAACGTGTAAGACACCACATCTCGCAGCGGGTGATCCGGGTATTAATTGACCTGAAATTTGTTTTTTTTTTTATTAAAGTTTATCACATTGGTAATATTTATTTTGATAATACTACCTCAAGAATCTCTTTCACAGTGCACTGAAAACACTCCTGTGATACTACTTCAAAATTCAATATGAAAAACTAACATAAAAAAATAAAATGTAGAAATTTATATAGAAAATACTACTACTAATAATATCGCATCACAGCATATCCCACAAATGGAGCAGACGCACACGATAAACAATAAATAAGTTAAGAAGGTGGAATAGGAGGGGTGGGATAGTAGTGGAAGGTGGATGTGGCTAAGGGTTTTAATAATTTCCAAACAGTCCTCTTGAAAATGTCAAACTCAGCTTTTGACGAAAGCGCTCGAGTTCTTTAAAAAAAAATTGTGCAAAAATTAACTGTGCTGTTCTTTAAAAAATTAACATATACACAAACATAATAATTACTATAGTTTATTACCTATAGTGCTTGTTGCCTTATTGGTAGATGATATGATGACGAATCCAAACCCCTCATTCTCACTACGCTGCACAACCACATCATATGGTACACCACCTCCTACACTAATAGGAATGTTACCATATTGTACTGAAAATATACAACACAAATAAATTATTTTTATTTATTTATTTTATTCTTCTTGCACATCATCATTCATATAACAAATAAAATAAAGCAATATACACAATTATCATTTACACAACATTGAATTCAGTTTTGCTCAGAGAAAGAAGCAATTAATTCTATTTCATTTTCAATCATTACAATCTTTATTTTTCTTATCATTTGGTTTGGAAATCAGAATCTTCAGATAATTGTTAACAATTTTGGTAGGAAGTAAGACACTCAACTTTTTTTAATACACATTTTTTTAATGAATCAGTAGACAATTGTTTCATCTCTTACTAAACATTATCAATACAGTATTGAAAATGTCACCTTAGTTAGAGACAAAACAATTTTCTACTGATTCATTAAAAAAGTGTGTAGCAAAAAAAACTTTGGTGTTTTACTTCCTACCAAAATGGAATTTACACAAAAAGTTATGAATTGTATTAAAACATATATAAAGAATTTTTCACAAACAATACAATAACCACAAATCACTACATAAAGAAATATTTTTTTAGATACATTGAAATTTTATATTGAGTTTAAAATGCTCACAATAACTTCTCATCAGTGTATGTAAAATTATAAATAAATTGGTCAATGCCAAATAGGGTTAACAGTCTCATTTAGCAATGTTGTAGGCATTGGTTAAGGGGGGGTATGCTGGGAAAGTAAAAATCTTAATGAATTTTACTAGAATATTCATACTAGTACAAAAAATAAAATTAGTAAAATTGTGATCCCCAAAACTGAGATAATTTCTTTGTGAAATTATTTCTTTTAGATGTTAAGGATTCAAAAGAAAGTTGCAGGTTATTAGAAGATATGGCAATCCAGCGATTATCTTACCCTCTGTGCATTAAATTGTACAAAATATAATTTTATGGTACTTTGTAATGATAGTTATTATTATTGGACAATATTAAATTGTCGTTTATGTGTCAAAGCACCTCAAGGACACTGTACAATTCATAAATTCTAGGACATTACATCCACGTCATATTATAAATATGTATAGATAAATACATAGATAAATGAGAAATCTCGGATACATAAAGGTATCCACGTCAGAAGTTCCATACTACATTGAGTTACAAATATTACAAGTTGTTGTAACCAATATACAGTAAGGAATAAAATAAATAAATATTAACAGACTCACCACCATTACTGCCCATATCAGTGTTGTGATATGTATGATGTATATTATTCTTCAAATTATTAACATTATGAGCTGCGACATTATTGTTACCAACCGCACTGGTAGGAACATTATTATGGTTACCAGGCGGTATTGCATTACCATTATTATTTCTAAATGTCGCCGTAGTAACGATATTATTACCGCCGTTTGCGGTAACACCTCCGCTACCATTACTAGAAATGACAGTTGTATTAGTATTGTGACTGTTGTTATTGATGGTGTTGCCAGATGTATTTGTGTAATATGGAGACGGCTGTTGGTGGAGTAAAGGTGGATATACGGGTCCGTCTAGTACGTCGTAACTGTATCCGGATATACTGTAAAGAAAATACAATAAGTTTTATTAAAATTTAGTTCAGTCTTACAATGATACTTTATTCATAATAATATAATGAATGAGTCCAGATTAAACCTAGAAAAACCAAGCAAAGTTTTTAATTTCTCATTGTTTCTAAAACTTTATTTAGAGTAGAAAGAGACAAATAACTCATATTTTTAAGAAAAAACATTATGCCGTCGGTTCTATGAAACCTGTTATGTATCAAAATTTCCGAAATGAGTTTTTGATGATGTTCGTCTCGTCGAGCTGCGTATTCCAGTGAAACCTTTTATGTGGTAAATTGTGTATAATTTGTTGATCTGTGGACTTTTAAACAGTTCTTTTCGTTCCTGTAAAATTTGGGTTGAAGCACATAAGAAGTTTCATAGAATTGACGACGATTTTTTAAACTAAAATTCAGAGGTAATGAGGTAGAGTAACAATCTTGAATATTTTATTTTTTTATATCACAAAGAAAACTAACTATATATTCATTACACATTAATCCACATGATGACTGTAGATCAGTGGTTCTTAAAGGGAGCGGTATAGCCCCTCAGTGAGCGCTGGAGCCTTTCAAGGGAATGGTAGAAAACCCAGAGAGAATTGGAAGGCACTGAAAAAGGCGCTGTCTTCTAAGAAGATGTGCCCTGGGGGAGGCACTAGAGTTTTAATTATCTCACAAAATAGGCAGTCGTTGAAAAAAGTTTGGGAACATCTAATGTAGATAAATAGATAAAAATTATGAAATAAAATGACATTAAACTTTAGATAGATAATGTTTTTATCATGCTTACCCATCATGTGTAGGAATGGTGTTTCCATTGATTGCATAATTGTTTTCGGGGTAACCACTATTATAGTACGGACTGTGACCAGCACTCGGTTGACTAAAACAAATACAAAATATCATAAATTTACGCAAAAAATATTACATGTAATATGTTTATTAAATTATTACAAAACTTCATCTTTGATTTTGTATAATTATCCATATTGTTTTTTTTTTAACACAACAAAAAAAGTCGTTGATGGTGGATAAAACATTTTTGATTTTTTTTTTTCGTTATGGCAACACGTGACAGCGGCACTGTCATACAAATGTCACTTTCATACAAAAATACAATCTATATTTCTGACTTTTCCGTTGAATTTTCCAAATATTTTCTTCCATGCAAATCATCTCCTGATAATCACGAACAGAACAAAAATAGAATCAGCCAATTCGGTTCAGCCGTTCTCAAGTTATGGGGGAACATACATGGTCAACTCATTTTTATTTATATAGATGTGGAAGTCGGCAGCTTGATGGTAGACTTTTGATTGAGAGATTTCGGATTCGATCCCACCCACTGCTGACCTACTACATCGTCATGATACACATATATCGATTGTTATGAAGGTGTCTGAAATGTGCTTTCACGGTGTACTGATGAACATAAAATTTGATCTTATATGAATTTAAAAAACTTAATTTGTAGTATTGATAATGTCTCATCAAGAGACGAAACAATATTGTATACAAAAATAAAAATAAATAGTGTGTATAAAAAAGTTTTTTAAATTCATTTAATATGGATACACAAAAAGTAACGGATTACATTAAAAATATTGATCTAATATATTGAAGTGGGTGGTCAATAAACCTAATGGTAAAGTTGACAGGAAAAGACAGGAAAACTTTATTGATTTTTTTGTTTTTAATTCATTATGAAATTCTACTACCTAAACATCAACACAGTAAATGAAAGACAAGTCTGCCCTTTGGTCAAGTTTATTAAATTTTCGAAATTAGTAAGTAAAACTTTGTGGAATTTTTATCATAAAACACTGTTTTACTTCACTTCACTATATGTAAATGTCAGAACGTTTTCAAACAATATCTGCTCATTATCAATAACAATGTAAAATATCAATGACAGAGGAAGTAAAACAGTGTTCTGTGATACTCTAATTTTATTATTAAATTTTTTTATTTTTTTATGTATTTTTGTACTCCTATTTTATGGTCAACATAAATTTATTTATCAGTTATGAAAATTCAATTGAGAGTTCACAATCCTCTCACTGCCAACCTACTACATCTTCATGACACAAGCATATGGCTTACTGGAGAGTGTATATGGGATTAATACAAACCCAAATTATACAAACATACATACCATCACGCCGCTTCCCTCGCGGGTAGGCAGAAAGGATCGAGCGCCACTTCCTTCTATCCTTGAATACATCTATCGCTTCCGTCACTGTCATACAATTCCTCATGCATGCTCTCCTGTTCAATGTGCTCAACACGTGACCGTCCTGTAGGATTTGATTTAAATGATCTTGCCATTTAATCCTCAGACGTCCACGTCTCCGAGCACCATTCCTCTCAGCCAAATATATCTTCTAAGTCATTCTGTCCTCATTCATTCTTTCCACATGCCCAAATCATCGTAACTTATTTACATTCATCCTTGTAAGTACACCAATTTTCAGTCCACATTCCTTTCGTATATCACTGTTACGCACACAATCTCTCAGACTTTTACCACACATCCTTCTCAACAATCTCATTTCAAACCCAAATTCATTTTTTAAAAATGTGTATAACTTGAGTTCGTAGGTAGTCTGGAGTCTCGGCCTCGTGAACATGGGGTCCGTGGTTCGATCCCAGGTGCCGGCAAAATCCCCTTTCACGACACAAGCTTTTAGTAGCTTACTGTGAAAGGTGTATAAAGTTATATTTGGGTTTATAACAAAAACCCAGATATATCTTTTTAAGAAAAAAAAAAAATAAACTTACAGTTGATAGTGTTTGTCTAGCAGTTGATGATGTTCTGATATCATTGTGTTATGATTGACTGGATGATGTACTCCAACTCCCCCAACTCCCATACCTACTACTCCACTCCCTCTCAACACTGCACCACTATTAGTTAATACATTCAGAACGCGATTCTTCTTTATGCCGAGGGTCACCTGGAATTTTCAGAAAAATTAATAATTAGTTCATTATGTTTATATCATCTTGCTATAGCTACATTCACAAGGCAAATAATGGGGAACTTTCACAAATAAAAATTTAGCTCAAAAAATAGTACAGAAAATTAGAAAAATTATGGTGCTTTTTATATTTTTAAATGTGCATTTTTAAGGCTTTTATCACCATTTGAATTTTTGCACTTCGCCGCAAAAAGGTCCACTCGTGGCGGATCAGTGTTTGACAATATCAGGCGCTACAAACAGTACTAAGAGTGAAATGTGTGCCAATACAACATAGCGCCTAGCGACGTCAAAACAAGCTAATTCAATTAAAAAAAATGGATTTTCAAAATGAAAATAATGAATGAAAAGTTTTATTTTATGGTTTCTTATTATGATATTCGTAATCAGCGTATATTTATTAATATGAATTGATAACATATATTCATATTCCTCACACATGCATGTTCCCCATTTGAAGCATTTAATGTAATTACTAAATTTATATTGAAACTGAGATAAAAAAATAAATAAACCATATCTTCAAAATTAATAGAATACAGTTGAGAAATTTTTCAGGTGAAATGTACAAATTTATAAAAAGTGTATTGTTATTAGTATACCTGTCCATTACTGGCTGCTCTACATACAGCTGCCACTGCTACCCTGTGTGATACTCCCAGAGTGCTGATACCATCCACAGATGTGAGAAGATCTCCGGGACAAATACGACCGTCCATGTCGCAAGCACCACCTAAAAGTATTAACACAATTATTTTTTGTAAAAATAAATCTAGACTTGCCTATGATACACCCAAAGTGTTTTTGGGTTAGTTGGAAGAGATTGCGCCTCTACGATAAAGTCATCTTCTGTATAATGAAATTAAATCTTCCAAAGAATGAATAAATTAATAAATAAAAAATAACATTTATTTACTTTATTCTTTTTGCACATTATCAGTTTCACAAATCATTTTACATAAAAAATATATGTGCAGTGGCGAGATTATCACTACATTAATGATTTCTTCTATCTAACCACACTTGATTGGATTATATCAAGTGGTAGGTCTGTGTGCGATTCAAAACAATTTGCTCCGATAAAAATAAAACATTTTCAGTGTAAAATCTAACGGACAGTAAACATTTATATATCAAACGATAGAGAATTTTCTGTACTTTGTGATGTTATGTGTGGTTTTCCGAAATAAAATCAATACACGTACAAAATTACGTGATACAGTGTTTTGAACATTTGGAAGTGTTAAAATAACATAAATAGTGAAACGCTGCTTCTACAGAAGGAAGTTGGGGTGAGTGAAATACACCATCAGATAGCTAAGCTAATCTTCTACAAAAAAGTCCGCGGTGACCCTATAGTGTGAACATCCAATAAAAAGTTATTCACCAGAATACCATTTTTTCACCAGTAAGCTACCCACATTCTGGGTTTCGTTTAAAAAAAAAACACCTGCGTTGAAGTCTTTTATATTTTCACTGCCAAATAACACCTTACTAACAGAAAGTACCTATTTATAAGTCAGATAATTCAATATAATGGAAGTTGTACGTAAGATTGAGAAAAGAAGGACTTTGTCTTCTTCCTCTTCACCTGACTTAGGTGACACACCACAAAACAAAGACCAGGCTAATGCGGCCGTTTTTCGCGGTCAAAATATAGCATCAGGAGCAATTAAAATTTTATGTGGAGTCACAAACATGAAAAAGGAGACAAAAGAAGCAGTAATCAAAGCATTTAATGCCTTGACTAAATTACTGGAAGAGCAGTGCCTAAAGAAGGGGGAGTCCGAAACGCTGGTGAAAATGAGCCATATCCTGGAAGGAATAGATCAACGACTTAGTGTTGTCGAAAATCAAGGTAACAGATCCACATACGCGGATATCACTAGGGGGGATGGCATTGGTGCGGGGGGGAGTCCTGACTATCCTCTGATTGTATCTGGAAAGGACGGCGTAAAAACAAGCGATGAAATAGAGGGGATTATCAAGCGAAACATTAATGTCCGTTCACTGGGAATTGGTGTAGCGGGTCTACGAAAGGGTACAAGAAACCAGATCATTATCAAGACTGTATCAAAAGAAGATATGAGCAGAATTAAAAAAGAATTAGAAAAAACACCAGAGCTTCATGCAAGAGAGCCGATTAAAAAAAATCCTCTGGTGGTTTTTAAAGGGATTATTAAGGGAATCACAGAGGATGATCTAAACACTTCTTTACGTGGGCAGAATAAACACATTAATATCGAAGAAGAGCTCAAGATTAAATTCAGAAAGTCACACAGAAATAATCTCCTGGCTAACATAGTTTGTCAGGTAACTCCTCAAACATGGAAAACATTGACGGACTGTGGTAAAGTTTGCATCGGTTACCAAAGAATAAGCGTGCTGGATCAGAGTCCATTGGTTCAATGCTACAGATGCCTAACATATGGCCATATATCCAAATACTGCGAACATCCAACAGTACGATGTGCCTATTGTTATGAGAACCATGATTCCAGAGAGTGTAATAAAAGAAATACAAACAATTACACATGCACGTTATGTAAAGAAGGTAATAGAGAAAATACTCAGCATTCGGCATATGACGCTACTTGTCCAATACGTACAGTATATGAAAAATTTGCGAGAGATGCAACACAATATTGTTGCTGAGGTTGCAATGGACGATTTCTTGGCAGATGTGGACGATGCGTACAAGGTCAATGAGATTGCCTGCGATAACATACAGCAATGTAATCTTGCATTAGGGAGAAGTGTAAATAAATTTAATGTTCTATTGATGAATATCAGAAGCCTAAGAAAAAACTTTGATGAATTTGTTGTACACCTTAGTAACATGACGATTTTACCTATGTGTGTAGTATTGACAGAAACATACAATTGCGACCTAATATATAATATACCGCACTATAATTGCTATGGCACTTCTAACAAAATAAATAAGAATAGTGGTGTTGTCGTATACATACATGAAAATTTTATGAATGTTAGTGTGAATGAAATTAATAACATAAATTTTAGTAATTGCCTCCATGTGCAAATAACTCTTGATGACAAAGTAACATACCACCTATATGCCATTTACAGAACACATGAGTCAAATCCTTCTACATTTATAGACGATTTACGAGATATTTTAATGCATACAAAATATGCATTTACTATAGTGCTAGGTGACATTAATATAAATATCAATAACGATACTTCAAGCAACATTAAAGAGGATTACTTAAATATGATGGCCGAATTAAACTTCAAATCATGTATAAATAGCAACACCAGAGAAATCGCCGGGCAACAGCCATCGTGTATCGACCATATTTGGTGCAATACAAAGCACACTGAATGCTTAAAGAGCATAGTCTGGAAAACAAGTATCACTGATCACTATACTTGTATACTACAATGCACCCCACCGATTGAAAAGTCACTTATAAATACTAAGAAGCAGGATGAAATGAAGAGAAAAATTATCAATTTTGGAGTTCTCAAAGACAAGATAAAATTGGAAACGTGGTCTTCTATCCTCTCCGAGAAAAATGTTGACATAGCGTCTTCTAATTTTGAAAATATATTGGAGTCTTACGTTGAAATTGCCTCCCGTGAAAATAGAATAAAGTGTAATAAAAATAAAAAATTGAAACCCTGGATAACTAACGGATTATTTAAATCGATTAGAGAAAAACAGAAGCTCTTTATATTAACAAAGAAAAATCCAAATAATGAGAAAGTATTAAAAGACTACAAAAATTATAGAAACAGACTAACGGAAACAATAAGGGAAGCAAAAAATAAGTACTTCAGTGATCGGATCGTTAAATCTCAAAATGATGCAGGAAAAACATGGAAAACTATAAACGAAGCGATGGGTAATGTGCATAAAAAGACACATATCAAACAAATAAAGTACAATGATAAGTATATCCAGGTATCTAAAGAACCAAAAACTGCAGCTAATATCATGAATGAATACTTTTCTAATGTGGGTAGGAATCTTGCAAATAATATAAATGTCTGTGAAAACGATTTCGATGAACCACATGTACCAAGTGATACATATCCTTGTCTAAAGGAATACGAAGAAGTATCCCAAGGAGATGTTGAAAGAATAATAATTGAATTGAAAACAGGATCAGCGCCAGGTTTTGATGAAATAGGAACAAATCTATTAAAGTCCGTAATAAAATATATTAGTAAACCATTAACACATATCATCAACTTAAGTTTAAACCAGGGCATATTTCCTCAAAATTATAAAACAAGTATAATAACACCAATACATAAAGCCGGACCAGAGGATGACATAAATAATTACAGACCAATCTCTCTTATTTCTAACGTGGCCAAAGTTTTTGAAAAAATTATTAAGAAACAGCTAATGGATTATATTGTAAACAATAAGATTATTAATGAAAGACAATATGGTTTTATGCCGAAACTTGGCACACAAGACGCAATCGCTAAGCTCACAACTGAAATATATAACGCCTTAGATAATGGAAGTAAATGTATGGGTACTTTTATTGATTTACGAAAGGCATTCGATAGCATTTCACATTCGAGATTAGTAACAAAACTATCTCATATTGGAATAAAAAATAAAGCACTCACATTAATGCAAAGCTACCTTGATAATAGAAAACAACACACAAAAATAAATAATGTAATTAGTAACTCAAATACCACTGAATTTGGTATACCGCAGGGAACTGTTCTTGGACCTGCTCTATTCATTGTATATTTAAACGACATCTTCACCCTGCCAGTAAAAAGTACTATAATATCATATGCAGATGATACAGTCCTGTTCACGAAAGGAAGAACATGGGACGAAGTTAATGACCGAGCTAACCACGACATTAATAAACTCAAAAATTGGTTTGATCATAATCTTCTGTCACTAAATGCAGACAAAACAGCATGCATCGCATTTACAATAAATCAGGCAATCACTCCAGGGGACATCAGCATGATCATACATTCGGATCCATGTGGAATTGACAATTGCAACGACAGTTGTAATAAAGTTAAACTTGTTAAATCAATTAAGTATCTAGGGATCACTATAGATCAAAATGTTAAATGGAAGGAACATATTGCATTAACAACTAAAAGATTGAGAAAATTGATTTATGTCTTCTTGGATTTAAGAAACTTTCTGAATCTTGCGCAATTAAAAACAGTCTATTATGCGCTATTTCAATCAATCATTCAGTATGGTATACTAGGATGGGGAGGTGCTTACCCAACAAATCTTTATCCTCTTGAAGTAACACAGAGACTTATTCTCAAAATATTTATGAAGAAGCCTAGAGATTATTCAACGAGTAGACTCTTCTCGGAAATAAAAGTGCTGACACTAAAACAAATCTTTAGAAAATACGCGTTGCTACAAGTGGTGAAAGAACGAGAGTCGCAGACTACCTCCAGTACTGAAACCTCCAGGATTCTAAGGGCGATCAACTGTATACCAATTCCACTGTGCAACAAAGATATAGCCCAAAGACATTACACATACCTGGGTGTGAAATACTTCAATGATCTGCCCAGTGAAACGCGCGCTATCAAAGACTACGAGAAACTCAGGAAAGAGGTGGTGAAGCGCATCCTGTCACCGATGATGAGGTCCGAGTGAATGAGTTGGTATGTCAGTGTTCAATGCATGTGTGTGCTTGTGCGCGCGTTATGCGCGTGTTGTAAGTGTATGTGTGTGTGTGTGTGTGTGTGTGTGTGTGTGTGTGAGGGTGTGTGTGTGTGAGGATGTGCGCGCGCGCGCGTGTGTGTGAGGGTGAGGGTGTGTGTGTGTTTGTAAGGGTGCGTGAGTGTGTGTGTGCGTGTGTGTGAGAGAGAGACAGTGAATAAATGTATGTTTATATCTTCATCATGTTAACCCTCCTTTACACGAGACTTGTCTCTATAAGGAGGATGTTTAGATTTAAGTTTTATCAAATAGTCTATGTATTGTAATGTCTGTATAATTATTGTTAAATAAAATAAATAAAAAAAAAAATAAAAAAAAATAAGTCAATTAACTCAATTTTGAAAAATTCAGAGACATGAAATTGTTATATCAATAATATATACCTAGACATTTTTGTAAATGATATTGTGTTCTACAAAAGTAAAGTATTCACAAAATTACATGTCTATTTGAGATAAGTGTTTTCATTATAGGAATAAAGGAGAAAAAGTAATATATCTCACCAGGTACAATATGTCCAACAGCCACTTGACTCCCTTCCTCAGTGCCTCCCACTATTCTGAAACCAAAGCCCTCAGCTCCCCTAGGCAGCACTACCACCATATCAGCCTCTGGATCTATAATCTCCTCGCACTGTAATAACATCACATACTAACACATATCAATAATACATACAAATCCATATAACAATTGATCAATATTGACACTTACAGCTCCTCCCTTTGTCCATATTAAGCTCCACCCACTTTTCACTATTACTTTTCAAAGCTCCGCCCGTTTTGCCATATGGCTCCACCCATCTTACTATACAATTCACTTTTTGCAATTGCCTCCTTTTTAAAGTAATTTATCACATTTAATTCAATGATTTATTTATTTTTACTTTCCTCCTGCATGAATTAGATTCCCTTTCACAAGTACAAGATTTCCCATTTTTTACTTTGAATAATAACTTCTTTGATTTAATTTTCATTTAAAAAATCACAATTTGAAATGTGACTCCAGTAATTTTATAACACCACTATTTCTGCTGAATATACCTGTCCTTCCAGCTGTCTAGCAGGTGTAGATACTTGTACTTGCAGTTATTTAGTTTCGTACTACACATACTCCCACTTTTAAGAACAGAGCATTTGACTCCGCCCATTTCATGATTTTATGAATACTACCTTTAATTCTCCTAGTTCTAAAAATGACTTTGTATTTTAAACACTCCTATTTTTCATTTTATAAGACTAGATAACTCCTCCCATTTTCTGTTACACCTCATTTTTACGATAGCTCCAATTCTATAATGTATCTCCTCCCATTTCTCCATATAATTAGTTACAACCATTTAACAATACGCTCCTCCCACTTTATCCATTAACAATATTAATATTTCAAATATAATACTCTCAGGTACCTGATTAGGATCTATTACATTCCAGTCCACGGCTACAGGAGTGACTACTTCATCATAGTTATGCCGGTTCAAGACTGGATTCTGGAAAAAGGATAAAAATTTATGATTAAAATATTCGATTATAAATAAAGATTCACGAGTTCGTCCGTAACCTGGAGGTAGAGTCTCCGCCTCATGCACAAGAAATGTGACATTTGATTCCAGATCCTGGCAAACTCCCCTTTCACAACACAAGTTTACAAAGTTGTACATATTTGGGCTTATAACAAAAACCCAGACACATCTATTGAAAAATAAATACAGATTACCTGTAAGACTTTATTGAATAAAACCCAACCTGTTTAATTATCAGGTTATGGGCTTAAGTCTGATTTAGGGAACTACCGAATAAAGTGATATTGCCTTTTTAAAACCTTATATGATAATTTTTTGTGTTAAATTTACATTTGCAGGGAGTAATCATCAATGATTTTTTACACTAATATACTATACCATCACGCCACTTCCCATAAGTGGGATACCCTGCGGACTTACTACAATCAACATGCAAGCTATCCTCTCTGTGCCAATAAAAGATGAATTGAAGATGTTAATTGTCTTATACATTTTTACACTCGTGCCAACCTCACATAATGGTTAATTGTAAAAATACCTTAGAAATTTAAAATGAAACTTACAGTATTTCTAGCTGCCAAAGGAGAATCTGTTCCTCCAGGATTATAGCAATTAAAACATCCAGCAGCAGATATCCTACCACTGGCTACAGGAGCTGTATTCACCGCTACACCACTGCCATCTTCAGGGAAACCTACACATAGTACAAAATAAATTCTTAACCACATAATTGGTTTGGGACACATGTTTTTCCAAGAGGAAATTAAAAAGAAAGGGAGACAAGAAAGAAACGAACTATGGAAAAATCTCCCTAGGCTTAGCCAAGGAACTACTCGGAGGATATAACTTCGGAAGAGCCAAGGTATGCACTAACCTAAGTAAAACAAGTGTCAAAGCAGTAACGGGCTTCCTAATGGGTCAATACAGGCTCAGGGAACACTTACACAAACTAGGACTTGAAGAAGATGGTATGTACTTGTAGATTTTGTGAAGAGGCTGAGACTCCTCGACATCTCCTAGTGGAATGTAATGCCGTGGTATTCGCAAGAATCAAAGCCCTAGGTAGACACTAAGTAGAAGTGGAATTTCTCCACACCTTGAATCGAATCAAGATCCTAGACTTCATAAGATGTCTGGGTCTTGAGGGTACGCTTTGACGGGCAACACTAGGAAAGCTGAGTACGGGGAGTACAATAGATCTTATAGGTTGCGGTGCATATTTTACCCTAACAAATAAAATAAAATAAATTATATCAAACAAAAAAAATTCACCTCCGTTGTCACTAGATTCAGCGATGCTATTCCCGTTCTTTTCCACATTGCCATATGCAGCAGCCATATTAGATTCATTCAATGCTAATGTCTGTACCAAAGGTAACATCGCCGAAACATGGTCATTCGTATCGTCCACCAAATCATTTGCATAATTTGATTGCGTGGAATCAACATTAGAAGTTTGATCTGTGGATTCTCCACCAATAACAGGGCGACGATAGTGTCGAACTCCCGACATAATCGGAGTTGTCATTTGATTTATATTTCCATTACTAGATCCTAATTGTAGACTACCCTGATTGCTAGCGTGTGACAGAGATATGCTATTTGAACTGTTGTGACTTATTGCGGGAGCTGTCACATTTAAATTTGAAGAGTTACGACGTTTTTTGATGAATTTGTTGTAAGATGATGAAGAGTTTGGTGATAGTTGCTGGGCAGCAGCTGTAAGATCTTCTTGACTATAGCTTATACCTCCTGGAAAAAATAAAGTAAATATAAAAATATCGATAATCCATGAATTCTTCAGAAAAGAATAAGTCTCCCACTCTTCTATGTAGATTTTTGAGTGTCCTGTTAAAAGCTGCAAATATAAGTAAATAATTTATCATCCATCCTAAATTTCTTTGTATTTTTGTGATATGGAGAGGACAGCTTGTATTTTTACTACACGCAGTTAGTGTACTGACCACCTCACTTGTGGGAGAAATTGCGATGGTATAAATAACTACTGGCTATTCGACTCGTGGGAGATTTCACAACAGTATTGACAGATAGAAATATATCGTGTTCGGTGGTTTTCGGGATCTCCATGTGCTAGTAGGTAGTATGACTTCACACTCCTGAAAATGGTGACAGCACGTTTTGCAGAAAACTAGAGTTAAAAACTACCACACGGAGATCCCAAAAACCACCAAACATAATGTTGAAGACCGTAAAAACCTTAAGATTTATTAGATAGAGATATAGTTGAGCATTTCCTCAAATATTTGACAGTGAAATTAAAGAAAATGTGAATATGCTCACTCATAATGTTAATGTTATTGAATACTTTTTATGTACCTATGTGAATGTAATTGTCTGTGACAGACATATTCCTGGTGTCTACTAAAGGGGTCTTAGGTCTTGAGGGAAGCACTTCTTTCTGTTGTGTACTGTACAAATCAGCTGTGGGAGTCTTGCTGCGGAACAAATCTAAAAAAAATAAGACAAAAAAAGACGGATAAAAAAAAAGCAAAACTATGTAAGTATGCACTACAGCAATAATTAGTCAAATTTATTATTATTATCTTGCAAATATTCACATCAGCATTAAACAATTCCACACAAAACATTGTGAACAAGACATTTCATATCTTTGATTCAGCGATGAGATATGTCATTCATCCTGAATATCTTACTTTTTATGACACAAAAAAGATGACCCGCATATTTATTACGTAAAGTTTTTTTTTAAATAAAGGTCCTTGTATCCCTTGGGACCTTGTATCCCTTGTGTCACCGCGACCATAGTAGATCTATTGTGACATCCTTCTGTATCGTATCTCACTCTCAAGACTTATGTGCATCATGTAACTCACAATTTGTCTTGGTGTGAGAAGCCTCACCTTCTCAGAGTCCAGCAGTGGCCCTCCAAGGATGTGACTTCGATTACGAGTGAGTGCGTTACAATTACAGTGGATAAGGATAGGTGTTTCAATGTTCTCTGCACAAAATTTGCAGACTGAGTTACATGTAGTTAACCTGGTTAAGCTACTCAACTTATAGGGAAGACCGTGATGGTATAGCATGGATCTCTTTTTACATTTTAGAGAGAGAGATATGGAAAATTACAGACATTCATTTATTTGACAAGTGAATACTATTTGCTGAGACGAAATAGATAAATTAATCTCTTACTAGTAATATCCTTAGCAAGTCTAGATTTGGTTGTATTCCCAGCTTTTCCATGAGAAGTGTTAGTGTTATGTGTAGCCGACTTCGTGTAATAACTCGGCCTTCTGATCACCTTCATTATGGCTTCTTTTTTCTGAGGACACTCCTTTAAAACCTGGAATAACAAAACACATTGTAGTTCTACAAAAAAGCACATAGTACATCTACACATTTTGAGAAATTGTAGATGTAATCACTGTATGTGATTGCCAACAAACCATACATGTCTTCGTCGGCCGGTGTGGCGTGGAGGTAACGCTCTTGCCTTTGAGTCACGAGGTCCCGGGTTCGATTCCCGGCCAGGGCAAAGTGAAGAATAACCTTTTTCAAATTGTCCTGGGTCTGGGTGTTATATGTATATGTGTGTAGTGCATTGTATATGTGTGTATCGTCGTGTTAGTACCCATAATACAAGATTCATCTTAGTTTGGGACTAGCTCGATCTGTGTGAATTGTCTATGTATGTTATGTTATGTTATGTTATGTTGTTCCTATGAGGGTTTATGAAGTTTAAGAATTAATTAATTTACGTGGTTAGATGGAAGAAATCACTTGATAGTGATAATCTCACCACTGCATAGCGTCCTAGTATTTTAAATTTTGTATTGTTTTGTTAACACTATTATATAATGACGATGTCCAAAAAGAATGAATAAATAAATAAGTTGTAATGGTTTGGACATTTGGAGCAAATGGACGATTAAAGGATGACAAAGAGAGTGCATTCATCTGATTGAAGGGGTATAAGTGCAGAAGTCTTAGAACTATTAAGGGCCCCGTTTAGCAAAAATGGTAAAATCTACAATTTTTAACAAATTTGATAGAAAGAGTGTCAAAAATTGTTGACCCTTGCGAAAATATTGATTTGATAAAATAAAAAAAAAAATTATTACCAATATGTATTAGTTTTTTACTAAAAAATAAATAAATCACAGACTGACGAGATATATTTAGGTACTCTTTGTTATATCAAAATACAAATTATTTGTATAATATATACCTATATTTTTTATTCCACCTATCAAGCATATAAATACTATAGATTTTTGCAAACTTATTTTAGTATGCAAAAAATCAAGTTCATGTGGTGATTTTTGGTTCCAAAATATGAGAAATTTTATCAAAAAAAATATTTTTTATATCGGTCAACATCCATGAAAAAAAGAAAAAAATATATAATTTATTTGTTCTATAATTGTAATAACTATCTAAGTATTCGTAATATTAAAAAAAATATATGAAAATTTGTAGGATTCTCGTGCATTTATGTACCAAACACACCTCTGAATTCGATTTTACGAAATATGCTTTTTTATAAACGAATACTATGAAGCAAAAATCAAGTTTTTTTTTTAGAAGTTAAAGTTTGATATTGGTAATTAATATTTGTTTTCATATTTTATCAAATTAAAATGTTCGTAGAGTCAACAAGTTTTGAGAGTTTGTGTACCAAACTTGTTGAAAATTGAATGTTTTATCGTTTTTGCTAAAGGGGCCCCTTAATAAAATTCTCAAAGACTGCCACTGTGGAAGAAGCCTAAGAAGTTTGTAAGGATAGATTACTATGGTGTTTCAGTCTCTCCAGTTAGGATATGGAGTGAGGTATAAAGTGAGATATGAGTATGGTATAAATTATTATTTTAAAAATATAATTACCTGTACAACCTGCGAGTGTGACATATTAATAACAGAAGTCTGATTTATATATACAAGTAGATCTCCTTCTCTGAGTCCTCCACATCTAACACGGTCTAGTACCTTCTTTACTTTCTGTCCGTGTACACTGTCTGCAATTGTGAAGCCAAACCCAGCAGCACCTTTCATTAAACGTAGCGTTAAGACACCACCTTCTTCTGAAATACAAAAAAGACAACATATATACAAGGTTTACATTTATGACACACCTCTTACCTTATTGTAAAGGTTTGGATAAAGACTGAATGTCTGCAGAATATAATATATGTATACATGTATGTATGTATGTAGTGTAGAGTGTGGAGGTGTTCAAGACGAGGTTAAAAACCCTATTGTTCAGGAGGTGTTATGATTCTTGAATGGGCCCTTGCGGTGGTTTTTCCACAAAACGGCGCATCTTAAAAGAGTTGTCTAGTTATTATCATTATTATTATCTCATTTATTTAACAAAATAACATTAGAATCTACATTTTGAACACAATATAAGATTAACAATAAAATTTAAATATAACATTAAATAATAAAAACAATAAAATATTAAAATAAATTCATATTAAAAATGTAGAACCCCAACATTATTCGAGTTGATTCTTCCATGATGTTCTATGAAAATAGTACAATCATGGGAGATCACTTACAGAGCTACAAGGACAAAAACCTTCTTACTATCCTGGTGGTAATTATTATTATTATGTATACATAGATTATATTATTTTATCTTTTCAATGACAATTTTTAATATGCAAGTTTAAAAAATGGATGTGGATATTGATGCTAGATGTTGTAAACCGCCCTTGAAGTGATATTATCATAATACGGCACAATATAAATTGTTGTGTTATTACTTATGGACAAATCATTGTGAAAAAGTGTAGGAGTCCAAGAACCATGTGGCTTGATCATTTTTCATACTATTTTGGATAGGAATTTAACCCAGAACCTCTTGATCATAGGCAAGAGTGTTACCTCCGCAGCACATTTGTCAACAAATAATAAAAATATATTAACAACTTACGTGTATAAGGCATGGTGCCAACGCTATCCAACAAAAGATGATCAGCTGATGGACATCGTACTGGCATCCGATCGTCGATCAAAATATCATTATCGCTTCTACCATTTCCACTACCATTCGTAAGTGTCATAGCTGTAGTCGAAGAATCCATATCGTACGATCGGTTACTCATATTACTTCCATTGTTCATAGAAGGACCATTGTTATTAGTATTGCTGTTATTATTATTGGTCGAATTCACTGTTGTCAAATTTCCCGAATTGTTTTGTGACCAACGGGAACCGATCAGTCGATCAAGATCGAATGAACGGTTTAAGTGACTCATTCGATGTTCCAACTCAAAAGATCTGTAAAAATAGATTTTAAACATATACTACTTTATTATTTTTATCAGCAGGACTCACAAACAAGATAACTCTCCCTTTTATTAAAACTCCTCCCCTTTTAAATTCATTTCCTCAAATCAGCACATATAATCTAAAGGGATAATTTAAAAGGATTTAAAAGTTTTTTAAAAAAATTCAATTTTTTGATTTTAAATTTTAATTTTAGATTTTACAAAGAAAAATGTTTTTCATAATTTTAATTTAGCACAATTTTAATTTTACATTAGTGTTTGTTTGTTTATATTTACTTTTGTTAATGCCGAAGTTTTTACCAATGTGATTGATTTGACATATATATACACCCAATTTTCTTATTCTTCTTGTACCTTCTTTATTTATTTTTTTGGAATTTAGTATTTGTAATTTATCAATTTGCCATTTGTGTACCTACATGTTTTGTAATTTTAATGGATGTTTGTACTTGAACTGTAGTTCTGTTTGATGTTTTTTACTTACTGTGTAGAGTCTTGATTGGTTTACGTATTATAGATGTTTATTGTTGTAGTATTATATTGTGAGATAAACTGTATGACTCTGTTACAATAAAATAAAAAAATAAAAAAAAATAAAAAAAATAATCCAATACAGTTCAAATATCCATATGCCAATACAACTAATTCCACTTTGCCACCTCTCTAGGCTAAAGTCAGTCGAGGCTGACAGTACAATTCAGTACACATGTGCAAAAAACAAATTTAGACATCATAATAAATAGATTAGAAACAACACACCAATAGACTATAGAGATCAGAAAAACATATAAGTTCAGATCAGTAGAAACATTATAGATAAAATAAAAATTTGTTAAGAGGATAGATAATAGCTTGGTGCAGGAAGATAATCAGTGGCAAAGAAAAATAATCAATGTTAATCAAATAGATGTCATGATAATCAATGTTAACCAAATAGATGTCATGATAATCAATGTTAACCAAATAGATGTCGTGATAATCAATGTTAATCAAATAAATTTCATGATAATCAATGTTAATCAAATAGGTGTCACGATAATTAATGTTAACCAAATAGATGTCATGATAATCAATGTTAACCAAATAGATGTCATGATAATCAATGTTAACCAAATAGATGTCATGATAATCAATGTTAACTAAATAGATGTCATGATAATCAATGTTAATCAAATAGATGTCATGATAATCAATGTTAACCAAATAGATGTCATGATAATCAATGTTAAACAAATAGATGTCATGATAATCAATGTTAATCAAATAGATGTCAAGATAAACAAATATTGGTAAAACTCATGTATAGATTGATAGAATGATTATAGAAAAATATGTAAACAGGGTAGAAATAAAACAATATGAAAAATAATAGGGATAAATACAAAATATGTGTTATGAAAATTATATGTAGTTTATATTGCTTTTTTACAGTTTATGTAAGCTGCAGACAATGCTTATTTGGGGGGCTGGCCTGAACAAATTAATATTGTTCTCTCTCTTAATTTTCACACATTTGTTTTGTCAACTCACTGTGTGTGACTCTAATAAATAAATGTCACACATTATCACTTACCGATTGAGATGGTTAGGTGTATCGATTAGATCATCCGGATCATCCAAATGCTCTCGATTGTAAGATCTATTCATGGATCTACTACCAGGAGACACGACTACACTGCGATCCAGACTACTATCGTGAGATCTTTTGTCAGCATCGTCCAACCCGAACCTAAAAAACAAATATAAATTTAAACGTAAATTATAATATCTACCTGGGACAGAATAGGGCTCCCTTCTTTTATTTTCTACAAGGTTTTCAATTCTGTAAAAGACAGGTATTTGTAAAATATCACAGATAAAACATTTAAAAGTCCTCAATTTAGAGATGAGGTATTCCAACTTTTCCATTATCTTACATTTGGTACTAGAGAACAACTTGTCTGTTCGGTTATGGGGTGTTCACATTTGGCGAATATCGCCAGGCGAATTTCAAAATATAACGCTAGGCGAAAAAACAAAATTCGCCGTACGCCCATTGATCGTCACACCTGTTCACACAGTCCACCGATTTAGAAACGATCTGTCAGATGCGCTTTGATTTTGACACTGTTTTCAAAATGGTGGACGTCGAGATGGAGATCGCAAAGTGTTTATTTTTAGTCGAAAATGTTATAGTAGAGGTTATAAGGCGCCTTTTAATTAAGGAAACAAACGCCACAAACCAACAAAAAAGATAACAGCTGTCACGAAGCGGGAAACATTATAAAATTTATAGGTTATAAAGCTTTTACCATAGATACGAACACCGCGCATATCTGCGCATGTGCAAATCGTTCAATCGGCCGAGAAAGTTGGAAGGTGGTCAACTCGAGACGATATCGTTTCTACTGGTTTTTATCGTTTCAGACTAGCTGTCATTTTGTTCACACAGTTCAAATGGCTGGCGATATTTTGGTGCCCTGGCGATATTCGCCAAAGTGAGAACACCACATTAGTCCACTGACTACCCCACTTGTGGGAAATATTGTGATGGTATGTGTATATTTTTTTAATAAGCAAATCGTTCAAAAATGTCCATAAATAGTAATTTATTCTGGTTACAACTGTGTAATCTGATTGACCATCAATGAAGACAATGAATGAACAAATAATGTATACAAGTTGTGATGCTTTCTTTACATGCATAGAGGACCTGAATGATAAAAAAAAGACAACAAAAAACGTTTATGTTTCTGAAAGGGGTGTATGAAAAAATCACGTGGATCAAAATCTCAAAGTCTTGTTCTCTTGGCATGCTCCAAAAAGGAATGTCTAATGTAATTACTAGCTAATAATGATTGTATACTATACCCTCACGCCGTGTCTCAAGTGGGATAGGCAGAGAGAATGGAATGACATACTTATAGATCTGTCATTGCGTGTTTTTTTCGCTTCTTATACATTCATACAATTTTTCATGCACGCACGTCGATTCCTCTTACACAACACACGGCCGTCCTTGAGAATTTGATCCACTTGATCAAGCCACGTGGTTCTTGGACCCCCGCACTTCCTCACATCCCTTCTTATAGACAAGTACATAATATATAATATCCTACCTATTAATATGACTAGTCCTATCCAGGATATCCTCTCTCTCGTATGAGGAATGATTCAGGTTCATATTCATATTGTGAGAACTCAGTCCTCTGCCACCTCTAGTGGTGGCCCTCTCCAGACTGCTGTCCTGAGATCTCTTGTCAGCCTCTTCCAAGTTGAATCTAAACAATAATAATAACACTTGGATTGGATGGGGTCAATATTCCTTTTTCTTGTATATTTGTGTCATAGAATTTCTATGTGTCTGTATTTTTGTGTTATATTTTATTATTGTCTTGATTGTTTTCTGTTTACGTACAGTGACAGCGAAAAGGTATTTTTTTACTCTAATGCTATTAATGTTTCTTTTGTACGATAAATAAATAATGTAGCAATTCTATACTTACATCAAAGAATGAAACATGCATAGACAATTCACACAGACCGAGCTAGTCCCAAACTAAGATATGAATCTTGTATTATGGCTACTAACACGACGATACACATATATACAATGCACTGAACACATATACATGTAACACCCAGACCCAGGACAATTTGAAAAAGGTCATTCTTCATTTTGCCCTGGCCGGGAATCGAACCCGAGACCTCGTGACTCAAAGGCAAGTGCATTAGCCTCCGCACCACACCGGTCACCGGTCGAATAACTATACTATGTCAAGAAATACTGATCAATTTTTTTTAACATAATTACATATTTCCTCTCTCCTCTACCAATATGACAGCAGACCAACTGCATTAAACAAATACGCAAGTCATCTTCACCTTTTTGATTAAAAATTTGAGACATTCAAGATGGGTGTCATATGTCGTCATATTGATGATGTCAAATGCATTATGAATATCTGCATGTTACAGGACACTCGAAAACTTATAGAAAAGAGTGGGAGTCCAACTCTTAGCTCGGTGCTCCACGCTAACAATCAATAAATAATTATGGATGTCAGAAATAGATTTTAAATAAAAGATGTATAATTACCTCTCTCTAAGTTCATCGGTGAGATGTCTCATTCTGGTATTATCTCCAGCTTCCACAGCCACTGTAGTCACTACTCTTGTGTTGGGATCGTTTGGATCAAATGGAAGGGGGTAACCTGAAATATGGAAAACAAATTGAAAAAATACAAAATGAGATCAATTTAAGTCTTAAGCGCCTACTACACGCACGGTGTTCCGTGTAGTTGGTAAAACTGTATCCCGCGCAAACCCTACAGCGCGGCTTGTGGACTTTTCGACTGACTTGAAATTTTGCCTGCGCAAACCAGGAATGCGCGTACTTACCTGCACGTGTGGTTGGGTGTTCAGTGTTCATGCCACGCTTTCTTTTATCGTTTCGACGAAACATTGTTTCAATGCCAACAGTTTGAAGCAAAATGACCATAGGTCTCGCTTCACGTTTGCGGGTAGAATGAGGCTTGCGCGTACTTAACTGTATCGTGTGGTAGCCACGTCCGTGTTCCGTGTTTTCGTGCAAGAAACTTGCGCAAATAGAACTGTGGTGATGCTTGTGCGCGTAGCAAGGCCTTTACAGCTGTGTTAAAAAATGTACTTATTTATGCCTGTATAACTAGATGTATAGAACGGATGTAACATAGTGACCAGTTATCTCTACATAAAAAAAATAATGAAGTTTCTATAAGCTTTATGATATGCGTGTCCTGTTAGTGATTACATATGAGCTAGAGACTATGACACTAACACTTGCGAATAAATGGAAACTGAGGTGTGTACAGTGAGCCATGGAGAGACAAATGTTAGGTATTAACTTGAGAGACAAAATAAGGAATGAAATCATACGACAAAAGTCTTCGACATTGTTGATAAAATTGCCAGGCCAAAATGGCAATGGACTGGTCCTTAGGCAAGGCGAAATAAGGGTGGACTTCCAGAATTTTTGAAAAGAGAGTTAAGTGTGGGAAGACTCCAAAAAATATGGGTTGATGATATTGTCCAGATGTTTTTTCCACTTACCTCTACACAATTCCAATGTTACTGCAGTCCCAGGAGGTATTTCTTGGAATAATCTGGCAACTCTAGCATGTCCCACACCCAGTACACATGTGTTGCCTACTCTAACCAGCAAATCACCTGTCCTAAGGGCACCTGGAAAAATAAGATCAATCACATAGGCTATTTTCACACACTTGTTTATTTGTTGTTTGGACTTTTTATTGGCATGTGATATTATTCTTTAAGTATTGAATTTTAATATTTGATACTAAGAAACACTTTATAAAATGGTTATGATATCATTATAAGCAATTTATTCTAGAATTGTCCTAAGGGCACCTGGATAAATAAGATCAATCACATAGTGTTGAAGTATTTCTGTACCTGACAACACTAATAGTACCGGAAGTACTTGCTTACTTGACCACTATCCGGTGGTGGCTTTCTTAACCACGCTACTTGAGTAACTGTTCTTGTAGAAGTATGTTGTGCAGTCATCCAGAATAAAGTCTTATGTGTGTTACAATTAAATCTGCGTTTCAATTCACAACCTTTAACACATAGGTTATTTTCTCAACAAATAAACACACTTGTTTATTTGTTGAGAAAACTTTTTATTGGCATGTGATATTATTCTTTAAGTAGGTATTGAATTTTAATATTTAATACTAAGAATAACTTTATAAAATGGTTATGATGTCATTATAAGCAGTTTATTCTAGAAATGTCAAAACATTTATGAATTCACATGTCCCTTTTTAAATATGCAACAACGATAACAAGGATTGTCCATAAGTCACTTTGATCAAAATTCAAATTCACCAATCCTGAATGTCTTAATTTTTTTTTAACACAGAGAAGACAGCTTGCATGTTTATTACACGTATCTGATCTGCTGGCTTACATGTCCACTGGCTGTCTCACTTGTGGCATATCATAACAGTTTAAGTAGACAGATATAGAGCTAATGTAACATAATTTACCATCTAGCCAAGCAGGACTGTTTGGCACTATAGATTTGATCTGTAAGAAGTCTTCACAACATCCTGAAGATGATTGAGCTTCACTAACGTCATCTGCAGCCTCGCTGGCACCTCCAACTAGCGTAAAACCAAGACCCTGGAATACAGAAAAAACAGTCACCAAAGTGTTTCTTATAAAATCTATGTGATTATCCTATATCCTGAGTTTGACAGGAATTTATCAGGCGATGAACGAAAAAGCTGAGGAACTAAGGGAAGCAAAAAATATTTGCAAAGTTTAAAGTGGAAGCCACAAGGGAAGCAACTTGATTGGATGTATACGTATGTTTTTATAATATCTCTATTTAGAAAACATATAGGTCGCTTGCTGGGTTAGTTTTTAGGTGTGTGGTGGCAAGGATATCTTAGAATCACATGACTTGACCACAAGCAAGAAAATTCAGCATGCTGGAAAGGACTGCATAAAAGTGGAGGAAACAATAGACGTGCCTAAAACAGATTCAATAGGTGTTCCATCCTCTCTACTAACCCCATAAAAGATACGGTGTACGGACACAGATAGAGGTAGCTTTTTATCAAAGCAATCAAATATATACTGACTTTTCTTTAATATTCCCTTTGCAAACACAAGGAGGTGCAATATAAAATGTATAATTACCTGTGAAGATTTAAGTAGTGTAACTGTGAACCGCTGTCCAGAAAGTTGGTTGGGGTCCCGGGACAACATGGATCTTACATTCATTATTGGTTCACTGCTCTCTCCTTCTACTTCACGTTCTACGCTGCCCATTTCTGGATATAAAAAATTAAAAATGTAAAAACCGATTCTTCAATATAACAGATTAAAGGTTTTTTTGACATATTGACATAAGTTTTGACATGTTGTTTGTTAACTAGAAATACAATCAATATTTTGCTTCAATGAAAATTAATAATTTTTTTATCTTTTGTAAATATAAACAAACTTTAATGCGCACAGAAAAATAATGAATATAAAAAAAGAAATTTAAATTATAGATATTTTTTTAATACCTTGATTCCTCATCACTCTCCTGGCCTGCAGGACTGGGTTCTCATACTGTGTCCTCCTGTTAACATGGTCTATGAAGTATGCCCCGTATCTGGGGCACTGTATCCTCTCCCATCCGAAGGGGAGCTCATCTTCGCTGCACTCCGCCAGACTCTTCTTCCTAAACCGAGATAGACGAGGATCTAGCCAGTGTGATGTGCCTGTGTTGTGACTGGAAAAATAGAATATAAGAACTTAGTCTAAGTTGTTAAAAACAAAATTTATTTATTTTATTTATTTATTTCATCTCATAAACGGCAAAGCCTTTAACAATATATATCAACAAACATCATTTCAAAAATTACAGATAAACTAGACACAGAAAAACACAAAATAAAATAAATATATCAATGATATACACAAACAGTAATAGGTAAAAACTTATTTCAACAAAAACACTGCAATTTTCTAACATCTGTTGTAACTAACTAAATTGAAAATATGTCGAGAATAAGGACATCAAAATGTAGATTTTTTAAAAAATAATATAGGTAGATATCTTTTAGTTATTTTTTCCACAAAGTTGATCAAACAAGTTTGAAATATTTTTCACTTCCGAAAATAGGCATGTGGATAATAAAACTGTAGATTTCTTCAAAAGCAACAGGTGGAAATATGACCATGTGGGGTATCAAACTGAAGTTTTTTTCATAGGCAGTAGTTTTTTTATTCATATTATTCACACATTTGCTTTATTAATCAGTTGAGAACTCCCTGAGTGAAGACAAGATCGTCTTCTTTGTACCAGGAAAAACTAAACTTTCAGAATAGGTGACATACCATTGTTAAATTGGAAACATAAGATCTTATAAAAATGGGGGCCTATTCTTTTCCACAGGCTTTATATAAGTTTTTATAACAAATTATTTGATTAGTCCTCATGTACAGTACTGATCATATAAAAGTAAATAAACAGTAGGTATATCAACAATACCTATTCATTTATATGTAAAACAATCAATGGAATAATAAACAGAGACTCTCATATTACTGACTGTGCATTGTAAGTAAATAACAGCAAGGATGGGGAAATGCAAGTTTTATTTTCAATTTGTTAATTTTCCATACATCCGCTGATTTGTATTACATTATCAATTATTTCACTATCTATGCACCCATTTTATTCATTATTTTTAGAGATTTGCAATACAAATAACTGACGCAAATATGTTCCTAAAACACTTGTTCGAAAGCTACGACAAATCAAGAAATAGACTGATAAAAATCGAAAACATGGTCTAAATATTGTTAGGATAAACCCCTTTTTAAACAACACAAACCCATATCTGTAGAGTGCTCGGAATAGATCAGACCTTCCACTTTTTTTACAGTCCATTGTACTAATAGGGTTCGTCCTAATCATGGAAATAATAATTTAAATCACTAATAAAATTAAAAAAATCTTTTGTGTGCGTAAAATTTTCACTGTTATAATGTATTTAATCAATTAATGAATAATTATTTATAAACTCATCGCCAAGTGCTTTTGCCTTGGGCAGTCTTCAGCCTAAGAGTTATTTAAACTATGTTTTTTTTTAACTAGGTATATCTCAATATGTCATGGTTAGATGGAAGAAATCACTTTATACTGATAATCTCGCTACTGGATATCATCCTAGTTTTTAAAAATTTATATTGTTTTGTTAACACTGTTATATAATGATGATGTGCAAAAAGAATAAATAAAACAATAAAGTTTCAAGTAACTATTACACTGAGGATGCCGCAAAGTGGAAGCACTCAGCAATAAGTATATACGCAAAGTGGAAGCACTCAGCAATAAGTATATCCGCAAAGTGGAAGCACTCGGCAATAAGTACATAGGAATTAATCATCATCAATATTGATTAAATACAATATCAAAGTGCAAAATTACAGTGTTTTTGTATATATTCTAAATTTTAATTAAACAACAATTGTATCACCAATGCTTAACCCTGTTATTTAGAATGCAATTCAATCAGTGTAAGTCTGGTGTCTGGTGTTATTGTTGTAATAGAAGTTATATAATATATATATTACCGTTTACAATATTGTGTCTCATGTATCATATTACTTACTCACTATCAAGTTGACAACGATAAATTGATACAATATATTACTGTAGCAATAAGTATAATTAATAAGCATTCACTGCCACATGTACACTATTGCCATCCCAAACAAAGTTATACTAGATCGGATATTCAAAGAAAAAATCGGTCATGCGGCCGATCAAATTTTTCATCCAGTTTTAAACTGGTGACAATTGAATTTCAATTATTCGAATTTACAATTATTCGAAAAAACAATTGTTCGAATTTACTTTTTTTCGAATGGCAATTATTCAAATTTACAATTATTCGAATCCACAATTATCAGAAAACACAATTGTTCTAATTTTTATACGTCATATTGGTAACAACAATTATTCGAAATACAATTCTTCGAATTTTTACTTCCTGTCCATGGAAGTATACGTTTATTTTTTATTATCAAGACAAATAACTGCTCCTATTTTTGTCGAAAAGTGAATGTGCTTGGAGAAGAAATATTATATAATACGACTCAGATTGCAATCGGTTTATTTAAATAGTGTCAAATGATAGGAAAAAATAATTTAAATATATTTATAATTAGATATGAAAGCAATCGCCTCATTTTCTTAAGACACTAAAATAAAATTTGTTCCATATGAACTCGTCCACAGTTGGATGAGCTATGACTGGAGTTTTGTACTAATATGAAACGTAATATAATCATGTCAATATGACCTTCTAAAGATCAAAATTAAATTAATTTAGGTTTATATAAAATGGTTCGAAGAATAGGGTTTTCGAACAAATGTTAGTCGAACAATTCACTTTCTATTAAATGTAATTCGAATAATTGATAGTCGAACAAATGTTATTCGAAGATTTGCTAATTCGAATAATTCTTTTTTCGAATAAATGTAAATTCGAACAATTGTGTTTCGAAAATTTTTCATGTAATCTTTTAAACTGATGTTGGTTGTAAGACAATATCGAGGGTATACAACCAAAATGCACTAAGTCATTTCAGTTTTGAGATGACATGGTGGCAATTAAATGAAAAAAAAAGTGTTTAGATCAATACAAATTCGTCATGTATTATTTGAACTTTAATTAAGATGATATTGGTAAGTGACTTTTAGGCTTTGCAAACAAATTTAAACATAGGAAATATGTTAATTACTTGAATAGTTTTTGAAAACTTTTGTAGCGCTAGACTGACTTAGTGCATTTTGGTTGTATACCCTCGATATATTGCTAATGCTTGAAGGACATCGATGTTGGAACACAAAAATTCCGAAAGAATGTACCGCGCTGCAAATGTTTTAAATATGAGATTTATTTTTTGTTATTTCATATTTCTGAATATCTTTACAATATAGTTAATTATTTACATTGCCAATTAAAGTATCTAAACTCTGAACAATTTAAGAAAGAGGAAGAGGAAGGAAGGGAGAAGGGAATACAACCTAGTTCAATGTACAATGGTATATCACATAGTAACTTATTATAGAGATACAATGTACTGCAGCTATGACAAAAAATCTAATAATAATTAATACAAGTGTTAAATGGTGACAATAATATTACTTTAGTAAATAAGTCTCTGTGAACTTACTCTATAAAATAAGTCTCTCCGTTATTAGTGTAAGCCTTCTCCCACAGAGGAGGTAGTGGTCCCAGAGCGTAGTCATCCTCTTTGTCTGCCCTCTCCCTGTCACCTACTGGCGCTGTGATTGTGGTAGCCACTGAGTTCACAGAACTAAGACCAGAGTTGGATAACTTGCCCGTAGACACGCTGGCCGTAGAGAGACCTGAAAAATAAAAACAATTCATTATATGTTGCATCTTAAATTATTAAACATATCTATAAACAACAAATAAAAGCACTATTTTTCACATAAACAAGATTTCCAACAAGCTAGATGACCCTCTTTCTCAATATACCGGTTTTTTACAACAGCAACATCAAAATTAGGAGTATTGTGGTAAGATGTGATTCAATCAGTGCAGAATCGTTATTCTAAATGGAGGGACTTGTTTCTGCCTTGTGCTCTCAAGAGTAGTGTTGAAGGGCAAAAGAAAGAGAAGAATTAAAAGTTTTTGAGAGTCTGTTACCAGAAAGCTATGGGTTTACTGTCCTAATGATTTCCCAACTAAGAATTGTTGGGTCATTCCTGGACATTCTTTTATTACATAATTCTATATCTGACAATAAATTACATTAAAATTTACCCGAAATACTCAAATTATGATTTAGTATTTGTAAATTTTCTCTTCCCTCTGTAATATTTGTTGTTGTTCTTGTATGATTGAATTAATATGTATAAGATTAAGGCCTTAAATATAATATGATAAATAAATAATTAAATAAAACTTCAGTTTGTAAAGATATTGACAGATTTTTAAGGAATATGTTTGATTAGCATTTAAAAAATATCTCAAGAGTTTTTGTGTTTACACTGGAAATCTATTTTTAATTTTATTAAATAAAATATAAAAATATATTATTGAGCACTGTTTACTCCCACTACCCCTCCCACTACCTGTACCCTGTACCCTTCTCACCACATGAACAATAGCTTTCACAATTTTTTAGATTTCAGTTTCCCTGAAGATGCCTACAAGTATAGGCGAAAGCGTTCAGTATCTAACCTAACAAAGTGGAGATTAAATAGAGCTCAATAATATATTTTTATATTTTATTTAATAAAATTAAAAAAAAATCTTCAAACAATACCTAGTTAAATTCAAACATAAGCATTAGGCAATGTTGTTATTTTTACTGCCCATAAATAAATTAATTTAAATTAAGAATGTTAGTTGCTAGATAGAAGAAAAGTGACAAATGAAAAGCAATAGTAACTAATATATACCTCCCGTAGACAATTTATCCACCTCCCTTTGACAATCAGCCGCAGAACCCTGTTGCTGTTGTTGCTGTAGAGACGTCGTCGATACAGCCACAGCTATGTTACTTGTAGTACTAGTAATAGTGGACTGTTGCAATAGAAGACCCGATGGACCTGCTTGATTGGCAGACGATATCGTAGAAGACGTTGATTGTCCCACCATCACCGTTGAAGAAGACATCTTTAAACATCTTAAATTGTTTTTATTTAAAACTATCTATCATAAATATTGGTTCAGCTCTGATCACATCTTCAAAAAAACAATCTTGACACTTTCGTTACTTAAACATATCTAGTTTTCTTATATTAAACATTCTTATGTTAGCACTTTAATTATTATAGTCACACTTTTGTTTTTATTGTTTGATTTCTTTAACGTTCATTTGATATTCCTTTGTTTTTTTTTATCATTTGTTTCAAAAAATATTAATTTGTTTTAGCATTAAATTTGGCATTAATTTGTTTTATTATTTGATATTCATTTGTTTTAACTTCACTTATTTTTTTGATCTTCATTTATCTTATTATCATTTGATGTTTGTCTGTTTCATTTGAGATTCATTTGTTTTATTTTTCCTTTTGTTTATTCGACACGTACACTGTTAACTCTTAACATTACACATTATGTTTATTAGTCATCTGTTATAATTTTTGTTTTCTATTCTCGTTTGTTTTCCTAGAGATTATTATAAAGATTAAACAATTATTAAAACATATTTTTTAAGTAAACAAATGCTTGTGTTTTAAATGTGAAACAATGCAGGTGAGAATATTGTTTTGTTTACATAACTGTTTTTGAGTGTTTTGTTTACCCAATTTCATTATGAGGCGTGTGAAAGTTGTGATGTTAATTGATAAAAGAATGGTGTGTTTGTCTTATGGTTGTCTGGGATTCATATTAAAGAAATTTGTATACATCATTATTTTTAATTTCAAATATTTAGAGAGAATGAACGATGAATGATTAATAAGAGCGTGAGGAGATATTGCAGCTTTCTTAAAAAAAAATCTTAATAGGATAAAATTATGGTGCAGCAGCCTCACTAGGTTGCCACGTATTGAGGCATGCTGCGTGAAAACAACACTAATGATGCAAATGAATTGCAAGGCTTGATTATATAAATCTGATATGGTCGGGGGCAAGGTGAAAAATGACCTTTTTAAATTGTATTGTGTATTGTCGCGTTAGTACCCATAATACAAGACTCATATCTTAGTTTGGGACTAGCTCGATCTGTGTGAATTGTCTATGAATGTCATCTCATGATAGCCTACTAGTTACCCCACTTGTAAGATATGCCGATAAGGTACTAATAGTAGATACAGATATTAAAATATGAACAAAAAATTGTGAAGAAAAACAAGAATGCAATAAATATAATTATAAAAGAGACAATAATGGTCCTGGTTGGGTCATGTTTTGATAATATACAATGATAGTAAGCCAAAAGGAACATTATTTTTTCCTTCCACAAGAATTTTACAGCCTGGACGTTCCTCTTTCACAATACACCGTCCCTGCTATAATAACATCAGAGTGTTACAAATGCCTATAATATGTAGGTATTTTTAAAAACCTGTGTTCCTAAATCGTGAAGCACCCGGTAAAGAATAGCTTTTCCCACTCTTTTCAGCAAGTTATCGAGTGTCCTGTAAAAGGTAGGTGTTCGAATAAAAAGAGCCATTTTACATCTTAAATTTAGCAATGGGGTTTATTGCCATCCATCCTGAATTTATTGTTTTTTGTTGACACAGAGAAGACAGTTTGCATGTTTACATAAGGCTGAACTGCTGGTTACCCCACTTGAGAGATATGTCGTGAAATCGGGTCAGTTTATGTCAATTCACCCAGCCTGGGTCACAGCAACTTGTAAATAAAAAATCTAGAAAATCGGAAATGATGTGTCACTTTGAGCATTATTTCCTGAGCCCCTAGACAAACATGCACTTGGCGATCGACTACAAACGAATTTTCGCCTATAACTGCAACAATAACGCATAATTATACGGTACATGTAGGTAGCTTGTCGAAAAGTTCGCCAGTAGCCGATCGCTAAGTACGAATTGTCTACGGGCTCTGGTGATTTGAAATGATCTAACCCAATCGTATATTTGCAATAAACTTACCCTTTGTATATTGATAGTATTTAAAAGCACTCTCTAGCAAAAACAGTAAAATATTCAATTTTCAACAAATTTGGTAGAAAAACATTAAACAAACAAACATTTTTTAAACATTGAACATTTTGAATTGATAAAATAAAATAAAAAATTACTTGAAAAAACTAAAGCCGACAGACGAGAGTTATTTAGGTACCCTTTGTTATATCAAAATATAAATTGTTTACAAAATATATTATATACTTTTTATTCATCCTATCAAGCATACAAATATTATGAATTTAGGGAAAGTGTATTTAATAAACAAAAATCGAGTTCATGCGGTGATTTTTGACTTAAAAAAATGAGAAATTTTACCAAAAAGAATATTTTTTAAATCGGTCAACATTTATGAATAAAACAAAAAAAATGACAATTAGCTACACTGATATTTTTAAAAACTATCTTACTTTTCGAAATATTAAAAAAAAAAACATGAAGAATCGTAGGATTCTTGTACTTTGTCTGCCAAACACACCCCCGATTTCGATGTTTAGAATTATGTTTTTTTTTTTTAGTAAAACACTAATGTTTATTCATTTATTCAAATGTACACGTCAATAAGCCATTATAACATGTTAACAAAATATAAAATACATACATAGACATAACAATATGTAACAATGATCAAACAGTAATCAGAGTCATGTTGGTAATAGATATTTGTTTTCATATTTTATCACATCAAAAAATTCGCAGCGTCAAAAAGTTTTGAGATTTTTTCTGCCAAACTTGTTGAAAATTGAATATTTTACCGTTTTTGCTGAAGAGCGGTTTAAATATTGATGAATATTATTTTTGTGCAAATTTCTTGTACTCAATGTACAGCAAAGAACAAATACATAGGAAGATGAATAACATTTATTTCAACGATCATTTTTTCCCATAAACTCAAATTAAAAAAATCACACATGAATGATCTAGTTTCTAAATTAGTTGCAGAAGTCACAAAGTTGTATGTATTTAAAATCATGGATAATAATATAATTAGTCTAGATATGCAACGAATATTAGGCAACAATTCGGTTTTCTGTCTATTCGGCAACATTTTTACTATTCGGCCGAATACCGAATATTTAGTCTATTACTCGAATAATTAGACTTGCATCGCGGTACATATTTTCGAATTATGTCTATGATAATCACGAAAATGCGCGCTCGGAAGTACCGTACACTCTCACCACTATTTTGCCGAATAACCGAATATTCGGCACATGATTTTGCATAATATTCGGTATTCGGTCAAATATGCTATTCGTTGCGTCTCTAATAATTACGGTACATAATTATATAATATGTAGGTATAGTACGCACGCTTTGTGTGTGCGGCTGCGGAAGTACAGTGCGTTCATGGTAAATTAACAATAATAACATAATATATTGTATACATTTGATACAATACAAATATACAATACAACAATAACACACTTCACAACATTTCACCGCTTTTTTGTTGTGTTATTATTAATTATTGTCGGAATAACAGTGATTCTAAAACATTGATAAAAATACATTTCCTATGGGTTGTCAGCGGAAAAATTGCGACTACATAATAAATATACAATTCGTCATCTCCATGCCGATAAATTTATTTTAGTTTGGGAAAGATTGAGATAAACAGTTGGTTTTACATATGAATGGGATGTTTATCTCAATTTTTCCCAAAATAAAACTTGCGTTATATAAAATCATATTTTTAGGTACCTACATATTGTTTATATAAAGACATAGTATTTAAGCAACAACCAGTATGTAATAACATCAGTTTGACAATGACTTTATAAGTCGAAACCAGGTCACTGCTCATTAAAATCTTTTAAGTAGAACTAAAACCAATTGTATTTTTTTCCATATATATTTTAAATTTATTATTTGCTTACAATACAATAACAATACAAGCATCTTTAAAGAAGAATACATTGAGACTAAATACAATTTAAATTTATTATTTGCTTACAATACAATAACAATACAAGCATCTTTAAAGAAGAATACATTGAGACTAAATACAATCCAAGCCTGCTCATCACCATCGCGGAGGATAAGACCGAAGGTAGAAATGCTAGAGGCCAACCAAGAGACAGAATTAAAGAGACTAGCTGAAAAATAGGGTGGAATGGAGAAGAAAATACAAACTCGTTGCAGACCAATCCAATGGATTGTAACTCTATATTTATTTAAATACAATAAATACATCATAGATAGAGAACGAGTTTTATTGACACGGAGAGGTCGACTTGCATATTTATTGCATGCGGCAGTTAGTTTACTGGCTACATCGCTTATGGGAGATCCCTTTATGGTATTTTTAGAAAGGTAGAGGTGTAAAGACTGTTGAATCAAAGAGTTTCAGAGATGGGAGATCCCTTTATGGTATTTTTAGAAAGGTAGAGGTGTAAAGACTGTTGAATCAAAGAGTTTCAGAGAAAATAAAATATTGCACAATCTGTGTATTGATATCTCAGGGGTCTCCAACAATACAGTCTTAGGGCTACTCCACTAAATTCCAAGGGCCATTTTTTTTTAATTATCTTGCCACTATCTATGCTATACTATCCACCTACAAGCAGAACCAACATTCTCGCGGAATCACCAACAGTAAAGGCAATTCGATTGTTTAATATAGATATATTCCCTAAATATAGATATATTCCAAATGTGTTTAGATATGGTAAATATAGACATATTCCAAATGTGTCTAGATATGGTATATTTTGGCATATTCCAAACGTGTCTAGATAAAAAATGGTTTATTTACACTTTTTAAAGCCGTAATATAAATACTTTGTCCTTTTTTACCTACCCTTCCCATTTGGTTAATCTTGTCTTTGTGTTGTAATTTGACACGATACGATATGTTTTGGTTTTAATTTGTAATTTTATATGATGCAATGTGTTTTGTTTTTATTTTATGATTTGATATGATGCAGTATGTTATAATTTTATCTTATAATTTGATATGATACGGTGTGTTTTGTATTTTTATTTTTTTATTTGGTAATTTTGTGTGGTGTGCGGTGTGCTGTAATTCTATTTTATGGTTGATTTGATTCAATATATTTTATTTTTAACATGATGAATGTGTTGTAATTTTATTCTATAATTTGACATGACAGAGTGTTTTATTTTAAAATTCGATGTGATGCAGTGTATTGTAATTTTATTTTATGGTTTGATATGATACGGTTTTTTTATGATTTGACATGATGCAATATGTTGTAATTTTATTCTGTGGTTTATATGACACAATGTGTTTTATTTTAATGTTATAATTTGAAGTGATGCAGTATATTTTATTTTTGTTTTGAGTTTTGATTTGATACGATGATGGTGTTGTGCAATTGTTGTTTGTAACTATGTATTAAAAACGTAAGCCGTATGTATTACTATAAATAAATATGGTTAATATAGGCACATTTCAAATGTGTTTAGATATGGTAAATGTAGACATATTCCAAATGTGTCTAGATATGGTAAATTTAGTCATATTTCAAATATGCCTATATTTGGGGAGATTTGGCACGCGAACCTATAGTTCGGTGATCCATGACATCCGATCGTAAGATTCGCTATAATATTATCATATTTTACTAAGTGAGTGAAAACAAAATGTTTTATTTACACTAAAGCACGGTACATAACAGAAGCAAACATTTTCAAGTAGCTAACACTAGATATAGAATATAATACTTATATTATGTGAAATGTACACATTCTATCGTTAGCCTAATTAGAAAAACACTTATCTCCATATATATGTACGTGTAGTAGAGGATGAAAAAAACATTGGAGTGTGTGATATTGTTTTTTTTTACATATGGTGATTAAATGCGGTTACTCTTGAGTCTTGACACAATCCAAATACGATCTTAATCTTGTCTTGATCTTAAGTGACTATAGTCAAAATTATCGCGAGATTGGTGAGCACGATTTTTGACTAAAGTAGTATTAAGATTGCACATAGATAGATGTCCCGAAGTTATTTTACAATAATTCATCCAGCCACACACGCCATCCTAGCATTTCTCACAAATTGGGTAACCAGCGGAACAACTGTTTGTAATAAACATGCAAATTGACCTCTCCGTGCTAATAAAAATAAGATGAGAAAAATTAAATGTCTTGAAACGTGATGTTTTACGAATACAGGATATTATGCCTTTTGCAGGACACTGGAAATGTTGCAGAAAAGAGTGGGGAACATAGTTAGAGGTTGATTTATGTATAAGGTTATGTGTGTCAAACGTATGTAATTTCAAAGGTGGGTATCCGCAATACTTTTCCGCACAAACTTTTTATAAATACATTGTTTCTGTGGCGACACTTCAGTATAATTAAAGATGAAAAAATAAACGAAAATCGATTACAAAATCTATTCCCTCACGCCGCATCCCAAGTGGGGTAGGCAAAGAGAACGGAAAGTCATATAGCGCTTCTTCTAAATTCATACAATTCCTCATGCACGCACGTCGATTCCTCTTACTCAACACACGGCCGTCCTTGAGAATTGTATCCACGTGATCAAGCCACGTAGTTCTCGGACGCCCACGCTTCCTCTCATCTTTTCTTTCAGACAAGTATATCCTCTTTGTCATCCTATCCCCTTCCATTCGTTCCACATGACCAAATCATCTCAATTTATTTACACGTATTCTATCCACAACACTCCTCTTGCATCCACTCATTCTTCTAATATCCTCATTCCTCACTCTATCACGCAACGTTTTACCAATCATCCTCCTCAGTGATCTCATCTCCACAGCATTTATTCCACTTTCGTCCTTTTTCAACCGTGTCCAAATTTAGCTTGCATTCATTATAATAACACTAATAAGAACACTTTATTGATAAAAAAATATCATGAGCAATTGGCGAGCTTATTGCCTGGAGGCAATATCTTCCAGCCAACCAAAATCTAACATAAGAAAACGGCTCTCACAAACTTCATGTTTTCTACATCTGATAATAAAATTAAATAATAACATATTATATACCTAATATGATATACATATATAAATACAATGTATTTTTTATACACATTATATATTTTGTTCCACTATCACACTTCCCATAGCAAATTGCTTCCCATTGTTACTGAATAGAACATAGTAGGTAATTATATACTGTCAGCATTAATATTAAATTCATACATGAGTACCTACCTACAATAAATAAATTAAGTGTATCTGTTTTCATAAACAACAAGTTTAATTAAATTTAATAATTTATCCCGTGGAGACTCCGGTAAAGAATATGTCTCCTGCTTTTTCTGTAGGTTTTAGAGCATGGGTGGCCAACCTTTTCAGCAGCCGGGCCAAATTTAGAAATGAGATTTCCTACCGGGCCATAACAATATAATCCATATTTGGAACTTTTAATTCACCTTGAAATTTCTACCCCCTTTCCGCCCCCCCCCCCCTACCGTCACCAAATTTTCAAAATGGTATCTATAGGAATTTGAAATGTTTTGCAAACTCCTCGGTTTTCTTTAAGAATGTTTTTTCCAAATACCTTTTTTCAAAAAAGTACCGACTAGTTTCAAAAAAGTGTGCATATGCTTCGCGGGCCACACGCGGGTTGGCCAACTTTGTTTTAGAGTGTCTTGTAAAAGGTGGGTATTCGTAAAAAGGAGAGACGATGGTCCTGGCTGGGACATGTTCTGAGAATGCCCAATGATAGTTGGCCAAAAAGAGCACTGTTCTTCCGTCCGCAAGGGTTCCGTCGACCCGGCCGTCCCTCTTTCACAATACACCATTCCTATGACAACGATATCAGAGCGCAAGGAATGTCGTGGAAAGAGGTGATGCAATTGGCGCACAGACGCTCTGAATGGAGGAGGCTGGTTTCTGCCCTGTGCTCCCGAGAGGAGCGTTGAGGGCGATGAGATTCGTAAAAAGTTACGTTTTAAGACATTTAATGTTTCTTATCTAACTTTTATTGGCACAAACAGGACGACTTGCATGTTTATTACAAGCAGTTGGTTCGCTGGCTACCCAATATGTGGGAGAAAGAAAGAGCGGAAACCTATTCCATTCTGAAGACTACATCTATATATATATATATATATGGACAATTTGTAAAGCGCCGTTTACTCATAACATGACCTCAAGGGCGCTGTATATCGTATCCATCACCCGAAACTCCCAGCAAAAAGGTGTGTCTTCAGCCCTCTTTTAAAACTCTCTCCGTTCACCTCCTCTCGCAGACACAGAGGCAGCTTGTTCCAACATCTATCTTCATGTTATATGATTCGTATGCAATAAGACTAGATGAATTTTCTTTCACAATACACCGTTCGTATTACAACGACAAATGCGTTAAAACAACACGAAAAAAGAAGTTACTCAGCTGGCACAAAATGGGCAGTATAAATCGAAGATACTTATTTCTAGCCTGAGCTTCCTAGAGAAATGCCAAAGGGAAAAATATGTAGGTACAATAAAGAATGAGTGCATAAATAAACAGATATAATTTAGCCTTAATCGATTTCTTTTGTTTTAATTCGATAGAAAAACAAATGAAGTCTACATAACGGTATAAAAATAATACTTATCAGAATTGGGTATATGAATATTTTATTTATAACTTATGTATGCGCATAAAATAAGCATAATTTTAAATTGAAGAATTTTCAATATCTCTCTTTCCTGTATAGAATATCTACATTTATATCGGTAGAATGGTTTAAGTAATATATGATTTGAAATTTTATAAATGGAATGCACGTGGAACAAATATTTGAAATATCTTAACGATGACCAATCAACATCGCGATGAACTCACCCACGGCCCAACAGTGTTGCAATAAGGGATAATATCATACCTACACATCGATGGTTTAAAGCGCAAAAGACACATATCCACTATTAAGGTAAAATGAGTTGATATATTATGTACAAGATCAGTTGCAACATCTTCTATGTCCTGATTACATAATTACCAATAATAATTATATTATTATCGAAATAGCACAGATAGGGTTGCCACCCATACTTTCTAATAAAGTATTGTACGTTATTTCAGGTAATTGGACTCTATACTCTATGAGAACAATAAAGTACACTAAAATACTTTATTTCTTTGGGATTTTGAAAAGTTTAGTCGTAACTCGTAAGTATGTTTTCGTTAAACGAAATTTATCGATTGGTGGAAAGCGTCTCTGAATTTGATAAAAAAATAATAAAAACTTAAATTTAAAATTATTAAGTCTGCAAAAATGCTGTGAAATTGTTTAGTAGAGATTCTAATTTGATACAAACTCCAAAAAGCACTAAAATAATATTTTTTAAACATAATAATAAATAAAGAAAAATAAATTGTACTTTATTTTGATACCATGTACTTTTTTTCATTACCTATAATGACCAATGTACTTTAACTGCAGAAAAAAAGGTGGCAACCCTATGCACAGATGTAACATGTCACATAAGATATTGAGAATGCATTTATATCGACTTTATTGATTCTTAAAAAGCACATGTTCATCAAGGACATCTTCTGAATAAATTTAAAATTGTTTAATTAATTGAGAATCTCTAACTTTGAAAACATGTTTTCTTGAAGCTGTCAAATGTGGACATGTGTCTTCTGTGCTTTAAAGCATCGATATATGTAATAATATATTTATAGAACTTTATTTAAACATTTATTATGTCATTCACATTTGTGGGTATTGGAACAAAAAAAGGTTACAACTACTCCATACATATATACCATCACGCCGCTTCCCATCTGGAGTAGGCAGAAAGGATCGAGTGCCACTTCCTCCTTTTCTTCCATACACCTATCGCTTTCGTCACTGTCAGAAAATTCCTCATACATGCTCTCGAGACTATTCAATGTACTCAACACGTGTCCGTCCTGTAGGATTTGGTTAATATTATGAGCTTGCCGTTTGATTTTCGAAGGGCCACATTCCTCTCAGCCAAGTATATTTTTTTGGTCATTCTATCCTAATTCATTCTTTCCATATACCCAAGCCATCTTAACTAATTTACAATCATCTTGTTTATTACACGAACTTTCATTCCACATTCCTCCCATATACACACGATCTCTCGGACTTGTACCACACATCCTTTTCAACGATCTCATCCCTACATTTATACCACTTTCATCCTTCTTCAACCATGTCCATGTCTCACTTGCATACATAATGTTTGCACTAAAATATTAAAAAAATAATAAGAAAAACAGTATTTATTTATATTAATACCTACTGCATCCTCTGAAGATGAGATATCTCTATCCACTAGTGGACTAGTGAGCAACAAACATACAAATCGTTTTCTCAATACCTTATAAAGGAAACAATCAGGATCCTTGACATATCTAATCGCTTAATTTGAAGATGTAAAATATCTCAAGCCTAAAAATATTTTCGAATATCTACATTCTAAAGTAATTAAATTTTTATTACAGATTTAAAATTATTATTATAAATAACGAAATCACAATTATTATAAAGTAATTATGATTCTGTTTAAATATTCTACTTTGTAATAATAATAATAATCTACATTTTATAGGGCACTGAAAAACTTGCAGATGTGATTTTGGATATTCGCGAATGCGAATATCAGAATAACGAATAACAGAAAAATATCTACCCCCCCCCCCCCCCGAATTTTCAAAATGGTACAGGAATTTTAAATATTTCAAAACTCCTCGGTTTTCTTAAAGAATATCTTCTAGCAGTACCTTTTTACACTATGTACCGGGTGAATATCCGGTACTTTATTACCAAAATAATATTCGCAAAACATTCGCATATTTTTTTGCGAATACTTCAAAATTTGCGAATATTCGCGGATGCGAATACGAATATTCGTTACGTGACTAGTACCTACCTACCTACTCGCAAATACTTCAAAAATATGTAAAAAAAATTAGGTACTTAACTGTTATGGCAAAATACCTATGATCTTAATATGTAATCTATCATAGAAAAAATGTATCTAAATTTATATTGTAAAACTATGTTCATATGTGTATTATTTTATGTATATGTATGTATGTATATTGGAAAGACTATCGCGGTATGTATATACATAAACAGGTAGTAGTACTGGGCTAGTTGATAGCGAGAAGGAAAACGGTTGAGTAACAGCGAATATTTAGAAATCGCTGTTAATAACAGATAATGTAACATTTAATAGTGACTGTGAACTTGTTAATTTTTCTTTTATTTCCGTTTATTTGTTGTAAAGTGCATTCGTTAATCTGTTAACAAAAAAGTTTGTTATTCGGAAAGTTATTGCATTTTTTTAAATGCTACACAAATTATAATTAATTCTATACTGACACTCCAATATTTTAATTTAATTTGTTTTCCATATTAGAATGATTTGATTTGACTAAATTTATCAGGGTCATTCCGTGTCAATTCAACACACTGATTCAGACTTGATGTCTCAGATTTTCATGATTTTATTATGCAGCAATATATCATAGACTTTTGAAAAAATACCAAATTTCAGTTATGTGGCACAGTTATTTTTAAAGTTACGAATTTTTATGAAAAAATGTCATGTCTTGACACCTTTGGATGCCTATAGACTGGCAACCAGTGACGATATAAACCTAGGAGAGGTCTCGTTTTAAAGCTGTTGAATGAGGTTTTAATCTGATGTGCCACCGGATAGGGGTAACGGTTTAAAAAAAATCAAAAAGCGGCAATTATAAAAATTACAAAAAATGGTCGAAAATAGTTTGTAATGTCTTAATACATATATCAAAATTCTATCATGGGATCAGGAGATACAGGACTTCAGAAATGCATGCATCGTGAAATTGCGTACAAAAAAATAGAGAAAAATTAACTGTATTTAGAAATATTGAGATTTTTGTAATCATGAATTTTCACTCTGTGAATGTACAAACATTAGGATAACCATAATATTTTTATTGTTCTTTAGCATAACCCCATCAGAAATGGATGGATAATCATGTAACCGTGACTAATAAATACCTACCCGCTACCACCTGATACATCAGTACCTACCTATTTACACTTACACAGTACCTACATACCAATACACATAATATATATACTGGAAGTAAATATTACTTAGGTATAGTGTTGATTCTGTTGCATAGATTATGATAACGTACCTACTCATATCATGAAAAACACGGATCTATGTACGTATGTATTATGTACGGGTGTATTGAGCTATTAAGTATTAACCCCCTCGTTATTGGAATCAATTGGAGAAGAGACCTGGAATTTGACTTTATATTCTCAATGAAAGCGAGTATTTTTTATTTAATTTTATTTATTTTTAGTGATTTATTCTTTACTGTACATTGATTACAAGCAAATTTACACAAAAATATAATTAAAACAAATACAATACAAATCAATACATTTTTGATAAAAAAAATAAACATATCTCTTAACCAAAAAACAAGTTTGAAAAAAACGTTACATGTCGAAACTCAAGTCACTTTAATTAAGTACTAATGAAACTAAATAATCACTTTTTATATGTTAGTTTGATTAATATATGGAGTTTTACAAAATAAATATCAATTAAATACAATATCTCTTGACAATATTACTCAACACAAACACAACCAACAGATTGTGAAAACTCCCTTTATTAGAAAACAGGGAAGGAGTTCTAATGGTTCTAATGGTATTTCCAGGGGTACAGTGCACTTAAACCAGCTTAAACCGATTCGTAAGCATCAGGTCACCTTTCCTGTTTTCTAATAACAATAATGAGACTAATCTTTTGATATCCTGGATATCTGGATAGGTGATTTTTAAAGCATTAAGTTTTTGTACAATAATAACTAATCCTTACACTCACACCATCAAAACATTTGCTACAAATGCCATATCCATAACGAACTAATTGCACGTAAAAACATGCACATCGTGCTCTCCGTTCTAACAAAAGACTCAAAAAGATTCAGGATGAATGACACACACCATCGCTGAACCAAAGATAACTAAACATTTTTAACTAAGCAGGTGTTACTCGTATTTTAATTGATAAATTCCTAATGTGCCTATACAGCCACACTAGTAGCAAGAGGTTAAGTAATATACATCATGTGTATTTGTATATAGGTATGCGGGGCTACTGTTTAGGTATGTATGTATAGATCTATTATTTATATTATGTTCTTGTTTAGGTATACAACTCATTGATATTATACTAAACTAGCCAACCATGTAGGTACACAGCATGTACTTATGTTATGTTATTATTTTTAACGGACTTTTTAAACTTAACGTAACAATATTCTATGAAAGAATTTAGTGAAGTTCCTGGAACAGATAGGGTCGCTCACAACTTTCAACTGTAAGTTTTCCAACACTGTAAAAGGCATCCTTCTATTTCATAAATTTTCTCATAGTAGAGGACAATGATCTCCTGACTAATAGTATATCGCACTGTGCCATTATCTTCTGTCTTTAGCATTATGTATGCTCTGTAGACTAAAGGAGCCACTGTGTGATTTTAAAAAATAAGCAAGCCATCCTCTCCGTGCCAAAAAAAAAATGAAGACATTTAGAATTATATATTATTATTAATTCACAAAAAAAAATCCTTTCTATCATCGAACAAAATTGTGTTATAATTTTTTTAAGATAGGTATATCTGAGTTTCTATCAATCAATTATTCACTTTGAACAACCTACAAGATACATATATGTTGACTATTGTGTAAAATTGTACTCCCTGAATAAGGATATGATTACACACCTTTGTTTTCAGTAGATAATTGGTCTACTTATAAAACACAAATACTGTATCTTAGACCAGTGTTCCGCAATCTTTTTGTGTTCAAGGTACACTTATCAAATCGAGAAATTTTAGAGGTATATATAATGAGTTACAATCCATTGGATTGGTCTGCAACGAGTTTTGACTTATTTCTCCACTCCTCCCTATTCTCAGCTAGTCTCTTCAACTCCATATATGAGCCACAGCTCATGTCCCTCTTCAGTTGGTCCATATAGGCGTCTCTCGGTCGACCTCTGCCATTTGTGCCTTCGGTCCTGCCCTCTGCGATTGCGATGAGCAGTCCTGGGTGCCTGATGTTGTGGCCAATCCAATTAGCTCGTTGTTGGCAGATTCTTTTGAGGAGTTGCCTTTTTTCGCCAACCCTGGTTAACACTTCTTCGTTTTCGACGTGTTCCGACCAATGAATCTTCAGCATGCGTCTATAGCACCACATTTCAAATGCCGCTAACCGTCCGCTTTCCCTCTTGCTGATGGTCCACGTCTCGCACCCATATAACAAAATGCTCCACACAAAGGCTTTAGTGAGATTCTTCCTCACGCTTAGATCAATATTAGGGGATTCTAATATTTTGGATTTTTTGTTAAAGGCAATTCGTGCCTGGTTTATTCTGCTCACAATTTCTGATTTGGAGCGTCCGTCCTGGTTTATTCTGCTGCCCAAGTACACGAATTCTCTTACTTGTTTGATGCTCACTCCATTTATGGCAATGTTCGCAGTCGCTTCCTCCCTTCCAACGACCATACATTTTGTTTTATCTTTATTTATTTTCATGTTGTACTTTGACAACAGTATACTTTCCATTTTCCCTAAGGCTTCGTTCAGCTCCATCTCGGAGTCTGCGAGCAGTGCTATGTCGTCTGCATATCAGAGGTACACCAAAGAAAAAAAGCAATGTTTTTTCAACAAAGCGCCTCGCTCATAGCTCTCAGCTATTTTTAGGTGTATTATCTTCACAGAACCTTGCATTTTTTCCGTGGCACACCAACTGATGACCACGGTACACCGGTGTGCCGCGGCACACGCTTTGCGGAACACTGCCTTAGACGTTATTTCATACAAACATAGTAGGGTAGGAGAATTGGAAAAAAATAATGTACTGCAATAAATTCGCCCACTGAGTCCATAAGACTCTTTCGTTTTGATAAAAAAAAATGGAGTAGCCTGCTGATAACTTCGAGCTTTGAAACACACCAGATCCGTGGTTCGAAGCCTACCGCCGAATATGAAGATGCTTGGCTTAATTCAAATGATTTAGAGAACACAAAGAAATCATCGAAAGAGTGTAGTCAAAAGACTCCACACACGGGAGTTTTTTAGCCGGCCTGTCTTTCAGGCAGCTCACTATGGCACCTCTGATCTGTACAAGATTAATTATTAAGTGTAGAATTTCGGATAAATGGAAGTCCCCAGATCTGGTTGTCCGGGTGGACGGTAGGATCCTTTAAATATTTATGCATATGACAATATTATTACAGTTTTATGGAATGTCGTACCGTTTCAACTGGAGCAGATTCGCTCTGAATGGATGGCGAATAAATTAATGAACAGCGTAAGAATGAAATCGCGAATTATTTTTTTTAGCTCTCACATCTATTTTTTTATGTAAAGCAAATGTATGTATCGTATTTTTATTTGTAGAGTGTAATTGACAATGTTGAATGTCAAAGCATGAAGATGTTATTCTTTATATAAAAAGCTAATATAAAGTTCTATACGGTTGAATAATAAAAATAATGTATCTGCATAGCCCGCGAGGAAAGTTATGGATTACTTTCTATAAATACTAGAGATGCAACGAATATAAGGCAACTATTCGGTATTCTGTCTATTCGGCAACATTTTTACTACTCGACCGAATATCAAATATTTAGTCTATTATAAGGTGTTCTGCCGAATAGTTTAAATGTAAAACTGGATTAAGCCTGCGGATTATTGCTATTTCATTGTCAGCTTCAGATGCATAATTACATATTAATCCTCAAATATCTAATGAATTTAATTTGATATGGAGTGAAACAAAATTATATTATTATTGTTTTATTGATGTTGGAACACAAAAATTTCGAAAAAATGTACCGCGCTGCAAATCTAGTCCATATGTCTATGATGTACCTACTTACAAGAAGATGCCCGTTCGGGAGTACCGCACGCTCTCACCATTGTTTTGCAGAATATTCGGTTATTCGGAACATGATCTTGCATAATCGTGGTTAGATGGAAGAAATCACTAAATAGTGTTCGTCGGTAGCCTGGAGGTAGAGTCTCGGCCTTGTGAACAAGGGGTTCGTGGTTCGATCCCAGGTGCCGGCAAACTCCCCTTTTACGACACAAGCTTTTAGCTTAGTGTGAAAGGTGTATAAGGTTGTATTTGGGTTTATAACTAAGCCCAGATATATCTTTAAAAAAAAATAGTGATAATCTCGCCACTGCATATCATCACATTTTTTCTTGTGTAGGTACATACTGCTTTGTTTATTTTGTTATATGAATGATGATGTGCAAGAAGAATAAAATAAATAAATAAATAATGATTCGGTATTCGGCAAATATACTATTTGTTGCATCTCTAGCAAATACCAATGTCCTATGTTCATATAATATAAATATAATAGAAATGGCATTGATTTTGTTAAAAACTATGTATAAACCTAAACTGTACTAAGCTTAGTATTTATAGAAGCCGTATGACAGAGAGCAAACCTCTAAGTAGCCTCCCTACATTACACAAAGGTATTATCTACATATTTATTTACATCATTATCTACCTTTTATAGACTATGTAAATATTTTGTAGTAGTAAATTGTAACACCAGCTCTACCAGTAATACCAGCTCTATGGTGCTGTCTGGGGCCAGATTTTGTTGTTTTTTGTATATTTTCATTTTTGTGTTTTATAATTGAATTGTTGTCCTATATATACTTATAAATAAAATCCTCAACACACAGATTAGGCAGTCATCTATTTAGGTTAGGTTTGGTCTCGTCCCCTTTTTGCGAGTGCGAGCTCGATGTGGAATCTCTGGACCATGTCTTCCTCGGTTGCCCAATAAGAGACTCATACGACTTGTATTATGAGATAACTGAAGTCCAGTATCCGATCAGTGTCTTGCCTCTTGCACACTGATACCCTCTCTGTATATCTCAAGATTTTAAAATCCGCCAAAAGAAATTTTATTATCTTATAAATTAATGCCTTAATATTACGTGACATCTTCTAAAAATTTTGTACTTGGCACAAATCGTCCCACAAGAGACGGGTTGCCGTAGTCTTATAAATAATAATAAATTGTAACACTCAATATAGGTGTACAAATATTTCCAGGAATGGAATAGATCTGCCACTTTTTCCGCAACTTTTCCATATCATATGTTGAAATACTTAAGAAATATTAAAATTAAGATATTAAAAAAATATCGCTTGTTCGCAATAACACGTTTACGACGAATCAGTTTTCTCAAAAAGTAAAAATGATGAATTAAGTCAAAAAAAATGGTTAAAATGTCATAATTAATAATAAATACTATTGTCAAAATAAATTTGTACAAAAGACGCACTTATTGTCTAGAACAGTGGTTCCCATAGTTGACTGGGCTCCGACCTATCTAACAAAAATTTCCAATCTTGGGACCCACTTTTTAGCTGTCTTATATGGTGTTCTCACTTTGGCGAATATCGCCAGAGCACCAAAATATCACCAGCCATTTGAACCGTGTGAACAAAATGACAGCTAGTCTGAAACGATAAAAACCAGTAGAAACGATATCGTCTCGAGTTGACCACCTTCCAACTTTCTCGCCCGATTGAACGATTTGCGCATGCGCAGATGTGCGCGGCGTTCGTATCTATGGTAAAAACTTTATAACCTATAAATTTTATAATGTTTCCCGCTTCATGAGAGCTGTTATCTTTGTTGTTGGTTTGTGGCGTTTGTTTCCTTAATTAAAAGGCGCCTTATAACCTCTACTATAACATTTTCGACTAAAAATAAATACTTCGCGATCTCCATCTCGACGTCCGCAATTTTGAAAACAGTGTTAAAATCAAAGCGCATCTGACAGATCGTTTCTATATCGGTGGACTGTGTGAACAATATACAGAGGGCGATAAACTCGCCCTCTGTATATTGATTGTATTTAATTTGAATGTATACCTTTTATGTAATTGTTTTTTTATCAATGTACAGTAAAGAATGAATAAATAAATAAACAGCTGTGACGATCAATGGATATCCGGCGAATTTTGTTTTTTCGCCTGGCGATATATTTTGAAATTCGCCTGGCGATATTCGCCAAATGTGAACACCCCATTAGAGAAAAGAGGTCATAAATATTGGTAATGCTCAGATTCTCTAGTAGTAGCGAGTCATGGAAATACTTAACGCTCAGGGCCCACTCAATATTCGCTCCCGACCCACCGGTGGGTCGCGACCCATAGTTTAGGAAACACTGGTCTAGAAGCAACCTAATAATTAGTACTAACTAAAAAAAGTAACACTTAAAATCAGATATTTCTTCATTATAGCTAATACCCCAAACTTGGATAGGACTTCTTTTGATTTCGCCCTCAGTTCATTATAAATAATAATATTATATTTCCTACAGATTCATAGGTATATATTATATCCTCACGCCGTGTCTCAAGTGGGGTAGGCAGAGAGAACGGAACGCCATAAAGATCTATCCTTACATAGGTACTTCTTTCATTTTTTCAACATTGATACAATTTCTCATACATGCACGACGATTTCTCTTACAAATTCTCATCCTTGAGAATTCGATCTACGTGATCGAGCCATTTGAAATGGCTATCATTTAAACGATCAGCATAATATTGATGTTATGTTCAGCAGAAAAATGTATTCTGCCGACAAATATATCATGTTGATATGCTACTTATGACCAGCGAGAATATTATATTTTTATTGCAAATAATATGATATTGTAAAACTCTAAATTTAATCGACCGGCAAAATGATTATTTGTCCAGCAAAATAAATAAATGAGCAGCAAACCGTGAGCTAATTTTAATTAAACTTGTGAAAGCTAAATTTTTAATCTTGTTCAAATAATAAAACTTTGTATGTAGCATCTTTTTATGTGATTTTATATGTAGCATCTGAATGAACGACATTAGCGTTTTTCGACATTTAAGTTAGATATTTCGTTAATATAGCAAAGCGGAAACTGGCATTATTTTCGTAGCCATCATTAATTTGGTAAGAAATCACAAAAACTTCATGTGGATGCGAAGGTAAATCGGTGTGTGAAAAATATTGTTTATCTAATATTTTCTGCCCGTCAAATAATAATTCTGCTGGTCAATTAATTATTATGTTGTGCGAGTATTTATTAAGCTGTTAAAATTTGTTAATTTGCCGATATAACCAAGTTTGTTTGTAAAACAAGTGTTGCGCTTATTTTTTATTTATTGCCGATGAAAACATTGTTTGCTGCGCAAATGACTTAAATGCTGATTTTTTCTTGCCGAACGAATGGATTAATAGCCGAACAAATAATTAGTTCCCATTTGAAATTCGGACACCCGCGCTTCCTCACAACCCTTCTTTCAGACAAGTATATCCTCTTTTTCATTCTTTCCTCATCTATTTGTTCATCCACATGTCCTGTACATCGTAACTAATTAACGCGCATTCTATCCACAACACACAACATTCCTCTTGCATCCGCTCATTCTTCTATCGATAGGTACCTAATAGATTTTTATCTCGGGACTGCATGAATAAGGAAAACATTTGTTTCTTTGTTTAAAACATGTACAATCATGTGAGCGACCGTATGACGCACATTTTAGCAATGTGATGACTGTTATTATGTTACTGACCCGCGCAATTGATTAAGATTGGGTCCATGTATCCATGTTATATATATATACCTTATACATAATATACATCATTGATAATAATTCGAATGTCCAGTTCCATAGTTCAACAGGTAGATGTGTAGATTCTTTTTTTTTGTGTAGCAACTTTATGAAAGTTCATAAATTGAATATTTTTAATTTTAAACACTGTAATAATAATAATAACTACACATCTTTTTAAGATGTGCCGTTTTGTGAACCGCAAGGGCTCATTCAAGAATCATAACATCTCTCTTGAACAGTAGGGTCTTTAACCCTGCCTTGAACACCTCCACACTCTCCAGAGTTCGCAAATCATAGGAAATTTTGTTGCACAGCATCGGACCAACTACACATATGTAACTTTTTCAATAAATATTGTATTATATTTGGCAGAGGCCTTTCAGAACTAGTTCATCGTCAGTGCCGTAAACTTAGAAACTATCCAAGTTTATGGCACTGTTCATAATAAACTTAGAAACTGTGTTTCTAACTATTTATTTATTCTTAACTGTACATTGATAATTTAAATATATAGATAACTTACTCAATAAACATTATTACCGCCCAGAGGGGACATTGAAGAGAGAAGTAATATAAAAGATTCCCACGACGGCGGTTTTGGCCGGCCGGCCCTTCAGGCCTCCCTAATGGCCCGCCCGTGAGGACAATTTTGGTTTGAATGTGCGGATAAGTAGGAGTTAAAAACTCCTGAGGTATCCGGGTGTGTGGTGGATCTTTCTTCAATGTACATTGATAATAAGCAAATTTACACAAAAATACATTTAAATCAAATACAATCATACATTCAATATACAGAGGGCGAGTTTATCGCAGAGGCGCGATTTCTTCCAATTTCACACTGATGATGAACTAGTTCCGAAAGGTCTCTGCCAAATATATAATTTGCATTGTGAAGTTACAGTGTTTAATTAAATTATCATTTTAATATTTAAGCAAAGGTAGAAATGTCTTGTTTTCGAGAAAACGACATTTTTGTAATTTTGCTATTTTTATATTATGCTTTAAAAACAAAACAGAAAGAGAAATAACATAACATACATAGACAACTCACACAGATCGAGCTAGTCCCAAACTAAGATGAATCTTGTATTATGGGTACTAACGCGACGATACACACATATACAATGCACTACACACATATACATGTAACACCCAGACCCAGGACAATTTGAAAAAGGTCATTCTTCACTTTGCCCCGGCCGGGAATCGAACCCGGGACCTAGTGACTCAAAGGCAAGTGCGTTACCTGTACGCCACACCGGCCGACTAAATAATTATACTATATAATAATCACACTGTTAAAGACATTATATAATTATTTAAATAAGGGCACGCTCCTCACATGCGAAACAAGTGGATGTAGCACTGAATCAAACATGCCGACTAATAACTGGCTGCCTGAAACCAACCCCAGTCTACAAATTGTATTGTTTGGCAGGAATTGCTCCCCCGGCTGTCCGACGAAGTGTAGCAACCGACTGTGAGAGAACCTCACAGGAGACAGACTCAAAGCATCTCCTATTTAACCATGTTCCCCCACCATAACGTCTCAGTTCTAGACGATCTTTTTTAAACTCCTCATCCTCACTGACGGGCCCTGCTCCCTCTGAACGCCTACGTAGGTGGGCGGAAGATCCGCAAATAAGCGAACCTTTCCTACCCCAAGAACACCTTGCTGCAGGAGGCGATCTAGACTATGGGACATGGAAAACCCTAAATCGACTGAGATCTGGTGTAGGAAACTGCCGCGACAATAGAGAACGATGGGGCTTCCTACAGGACGAATCCGGAGCATGTGACTGTGGTGCAGCACAGACTATGCCACACTTGTTGGAGTGTCCATTGTGCCCTGTCACTTGGACTATGGAGGATAATTTTGACGCATCTCCACCTGCTGTGCGTTTTGCGCAGTACTGGAGATCAGTTTGATGGGTTTTTTCTCTGGGTTTCGACACGATAAATAAATAAATTATATAATTATGTCGTCTTGATTTTGATCAATAGTTAAACATTTCGAAATATTTATTTGCGGAATTACATAAAAAGAGATTATTTTTTAATTATTTTTTCATAACTAAATATTTAGAATAAAAAGGGAACCGTATATTTTTTATGTAGTATTTGTTTGTGGAATTGAAAGAGTGGTTTGGATTGTGTGTATTGCCAATTAAACCAAAATTTCGACATGTTGAGTTATGGAATTGGACTGTAGATATATATTCAATCATTCAATATGACCGTACCTTCTATGGGTACAATTTTTTTTAATTTCTAAGAAATGACGAACCTCTGTTTAAATTTATGCATACTATTAATGCCTTTTTCAGTCCAGCGATGAGATATGCCTCTTATCCTAAATGTCTTAACTTTTATTAACACAAAGAAGACTACTTGCATGTTTATTACATTTGGTTGGTCCGCTAGATACCCTAATTGTGAGAAATGCCGTGATGATGTGAATGAATGAAGGACTCTTTTACTTCAAGAATTTTTTCTGAGTCCCAAAAATCTATCTATCCATCAATACCATTAAGGCGTCTCACACATATGGGGTAGCCAGTGAACTAACTGTATGTACTCACTGTGTTGGTGTTTAGGAAGTAGAATTCCATAGCGAAATAAATAAAACGAATGTTTTATTCTACTACTCGATTTATTAACGCGAGAGACGTCTTTCGTCTTGTTAGGACATTGTCAATCTCTGATTGACGACAAGACGACGAGAGAGACGTCTTTCGTCTTGTTAGGACATTGTCAATCTCTGATCGACGACAACACCCGGGGATAGTGTAGCTTCCCAACAGTAAAAGAATTTTTCAAATCGGTTCAGTAGTTTCGGAGCCTATTCGGACCAAATAATCAAAACTTTCCTCTTTATATATTAGTATAGATGAATATAATACGCCATTAGCAAACCCAATTAAATATATTTAAGACGTATACGTATATATGTGTACGTGGTGAAGTTTTCTGGTCTCAATTACCCACCAAATTAAAAACAATAACGCAACATGCGTGAGAAATTCTGCAGCGTCAATAATTATATTATATATATCAACACTAGCTTATGCTCGCGGCTTCATTCACACTAAAAAAACAAGATATTTTCACAATAATAAACTACAGTTTTAAAAATGGATAAGAGTTTAAGTTTAAATCGACAAAGAGATCACAGCGTCAGTAATAATGACCTATATGTAGTGATTTGCAATCCATTGGACTGGTCTGCTACGAGTTTCAATTTTCTTCTCTATTCCTTCCTATTTTCTGCTAGTCTCTTTAATTCTACTATTTGCCACACTTCATGTCCTTCTGTAATGACATAGAAAGGGATGATTCAATTGGCACAAAGGCTCCGAATTTTGGGATTTACACCTTTATCAGACAGAAGGAAGAGAGGTGCCATGATTGAAACATACAAGCTACTCCATGGCCACTATAACTGTCCAGAGCTCAATGCAATGTTCCAGTACAACCAGAATGTTCACCTGAGGGGTCATGGATGGATTGGATGGCTGCAGGTTCAAGCGAAATCCGTTGAAGCAATGTTTATTTAACAGGATGGTTAACCATTGGAATAGTTTGCCACCTGAGCTGGTTGAATCTTCAGATTTAAACAGCTTCAAGAATTTGTATGATTCATTGAAGTTGTGATAATTTTGTTGGGCCTGATAGTTTTTATTGTGACAGTAGTGTTGAGATCAGACATATCAACTTAGCTGCCTGTCTGATAACAACACTTCTTCCTGGCACTGTCCCAACTTATTGCCACTGAAGGCTGTTGGGGTCGGCTCTTCTTGTTCTGAGTTCTGAGGTTATACACTCTCCTGTTTATTATATCATTTTCTAACGCACTTGCCTTGAGTCACGAGGTCCCGGGTTCGATTCCCGGCCAAGGCAAAATGAAGAATGACCTTTTTCAAATTGTCCTGGGTCTGGGTGTTACATGTATATGTGTGCAGTGGATTGTATATGTGTATCGTCGTGTTTTTTTTAACATTTATTTCAGTATATAATATAATTATAAAACATAAAAATGATATCTGAAAATATACAAAAAATAACAAAATCTGGCCCCAGACAGCACCATAGAGCTGGTATTAGGGGCTACAAGATCTTCAAATGAATTTGTCTTCTATAAAGCACATAATTTACCTCTTGTTTTAACACAAAAAATTAAAATCAGAAAAAAAAAACAAAAAATCCGGCAATCAAAAACTAATATATCTTCTTTCTAATGTACGTTTCTTCAATTGCCTCTTGAAGGTATAATAACTATTTACAATCTTCAGCACTTCCGGTAGATCATTAAAAATCCTTACAGCTTCATAATTATGTTATATTTTGTAAAATTTTATTGAATGTTGCCCATTTTTTTAAATAAATAAATAAAAAAAATAAAAAAAATAAATAAAATCCTTTTCTTTCTTTGTCAGTCCTTGGGCACACGTTTCTTAAATTGTTTCTGGTTCTGGTATATCTGTTATGTATATCACTGTTTCTTAGTATTAGCATGTTCGTTTTAATTAGACAATTTTTTGCTTTATATATAGCCTTCGCCCTTTCCATGCATACCAACTCGTCGAGGTTCAGCATTTGTGTAATCTTATACCCATAATACAAGATTCATATCTTAGTTTGGAACTAGCTCGGTCTATGTGAATTGTCTATACGTGTTAATGTTAATAATATTCCTACAACTAAATTAATTAAAAACTAGAAAACCAACAAAACGGCAACTTTTGTTAATTAGTTTCGAATAACAATTTGTCTCGATGACCGTTGTTGTATTAGTTATTCTGTACCTGATAATGCATGGTTTACTTAAATAAAATAGTATCTCAACAACATTATTTAATTGTTTCACTAAAATAATTAAACAATTCGATCCAACCACTAACTTTCTAGGGAAATCATGCCTCAGAATCAAAGATATTATACTAGATCGGTAATTCAAAGAAAAAATCGGTCATGCAGCCGATCAAATTTTGCAGCCAGTTTTGAACTGACGTTGGTTGTAAGACAATACATTGCTAATGCTAGAAGGACATCAATGTTGGAACACAAAAATTCCGAAAAAGTGTACCGCGCTGCTAGTCTAATAATATATGTCTATGCTCAGAATAGTTATGTTAAGATCTTCCGTGAATTAATCATATCCTTAGAGATTTGATCAAATATCTCCATTTTCATCAATTCTCTGCGACATAATGTGAAAAAATATACAAAGTAAACATACAAAACAACTTCATTTTTTATTAGTAATCAACTTAATGTTTCATACGGGACGAAATCAAGACAATAATAAAATAATAATTATAGTTACAGTAAGGTAGCAGCCTAATATAATGTGCATAATACCAGTGGTGTACTCTCGATACATGCAAAAATAATCACCACGTATCTACTCGTACCATGCAGTACATCTCGTACATAGAAAATTCCAATGCACATTTTAACAATTTCTTGTGTCAATTTTTTTTTTTTAAAAAAAGATATATCTGGGTTTTGTTTGTTATAAACCCAAATACAACCTTATACACCTTTCACAGTAAGCTATTAAAAGCTTGTGTCGTGAAAGGGGAGTTTGCCGGTACCTGGTATTTTACATTACCGGTAAATTACATTTGATACGATGTTATCTGGGTTTAAAGCAAATATTAAGAGTTCGGGAATTTCCTCCCAATTTCTGCACCAAATAAAAAAATTGGCTAAATGAAGGGAGGGTGGTAGAAATTATATAAGTCGGGCATTTTCTCAAAATCTTATTTTTAACGTTTTAATAGTGCATTCGTCTATTTGTATCTATTTTTAGTCAAATTAGGGTTTTGTTTTGCTTCTAATTGTGTTGTGATAAGTTATGATTATATTCAATTATTATTTGATATAGCATGTAAAAAACTTTCTACGTTAATCTATTAAAAAATAAATATAAAAAGTCTAGTTTCGACACTGAATAATATAATATACAAGAACATTCTCTTTCATCTTGAGTAAAGCGCCATTCAGACGTATCACTTCAGTGATCACTCAGATTGAATTATCAACAGTGAAAAGTGAGAACAAACGTTTCATCCTGAGTGATCACTCGGGATGATGGATGAAAGTGATCACCAACCAACATAATGTTTTAGAAGAAAGATCCTTTCACTGAAACGACCATACACAAGTTTTTTTTTATTATTTGACCAATTCTCTGAGTTAGTATCAAATATCAAAATCATTAACAAAACGAACGGATTGTTGAAAGGATTTTTTAAAATTTATTTTTGTTTTTAATAACTGTTATTTTTCATTTATTAATGTATTTACGAAAATCAATATTGACAGAAAAAGGATTTTTAAATTATGGCTAATATCATAGACATACTAGACTTGCAACGCGGTACATTTTATCGGAATTTTTGTGTTCCAACATCGATGACCTTCAAGCATTAGCAACGTATTGTCTTGACGTTAGCGTCAGTTTAAAACTGGATGCAAAATTTGACTGGCTGCATGACCGATTTTTTCTTTGAATTACCTATCTAATATCTTTGGCTAATATTGATATTGTGACAGCCAGTGGGATACATAATTACCAAACAAGACAGAGAGAACATATTATCAGAATGGAATATCCAAGAACGAATAGAGCAACATTTGGTTGTGTGTACACTGTACACTGCAGCACTGACATATAATTCACTCCCAGAATTAATTAAGTCCACAGCGAGTCTTAATGTCTTTAAGAGGGAATTGAAGAAGTTTGTGATTAGTGAGCGATGAAATTTAATTGAAATAAGAGTTAAATTGTGTTAAATAAAAAAAAATGTCAAAGCACAGACAACATACACTTGATAGTGAAAGCACAGGAAGAACAATGTGAACAGACGTGTTCACTTTTGATGAACAGCTTCGGTCCTTTCACTTTGAGTGTAACAGTGTGAACGCCTCTCAAGTACCGCTTGATTATACATTAAATAGGCACTTTTACATTATGTACCTACTTGATTTAATACTATATTTATAATGTCGCCACAAGTGGCGAAAATAAAAAGAGAAAACATCTTATCTGGTCACACCATAATATCTCAAAACAAAACAATCACATAATCATATTTAATTACATTTTTAATATTTTGATAATATGAGGCAGAGCTGGTTTAACTTGATTTTAAGCAACGGTCTAGGACGCCAAGAATTATTGGTCAATTTCTACTATAGGTTATCCAATAGTATCCAGTTAGAAAATATATATTGATGATCATAATTGTACGTATTTTTATTATCCTTCACTGGGTACCGTAACAAGATATCACAGGAACCATATGGGGGGCGAGGGGGTGCATCTTGTCCAGTGATTGTAATTTAAATGTAAATGCATAATAATTATGCCATGAAATTCGACTAGGTACAGGAATAGATCATTACAAATACAAATTATATTATAAATACAATTTATACCCCTCACCCATCTCATATCTGGATGCCCCATGATATCTTGTAACGGTGTACAGTGAAAGATAATAAAAAATAAATACAACAATGATCATCAATATAATATTATTTTCTAACTGGATACTATTGGATAACCTATAGTAGAAATTGACCGAATTATTTAGAGGGGATATGCTAAATTCAATTTATTTTAATATCTAATATAAAATTCTCGTATCACGGTTTTTGTTATCGTAATCCTCCGAAACGGCTGGACCGATTTTGATGAAATTTTGTGTACTTATCGGGTAGATCTGAGATTCGGCCAACATCTATTTTTCAAACCCCTAAAAGTTAAGGGTGATCCACCCTAATTCTTTTTTTTTGGATTTTTTTTATTTTTATTTTCTTGGTGAGGCATTAAAAAATACATACAGCCCTAAATTTTCACCCTTCTACCATCAACCCCTAATTTTTAATATCGATATTAGTAATCTAGAAATAATGTATATGGCAAAAGAACGTTTGCCGGATCAGCTAGTTTTAATACACAATATTATAGGTTAGTAAAATCCGCTTAATCGTAGATCAGTTGAAGCAGTGTATAAGGGCAGTGTATTTATCTAAACAGTAAAGTAGCATTCACATTGCTTCACTTTGGATGATCATCCAGAGTGTCAGGGTCAAACCTGTTCATCGAAAGTGAACACGTCTGTTCACATTTGTTCATCCTATGCTTTCACTTCCATGTCTACTTTCTCACTCATGTTGTATGTAGTTTGACGTATTTTCGTATAAAAATAATTGAACAAATTCAAAAATGAAAAATAACACTTAAAATAAATTAATATAGCTCTCGACTGACTGCATAATATTTTTTTACGTGATTCTAACATTCAATACAAATTCATAGAGAATAAAACAAATAATAAGATGAAACTTTTTTATGGTCGTTTCAGTGAAAGGACCTTTCATCAAAATTATGACGAGTGGTAATCTCTTTCCTCCGTCATCGCTAGTAATCACTATTGATGAAACGCCCGTTCACATCTGTTCATCTTGGAGGATCATCCGGAGTGATCACTGAAAGTGAACAAATGTGAACGACCCTTAATATACATTAAAAGGGCGGAGGACGCCTGTAAATTAGCTTGGCTTATATTGAATAATAAATAAGTTGTTCACATTTTTATGATTTTTTTATAGATGAATGTTTTTTTTTCTTCTTCTAAAATCGGTCTCCCACTCTTTTCTGCCACTTTTCGAGTTTCCTGTAAGAGACAGGTATCCGTAAAACATCACGTTTAAGACATAACATCTTCAGTTCAGTGATGAAGTATGCCACCCATCGTCTTAGCTTTTATTGGCACGAAGAGGACAGCTTGCATGTGTATTACGTGCAGTCGGTCTGCTGGCTACCCCACGTATGGTAAATGCCGTGATGGTGTGAGTGAATTAATCCTATGGGAGTGCTCCGTGATGAATGATGCTAGAGACGTAATGATAGACGATATGAGTGAGAACACTCCCAGACCAATATGGTTTGGGGAGGTTGTGCAATGCCCGAGAAACCTTAAAGCATTTTTGGTGTTTGTGGATGTGTGGGTATCTCGTTGGGAGCTTCTGCGTCAGCCGGGTTTACCCCCGCCTGACGTGGAAGGGTCTTAGGGTTGGTTTTGCCCATTGCGACGTTGGCGCGACAGCGAATTCGTGTTTTCGTTGTGTCGTCCTGTCTCCCTTGGTGGAGAGTAGGTTTGGGAGGTATGTCCCTTTTGGGAGGGTTTAATGTTTTCACACCATTCAGGCACTGGTGGCTCTCGGGCTCGCGCTCTCAGAACGCCAATTGACACGTTTCTGGACACCTCATCTCGGCCTTCTGTTACTACCAATTTGTACACATAATTAATATATACGATATTATTTCTGTTTTATTACTTGTGTTATTCTTGTCCTGTATATTTATTCTATATATTTTTTTACTATATTGTTATTATTTTATATTTTATTAAATAAACATCTTTCAAAAGGGACATTGAAGAGAGAGTGTTACTTAAAAGATTCCCACGATGGCGGCTTTGGCCGGTTGGCTCTTCAGGCCTGTCCAATAGCCTGCCCATGAGGACAAATTTAGTTTAATTATGCGGATAAATAGGAGTTCACAACTCCTGAGATATCCGGGTGGAGGTGGGTCTCTCTTCAATGAACCAAAACAAAGTTTAGCTCAGATTAAGCGCCACCCTAAATAAAGCTAAAGGGATATTGAAATATTAGCCCTTAATGTTATATTGTAATAATCTATATCATCACGACATCTCCCTCGGCGTGTATTTCTGAAGCCCTGTATCTCCTGATCCCATTGAGATCCCATAATAGAATTTTGGTATATGTATTAATACATTACAAACTATTTTTGACAATTTTTTGGAATTTTTAAAATTGTCACTTTTTGAAAAATTAAATTTTTAAATTTTTTTTTTTTTTCAAACCGTGACCCCTATCCTGTGGCACATCAGTTTGAAGCCCCATTCAACAGCTTTAAAACGATACCTCTCCCAGGTTTATATCATCACTGGTTGCCAGTCTATAGGCATCCAAAGGTGCCAAGACATGAGATTTTTTCATAAAAATTGTGATTTTCAAAAATTAATAACTTCAAAAATAATTGTGCTACATAACTGAAATTTGGTATTTTTTCATAAGTCTATGATATATTGCTGCATAAAAAAATCATGAAAATCTGAGACATCAAGTCTGAATCAGTGTGATTTGACACGGAATAACCCTTCTGTGATACAGTACACCACACAAACTACTATTACTACTATACCATCGAGACATGTCCCACAAGTAGGGTAGCCAGCGGACCAATTGCAAGTAATAAACATGCAGATTGTCCTCTTCGTGGCAATAAAAATAAGACGTTCAGGATATGTGGCATGCCTCATCGCTGAATTGTAAAACAAATCATGATCGTCTTATTATTTATTGGCAGAGAGGACGACTTGTATATTCACTACAATTAGATTACTGGTGATTACCTCACTGTGGGGGATGGCATGATGATAAAAAACAAAAAAAAAAACGTCATCTTAGAAAATTTTCAAAACAACAAATAATGCAAAAACAAAGCGTTACACAGTAAAACGCTTTTGCGCAAAATATCCCCATTTGTAGGAGAAATCGTAACTATTTTTTTTTCTAGGGAAAGCAATAAAGCATACGAAATCGGATGAATCATTGTGGAAGACTTGAAAAGTATCTTATCAATTTATGATCATCACAGGTCCGTTTCATGAGGTGGAGTAGACAAGAGGGCTAACTATTGCATCAAATATAAAATACAGGTTATCCTCTCTGTAACAAATAAAAGTTTATAGAAATAGGCATACCGCACTGAAGATGTGTTATCATCTTTTAATTTTGTGTTTTACTTCCTTTTACATGACACTCGAAAATCGTCCAAATATAAAATGTTACTAAAATATTTTTGTACAATACCTCTCGTATCAGAGATTATGTTTTATAGTATAAAAAGTGATCATTTGATAGTGAATTAAATAATCTATACTGTCGCCACATATCACTCAAGTGATGTAGTTATCGGAAGAACTGCAAATAATAAACATGCGAGCAATCTTCTCCATGTTGATATACGTTAAGACGTTCAGGATGGGTAAAATACTGAAATCGTTAAAATTAATAGCCATCAAATATTAAATTCGTATATAATTTTTCCCCGATTCAAGCGATTAAAAATTATTGATGTTTACTATATTATGCTTACTATGTAGTGGACAAGTGGGTATCTATAATGACAAGAATCCAGTCAACGGAACAGGTGCACGTCTCACACATTCACAATATAAAACAATTAAATATGACTAAATTAACACAACACTTTCGCGCAAAAATACACCCAGAAAAACACTCAAAAACTAACATAAACCGCAACAAAACTCCACAAAAAGTTATCTAGAAACAGGACGAATGATTAACAAACAAAATTAACAACATTTAATGGTGATTTTTATAAAATTTAAGACAAAAAATTCACATATAAGTATGTGTTTACAATAATGCACTATTAGCAACTTAACGACAACCTACTTCGTGTTGTAAACTTTTCAACTTTTACCAACACACTTATTTTATTTTCAATATTTTTCGCAACGATTGCTTTATTATTCACCTCTTATTTTATTAAAATCACTGAATGACATATTGAACCACAACATAAGTAGTTTTTAAGGTTTTTTCATACGTAATTTAAGTTCAAAACTTTATTTGAAAGTTTTAACAGCAATCCACAACAGACAACACACCCGCACCGCGCATGTAATTGTGAAAAAAAAACAGTTTTATTTTATTGGTGTTGCTAGTCGGAGATAATTTTTGGTCATTTCAATTAAAGTTTGTTTTATAAAATTTTATTCAAATTTTTCATTTGAATAAAATAGAACATGCACTTTGTACAATGTCACTTGATATTTATATTTAATTGAATATCACTCATAAGATTTTGTTATTTATTTATAGTAGGTCCATATTTTATATAACACTTACAATCTGGCAGACTTTCATTTAGAAAGATTGAAACTTACATGTTACTCACTTGTATATAGTCGAATAAATGTTGATCTCAAAATCTTTTTTTTTTATTGGCATTATCTCTTATGATCCTAAAAACGATAAACTCCGATAAAAATAACTAAAAATTTCAAATTAATAGCCATTCGTTATGTACATATACTCATTTAAAAATAATTATTAAGTACCTACACGAGGGTACCTATGTAGGAGTGGTAAACTAAAGCAGTTCAAGTTGTTGTCGTCATCCCATGATCTCGAAAACATAAGGAAAGGAGTAAAATCAGTTAATAAAAAATTCTATGATATAATAATAATAATAATAAAAATCTTTATTGCACAAAAAAACAAACATTATTAAAACACAAACATTGCAGAACCAAACAAATAAATTTGTGCAATGGGCGAGTTTATCGCAGAAGCGCGATATCTTCCAACTAACCCATTAAACAAAAAATAAAATAAAAAAGTAAGTAAATTAAGTAAATAAATAATTGAAAATATATACATATATATAAATACTAAAACAAATATACATATAAAATAAAAAACTACTTAAATATAAAAACAATATAAACAATTCCGGATACGCGATACGACATAGATGATAGGATATGGGGATGGGATAAAGTGGTAGGAATGAGGCAGGACTGCTCATTGTGTATGAATACACAAAAAAAAACAAAATTAAAACCATGATATACATATTTGCCAGAGGCCCGTTGTTTTAATGAAAGGCACATGCTTTTATCTTCTTCAATGGATAATATACGGAAAGTCATTACTGGCCGGTTTCAATAACCTATCTATCCGTGACTGTCGATTGAAATGTATGATTTAAAATATAGAACACAATAGATTTCAATCGACAGTAGCGGATAGACAGATTATTGAAACCGGCCATACGACAGCATTATACCTTTTTTTAAAAAAAATATGGACTTTAATAGATTTATGATATTCCTATTATCATCTAAAGAAACGTAATAGAAAAGCTACTTTGTATTAATTTACAGTTCAAAAAATAATAAAGGATAGACAGAAAATAAAATGTGCAAAGTGAATTCGTTTTGAAAAAAAAGATGTGTGTGTAGAAAGCATAAAAATATTTCATAAATTATAATGTGCATGTAAATAAAATTATGATCTTCTTTAAAATCAAAATAATGACATAGTACCAAACTGTAGGTATTGATATCTCTTATATATGACGATTTTACTTTGATTATGGCAATATTATAATATTTTTTGTGTAAATGTTACCAGTTATAAAAGTAAATAAAAACATGACCACGTAGCTTCGTTTGCACGCACAGGGGCTCTCAACTTTAACGATATTGAAATTTTTTTTTTTTCAAAGCTATAAAATTCACTAATTACTCGTTACGGGTGGATTGCCGGTAATAAAAAGCTTTGAAACATTTGAAAAAAAAAGATACTTCATTTCAGATGTATTTATAATATATTGATTTTTTTTAATATTTTTTTCCAATAAATTAATATAGATTACACTAAATGTTCATGCTTGTTATCATGAATAAAGATTTATTTTAAATTATTATTTATCCAAGAGCAATACCCAAACTATCAACCAAGAGACATATGGATCAAGTGAAGAAGGACATGAACTTAAGTACGTACGTAGAATCTAAGAGACTAGCAAAAAATAAAGAAATATCGAGAGGAAAATCCAAAATCGTAGCATATCTATCCATTGGATTGTAACCCACTGGATTACATATTTTTTTTATTTATCGGCACATATTTTTTTTGCATTTGTAACAAATAAATCTTGCGTGTACATTTGATTTCTAGGCATTGTCACTAGCCAGCCAGTTCAACACATTAATTTTTTTTAAATAAAGGGTCGTTCACATACGTTCACTTTCAGTGATCACTCCGGATGATCCTCCAAGATGAACAAGTGTGAACAGGCGTTTCATCAATAGTGATCACTAGCGACGACGGAGGAAAGAGATTACCACTCGTCATAATTTCGATGAAAGGACCTTTCACTGAAACGACCATAAACAAATTTCATCTTATTATTTGTTTTATTCTCTATGAATTTGTATTGAATGTCAGAACCATGTGCAAAATTATTATGCAGTCGAGAGCTATATTAATTTATTTTAAGTGTTATTTTTCATTTTTGAATTTGTTTAATTATTTTTATACGAAAATACGTCAAACTACATACAACATGAGTGAGAGTGTAGACATGCCAGTGAAAGCATAGGATGAACAAATGTGAACAGACGTGTTCACTTTCGATGAACAGGTTTGACCCTGACACTCTGGATGATCATCCAAAGTGAAGTAATGTGAATGCTACTTAAGATTCTGAGTTGATAAAAGTAGGTATATTCTTAAACATTAATTATTATGATGCGATTTAAATTGAGAGCCACTGAAATATTTCAAATTTCATTTATGGCAACATTATCGTTCATTTGACAGCTGTTGAATGTGAAATCAAAATGGTAGTTTGTGTGTCATATTGCGGGAAGAATATTGTGGGTCAAAGTGAATATATAATAGTATTATAATTTGCATTAATCTCATTAGCCGCGTAGTTTAAGGTGACAAGTTGAAATAGTACCGCAGTTACGTAGTGAAATATTCAGAGAGTTATATTAAGACGTTATATTTGTTCTATTTTGTTTATTTTTATTGATAATTTGGATTGTTTACATTTTGTGATTGTTGTCGAGTGACTACTCCTTTATTAGTTGTGCGGTGATTGTGTGTAGAGTTATTGTATCATATCTATTTTTATATTCGCTTTATAATATTATATTATTACGTATATATACATGGGATATGGTGTACTTGCAAAAAGGTATGTTTGTTATACATCTCAATAAACTGTCATATATTGCTATGAGTTTTTTTCATGCAGGATGTACACGAATTTTATTGCTTTGATTTGTTGAAGGTCTTCATTAATTGTTGGTTTAATCATGTTTATTTAGAGAAAGTTTCATGGAGATTCCACAATAGAATACATGTCCCCCTTTTTGTAAGTTTTCTAGTTTTCTGCTGTAAAAGGCAGATATTATTCATAAAACATCATGTAGGTACTAAAAACTATTTAATTTTTATAATATAACATATTATAGAGTCCTATTTAGTTGCTCTTTGATATAACAGGATGCCCACAACAATTGGCGTTATCTTAATTATATTATAATTGTACTAAATAATTTCATTGATATTTTGTACTCCCATAATTTTTAAAATTTCATGTAAAATGCAGTTGTATTATTTCTAAAACATGACAAATTAAAAGACATTTAAAATCATCAATTCAGCAGTGATAAGACTACCCATTCATGCCTCATATTTTATTGGGACGCAGGGGATGACCTACATGTTTATATAGTATTTAGACTACTGGCTAGCTCAGTAATTGTGGAAGATGCCCCGATAATATAGATAAGTTATTATTATTATAGTGTTATTATCAGACAGGCAGCTAAGCTGATATGTCTGATCTCAACACTACTGTCACAATAACAACCATCAGGCCCAACAAAATTATCACAACTTCAATGAATCATTCAAATTCTTGAAGCTGTTCAAATCTGAAGACTCAACCAGCTCAGGTGACAAACTATTCCAATGAATAACCACCCTGTTAAATAAACAGTGCTTCAACGGATTTTGCTTGAACCTGCAGCCATCCAACTTAAATCCATGACCCGTCAGATAAACATTCTGGCTGTACTGGAACATTGTATTGAGCTCTGGACAGTTATAATAGTGGCCATGGAGTATCTTGTATGTTTCAATCAAAGTTGATTATTAATTTTATTTATTTAGAGAAAGTTTCTAGATACTTATATTTAGGTATTATTTTATTTTTATCTTGTTTGTTTCCCTTTTATTATAATTTACTATCTTGTGCAAATAATATTATTGTTATTGCTTACATGAAATAAATCAAGTATTTATTTTAATTGTCAATATTGATATGGTTATTATGAGAAATGAATAATATTTCTACAGCGTGGAGTCCCAGAATTAGAATAGATCTCTCTCAATTATTCATACGGTGAGTTTTCCATTGGTCTCCTGTACAAGGCAGGCGTTTGTAAAACACCACATTTATAAGACATCTAAGATTCAAAATCTTCCATTCAGCCACAAATCGATAGAAAAAATATACTAAAATAATTTTATAATCATAAAAAAAGTTTTTAATGACTTCTCACAATTAAATAGATAGTTAGTCCAATGTAAACCCCAGAAAAGAATATGCTATACCATTTTCATATCGTCGGTGCATGCAAAATTCGATGGGGAGCCGGATAATTTACCGACAACAATTTGCCGACGGACAATTCACCGACAACAATTCACCGAGAGGACAAATTACCGAGAGGATAATTCACCGACAGGATAATTTATCGACGTACATTTCACCGACAGACAATTTGCTGACAAATACAAAACAATATAATCACGTTTTGTAATGTTGTATTTTATTGTTTATGTATTTGTGTAACAAAATATTTAAACACCCACTACAAGAAACAATCTGTCTTTTTTTAAAAAAAGAACTTCCGACCACGCCAGAATTATATTATTCGCATTTGTTGGCAAATTGTCTGTCGGTGAAATGTACGTCGATGAATTATCCTGTCGGTGAATTATCCTCTCGGTAATTTGTCCTCTCGGTGAATTGTTGTCGGTGAATTGTCCGTCGGCAAATTGTTGTCGGTGAATTTTCCTAGACCCAATTCGATGTATGCGAGCGCGCGATGCAAAACTATAATGCTGCAAGCGCCCAAAGTATGTGATCACTCTGGAAAATGCTTCTATTAAGTTTTTAAAATACAAATCTGAGTTTAACATAAACCCAAATAACGTAAAATATTAAATCATGTTGAAACAATCTCCGTTCTGCATGTTGCAAAGAGCTAAGATGCAAATTTATGCTGCATTTTGCATTTTGAATCATAGATACAGGAGTTCATAATTCATACTGGATGTCGGATGATAAGACGTCAGAGGTTGAATGCAGTTTATCTTATTGTTATTAATAGTTTGTATGGGTGCATTATGTACGTAACGTCAAATCGAAGCAAATGTACTGCAATACTCCGTACTGCAGTCTTGTGAAATGTATGTTCTTATCTAACTAACATTTCTGTTTTAAATAACTCACAGAGTGCATCTATTCCAGTACTGTGTAGCCAGTAGCGGTCTTTATGGTGGACGAACTTGGCAAACGTCCAGGACCCCAGACTTTTTGTGGGCACCGCACAATATAATTTAATAAGCCGGGTATTTTATAAAAAATACCCACTTTATTTAGTCATAAGATAATAGTTATGAAAACTGAAAAAAATATAATCGAATTTTCAACTCTTTCTAGTTTGAGTCTCATACTTAAGCGGAATGGGTCATTCCGTGTCAATTCAACACAATTTTAGGAGATTTTCAGATTTGATGTCTCAGATTTTCATGATTTTTTTATGCAGCAATATATCATAGACTTATGAAAAAATACCAAATTTCAGTTATGTAGCCCAAAAGTTATTAATTTTTAAAAATCTCAATTTTATGGAAAAATTTCATGTCTTGGCACCTTTGGATGCCTATAGACTGGCAACCAGTGATGATATAAACCTGGTAGAGGTCTCGTTTTAAAGCTGTTGAATGGGGCTTTAATCTGATGCCACAGGATAGGGGTAACAGTTTAAAAAAAAAAAAAAAAATTAAAATATAATTTTTAAAATTTTATTTTAAAATAAATTATAACTGATATTTGCTATTTTTTCAAAAGTCTATGGGGTTCTGAATGGGTGTGTGATGCGCAATATATATCTGTCCTCAAGAACAGTTACCTAGCCTCTCCTCACCAACTCCTATCCCACCTTCCCGTGGTAGACCCTGTTACGTCGAGCAACCTGTTGTCGAGATTGTGGTATCCAATCCCAATGGAGACTTAGGTCGACAAACAAATGGGAATTAGGGGGTCCGGTCACATAACGTAACCCGGATGTCGTGCATTGGCAACAGGATGCTACGACTTAATATTAACATCGAAATGGTCCAGAAAGGAACGGGAATCTACTGCACCAATTACTGTTGCACCAACTCCCAAGACAACCATCATGCCAAGTTATATAAAAGATATTAGTCTGTCATGCGATCCGGCTGACGCCCGGCGCCACACTGGGTCCAGGCCACGTGGTGTGAAATGGACTACTGGCCATAGGGACGCGATGCATCAGGCGACCCATGGAAATTTAGCTACTGGTGAAGAAAACTCTACTAAGATAATGAAATTGCGTAATGATATAAGATGCGGAACTTGGAATGTCAGGGGATTGCTTCAAAACGGAAAACTAGATATTGTGGAGGTAGAGATGGAGAGATGTAAATTGGATATCCTGGGCATAAGGGAATCGCATTGGAAGGGGTGTGGTCATTTCCCTACAAAGAATGGTAACATCGTATTCTTCTCAAGTAACGAAGAGAATAGCAGAAATGGTGTGGCAGTGATAATATCTAAGAAGTGGAAGAATTCAGTAATTGGATATGAAACTGTGAATGACAGGATAATAACTATCAAAATCAATGCTAAACCGTGCGCCCTAAACATTATACAAGTATATGCGCCCACATCTCAATCATCAGACGAAGACATCCAGAATTTTTGCAATCACCTGGAACAGGTCATAAACAAAATCCCGAAAAGAGAGATGATGATCCTCCAAGGAGACATGAATGCTAAGATAGGGAACACGTGTCAAGATGTGAATGCAGGCACAACTGTAGGAAGGTTTGGACTAGGCAATAGGAATGAGAGAGGGGACCGCTTTCTACATTTTTGCATAGAAAATAAGCTGACCATAATGAATACTTGGTTCAAGCAACACCCTAGACGACTATATACCTGGATCTCACCGGGAAACAGATACAGAACACAAATTGACTACATCGCTGTACAGTCAAGATGGCGTTCCTCGATCACTAACACCAAAACATTACCTGGTGCAGACTGTGGTAGCGATCACCAGCTTCTTGTTGCCAACATCAAAGTACACATAAAATGCATTAAGAAGAAGTCAGATTCCACCAAACTGTGCTTAAGCCCCAACGCTTTGTGTAGGTTTGAGGAACTTGTTGCTCCGAAGATAAACAACACAGAATTTGATCCTTTTGAAACATCTGATGCTGCATGGGTGAAGCTAAAATCTGTCACTCTAGAGGCAGCAAGGTAGGCACAACAGAAGGAGCCCAGACCAACATCAAGCAGCAAAGCATGGATATCAGAAGAAACATGGTCCTTGATAGATAGACGTAGAGTGGTTAAGCAAGCTGGACTCACAAATAATACCAACCGTGCAGAATATCAAACTCTTCACAGAGCTGTAAAATCTGCTTGCAGAAAAGACAAAAACTCTTACATCAATGCAATATGTCAGGAGATCGAGAACCTTGCAGATAAAGCCATGACTAAAGATCTTTTCAAGCAAGTTAAGGTGTTAACCCGCGACTTCAAACCAAAAACATGGCTCATTGAAGACACCGATGGAACCCTGATATCCGAGCAGGACAAAGTAATTGACAGGTGGCGAAATTACTGTGAAAACCTTTACAAAGACTCAAAAGACAATGGCTCGCAGGGGGAGGTGACACAGAGACGCGAGGTGGTTGAACAGAGAGAACCAGATATTATGCTAGACGAGGTGGAACACTCTATTGCCCGCTTGAAAAATAAGGCTGCTGGTGGTGATGGCATCACGGCTGATCTGTTGCAGCATCTGGGTAGCGAAGGGACTCGTGCTATTCATTCCATCTGCCAAAAAGTGTGGAGGACCGGACAATGGCCAGAAGACTGGGCCGAGTCCACGGTAATTCCACTGCACAAAAAAGGCTCAACAAAAAAGTGCGATAACTTTAGAACTATCTCCCTCATATCTCATGCCAGCAAAATTTTGTTGGACATAATAAATAGGCGACTAGCAGGACATGTAGATTGGCAAATTGCCAGAGAACAAGCAGGTTTTGTCGTAGGTAGAGGTACCAGAGAACAGATCCTGAACATGAGGCAGATAATTGAAAAATGCCGTGAATTCAATGTACCAACTGTTTTTTGCTTCATTGATTACACTAAAGCTTTCGACTGTGTGAGGTGGGAAGAGCTGTTCGAAGCCCTAAGCGGGATGGGAGTTCCAGATCACTTGTTATTCTTAATTCAAAATCTGTATTTAGAAGGGAAATCACGAGTAAGAATAGAGGACTCCATTTCGGAACCATTCAAAGCAGAGAAGGGAGTACGACAAGGATGCATACTTTCGCCCAAGCTCTTTAATCTTTATGGAGAGAGCATCATGAGAAGAGCCCTAGATGGTTGGAATGGTGGTGTCACAATAGGAGGACAGAAGATATGCAATCTCAGGTTTGCGGACGACACTACCTTAGTCGCTTCAAGTGTGCAGGAGTTAGCAGAGTTGTTCGGTCGTGTGGAGATTGAAAGTGAAAAGATGGGACTGAAGATCAACTGCAGTAAAACTAAGGCAATGATAGTTGATCGCTCAGGCAGGCTCGCAGACACGGAACATTATCTTCCAGGAATTGACTTTGTCATCGAATTTATCTATCTAGGTTCTCTCATAAATAATAGAGGCACAAGCGACCAAGAAGTGAACCGCCGCACACAGATGGCAAAGAACGCAATGGGTCGTCTTGATAAAATTTGGAAAAGCCGTGAAATTATGAGAAACACAAAGATAAGACTAGTCAAGACCTTGGTATTCAGCATATTTTTATACGGAGCTGAAACGTGGACGCTGCGAGCTAGCGAACGCGCGAGGATCGATGCGTTTGAGATGTGGTGCTGGAGAAAATTGCTCCGAGTGCATTGGACGGAACACAGGACCAATGAGTCCATTCTCAGGGAGTTAAACATTTCGGCGCGACTCTCAACGATTTGCAGTCAGCGCGCTTTGCGATATTTCGGGCACATTGCAAGAAGAGAGCATGACAACCTAGAAAAAGTGATTATGACTGGGGTTGTAGAAGGGAGGAGAGGAAGGGGCAGAGTGCCAATAAGATGGAGCGACCAAATTAAGGAGGCCACACAGAGCTCACTTCATGGGGCCTTACACATGGCAGAGGATCGCTCAACATGGAGACAGATGGTCTACAGAACGAGGCATGATGGTCACGATCCTCAGGATTGAGGGACCGACAGAAATGAATGATGATACATTGCTGCATAAAAAAAATCATGAAAATCTGAGACATCAAGTCTGAATAAGTGTGTTGATTTGACATGGAATAACCTGTATATAATTTAACTTTTTTGCTATTTGTCTGTAGTTTAATTGGTACAACAAACATATGCCTCTCTATTTTCAAGTATATCAAAATCTTCAAATAGAAATAAAAAAATTCTATTAATTGTGTCGATGCACATATAGTGAAATTCCATAATTAGGTAAAATGAAACAAATGTTTCTTTCTACTATAAATTATTGAATGTGAGAAAGACGTCTTTCCACTTATCAGAGCCCGTAGACAATTTGTACTTAGCGATCGTCTACTGGCGAACTTTTCGACAATCTACCTACACGTACCGTATAATTATGCGTTATTGTTGCAGTTATTGACGAAAATTCGTTTGTAGGCGATCGCCAAGTACAAATTGTCTACGGGCTCTGGTCATTATCGATCTCTATTAAAAATTGATAATGACCTGATAAATTATAAGATGTCTCAGGAGAACAAAACATTTGTTTGAATTTACCTAATAAATTTACCTGTTCTCTCAGTTCAATATTCTAGCATTGATGTGACCTTGTCTCTATATCCCCCACTTGGCTGAAAAAATTGCATTATATGTTTTTGAATATTTATTAATTTTTTATTGTTTTACCAGATTTGGGCACAATTATAACTCGATTCTCGATTGAAAAATCATGTCTACACGATGTAACATTGTGCAAAGTTCAATCGGAAGAAGTGAGAAAGGCGCCCCGATGCTTGCGAATTAACTCTAAGGTGGTTTAAGTGCTCACTTTTGGTGTCCATGGACAACGTTCACCAATTCCTCCATGCTCACTGTCACATATAAGGTTCAAATTTTACACAATGTAACATTGTGTAAACATGGTTCTCCAATGGAGATGTCTGATTGGATTATATATTTTTTTTCAATAAAGGTCAAGGGACCTTGCATCCCTTGCGTCACCGCGACCATAATAGATCTATTGTGACATCCTTCTGTGTCATATCTCACTCTCAGGACCTAGGTACGTCATGTAGCTCACTATTTGTCTTGGTGTGAGAAGTCTCACCTTCTCAGAGTCCAGCAGTGAACCTCCGAGGATGTGACTTCGGTTGCGAGATAGGTGTTTCATTATCCTCTGGACAAAATCTGCAGACTGGGGTATCTGACAATCCAATTTTCGTCATGTGTTTCCTTAGTCTGCACTGTCCTGGTTAGAATCCTTATTTGATTTTTATTAAGTTTAAGTTGGATTATATTATTATAAGTTTGTTGTGATTGTTTTGAATATTTTTTGTTTATTTACTTAATATTTGCAGATAACCGCAAACTGATATTACAATGGATAAGATTTTAAATTATTCGTAAAGTAGATTATGAATATATAAATAGTGATCTCAATCTAATCATGTGTAAATAACTAGAGTTGCTTATTTTTTATGTATCCGTACTATCGCGGAATCTTTTATATATTTTTTTTTGTGTCCTTTTTAGATCTCACATTTAAGGGCTTGTATTTGTTGGGCTCTTTTCAATATTTCTAATTCCTTTGGTGGTGGTGGAGTCGTACCAATTCAAACCATTTTGTCAACCTTTCTTTTTCTCATCTTTCTCCTTGCGTTGAAACCTCTCCACATTTTTTGTGTCGTCAGCGCTGAAGGCAAACTCATTTCTTCCTTTCGTTCTTGTTTACCAGTTTCTTTCAAGAGTCTGATTTCTCTCATAAACATTCATCTCAATCGATCCTGCCTAGCTCTTTCATGAATTTGAATGATTTTAATTGCTTCGAGTTCAGTCAACTGAAACTTCTTCCCTTCTTCTTCTTCTTCGTAATCCAAACTCTGTAAAACATCTTCAACAAACTCTATATAATTATGTAAGCAGGGTAGTAAGTAGTTTTATTCAGATTGTTTAATTCTGAAATTCGCAAATGGGGATTTGAATACAATAGTCATTTGTGCTGATGTTTAGGTAGTAGAATTCCATGATGAAATGAAAAAACTATAAATGTTTTTTCTACTATTTATTGTTTATTATTTAGAGACGTCTTTTAAATTATAAGGAGTAAGGACATTGTCAATCTCCTTATGAATTAGATTACAAGAACATTGTCGATTAACAATGCGTCCAAAAAAAAGTGGTTCACACAATAGATTAATGATGGCTTTGAATAATATGGCACCTCAGTCACATTCTGAGCTCTGTGTTCTCAAAACACCTGCAAGTAAACCCCTATGCTCGGCAAAGACATCCACCAATATTCTGGAAGAGATCAATAGAGCAAACGAATCCTTCTCCTAGCTTTCTGCGCTTTTGAGATGGATGCTCCATTAAATAGCGCCAAATAAAACATCCGACATACCTTTATTAAAAGTGTTATTAATTATCTGGCCACAATTATTTGAAAAATTCAGTTTATTAGTAAACAATTGTAAGGAACTACCTAGTACATTTGTAGAAAATACTTTGTTTCATATCACACATCATTATCTGTGGCTTCAGTTTATCCCCAATTGACTTTCAGTGTAATCACCTTTGTTTACAACAAAAGTATTTGAATTGATGATACATATAAATCATTGTTCTAAATCTGCAGCAGCATTGTTTGGGCTATTTTATGAGTTTATTTTACTCGTACTAATATGCTTTGCTTTTGTGATGTTTGTCCGGTTAAAGTAAGCCATCTTGTTCCAAACATATAACGAAGTTAAGGGTCTTGAGGGGATCAAGGATGGAGAATAACTTCACTTATATCCAGTGCCGTGCACAAAAATCTATTGTTACTACACAAAGTCTATGAAGGCTATGCACAGAATGTATAAGGACATTCTTCTTAAAGTGTCATGACAGGTTTCCCCGACGTTGGCTAATACCCTGGCGTAGGCTTCTATGTTCTGTGCTAGCCAGAACAGCTTTTCCAACATCATCATTCCGGTTCACTCTAATGTTTCTTAACCATGACATCTGCCGCCTTCCCACACCTCGAATACCCTCAATTTTTCCCTTCAAGATGACTTGGAGCAAACCATATCTCTTGTTTTGAAGTATGTGTCCATTGCAAAAGCATATTGTTATTTAAAAGATAGAATACAAAGTTAACTAACTTGGCGAGAGTGAATGATGAAAGACAGTCGAAAAATAACTATACTATACTATACCATCACGGCATATCCCACAAGTGGGGTAGCCAGCAGATCAGCTGCATATAAGAAACGTGCAAACTGTCCTCTTCGTGCCAATATAGAATCAAGACATTCAGGATGGGTGGCAAACCTCATCACTGAATTTAAGATGTAAAATGTCTTAATTTTTTCGAACACCTGCCTTTTACAGGACACTCGAAAACTTACACAGAAGAGTGGGAGACCAATTGTTTACCGGGTGCTCCACGGGATAAATAACTAACACCAAATAATCTATACGAAACAGATTAATGTGATGAAAGAACAGCACTCATTTTGGCCAACTAACATTAGACTTTCTCAAAACATGACCCAGCAGGGACGTAAAGTGATACCGTATGTTATGTGTTACCGTACAGTTGTTGTGGAACAAAATTTCATGCATTTTGAGATCACTCTTATGTGACATGTTCAAGTAATTCAAAACTTTTTGTCATATAATTTGTGTTATCAGTTGATCTGTTGATGCGAAAATTATGCAATTTGTGACGTAGTTTGTAAAATATGTCTGTTTATAAATAAATACCCCAAAACCTATGTATGTGATTATATTGGTTTCAGATTATTGTTATCTCAGGGGATTCCCCCGAGCTGAATGAGTTCAGAATTATTAATCCAGGCGAATTGATCTATTTTGCAGTTTATCATTGTCGTCCCTATTTGATTGCAGTGGTTCTGGAAATTAATTATGTAATAAAGACTAAAGAGATAAGCTGAATGGGAATGGCGTATATTGCATATGGTGCAACAATTGTAATGTCAGATACATAGTTCAAACCAGGGTTGCCAGATTGTGTAGCCAAAATAACCTGCATTTTGACAAAAAAATACCGTACAATTACCGTACACATCGGAAAAACAAAACTACCTTCAAAATGTAACTGATATTTCTACCCCCCCCCCCCTCTCTACGAACAAAAAGGTGTACTGTGCCATTTGGACTGAAAATGTAGCAGGCAGAGGAGGTAATGAAATTGCTAGCGCTGTGTTTTTAGGATCTTGAAACAAGTTCTTGAAGACAATCCGCAATTCACAAATCTTATATTGTGGAGTGATAGTTATGTTCCACAGAATCGTAATAGTATAATGAGCTACGCAATTAGATATTTTATGATTTGCTATAATGGTACAGTATTCAGGAGATTACGATGAAATTTTCAACACCAGGCCATTCATGTGTACAAGAAATTGACAACGTTTACAGTTGCATTGACAGAGTTCTTTCGAAAACTGAATATTATTCCCCAATCTCTCTGATGAACACTTGAAGTACACTTTGACTTTTTACTTAATACTAATATACCATCACGGCAAATCCCATAAGTGGGGTAGCCAGCAGCTGCATCTACTAGCTTAATCTACCTGTTTAAAAGTTAAATCCCCGAGAAAGAGGCAATAGTTGAACTAATAATCATACAGATCACATAGTTCTATGTTACAGGTAAATTGAAAAATGTATCATTTCAGAACAACAAAGTCCTATGTTAATTTTCAATCCTAATTTTTGAAAAAAAACAAAGAAAATAAAATAATTCAAAATCATAAATTCAAGTAAGAATAATTTTTAGAAATTTTTAATGCTATTGGAAACGAACAGAGATATCCCATTTCGAACTTGAATATCTCAAAACTATGAACATGTAACATAGAACCCTATAATAGTGGGCAAGCGAAGTGTCATTAAATAGCTCGTATTTCAAAGCAAAGAATTGCTCGCTTGAGGGCTCCTATCTCAAATAACTCGTATGTCGGGGCACTCGTATGTCAAGGTACCACTGTACGTATTATTTTATGTTATATCGATATTGAAAATCACCGCATATGTAAGCTACAGAAGCTGTACGTAAGCACATGTAGTTTTATCTCAATAAAACACTTTTTGCCTCAGTAAATACATTTCATGTATTGTTATTTTTCACATTATGTGTGAGTATATGTACTCGCACATTACCTATTTGTGTTGTGTTGTGTTGAGGTATTGATTAAGGTTGTGTAATGTAATACAGTATGGAGCTAGTGTTCCAGTGAATGATGACCAATGTTACTTATTAACTTACCAACAAACTATCTACTGACATCAGCATATGTGTAAATTAGGGTTGTAATGGATAGGATATCTCCGTCAGCCCAGCGTCCAAATAATTTTTTACATCTACATAGTATTGTAAACTATGCCTGTTTACAATGTAGGTTCTTTTTAATAACGAAACGGACATTTTATATTTAACACAAATATATTTAATAAATAATTCCTACTTATAATGTCGAACACAACTTAGTCAATCACGCAGCGAACCAGTGCAAGTCAAGGTCGTATCTATAATGAGCGTCGTTCCCTATAGGAAGCTAACCTATATAGACAATTGAGTATTGCTACTCACTCAATATCCCTTGTTTAACCTATAAACAAGTCCAAGGTACAACTTAAAGGTGCAGTGTACAAAGTCCATACACTACACATAGGGATTCGCAAATTTATTTTAAAAGGTTGTTGCCTTCACAACACCCGCGCCGCCGAAGCCTGCCACTGCCTCTCTACACCCCAGGTGATGTGAAGTTGAATCCTGCACGAAACATGGTAGAAGCCAACGATCTTTCTCAAGACCAACTAAAAAGTCTTGTTCAAGACTACTGTACGTAGAGTAGCTAAAAATGATATTTATGTAGATATACATATAATATGCTCTGCGAAAACACATTTTCAAATATTTATGTAGTGGGTTACAATCCATTGGATTGGTCTGCAATGAGTTTGGATTTTCTTCTCCATTCCTCCCTTTTTGCTACCAGTCTTTTTAATTCTACGTAGATTTCACAATTCATGTCCTTCTTCACTTAGTCCATAAAGGTGTTTCTTGGTCCACATAGGTACCTCAATTCATGTCCTTCACTTGGTCCATATAGATGCATATCCTTCTTCACTTCGTCTATATAGATTCAGGTCCCTTTTTCACTTCTTCTTCTTCTTCTTATGGCCTTAAACCCGTACTTCCAGCTCACTCAACCGTCGTACGGCTGCCTCCGAGGCGTCGTGTATTTCTCTCAGTCCCCCGTCAAAGGAATATAGGGGGCAATGCTCCACGATGTGGTCCATGCTCTGGGTTTCCCCGCATGGGCAGGTGGGTGAATCAGCCATCCCCCACTGATGCAGATTTGCTGCCGAGCAGCCGACTCCAGTCCTAAATCTATTGAGCCTGCACCATGACCTTCTGGGTAGAGAGAACCCGGGCTGTTGTTTAGTTGGGTCGGTCACCAGGTAGCCTCTGGAGGTATCTGGAGGTATCCTTTTTCACTTGGTCCATATAGATTCAGGTCCCTTTTTCACTTGGTCCATATAGGTACGGGTCCCTTTATCACTTGGTCCATATAGGTTCTGGTCCGTTTTTCACTTGGTCCATATAGGTTTCTCATATAAATGTCAAAATTTCTTTAATTACCAAACTTTTACACCCGCCCACGAATGAAATGTTATATATATATAGTTAATATAAATGTCATCCCATCCGTATATAATCAATTAGCTTACATCATCATCATCATCAAACAACTCAGGTCAATGTCAACATCAATGTTGTATACTCTACGTCAGTGGTCTTCAACCTTTTTATCTCTGCACGGATCGGTCAAAGTTTGATAATTGTACCATGCCCCGCTGACTTGGAAACGTTGATTGTTTATCTTTGGGGCCTTTTTTGTGTTTTAGATTCCAGAGTTTGATAATGTGATAATAAAGTTTAGTTTAAATTAAAAATGTAATTGTTTCTTTGATATTCTATCAATAATCTATCTTTTGTGTTTGTATTTTATTTAAATGAATGATATTTTTCCTATATATAATTTGTTCCTGAGCACGCTATGTAAAATAATGTTTAAGTTTGTAAAAGGCGTAAGCTGTTTATTTGTTAAAATAAAACTAAATAAATAAATAAATAAATTCACTTACACTTTGAATTTCTACCCCTCCCCAGATTTTCGAAAAGGTATCGAAATTTGAAATGATAAACATTCCCCTTGGTTTTGCTATAGAACATTTTCTGAAAATCTGGCATTGTTAGCCGACTTTTTTAAAATGAAAAATGAGAACCTTGTTTTAGGTCTCTGCTTCCAGGATTTGATAATTTCCCTTACATTCTACCCCCACCCCTCCCGTCTCTGGATTTTCATAAAGGTGTAATAATTTGAAATGTTATACATTCTTCTCGTTTTTTTTAATGAATTTACTTAAAATCGGTTTATTCACTGTGTCGGTGTTTAGGTAGTAGAATTCCATAATGAAATAAATCAAACAAATGTTTTATTCTACTATTCGATTTATTCACAAGAGAAACGTCTTTCGTCTTGTTAGATTCACAATGTCCTAAGAAGACGAAAAACGTCTCTCTAGTGAATAATTCGAATAGTAGAATGAAACATTTGTTTTATCTTTTTTATTACTTATCGGTGCCGGGCCGCGGGCCACAGGTTGGAGACCACTGCTCTACATTATGTACAGTTTATTATTGTCAAAACATACAGAATAAATAGTTGTTTAAAATAAATATTATCATAGGTTTAATGATATCTCTGTTATGTGCAAATAAATCTGTCTATCTACGCCATCACGGCATGTCTCACAAGTGGTGTAGCCGGTGAACTAACTAATACATGTAATAAACCTACAGATTATCCTCTCTGCGACGTATAATACATCAAACATCGATGGTTTAAAGCGCAAAAGACACATGTCCACATTTGACAGTTTAGAGAAAACATGTGCTGTGAATTTGGGATTCTCAATTTATTAACAAATTATTAATTAACTCAGAAAATGCCCTTGATGGACATGTGCTTTTTAAGAATCAAGAAAGTCAATATAGATGCATTCTCAAATGTCTTATGTGACATGTTATAACATCTGTGCACAAAACAATGTTCGTTTATGGACATCTGACATTTGGTTTTTGTTAAATATTTTGATAATGATGTAAGTAAATATTATTGGTAATTATGTAATCAGGACATAGAAGACGTTGCAACTAATATTGTACATTAACTCATTTTACCTAAATAGTGGACATGTGTCTCATTGTGGAAATGTTTTGATGGTTGTGATGAATGAATATTAGTCTTCAACAGAATCTTAGAGACAGACCGACTCTACAAACAGTGCTCTTTCCGTTTTTCAGCTGCATCACCATGGCGTCCCTCAACCGTCCCAAGAATACAGCAGAACAGCCTCCACGTTACGGCATGGGACAAGAGGTGAGAAGATTCCACTTTCATAGGAGGCACCTCAACAAGATTCTCCAGGAGACACACAAGGCTCTTAAGGATGTACAGCATTTGCAACTGTTCCCTTTGGGTAAGTGCCAGAGTTTGATTTACTCTCTAAGTGATTTCTTTTAACGACATGTCATGTTTCCTGTAAGTTTTCGAGTGTCTTGTAAATGTCAAGTATTCATTAGCTGGCAGCGATCATCAGGGCTATTTCTACCTTGCCGACTGCAGCCCTAAACAGTGATATAAAAGACTCCAAAGAAAATTTAATAATATAAGAAAATGTGCATATTATTTCCAGAGTCTGAGATCTCCGACACAGTCCGCTCATCCCATGACAAGCTGTTGCGACCCCCTGCTTTGGTTGCAATGGGCCCCGCTAGGGCTCGTCTTGTCAACTTTCTGTTGGGAGAGACACTGTTACCACCACAAGAATCTACATTAACCAATATTAATGGTGGCACTTTTAGTAGCAATGCTGGTATTGGACAACAGCAGACTAAGAAAACATTGTCCAGTTCTCAAGGATGGAGATGGGTATGTTTATATATTATATTTGAATTCTTTATCTTAGACCACTATTATGGTTTATTTATTTATTCTTTTTGCACTTCATTATTATATAACAGTGTTAACAAAACAATATAAATTTTAAAAAAACTTGGAGGATATGCAGTGGCGAGATTATCACTATAAAGTGATTTGTATCGCTGAGTTACGAAATCCGCTATAACACATTTTAACAAAAATTGAGTTATATATGTCGTTGGATTCGTAATCAAATATTCTATAACTTTAGAAATTTTTTTACTTGAAAACATTCACCATTTTTTCATAAAAAATAAAATAAAACGAGGTTGAGAAACGAATCCCACTATATCACTTAATGTCCCTTTCAATATCCCCTATAACTCAACCAACCAATAAGAGTCCAGTATTTTCAAAAAATCAATATGGCCAGTACAAAATTGTCCTTATCTGGTGAGTTTGGCGTTCTGGGTTCTCTTAAATAATTGCAATTTAAACTGATTCATAATGAGTGATCAAGATTTTAATGTTAAAAAATGTAAAGAAAATAGAGAAAGGAAAAAGATAAGTCATACAGAAAGTTGAAAAGTTCACTTATAACGCCAAAAACGGTAATTTAATATTGACATATTTTGAGTGAATTTCGCGCGTTTTGCTGTATTTATTCAGTGGCGCGCAGTTCTGGTGAATACTTTTTTGTCATGTTATTTATAAAAAAAAAATATTATTATGACAAAAGAATTCAGGTAGATATATTATCATCTACTGATAAAGAATCTGCATACAAAAATATATGCATAATTAATAAAAATGTCTTTGAAACATTTTTGTGCCTCAGCCAGTCATCAATTTTTTATGTACAATATAGATTATCATTTCTTTCAACTAATGCGAATTCTTACTTGATGTTTAAAACAACTTTTTTGTAAAACTAAAATTGCATGCCTTTCGGTACTTATAAAATCTACTTAGAATATATTTTTTTTCTATGGGAAAAAATACTCGACAATGGGTGGGACCAATTTACATATGAATTAGATTTTATTTTTGCTGGCAAAAATAAAATCTACTTCGAATATAAATTTCCGTAAGCTCCGTACATATTACTCGACAACGGGTGGGGCCGCTCAAGGTTCATGGTTGCGATTTTTTTCCTATAAAAAAGTTTTTTCCAAAAATTTGGTTACCAAAAAATAATTCTACATATGACAACAATTTCCTCAAGTTTCGAAAATATTACTTTTTCTGTGGAAATAAAAACGTAATAAAACGTATTTTGTTAATTCATATAAATTTATGTTTTTATTCAAATATTAATACTCATGCTATTTTTATATAAATATATAATTGTTAAAATAAAATATCAGCATTTTAATTTGTTGACGTCACTGGAATAAATTATCATGTTGCACTTGAATGTGGTTCTAACAAAATACACTATATCATCATGTGAGTCTTACGAAACCCCCTTTAACATCATGTGCCTATCAAAAGCCGACACGTAGAATTTTATTTATACAAAATGAACCGTTTTTTTTAACTTAATAACAAAATTTATTTTAAAAATAAATAGTTACAACAATCTTACAATAAATAAAGTTATTATACTTCAAAAAAGTTTGCTTAATACTTAAATAATAGTTTTTATCGATTTTCTCAGTATTACAAAAATCTGTTATAGCGGGTTTCGTAACTCAGCGACACATTTGTTCCATCTAATCACAACACATTGAGATAAAACCTAATTTAAACAAATTTACTTACAAAATATATATATATATATACAGAACATTAATACACAACAAAAGAAAAAAAAAATTAAAATTATATTTGACACATACCCAACATGTGTAGGGATTATGGATCAGAGGAGGGAGGGGGGGCTAGGGAATGGATACTGAGTTAGAAAATAGCATTTTTTCCTTGACAGAAGATTTAAAAACATTGAGCAATTGTGAAACTCTATGCGAAGAAGGAAGATTGTTCCAACAACGAACACCATAAACTGAGAATGATTTCGAGAAATAATTGGTACTGTGTGTAGGAATTGCCAGAAGACGCTCGTTATTGGATCGCAATGGTAAGGCATGGTGGTGATGATGATGTATTGGATAATTTGTGTGTTTGGCACTGTTTTACAATTCTTTTGAATGGTGAACAATTCGCCATTCATTTGAATGATGAACAATTGTCTAGCTGGACTCTTTAACACATCATTAAATAATCCTAACGCTACAGTACCAAATAAATAAACTTAGTTTCAACTATCGGATCAGGCAAAATGTTGAATGTTTGGCGTATCATTCACCTGATTCAATAAAACAGCTATGCATTGAATAGAATGTTGCAATTTACCTAACCGCCTAGCCATTCATTTAAGTGGCAAATTCAACCATTGGGCCGTGACATAATACAAGATTTTTAATGAAATTACTCATTATGGTTATATTTTTAATTGTGCTATTTTTGCTTAGTTACTTAATTGTCCTATTTTTCTTAGTTATTTAATTGTGTTATTTTTGCTTAGTTATTTAATTGTCCTTTTTTAGTTATTTAATTGTGTTATTTTTGCTTAGTTATTTAATTGTCCTATTTTTCTTAGTTATTTAATTGTGTTATTTTTCTTAGTTATTTAATTTTGTTATTTAATTGTCCTATTTTTCTTAGTTATTTAATTGTGTTATTTTTGCTTAGTTATTTAATTGTGTTATTTAATTGTCCTATTTTTCTTAGTTATTTAATTGTGTTATTTTTGCTTAGTTATTTAATTGTGTTATTTAATTGTCCTATTTTTCTTAGTTATTTAATTGTGTTATTTTTCTTAGTTATTTAATTTTGTTATTCAATTGTCTTATTTTTATTAGTCTTCTTCTTCTTCTTCTCTCCCTCGCCTTTATCCCATTTACTTGGGGTCAGCTCTCCTAGTCCTCATCTTCCAAGTTTTCCGGTCCCCTGCATCCTCCGAGCGCAACTTTGCCTACTTCATGTCCCTGGCAATTGTGGACATCCAGGTGGTCACTGGCCTGCCTGGTCTTTTGGGTCTTACTTCTACGTCCATTGTCTTTTTGATCATGTTATCTTGGTATTGCTCCAGAACAGATTTTGATCTAGTGGGGCAATATATTCCATAATGATGTTTTTATGTTATTTTTATATGTAATATTTTTGGAAAATAAATAAATAAAAAATAAAATAATAATAACACTTTGTTACCACAAACATCATGAGCAATTGGTGAGCTTATTGCCTGGAGGCAATGTCTTATATTGTAATGGAATAAGAATATATATTTGTTGCTTTATTTAAAAGTTGAATCAATAATATAGTATGTAATTTATTGTTTCAGTTGAGACTTCAGCACGGTTCTAAAAAGCAGATCCGGTTGAGTTTTGGGTCTGATATAGAAATTGTAGATCCTTCACTCTCTATGGAGACGGGCTGGGATCAAATACCACATCAGGTTAGATTCGTAATATCTATTTCTTTTATCATATATACCAGTGGTTCCCAAAGTGGGCGGTAACGCCCCCCCCCCCAGTGAGGGTTGGAAGATGCTGAAAAAGGCTCTGCTTTCTTAGGCTACATTCTACAGGGGCACTAGAGTTGTGGCTATCTCACAAAATGGGCTGTGGTTGAAAAAAGTTTAGGAACCTCTGATATATACCAACACGATATTGTCCATGAAGCATGCTGTCAGTAAAAAATCACAGCTAAGGTACACACTTTTTTACAAAAATAAATTGAAAAATGAGACTACACACACATTTTTTTCAAATCACCTATGTAAGGATAGATCTATATGGCATTCCGTTCTCTCTGTCTACCCCATTTGGTATACGGTTAAGTTATGTTGAAGTTACAGCATTTTTTATTTTATTGGATGGAATATAATGAGCACTGCGAAATAAAATAAAAATAATAATCTTTAATAAACATAAAATACAAACTGTATGTTTATTGTTCGTCGGTAGCCTGGAGGTAGAGTCTCGGCCTCTTAAACAAGGGGTCCGCGGTTCGATACCAGGTGCCGGCAAACTCCCCTTTCACGACACAAGCTTTTAGCTTACTGTGGAAGGTGTATAAAGTATAAAGCATTTGGGTATATAACAAAACCCAGATATCTTTAAAAAAAAAAATTGATAATTTTACCAGTAATCTTTGAGATATAAATTGATTACAAAAGATATCCTAAATGAAATTTTTTTATATTTGTTTTTGCAGTATCTCCAACGGAACAGCGCCCTGGATATATCAACAGTTGTAGACGTAGATATCAACCATCCTATTCTGGAACAGGGGCTACAGATCCTCGTTCCTCCAGAATCATCCGATATCTCAATGACGAGCAACCCATCTTCAGGCTCTCTCTCTCAATCCTCCACACATCAAGATCTCTTCACAAAACGAGGACCGCTGCTTGAAAATGTCGTTCCAGTTATCATATACGCGTTGGATCAATTAGATGATACAATTCGTGGAATAGATTTAAATAAAATAAAAACAAAAATGAAACAGATGACAATCAAACGCGAAGATGACCACGGTGAACCAGAGAACGTGGACGAAGAAATGCGTAAAAGCAATAATTTGATGTCTAGATTTAAGGATTTTAGTTTTTTACGTAACTTAAAAGTGGACGAACGTTTCGGACACGTAAACAAAGGCGGCGAAACGAAGAGCGACGCAAAGTTTTATTTGAATTTGGACATAAATAAAAGTAAAACAAATGAATGTAGTAAAAAAGTGAACAAAATAAATGAATTGTCATCGAAAGATGCAAAAAATAGCCCCTGTGATAATGGGAATCTGAAAGAAAGTTGTGATAAAACAAAAACTGAGAGTGACGAATGCTATGCGGGGTTGAGTGATGAAAATTTGTTGGATCTGCGGCAGATTTACGATTTACATCCCAACGCCCAAGTGTTGTTTGTTCTTTTTTCAAATAATGTAGTAGAACCTTTGAAAAACGACATCACACAATCAACGTCCTCATCTGTGCATTCGAAAATGAACTCTAATGACCATTTAAATAGTGCATCGTTTTGTTTGAATCATTCATTCAATGATTCTCCTTCTTCTTTAACGTATATGACCGCGTCAGAATGTTCATCGATTACATCGCATTTGTCGGAATATGTGAAAAATTTTAGCCCTCTGGAATGCGAACGATTACACGTAAATACAATGGGAAATAACGGAAAAGAAAATGCAAGTGCGTTATTATCTCCAAATTGTCTTGAAAATCAAGAAATGAATGACAGTAAGAAAAAAGAAGTAGGCATACAGAATTTATCGCAAGATTGCCGTTGGGAAAGTTGCGATGGAACTACCGAATCAATGATGTTTGCAATGGATGAAGATAAGGACAAAATATTGGACAAACAAATGGCGTATTTGGCCACACTAGTCCAACAGTTGGGCTTAATGAGTAAGTATCTTCTTCTTCTTCTCAAAGTGCCATGTCAGGTCTCCCCGACGTCATATTATTATTATATTATTATATTATTCTTACAATATTTAATTTCAATATTTGATACTAAGAATAACAAATTTTAAAATGACGTTTGTAAATTTTGTAAATGCAACGACGATATTGCTTATGACACTGCATAGTATGTTGCTTGCTGTAAAGATGTGATTTATTTAGTTTTATGAGTATTTTTGAGTGTTCATACATTTTAGGATATTTTCATTTGCTTAATTAATACAAATATTTATTATGTAAGTCTTCTATTCTGTTTGAAAAAGAAATCTCCCACTTTTTTGTAATTTTTCTACCATTTTGTAAAAGGTGGATATTAGTAAAACATCATATAAATAGAACATTTAATATTTCCAGTTCACTCTATTCCGTGTGAGAGAGGGTGGTACTAAAAGTCTTAGAAATGGAGATGTCAGTTTTGGAATTTGAACATCAACGGCATGATTTAAATTTTTATGGATTTCTAATGTCTCCAAAATATCCAATTTAAGACTTTTTTCGCATATCGATGGCTAACCGAACAAATATTGTAAGTCCACTTTTTGGTAAAATTGAGTTATGATACACATTTTGTAAAACGTGACATTGTCTTTGATATTTGAAAATATAGTTGATCCACGAGCAATGCAAACCGAGATATGATCAATTAAAAAATGCATATTAGGCTCAAATACTACTCTATTCTAACTTTCATGTCGAGTTTTCTCAAAACTATAAAAAGTGGGATATACAATATTTGTCCAGTTAGCCATCGATATATGGAGTACTTTGACATTATCTTCGCTAAACATGCATGTGTCCCACAGCGGCGTGCCTTCCATACATGCAAATATGCAAAGCATGCCCTACAATAAATTTATAATCTTAAAAATTGTGTTATATAGTAATGTAGGATATCATTTTAAAATTATTTATGGATTTCTTACTATTATAGTATGCCATTTTTAAGATTTATTTATTTATTTTAGGGCATGGGTTGAATATTTGCGTGTATGGCGGGCGTCTTTCTTAAATGATCTGCCATCTCTTTTTTTTATTTTTCTTCTTTTTAAGCGTATCAAAATGATGAGAAGAATTGTGACCCATATTGAACAATCTTTTGTTAATTTTAATATAATAATAATAATAATAAAATGTTTATTTATTAAAATAAAAATTACAGGATATTATAACATTATAATAAAGGTACATATTCTAGTAATAACTATTTTCTTCTTTTAGTCACATCATCATTGTACCTTTTTTTTTTTTTTTTCCTTCTTAAATACAACACATCGCACAGTATACAAGTCAAAAGACTGTCATACTGTACAATAATCTACAGTATTTTTATTTAAAGACATCATACAGCAAGTGTCCCTTGAAGATATCCACCATATCAGTACCAGGACAGTCTCGATCAAACTTCCACACGAACAATCATACACCCTAATCAATTCTGTTAACTCAAAATGCCCAGCATATCTTCGACATTCTTTCTTCCCACATCTAGCAACCAGTGAAATACCCGTTTCTTAAACATATATTTTCTGTGTTCCCCTTTGTCATAGCACACAATCTGTTGTAAATTTTTGGTGCCAGGTATTTTGCAAACTTCTGAACATGTGTAGTATTCATCTTTGGAGGACGTCGCATCTGTTGGGTACTCATCCTAGTTAAATGAGTGTGTTGTATAACAGTATTATTGCTCTTCTCGATTTGGTATCTTAATAATATATGGAGTATATATAACTGCCTATTGTTAATATCTTCTGGCTAAAAATATATAAGCGTTATCAGATCTGTTGTTGATTAAAATTAAAAATAATAATTGTGTATAAACTGGTGATTTAATTTTATAGCTATTGTTTGAGATAAAAATACTTACTGTGTGGTAGTACTTAGGTAGATGATAAATTATATAGGCGGCGAGTATGTATCAAATTAATTTACACAGCGGCCGGACTAGACTTCTCATGGTGACCATGCTTTTGTGTGTAAATATGTAACAAGTATTTAAATACTAAGATCATGTCTTGGATCTTCAGTGAGAAGGTACAATATTAAAATGACCTGCTTTTTCTGTGTGCCCTTTAGTGCTCCTATTTAATGCCCTTATCATCCTCGAAGTGACATCTTCCAATGGAATACTTAACTCTTTAATATCATTTTTTATTTATTTATTCATTGAAATGGATAAGAAGCCTGTTGCAATAGTATACATTTTGAACATATTATTATGTATACAATAGAATTATTATGTATACAATAACTATAAAAATTTTTTTGATATATATTTTGTATACATTTTGAACATATTATTATGTATACAATAACTATAAAATAAAAAAATCACAAAAAGCCATTCATAATACATATTATCGAGTCAAAAAAGTTAAAGCAAAATAAAAAATTAAAGTAACAAGAGACAGGCATGAGCACCACCAAAATAAACCACATCATAATCAACACAAAATCACACTCAAAATAATTGCATGGTTCTGCAGCGTGACGCTCCTCAAACATGATTTGAAATGATCTACAAATGTGTTATGTAATATGTCGGTTTCCTGAGAGTACTCTTTACTAGGTTTCTGAATACGATTCAGTGATGAGTTCTGACTGTACGCCGTCAGGGATTCATTCATAGTAATGATGTGCTGTGAAAGTCCAGCACACTAATTTCTCCTACTCAACATACGACCATGCTCGAGTATTTGATCCACGTGATGGTCAAGTCATGCAGTTCTCAGATTTCAGCGTTCTGTTACACCCCTACTTTCAGATAAATACAATTTCTTCATTGTTCTATTATCATCATCTTTGAACTGTTGTTGTTTATCAGCATTGTTCTGGTGTTTAGGTATGCTATGCAGATACTTACTGTCTCTGTAGTCATCTTAATGGGTTTATTGCCACTGCTATGTGTTGAGTGTACTGCTGTATATAGTATTGTGACTTCCTAATTGTGTTAATGTCCCCACATGTTATTGGTATTATTTTATTATTATTATACTAGAAGTTTTAAACCCTGCTTAGCTTTGGTAATAAATATTAGTGTTGCCTTCAATAATATTATTAAATTGATTTGGCGGTAACGTTGTGGTACTTTTAATACAAATCCCGGGTTCAATTCATAGCTTGAAAAAAAGAAGAATGACCTTTCTCAAATTATTCTGGGCCTGGGTGTTGCATTTATTTATTATATTTGATGTTTTCTGTTTCTCGCAAGGGCCTCAAAAAGTGCGAGGCCCAAGACTATTGACCAAATCGTCTGTTGTAAAGACCACTTCTGAACACTCTCAAATGATGTAGATTTTTATAGAGGGCATTGATTTCTCTCTTGCTTGCGTGATAATAACAGCTACAGTTTATTATAGGTACATTATATTTAATGTACCTACCTTGCGTACTTACTTTGCTTACAATGTATTGTTTGCTTACAATGTATATTACATAGATGCGTACCTGTGTATTGGAAGGCGAGTCTCGACATAGATATATACCTACTTATATGCATGATACTATTTACAATAATTTAATTTTGGTCTTGGTGTTTTAACTTTGCATTTGTTATTATTATTTTAATCTTACAAAGAGTTATAAGATTATAGTTTGTTATTTGTATTAAACATTATTAATAAAAAGCAACATCGTTTATTGTATCAATAAATGAATAAATAATTATACGTATGAACGAATGTACTTGTACATTTATAAATGAACCAGAAAATTTATTAAAATATATACCGTGTATATCGTGGTGGTAATATAATGTTATCAAATAATTAATAATAGGTACATATTGAATTTTGTAATAAAAATTACTCTCATATAAATACATAACACGATATGTCTATAGATGTTTGTGAAATCTCTGACCCATTATTATAAAGATGTTTGTGAAATATCTGACCCATTATTATATAGATGTTTGTGAAATATCTGACCCATTATTATTATTATATATATTATTCTACAACTTTTACCTATGCTGTTCCGTAGGTTAATGAGAGACTTTTGAATTTTACTACACTATACCATACCTCCACTCTGTGTCCCAAGTGGGGTAGGCAGAGAGAAGAGAACGCCATATAGTTCTATCTTTACATACTTTTTTCGCTTCTTCTACATTCATACAATTTCTCTTACTTAACACACGGCCGTCCTTGAAAATTTGGTCCACGTGATTAAACCACATAGTTCTCAGACGTCCGCATTTCCTTACACCCCTTCTTTCAGCCGAAGTATATCCTATTTGTCATCCTTTCTTCATTCATTCGTTCCACATGTCCAAACCGTGTCACTAAAAAATATGTCATTTACTATGTTGCCATTTATTTTGTTAACTCCGTTTTAATTTATGGAAATAATAAACAAAACACTGCTATATTTAATAATTGGTGCAGTAATCTGGTTTCAACTTACAAAGTCACTGAAAAATAATAGCATAACATGCGTAGATAATTCACACATATCGAGGTAGTCCTAAACTAACATATGAATCTTGTATTATGGGTACTAACGCGACGATACACATATTATACAATGCACTAAACGCAAATACATGTACCTAACACCCAGACCCAGGACAATTGGAATGGCCATTCTTCATTTCGCCCTGGCCGGGAATTAAACCCGGAACCTCGTGACTCAAAGTCAAGAGAGTTACAACTATGCCACACTGGTAGACTGTTATGAGACGTATTTGTATTTTACTAACTTTTTTTATCCTTTTGCTTCCAGCGCATCCTCTGTCTAAAACACAATTCACCGGTCATTGGCTAATAGTAGACGACAGTAAAATTAATCACCAACAGGTGAAGTCCACGCAGACTCTTGCAAATCATGAACAGGTTAGGAAACAGCTTACGAAAGACGCGCTCAACAAGGGAGTAAGTGGAAGTGGCGCAGCGATGCAAAGAGACGACTTCATGTACAGCCTAGTGACTTTTACGAAAGGATGTTTGCAGAATTATATTTTGGAGGACTGTAATAATTTGAATGAGGTACGTTTTACTGAATAACTAGCTATATCAATAATCTTTCATTTGTTATAATTTCTGTTTTAAAAGACATGTGTATCTAGTCCTATTTTATCCTTTGGGGTATAATATACCCTGCAACCTAAAAGATCTATTGTACTCCCCCTACTCAGCTTTCCTGATGTTGCCAGTCAAAGCGAACCCTCAAGTCCCAGACATCTTATGAAGTCTAGGATCTTGAGGGGATCTTAGGTGTGATGAGATTCCACTTCTACCCATTCTATTCCACTTCTGATCTTAACATTGGCTTGCACCACAGTGCACATACACTAAAAGCATTGGCTTGCACCACAGTGCGTGTACTGCGATTCATTGAGTAGTATTATTATTGTTGCATGCTTACGGATGGGTACATGCCTATGTAGTTGTGTATAGTTGTATTCTGCAGGTGGATGCAGCATAATTGTATACCTTTGTACATTATATTATTGATGACCAAATGCCATTATATTATTAGCAACTTATTAATGTATTGTGGTTGTGTAGGTGCGTATTTATGTACTTATACTTAGAGCTATTTTTAATTAACCGAATGATGCCTGCAATATTTAATTGTATTTCTATCAGATTATTATTGGTTTTGTTCTGTTATGGTGTGATTTGTTTTATTTTGAATTGAAGTGTAAACATTTTTTGATGTTTGAAGACTGTATAATGTTGTAAATTTGTCATGTATTGTAAAAGGCAAATGCCTTTTATTGTCCAAAATAAAATAAAATAAAAATAAAAACATACGTAAAGGATAACTTACGCAGCAGATAAAGAAATTGATTGATTTATACAATTTTGTTAATTTCCAGATCCATAATGCCTTATTACAACAGTTCATCCTGTCCTCTTTTGATATGGCTCGTGAGATGCAAATAGTACCAAGGAGAATACACTATGTAGCGGAAATGGAACAGCATTTGTACGATGTAAGTTAGAATACATTTATAAAGGAAATAAATCTTATTTATTTCAAATCTAACCTAGAATAAAGATTATACAACAAAATAAGCAATTTTAAACATTTTTATAATTTTGGTTGACTAAAATGAAACTGGATAGAAACACAATCGTAATTTTCATGTATTATGAAAACGTACATCCGTTCTGACCAAAAAATGCATACTTAAAGTTGGCTCACCTGTTATGCCTAGGTGTCCCACTTTCACAACACACCGTTCCTATAACAACGACATTGGAGCACTGGAAATGTCGTGGGAAGAGGGCACAGAGTCACTCTGAATGGAGGAGGCTGGTTTCTTGTGCTCCCAAGAGAAGCATTGAGGGTGATGATGATAATGATGTTATGTCTAGTAAACTATTGACAGCTGTGAATAATTTTAGCCACACATAAAGTGGGAATAATGCTAATCTCTATTTGTGAGTGAGGTGTCAGACATAACAGTTATCCTAAGTATGTAATATTTTATCAATAATAATTGTTGGTTTTTGTATTGTGTGTGTTACAGAAACTCCTGGAGAAGTTCTCCGGATGGGACAAGAGAGAAGAGCTACTGGGTATTGTGGAGAAAGTATTGAGAGACATGACGGACATCATCAACAGTATGGACTGGGCAGGTAACATAATCATTCATTTTCCATATCTCTGGCTTAGAATAGGCCTTCCATTTTTTTCTGTATATTTTCCAGTGGCCTAAACACTCTAAAGCAGTGTTTCCCAACCTTCTTCATGCCATGCCCCACCCTAGTTTTTTCAAAAGTCATATGCCCCACCGGCCTCTTTTTTAATTAAACAGTTGGTAATTTTTCAATAATATGTGGAAGCGCGGTGCCCCACCTCTGAGGCGTGATGCCCCACCGGTGGGGCGTACTCCACTGCTCTAAAGGATAAGTATTTATAAAACCAAAATAATATGCTCTAAAACATTAATCATCTTCAATTCAGCAGTGCTTAGTTGTACAGCCACCCATTTTAAATGTCTTATATATTTACTGCCCAATGATAGTTGGCCAAAAAGAGCGCTGTTCTTCCATCCGCAAGGGCATCCCTCTCTCACAATACACCTTTCCTATGACAACGTCATCAGAGCTCAAGGAATGTCGCAATGGAAAGAGGTGACGCAATTGGTACAGAGTCGCTCTGAATGGAGGAGGTTGGTTTCTGCCCTGTGCTCCCAAGAGGAGCGTTGAGGGCGATGATGATGATTAACACAATATATATTAGGATGCACCCTTGAAATGGATTTATTCCACAAAACGGCACATTATAAATTATCTATTATTATTATTTTTATGTAAGTGTTAAATAAATATTGTTTTTTTTTTGTTACAGGTCCAAATTGTCGTGGCAGTCACGAATGTTTAAACGTCACCAATTCTGTGTTCTACAGTAGGGATGGTAATGAAATGACTTCCCCTATACAAAACATCGTAAAAACTACCCCAACAACACAATTCACAGAATATAATTCCACTGCGGACATCTTTGAGAATATCACCAATGGTATCTTGGAAGAATATCACATGATTGACTCGATACCGAGGGAAACGAATTTAGATGTAGTAGTGGAAGAAGCGAATGAAATTATTAATCCCATTGATCAATCAGCCGGAATTAAAGGATGTAAAAACGTGGTCAATTTTGAATACGGAATGAATTCAAGTTTACATAACAGTTATAAAAATTCAAATACAAATTTAGAACGTAGCAACTGCAACACTAGTACCAATAGAACAAATTCAAAATTGACAAATGGAACAGATTTGAAAATGGAAGGGGGTGTGGTCGTTGCGGGCAATTCTCTGTTGGAGAACAATTTGAAATTGACGTCCCAATTGGAGAGCGCTTTGAACTCAATTTCAACGAAAGAACGCAATTTGAAAATGGAACGCGGTCTGAAAAAAGAATGTTCCGATTTGAATCAGACCGATTCTAGAATTGGCGATGGCGCTTTGAATTTAAATGTTGAAGTTTTGAAAGGTGTTGATTCAATCGACAGCGGAAATTACACCAACGATTCGTCTTCTAACACAAACTCTCACTGTTCTAAGGTTACTTTCAAGCAAGCATCACTGGATGTCCAGAAAATAGTCCTGGCTAAATTGAGTCGAAACATCAGTGTGCAGTTGGTCAAATATGTCGACTGTTTAAGGGACAGTTATTTTGGAACGTTGCAAAGGTGAAATACCTTTTTTTTGTGTTATGTTTTTTGTTTCACAAAATCTCATGAATAAGTCATATAATAATATAGGGGTATAAAAGTGACATGGTTTAAGTAACAACACGGTATGTAATAACATTAGTCTGACAATGACTTCTTGTAAGTCGAAATCAGGTCACTATATAATTAAATTAAAGTTAAACTAAAACCAATTGTGTTTTTTTCCATATTTATTTATTTATTTTTATTTATTTACAATTGCATACGGCGTGAGCCTTTTACATGTTGAAACATTAGACGAGTACAGAAATATACACAGTACAAATTCACATATACACAATTCAAGGATCATAAAATCATAAATTTACATCGGAAACAAAAAGTAATTATCAACAATCAAACAAATATGATTAAAAAAAGAATTGAAGATTCAATAATAGTTTTTTTCTTTTCTAAATAATACACTTGTATAAAGTGATTCAGAAGCTACTGGTTACCACCAAATAAATAAATAATACTATTTCTAGATGTCTAGAAGCTCTGGAGGAAGGTCAGGGCATGAGATCGGCTTCAGAAGCGGTACGTAGGATTCTCCTGGTGACCAGATCTGTAGATCTACAGCACTGCGCTTCTTTCTCATTCCTCAGTGTGCTCGTGGATCAACTTAGAAGATTTTTTCAAAGGTAAATATTTTAAACTCATATACTGAACATCACAATACTTAAGGAGTGGGGTCCTATCCCTTTTTTCTTACTAGTTTTCCCATTTCTAATAAATGTTTGAGTAGTCTTTTTTCAAATATGTACAAACTTTGATGATTTTTAGCCGAGGACACTTTTTTACTCTGAATTTAACTGTTGATATTTTGATACATTTTTTTATCCCAAACATTAATAATATACATCTTAACCACTTAGCTGCGGATTACATGTTTGCATCTATCATCAAAATTTTGTGCATCGTGCAGATTACATGTATGCATGTAATCATACTTTATGGTTAAAATAATTGTTTCTATGACAAACACCATAAAGGATTAAAAGAACACATAGTAATTTGACTTTTTCTTTGATAAGTTAACATCGCTTACACAACATACATACACTGTATGAGTCAGTATTGATATGTTTGTCGACTACTTCCCGCACAATTCGGCCGCCATATTGGTACTTTAGTATGAAAACAAAGGTATATATCGTGAAATTTCTTGTTTGTTCATTGTTTATAAACTTAGTTGATGTTAGAGTACTTTTTGATGATACAAATTACTATTAATGATTTTTATAAGCTGTGGCAAGAAAAAAAACTAACAATTACAATAATTAGTGAATTTACATCAACTTTTAGTTTCATGGAAACTAATTCTGCACAGGGTGCATGTCACCTATGCACAATATCTAGGAGCCAAGTGGTTAATACAGTGGAACCTCTCATAATGAGTAATTTGCATAACGAGCAAAAAAAATTTGAAAAAGTTGCTCCCATAACGAGTGATATTTCGCATAACGAGTTACATAGAAAGGGTAGGTAAGTCCATTTTTCACGACATTCACGTGTAACCTTGTGAGCCAGGACTTCCGCGTAAGTACATCAGTCTGTGTTTAGCACTCGCTCCGTTAGCGCCTTGGTTTCGCATGTGATCACCCATTCTTCCAAAATTTGTATTGATATTATAAGTAATTTTTTTATGTGCTAAGTATTTTTATCCGTTCAAAATTGTCCCCGAAGAAAAAAACACAAGACAGCCAGAAGAGAATAAAAATAATTGTTGAAATGAAACGTAAAATCATTGAAAAGCGAGTACAAGGTGTGAGCGTGGCATATCTAGTGCGCACATACGCGCACTTACTATCGGTCAACATCAACGATCTGCACTATTCTCAAGAACAAAGATAAAATTAAGAAGATGGATGCTTCAAAGGGAGTGTCAAGAATGTCTACGAAACGGTTACGTTTACGGTTAGTTTTCTAGCTAAAAATGGTTAATTATTTTTCATAAATTCATATTCTTATTTAGGTACGTTTTTTTCCTAACCTAGATTGTATTACAAGTTGTTACACTCTTTTATAAGTAATTTTATTTGAATAAACGTCAATAAAAAAAATCATTAAGTACTCCAAGAATACTTTTTCTTTCGGCATGGAACGCATTATTCTATTTTACATTGATTTCTATGGAAAAAAATGTTTCGCAAAACGACTGTTTCGCATAACGAGTAAGAGTCTGGAACGAATTAAACTCGTTATGAGAGGTTCCACTGTACATTTATTTCTGTATGAGATATACAGGATGTAATATGTTGGAATAGTGTTATATGTTCTGTTTGCAGGGTGTCTGCAGGTAGGGGAGGTTCCGTAGGGGGTCTTGTATCCACCACAGGCTCATGTTGCGTGGACAGTCCTCGATGGCGTAGAGAGGTCGCTCACAATACACTGCAATCACTCAATGCTGCCAAACTATGCAAGATAATATCAACGCAGGTGAGAAAAAGTGATTTTTAATCACCCTGAAGATGTACATTATCCCCTCCTCGTGTTCTCCGCAAGAATTTAACGGGCCAAAAAATAAATATTATAAAATGTAGAAAGCTTTGGGCACAATGTGCAGATGACAAAACCAATAAGACATCTTGATTGAAGAACCATGTTTATACAATGTACACATTGTGCAAAATTGAATGGGAAGAAGTGAGGAAGGCATCCCAACACTTACGAATTGGCTCTAGGCTGGGTTCACTAATTCAGTGGACATGGACACCGAAAGTCATCCGTCAGCCATCAGGCGTTGGGATGCCTTTCTCACTTCCTCCGATTAGATTTTGCACAATGTTACATTGTATAAATATGGTTCTTCAATTGCGGCGTACAGATAGCTGGATGCGAACGTCAATCATCAATCATCAAGGAAAAATCTTAAATCTTTTGGCGACAATTCGGAGCATTCTCCGAAGAAATATTAGAAAGAATGCCTTTGTTATGTCTCATGGACGGTTAACGAAGGCATTCATTAGAATATTTCTTAGGAGAATGCTTCGAATTGTTGCTGAAAGATTTAAGATTTTTGCTTGATGATTGACGATCACATCCAGCTGTCTGACGCCGCCATTCGAGAAGAATAATTTTAGTTTGACATAAATTTAGAACAGCTCTAATCTCTGTTTATGAATGTGATGCCATTTAGATAGGTATGAAATTATAAAAAGCTGTTATTCCTGCTTAAGTCCCAAAAGTAATATTGTATTACATTTTACAGTTAAAGGAACGTGTACGCTCCTCACACGAGCAATTTCAGTCTGCCCTTCACACGCTGAGTGAGCACCATTCCGTGCGATTGCAGCAGACCGAAGAACTCAAGATCAACGTGCGGAAGCGACACGCTCCAAAATTCGCGGGCCTATGTCTTGAGAGTTCATCTTTGGCCGATCTTATCAAATATGGTCTTCCGCATATGGGGAAGGAAATTGGTTTGTTGAATATAATATATTTTTTATTTATTCATTGTAGATTCCATGAAATAGTATAAAAGATCTCCCAAAAGACTGGTAACACATTTTTTGTAATAACGTAACATAACACACATATTTGAGTTCGTCGGTAGCCTGGAGGTAGAGTCTCGGCCTTCAGAACAAGGCGTCCGTGGTTCGATCCCAGGTGCCGGCAAACTCCCCTTTCACGGCACAAGCTTTAGCTTAGTGTGAAAGGTGTATAAGGTTGTATTTGGGTTTATAACAAACCCAGATATATCTTTTTTAAAAAAAAAAATACATAGACAATTCACACAGATCGAGCTAGTCCCAAACTAAGATATGAATCTTATATTATGGGTACTAACTCGACTGATACACATATATACAATGCACTAAACACATAATATACATGTAACACGCAGACCCAGAACAACTTGAATAAAGTCATTCTTCATTTTGCCCTGGCCGGGAATCGAACCCGGGCGTTACCTCCGCGCCACACCGGCCGACATACATTTCACATCTAAATTTAGCTATGATGGAGTATGGTACCAATTATTTTATTTTTTTATTTACAAATTTACCTTATACAGGTTTACATTAGCTTTTTTAATATAAAAGACAACATCTTAACACTCAACATTTTACCGATGACACTCTATAAAACATACATTAACTTTGCTTTACAAATACGCAAATTCAAACATACTTTATACTTTTTGTTTCCTTGTGGTACAGAGAGGATGGCCTGTATGTTAAAAGCATAAGGTTTTTTTCATTGGCTACCCCGATTGGGGAAGATACTGTAATTAGTAATTATTTTAATTATAATTGTTGAAGGGTGTTTGTGTTCACACTGTGAAAATTCATATAAAATAATTTGTAAATAATTAATAACACTGTTATATTTTCACTATATTTATTTAAACTCTTAACGTTTTCACCCACTTCAATGGGCATTCTCAAGAGTACTGAATCAGTATAATGTCCTTTACAAAAATTGAAGGTGGTCATAAAGTGGGGAGAGGGATGGGTGCAGGGATAGAAGTAGAAGGGTGGAGAGTGGTATTGGTAGGTACAATATTAGGTGAGACGGGGTAAATTAGTAAAGTGGAATTTTAATTATAAGTAATTTATTATTTGTTTATCATGTTATTTTTTAATTAGCCATTGTATGAGGTTATAGGTGTAAATTGAACACATGGGACCACCATATAAGGCTTAGTAAAAACAACATCACCTTATTCGCTAGTGCCCCGGACACAGCTTGAACCCACAACCCATTATTTTCGCGAGAAGTGCTTTATCCCATCTGGGGCACTACAAAATAAGGTGACGTTGTCTTTTCTAGCCATCATGTGATATTTTTGTGTGTTAATTTACAATTTATTACATTTACCCGAGATCTCTTAATAAAAGTCTAATCAGGTTACAAATGAAAGCTTTCTTTGACATTTTGTTTGTTGTTATATGTGTAGGTCGTGGCCATTATGGAGTAGTTTATGCTGTGAAAGGTTCTTGGGCTGACTGTACACCTCTGGCTGTGAAAAGTGTGGTACCTCCAGATGAAAGAAACTTCAACGAATTAGCCATGGAGTTCTTCCATACAAGGTAAACAGAACATTAAATTTTATTATCCGAGAAAACGCTTAAAGGATCCAAATCATAAAATCAAAGACATAAATAAAACAAGCGTTTTATTCTACTATTGTTTTATTCTGTGAGAGAGACGTCTTTCGTCTTATAAGGACATTGTCAATCTGATTTTAAAAATACAACAATATTCATAATATATATAAAAACAATATTTACAATAACAATGATAAGAGAGTATAGTATAATATATTATTATAATGTGGTATGTATCAGTAACTAATTCTAAGAAATCACTAATTACCATGCGAAAGGGAGAACAATATGTATATGTATGTATTTGTGTGACAAGGACAAACATAGTGTATTACAGTGAAACCTCTATCTATCGTTCCTCGAATAATTGTTTTCCCGTATTTGTCGTTATTTTTTACAGTACCAAATTAGTTTCATACAAAATACGTAAAAATATATCGCATCCATCGTTTCTCTATATGATTTTATCGCATTGACCGTTTAAATTACACAAAAAAAATCGTAAATATGTATAAAAACATTGGACAGCGAGGGAGAAAGAAAGAACGATTTGTTAATTCTGTCGGCTGTCTTTTATGCTGGTACGTCAGTTGTAGGTACAATAAAAAAGCAAATATGACGATGAAAGATTACATACAGTATTAAGTATGATTTTGCTCTCCATGCAGCTTTCTTTTTTATCTTGTTACTATATTTTTTATTTCAACAAATTGATATATAACTTTTGAAACATGTATCATTTTTATAAAGCCTATATACCTACTCGTGTGTACCTACATATTAAACATTAAAATACATATTAATGTGATTTTTTCTATACTCCCGCATTCATTGTTTTCCCGCATCCATGGTTTATTTCAATAGGTCCCTTCAAAAACGATAGATAGAGGTTTCACTGTATATTAATCTGGTTAAACCTATCTGTTGTTGTTATATTCTTATAAGGTGAATTTGTGAAAAGGGAAGTATATAATCAGAATGATATTGTAAAAAGGGAAGGAGAGAGTTTGTTTTTGAACTGAATTTATATAATGCTAGTTTTATTTATAATACAATTTATAGTAATTTATTAACTATTAATATTAATTTACTTAATGATTTCTTAGAATTAGTTTCTGATACATACCACATTATAATATTATACTATACTCTCTTATCATAGTTATTGTAAATATTGTTTTTATATATATGAATATTGTTGTATTTTTAAAATCAGATTGACAATGTCCTTATAAGACGAAAGACGTCTCTCTCACAGAATAAAACAATAGTAGAATAAAACGCTTGTTTTATTTATTTCGATATGGAATTCTACTACCTAAACACCGACACAGTGAATAAATCAAAGACACATTTTCTCAATTTAATTATGAAAGATTTGCTTTAAAGTGTCGCTCTTTTCTTTATTTTTGAGTGTCCTTCAAAAGTTAGGTATTCGTAAAACAGCACAATAAGATATTTAACATCTTCAATTCGGCAGTGATGAGACTTGCCACCCATCCTGAATGTCTTTATTTTCACTGGCACGGAGACAAAACCTTTTACATTTATTACACGCTGCAGTGATTCCACTGGCTACCCCATTTCTGGGATATACCATGAGGTACATAATATAGATCTTATAGAAGTCAAATTAATTTATTCTGATTGAATTCACCCTTGTTTCATTCCATTAATCTATAGTACCTTTTTTTTTTTTTTTATTTATTTATATTTTTTTAAAACATATTTACATAGTTAACAAATACATATAAATAAAACATTATTTTTCAATGACAACTTCAAAAAGAGAAAATCTCGTGTTTTGAAGTGAGCTACATTGTGACAATATTACAAAACAATACAAAAGTAAATAAAAAGAAAACACAATCAAAAACATTACCAGAATAAATCCTGAAACTTTCCATAAACTTGATAAGAAAAAAAAAGAAAAACACATCGTACAAAAATAAACATGTTAATACAAATTAAATAACAATAAGGTACAATATTTTCAATCAATAATCTATACCCAAAGAAAAGAAAAATCTACTTCATTATCTTTTTTTAAAGCTAACTTAAACATAGCTATACCAATATTTGCTAGATCCTTGCAATCCACCGGCAAAGCATTATACCACTTCACTCCTAGGTAGGAGTAGTGGTTTTGCGCAAGTGGTGTAAGTAGTAGTGGCAAGTAGTGGTTTGCACAAGTAGTGCGCAAGTAGTGGTTTGCACTTTTATCTGTCTATAGCAGGGATGCACAGACTTATAGGGAATAGGGGCCACTAGGGAAGATTATGAGCCAAGGACGGGCCGCTATAAGAAAATTAACACGAAAAGTTTTAATTTCTAGAAATGCTCACACATTAAAATTCCTACACCCCCCCCCCCTTCCGTCGCCGAATTTCCAAAATGTTATTGGAATTTGAGATATTTCAAAAACATTTCATTAAGTGTCCGGTTCTTTTACCGAATATCCGATTATTATTGACAATTTTTTTATATGTATTATATAATTCGCTGGCGGGCCACAGATATACCGACCAAGGGCTGCATGCGGCCCACGGTTTGTGCATCGCTGGTCTATAGCATCACGACATATCCCACAAATAGGGCTAGCTAACGGACTAATGCATGCAATAAACAAGCAAGTGCCAATAAAAAAATTTAAACATTCTGAATTGACGGCATACCTACCTCAATCACTGCTTAATTGAAAATGTTATATGCCTTATCACATTCTACTAACATTTGCCTTATACAGGACACTCGAAACGTAACAGAAAGGAGAAGGAGACTTTCTTTTTTGCCAAGGACTCCTCAGAAAGCGCATATATTTTCACTCTTCTTTAAGTTCATTAATCTGTTAACATATTTTGTTTTATTTAGAAATATTCCTCCACACGATCGCATCGTCCGTTTAGTTGGCTCTGTGATAGACTATTCGTACGGGGGAGGTGGCGGACTACCAGCTGTACTCCTCGTGTCTGAGAGACTCAAGTGGGATCTGCAGTGTGCCCTTGCACAGTGCTCCATGACCTTTGTACAGAGGATGCAGGTAGCTGTGGATATTGTCGAAGGTATATATATCATATCATTTTTCACCGTATTGATATTTATTTCGCTGTATTTCTATGAAAGGTGACAGTTTGGACATGAGAGATATTGAAAGATGCAATGATAGTGGTGTCTGAGAGAAAAATAATGCTTTGAGAATGGTTGAGCGAAAGCATTCATTATCCAGGCGTGGATGTGGTCGGTCGTGTGAGTTGTGTGTGAGGCTTTGAATGAAATATAGTCGAGTCGTCGGTGTACTGTATTGAAAATAAATGAACTATGCTCTCAGCCAAACACCATCTCTGAAGATTCCTCCTTGTGTGTTCCACCCTTCTGATTTTGTTGAGGGTTTTCGACAATGGCCATGGTAGGTCATGGCCCGGAGGCAGGGCTTCCGTTGGGCTGTTAAATATTGTCCCTTGTGTATTCTCCAGTGCTGTCTACAATAATTAAATAAAAGTGTGTATTAAAAAAGTAACGGAATACAAAAAGAAAAACTGTTTTGTTCTATCAAAGTTACAGAAATATTGTCATAAAAAAATTACAAAATGTCATAAAAATAAGAGAAGTGTTAAGAAGTAATTATCAACCTGAAACTGATATTCTTATAAGGCTATGTTCACATGGCAAAATTCTAACGCGCGTCTAGAAATCCTTATATTTATCTAACAACCGTTCACATGAACGCAGCGCCTAGAGAAAAAGTCTCTTGACGCTAACGGGCGTTTTGATTCTAATGTAAAGTTCGTTTGCTGTTCATTTGAGTGCGCGTTTTCATCGCGATTCCACGTACTATTTTTGTTGTTTTGACAAGTAGTGATGAGTACTCTCGCAACGACGCGCGTAGCGGCTCATCATCTGAACTCATTTTATTTGATTGTGCGTTACATGCGAACTTAGCCTAAGAGAAACCGCATTCGCTTACTGTGATTCATCTATATAATGAAACTATCCTAGAATAGGTCTACCTTGTTAGATAATCCTTTTTTTCTTGATTCTTTGGTATGATTGTATTTGTGGTTTGAAATAAATAAATACATAAATAAAAAACATCTTTCAGGTATTCGCTACCTTCACTCCCAAGGGCTCGTCCATCGAGATATAAAACTAAAGAATGTCCTACTGAGAGAGGATAATCGTGCCAAACTGACTGATCTAGGATTTTGCATCCCTGAGGCTATGATATCTGGATCGGTGGTCGGGACACCAGTTCACATGGCTCCGGAACTATTCAACGGGATATATGATTATTCCGTGGATGTGTACGCATTTGGAATACTCTTTTGGTTAGTTATCATTTTTTATTCACTATTTATCTATCCCATCACGGCATCTCTCTAAGTATGTAATTTGATTTGTCAATTTCTTCCAGGTATCTCTGTGCCGGACATGTCACTCTACCCTTAGCATTTGACTTTCTGAATAAAGAGCAATTATGGTGCAGCGTTCGAAGAGGCTTAAGACCCGAGAGGCTACCCATATTCTCAGATGTTTGCTGGGACCTTATGAGGAGTTGCTGGTCTGGAGATCCTAATTTGAGACCTCTGCTCGGAGACGTGCAACCTGTGTTGGAAAAAGTCAGAGATCATCCTCAAGAACACGTTCGAGGCTACGAAATGGACACGATGTAATAAACATATCTATGCAGCATCTCTCAAAACAAACAGGGCAGCCAGTGGACTAAGTACTGCACATAATAAACAAACTGGCTGTCCTCTTCGTGCCAATAATAAAATAGAACATCCAAAATGGATACTTCTAAAATTTAAAATGTCAGTGTATTTTTTTTAATCTTGCTGAAAAGTGTGAGATTTTGATTCACATATTTTTCTCACACATCCACAAGTGGAGTAGCCATTAGACTACTGTATGTAATAAACATACAAGCTGTTCTCTGTGTCAACAAAGCATAAAACATACATAAGGATTGGTGGTATAACTGAAAATGTTAAAATGTGTATTATTAAAAACATTCTCAATGTCATCGTAATTATTTTCGAAAAACGCTTTAATATTTTTGTGACGTTCATATTTCATGTGGAGTTTTGTGACCAAATGACAATTGTATATTGATAGTCACGTATGTTAGTTATAATGTGAGGTTATATGATCAGTTTATTTTGTTACTATGAATGTGGAGCTGAACCAAATGTGTGATTTCAATTTTTTTTGTCCCAATTGACTGAGATTTAAATTGTTTGTGTCTTAAAAATGAGATATCAGAAATTCATGAATTGTATTTTTTAATTAAAAATGGGATTTCAAAAATATGAGAATTTTTTTTTTTAATTAAAAAAGAGATTTCAAAAATACAAGAATAGATTTTTTTTAGTTAAAAATGAGATTTCAAAAATATAAGAATTGAATTTTTTAATTGAAAATGAGATTTCAGAAATACGAGAATTGAATTTGAATTAAAAATGAGATTTCAATAGTTTCTGTTCCATAATTTTAGTTTTAAAATTATTTAAGACATTTATATTGTATATCTAATACTCATTTTTCTTTTATTCTTAACATCCCTAAAAATGTGACAATAATGTAAAGTGTCTAAAACAGTTGTCTAACCTTTTTATGGCCACGAACTAGTCAACATTTGATAGTTTTGAAGGACTATTTTTAAGGTCTCAAGATTCCCAGAATTGATAATTTCCCTTGCTTTCTAAATCTCTACCCCTCTGGTGTCTAATTTTCAAAATGGCTAAGGAATTTGAAATGTTTAATATTCTCCACGGTTTTGTTAAAAAATATTTTCTTATAATTTCAAATCTGGTATTATTAGTCAACTTTTCAAAAGTAAAGACTCCGATTTGACAATTTCCACTCCAGTTTTTCGAAAAGGTATAGGGATTTAACATATTTCATGATTTCCTCGGCTTTATTAAGATATAAATTTAAACAAAGGCCTGATTTTCATGTTCCCCTCCAATATTGGTTGTACCGGGAATTGCAAACCACTGATCTTAAATATGGGACCATAATGAGTATAAAGATATATGTGATCATAATTTATAGATTGACCTAAAACAAAGTCAATGTTTTTTAAGAGATCTAGAAATGTGATAAATAATAAGTATGTATATATAATTTAAATTGTGGTCTAAAACATGGGACAATAATTTGTGCATTGGCCTAAAATATGATCGATAATTTCTGTAGTGGTCTAAAAATGGGACGGTTTTTTGTACAGCGGTCCTAAAAATGAAGATTAATTGTCAAACATTTCAAAAATAGGACAATCTGTGAATATCTCATATACATATCGTCCCTATTTTGACTAACTGTCGTATCTGACATTTTTGGTGAAATCGAGTTATGATCACCAATGTGTACTTATATGTGCCCTGCATGTTCTCACTGAAGATAACACCTGTAATTGTTACCGTTATCCTGGAACGGCTTTCTGAATTGTTGTCGTATTTACGAATTACTCTTAATAAAATGTGTTTTCGTATGTATAAATTCCTGAAAATTTCATCACAAAAATGATTTTGAGATATATTAAGAATACAAATATAATAGTGTAATATATTTACACTGTATCATATAACTAGGAGAGATCAAAATATGCACGGCAAAACACTAAAAACGCTCTCCTGAACAATTTACATTTAGGCAGATATGATTGTTAGTCAGAAGAGGGACAATATGTGACAGCGAAATGCTAAAAAACAAAGTTTGTGATAAACATTGTGATGACTGAAGTGAACGTCCAAAGTCTAAAATATTTTGTAATAATTAGAATAAGTTCCCTAATTTTAAATTGTGTTCATATTTTAAAATTTAATTGTTATGAATATTGTTATTTAATAGTTGTCAAAGAAAACAATGAATTTAATAATTATATTAATAAATTTTGGAAATTATCAAGGGAAACCTGGTGAAACGACATTTTATAAAATAATAAAATAAAATATTACAAAACACTGTTTTACTTCCATTTTACTTCATTCAAAATTTTGAATTATATTAATTTGCCTTTCAATGTTTCATTGAGGAAAATAGAGTAGAAATGAGTTTCCATATATATTGTACATCTTCCTCCTGTTGTCTTAGTCGGGTCGGAGCCCCATTGCACCCAGGTACTTTGTCCTGAGAAACCTATCAGTTGGTGCTTCCAGGCCTTATGACCACTCTAAATCAAGTCTTCCAATACACAGAAAGTTTCCTACGCCAATTCTTTGTCTAATTATCTATCTATCTCTTGTAGGGTAGGCATATGAAAGACTAATCCAACATGTCGTATATTTTATACAATTTTTACTTCCTCCACATTTATCCATAATTTATTATACATGGAGTTCAATATTTCTTACTCGACACGCAGAAAAACTCAGACATCTTTAAAATATATATCTATACAATAGCGGCATTTCCCACAAGTAAGACAGCCACTACCGCATGTTAGAAGCGTACAATTCGTCTATTCTATGCCATAAAATGACGAGCCATTCAGGATAGGTGCCTTCAAGACTGACAAATTAAGGATATAGAATGTGTTATCATGTTTTTTGTATAACTGCTTTATATAAGATACTCCAAGACTTACAGTGAAAAGTATTGTAGACCGATCGCATTCTGAGGACAACAGCTATCATATTGCATCCCTTGAAATGTTATAAATTAAAAAAATATATTCTTGTGACATTCATTGCTTTCTTTGATAATTATATGTTTTATTTTTTATACGAAATATTTATACTTACGGGTTGTTTTTACTTGTAAATGAGACAGAGAGAAAGAAGTATTTTAATACTTAAAACAACCGTACTCACAGACGAAATGCATACTTAAACTTGACTAACTAGGCGTGTCTAAAGTTAGCCCTGACTAAATGAAAACATTTCTATCTATTCTACGATGCAGCATCTTATCTACGGTACGAAACAATCTTATCTATGATACAGCTTCTCAATATTATACAGCAAATTTTAATTTTGTCATTTATAATTAATAATTTTGGTCAGGCGTAAAATTGATAAATAATTTAGTAAACTGAAATTAGGCATAAAATGCTAATCTCTGTTTGTAAGTGAGGTTTAATTAAGACAAATATAACATAAAATTTGGAATACTAATCCTTTCTTGTTTATGGGTACGAGTGATTTAGTATTAAACTAAAATTCTAGACTTCAAAATATTGATCTCCAAATATGTAATGTTTAAAATTCAATTGGAAATTGACATAGTTTTGTTTTGGAAGTTGCATGTATTTATTGTTTTTTTTTATTTATTTTTATATTTATTAATTACTTATATACTTCCACATTTTTTTATGTAAACTGAGAGAATCAGTGTTTGAAACAGAATATGAGGTTACCAATGAAACTGCATTGAATTAGAGCACATAGTTTACGTAATACTGCAGACTCAGGGAACACCTACGCAAACTGGGACTTGAAGAAGATGGCACCTGTAGATTTTGCAAAGAAGAGGCCGAAACTCCTCGACATCTCTTGGCGGACTGCAATGCTGTGGGATTCGCAAGAATCAAAACCCTAGGCAGGCACTGGGTAGAAGTGGAGTCTCTCCACACCTTGGACCCCCTCAAGATCCTGGACTTCATAAGGTGTCTAGGACTTGAGGATTCTCTTTGACTGGTAACACCGGGAAAGCTAAGTAGGGGGAGTACAATAGATCTTATAGGTCGCGGTGCATACCATACCCCATAATATAAATAAAAAAATAAAATTACGTAATACGAAGAACATTTTATAAATTTCAGAAAAATTAAAACATTTGTTGATTGAGTCCATATCACGTGTAGATTCAAATGACTGACAATTTAGGCTTTCAAAACATACAATTATTGAATTATTCGCTGTTGCATTCCAATTTAACTCTCGGTGGATTTTTTTTTGGTTTGAATCCATGAAAACCTTATAGACAATTTTTCTCGTCGGAAGAATTTGTAAAAGTATATGTTTTAGAGGTGTCTCATTCAAAATGCAATAAAAGTTTTAATATTGATTGCTCAGTTTTCACGTTACGAGATATTGTGTGTCAAAGGTTTGAGGCTAAGACATCCAAAATTGCAAATAAATTTGAACATTTATTATATACCTATAATGTTATATATTAAGAATTTTTTGTTATTGCAATGAAAAGAATATCGTTTTGCATGTGCGTTAAACCAAAAAAACTCATTCTTTTGTATCATCCACAGGTAGGGTAGCCAATGGACGAACTGCATAAATAATAAAACATACAAGCCATCCTCTGCGTGTCAATAAAATTGAAGACATTCAGGCTTATCTTATTATTAAATTTTGAATTGTAGGCGCTCAAATGAGAATATTTTTTTCATTTCCTTATATGTAAGTTGTGGCTCTCACACCGAGTATTAACTTTAGGGCCCCGTTTAGCAAAAACGTTACAATATTCAATTTTCAACAAATTTGATAGAAAAACTGCCAAAACTTGTTGATCCTTGCAAGCATATTGATTTGATAAAATAAAAAAAAACAAATATTTATTACCAATATTAGTTTTTTACTAAAAAGTAAATAAATCGCAGACTGACGAGATTTATTTAGGTACTCTTTGTCATATCAAAATACAAATTATTTGTAAAATATATATATATTTTTTATTCATCCTATTAAGCATATAAATACTATAGATTTTAGCAAACTTTTTTTAGTGTACAAAAAATCGAGTTCATGTGGTGATTTTTGGTTTCAAAATATGAGAAATTTTATCAAAATAAATATTTTTTTAGTGAAAAAAACAAAAAAAAAATAGAATTTATTTGTTCTATAATTGTAATAACTTTCTAAGTATTCGTAATATTAAAAAAAATATATGAAAATTTGTAGGATTCTCGTGCATTTATGTACCAAACACACCCCCACCCCCGAATTCGATTTTTAAAAATATCATTTTTTCTAAACGAATACTATGAAGTTAAAATCAATTTTTAAAAGTTAAAGTTTGATATTGGTAATTAATATTTGTTTTCGTATTTCATCAAATCAAAATGTTCGTAGGGTCAACAAGTTTTGAGAGTTTGTGTACCAAACTTGTTGAAAATTGAATGTTTTACCGTTTTTGCTAAAGGGGCGCCTTAAGTAGCCGTTTAACAATTTCCTATCAAAATATTCTTTAAACCCGAGTTAATTTCTTTTGATATTATGCCATTCACGATTTTAAATCTTTTTGTAAAAATTAACATATTAACAATTGTGATATTGATATTTTCATATTAGTTATTTTATCGTGATAAAATAATATATGATGTGTATTTATATATTTAGTTGATATTATCGAAATGGATAAAATATATAAATGTGTTTAGTTCTAAGAAAAGACAAAGATGTTTTGTATACTGCACGATCTATATTATGCATGCCTCATAAATAGTTTACATAAGCTATGTACTTGTCATTTCCACTTGCAGCATTGCTAATGTTTTTTTTTTATGAAGTAATATTTTCATGTTGAATAGGAGAGCATCACAAATGAGGATTTGTATGGAAGTAAATAGTGTTTGCAAGGATAGGAATAAGTTGCATTCAATCTTTTCTATCTACCCTGTAAGGGAAACGGTATGTTGATGAAAATAAAATATAAACAATTTCGGAACTCTTTCAATAATAGTTAAGATATTGAAAAAGTGAATAAAAGCCAGTGTTTTGTTTAAAAATTAATGTAAATATTAACTGAACTTGAATGTCAATGGTTAATTTTTACGAACTTTTCATTAGTATCTCATTTTCAGTTAGACTTGTATCCATTTGTAAAAAAATATTTCACATTTTGACATCTATTGCCTTAAAAATAATGAATGGATATAAATTACTCATATCAATTACTAATGTAAATAAAAATGTCACTCAATTTCACGTGTGATTAGTAAACAAAGACCAAAGACAAGTCTTAAAACCTAAGAAACTATCCATAATTTTTTTACAAAACTTGTCACTCAACAGTTTAGCAACTTCTCAAGTATTAATCTTATGTAAATGAGGCATCATAGCCTTACTTATTGTGTAATGGAGTTAAATTTATCAGCCGACGATGGTTCTTGGTAGAAGTCCATATTAATAAATTTATTAATAAAACAAGATATATAATTATTCCACTGTTGACTTTATCGGCTTTCAAAGTTTACCTTTATTTTTGCCTGACGATGACAGTGGAAGCTCTCGAAAGCCAACTCGCAAATTCAACTGTGGCATAACTAAATATCTTGTTTTATTAATAATGTGTAATGGAGTGTTATTGCTTGGTATCGTAGGAAGATAAAATATTTTTATTGATTTTAACATATCAAATATATTTTGATTTTTATTATCTGTTTTTTATTTATCATTCTCCTTCTTCTTCTTCTGGTGTTGCCAGAGCATCTCCGACTATGATTTGTGTGACCCTATTCTAGGCAGTCTGAAATAGTTCCTAAACTTGTGTCTAACTACGTTTATTACAGAGCAAGGAGATAAGACTTCTTGTGATACCTCATTACAACCAACTCAACTTCCTTGAAGCTTCTTGAAATCGGTTTCTTCCATTCAGAGAAGCATAATTGCACCAATCATAGACATACTGGACTTGCATCGCGGTACAATTTAACGGAATCCAACATCAATGGCCTTCAAGCATTAGCGATGTATTGTCTTACAACCAACGTCAGTATAAAACTGGATGCAAAATTTGATTGGCTGTATAGAGGCTTTATATCTCTCATGAGATAAAGGAAATCTTTTAATTTTATTTCTTTCACATACAGTGAACATGAAAATTATCTTTTGCTAAAAGATTCTCTACTTCCTGTATTAAGTTATTATATTTTACTTACAGTTTTTGTGTGTGTTCTAAATAACAAGAACCGATGTTTTAACACTTTCTTTTATTTTATAAAATAAGTTAAGTTTACAAGAAATAAAATATTGTAACAATTTATATCGTAATGAAAATTTGAAGAGAAAATTAATAAGCTAAACTTCTATTTTTGCTGGCTGAGAGTGAACTGAATAGAAATATCTTTTCTAAGCTATGGTGGCCTTCGTGCGTGATGTCAGCGCTCCCTATAGTAAATTTCTACAAGTTATTGGTCAGCTTGAAGGTTTGCTTCCTGGTAAAAATAGGTGTTTACTTCGCTTCTTTCCGATTCCCATAGATGGCGGTGATATGTCCATTTTTAGTTTATGCGGTTACTGAAAAACATTATCAATTTTCATCTATAAAACATACATATATATAAAACTATAATTGTTGGCAAGCTTCGCTGGTTGCCACAGCTGCATGACCAATTTTTTTTTGAATTAGGTACCGATCTAGTACCTATATCTTTGGCACCAATTATATTACTTCTTTCAACAAGCGCTCCTAGCTCTGTTATCTTGTTGTCATAAAAATAGTGTATTGTGAAAGAAGAATGTTCAGTGGTGTTGAAATCATAGAGGAAATCATTTTTTTGGCAAACTTTCGTTGGACATTCTCAAAACGTCATCATCATCATCATCGCCCTCAACGCTCCTCTCGGGAGCACAGGGCAGAAACCAGCCTCCTCCATTCAGAGCGTCTCTGTGCCAATTGCGTCACCTCTTCCCACGACATTCCCTGCGCTCTGATATCGTTGTCATAGGAACGGTGTATCTCAAAACGTGACCCAGCCAAATCTGATGTCTCCTATAAAGCACTAGGAATATTGTATACTATGATAATGACATGAGAACGTTGGCAATATTGTAGGAAAAGGCGACTCAAGGACACTCCAAATAGAGTAGATTGGTTTCTGCTCTGTGCTGCCGGGAGGAACCTTGAAAGGTAGAGTTGAGACAAAAAAATATATAAATAAAAAACCAATAATCTGATTGTTTAAATTAATTTATTTATATAATATCACTTTGTTAATTAAATGTAAGAATATAATAATAATAAGGTATATAATATAACATGTCTGTATGTACCTCTCTACTAGTAATGACACCCTCCCTCCTACTAAGTATATACTCCTCGCACACATTCATTCATTCCTATGACAAAACTCCTACATTTTTTTTAGTATATCGTCGGTGAGTTCATGAAACCTCCTATGTGCATTTATCAATATTTTTTACAGGAGATAAAATTTTTTTTTTAACATAACAAAACATGTAGGTATAGACAATTAAGCAGATCGAAAAAAATTCCAAACAAAGGTATGAATCTTGTATTATGAGTATTAATGTGACGATACACACATATACATGTAACACCCAGAAGAATTCGAAATAGGTCATTCTTCATTTTAACCTGACTGAGAATCAAATCCGAACCCTCATGACTCAAAAGCTCGTAAGAGTTTTATCTCAATGCCATATCGCCCATTTTGCTGGATGACATATATGTATATATATATATGGACAATTTGTAAAGCGTCATTTACTCATCACATGACCTCAAGAGCGCCATATACCGCATCTATCACCCAAAACCCCCAGCAAAAAGGTGCGTCTTCAGCCCTCTTTTAAAGACATCTTCTATGTATCTGATTCAATACGTGGAAGGTCTTAGAAATTTAGTAATTATCCAAGAAAAAATAGCACACAAGAGGTTCAATTTCCCTCAATAACTATTCCGTGGATATCTCAGCGAATAGATTATTTCATCAGTAGATATTATTTTTTATTTTTGAAAAAAATATTCACAAGGGAGGTTTCACAGATCCACCGACGATATGAGTTGTATAAATGCAAACATAACAACAAAAATCAAATTAGATAATAGAAATATTCTCTTATTCTCCTTTTGATGGCATATTTATCTATGGACTAAAAACAAATTGTGATGCCATAGACAAAAAATTTAATAAATAAGTTTTTGTTTCAGTTCAACAATGCCATTTTAACTTTATAAGTTTAAAAAAAGTATGGACAATAGTCAGTAATTACCAGAAAAATATCAGCAATTTGTTGTTAACAATCAACATGTGAAAATCTATATAAATAAAAATGAGTTGACCATGTATGTTCCCCCATAACTTGAGAACGGCTGGATCGAATTGGCCGATTCTTTTTTGTTGTGTTCATAATTATCAGGAGACGGTTTGCATGAAAGAATTTTTTGGAAAAGTCGGAAATTTGGATTGTATTTTTGCATGAAAGTGACGTTTGCCAGTGTCACGTGTTGCCATAACAATTTTTTTTATGAAATTCACCCTGGCGACACCGGGTAGTAACATTTAGTAACATAACAGGAACATTTAGTAAAATATAATTATGTTGATAAAACTTTGAAAAATGTCGACATACTGTAATTTTGCTTTCACAATAAAATTTCATAAAATATATCATTCTAAGACAATGTCAATAGTAAATCGCAGAAAATGATCTCCTTAAATAATAAAATTCATTAAGATAATTTATTTCTTATAATTCTTGTAAAGAGATAGTGGAAATTGCATTTATACAACTCATATTGTCTCGTTGCGTGGCAAATTAATATGGGCTATGAAACACATGCAAGATTTTGACATGCCAAAAATTTATCGCTCATTGTTACAATATTAAAAAACATTATTTAAATCGTTCACTTACTCGGTTTAGGTAGTAGAATTTCATAATAAAATCAAAAATCATATGTTTTTTCAAATGTCTTGTTTTTAATTGGCGTCCTTCGTCTTAAATAAAAAAAAAACAATTTGATTTCATCATTAAAACAATTTTTTTTATATCAATTGATAAAATTGAATATCAAATAGAAACAATTTAAATTATTTATGCTATGAATTTTTTGACACAATTGGATGTCGGGAACTGGATTTTTTACTTACTAGAAGTGTAGATGTCAAACATATTTTGAACTACTCCAGACTAAATGTATGTGTATCATATACAACATACCTAACTAGTTAATACCTATTCAAATGGGTTGACTATGGATGAGTGTGATCAATTGGAATGATTAGTCTGGAGTAGTTCAAAATATGTTTGAAATTTAAATAATATTTTTACTGTCCCAATAACGAATAGAGATGTGACGAATGTTTAATATTGACATTCGCGAAAAAACACGCATGCGTTTGCATGAATGAATGAGGATACAAAGTGTTTAAAAATAAGTGAAAATATTCAGTTCATCGCTTAATAAGAACATCACTTTCAGTTTTTTGACAACACGTTACATGGCCCATTATATTAAATTTGCAGAGACAATATTTTTTGGGTTTTTATATATAGATATATTTTTTATTTACGCTCATCTTATTTTTGCACCTCTTCAACGCATATTTTACTGAAATTAAAAAAAAACCATATAGCAAATGCAAAATTCCTTGGTCCAGTATTTCTCAAACTATGGCTCGCGATCCACAAGTGGGTAGCATTTTTCGTGAATTTTTAGAATTTCTGTAAAATAAGTATAGAAGAGGTACATTTTGCGACGCTCATAGCTGCGGTGTTATTTAATAAAAGAGCTAAGATGGAAGCTAATGTAAAATTAAATTATAATCGAGCGTAGTTTTGGAAAAGCAATCCCTTGAAGTGCTTCAGATTGGACGCACTGCCTACTAGAAAAAAAGTGAATCTCGCACATCAATAGCGAATGAATAAGTTATGCGAGGTAGTGCGCGTGATTCTGATTAGTGGTTTGCGTAGTTGATCTGAAAAATTACAAATAAAATATTGATAGTTTTCAATTTTTTTTTATTAATGTTATACTGTTACCAATTATACAACTGTAATGGTGTGCTTTTGTGACACGCACATTATGAAGCGATACTGCAATAAAAAGCTTGACCACAAAACAACGCTCGGTGATGGTATCATGTACCAGGGATGTTGCGAATATCCGCATCCGCATCCGCAAATGCGGAGCTTCCGCATGTATTTGGACATCTGCATCCGCATCCGCAATAATTGATGCGGATGTTCATGCGGATGCGGATGTAAGACAATTTGCGACAAGAAAGAAATGGGGCGGGGCCGGCGAATGGCGCGTGCCGTTCGCACTTGACATTAACCAATGGTGACGAAATCTGACGCGTTTTTATTTTTGTCGGTTTTATTTTATTTTTGCAAATAACAAAAAATAAGGAAAATATTTCGCCGAAAAATCCATAATATTATTGTAGCAACAATTACGTCACATATTTGACAGTGGGGCCTACCAACTAAGATAGTTCCTACTTTTTTTCTATAACATCTTAAACATCCGCATCCGCATCCGCGGATGTGAGCCTTCAAAAATCCGCATCCGCATTCACATCCGCGGATGTGTAAAAATCGACATCCGCAACATCCCTGTCATGTACTATGTAAATGTATGAGAGTGTATATATATAATGAGTTACAATCCATTGGATTGGTCTGCAACGAGTTTTGACTTATTTCTCCACTCCTCCCTATTCTCAGCTAGTCTCTTCAACTCCATATATGAGCCACAGCTCATGTCCCTCTTCAGTTGGTCCATATAGGCGTCTCTCGGTCGACCTCTGCCATTTGTGCCTTCGGTCCTGCCCTCTGCGATTGCGATGAGCAGTCCTGGGTGCCTGATGTTGTGGCCAATCCAATTAGCTCGTTGTTGGCAGATTCTTTTGAGGAGTTGCCTTTTTTCGCCAACCCTGGTTAACACTTCTTCGTTTTCGACGTGTTCCGACCAATGAATCTTCAGCATGCGTCTATAGCACCACATTTCAAATGCCGCTAACCGTCCGCTTTCCCTCTTGCTGATGGTCCACGTCTCGCACCCATATAACAAAATGCTCCACACAAAGGCTTTAGTGAGATTCTTCCTCACGCTTAGATCAATATTAGGGGATTCTAATATTTTGGATTTTTTGTTAAAGGCAATTCGTGCCTGGTTTATTCTGCTCACAATTTCTGATTTGGAGCGTCCGTCCTGGTTTATTCTGCTGCCCAAGTACACGAATTCTCTTACTTGTTTGATGCTCACTCCATTTATGGCAATGTTCGCAGTCGCTTCCTCCCTTCCAACGACCATACATTTTGTTTTATCTTTATTTATTTTCATGTTGTACTTTGACAACAGTTTACTTTCCATTTTCCCTAAGGCTTCGTTCAGCTCCATCTCGGAGTCTGCGAGCAGTGCTATGTCGTCTGCATATCTAATCATGTCGACTTTTTTCCCATTTATTTTTACTCCTGTCCAGTTCTTCATTTCTTCTCTGAGTTCATCAATAGCTCGCTGTATATAGCAGTTAAAGAGTGCTGGCGACATTGAGCATCCCTGTCTCACACCTTGTTCTACCCTCGCTTCTGCGCAGCTCTCTCCGCTTTTAATTACAGCCATTTCATTCTTGTATAGGCTCCAGATTGCTCTTCTGTCCTTATAGCTCATTCCTATCTGGTTTAGAGTCTTAAAAAGTTGTTCCCATTCTACTTTATCGAATGCTTTTTCTAGGTCGATGAATGCTACATACGTGTTTCTATTTACTGTTATTCTCTTTTCAAGAACAAGTCTTAGTGAGAGTGTAGTACACCTTATTATACACATAGTACATGATACCGCCACCAGGTGTTGTGGCACAGTTAAACTTTGTATTGCAGTTCCACTTTGCGGTGCTCGAGCCACGTAAACACACCATTGTAGTAAAATAAAAAGATACAGGACTAATTTTCTAACCATTTATTCTAGCACTTAAGTTGTTTTTTTGTTTAACTACGCTCGATTTAACGTCGCCATTTCGTCATTTTTATTTCTTAAAAATTACAATAGTTGTTTTGTAATAGTCATTTTATCAGTTATATAAAAAATATACAGAAGTGCCTATAAACAGTGGCAAAATACTTTTTGTATTTCACGAATACCAGTGAATTTCAGTAAAAGACATCATGATTGATTTTACGATGGATGGACTCAGATTCGGCGAAAGAATGCAGAAATTGAATACTTGGTTTCAGAAAATGTCTTTTTGTTGACGCCAAATTAACATTTGATAAAAAATTTCATTTTTTGATATTGCTTTATCATTTCTTCTTCAAACACCTACATTGCTATCTTACTGTTTTTATGTGGTTTTGAATACAAAATGTTTTGAGTTCATTTTATCAATTTAAATGAGACATTTAAAATGGTTTCACAATACATTCATGAGATGAACTTATTGAGTAACTGCAATCTTAAATCATCAAATATTTTAAATATATTTTGTCTAAAGGAGACCCGTCGTACACAAATTTAAAATGGTATGTATGTTTGACATTATTTTTCACGCCTGCATAAAAAATCAAACCAAAATTTTCAAAACATAGCCTCAAGAGTATTTGAAAGAATTAAGACACAATTTCTACTTCATTTTAAATGGCTTTTACATTATTTGCTTGTTGTGCAAACGAGGTGGCTTTACAGTTCATAAGATTGCTGTGAAGTGCGTAGCCATATTTAAACAACAATCTTTCATTTAAAAGTTCAAGACTTTACAGTCAGATTACAGACAGTCTCAGATAAATAAATCTTTTAAAGTGATTCGAAGCCACTGTTTATTATACATATGGGTAATTAAGTTTATATTAAAACACTTCTATGATATTATTGAGTTGACATTTTGTATATAAAAAGCATATTATTATGTTTTACATCAATTCGATATAATACAATATTTATATAGAAATTGGAGAAATTGCGTGACAGACTTGGTATATATATATATATATATATATATATATATATGAAGTGAATCTATCCATACCACACACATTTACCCTCTATACAAACTTGCAACCATTGATATATTTTTAATTTATTTTAATTCTCTGCTGTACATTGGTAACAACACCAATCATTTCAAAGTATCATAAAATTATCAGTTATACCAGTATTTCCCAAACTATGCGAACAAATATTGAATGGGCCCTGAGCATTAAATAGTTCCATGACTCGCTACTAGGGAATCTGTGCATTACCAATATTTATGCCCTCTATTCTCTAAGACAGCTAAAGGGTGGGTCTCAAGATTGAAATTTCGCAAGCGTTAGGACACCTTTCTCACTTCTTCCGATTAGATTTTATACAATGTTGCATTGTGTAGACATGGTTCTCTAATCGAGATTTCTGAAAATTTTCATTAGACGGGTCGAAGCCCAGTCAACTTTGGGAACCACTGAGTTAAACAATTCAATGCACAGAAGGCGAATTTATTCTTAGATTACAATATCTTTCAACTAACCTGGTGATGATATATATGATGCCAACTATGTTAAATGGTTCATATTTTACACTTGGCGACACTGTGGAGTAGTACTAGTGGTTTGAATAGATTCACAAAATATATATTTATGGTGATGTTAACGCATGTAAATAGAATATAAACTGGATAGCACAGTCCTCTGGGAGCAGGTATAATATAGCACAGTACACATAATACTAGTACTACCACATACATATAAACTATAGTATAGTATTCAACACTTAATAATTATAATGGTAATAGTGGATAATGTTACACAAGTCAAATAATGTTACGTTAGATATATAGTTACGTCTAACTAATAGTAGATAGCATTACACTAGTCGTGTAATATTACGTCTATGTGTAACACTACTAGCGGAATATACGTTAGCGTAATGTAATGCAAGGGTAATAATAGTGGATAGTGATACACTATGTTAATACTAACACATTATATTATCATATAATGTTACGTTAGCCATCATAATAATAATAAAAAATCAGCACATGCACTGTAAAGTGTCATATAATGGATAAAATTACACTTTATTTTTAGTGTAGCATTGTGGTACTAGTGGGAAGTGTTACACTATGTCATACAATGTTACGTCTAATACAAGTGTAACACTAGCGTAATGTATACTATACTATAGGATATAATGTATCTGTCATAATATAGGTACATATAATGGTAATAGTGGATAGTGTTACACTATTTATGTATACATATATTATGTCATATAAATTACGTTAGATTAAATTAAGTTACTATTTAGTGTAATGTAATAGCATAGCATATAGACTCTAGTCCAATCATAACTCCACAGAAGATAAGTTTAAGAGCACAATTTGTCTGCACACGTCTGAAACAAGAAAAAAAATTAAATGTAGAAATTTGAGATTCTTTTTCTCCGGTGTATACTGAATTTAATAATTTTTTTCTAGTATCAAAAACATTCTAGAAATATGCATCATCAAGGCATATTATAAATGGTTGGTTGGAATAAGTTGCTCTCACAATAAGTCCACCATTTTACAAAACAATATTATCATCATTAAAATATTAAAAGATAGCCAAAATATGCAAACACATAATGTGAATATTTTACGGTTTATAGTAAACAAACATGAAGATGATATAATTAGTTTACCAAAAGATAAAATGAAAAATATCTACCACTTTGCCAAACCATACAAAGTAGAAATCCAATCCAGATCAGATATCAAAGAAAATTGGTATCAGGAACCTAATGGTGCCTTGATTTGGTATACAGATGGATCTAAAAAGATAAACGGCACGGGCTCAGGTGTATATGGTATATCACCAAAAGCAAAAATATGCAAACACCTGGGCCAAAATGCAACTATCTTTCAAGCAGAAATAACTGCGATAACAATATGCGCCTATGAAAATATAAATAGGAGATACAGAAATAAAAAAATATACATTTACTCAGACAGTCAAGCTGCACTTAAAGCACTAGACTCCTGTAAAGTAAACTCTGTTACAGTTCAAAACTGTATCAATGCATTGAACAAATTATCAATAGAAAATAACAATAAAATTGTATTAAGATGGGTGCCAGGACACTCTAACTATGAGGGTAATGAAGAGGCGGATAAAATGGCCAACAAGGGGGCTGACATGCTGACCTATGGACCAGAGCCTCACTGCCCCATTACAAATAGCACTTTAAAAACGGCACTCTATGGGAGAATGCAAGAAAAAGCTATTAATAACTGGTTAACAATACCAGGACAGAAACATGCGAAAACCCTGATTAAAGGTTTCTCATCAAAGAAAAGTAGAGACTTTCTCGAACTTAATAAAGAGAACCTAAGAATTCTCACCAGAGTACTAACAGGACACTGTAGACTCAATAAACACTTATGTATAATGAAACTAACAGACATGTATCTGTGCAGATTCTGCATGAATGAACATGAAACTCCTTTGCATCTACTCACAGAATGTGAACCTATAATGCAAACAAGAGCCAAAATAATTGGCTCACACTTTCCTGATCAAGAACAGATCAAAGGAACTAACCCACACAAAATTTTGAATTTCTTTCAGGTTTTAGGTCTGTGGGAAGACATCTAAGGACTAAATCCCACAGTGGACTACATCTGGAAGTCGAGGTGGGCAAGGTCTTTGGATGGAGGAAAAAAAAAAAAAAAACATGAAAATGTACTTACATTTCTCTGTAAGAGAATCAGTCATCACAGCCGAAGCGTTGAGCCCCTCCGCAGCATTACGCACATCTTCGCTTGTATACGCCCCTTCCTCCATGCACGTACACTCCTTTTCATCCATCACACGTCCTAATCCAACTCCCCAATCCTTTAAAACATCCATACTATTGCCAGTTCCGTCCGAATTCGAACAACTCTTCTCCAAAAAGGGGTAGTATGAACCACCGTCCGATTGCCCTAATAAATCAAGCGTCCCATCCAAAACGAAACACGTAGAATCTTTTGTCACGTCATATACCATCGTTGCTGATGTGGTATCGTCTTCATTATTGATCGCAGTTTCTTCATTATCGACTGGACTAGGGCGATCAACAGACAAAGATGTGGTTGGTTTCCCGTGTGCCATTATATCGGAAGGATCTATAACGGTCGCCGCCAGGTTGTCAAACGGATCGTGCACGAGATATTTGCGATATTTCTGCGGATCCGTAACGATGAATGTATCAGTGGTTTCTTCCATTGATGAGTTGTTATCGGCGCATGATAGATCGTCCATATCCATCTTCATTGAAGATTTTCCTGCAATTCATAAACAACCATAATCAATAAAATAAGAGATAACATTTGAAAATATTTTGTGAAATGCCAAGTGCAGCTCAGGATTGAATTATTTTTGAATTTTTAAAAAGAGAACACAATCATGTAACATAATATGTTGTAGCTTTAGCAATAGCAAAGAGAACACAATCATGTAACATAATATGTTGTAGCTTTAGCAAAGAGAACACAATCATGTAACATAATATGTTGTAGCTTTAGCAATAGCAAAGAGAACACAATCATGTAACATAATATGTAGTAGCTTTAGCAATAGCAAAGAGAACACAATCATGTAACATAATATGTAGTAGCTTTAGCAATAGCAAAGAGAACACAATCATGTAACATAATATGTTGTAGCTTTAGCAATAGCAAAGAGAACACAATCATGTAACATAATATGTTGTAGCTTTAGCAATAGCAAAGAGAACACAATCATGTAACATAATATGTAGTAGCTTTAGCAATAGCAAAGAGAACACAATCATGTAACATAATATGTTGTAGCTTTAGCAATAGCAAAGAGAACACAATCATGTAACATAATATGTTGTAGCTTTAGCAAAGAGAACACAATCATGTAACATAATATGTTGTAGCTTTAGCAATAGCAAAGAGAACACAATCATGTAACATAATATGTAGTAGCTTTAGCAATAGCAAAGAGAACACAATCATGTAACATAATATGTTGTAGCTTTAGCAATAGCAAAGAGAACACAATCATGTAACATAATATGTTGTAGCTTTAGCAATAGCAAAGAATTGACAGGTCTCCCACTCTTGTCTGTATATTTTCTAGTGTCCTATATAAAGCAAAGATCTGTAATCTCCGTGATACAGGAGAGACGATGGTCCTGGCTGGGACATGTTCTGAGAATGCCCAATCATAGTTGGCCAAAATGAGCAATGCTCTTCTGCCCGCAAGGGTTTCGATGGCCTCGGACAGCCCTCTTTCACAGTGCGCCGTTTCTATAACAATTTACATCAGAGCACTGGGAATGTCGTGGGAAGAGATGACGCAACTGGCAAACAGTTACTCTAATGGGAGGCTGGTTTCTGCCCTGTGCTTCCAAGAGGAGTGTTGGGGGCGATGATGATGACTAAAAGCTGATATTCATAAAGCATTACGAATAAGCCATTAAGCATCTTCAATCCCACATAGTGAGTTATGTCACCTTCCTGAATGTCATGTCTGAGTGATATTTGCCAAGATAGTTTATTGGAACAGATTAACAAATAAGCGAGCTGATTTTTTGATTAAGGAGGTCCATCTCTGGTAAGAAATTAGACATGTGTATGGTACATACCCGTATAGAGCTGAGTATCCTGTGTGAGGATATCGTGATCCGGGACCCTGGCAACGGGGACCAATGTGAACTTGCCATAGCGCCAAGGAGATGAATCTGGAAAGAAATTAGAAGAATTTTAATATCAATTGATTTTTCATGTAGTTACTTAAATATTAGATAATAATACAGTGGAACCTCTCATAACGAGTAATTCGCATAACGAACAAAAAAAATGTGAAAAATTTGCTCCCATAACGAGCGATATTTTGCATAACGAGTAACATAGAAAGGGTAGGTAAGTCCGTTTTTCACGACATTCACTTGTGACCTTGTGAGCCAGGACTTCCGCGCCAGTACTTGTTTAGCACTCGCTCCGTTAGCGCCTTGGTTTCACATGTGATCACCCATTCTTCCAAAATTTGTATTGATATCATTAGTATTTTTTTTATGTGCTAAGTATTATAATATGTTCAAAATTGTCCTCGAAGAAAAAAACACAAGAAGACAGCCAGAAGAGAATAAAAATAACTGTTGAAATGAAACATGAAATCATTGAAAAGCGAGAACAAAGTGTGAGCGTGGCATATCTAGTGCGCACATACGTGCGCATCATATCAGTCAACAATCAACGATCTGCACTATTCTCAAGAACAAAGATAAAATTAAGAAGATGGATGCTTCAAAGGGAATGTCAAGAATGTCTACGAAACGGTTACGTTTACGGTTAGTTCTCTAGTTAAAAATGGTTAATTATTTGTCATAAATTCATATTTTTATTTCGGTACGTTTTTTCCTTATCTAAATTGTATTACAAGTTGTTGCACTCTTTTATAAGTAATATTATTTGAATAAACGTTAATAAAAAAAAAATTATTAAGGTCTCCAATGCATTGTTGTATTTTACATTGATTTCTATAGAAAAAAATGTTTCGTATAACGAGTAAGAGTCTGGAAAGAATTAAACTCGTTATGAGAGGTTCCACTGTATATGACAATTACTTACTGCTTGTATGCGCATGTGTGCCCACACTGTCGTCATGCAGTATCTCCTCCTGAAACAAAACATATTCAACTATAACAAATGAACAACAAAATAGAATAAGTTTTCGAATTACCTGTAAGAAGCAGGTATTCATAAAAGATCATGCATAAGACATTCAACATCTGTTATTTGTTTTCAATAATTGGACAGGGATAAGATAGCAAAGCATTGATATAGGTGAAAATAGTACTGGAGTATGATAAAATAGTATCAATGTGATCAGCTGCCCTCCCCTAGAATACAGACTCAACATACATTGGATGGCATGTCGGAAATCACTGGAGAACAACCACATCCGTTGACCAATTTAAGTTGCCCCCATAAGCATGGCATGAGTTAAGTGTTTCTTCGGAGAGTATGGTTATATTTTAAATTGTGTTATTTTTCTTAGTATTGCCCCAGAACAGATTTTAATCTAATATATTCCATAATGTTGTATTTATGTTATTTTTGAAATGCCACAAGGTAAAAGTGTTTGGCAATAAGTATATTATAGCCTGTATGCGACTAACTTCGCACTGTCTATATTGTTTTTATGTGTTGAGAGCGCGAAGTTAGTCACGTACAAGCTATAGTATTTATTCATCAATTGATTAAACACAATATCACAGTGAGAATTAATAGTATTATGTAAATATACATTTTAAATTTTACATTAAAATGTATTTTCAGAGCATTCACTCACAAAGATAAAATTACCACATAGATATACTTACATGATGATCTGTTGGTAGGGCTGGTGGGGTGAGTAGCTCCTCACCTACAACTCCAGGATGTACACCAACACCAACCACCTGAAAGAGAAAACATAACAAATATATTATTTTTAAATCACATACTTTTATTATTCCTATAGTATGACAATCTGCGTGTTTCAAACAAGCTTCAGTTCATTGTCTACCATTTGAAAAAAAATTAAAGATTACAGTTTGTACGGAGGGCAATATTTTCACATCTCTAAAAATCTAATTTGTATTACCTTATCTAGCAATGTCTTTGGATGCGGCCTATAGTTGAGTATGATCATGGATAGCTCATGCTCCAGATCAGATAGCTCCTTGGCCACGTTGCTCCTGAGTCTAGCCTTCTGCTGTTGCTGATGCTGCTGGTGATGATGGTGTGCGTGGTGTGCGTGGTGATGCGAGTGGTGCGGGTGCATCTGGTGGAGTCCACCTTCACCTTCTTGTAACTGAAATAAAAGAAAACAAATCAGAATTGAAATAGTCAGAGAAAAAATAATACACTCTATACGAGGTCTCTTCCTCTAGGCATGTTTAAGTCTAATAACATTATAAATAAGTATCTTATATATTGACAGATATATTTCAGTTTATATGACACCGTATCATCAGATTTAATAGGAAATTAATACATTATTATGCGACTTCCAAATAAGATGGCATTGTCTTTACAAAGCTTTATATAATAGTTACATGGGTAAAATTTACATATGTAACCTTATACAATGGTTGATTGTAGAAACAGCTTTTTAAAAATGTTTGATTTACTTATCAAATTAAACATAATGTTTATTTTTTTATGGTTTTGAATAAAATAACTATGTATTTTAATGAAGACTTGTATTGTTCGTAAATAAATTAACACAATTATAGTAATTAATATTGAGAGAGATGCCATACCTTTCCTGGTTGTGAGACATTGCTTCTTGTTGAAGGAGATAGCAGAGGACTGCAAGACACTTCAGACGGGGACTGAGGAGACATAGGACCCTAAAATAAGACGAGAAAATTACATATAAAATTATTTGTTCTACGTTACCTTGACATTATCAAGAGAAAAAAGTGCTCATTTGAGTTCTTGAAAAACTAGTAATGAAAAATAAACAATGTTGTTTTTGCAGATAAATCTAAATTCAAAATACATTTTTATTTTTTCCTTAAGGAACTCGCAATCATTGTCGTGAAAATGCCATACTGTGAAAGACAGTTTTCCAGGGCATGCGTGAGAGCAAAAATAGGTTTCCTTTTTGGCTGGACATTCTTTAAACTTCATCATAATAATAATAAACACTTTATTGTCAAAAATAAATTTTATCAAAGGCATACATATTGCCTTGAGGCAATGTCTTCCAGTAAACCTACTACAATGTCTCATATCTACCATAAAACATAGATTACATATCTTAATGAATATATTGGTGGTGCGTAGTTTATATTCTCACAATTTTTTATTCGTGAAAGTACAAGTAATGGCAAAAGTCTTATTATGTCTTACAGAAATAGATGCCAGTTTAGCCTGCAACGCAAGAAGATACGCATCATAAGTCTGTCCTTTCTGCTGTCCCCTAGGTCGCTGGTCTGCCCCTACTAGACTGGGTTGGTGGTACGGGGGGAGCATATCTTGTGAGTTAGTGAGTCCACCACTACCACTCGTCAGATCATACATGTCTGAAATAAAAGTATTAAAAACAAAATAAACCTTGAGACAAATGCTTTACTGACATTTTTACATCATCATTAATGTTGATACACAAATGCTTTACTGACATTTACATCATCATTAATGTTGATACACAAATGCTTTACTGACATTTACATCATCATTAATGTTGATACACAAATGTTTTGCTGACATTTACATTGAAATCAATGTTGACACAAATGTTTTGCTGACATTTAGATCATCATTAATGTTGATACACAAATGTTTTGCTGACATTTACATTGAAATCAACGTTGACACAAATGTTTTGCTGACATTTATATTGAAATTAATGTTGACACACAAATGTTTTGCTGACATTTACATTGAAATTAACTGTGTCACTAATAATAATATGTTTTATTGACATTTATATTAGGATGAAACTTAACATAAATGTTTTATAACAGAAACTGTATGAGTAATCGTCGTTTATGTTCTTCCGTCCGCAAGGGTTCCGTCGGCCCGGGCGTCCCTCTTTCACAAAACACCGTTCCTATGACAACGATATCAGAGCGCAGGGAATGTCGTGGAAAGAGGTGACGCAATTGGCGCAGAGACTCTCTGAATGGAGGAGGCTGGTTCCTGCCCTGTGCTCCCGAGAGGAGCGTTGAGGGCGATGAATGAATGAATGAAATGTTTGAGAAACTGGATGAAGCGCAAAAATTCCATTGAAACCACTTTAGCGAAAATATCATTTGATGGCTTAGAGCGCAGATGTTGTAAGTGCTGTTTTCATAGTTTTGAGATAATCAAAGTAGAAAGTTTGAGATGCCATACCATTTAGTACTTACCACACATAGTTTTAGTTAAATATCTGGTCAATGACACAGAGTTACGCAATAATATTCCTACGGAATATACTTCAGATGATATAGATTCTGCACTTACAACATCTGTGCTCTAAGCCATCGATAATATAATAATTAATTACATAGTTGCTCTAAAACAACATCAATGTGTCTAGAAATGATTATATAGTTAATGCTAGTATTATATAATTATAATACTATAACTTACTATGATAATCAGTGAGCAGTGACTGATGCTGTGAACTGGGCTGATGTTGTGAATTTCTCAAATAGACACCTTGTAATAGCTGTTGGTTTGCTGCTTGTTGACTGGAAGAACAAAATCAAACCAATGAAAATCTAGATACATATTTATTATTAATTATTGGGTAAGTTGGGAGAGATAAACTCACTGTCTGAATATTTATTGTATCCAATTTAAATGTATTTTTCTATGAAATTGTTTGTAATCAATGTACAGAGAAGAATGAAAAATAAATAAATATTATAGGACAGAGAGGACGATCAATGAGTTACTAGAGATAAAATTGCAATTCTTTTGGAAACACAGTAGGAGGAAACCTCATCCTCATCAGTGCACAAACTACTGTATCCAATAAACAAACAAGTTGTTCTCTCCATGCCATAAAAAATAAGAATTCAAGATACCAAATGTTTCACAAGTAATGGTTTATGAATAACCGTCTTTTACAGTATACGAGGCATCCAAAAATTTACATATTTAATAGTTCTACACAATTTTACAAAAAAAACTATTAATCATAAAAAAAGATAATTAAATAATAATAAACCCGCCATTTGTACCACATAAAAGTGTACAATAAAGATTATTTTATTATTTATTTTTAAATAAAAATAAAAAAACACTCACCCTCTTAAATTCTGTTGCAGCAACATTCTAGAAAGATTGTCATTCGAAATCATCGATGGTTGACCAATGGCGAGAGCTGGTTCAGTTCCAACAAGATTCAAACCACCTGCCATGAGCTGATTGGTGGAAAGGTTCAACGCAGCCGCTCTCTGATTGGTCAATCCTAATTGTGGAACAGCCTGACTGCCGTACGGCCCGAGTTGGTTGGATATTGACACTTGCAGAGGTGCCATGTAGTTTGGTTGGAAGGGGGGTGTTAAATTAGGAACATTTTGTTGAGAATTTAAGTAATTTTGTATCGCAGCTTGCGGTATTTGTGACGCCATGTTAATTATTTGACTAGCTTGCGGCGTCAACGTAGGTGTCGGCCTTCTGACCGGTTCTTGAATCGGCTGCTGCGGAGAATCCATGTGCTGAGGAGGAGGTGAGAAACAATTTGAATCCACGGATGTCATCGAAGCTACGGAATCTTTCTTGGAAATATTTCTCAAACTATTTTTCCTAAATGCGTTAGGGTCCATACCATTTACCATAATAGGCGACGATGTAAAAAGTTCATTTTCATTAACTTTCTGAACTCTAAATTTAGAATACTTTTTGACTTCGGGTGTTTTTTCTGCTTTCAACGCTTCCGAATAAGTTGGTTTCGTTTCTGTCATTGTATTTGTTGAAATATGCGTCGCCGGGATTTGAGCGCTTGGAGGAGCGATTGAAGAAATAACTGGAGTATCTTGTACAGAACTGATTGCACTTTGCGTTTCTACATTAACTGATGGCGCATTTTGCACACTAACATTTTCATCCACAGAAGGTAACATAATAGAAGGAGGATTTGTTTCAGGCAGTTTATTTTCATCAACCAATCCTACTTTTGGTGATATCGGCACATCTGGCTGAGAAACATTTAATGTAGAAGATTCATTTGTCGCCGTTGCAATTTTTTCAAGATCTTTCGCTTCCTTTTTCGGCGAATCCGTAATTGACTGCTGTTTAACCTTATCATTTGCAACAGGACTCACTAAAAACCTTGAAATCTTTCGAACGGGCTCCGGTTTTAATTTTTTAGATTCATCTCCCGTTTTCTTCGCACCTCTATCTCTAGACCTCGTTCTCGTTTCTTTGCTTCCCTCAGCGCTCGTTTGCCTTTCGACTTTAGGCGGTGGCAGATCTGTTGGCACTTTGAAGCTATCATTACTACTATTAGCACTAATTTTGTTTGGTTCTACTATATGACTGACTATTTCAGGAGATTTAACGGGGATCTGACTAGAATCTCCTGGTATTATTAAATGCTGACCGTTATTACTACTACTTTCTAGTGTGTTAGGAACATTTGCCGGACCGTCTGTGACAGTAATTTGCGTGTCTTCTTGCTGATTATTCATCTTTTGATTGGGAAGAATGGCTACATTTGAAATATCATTGCTCTCTTGTTTTGTCAAAACATTTGACGATGAGGCTTCGTCGTTTGTTTCTTTTGCAAACGTGGAATTTGCTTCTGGAGGCACCATTATCTCACTATTTTCTGGAGGAAATTCAACTTTATATGGAAGTAAGTTAGGGTCTACTGCTAAATCATTTGGAGGAACTGATGTTTTTGGAATCAACGGATCTACAAAAGTGGTGTTTGTTGGTGTTTTTGAAGCGTCTGATACAACGGGTTGAAGGTTGCCGCTATCTTCACCGGTGGACAATGTTAAGGGTGACGGATCATACGTTAATTCAGATATAAGATGATCGTGGCTCGCAGTTGGGGTGGTGCACTCTGAGTTATCCTGGTTGGAATCTGTGAGGTTCTCTTCTTTTTCGGTGTTTTCTGAATCATAATCCGTCTGAAAAAAAATGTATTGTACATTAATTAGTTCCTAAACTGAAAACTTATAACCTTAAATTTAACATTGATTTTTTTGACTTAAATAATTGTTTATGAATCGAGGAGTGATAAAAATTTAGAGTGTAAGGAAAATTATAAAATCCTGGTATCTGAAACCTAAAAAAAAGCCTAACTTTTGAAAAATCAACTAACACCAGCTTCTAGATTCTGAGAATAAATCTTTAACAAAACCAAGTTGAATATTAAATATTTCTTGAAATCTGAGATCTAAGCCAAAGTAAGATGATCAAACATTGACCAGTCCACAGCGATATGATCACATAATAGAGAACATTAAATATTACTAGATGAGAATTCTGAGAGATCGTGTGCGTAACAGTGATATACGAAAGGAATGTGGAATGAAAGTTGGTGTAATAACAAGGATGAATGTAAATAAGTTAAGATGGTTTGGGCACGTGGAAAGAATGAATGAGGACAGAATGACTAAGAAGATATATTTGTCTGAGAGGAATAGTGCTCGGAGACGTGGACGTCCGAGGATTAAATGGCAAGATCATTTAAATCAAATCCTACAGGACGGTCACGTGTTGAGCACGTTGAACAGGAGAGCATGCATGAGGAATTGTATGACAGTGACGGAAGCGAAAGATGTATGCAAGGATAGAAGGAAGTGGCGCTCAATCCTTTCTGCCTACCCCGCGAGGGAAGCGGCGGGATGGTATGTATGTATGTAGAATGTTAAAAAAAAAACTCAATTTTACAAGAAATAGATATGTATATTAGGTAGCGATAGTTCACCTTATCGTTGATGTTAAGCCTTAAATTGGGCACCGAGGGAAGAATATCCGGTTTAGAAGCCAACTGGGCGGCTATATCCTTCACCAACTCAATAAACGTGGCTGTCTGATGCTCTGGAAGGAGTGTGTTAGCCACCTACAAAAATACAAATAAACATTAGTAACGTAAGTATGCAATGATGAATAGGTCCCTGGTAATGAGCAGTTCTTCCACTCATTCTGTAAGTTTTCAAGTGTCCTATAAGTCAGGTGTTTGTAAAATCTCATTATAAGACAATTGACATCTATAATGAAGTATGCCACCAATCCTCAATGACTTTAGCGCAGAACAGACAATTTGCACTTGTGGGATATGCTGTGATGGTATAATAGTAGTACTTTTCTAACTAAAGATTTCCAATACTTGGATGACCTTTTTTAAAAACTGCACTGTTCTCAAGAATTTTGTGGGAAGAATGGACTTAATTGGCACTGACATGCTCTGAATGGACCATGTCGGTTTTTATCTTGTGGTCGCAAGCAAAGCATTGAAGATGAGTTGAAAACATAAAAGAGTATTGTCCTTTTGTCTACAAGGTTTTGGATGTTTTGGACAATCCTCCTTCACAATACACTGTTCAGTTTGTTTCAGGGTAAGTTGAATTCCGATTTTTTTGAAATTTTATGCAGTGTAATAATTTTATACAGGGTCTGATCATTTTTCACTTGTGAACAATATAGTGTAATAGTGTAAACTCTCATAAAAAAAGATGCATAAACTCACTAAATTAGCTGCAAACTCTTCAGGATTGACATCATTAACGTGAAACTTAAATGTGACACGTTTAGACTTGCTCTCCAGCTGACATTCCACTTCAGGCCCTTGCAATGACAGCACCGACAGTCGTGGATAGCCAGAGGTGCTAGAACTGCGATCTCCGCCGCGACGACGTTTGCCTGAGCGACGCTTCTCGCCGCTGCCTGTAGATGTGGAAGATCCTAAAAAATAAACGAAAAATACATCATCTGCAGAGACATATTATACTTACTCTTTTTGCTCATCATGGCTATACAAACAAGTTAACAAAACAATATGAAACATCAATATTACGACAATGTTTCTGCTAATTCTAATGTTCTTTTTGAGAGGACAGGATAGAAAAAAAATATTTTTATTTTAAATGGCAATTCTGCAGCAATTGAGTCATCTCTTGCCATGATATTCCTAACAATCTGGTGTTGCTGTCCTAGGAACAGTGCGTCATGAAAGAGAACACTCATAGCAAGCACTGAATAAATACATTCAGTACTCGTATCAAGCCTCTTCAAAACACTATTTTATTAACAAGTGAAATTTTGCAAAATTACCTGTCTTTGACAGGATATAAATGAACAAATATATCGACGTTCCAGTTCCACACATCAACAAGTCGAAATTCTCAAAATTTTTGATTTAATTGGTGATTCATGAAATCAACTCCACTCTATCAATTCCACAAACAATTAACTTTAAAAAATACATGGTTCTCTTTATAAATTAATTATTAAGTTAATGAAAAAAAATAATGTACCTATTTTCAATTCCACAAATTAACATTTCAATTTTTTTTAACTATTGAAGGGAACAAAGACAACATAATGTCTCTAACAGTGTGATTATTATATAGTACCTATATTTAACTTTTTGTTTTGTGTTTTTAAACCATAATATAAATATACCTAAATTACAAAAATGGCGATTTCTCAAATGTACGACATTTCGATTTGTTGGGTTGGAACGTCGATATGACAATGTGAAATACTGCTAAAAGTGCGATTATCAAATTTTGAAAATCCCTACCTTCCGGCTTGGGTTGGCTAATTTCTTCTAAACCTTGTTGCTGCAATTGTCCCAATACCTCCGGCGGAATTTCCGACGGGGGGGTAATAAAATGTTCGTTTTTCCCATTGTTTCCATTACTATCTCCAGTTGACTCTCCGACATCTTCGTTGCTACGTCCTTTCGGCAACAGATTTTGAACTGGCGTACCTTCGTGACTCGAAGTCCGAGACAACGGCTGCGAAATTGAAGACCCTAAACTATCCGGTTTTCTAACGTGACTTTCTAAAATTTGAATACCGGTATATTGCTGTTGTGATTGTGTTTGCGTTTGTTGCTGCTGGATACCAATTTCATTTTGAATGGGATACTGGGCTGGTATTTGTTGCTGGAATTGAGTCTGATCCTGTATAGATTGTTGCGTTTGTAAAATGTTTCTATTTTGTTGCTCATTCATCATCATTTGTTGTTGTTGTTGCTGCTGTTCATTTGATATTTGCTGTTGCTGTGCGTTCAATATTTGTTGCTGATCATTTATCATTTGCATTTGTTGTTGTTGCTGTAACTGTGCCTGTTCGTTTGAAACATTATTCCTAAATTCCTCTCTCATTGATTGTTGATGTTGTAAATGTTGCATTTCTTGTACTTGTTGCTGCAAAGCTTGTTGATAAATTTGTTGATTTAATAAATTCTGTTGCTGACTAGCCATAATGACCGCAGCTGCTTGTTGCATGGCAACTTGCTCAACGGTCGATGCCAAATTTTGTTGCTGTTGTAAAATTTGCAATTGTTGATCAGGATGGTATGCCATATTGAATTGTTGCAAAGGATCCATCTGTGGCAACAAAGGTGGATACTGATCAGTGAATTGTTGTTGAGGTAGTAAAACTTGTTGCTGCAACTGCTGTTGTTGCTGCAAAAGTTGTTGCTGTAATTCCATTGCATTCAAAATTTGTTGCTTTTCATTGACACTCTGCATATCCATTTGACTCTGATCCGATATTTGCCTTTGGTAAATTTGTTGCTGTTGAGGGATTGTTAATAAATCTTGTAAATTTTGCGCATTCTGATTGGCTAATCGAGCCAGATTTGACTGTAACTCTTGAGTGGCCATAAGCTGTTGCTGGTGAATATTATTCAGTTGCTGGACGTTCAGAGTTTGACCTGGTTTGTGTTGTATTAACTGTTGCTGGTGAGCCAACATTTGTTGATGTACTAAAGCTTGTTGCGCCAATTGTTGAGTATTAAGTTGCATTAAAACATTTGGTAAATGTTGTTTATTTAAATTTGGTGAATCTAAAGATCCGTAACCTATAGATGCAGCAGTCTGAGAAACTTGATTGTGCAACATATTTTGCCCACTATTAATTTGATGATTCAACTTAGAAAGGTCCTGATCATTACTATCGTCGCTCCCTTGAACTAATTGCTCGCCTTCGCCACTTTCCGCTTTTTGCATCACCGCACCTCCATCTTGTTTTAAAATTATTTGAGTTAGTACACTTTTTAAATGTTGTAACGAAGGATCGGACATGTTATTTTGTGCCTCCATTGCCGCAGCTCGTTGTTGCGCATAAGCTTGCTCTTGTTGTTGCTGGGCAGCTTGCTGCACAATCTGTTGACTCTGATGCAACTGTTGTTGTAACAGGGCATCTCTGACCATATGTTGCTGGTTAATAATTTCTTGATTCAAACCGATCTGTTGTTGCTGATTGGCGGCTTGTTCTATCAACATCCTTTGAGGAATGGACGGGTCTAGCAACATCTGTTGCTGGTTAAACAGTGTCTGTTCCGCCGTTGTAAGAGGGGACATGCTGGCCTGCTGGAGAAGATTTTGATGTAACAAATGTTGCAAAGTGTTTTCATCTGTTGTAGCTAGGTGTTGCTGTAGTTGTTGCTGAAGCAAAGCATTATGCTGGATCAAACTTTGCTGATCCATCCTAAAAATAATAGAAAAATATTAATAATAGAAACAGTATAAGAAAGTTACTAATTTTTGACAGAATGAGGTGTGGAATAGTAAAAAAAATTGAAATTGCACATACCATGCCTGTTGCTGAGCATTTGCTTGAAGATACTGTTGCTGGTTACCACTGGAATAGCCCTGAGATTGGTTGCTGCTACCAGTTATCTAAAAAAAATAATAAACAAGTAAAAATATAACTCATGAATTTGTTTTTTCATAATGCAAAATATGTTGACTACGGCTAATTCCTGTTCAAAACAACCAGACCATGTTGCTCAATGTCTTAGATTTTTTTTTATACTTTGCCTGTTAATTACCTGATATGTTGAGACTTTCAAACAAGTATTATTATTTTTTTCCTCTCGAAATTTTTTTTTTGGCGGCCATTTTGTAACGTGCCGTGGGTGATTTTTGATGAAAGTAGATCTTTAGAAAAATTATTGTATCTTTTTTATTTATTAACATATCGAGATAATTTAAAAAAATATATTTTAAGTAAAAAAAAATCTAGTTTAAAAAATATTTTTGATCATCGGTATCTATTGAAAAAATTACTAAATTATGCTTCAAATTTACAATTCAAAAATTGAAAATTTCTCATCTTCGCATCATTATTTCTGAATGAAAACAACAAATATCATCATTGATATTTTTTTGAATTGTAAATTTGAAGCATAATTTAGTCATTTTTTCGATAGATACCGATGATCAAAAATATTTTTTAAACTAGAAAATTTTGTACTTAAAATATATTTTTTTTAATTATCTCGATATGTTAATAAATAAAAAAGATACAATAATTTTTCTAAAGATTTACTTTCATTAAAAATCACCCACGGCACGTTACAAAAATGGCCGCCAAAAAAAAAATTTCGAGAGTAAAAAAATAATAATACTTGTTTGAAAGTCCCAACATATCAGGTAATTAACAGGCAAAGTATAAAAAAAATCTAAGACATTGAGCAATGATTTTTCCATTTTTTGGTGGTTTTTGTTTCGATCGATACATATCTATCACTTGAAATTACATGTTAAATTAGAAAATTTCTCACAAAAAAATAATAATCATGCAATATTAAATGATACCAAAAAAAAATTCAGGTACCGTGACACAAGAAATGTTGCTAGCAACACTTTTTGCTTTAACCCTCAAGACTTCCTAAAAAGTATTTCTAGAATTTATCTGTGTGAGACTAACCTGTGTGTTGAGATAAGGATAGAGCATAGTGTCCCCCTGTAGCATATCTGTCCCCGTCATCATCTTCCCCTGACGTAATTGTTGCTCCAAAATCTGTTGCTGTTGTTGCTGCTCCTGATTGAATAACATCTGAGCCTTCTTCTCTGCTCTCTCCCTGAAAACAAATTATTTGTATCATAAATAACAAATCTAACATATTTTTAGTGGTTGTTTATTTGGCTCATTGTTAATGCTTATGTGTTTTGACTCATTTTTAATGTATATGTTTTTCCGACTCATTTTTAGCATTTATGTTTTTTATGACTTACTTTTAGTGTTCATAGTCATAACTTACATTTAGTGTTCATATTTTTCCAACTTATTTTTAGTATGGATGTTTTTGTGACTTATTTTAGTGTTCATGTTTTTCTGACTTATTTCTAGTGGTTATATTTTTCTAATTTAGTCAAGCACAAATAAAGGATTACCTATTAAGGCTAATAAGCTGTGACTTGAGCAACTTAAACACAATCCTAGTATCCTCTTCCATAATGAGACCAGACTTGGCCATCTCGTTGGCAACCTCCAGACAGTCATCATGGACAATGTCAAACTCAAACTGGATGGCCTCGTTCTCCTTGTGAGTGTACGACCTGAAATCATTTACAAAAATTTATATTAATGAAATTATTCTAACATGTAACCTAGCTTACGCGTTTCTTATGCTTATATGTAAAGATGCACTCAGAAAGATTATGCATATTTATACTAGACTAACTAAAGTTAACCCTGATTTAATAAAATACATTACCCCCGGAACATTTTTTCTGCGGTTATTATACTCAATATTTATAAAATTTTGGACATTTATGAGGAATGCTTTTAATCCAGTATAAAGTAAGAACAATGCTAATCTCTGTTTGTCGTATCACTTAGTCAGGTCTAAAAATTGTAATAAAAGTTATACTTTATTTGTAAGTGCTCCTAATTTTGATCACATTTCCAGCATAACTACAAATGTATATTTGCAATCTTGTAATCGTGTTTAAAGGTTTATTTTACAAATAAGTTAATAGAAAAATTATCAATGTTCCACGCAGAAACACATTAGAAATACAGTAAAACCTCGTTATTTCGAAATCCAAGGGACCTCGAAAACCTCATTTCGAATTAGCGAAAACCCCGATAAATCGAAATTTTCGAAATAATTTTGATATACGCAGTATATATAGCCATACCGACCATACGTCATAGTAACAGCTGATTTGGACTAAACTTAAAAAATAATTTGCGTGTTAAAATAGTAGTATCACTTATATTGACGTTTTAGCATTATTGCAAGTATAGAATTTATGAATGTCGTACTGAAATGAATACCACACGACGTTAACTCATAAAAAGATTTAAACCATTTATATTTCCCTTCCACGGATCAAATAATGTAGTGCAATCGGCACTTTCGTATAGTCGATGGGTTTTTTAAATTTCGCGCGTTCAGACAAATTGTAAAAAAAAACAAATTGTAAAGCTGATGAAAGAGCCGCATAGAAAGCGCTAACAATTTTTACTACTGTTATACGCATTACTAATAAACAGGCGACCCTTTGTACGAGAACGGAATAGTTTGTAGTAAAACATAATAAAAACATGGGCGTATCGTGGTTTATCACAAATGTAAAGCTACTATCGCATACCTCGTTTTTGTCCAATCCTTGCATTTTGCACAACGTAGGTAACAAAATATTGATGAAACTAACACTTTTTGACATAACTAAACTACACACACACATGTAAATCTAAACATGTATGTACCTTAACAATACACAAATGTATGTATGTACCTTAAACACGGTTGAATATTTAAAAATAAATCATATTTATTTTAATGCTTCACTTCACAATAGATATTAAAAAAAAAACTGGGAAAAATATTTTTGACCAAATTTGTATTTAAAACGTGAATAAAAGTTCGGATATAAAATATTTATTTATTTGAAATGGAAATTATTTATATTAGAAAATAAAAATACTAAAACAAAATATTTTGGGTAGGTATAGGTACGTATGACGAGACGCCTATGAACAACACGGATGTACATAGGAGGTACATAATGTACATCGATCCCGCTGAGACATAATAAGCTAGTATATAGGTACGCATGTACTTAATACAGCTGTAGATGGTACATATTAAAATACAATAATATATTTACGGTGTTTACATACAAGGTAGGAGATCTACTTGGAAATTTGGAAATCCCGGTGTTAAATAATTATTATATAGCTGGGTAGGTCGTTTATTTGTATTAGTGTGAATACAAACTTCACAATCTTCACATAATAAGTTTTATTGCCCCTTCTAGAGCTTTGGGAGAAAACATGGGTATTTTTTTTATGACAACACATTGTTTTCGAATTACAACATACAAATTTCTATTGTTTTGTTTTGAAAGGACCAAATATTATTTCGAATTACGTATTAGCGGGGATTTCGAATTACAAATGTCTTTTGTATGAAAATTTCATTGTGGGGACATTTTTAGGAAGAATATTTCGAATTACGGCGAATTTCGAAATATCGGGGTTCGAATTAGCAAGGGTTTACTGTATGTCTTATTTATTCAAAATAAAGATTATTGCAAATTAAGTAATGAAAAATCAAATTACCTCTTCTTCGGATCAATGATTTTGAGTCTGAACTGCACATTGGTAATATCGGAATTGATAACAAGATCTCTCTGCACTAATTCCAATCTTAATCCAATATCCTCACCGAAGAACTCGTGGTTTAATAGCTCTTTCATAGCTGGTCTGGAAAAATAGCCAAAAAAAAAATGTATACAACTGACACTGACAGAAATCCACTTTATATTGACGTGATATTTTTAAATGATGTTAGATTAATTACTAACCTGTCTGCCTTGTTTGGTTTGATGCAAGACTCTATGATGTTTCTAACTTCAGGGTTCTGCACCTTCTCAAAGCTCTGCGGTTTAACACCCTATAATAAACAACAATTAACAATTACTATCAATAACAAACATGTAACGCAGCATTACACAAACTGACAGCAAACAGTGGATATATTATATAATGATCAGTGGTGTGTCTTTCATACAAGTCAAAAAGCCGGGCTCTATCTGAGGTTTTCAAGATTAAAATAATTAAAATATTACCAATCATTTTAAACTTTGTGTATGCTATGTAAAATAATTCAATGCGATGCTGATTAGACAGACCTTTCGCTACGTGCAAATGAGCTGTGCTACATGGTTTGTTTCACACACGCATTGTTCACGTGCACAAAATTCAAATGATGCTTTCTCATTTCATGATTTGTTATTCCAGGTAGTATAGATACACACTCTTTGTAGTGTAGGAACACATATTGATAATATCCGGATAATTTTTATAGCGCCATTTTGTGGACAGATCCACCTCAAGATAATCATGGTGTTAAGGAAAAAGAGTCCCAGATTTTTATAATGTTCCAATGATCATGCAATGATGGGTGCTGTCTGTCATTATTTTGTAGTTATAATATAACTTTTAAGGAGAAACAGATAATTTTTTTTCTCCTTACAAACTGTATAAAAAAAATTACATTGGAGTGGTGGACCTACCCAGTATGAAAATCTCAGACACACCACTGATAATGTTTGTGAAGCCATACAATTGTTGTAACAGTTATCAATACACACAAATGTATTCAAAGTAGTCGCATATAGTCATAAACCTTCAACTTGACGTAACAAAAATAGGGCATTTTTTATCGTTCACCCTCTAATAGTCCTCTAAAGAAAACGAGGCAGAAACCAGCATCCACATTCAGGAATTTGCCTCAAACCAAGACAAATTTTACCACAATATATCTTAAACTTGGATGTACAGTCGTAAGAATAGCGTATTGGTGATCGAGGCCTATTAGAAATGTCATGGAGGAAAGCACAATGCTCTTTTTGACCAAATATCATGGTTGGAGATTCTCAGTGATACACGATCCAGTCAGAAACATTTTCTCCACTGTATTACAAAGACAGGTCTTCGCGTGTCGAGTAAGAGAAATTGATGTGCATGTATTATGAGAAACGGCGTGAATGTGGAATGCGTATGAAAGGACAGATCAAATTGGCGCTCTATTCTCTCCGTCTATCCCACCTGGGATACAATATAAGGATATAGTATAGTAGTAGTAGAAATTAATCTCTCCTAAAATACATCACACGGGGCTCTGCACATGCCAGAGGATCGCTCGTTATGAAAACGGTCGGTGAATGTATTGAGGCATGGTGGTCATGACTTTTAGAACTGAGGGACCGACAGAGATGATAAAACTAGATAAGACTGTCATGGAAGACATGATAAAGAACAAGACACCAAATTGGACATATTTCCTTTTGGTTTATATAGCAATTTTTCATATTACATATTTGTGATTTTTTTTGTGCTATGTGTATTTTGGTTTGTTTTAATATGACGTGGTTAGATGAAAAATATCACTAATGTAGTGACAGTCTCGTCACTGCATATCATCACATCTTTTTATGTAAATTGCTAAGTCAATTTTCTTATGTAAATGATGAAGTGAAATATATCTTAGAATTAATTCTATGATAGATAGAAGTGAAAACTATTAAGATGTCTATCTTATTACATACCGAGACGACTTTCTTGTATATCTGTGCTGGTCCACTACACTCGCTGTACGGATATTCTCCTGTAGCCATCTCCAACATGCACATACCAAACGCATACACGTCCACGGACTCATCATAGTGCTCCTCGTACATCTCGGGGGCCATAAACTCGGGTGTACCTGAAAACATTCAGTGTATCATTAAATTAAATAAAATAAGTATTTGTAAAATAACAACTCTAAATTCAGAGTTTTTTTTTTTTAAAAAAAAGATATATCTGGGTTTTATTATAAACCCAAATACAACTTTATACACCTTCCACAGTAAGCTAAAAGCTTGTGTCGTGAAAGGGGAGTTTGCCGGCACCTGGGATCGAACCGCGGACCCCTTGTTCAAGAGGCCGAGACTCTACCTCCAGGCTACCGACGAACTTGGAACGGAACATTGTCCATAGACTCCTAGAGTTATTACATAAGCCAGCCTATAATCATTTTGTATGCGTTGGTTCATCTTTCTCATACTGGCATGGTGACAATTAAGAACACATTCATAATGGGTGGCATATGCCATCATGTTTTACAAACATCGGCCTTTTATTGCGGTAAATTTACAGAGATGTCTGGAGGAAAATGGAGGAGGTTTATTTCCAGCACTAAACAAGAATAACTGTTGGTAATCTTTTAAGAAAAGCGGGAGACCTATTTTATTCTGAATTTTCAATGAATACAATATGTAAATAAAGAAAATTCTGACCTATAACCGATTTAGCAAAACTCCTATTCTTGAGTGTGGCGAGTCCCAGATCTCCAATCTTGACACTGCCCGTGGTTCCGGTGATGAAGATGTTATCGCACTTGAGATCTCGATGGATGATCGGCGGCGTCCGAGAGTGTAGAAAGTTTAGACCCTTTAGAATTTGTCGACACCACGACTTTAACACCTTCGGGTTGATCTTTTTAAAACGACGTAGATAGCTGAAAAAAAAAATAACACAAATGATTTTTTTAAACGACTTGTGCTTCAATGGATTTTTCACACACATAAATATTGTTGTGCAACGGCGGCTGGTGTGGCGTGGAGGTAACACTCTTGCCTTTGAGTCATGAGGGTCCGGGTTGGATTCCCAGCCAGGGCAGAATGAAGAATGACCTTTTTCAGATTGTCCTGGGTCTGGGTGTTACATGTAAATGTGTTTAGTGCATTGTATATATGTGTATTATCGCGTAACAAGATTCATATCTTATTTTGGGACTATTTCGATCTGTGTAAATTGTCTATACATGTTATGTCATATCATTTTAAGTTTTTTTTATCCAATATGAATTGCATCCAAAATAATTTTATGACTGTGGGGTAGGAATTTCAAGAAGTAATGGAAACCTTTTTTAACAGAAAAAAGTCTGCTAACAGTGTTTTACGTCAAAAAAAAACTTTGTTAATTAACCAATTAATGAGTTAACTTCCAGCACTGTAAAAATTAATACTCACGACTTGAGTGTTCCGGACAACATGAGTTCTGTGATGAGAACTATATTCTTCTTCTTGTTACAGGTCCCCTCCCAGTAATTGTAAAACCTCACAATGTTTGGATGCTGCAGTTTCTTTAACATCTCCGCCTCCTCTCGGAAACGGAGACGCTCAGTCTTGTTCAACTTTTTCTCCTGGAAAATTAATAGAAAAAATTATGTCCCAAAATGTTCTCAGATACAAAAATCATGAAGATAAATAGTTTAAAATTACACAACAATAGAATTCATAATAATTAAAAATTAAAATTAAAAAAATTTCAAATTAAGACATTGATTGAATCTTTCTTTTTCAAATTCAATTGCAAATACAAAGCAAAAGAATGAAACAAATGTGCATTCAAAAGATATTGCCCTAGTATTTAAAATTGTTAAATAATGATGAATATATTTATCCCACAATGGACTAAATCTAGAAGTCGAGGTGGGCAAGGTCTTTGGATGGAAGAAAAATAATGTGCAAGAAGATGTGCAAGAAGAATAAGTATTGACACCCAAAGTGGTATATATCCACTCTTAGGGGTCGACAACAACATACAAGGGGTCCATAGGAACTAAAAAAGAATTGAGGGTAAATGACATGTAAATGGAGGTCCACGATAGTGGAAAAATTTAAGCAGGTTTTGACATCAATTTTGACATTCCACGAACGGTATAACCCAAATGTACTTTTCAAAATATTCCTTAACAAAACTGAGGAGATTGCAACACATTTTAAACTCCTATAGCAAATTAAAAATCTAGAGACAGTGGTGATAATGTTGCAATGATATAGTGAGGGAGACATAAATGTTAAAATTGATTTATCTTACCAGCAATTCACACCATGCCACAGCAACTCCAGTCTGTGTATCCAGTCCATGGTAGACTGTCTTGAATGAACCACGGCCAACCTCCTTGTCGTACTTGAAGAATCTGAACATAACATAATTAACAAAAATGAGTCATACCAGAATAAATATAACTGAATGTGACTGTTACAGAATAAACATAATTGAATGTTGTGACAGTTACAGAATAAAGAAAATGGAACGTGACAGTAATAGAATAAACAAAATGTAATGTTGTGACAATAATAATAATAATAAAAATCTTTATTGCACTAAAAAACAAACATTAATAAAATATAAACATTGTAGAACCAGACAAATAAATTTGTGCAATGGGCGAGATTATCGCGGAAGCGCAATATCTTCCAACTAAACCATCAATAATAATCATCATCTCGCCATATAATAATATTCTAGGGAGTAGAGGACAGAAACCAGCCTCCTCCATACGGAGCGTTTCTGCGCCAATTAAGTCACTTCTTCCCACAACATTCCTAGTGCTCTGATGTCGTTGTCATAGGAACGGTGTAACATGAAAGAGGGACGACGAAAGATGGCCAACATTACCTTCCACAAGGGGAAACTCCGATGGGTTCCTCTTCATCCTCCTTGTGTCCCTCCTCTCTATCCAGCTTTTTCTGCAACTCCAGCTTCTCCAGGTCGTAGATTGGACCGTACACCAGATCTAAAACATCATATTATCCATAATTTATTTTTTATTTTATTTAAAATAATAAGCCCTTAAGCACACAAAACCATTAACTGTTATTTGTCACATGTTCAAAATGATCTATCATATATACCTTTAAAGTCGGTATTATGTTGGTCACCCTCCTGTGAGGTGGTGGCCTCACCAGGAACCACAGGTGCAGGTGAATGCGCTCCTTGTAGACCCTTCTCCTCAATCTCAATGTTCTCTTCCTGAAAAATTATAAAATATTGTCTTTATTTATTTACTCATATCGGATCATATATCATCACGCCCAAACTATAACATCGATCTGCATATTTTGCAAAAATCTTTTATTACATATTTAATCATAGCATTTTCTAATATATCACTTGTTTTATGATATTTCATTCTTTAATAGGTACTAATGTTCAAAAGTTAAAAGTTTGTAATTCTGTTATTAGGAATAATAAATTATGTATTTATTACCCTTTATTTAGCTCTCCTGTAAAATGACAATTTTGCAGATCCGACGTTACTTTTTGGGCGTGACGATATTTAGATATCTCTCTAGTGTTGAGCCAATTGAATCTCAAATGGAGAGGTATTAAATATATCTTCCATTGCATCCATTTGTTGTGATTGGACACTGAGGACACTCCAGTAAACAATGTGAAGATATAGATTGCTCACGCCACAGTCTCACAACACTGGGCTCATTTACCAAAAATCTCATAAAAAATATATATATATATTTATCTGTTTTAAAGACTTTTCGTAGTTTTTTTCTTATCCCAACTTCAACTACAAGTTAGCTGGTTTCTCCTGTACACTAACAAATGTACTTTATTTGTCATTTCTTTTATCATTCATTCAATCTAAGTATCCATATATAATTAATGTTACATAGAAATAAATTAATATATTTTTTTTATTGTCAAGGGAGGCTTTAATTAATCCTAAACTCTTACTAAATTTACTCAAGACCAACAACAGACTTTAAGATCTCTTCAACACACCCCAAGAAGTGTTAGCATCTATTCTATAAGCAGATATAAGGACACCCAAAATATACTTACACCAAAAACAAAAAAAAAATCCCTATTCAAATGTAAAAACAACAGAACACTAAACTAAATGTATTTGAAATAATAATATAACTATTTAAAACAAAATAACAGTATATTCACAAACTTTCACAACAACAAAACACACTTTGAGAATTTCTGTACGTAGCGCCCACAGAATTATTTGATTATTATACATGTCATTTTAGTTTTGCGCACTTTTAAAAAAGCTCGCGAATGGTAAGTGTTAAATTTGTAGAAAACTAAGTTCATTTCAATTGAAAAATATTCGACTGTCACGACTGCGCTGAAAATTACACTTATTTTTTTCTCCACTGTCTCCGAAGAGATTTTATCTAGTGAGACAGTGTAAATTTTCCACTGCTTGAGAACTGAATAGGACTACTTTTTTATCATTCTAATTTTATTTATTTTCATATCTTTGTTTTTGTGATGAAAAATATTTTGTTTTATTTTGCATATCGAATAAATAAATTTAATTAAACAATTCAGATTTACAAAAACAATTATTTTTTCTATATTAAAATAGAGATTTAATTTTATTACTGTCCAAGCAATTTCTTCTAGCTAACCCTTATATTTAAATATGAATAAAGTAAATTTTTTCGACGGCTCGATGAAAATAATCTGGACATAAATGTCGTGTACTGCTATTCACCATGTGCTGATCAAGACTAGAGTGCAATCCACAATACAGATGATATTGAGTGAGGAATATTTAACTGAATCATTCATCATAAAGGGAATAGGGATGTTTGTATGTATATTTGAACACGTAGAGAGAATGAAAGACGATAGACAAACAATAAGAATATCGGATTTATTATAAATAAGAATTAATTTAATTTAGAGTTTTGTTGGTGTGGATTAGTTGGAAGAAATCAAAGCTCTGAAATAAACTCTCTTTGATATTAGATCAATGATTGTATTTGATATTGTCATATTTATGTTTAAAATTACTTGCAATAAATTTACAGTAAAGAAAAAAAATTGATATATAATCTAAAAGAAAAACCTAACATCAGATTCATCTCTTCACACCACATTCTCTACAGGGTAGATAGAAAGAACAAACCGCTACATCAATTTATCCTAACACACTATTTTTGTTTTCTTTTGCATTTATAGATTAGATTTTTCAATCCTAGAAAACTGTATCCACATAGTTTGCGCTTTGCTACACCCCTTTTTTGGATACATAAACTTTCTACTTTATCCTTCCATCACTCACTTGCTCCACATGTCTAAGCCATCTCCGCTTATATATAAGCATTCTACTCACGACACATTTACTTTTTATTTATTTATTCTTTTTGCACATCATCTTTTCTCAAATATTCCCTTATTTTTTCATTTCTCACTCCATCCTTCATCAACAACAAAAATATCTAGTTATTTATTCTTTATTGTATACTGACGATAACAAGCAACTTTATACAAAACTGTATTAGCCACAAATACAATCAATTTACAAAGGGGAGTTTATCGTAAAAATGTCCTATTCTCAAGTTATTCAATGAAGTTTGCCACCCATCCTGAACTTTGTTTGACGAAACAGAGAGGACACCTTGCATGTTTATTACGTGTAGCCGATCTGCTGGCTACCCTACATGTAGGATATACCATGATGGTATAGATAGCTTATTGCTCAGTTTGCACCGAGCACCAATAAGCTAGTACGCACAAGATCATAATGACAGTTCCCCTGTAACAATATATGTAACACAATATCAATGGTTTAAAGCACAAAAGACACATGTCCACATTTGACAGTTTCAAGTAAACAGGTTTTGAAAGTTTGAGATTCTCGATTAATTAAATAATTTTAAATTAATTCAGAAGATGTCCACGAAGGAGAAATGCTTTTTAAAAATTAAGAAGATCAATATAAATGCATTCTCAAATACCTTATGTGACATGTTACATCTGTCCACAAAACAATGTTCATTTATGGACGTGTGACATTTATTTTTTATTAAATATTTTGATAGTGATATGATAATAATAATAAATGATCAATTTTTTTAAGATGCGCTGTTTTGTATAAAAACCACCGCAAGGGCCGATTCAAGAATCATAACACCACCTGAACAATAGGGTCTTTAACCTTGCCTTGAACAGCTCCACACTCTCCAGAGTTTGCAAATCAAAGGGAGTTTTGTTCCACAGCAACGGACCAACCTCAAAGAAGTCACGGACAACATAGTTAGCCAGACCCCCTCTACATTAGTACTATTGGTAATTATGTACTCAGACCCCCTAGACAAACCGTACTTGGCAATCGACTACAAATGAATTTTCGACAATAACCGCAACAATAGCACATAATTACACAGTACATTGTAGGTAGATTGTCGAAAAGTTTGCCAGTAGTCGATCGCCAAGTGCGGTTTGTCTACGGCCCCAGGACATAACTCATCTATCAATTCATTTTACCTAAATAGTGGACATGTGTCTTTTGTGTTTTAAACCATTGATATGTTTGCATGTGTAACTGTGTGTGTATATGACACATACATATTACAGGACAATACAGTTATGTATATACATCAGGATCATCATGTCCTAATTGAATAATATCCTTTATATTTAAATTATATACCAACATCATCATTCTAGTACACTACAACTATAGACATACCTAAAACAGCAGAGTTACTTGTGTTAGAGGGGTTGTTGTATAAGTTACTGCTACTACCGTCATGGTGTATCCCACAAATGGAATAACCAGCGAACTAACTGCACTTAGTAAACATGCAGATTGTGCCTTTTTTGTGCCAATAAATAATTAAGACAATTAGAATAGGTATCGGCGCTGAATTGAAGATGCTATTTCGTCATGCCCAAAATGCAACGATCTGTAATAACAGAGTTAAAAAACTTTTCGCGTTTATACAATGTAATGTTTAGTTTGAAATTTTTAAACAAATGATGTATTAAAAAACATTATGACTAAATATATAAAAGTGTTTTTTTAAATTTGTAGATCCGACATTACATTGTGGGCATCACGATTTGTCTTATACATCTAATCTTTTACAAACACATGCCTTTTATAGGAGACTCGAAAACCTACAGAAAAGAGAAGGAGGCCTATTCTTTACCGCGATAAAGTATAGGTAAGTTAGTTGTAGGAAATTATAATCGAAAATAATACAGTTAACTCACTTCCCAGTTAAAAACAGAATACAGTTAACTCACTTCCCAGCCAAAACATACAGTTACGATTAATTTACATAACGTATCTATGAGAATAAAGCAATCGTATTACGTAGAAGGACTGTATTAAGCAATCAACCACAACAACAGTATAGTCACATTACGTGATTGAGCTACGGAGAGTCCTGTAGAAGCTATTTTTGGATCTCTCCTGGTTTATTTTTGCGACTGACTGATTATAGTATAATAAAGACGACTGGACGTATGACGTTATCACAATATCAATAATGAAAACAACAATGATACAATACAAAGCAACAGAGAGTCTAACGCAGCAGTCGATTGTAGAGTTGAGACGTGATTGGCAATGAATGAAAACTTTTAAATCGCCAAACTGGCATAATGTAAAGAACATCAAAATCATCATCTCGTCTTTCAACGCTCCTCTTGATAGCACAAGACAGAAACCAACGTCCTCTATTCAGAGTGTTTCTGTGCAAATGGAGTCACCTCTTTCTACGAAAGCTGTTATAAAATTAAAAACACTGTTTGATTCCAACAACACTGTGAGATGACTGTTGATCTCACAGTGGAATTAAACAGTGTTCTTAATTTTACGATAATCTTTTATAATGCATTTCCACAATGTTACATTAGAAAATATAGAATATTTATCGTTCTACAACATCCCAAGCGTTCTGATGGTACAGATAGAAAAACTAAGTTGCTTCGTGTTCCAATTCAATCTCATGTTCCTCTTTTCAGTTGTTGAATGAAAGCTGAGATAGTAACAAGAATAAATGTGAACAAATTACCGTGGTTTGGGCACGTGGATTATGCTAGAAAATGAGAGGAATTTTGCTAGGATATATGGCCGTCCAAAAATTAATTACAAAATTGTATAAATCATATCCTCCAAGACAGACAATCAAGTGTGCTGAGCGAATCAAATAGAAGAGCACGCACGAGGAATTGTATGAAAATGACAGAAGCGAAAAGTATATGCAAATAAAGGAGTTTCAAAAAATAAGTGTCTTAAAACAATTTTGGATGTTAGGCGACATGCGCATGTTGAAAATGATACATCTTTGCTGAGGGCGCCGGAACACGATCTGTAATGTTTGTAATACAGGAAAGACAATAGTCTTGTTTGGCCCATGTTTTGAGAATGTTCAGTGATAGTTGGACAAAAAGAGTACTGTTCTATCGTTAACATGGTTCCGACAGCCCGGATATCCCTCCTTCACAATATATTATTCCTATGACAATGATATCAGAGCGCTGGGAATATCGTGGGAGGAGTCGACTCAATCGGTACATATAAGCTCTGAATGGAGAAGGCTGGTTTCTGTCCTGTACTCCAGAGAGGAGCAATGAAGGACTAAATAAGAGAATATCTCATGAAATATTGAAAGAATTTAAATAAAGTCAAAAATTAGGTGTGCTTAGAAAGGTTAACATCATTAATGAAATGAATAAGATTTTATCCCATTAATCACCTCTTCCTTTTGGTGACAAATCTCTTCAATCAATCGGTAACCTATTTTGTAAGCAAAACTTTTGTAAAAATGTATGTGATTGTATACTGACCAGATCTTGTTCAGAGATGAATGCATCGTCCTCGAGTCGTGCCACAAGTTTGTTACCGCTAGCGTCCAGATCTGGCATGGGAGGGGGAGGGGGCGCCTGTCCTGAGCCACGCCGCCTATACTCCACACCTCCAGCCTAGAAAACAAACAAACAAAAGAAATTTAGTAAAAACAAAACACAACTTCTATTTATGTCACAATTTACATTTCCTCTACCTTTGTACACCAATAAAGCATCACCCATGTGTGGGTGGTCAGCAAAGAGCAGACGCATATAAAGAACATACAGATAATACTCTCCATACCGTAAAAATAACAAATAATCGAGTGAGCACTTTGAGACAAGTCATTTTTTGACATTATTACTTTTTCATTTTAAAATATTTTTACATAAATGCATACTTTTTAAGCAAGATTATGCACAAACAGATGCAGTACTTATTTATATTAATGTATATATTTTACATCGTGCACAAATAGATGCAGTACTTATTTGTATTAATATATTTTTTTATATTATTAATATAGAACAAAAAAACTGTTTTAGATCTAATTCACCTTGACAATACAATATAATATTGCCTAGTATAGCGCATCATTATTTTAGTGTCGACATAAAAAAAATTAAATGCCCTCTGTGTGTTGGGTGTGTGTGTCAAATTCAATATTTTTTTAGTACTTATGTAGTACTCATTAATTATTATATTATATGTAGGTGTAATCATTTTAATTAGGTGTGTACCAATATGACACAATTAAATGGAAAAAATCCTTACTTTGCGACAATATTGTCATTGCATTTCATTTTAATATGTGTCGCCGAGTTTCGAAATCAGCCAAAACACATTTTTGTGATTCGGAGAAATTCGATAAAAACTATTTTTTAAAAAAAAAAAAAAGATATATCTGGGTTTTTGTTACCAAATACAACCTTATACACCTTTCGCAGTAAGCTAAAAGCTTGTGTCGTGAAAGGTGAGTTTGCCGGCACCTGGGATCGGACCTCATGTGCACGAGGCCGAGACTCTACCTCCAGGCTACCGACGAACTCAATTATACAAGTATCAAATGTACTTTCCTGAAGACAAACAAGTATGTTAATTATAAGATTGTTACAACCGTTCAATTTCAAAATAAATTTAAGTATTGAATAAAAATAAACTGTTAATTTTGTATACATAAAAATAGCTCCTATTGGTCGATTGAGTTATAGAGGATATTAAAAGACACATAAAGGCTTATAGTGGGATTTTTTTCTCATCATCATTTCATTTTAATTTTCTTGTACAAATGGTGAGTGTTTAGAAAGAAACAATTTTCTATGGCTATGGAATATTTAATTATGAAATATATAACTCAATTTTCGTGAAAATGAGTTTTAGTGAATTTTGAAATTCTTTTTTACTTTTATTAACACACACACATTTACTTAATGATTCTTTACTGTGTTCTGTTCTATTCTACTTTATACTTTACTTTTTCTACTCTATTCCACTACATTCTGTTGAATGACAATTCTCCTTCTGTCCTGTTTCAGACTTGTATTGTTTTAATGATTCTTTACTGTATTCTGTTCTATTCTACTTTATACATTACTTTTTCTACTCTATTCCACTACATTCTGTTGAATGACAATTCTCCTTCTGTCCTGTTTCAGACTTGTATTGTTTTAATGATTCTTTACTGTATTCTGTTCTATTCTACTTTATACTTTACTTTTTCTACTCTATTCCACTACATTCTGTTGAATGACAATTCTCCTTCTGTCCTGTTTCAGACTTGTATTGTTTTACTACGCACGTTTTATCATTGTCTAATAATAATTGTTGCGATGGATTTAACTCCTTTGTAAGATTGTGCATGTAATTTAGATAATAATATGCTGACCAATGTAATTATCCCTCAAAGCACGAACCGTGTTCAATTTTGAGGGAACAAATTGTATTTTATTTTTATTTTATTTATTCTGTATGGATCAAACAGTTGAAACAATAAGTACAAACATTAAAAAAACATCAACGAGCAAACCAATTAAGATCCCTTTCTTACCAAACAAATAAACATAAATTTGAGATAGTTTATTAAATAAAAAAAATACAGGAAGACTTAAAATGCCAAAACACATAAAAAAATGAAAAAAAGTGTGAAAAAGTCAAAAATGTAAAAATACACACATCCACCAAAGTCCACAAATCTAATCTCCAAAAGTAGCGTTTTCTATGTCAAAGAAGTAGGAAAGCATATTACATTGTTGATTAAAAACTTGTTTAAATATTGTTCTTTAACCTTCGCCTTACTGAAATAAAAAACCTACGCGCGCTCCTAACATGTGTAGTGACTACACATTTTCAAATAAGCTGTTTAAGATAGAAAAAATAGGAATAATCATAGCCAAACCATTCGGACAGTCATAAGTAAAGTATTGTATATGTGTATTGTAATAGGAAATCATAAAAATATATAAATTATTGCTGAAAACGTGAAAAAATAACATTGTCTAGCGCTCATGAACCTAGCGAGAAGACAACTCATTATGAATAGCGAAGGCCAACTGACGGCTGACCGCACGCATAGCGACGCATTGTGCAATCGGCATTCATCGGCCGATGGTCCGACATACATTTGCGTAAACTGCAGTGGTTGCAAACTATTTAATATGTTATTTAATTAATTTATTTATTGTTACACAATTATAAAGACAATCAATGCATAGAAAATGGATTATCCAACCTGTTCTAGGATTTAGCTAAGACAAAATATATGTATGTACTCATATCAAGATTATAATCAAAGTAAATGAAAAATTAAAGTATAACCAGCACATATAATAGTCCATACAACAGTTCAAAAAAAAGAACAGGCAACTTACAAACTTACAGATAAAAAAATGATTTACAGAAAATAGATAAAATTAAAAATCATTTTAACCGTAAAAGTTATAAGCAGTAATAGATACAATAAGATAAATAATTTTATAACTTAGTTCCAAATGTCTCTCGAAGAATCCGCACTTTTATTAACTCTTAAATAATTTTTTTATTTCACAATTAATTATTCTGGATATAATTTAACTCAAAAATTAGACTTAAATTAGACCGGTAAATTTATATATTAAAATTCAAAAATCTATTATAATATTAAATACATGGAATATTGTAAAAAAAATTTGAACGCAGATATTTCAGGCACGATGCTGGTATTTGAACCTGTGTTTTGAGCCTAATACTTTGATATCCTGTATATCTGGATTGGTAAATTTTTCGCGGCATTAGACTGTTAAGTTTTTGTATGATCATGACTGATACTGATAATATGGAGACTTATCTGGTTGTATAATACTGAGAAGTGTGGTTGGCCATTCCGCCGCCACGTAAAAAATAATATTATTACGTTTATGTTTATTTTAATTGTAGATAATAATATTTATTTGAAATGTTTACCTACATAATAATATTTATTTTAAATGTTTATATAATAATATTTATAAATAAATCGCTAATAAATCCATAAATAAAGTGCCCTCACAAAGAAATGAACTGAAAAGTAACGTTATATGATATACACCTTTCCCTCTTATGATACAATAATATGAAAAGTTGGTATTTAGAATAATGTAAAATGAATACCTACCTAGTTATAATTATTGAAATTATTATGGAACGGAAATAATAAATCACTTTGAAACCTCTGGATTTAAGTTTAACTTCGGAAGTAAAATAATATATCTCTATTGATAAAACACGACTTAGTGCTATTTCGCATAGTCATTCCACAGCACAGTTCGCGAGAGCGAGACGTAAATAGTATTCACTATCTAACGACAACAGCCGAGTACGAGCAGTCGAAGACACGTGACATACAGTTAATACATCGCGCATTTGATTGTATTAGTAAGATATTTTGTTTGTGTTTGTAATTTTATTTCCATTCTCCAAAAAATGTCTTTGAAATAGTCAATAAGTTCCAATTATTGTCAATATAATTTTTTAGTTCGATGCGTAAATATATGACTGAGGATTACCTAGAATCTTGACCTTCTATTTATTGTACTTATTGAAATATTAATTATAAACAGAAGCATGTGTACTGGCTACACATTTTAGTACGGCGAAAGTTAACAATGAACATAATTGAATTCTATTTTGTTTAGTAATTTATGTTGTCTGATGATGATGATGATGTGCAAAAAGAATAACATAACATAACATGTATTGACAATTCACACAGATCGAGCTAGTCCCAAAGTAAGATATGAATCTTGTATTATGGGTACTAAATGTAAATTAATAAAATAACAAATTGTATAAAGTTGCCATACCTGAGAGAGTCAACAAATTAAACTTTATTCACAAAAACTAACAAGTTCCTTCAAGTTGAGATGTGTCAATATAGTACAAAATACAAGACTACTTATTATTATCTATTATTAAGTTTTGACAGTTCTGTACACACATACAGCAGTGAGTAATTATTGATTTTGATAATGCAATTATTGGAAATTCTTATCTGTGGATAATGCACACTAGGATAAAATACAAACATCATTTATTATTATTATGGATATGAAGCAGGCAGCAAAGCTGATATATGCTTGAATGAGTCCATGATGTTACTGCAATCTGTCAAGTCCATTTAAAAAAAAAATTACGCACACCCAACACGTAGAAGGGACTTAATGGATTATATCACTACTTAGCCTGGACCTGCGGCTGACTCAGGAGTTAACCAACAACGCATGTAATAGGGCACATCTTTGTATTAAACTTTGTTTCTGTTGTATTCTTTGTGTTTATATATATATATATATATATATATATATATATATGATGTGCCTGTTGGTGTTTGATTGTTTTCAATAAATAAATAAACAAATAAAAATAAAATAGCAATGAACAATTGATACAAATTATAATGAATGGTGGTGTATTTTCATTGATTTGATTTGTACACAGTAGCCACAATGGGTAGATAACAATACAGTATATAATGTAACATAAGAAATAGTAATTTGTATGTAAGAATATATGTCATCAAAAGATAAGAATTTCAGTATGTATTACACGTGTAGATACGAGGGCAGATTGCGGTATAAGAGATAAGGCATGTTTCATATTGACTTTCAACGCTCCTCTTGGAAGTTTAAGACAGCGACCATCCTTCAGCCAATTTCTGCCCTTTGTGCCAATCTTCTTACCAAGGGAGCTAATTTCCAAATGAACTACCCCATGTAGAGGCTCAAGTATCTAAGGCTTTATCAGTGTTTCTTGCATAGTCAGTCGTTGTTTATACCGATGACCAAAGGAATAACTAAAGGACAGCTCCATCCTCAAAAGCATGTTACGCCATTCGTTACTAATTTTACACTTATTTAATATATTCAATGTTTTTAGTACTTCTTAGCCCCTTCAATTCAGCAACAAGGTATGCAACCCTTCCTGAGTGTCTCAATTTTTATTGGTACAGAGAGATGACTTGTATGTTTATCACATGCAGTAAATCTAACGACTGCCTCATTTGCGAGAAATAACATGATAGTATGAATGAATGCACGTATGCTGATTTCTCTTACTTAACTAAGAATTTGATCCACAATGTCAAGTCACATAGTTCTCAGACATCTGTGTTTTCTCTCACTAACTCTTTTAGATAAATACACCGTATTCTTCATCTTTTCATTGTCCATTTACTTGCATCATTATGTGTTAGTTGGAAGATATCGCTTCTGCGATAAACTCACCTGTTGTACAATATTATTTTTTTGTATCACATTATTATATAACTTTGTAAATATGTATTGTGCAATAAAGTTTATTATTATTATTATAATTGAATATACTGTGATGGTATGGATATAAGCAAATATTCTATAAGCCTAAATTTTAAAATTTAAACATTTTAATTTTTGAATATCATGATTTATAATTAATTACTACTCATCCTCATTACAAAAAACAGACAAACCTTTTACTAAAAGGCTATCATTTAAACGATCAGCATAATATTGAAGTTTTGTTCAGCAGAAAAATGTATTCTGTCGACAAATATATCATTTTGATATGCTACTTATGCCCAGCGAGAATATTATATTTGTATTGCAAATAATATGATATTGTAAAACTCTAAATTTAATCGACCAGCAAAATTATTATTTGACCAGCATAATGATTATTTGTGCAGCAAAATAAATAAATGAGCAGCAAACCGTGAGCTTATTTTAATTAAACATGTGAAAGCTAAATTTTTAATCTTGTTCAAATAATAAATCTTTGTATGTAGCATCTTTTTATGTGATTTTATATGTAGCATCTAGCAACGATTCTAGCGTTTTTCGACATTTCAGTTAGATATTTCGTTAATATAGCAAAGCGGAAACTGGCATTATTTTCGTAGTCATCATTAATTTGGTAAGAAATCACAAAAACTTCATGTGGATCAAAGGTAAATCAATATATAATTCTGCTGCTCAAATAATAATTCTGCCGGTCAATTAATTATTTTGTTGTGCGATTATTTATTTAGCTGTTAAAATTTGTTAATTTGCTGATATAACCAAGTTTGTTTGTAAAACAAGTGTTGCGATTATTTTTCATTTATTGCCGATGAAAACATTGTTTGCTGCGCAAATGACTTAAATGCTGATTTTTTCTTGCCGAACGAATGGATTGATAGCCGATCAAATAATTAGTTCCCTTACTAAAACGACTTCTTTCTCTATTACAGTTTTTTAAAACAACACCATTAAAATATTTATATATATATATTTCACTGAGAAATCCGCAAAACAGATCAACACAAAATTAAACTACCATTTTGAGTGGCTATGACTTCAAGATCTGCATGTTTGTCACAGGCAGTTGGTTCTCTGGCTATTCCACTTAAGAGAGATGTCGTAATGATATAAACACTTTTAAAAGCACTGAATTTTCACTTTAAAATGTCCCATTTACTACATTTCGAAATATAACAGATACAATCGATGACATAGCGCACAGATGTGGTACGTGCAGTTTTCATAGTTTTGAGATAATCAATGTTGAAAGTTTGAGATGCCATACCATTTAGTACTAACCACACATAGTTTTGTTAAATATCTCGTTAACGACACAGAGTTACGCAATAATATTCCTAAGGAACATACTTCAGATGATATAGATTCACATGCGTATAATAACTCATTTTCGCTAAAAAATGCACTTACCACATCGTATATCTTAATACATTTTATATTATTATTATTTATATTAAGATCAATAAAATAAAATAAAAAAAAAACAGGGAAAACTGTGTTGATCAACTTTGCTACAAAACATATTTAGAATTTGTAGTATATTTTTAATAAGTTAGTGAGGAAAGACTCTGAGATATTTTCACATTTTTTTACTGCGACATTCACAATCAAATTATTTTTATTCATCCATTTTTGAAGGATTAACTACGTAACAGTTTAGAGACATTGTGAATGTTTTCAAACGAGTATTCTACAATGCACATTTGTTACTTGATTGTAGATAGATCACAATCGATTTTAGCAAACTGTTGCCATCGACGAGATTTTTATTCTCTTTTTCTTGAAGGCTCCTCTCGATTGCGTGCTGTGGAAATGTGACACTTCTATTCTGTACTAATAAAGCCATCTCTTCCCAGGGCATTTCTTAGACGAATATTGTCATCAAAGGAATGGTACACAATAAAAGAGAGCCCTTCAGACAGCTAAGTAGTCTGGTTTGACACCCCCAAGTGCCCATTGCGGAGCCTATGGAGGTCGAAGAAAATAAATAAAAAAAAAAAATAAGAACCTTGTAGATAAATAACAGTTTTACTTTTTTGTTGAAAATTCTCAATACATGCCCCACACGTTATTTATTAGGAAGAATACAATAGGGAGTCAAGAAAGAAAAAATATATATGTATCTCCCAATGTAAGCTAATCGGAGTTATAGTCTTGGACTTTTAATCAATAGATACATGGTTCAAATCCCTCCACTTGGACCATGTTTTCTTCAGTTGCGCAATAAGGGATTCGTACGAGTACGAGAAATAACTGAAGTCCAGTATCCGATTAATATGTCACCTCTGCTGCATATTGTGATAACTTCTGTTTGTATTACAAATTTAAGTCAGCAAAAAAGCATTTTATTATTGTATAAATTAGCGTTTTCATTTATGATTCAATTCCTTCTTTAAAATGTTGAACTTGACACAAATCGTCCCTCTTCTGACTAACAATCGTATCTGCCTAAATGTAAATTGTTCAGGAGAGCGTTTTTAGTGTTTTGCCGTGCATATTTTCATCTCTCCTAGTTATATGATACAGTGTAAATAAATTACATTATTTTATTTGTATCTATTCTTATATATCTCAGAATCATTTTTGTGATGAAATTTTGAGGAATTAGTAGATACAACACATCTTATTTAGAGTAATTTGTAAATACGACAACAAATCAGAAAGCTATTCCAGGATAACGGAAACAGTTACAGGTGTGATCTTCAGTGAGAACATGCAGGGCACATATAAATACACATTGGTGATCATAACTCGATTTCGCCAAAAATGTCAGATACGACAGTTAGTCAGAAGAGGGACGAAATCTTTCTACAAGGAACATAATGCCATAATCCCATAAATAATAATTATTAAAGAAAAAATCATATTTTTCCCAGAGACAATCTCTCATAGAATAATTAGCAGCAGTGGTAGTAATTTGTTAACACCTATCTGTGATATATGCACAAGCAATTAACAAACATCATTTATTTATACATAGGAAACAACAAAAGAATGCAAGCAAAACAAAAAAATATGCAAATAGTGACAATCGCAATAGCAAACATAACATATTATTGCTTTATATGTATGCAAGGTAGATTTTTGTCTTCTGGCAATCCTGCACACTGCGTTACCAACTGCAAGTCGGCCTATGCGAGGCTTAGACCATGTAAGCCGACCTTTAAGTCAATGTCAAATTTATCATTGCTTGATGTAGTTCTAAATTAGCCCCCCGCAGTAAACATTGTGCTTATGTTGTGATAGTGGAGTAGGTCAACAATGGGGAGAATTGAACCAATAATCTCTCGACAGATAGTCCAACATCAGGCTACTGGCTAGTACTTTTTTTGAGTAAGTTTTGAAGTGGCTCATAAAAGACCATTAGGTATTTGTAAAAAATGTATTTGAGTTTCATATATTCTTTTTATATGTTTCATGGGGGTGCGATGCTCAAACACTACATACCGCAGGAATTAGCTTGGTCTACTCGGCTGCAGAGTATTGCTCCCCAGTTTGGCTAAAAAGTGCTCATACTAAACTCATAGACGTGCAACTCAATGAAACTATGAGAATAATTAGTGGTACGCTCAAACCAACTCCACTACCTTGGCTTCCGGTACTTTCCAACATTGCACCTCCTCACCTCAGACGAGAAGAAGCTTTACAGAAGGAAATAATCTCCATTTGCAACGACCCGAATCTCCCAATCCATGAAGACATCGACGAAATACCACGCTATCGCTTAAAATCAAGACATCCAGTGTGGATGGAATTGCAAAACATAGATAAGCGACACATAAATGATAAGTGGAGGGAGATGTGGTCACTAACAATAAAAAACCAGGCACTAGTTAGAGATGTATCCGAACAACCATCTGGATTTCTCCTCCCAAGAAAACTTTGGTGTACACTGAACCGACTCAGATGCGGAGTCGGTTGCACAGCGTACCACTTACACCGATGGGGACTTACCGATTCCCCGACATGTGCATGTGGAGAAATCCAAACAACGGAGCATATAACTGACCACTGTCCTATATTTGCATTCATCGGAGGTATACAAGGCCTCCATACTGTAACAGACGACGCACATACATGGCTTCGGACCCTCGAGATCCAAGTTTAGCGGGCCATAAGAAGAAGAAGATATGTTTTATATTTTATATACTACCGCTACTATCCCATCACGGTATACCCCACAAATAAGGTAGTCAGCAGACCAACCACACACAAGCTGTCCTCTCTGTGCTAACAAAAAATTAAGACATTCAGAATGGGTGGCAAACCTCATTGATGAACTTAAGATGTAATTTTTTTAATTTTTTCGAACGCCTGCGTTTATGTGACACTCACGTAAAAATTACCGAAAAGAGTGGGAAACCAATTCTTTTCCAGATGCTCCACGGACTATCACCTATATTTTGTTTGTCCTACAAAATTTTGCTGGTGTGGCTTCAAGCCTTTGTTCCGAGCACAGTCGACATATAAAAACAAAGTGTAGGTATGTAATCTTACCGTAACGTTTGTTGTAAGTGAATTAAGTACATCGTAGTTGTTCTGCTGCGTACATATGATGGAAAGTGCTGATGGTACTGTGGGCTGGACCACTACACCAGACCCGGGGGGTTTCTTGGCAGAGCCACCGGGGCCCCCTAGCACTAGGGGTTCTGGGGGGACCACCACCTGAACATATCATAAACCAAGTATTACTGAAACAGTTATTACATTGAAAACATACAAAGTCATATGAAATTAAATTTCTATCATTTTCTGTACCATAATCCCATAATTAAATTATTGTACAAACATACAAAGATTTTTAGAAATGTTAATGTGGTTGTAGAGTATTTTCAGTATCGGGTCTGATAATACGGCACACTACTGTTTTTGGAATACAAAATATGCCATGTTCAGAGGTAAAATACACGTTTAGGCATAAGTGAAACTTGGACGTGGTTGAAGAAGGATGAAAGTGGAATAAATGCTGTGGAGACACAATCACTGAGAAGAATGGTAGGTAAAACGTTGTGTGCCAGAGTGCGGATATAAGGAGAATGAGCAGATGCAAGAGGAGTGTTGTGGACAGAATGAGAATAAATTAATTATGATAGTTTGGACATATGGAGTGAATGGGTGATGAAATGGTGACGAAGATGATATATTTTCTGAATACAATGTGAGAAAGTGTGGATAATCAAGAATTACATGGCTTGAATTCTCATGGACGGCCGCATGTTGGGTAAAAGGGATTGGCGTACATATATGAGAAATTGCATGAATATCGAGGAAACGAAAGATGGATGTAAGAATAGATCAACATGGACGTTCTGCACTCTCTGCCTATCCTAATTGGATCACAATGTGAGGGTATAGATAGTATTGATAGAAAAACAGACAATCCATATTTGACAAAGATATCCTGGTATGAGACAGAGGTCTTTCTTCAATGTTCAAACATATTTAGCTACTAAACTACTTGTCAGTCAATTAAGATAATATTCTAGTCTCTTAAGAGACGTTGGAGCTGTTTTTCTATTGGAAGTATTTATTTGATTAATGTGAAGATTATAATTATACCTTGAACTTCTCCTTCGCATGCAACGTCTTCTCCTTGTGATGATGTTCCAACAGATGAGACTGACTGTGCATCACGTGATGATTAACCGATGCCAGCTGGAACAAACAAATAAAAGTACATTAATTTAATTTACAAGGGTAATCAATACACGCTCAATCATGGATCATAAAGGACCTGAATACACTTTGAAACAATCCTACATATGTAAGGCTCATTAAGAGTTATTCAAATTTTCCTGATTTTAATTTTGATAAATACATTTTTTCATGTTGCCTCAAAATTTGTTTCTCTTTAGTTAAAGTTTTCCTTTAAATTGTAGTCAGACAAACAATTTAAACCATAAAATCAAAAAATGTGATACTTTTTCCAGAAACTTTCAATATATCTCAAAAATAAATAGAAAAAAAAATCACTAAAATTTATGTCTCCCAATATGATTTATATTTTGTAAATCCAAAACATTGTGAAAAATTGTCTAATAAAGTTAAAAAATAGTGATGTAATGGATAATGATGTATTACCTGTGGTGCAAATCGTGATGTTGGTAAATGCAAATTCCTCGTTTTGGTGAAATCAATCCTTTTGCTATATCCATATTTTGTAGGTCCCATAACCAACTTCTTGGACCTATCCATCGGACCCAGATGCCCACCTTGTTGTTCTTCATCGTGTCCCTCTTGCAGTCTGCGTATAGCCGCGCTGACTTTGGGTGATTCCTTCTTTAAAGCGGGACGAACGGCCTTTTCTGGACTCTTGTCGTTCTTGCGCGTTATAAGATTTTCCTTACGCACCTTCGAGCCTCTGACGGATATATTATTAGATGGAACATTCTCCATATTGAACAATCAAACGAAAAAGAAATAGCAAAGAAAGATCAAGTTTGAATTTTTGAAATTAAAAAGAGGGGAATAAGTTAAAAAAAAACGATTTTTGAAAATAATGGAATCAGGAATAGAATTGATTCAAAAGGGAAAACGAATTTAGAAGATTTAAAAAAATGAAATGAACGAATAGTGTAACGTTTTTGGAAGATTATTTATTTTTGTTACGTGTAAAATATGTGAAAAACAAATGAGTGACAATAACAAAAATATTTAAAAAAAATTAAATTAAAGATGCATAAATGATATGTTGAAAAAAATTATAATTTGTTATTTTTTAGTGTAAATTTGAAGATTCCTTGAAAACAGACACGCACGGTATTTTGATTGTATTTTTTCTTATGCTTTTAACAAAACCGTAATCTTCCAATAGCGAATCCATTGGTCAATAAATTAATTGCTACAACCACCTTGACGACAAAACAAATGAAAAAAATATAAACTTATTTGATAAAAATAAATATGTTATTTTAAGAACTTTTTAAAAACTACTATATATATATACATAGAGATAAAATGACAAAATAATCAACTAAATAAAAGAAATAAAAAAGAAAAAACAAAATCAACTAACAAAAGTAAAAAAAAGAATGTTGAAAAAAAAACAATTGAACACAGAAATTTAGTAAATTATTGTTTAAATTCTATTGTTTCCTTTATATGAAAAAATAAAATCAGTCTTTATATTTTTTTTTACTACGTATTTATTTTCTACAATTATATATAAGTTATTTTGGCTTTGCGTTACGGACTATATAAAGAAAAATAATATTTCATATTTATTCTTAAAATCTTTATTCAAATATGAATATGTATCGTCTATTTTATTATTTTAATATCAAACAATAATAAATAAATAAATAAAAAAAACAATAAAAATAAAGAATTCAAAGTGTAGAGGTAAATTACATCTTCCTATAGAATATTTTATATGATTCCAGAACTGATTCCACTGTTTGAAATTAAAAATTAATAAAAGGACAAAATCAATTCAATATGGAGATTCTATTTTCTTAAATAATAAATATATCTTTTGTTTTGACTGTTGGAAGTTCAGCTCACGAAAAAATCTGTAAAGAAAATGATTTAACATGAGTTAAAAATGAACAGTTTAATAAGATGAAATGATTAAAATGTTTGTTAATAGCAAAATAACAAATATTTTATAGAAAAAATATCATTAAAACATGACGAAATATGCGGTTATAACGAATGATAATAGAATAAAATCAATTTTTCATGATTTCACAACAAAAAACTGACATTAATAATGCTGTAAGTATGATTATTGGTTAAACCGCGAGTTTTAACATTATTTTATGAAAATATAAAGCTGTAGCATAAAACGGCGATAGATAAACGCTAAAAAGTTGCAGTGACTCGTAAAGTAACAAACTAAATAAATAATACGCAGCATAACTGTCAAATTTATTGGATCTTCGTCATTTTCTATCACACCTACCAGCCGTAATGCATTTGATACACTATGTTATTAACTCACTGATATCAATGATAAAAACGTAAAAACACTAGCATTTCAACTGCGACGTACAATCTATATACACTCACGATTCGTATAATGTAAAAATACTTACATAAATTAAACAATTTCTATGTGAAAATATGATATTTATGTAGCATATGACATGTATAATAATAGAGTAACTATGGTGGACATGTATTATACTTGACACGGCGAATTAGCGGAAATAAAACAATGCAGATGGAAAACTATAAACGTAATCATACATTAATAAGTATTACTTACAAGATTGTTATGTGTTTTATGTATAAATTTAAACCATTACGTTGTAAATCATTGTAATATTTTAGTCGCAATGTAATGGACCTATTATAGCGGGCTACGAGCGCAGAACGATTGACAGCGATGAGCTGAAGGTCACAGACAATATTTGACATTCATAGACAATAAACCTTGAATCAGAGACAAAAATTAAAACAACGTAATTATGACACGTAAAGAAATTGATTATCCAGCCATTTACCTGGCGTTCTGGCGTAACTAATCATTGAACAAAGTCACAACTGCGATGTAGAATTATTTTGTAATATTATTATAGGTTCACTCTAGAGTTATTTGATTACTGTAGCGAGATAATAATCTAATTTTCTATTCAAAATGATGAAACAATTTATTTGAGATTATTTAGAAAAATATCTCAATCAATATTTCAAAAGTTCGAGTCCAATCGAAAGAAATGAAAATAGTATCTTTTGCAATTCTAACGCAAAATACTGCGAGCCCATATTAAAAGATTTTCTTACAGTGTATTTTTACATAATATGGTAGGTGAAATTTTCATAAGTAAACCTTGTTTATTTAAACTTACTCTCATTTTTCTTGATATATGATTAGTTTTCTTTTAAATATTTTTACATGTTTTATATGGATAATGGATTTTTTTATTACCTTTCATTAAGATGTGCTAGTACTTCTATAAAATATAAAATGATCCACTTGTTATAATCTTTAACACAGATTAGAAAATAAAACCAGTTTTTAAAAAGCGTTAGTTAAAAAGATGTGTTCATATAATCTCCCTGGAGTCTTTCGTTGTAGATGCATTCATAGAACAATGTTCGTGTTGATTCAGAATAATATATTGATGGCCCATACAATATTAGAAGTGCACCTTTTCACAATCAGCATTGTTTGCTTATAATATTATGTTCATATAGGTACATAATATGTTTTGTGTTAGAGACTTGAAGGATATTCATCTTTATTAATTTTGTTCTAAAAGTCATTTTATTGCTTCAACAGGTATTATAGAGATAGTGAAGTATGAGTAGCATAGAAACTGCATAATATTATTAATATTAATTTTGGAACAAAGCGAAAAAGAATAATTATTTGCATTGCATTACCAGTCTATTAGGTCAATGCTCGATGATCGCTAAATTTTGGTTTCCATATTTTATTAATATTTTACATCTTCGGTTCAACGGTGAATCATGAAATATATCATCAATATCCTAACTCTAATTGGCACGGAGAGGACAACTTGCATGTTTATTACATACAATTAGTCCACTGGCTACTCCCATTGTATAAAATGCTGTAATGCTATGATTGAATTAAAAAATATTTTTTCTTTACTCTAAACTTCTTGTCTATTCTTGGTATAACATTTCATACTATTTTCTTCTTTCTGTGCCGTGTCAAGTCCCCCTGACGTTGGCGATCGCTCCGGCGAAAACCTCCCTGTCCTAAGGCCTGAGTCAATAACACATTTTCACATTACGTTTTCGTTCCGTTAACGAGTATAGACAAAGTTGCAAGCAAGTGTCAATTTCGTTGCTAAGATACACAATTGTTACGAAAATTAACACTTTGGCGCAACATCGTCTGCATTTGAACGCTAACGGAACGAAAACTTAACGTGAAAATGTGTTATTGACTCAGGCCTCTGTGCTGCTCTGAACAGGTCTTCCACTGTCCTCATTCCGGTCCATTCTCTAATATTGCGCAGCCAGGACATCTGCTTTCTGCCAACTCCCCGTCTTCCTTCTATATTGCCCTCCAATATAAGGCGGAGGAGACAGTACTTTTCTCCACGCAGCACGTGATCCAAATATGAGACCTTCCTCACTTTGACAATCGACACTAGCTCTCTCTTGGCTCCGGCTCTCCTAAGTATTTCATACTATGGTTATGTGGAATCGCCTACCGGTGCTACTGAGAGATAGTCAGACAGTCACTAGCTTCAGAAGCAAATTGAAAACTGAACTCTTCACTGGTGCCCTTGAGACGGTCTAGGGACTGTAAAACGGCGTCATAAATAAAATAAAATCATTCAAAATCATCATCATCATCATACTATAGAGAAAAAAAATAACTGAACACAGTTTGAAATAAAATTTATTTACATAAAAATATACATACTTAATATAATTATTATGTTACATACGAAAATAAAATATACCTATTGAAAATGGATTTTGACAACTTATGCTTGAATGACAGGAACATCACATTATCATGTAATTATAGAACTATTGCAAATTAAACATCATAATAAACATTGTATTAGCTCAGATATTACTCTCGATGAGGACTCAATTTAAAATCTTATCTAGTTTTTATCTTTAGAGACTTTCACATTGCATCACATTTGATTATCATCTTGAGTGAATCATAGCTGTTCACCGAAAGTTAACAAATCTATTCCAAATGGCGACGCGCTCCCCCCCTCCACCCCCTTGCGGGGCCTACTGACAATATCTTGTATATGGGTATAATCAGTTTAAATAAAATGGCATTGTCTTGTATATGTGTATAATTATTGAGCCCTCCCCCCCACTTGAGTTTTTTCTGAATCCGCTACTGGTCTATTCACACTCTTCTACCTGTGCTTTCACTTTTAATAATAGCACATCCATTTTATTTATGATTCTGACATTTGATACAATTCCATAGAGATTAGGAATAAATAAAAGGAAAAAAACTTGTTTATGGTTGTTTAATTCATCAAGTTACTTGTCTTCAATTCGGTAGAGATGAAGCATGCTACCTATTAACTTACATGTTTATTGCATGCAGTGGTCAGCCCATAGACTATCCCACTTGTCGGCTGTCGTGATGGTATGACAGATAAAATATCGTCGTTGGTTGTACGAAACCTCTTATGTGCTCCAAACCAAATTTTACAGGGGACGGAAAAAACTGTTTTAAAGTCAGTTTAATCAAAATTATTATCAAATTCATGTAAAATTTTAGACGTTTTACATGAAATTGATAATAAATTTGATTACATTTGTTGATCTGTAGACTTAAAAACAGTTTTTTTCCGTACCCTGTAAAAATTGGTTTGGAGCACATAAGAGGTTGCATAGAACCAACAACGATATACTAAATAAGATTGCTCGTTAGGAATAACATCTCTGTTGCATTCCTAAAATCATTCCTACCGGAGCATTTAAAATTAGGCAGTTTTATAGTTTCTTGACTAATATTTTAGATTCTGGCTGCCTTGTTAACTTTATCATACACTTCAGGGAAAGCATTCTCACACTGCATCTTTCTTCTAATGGCATCGTACAGATCATGATGGAACATTTTACGGAATTCCTCCCTCGTTGTATACGTGTCTGCGTAGAGCATCTGGAAACCTTGATTCTTAATCACAAACTCTTCGATAGCACGAGTTGATTTTACCTGAAATAAATAAAAAATTAGAATCGAAACATTCCTAAATACCTTCAAATGAATGATAAATGTTGGAGGGAGGGGGGGGGGGGGGGTAGCAACTTAAAGAAACACGATTATATAAAATTGGTAGACCTTTTCATTGTTTTATGCTCTGCACTTTCACAATTTAATAAAGGGATATGAGAAAATACCCATCTAGGTCTTTTTTAGCTTCTTGCTTATCAGATTTTGGAGCACCCGGCACAGAATCGGTCTTCCACTCTTTTCCATAAGTTTTCAAGTGTCCAGGAAAAGGCAGGTGTTTGAAAAAATAAAGACATTTTACATCTCAAATTCAGTGATGAGGTTTGCCACCCATCCTGAATGTCTTAATATTTTGTTGGCACAGAGAAGACAGCCTGCATATTACAATCAGCTGATCTGCTGGCTAACACACTTGTAGGATATGCCATGATGGTACATATTATAGTAGTAGCAGTATCAGATTACAATAGGTCTGAATTTCAGAAGGGCGCAGTTTGATGACATTTTTCCATACTTTTCCCTTATTTAAATCTATTTTTTTACCAATTTCATACTATTTACAAGATCCTAGGGAGCAGCCCCTCTGCCATCCTCGATATGCCCTTGGATATGATAATAATGCAGACAGAAAAATAACCAATACTTACGGTTTCAAAACCCTTAGCTTTGGGTACTCCATAGACTCCTATATCCACATACATCTGATCCACACCATTTGGTGGTTGTAGCATTCCTGGTTTATTACGAAGAATGAACGGACATAGCCATATGGGATATACCTGAAATATGATGACTGAATTAGATAAATTGAAACAAGTATGTTTCATTCTACTATTGATGATTCAACAAACACGAAACAAACGTCTTTTCACTTTTTAGATCAATATCAATCATATCAATTGATTGACTTGATTGATATTGATCTAAAAAGACATTAATCTTGTGTTTGTATGAACGAAATAAAACGAAACACTTGTTATCCAATTATAGAAATCTACTACCTGTGCACCAATACAATAATTAATAATGGTTTGAGGTTTAAAATCTAGGATAAATAATATTTTATTGCACTGGTATTATATAGGTTAAACACCTGTAAATATTGAAAACATTTAAAACTTTAAATAATTGATTGTTTAATTCCGAAACAATTGGCACACACTTCAGAAGAACAGATGAGAAGAACTAACTCACAGATAATTCTGAATATTTTACAGGTTTTAGATCTGTGGGAAGATATCTAAGATTAAATCTCAAAATGGATTAAATTGAAAAATCGAGTTAGCAAGGTTATAGGATAAAGAAAAAAAAAAAATACATGTTGGTTCGAGATTTTGATAAACCATTCTAGCGCTTCAAAATTTGACACACTGTATTTTGCAATATTAAAGGTGTGGAGTGGAGTGATTGATAAATATTACCAAGTTCCTCATGGGATTGCCAGTATGAATAAATAGGAATCCTTGACTCTTGAGATACCTGGGGTGTATAATAGCTCTTTCAATAAGTCTCTTAGGGGATTTATAGTGATTTTATGTATTACAATAAAATATTATATATCTTATCCCATATTTACCTCAACTTCCTCATGAAACTTCAGCAAGGCGTTCTTCATACTTTCTACAGGCACCAACATGTCCTGAATAACGTGGCTCTTCTCATACAGTTTCTTCACAGCTTTAGTTTGTGTGACCTTCAATAGAGAGACCTTGGGAGGCATCAGCCATCCCAGAAAAAAGCGGAATGGTAGAGTGTTACCAAAAGGGATTACATCCTAAAATAAAAACAAATTTTACAAAATTTTATTCTCTGCATTACCTACATATTATGTAAAACCGTCACATGCAGCGGTCGGTGAACTTCTTTAACCATTACTCCAAAATATTTTTATACTACTATACTATACTATACCCTCACGCCGTGTCCCAAGTGGGGTAGGCAGAGAGAACGGAACGCCAAACAGATCTATCTTTACACACTTCCTTCGCTTCCTCCACATTCATACAGTTCCTCATACACGCACGTCGGTTCCTCTTACTCAACACGCGGCCGTCCTTGAGAATTTGATCCACGTGATCAAGCCACGTGGTTCTCGGACGCCCGCGTTTCCTCACACCCTTTCTTTCAGATAAGTATATCCTCTTTGTCATTCTTTCCTCTTTCATTCGTTCCACATGACCAAACCATCTCAATTTATTTACACGCATTCTGTCCACAACAGTCTTCTTGCATCCGCTCATTCTTCTAATATCCTCATTCTTCACTCTATCACGCAGCGTTTTACCAACCGTTCTTCTCAACGATCGCATCTCTACTGCATTTATTCCACTTTCGTCCTTCTTCAACCACGTCCATGTCTCGCTTGCATACGTAAGTGACGGTACCAGAATGGTATTGCGCACCAGCATTTTAGCCATGTTCGACACATTGTCATTGCTGACAATGGGTCGAAGTGCACCGTTTACTCTAGCACCGGCCACTTTCCTTCTTTCAATGTCCCTATCGCATCTTCCATCCCTCGTTGCGTAAGTCAATATTACCCCCTCTCATTATGAAAACGAGACAGTCAAATTTTTTAATTAAAATAATACTTTGTAGTATTTGTAGAAATATTAACACATTTGTAAAATAGCAAATTTTTTTTTTTTTCTTATTACCCCCAAAAATTTCATTTTTACCATATTTGGGGTATATTATTTATTACCGGGAGGGGATTTGGGGGTTTATTTGAATTAATTACAAAACTATTTTTTTATTAAAAAAATAGTCTTTGATTCGAGATTTGGTGAATGAATGCAAATTAGTATTAACATAGAATATTTGTTTTCTAATTAAATTTCTACTAAATGTGTCAACAGCAGATATGCAAACTCAAATATTTATAAATTTTATTTTATTTAATCTTAGGAATGTGAATATTACACAAAAGTGGATGGTTTAATAATTTTGAAGACTCTCAGGGTGATAGTTTAAGCCCATTCCTGTTTATGGACAAAATTATAGAAGAAGTCACATTTCTGAAACTGGGATACACCATGGGGAAAAAGGTGGTGGGCATTATCTGCTATGCTGACGACGTTACAATTATAGCTGACAATAAAAATGAACTACAGACAATGCTCACCAAATTCAACGAAGCTTGCGCTAAGTATAATATGATCATTTCTGTGCCTAAAACAAAATGCATGACAATCTCGAAAGAATCACTTGAATGTGAACTGAGCATAGGTGACCAGCAAGTCGAACAAGTAACGCAGTTTCGATACCTCGGCAGTGAGCTACTAAGTTCTTATGATTTCCCCAAAGAAATACGACCACAAGTAGACAAAGCTGCAGCCGTAGCAGGCTGCTTAAGAGACGATATCTGGAGGAATAAAGACATGAGAACGGTCAGTAATACTCACGTACGGCATAGAAACAAGGGCAGACACAACCAAAACCAAAAGCATGCTACGTACAACAGAGATGCGAACTTTGCGAGCCATTGCCGGAAAAAGTCTGCGAGATTATGTGAGAAATACAATAATCCGGGAGATATGTGAGGTCCAGGATGTTGTTAGATGGGGAAGACAACGCCGAAGATTTTGGTATGAACACGTCCAGAGGATGGGTAGCACCAGAATCCCAAATATTGTTCTACATGGACTACCTGATGGACGACGCCTACCCGGAAGACCCCTAAACGTTGGAAGGACAGCTGGGCATCCACATCGCAAGAGGACCCTCCTGCATGAACAGACCTCTGGGTCTAATGAAAGATTAAGAAGAAGAAGAAGAAGACTCTCAGCTATACTATCAATAACTAAGTAAACAATGTAGCTTATTATATTAAATAATACATTTTAATTTGACATTTCTAAGATGCTAGATAAAAATTCAACCTCAAGATAATATATCAGGAGAAATTCCAAGGTTTTTATTGACTTACTTGCAATTCCCAGAAGAGTGACCTAGTATGCCTGTGATAGTAATCTCGGATTGGTATATACTCCACATAGCCACTCTTGCAGTCTCTTGCATGTGTGAAGAACCATGGCTTGTGCCAAGCACCAATCTCATTCACCTAAAATCATGAAGATGTAAATAAATAAAGAATTAAAAAGAATGAAAAATAAAACAAATAACTTGTCCAAAAGAAAGAATGTGTTAAGAATCACAAATATAATTTATTTATTCTTTATCATGCAACAACTATAAACCAATTTATTAAAAAGTACTGATCTTTGACAATCATACAGTTAATATACATAGGGCGAGTTTATTTCAATGACGCAATTTCTTCCAACTAAACCAATATTAGATAATTAAAAACTAAGCATTTTTTCACTATGAATTTATTTCATTTTGCAAAGATCTCTTTTGACTTACAAGGTTACTATCAAGCAGAAATACTTTTTGTTAATTCAAATGTAAAATTCTAGAATTCTACTACCTGTGCATATTAAATCACTAAAGAATCTTTATTTATGTATATATTCAACATTTGAAAAAGAAACAAATTAAAGGGTTCAAAAGTTAATTTTTAAGTTAAAGTTAATGAAGATTAATTTTGATTAATGATGCTCAGCTCTGCTGGCAATAATCCTATCTACCTATCAAGCAAACAGATGTGTTACTAAGACAAAGATAAATAATATATTGAAATATAGAACTCACCGGTCCATCTGAGCCTTGTTTTTCTACCATATTTCCAGTCATAATGACTGCCTCATTCAGACTGTACAGAATACCCTCGACGAACAGAGCAGGAGCAGGTTTGTTAGCCTCCCATTTGAATGATGTCCAAATCTCATCAATGCCTGTAACTCTTTTATACTCTACACGAACAAATCTACAACATAACACATTTTATGAGTAAAATTCAAAGATAAAAAAAGATCTAAAGTAATTGTTTATTTATCAATTAACCATCACAGCATCTCTCACGAGTAGGATACCTAGCAGACTAGCTGCTACATGCAAGAAACATACAAGTTTTCGTCTTTGGATTAATATAAAATTAAAACACTGTTTATTCATAAATATAATTAATCAAGTTAACATACATGACAAATATATAAAAAAAACAATCAATATTAACACGAAGAAAAAACAAGGTAGGTACAATTTTTCTATATCCTATCTATCTATTTTATTTATTTATTTTTTAACATCCCAAGTAGGTCCTTTACAAGACGCTTGGGTTTATTATTCCAAAGAACATAAAAAACAAACCTGACACAGAATTTGTTTTTTTTTCGGTACTAGTAGGGCGTATAGGGACATATTCTATTCCCTCATGCCACATCCTAATTGAGGCATAGGCAAAGAGAACAGAAAGCCATATAGATCTGTCCCAACATACTTCTTGCGTCTCTTCTAAATTCATGCAACCTCTCAAGCACACATGTCGTTTTCTCTCACTCAACACACGACCGTCCTTGAGAATTTGATCTACGTGATCAAGTCACGCAGTTCTCGGACATCCGCATTTACTCACACCTCTTCTTCAGACAAGTATATTCTCTTTGTCATCCTTTCCTCTTCTTTTCATTCCATATGTCCAAGGCATCGCACTTTATTATCATGCATTCTATTCACAACACTCCTCTTGCATCCGCTCAAAGAATGATTTATCTAAAAAAAACTATAAGGATTTTGATTCTAGTTAGATTTCCATTAAAAACAAGAACTGTCACTGAATTTTCACCTATTCTGTGTAAGTAGGTTTTTTTTACAACTAAGCTACTAAGTAGACTGTAGAGTTCTGTTCTTGCTATCTACGTGACATAGAGAGATACTATTTAATATTCAGCCAAAGAAACTACAGAGAAAGTGCTATTCTTTTTTCAAAATCTCTGTGTTAGCCTCATGCATGTTGTTTTGTCTTGTAAGATTTTGAAAAAAAATACCTTTTAGCTGGAATAATTTGTATTTCGACAGCAGTGAGAAAGCCAAGAGTGCCATGTGACCAGGGTACACTGTAGAAGAGGTCTGGATTACTATCCTGTAAAATAAAAATAACATTAAGTGATCTATCTATTATTACATATGTTTGATTTGAGTAGAAGCAATCAAACACGGCCGTTACAATTTAGCCTTTATTCAGTATTTCAGTTATCAAAAGTAATGTGACATTGCGATCACAAATACCTTGCGCACAACTCCACACGCACATGACAATTGTACATGACTCGAAGTTTTTAACTGCTTGTTCATCTTTATTCATACAATTTCTAGGCACCCTATTATTTCTACATCCCTTTCACATAATTATAATATCTTTCTTTTCTCTTTCACGCTGGACCTTCTGTCGTCTGTCTCTCTTACACAAACATTGTAGATCTAAAGAAATAATACTTCTACTACTGCTGTACCACAAGTGGGGTAGTGAGCGGACATAATGCTAGTAATAAACACGCATATTGTCCTCTCCATGCCAATGAAAAAATAAGACAGACACCATGGGTGGCATCTCTCATCCATGAATTGTAGATATTAATTGTCTTATATGTGAGATTTTATGAACATCTTTCTTTCACAGGACACTCAAAAAAATACAGAAAAGAGTGGCAGACACGGTAATCGGTAATTACAAGGTAATCACGGAATAAAAAAATATAAATTGTAAATTTTAATAAAATTAAATCTAATACCTAAAATTTGTGACAGTAAAAATAGTTTACATGATTTATATTTTAAAAGTAATAAAAATAAATTAAAGTGACAAATAATATTGTAAATGCGCTCTTGAAGTGATTTCATTACAAAAACAGCGCAATATAAGTGATCCAATAATAATAACACTGGCCACAGAGGGTAAGAGAGATATTATATATCCCAACCATATTGGGTCCATCATTAAACCGTCCTTACGATTTTCCACTCTTTTTTAATCATCTTTACTGGTAAAATAAAATTAAGTAAACTATGCTTTTTTTGTTAAAACTTACTTCAGTACATGTGACCAAGCTCCCATCAGCCAATACAAGTTCATACGTTTTACAAGTATGTTGGAATAATCCATAGATATGTGATGAAGACTCCACTCCTGTGCCCATAACCAGTCCTCCTACAGTGAGATCATCCAGTTCGGGTGTCACCGCGAGCGAGTACCCAAGCGGAAGGAGCGTAGCGCTCAGTTGCCCCATTGTAACAAGCGGCTCAGCACGTACTGTCTAAAAACATAATGAAAAGAGTGTAATGTTACCATTAAAAAAAATATATTAAATTATCACCTAAACAGGGCCAAAACGATTAAGTTCAATACTTCTTCGGCTGCTACTTTGACCAGTTGATAAAAAATGTCTAGGACAGTGGTTCCCAAAGTTGACTGGACTCCGACCCATCTAACAAAAATTTCCAATCTTGGGACCCACCTTTTAGCTGTCTTAGAGAAAAGAGGTCATATATATTGGTAATGCTCAGATTCCCTAGTAGCGAGTCATGGAACTACTTAATGCTCAGGGCCCACTCAAAATTCGCTCGCGACCCATAGTTTGGGAAACACTGTTCTAGAATATTTACTTATCTTTGGTTTAACCTATTTTTTGTTTGAAAAATTCTAAACATCTTCATTTTAAGATTCTTCTCCTTCTCATTGGACACTATATTGTCCCACATGGTGGTGAGGTCTGCCTTTCTTATTTTATTTCACAACTTGGTTTTGTTGAGTGCATTTCTTTTTATTTTTATTTTATTTTACACACTCAATCTCCATTTTAAGATTGAGTGTGTCAATCTTAAAATGGAGATTGAGTGTGTCAATCTATCAACCTGATTTACAAAAACTAATATTTTTTTCTATATTTTTTCAGCTTACCATTTTCTTAGTATCCACTTCTAAAACATCAACTAGATTGATATTTATCTTATGATGTGTCTCCTTATAGAGACCTTTCCTAAAGCTCATGGTCTGCCAGCCAGGCCGACCCGTGCACATAGGCCTCTTCATACCACTGTCTCGCCATCCTCTCACCTGGAAACAAAAAAAATGTCATGGAAATTTTAAGTATGATTCATAATCCAGGCTATTTTTATTTTTGTCTGATTCATAATCCAGGCTATTTTTATTTTTGTCTGATTCATAATCCAGGCTATTTTTATTTTAGTACGATTCATAATCCAGGCTGTTTTTATTTTAGCATGATTCATAATTCAGGCTATTTTTTTAAATTTACATATTGATTTTTCACTGTTAATTGATTACAATAATTTATTCTGACAAAAAAAATATATACTTTATGTAAATTTGATTACTAATTAAATAAATTGATAACAATAATTTTACAACGCTTATTTATGACCAAAAAATATATAGTTGCAGACACCTGCACAAACAAAATGTTGTGTTTTGTTAGAGTAAGTATAAAGAAAATCTTTATTGAGAATTAGAAATGTATCAAGCTCAGGGAGTTATAATCAGAGTGGAATAGTATCCCATGGAGTACCCGATGCATAATATACTTCCCACTCTTTTCTGTAAGTTTTCGAGTGCCCTGTAAAAGCAGGTATTCGTAAAACATCACGTTTAAGACATTTGACATCTTCAATTCAACGATGAAGTATGCCACCCATCCTGAACGTCTTAACTTTTATTGGCACAAATTTATGCAACTGGTGATGTGCAAAAAGAATAATGTCGTCGGTTCTATGAAACCTCTTATGTGCCTCAAACCAAATTTTATAGGAGATGCAAAAAACCGTTAAAAAGTCCACAGATCAACAAATGAAATCAAATTTATTATCAAATTCATGTCAAACTTTGACGTTTTTACACAAATTTGATAATAAATTTGATTATATTTGTTGATCTACTGTGGACTTTTAAACCGTTTTTTGTGACTCCTATAAAATTTGGTTTGGAGCACATAAGAGGTTTCATAGAACCGACGACGATAAAATAAATAAATAAATTATTAAAATTTTATTGTATGAGTATTATAGTTTGTGTGTGAATGCTTTGACTGAATGACAAATTTGTGATTTTTTTACTATTATTTATTTATTATTATTTGGATGATTTGTAAAGCGCCGTTTTGTGAAAAAAAATCCACCTCAAGGGCGCTCTTTGCTAACTAAGGTTGTGCTTGGATTATTCCGTGAGATTTCTTGAATAGATAAGTCTTCAGTTGGTTCTTGAAACGAGATATGTCCTGCGTAATGTAACGTAAAAGGCATTAGCCATTTATGTAATTATATAAATAAATAGGATGATTTGACCGATGGTCCGCTGACTATTCCACTTGTGGGAGATGCCATGACGGGATGGGTTGATGGGATGGTATAGCTGTATAGGTTGTTGTATAGTTGAAGATTTCAAATGGCTCACATGTGATGTTTTATGAATACCTGCATCTTACAGGACACTATAAAACTTCATAAAAACAGTGAGATATCTTTTCTGCACTGGAGACTTCATGGATTAAAAAAATAATTAAAAATGTAACCAACTGGTTCTTTGTGGAGCCCCAAGGGTAGAATTCTGTGGTTCCCTAAACAAAACCTGCCAAAAATATATTGCTATATCATCATCATCATCATCTCCGTCGGTCCCTCAATCCTGAGGATCGGGACCATCATGCTTCATTCTGTAGACCATCTGTCTCCACGTTGAGCGATCCTCCGCCATGTGCAAGGCCCCGTGTAGTGAGCTCTGTGTGGCCTCCTTAATTTGGTCGCTCCATCTTATTGGCACTCTACCCCTTCCCCTTCTCCCTTCTACAACCCCAGTCATAATTACTTTTTCTAGGTTGTCATGCTCTCTTCATGCAATATGTCTTAATTAAAAAAAAAAATTATAAATTAAGATCTCCATTCCCTGGGTTAGTTGTCTCCATTCTCCATTACATGGGTTAGTTGGAGGATATCGCATGGTCTCCATTACATGGGTTAGTTGTCACCATTCTCCAGTACATGGGTTAGTTGGAGGATATCGCATGGTTTCCATTACATGGGTTAGTTGGAAGATACCGCATAGTCTCCATTACATGGGTTAGTTGGAAGATATCGCGCTTCAGTGATAAACTCGCCCATTGCACAAATTTATTTGTCTGGTTTAAATTCTGCAATGTTTATTTGATAATGTTTGTTTTTTGTGCAATAAACTTTATTATTATTATTATTCCTGGCCTGGAATGGGTTAATTATTTTTCACATTATAACTACAAGATTATGTATACATGGCTTGCGTGTGTCGTGTGTCACAACACATGTAGCCACTCAATCTTATCTCTGTTCAATTGTAATCTGAATGTTTTACCGTACACTGTTTAAATACTTACTAAATGTGTATTAATATATCGACTGTGCTCAGGACAAAGGCATCAAACCACAATTATGACAAAAGTCATTTTATGTTTTAAAGTCAATCATTTGTGTCTTTTACACATTCTGGCAAAAGCATTCAATTCCCAAATGTCTATTTTTCATAAAAAATGCAAAATATTTTTTTTTAGCTAGGGCTTAATTGCAAATATCCAATAGGACAAAGGACTTAAACAGCATGAGTTTCATTATTAACACCAAAAAAATTCATCCAGACATAATTTTACGGCGAGGCAAAAGGCATCAAACCACATAACCCAAAACATGCGACATACATATCTCTTTAACATGTTGCTAAAGTTTGTCAGGACAAAGGATTTAATTCACATTTTTGTTAATTTTTTGCTTATAATTTGGTAATTTCTGAATATTTTCTCTTAAATTTTTATGACATAATAAAAAAACTACATTACAAAAAGTTGGTAAAATAATAATGACAATAATTTGAAATTTTCTTTATCCTACAGTTTTTTGCTTCTCCTATAAAATTTGACCAATGTGGTTTGAATCCTTTGTCCTGAGCACAGTCGATATTGTTATTTTAATCTCTCAAGTTCATACACCCGTAAACTGTCAAATTTAATCATTAATTTGCCCTTGACATTTCTCATGGAAACACAAGAGGAAAATGAGATCAATATTTTTTATAAATCACATCATAGAATGTTTTTTTCATTTTATCATTGTGTAATTGTTAATTTTTTTATTTGTCTCGTTTAGCATGCCTGGATACAGGGGAAACTAGTGAGGCTGTTGCAATTGAAAAAAATGTATTTGTATTGGAAATGTACCTGTTATCTTTGTGTGAAAAAATTTATATGTTAAAATTTTATAACATCCTCGAAGTAAGCGAATGTCAAATTTATAAAGAAAATTTCCAATGTAAAAAAAGGCAAAAACTATTTAATTTTTTTTTAGATTAGAAATACCATCATCCTATATTTATATTGTATACACCAGTGATTCCCAAAGTGGTCCAGGTGGACCCCCAGGGTTCCACGGGAGACTCGACGGGGGTCTACGTTGGCGTGACTAAAATGAAGGGGTTCACGAGTCGTAAGAGGGGGTCCACAAATCCATAGTTAAAGTATCGGATATTCGGTAAAAGCACCAGATATTGACATAAACAATTGTCGGTACAAATACCCGATACATTGTAGAAAAAGGTAGGTACTGTGAGAAAACATTCTTTAAGAAATTCGAGGAATTTTTGAAATATATCAAACTCCTATACCATTTTGAAAATTTGGCGACGGGAGGGGAGTAGAAATACAGGAGGTCCACCGGATTCAGCAAATTTTTGAAAGTGATCCATGAGAAAAAAAAGTTTGGGAACCTCTGGTATAGACTATAAATTCAAGGGACCAATCAAATTTTGCCACAAAACACATTGGTGTTGCAGAGCTTGAAGGACATTAATTGTATGTTTGTTGTTGTGGAGGCTCTTTTATGACTTTGTCAGGTATATAGGATGTGCAATACTTTAGTAAGTATAAGTAGGCTAGGCTTTAAAAAAAAAAAGTAGGCTAGAGACCGTTAGCATTTAAATGTTATGAAGTAGAACAGCATTATACTATATTACCACTACATACTATACCATTACGGCACATCCAACACGGAAGCAGCCAGCAGATCAGCTGCATGTAATAAACATGCAAGCTGTCCTCCCCGTGTCAACAAAAAACTAAGACATTTAGGATAGGTGGAAAACTTAATCTCGATGAATTTAAGATGTAAAATGTCTTTATTTTTTTTAATACCTGCCTTTTACAGGACACTTGAAAACTTATAGAAAAAAGTGGGATACCTATTCTTTACCGAGGACTCCATGGAAATCTACTGGCTACCCCCTTTATGGATGAAATGAATGAATTAATTATTTTAGAAAAGTATCCAAAACTTACCTGTGCTTGAACTTTTCTCACTTTCTTCTCGTGTTGTTTTGGGGCACTATTTAAATTAAAAACAATATAATTTCTTATATATTCCCAAACGTGATACACTAACGATAAGGGCAGAAGAAACCAAATCACAAAAACCCAGCGGTAATTTATCAAAATATATTCAAAAATCTCATCAAACATTTTTGCACAATCTAACCAAATGTCCCGACTTTAAAACATAAAAAATGGCGATTATTAAATTAAATTGACACAAAATTCCTTTCAAATAGATAGAGATGAGTCTAATCTAACTTCAGACACCTAGTTTACGCGAAATTATTCAGTATTAAAATAATTATATAATTTTTTACGACCGCCTCCACGTACCGAACGAATGATAATATTGATAAAATCTCGTAAGAGTCGTAAGACAAACGTCACTTTAACACAATGACAGATTGACTAAGAAGAAAAGTGGTATATCCCGTAAATCGTGTTTTTTTTAACATTATTGTGGGAGATGCCGTTACCCAATTTTTACAAATCATTTTATGTATTTTAATACTACTACTACTACTATACCACCACAGCATACCCCACGAACCACCTGCACCTAATGATGATGATGATTTTGGATGATTTTATTTTATTTATGACGCCGTTTTACAGTCTTTAGACCGTCTCAAGGGCGCCAGTGAAGAGTTCAGTTTTTAATTTGCCTCTGAAGCTAGTGACCGTCTGACCATCTCTCAGCAGCACCGGTAGGCGATTCCACATTACTGGTCCAACAACACCAAAGGCCCTCTCTAATAAACCTGTACTCCGCGTACCAAAAAGAAATTCATAAATTGAGGATGGGTAGCGCAATTAAATCTCAACACTGAATTTAAGAGGTAAAATGTCCTGACTTTTACAGGATACTCAAATACTTACAGAAAAGAATGGGAGGCAAATCTTTGCCGGGTTCTCCACACAATGATGTACACACCTACAAAATAAGCAAAATAAAATAATATTTATTTATTTTTCTCCATAAAAGTAGGTTGGTACCTACTTACTCTTTCATAATTATATACCTAGCGTAGCGGCATTTCCTACAAATTGAGTACCCAGTCAAAGACATATTACATGTAATTTTAATATTATCCAGTAGATTCATTTTATGTGATGAATGGTGTTTCTTGCTATCTCAAGCTATAAGCATGCCTCACTGTTGAATTTCGTGTCATATTTTTGATTAGTCCTTAAATATACAAGTATCATTCTACACTACAATCTAAACTAACCTTTGAATGTATAGGTACAGGTTCTAAATCGCCTGGGCGGGAATAACGCCGTAAGGCTGGTTTGGGTACCGGGGCATTGTGGAGTCATAGGCAACGAAGCTGCCGATGAACTTGCAAGAACTGGCGCTGAGAGACTATCAATAGGTCCTGAGCCTGTATGCGGATTACCGTCTAGCACTATCAGGCTTAGCCTAAAAAACTGGGCCATGGATCAAAGCCATAAAATTTGGTTCAACAGCATAGGGTTGAAGCACGCGAAGGAACTGATGACAGGGTACTCGCGGAAATTCACCACAGAAGTTCTAAAACTTAATAAAAATCAAATAAGGATTCTAACCAGGACCTTAACAGGACACTGCAGACGAAGGAAACATATGACGAAAATTGGATTGTCAGATACCCCAATCTGCAGATTCTGTTCAGAGGATAATAAAACGCCCATCCACATCCTCTGTAACTGTGACGCACTCGCTCGCAACCGAAGTCACATCCTCGGAGGTCCACTGCTGGACTCTGAAAAAGTGAGACTTCTCACACCAAGACAAATAGTGAGCTATATGACGCACCTAGGTCTTGAAAGTGAGATATGACAAAAAAGGATGTCACAATAGATCTGTTATGGTCGCAGTGACACAAGGGATGTAAGGTCCCTTGACCTTTAAAGGAAAAAAAAAACATTCTACAGATTACTTGCTTTTACACAAGTGACTAGAATACTCTTATTTTATTCCGGTAACTAAATAGCTTGGTACCTGAATAGTTATTTCTTTATTCTTTTATGCCAATAACAGATGGTACAATTTATTATTCAGTTATTCACATTTGATTTTAAAATTTCATGAAATATTTTAAACAATCATAAATTAAACATGGATTTTTCCTGCATATCTACATACATTTAAGACATTAGTTATACCTATATATGTTTTAGATGTAATATATTTTTATAATATATTTTATAGTACATTATTAATATATTTTTTTATTCTAGCCGTCACATCATTACCTACGTAAATGTAATCAAAGTTTATCTTTTTGTCGAATTTTTATCGTTTTAAATTAACATTTTCATGACAAAGAAACGGCATAAAATCTCGAAAACATATTTTATAATGTACATTTATAACGCGGTATACTGCTATCCATCGTAGAGCATAATAATATAAAGGAAGTTAAAGTCCCTTTGCGAATAGACTACCTAAGATTTTTACAAAACGGTACAAAAAAATCGGAAAGGCTTAATGTTTCTCTCGAAGAGCACGCATTTATTTTTCTAATAATCTGATTATCTTTCAGTAAACTTTTAAAGGGGGTGGGGGGTCTAACACGGTTTTCCATCCAATCTTGTTGTAGAATTTCGCTTATTTACTTACATATATGTCTGTGTATGTACTTTGTTTTATAGCTATTTTCGTTTATCTGCCTTTAGATAAGTGTAAGAAACCTACCTACATGGATTATTGAACATTTAAATACCTAATTTATTAATTCTGCTGAGTAATATTCTTAATTTACATAACTAATTGAATGTCCATTTTTTTTTTAATATAATTAGGCAATCCACCCCTTGGAGTGATTTGTGCCATCCTGTTTCGTTGAAATTAAACCTATCTACAGAAGTGATAAGAATAGGTTAGTCCAATAAATCAGATATTAATGTCATTGTACTTAAGATACTTAGAGATTTGTCGAAAGTGTCGAGTCGACGAGAGGAGATTCAAGGAGTTACCAGGTAAAGGCCCTTCGGCCGGAACAGTTAAAGGATACTGCTTGTGCAGTGAGCATTCAAGCAAGAGATGATCGATGGTCTGGATTTCTCCACACTCGCAGTATGGTTCTGTCAAAATTCCCAATCTGTGTAGATGTTGTGCGACCAAACAATGGCCCAGCCTCAGACGGCAGATAGATTGAATGTCCATATTTACGGTCAATTTTTTTAAAGTACCTACTCATATAATCTAGTCTAGAGGGCTTCTTGCAAGTAGCCCAGACTCTCCGCAAAGAGTCGTATTATTTCAATCTTCAACATTATTATCGATTACTTAGCTATTTTAAAACACAAACCTTGGCCTTGAATCCTGCAGCGAGCTACGGATTTCATGAAATAAAATGAGATCGCGCTTGCACGTCGATCGATTTTTTCTTCAATTTGCATCAAAAGTTGTCGTCAGCCGTGGCTCAACGAACTAATTCTATTATATATTATGCTCCTTTTATGAAAGGAGATTTAAATTTGAATTTGAACATTCCATTTTCTATTCCTTACCTAATCTTACCATTGCCGTCATAAAAAATTCGTAAGTACCTATAGAAATATTTGTTTGCAAGTCAGTAACCTCGCGACAAAACTGGTTCTGATTTTTTGGCAATAAAATTGAAGACTTCATAAATTTTTATAATATGTAGGTACACTTTAATGATATAAATATTATATTTCATAAAAAAACTCACATGTATCGTACCTACCTATAATATCCCACGTAGGTACCTACCTATTGATTTTGAACAAATAAATATAAATGTCTTACGGCATATCTCGTAATTGGGGTAGCCAGCAGACTAACTGTAATGAACGTATCCCAATAAAAAAAAAATGGATAGGTATTCAAGATGGTCGGCATATATCATCACTGAAATATTAAGTAGAATGTCTTGTTCTTGATGTTTTACGAACAAATAAATCTGGCTACATAAATATAAACTACTACTTCTTCTTCTTCTTTTCAGCCTTCTTCCTGAGTCGTGGAGAATTTCCCACCAAACTGAACAGGAGAATAATAACTGGAGATTTAATTAGGACAGGCGTTACCTACATGTGGGAGGCAAAAAGAGGCAGTTTGTCCCTTAAAATTTCGTAAATATTAGTAGAGTAATCAAAATAGTATGGAAAATTGACATCGAAGTGATAAAACGTATACAAATACCATGAGCGTACCCAACATCTTCTCTAGGGGAGGGGCAGCTCAGTAATTTGGTGAAGGGATTTGGAGTATTTCATAATCTTCTCGTTTTGTTGAAGTGAAATGGCTTGTACCTATATGAAAGCCATGCACCTGATATGGAAAATTCACGCAGATCGAGCCAGTAGGGTTACTCTTGACAAAATCTAAACACGATCTTAATCTTAATCATACGACGCGCGAAGTGACTTTTGGCCAAAAATACGCGCATACCAATCACGCGGTAGCGGTAGCGCGGTGTTTTTGACCATAGTCTAACGCGACAATACACATAATACATAAAATATATCAAAGCTATTTTTCATTTTGGATTAGTCGGGAACCGAACACGGGACCTCGTGACTCGATGGCTTTTCCTCTACACCACAACAGCAGTCATTTTTTTCTGATCAAATCAACAAAATTAGTTACCTAACTTCTAGACTAGACTTCTTTGGGGAAAGACTCGCCGCTTCGATGCCAATTTTCCATCCTATTCCAATACTAATTTAGCCTTCTTTCCTGCCATTTTCGAAATCTTAGGAGGTGCGCATTACACTCCCTGCCACCCAGGGTACACCCATTGTCTTTTACACGAATTATTTTATAAAAATATATTAGTAATTAGCTGACCCGCCGGCAAAAGATATACGACCTAGCAAACGTTGTTTTGCCATATACTATTATCGCTATTAAAAAATAGGGATGGATGGCAGAAGGGTGAAAATTTAGGGCTGTATGTATTTTTTAATGCCTCACTATAAAAAAATTAAAACTAAAAAATTGACCAAAAAGGGGTATGAAAAATAGATGTTGGCCGATTCTCAGACCTACACGATAAGCGTACAAAATTTTATCAAAATCGGTCCAGCCGTTTCGGAGGAGTATGATAACAAACACTGTGACACGAGAATTTTATATATTAGATAATGACGTCTGACATTTTTAGCTCAGAGATTAGTCGTTGTTTCAGTAGCAATTGTGTTACATTGTAATGAATTAATACTTTTTTTTATCAAGATTTACCTGAAATACATTTATTTTATATTATCTAACTATTAAGTACAGTACAGTTAGTTACCAAATAATAATAATACGTACTTACCTATAGAAATTGGCAATACAATTACAAATAACAATTATTAATGTAGGTAGTAGATAGATTTAAGATAAATTTATGTCAGATAAAGGTCTGTCTTACTTTATTGTCATTTGAATTATATTCACAGGTTTGATTATATCAAAAATAAATTTAAAAACTGATTCATTGAAAACGACCAGAAAACTGAAAAAGAGATGCTCGATGTTTTTGTTTTTTCTTACACTTTGCCTGTTAATTGTCTGATACGTTAAGACTTTCAAACAAGCCTCATTCTTTTTTTATACTCTTGAAACTTACATCTACATATATAAATTTGTAGGCATACAGCAAATTACTAAAGAAAAAAAAACGGAATTGTTCTGCATCCTTTGTGGGGTAGAAAAAAATAATATGGAACGGCGAATAACCCTTTTTTCGCACACACCTTTCGCTTTAATCAAATTTTTATAGTTCTTCACATACAATAATAATTATGATTATGTACTGGTAAATCTATCCTTTTCAGAACGAAACAAATGTAAATAAAAATCGTGGCTGTCAAAAATTTAATTTAATATTTGAGGAAAGGTTAGATATGATATTTTATTTATATAATACAACAAAAAGTAAAAGAAACATTCATTCAATAATTTATGCCATCACGACCTTTTCCATAAGGAGATAAATCATCGGTCTAGCTCTAATTAATGACATACAAATTTTCCTCGCCACATTATGACGAGAAATTCAAGATGGGTGGTATTTCTCGTCACTTAGATGAAAATGTTAATTAAATTTAATATCTTTGTTGATATGAATAAATAATAATTATATAATATTAAAAATACAATAAATTTTTCAAGAGCATTTTAAATTTGGCGGTATTATTGGACCGTAGAAGGTCCTAAAACAGTTTCCATTGTTATCGACCCGTGACCTTTCCATGCTAATGTCAATTTTGAATCTCCGCTCAGCGCCGAGTACACCTACTTGCGTGCGTAAATAGCCGTTAGGTATATTTTTTTACATGTTAATGTTACTAGGAAATTACAAATATTGCCAATTTTGGTGAAAATTAAAGTGAATATATTTTTTAAAAGATGGGTTTTTTGTTATAAACCAAAATTTAACCTTATGCAAAGGGGGAGTAAGTCAGCACCAATAATTGATCCGCGTACTTCTTGTCCATGAGGCCAAGATTCTGCCTCCAGGCTATCACTAACTAATGAAATAAAATTGCATTTTGTCATCTTCGTGGCAAAAAAGAATACATTCAAGATGGGTGACATACTTCGTAAATGAATTAAAGATATTAAATGACATATAATTTATTGGATGTTCTATGAATACCTGCCCATTATACAAAACTCTTTTTTAATTATTTTAAAAATCTATATTAAATCACACGTTGCACGGCGCCTCGTGAGGTAAGCAGAGAAAATTAATTATCATTTGGATTGATGTTTACACAAATAAACACTTTATTTTTATTTAATTCAAACACTTTTTTATAGTAATTGCTCAAGTATTTTTTAAATTATTACAAATAAAGTTTGATGGACTTTTGGAGAAGCAAACTTATGTAATTTATTTCTAATTATATCAGACTTATAATATAAAATTGTCGAAATAAAATACAAATGGGTGTGGCGAAATTTTGAATATTTCCGTTACCTAGTGGCTAAAACATTTTCAAAACATAGTAACACTGCACAATATGTGTATTTATGTTTCAACCTCGTAGTACGTACGTATCTGTGGGGTAATAATTACCACGGTAAATCTAAACGAATAATTAGAAAACGTCATAAAATTTAATTAAAATACAATATATTTAACACCGGACTGCATGTTGGATATAATAATATCATTTATTTAAAGTATTTTAACTCGGAAATACTGTCAATGTGTCTTGTAGTAGTTCCTTACTATATCAACAATAGTGAGAAAAGCCGTGGGATTTAATAATAAATGTACTAATTAAATTTACACTAAAAAACGTATGTGAGCATCGAAATAAACATGTAACTGTGTAAAAACTAATTGCATTGTTTTGGGAAACGAACAAAAAAGGTGAATTGTTTATTTTATATTAACAAAATATTTTGGAGGCAAAGATGTAATGTCAAGTTTTAATGTAAATATTGCTATTAGTCATTGAGACTCCCACGTTAATTTGTATTTTTTTTATATTTACGGTTAACATCTAGTCGGAATATGTTTAATTAAGTGTATTATAAAGCGAATTAATGTTCTTAAAAGGTTTTCATCATATTATTAGGATTGTTTTGTTTAAACATTGGTTAAAGTGAAGTTGTGTTTTAGTCTATTGTTGATCAGTGTTAGTTTAGTGTTAAAATGGTGTTATAATATGAAATTATGACAAATTATTTTGTTAGTAACATTTCATTAATGTGATTTATAGCTTATAACTAGTAATGAGTTTACATGCATCTGCCTTCTACATGACATTGTAAAACTTAAGTATAAATAATATTCTAAGTTTTGTTTCATTCTAGGATCATAAGACTAGTTGTTTAGGAATTTCTAAATTTAACATTTAATAGTTTAAACACATTTTTTCCAACAAAATTTATAGTTTTAAATCTGTTGCCAGTGACTTAGTGGATCTTGTTTATTTATTTATTCTTTACAGTTCATTGATTGTGAGCAATTCTGCACAAAAATACATTTAACATTCTAACATACAATTCACACAAATCTTGTCCATTAACTAAGATATGAATCTTGTATTACGGGTACTAATGCGACAGTACATATATATACAATGCATTAAACATATAATATACATGTAACATCTAGACCCAGGACAATTTGAAAAAGGAAGTTTTTCATCTTACTATAGGCGGGAATCGAACCCAGGACCTTATGATTACACAGGCAAGAGTGTTACCTCTGCTCTGCGCCGGTTGTTGTCATCTATACTAATATTATAGAGAGGAAAGATTTGATTGTTTGCATTGAATAGGCTCCGAAACTACTGAACCGATTTGAAAAATTCTTTCACAGACATCTATCTATATTTTATTAAAAAAAAAAAAAATAGGGATCCTTAAACTATTTTTTTTAATGCCTATCTACCCGTGCGAAGCTGGTGCGGACCGCTAGTATTAAATACAATCAATGTACAGAGAGAGAGATTATCGCTTCAGTACAATTTCTTCAAAGTAACGCAATTTAATTGCAATTAATTAAAAAAAAATCTTTGTCATTCCGTTAATATCCATTCTTTCAAAATGTCTAAATCGATAACGATTCACGTGTTGAGCAGAGAAGAGACTCGCCTTTCTGAATTGTGCAATTATAGAACAGAAATGAGAGTTATAGAACAGTATCAATATTTTCATTCTGCTAACGGTTATGATATGTGGTGAAGATATAAATAAATCTGAGTTACAAAAAAATTTAAAAAAAAAATGAGAAAGATAGGCATGAAAATGTTGAATATATGCATCCATATTCTTACTAGAATTTGAAGAATCGAGTCTAAACAACCGAGTGTAGGCTCAATCTTGAGAATTGTTATAGGGCCGATCTTTTTAACAAATATCGAAAAATCGACAAAATATAGGTACATATTTTGCATAGCAACACGTTATGTAATACGCATAATAATATAATATTTTTTATCCATTATTGTTGAAAATTCGCGGAAGGCTATAAAAATTAGGAAATGTTGTATACTTATTTCGTTATTTTACCAATTCTGTCGAAGTGATTTACCTTGGCTAACCATTTTGAATGTAACGTGACGCACACAGATCTGTCTAATTATAATAGATACAGTATACAGGAATTGATTTTTACACGTTTTGTAGACAAGTAAAGCTGCCAACAATGTGTAACATTTAGTCTCCAAAAAAATTTTACAATTTTTATAAAGAAAATATTTTGTTCTGATTCTGTTAAATAATACAGAGAGTCATTGCGATGATAAAGAAAGTTGGTGCAAGGTAAACACTAATTATTTTTTAAGAAAATCCCAAAACCAGGATAATTGTAAGTAGTATAAAAATCTCTTTATACATATAAATTAGAGCATAGCAACTATTCGGTATTCTGCCTATTCGGCAACATTTTTACTATTCGGCCGAATACCGAATATTTAGTCTATTATTCGGTATTGTGCCGAATAGTTTAAATCAGTGGTTCCCAAACTTTTAATTTCTAGTACCACACACGAAATTATAAATCAGTAACGTACCACTAAACTAGAACTCGATGGTAAAGGATTTCGATCATCATCTTGAATCACTGAACAATTTAATGGGCATGGCTGCTTGCGTACCACCTTAATAATTGTCGCGTACCACTGGTGGTACGCGTACCATAGTTTGGGAAACACTGGTTTAAATGTAAAACTGGAAGGAACTAATAGCTTGTAGATTGTTGCTATTTCATTGTCAGCTGCAGATGCATAATTATTAATCCTCAAATATCTAATTAATTTATTTATTTTGATATGGAGTGAAACAACATAATATTATTATTGCTATTATTAATGTTGGAACACAAAATTTTCGAAATAATGTACCATGCTGCTATGATGTACCTCTCACCATTGTTTCGCCGAATATTGGGTTATTCGGCACGTGATCCTGCATAATATTCCGTATTCGGCAAATATACTGTTCGTTGCAACTCTAATATATATACATGCCATCATTGCATGTATATATATTAGAGATTTGGCAACACTGTGGAGTCCCAGCTAAAGAACATGTCTCCGACTCTTTTCTGTTAGTTTTCCAGTGCCCTGCAAGAAGCAGATATTCCTTAAACTTTACATCACGTTTAACCCTTTCGAATCCACAGCCGTGACATCCACGTTTGACATTTCTTTACCTTAGACATCCACACCCGTGATATATCGTTTTTGGTATATAGTGTTATGGGAGTGCGTTGAGATTTTAATGACTTATTTGTTTACATGATGCTAGTAGAAGGATGAAGGACCTCAAATAACCCGCCAATGTGACTATGATATGCAATTTTATATTAAATAAAGTAAATTGAAACTAAAAAAGTGGATTATAAATATCACGCGGTATTGAGGGCACGATTCCAATCGGGAGGGCTCGGAAATCAAAAGGTTAAGACATCCAACATCTTCAGCTCAGCGATGGAGTAAGCCACCCATCCTGAATATTTTACCTTTTATTGACACAAAGAGGATAACACGCATATTTATTACATGCATTTGGGATAAACGTCGCCGTGATGGTATATATTATTATGTATGTGCGTACTATTGTAAAATAAATAGAATCAGTTTTTCTGTAATGAATTTTCAATCTTCAATCTACCTACACCTTTTATTTACTAAAATTTAAAACTACAATTAATTAATATTAAAGAATAAAATTTTGTTATTATTTTTCTTTCGTATAGCCACAGTACGAAATCTTAAACTTGATTTTTTCTATATTTATTACGGTGTTGGTGTATTTATTGTTATTTCTCTATTACGTTTTGACTGCTAGTTTAATAAATATATTAGTCTGTTATGTTTATATGTATATCCGTTACGAACACAACCAATAATTCATTTATTGATTGAAAAATCATATATTTATTTATTTGTTCTTTACTGTGCATTGATTAGAAGCAAATTTACACAAAAATACATTCAAGTGTTAAAGTATTTCTAAAAAATTATATTTTGGCTTAAAAAAATTACAATGAAACGACGTGTATAGTAATTCCACTATATTGACTTTATTAATATGCGGGCCGGCTTTCGAAAGATTCTGCTCTCATCTTCAGACATATGTAACTTTATACCAATGAAATTACTAAGTATTTTGTTTCATTTTAATGAACTTCCATCAAGAACCGTCCGCTGTTAAATTAAACTTTATATTAAGCCACTTTAAATTACCCTCAATCCAGCTTAAATAGGTTCACAAATTAGGTAAAATCTATTTATCGTGGCGTTTCCCACAAGTGGGAAGACAGGTGAACTCACTCCATATGTCGCAAACAAACAAGTCATCTTATTTGGCCTATAAAAGATAAGGCAATCAGAATGGGTGGCATGTACGTATTCGCTGCTGAATTGATGATACCAAATGTCTCGTGATGTTTTAGGAACACCTGGCTTTTACAGGACAATTAAAAACTTGCAGAAAAATGTGATTGCAAATTTAATTTACCACTTGTTATTATTATTAAAAAATATTTACATAGTTGGTTATTTTACTACTAAAACTCTGTGCGAAGCTGTATTTAAAGTCTGTCAAAAATAAAATATTATATATCGTCGGTGGATCCATGTAACTTCCCATGTGTAATTTTTTTCCATAAATGAGATATTGATACCAAGTTATTTGTCTTGTCGATCTGAATCTACCGATGAGATAATAACCTGTACACTCTGAGATATCCACAGATAAAGAAATTGAGATAAATTTAGTCTCTTATGTGCTGCTGTTTCTTGGATAATTTGAGAAAAGGTATGTGATCCTAAAAAATATTATGAAAGTTAAAGTTAACAAATCATGCCTAGAAATTTTTATATCCTTTAAAATATTGATTAATGGGCCGATTAGTTGGAAGAAATACCACCTTTGCGCTAAACTCGTCTTCTGTATATTGATTGAATTTAATTTGAATGTTTACCTTTTAATGTACAGTAGTGATGTAACGAATATGCAATTTTGGATATTCGCGAATGCGAATATTGACTTGCACAAGTCTGTCGGTGCTGGCTTTACTACTAGTTTGAATTTCTACAATTGCTCAAACATTAAAATTTCTACCCCCAAGTCGCTGAATTTTCAAAGTAGTATAGAATTTTTAAAATATTTCAAAAACTCCTCGGTTTTCTTAAAGAATATTTTCTTGCAGTACCTTTTTCTACAATGTACTGGGTAAGTATCCGGTACCTTTACCGAATGTCCGATACTTTATTACCAAAATAATATTCGCAAAACATTTGCATATTTTCTGTGAATACTTTGAAATCTGCGAATATTCGTTATTTCACTAATGTACAGCAAAGAATGAATTAAATAAATAAAATAAATGTACATAGGAGGTTTCACAAATCCATCGACGATATCTATTCATATTATTATTAGGTGTATTCATATTGATGATGACGATGGCTAGGCCACATAGTGAGGATGCCTCCCACACACACACATAAAGCACGTACACTCTGGTAGATATACTGCCGCTATCGCCCACTGCTATAGATTTAATAATTGCATTACATCAGATAGAGTACGTGTGTATATATATACATATTATATCAATATAAGGTAAGTAGATAACAATATTGTGTGAGAAGTAACTATATACATATGTACGTAGATTGTATTGGTGGAATAGTGTAACTTTTTACAAAGGTTAAGGTTGAAAAATCATTTAGCTTAAACTCTACATTAATAATTCTTTAATCGTTGATTTCGCAAGCTATCCATCTATCCCAGTGTTTCCTAAGGTGGGGCATCACGCCTCAGAGGTGGGGTACCGCGCTTCCACATATTATTGAAAATTTACCAACTGTTTAATTAAAAAAGAAGCCGGTGGGACAAAATATGACTTGAAAAGACTACGGTGGGGCGTGGCATGAAGAAAGTTGGGAAACACTGATCTATCCCATCTTACACAAGTGGGATAGCCAGGGAATCAACTGCTTTTAATAAATATGCAAGTCGTCCTCTCCATGCCAAAAACATTCAGAATGGATGGTTACCTCATCAATGGTGAATGTCTTGAAATGTGATGTTTTACGAATATACGCTTTTTACAGTAGGACACTTGAAAACTTACAGTAGGAGACCAATTCTTTGCTGGGTGCTCCACGGAGCTCCTATTAAAAAATATGCAAGTTTTCCTCTCCGTGCCAGTAAAAGTTAGGATATTCAGAATGGGTGGCAAATATTTCAGAGTTCGTCGGTAACCTGGAGGTAGAGTCTCGACCTCATGAACAGGGGGCCCGCTGTTCGTTCCCAGGTGCCGGCAAACTCCCCTTTCAAAACACAAGCTTTTAACTTACCATAAGGTTGTATTTGGGTTTATAACAAAACCCAGATATATCTTTTTTTTAAAAAAAAAAACATCTACACTGAATTGAAGAGCCACTGAGAGGTCCACTCTTCCATAAGAATCTAGGTTTTTGATAAACTTAAATATACTCTTCTATACCATGCTTGTATGCAATCTAGAAAATGGTTGTGATGTATCTAATCACAGCGGAACTATTAAATAAATAGTAAAATCATAAACTTGGCCATGTGTTGAGTAAGAGAAATTGACGTGCATGTATTAGAAATTGTATGAATGTGAAAGAAATATGTAAAGAAGAAGTAGTAGGTACCCCCACGTGGGATACGGCATGGCTAGATGGAAGAAATCACTAATTTAGTGATAATCTCGCCACTGCATATCATTGTTTTGTTGATTTTGTTATGTGAATGATGATGTGCAAGAAGAATAAAATAAATAAATAAATATAGAATAGAAAATCATAAACATAATGCTCTTGGAGCAATCTTCCCTTGAAAATTAGGATCTCAACAATCTTTGAATTATTCCAACGAGCTGTCAAAAATCATTTCCTCTCAGTGAATTCATCTGCTTCCTAAATTTGTTTCGTTTCTAAAATTAAAATATCACAAATTTATTGGGTTACCATCTTCCACTCATAAGGTATCGTTAAATGACTTGTATGTCTTCACCAGTTGGTGTGTGTCTGTGCATTATGTTTCATTTGTTTTTAGTTATTGATATTGTCTTTCTTTTGTTTTGTTCGTGTACCTACATTGTTTTTTGTTTACATTAACTATATTATATTATTACGTTATTTCATTACATTATTGTAATATTTACATGTACACATGTTTCAAGGTTTAAATATTCAAGTGCAGACTTTTATTATTTCTGGTTGTTTTCAAATGAAATTGTTCTTTGATAGTGTGCACAATATGTCTGTGTCACCCACATTTTTATGTTATTGTTTTAGTTCTGTATGAATCATCGACAATAAATTTAGTGAAAGATTTTATGTTGTCGGCCGGTGTGGTGCGGAGGTAACACTCTTGCCTTTGAGTCACGAGGTCCCGGGTTCGATTCCCAGCCAGGGCAAAGTGAAGAATGACATTTTTCAAATTGTCCTGGGTCTGGGTGTTACATGTAGTTATATGTGTGTAGTGAATTGTATATGTGTGTATCGTCGCGTTAGTACCCATAATACAAGATTCATCCTAGTTTGGGACTAGCTCGATCTGTGTGAATTGTCAATGTACCTATGTTATGTTATGTAGGTAATGTCATTAAAAGATGTTTTGATTCACTGATCCGAAATTTGAATCACTCGAAGAATGCATTTAATTACTCGGTTGAGAAATCTTTACTGTCTTCTAACTCAGCATCCGTCCTCTAACCCCTCCCTTTGGAGTGTTGATTGTGTGGATTTTTTTTGTACCTTTTTGATTTATATGGCAATTTTTCATAGTATAGATATGTGATTTTTGTGTTCTTTTTTTATGTGTATTTTGTTTTATTTTGGTTAAATATGACGTGGTTAGATGGAAGAAATCTCAAACATAGTGATAATCTCATCACTGCATAAAAAATTATCATCATTTTTTTTTTAATCCCCTGTAGCTTCTGTTGTTATTTTTGTTTTCATTGTCTCTTATATGTTGATTGTGGTTTTTCAAGTATGTTTTTTTTTAATGTTATTATACCTACTGTAAGCGCTGTTTTGGCTATATTGTGTTGATAAGTAAAAAAAAATAATAACAAATTACAATAAAACATAATAGGGCCAATTCTGAATCTTGATGAACTAACTAAACTAACTAATAATAGTTGACTAATATTAGTCATTATAGTACAAATTCGTATTCAGTATTAGTTACGAACTATAAACAACTATAAACTCGATAACCACCAAGGGCAAACGGTAAAATCTATGGGACAAACAAATATTAGTCGGTGATGCCGCAATAAAAAATGTTTTTCACGTTCCGATTTACACTTCTGGCGACAATTTAATAGTCGTGGCGCGTAAAAATTGTGAAATGTCAGATTTGCCGATATATTTTGACATTCGCATTTGCGTCGGTGGTGGTATAGAGTTGCGAGGACCCTAAAAATATCCATTTTTTACTTTTAATTGAAAAAACAACTTTAAACTTCCAAAATATAGCAATATTCTGCGGCAAAATGACAGCAATTAATACCTAATATTCGCACATTAAAAGTCGCAAATAAAATTCTGCCAAATACAACGAATTGTAGTTGTCAGATGTCAACTAAAATTTCGTTCCGAATACGAAATCCATAGATTCTCGAAATTTATAGTTGTACTAAGGTGTCAAAATGAACTAGCTAACTAAATTAGTAGGTACGTATTAGTACGGAAAACTGAATACGAATTTGAACTAAATATTATGACTCAACTATCTCCTTACACTTAGTTAGTGCAACTAAACTATTTTATGATTCAGAATTGGCCATAATGTTTTATTAAGTAATTTATTTATTGTGTCGAAACCCAGAGAAAAAACCCATCAAACTGATCTCCAGTACTGCACAAAACGCACAGCAGGTGGAGATGCGTCAAAAATATAAGTAATTCCACTATGACTATAAATTTGTGAGCCATCTTTCAACAGATAAAGATAAGTTATAAATAGAGAAACAAATTGAAACAATTGTGTAGTGTTTTACAAAAGTCTGCCTTTTACAGTAGATATCAGGACTCAAGAAAATTTACAGAAAAGAGTGGGAGAGCTATTCTGCTCTGGGGAACTAATAAATTTGTAGTCATAAGTACTAATTAATTAATTTAATTAGTGTTTTTATGAACTAAGGAAGTTAATATATTTTATCAATAAACACACCCACGCACCATGTGTAAGGATATCTAAAGTTGTATAATATGTGTTATTTCTACATAGAGTCTTATAGCCCTGAGTCAACCTTAAACAATCACGACACATTAAATCATAATATTAAATAATACATAGGCTCAAAAACAAAACAATATATCTAAGTCTAAAAATGAGACATTACTTATTAATGATGGACTGGATGAAAATCATACAGAATATCGGGTTAGTGGGAAGACATTGCATTCTAGCGATTATTTCGCCCTCTGTACATTGAATAACTGATATTTTGTATTGATTTGAAATAATGTAACCAATGTACAGTGAAGAATAAAATAAATAAAAAAATAGTGAAAGACCTGACCCCCTAGATAAACACGCACTTGGCAATCGACTACAAACACGCACTTGGCGATCGACTACAAATAAATTTTCGACAATAACTGCAACAATAACACATAATAATAATCAGGAATCAACGTCTTAGTAGGAACCCTTCCTCCTTTTATATACCTACCCATGTTTTTTTATGTAGATATGTTTGTAATATTGATTTGTTAATTTTGTGTTTGGTACCTATGTTTTGTCATGATATTGTACCTATGTAAAATAATGTGTAAAAGGCTAATTAGCTGTAAATAAATAAATAATTACATGGTACATGTAGGTAGATTGTCGAAAAGTTCGCCAGTAGTCGATCGCTAAGTACGGTTTGTCTACGGCCCCTTTTTTTCCAGGAAATCCTAAATACAAACAATACTAACCAAATTGTTTTTCTTTTCTCTAGATCTCATCAAGTGATGTTTCACAGGTCTGCACGCTCTTTAAACCCCTCCACACACGCCGCCGTTGTGCTTTTGTCTGTTTGCGCATTCACGCCATAAGCACATGAGCGTTGTTAACAGAGCTGGCGTGTTATTATTATTTCTACTCTGTCCCTATTATTATTCCTACGAGGCGGTGCGTGTGAGCTGTTCAACTGAAGCGCCTGGTGACCAACTGGCTGGCTTCCAAATTCAAGATGGATGACGACCGGATCAAATCTTCAACGGAAATCATAAAAGGTAATAAGTAGAGATTGCTTGGTCTTGTTTTACTGAGAATGTCTGTCTATTCAATCACGGCATATCCCAAGAGTGGAGGATCTGATAGACCAATTGGATGTGACTAACATGCAAGTTGTCCTCTCTGTGCCAGTAAAAATTAAGGCATTCAGAATGAGTGGCAAACTTCATCACTGCTATTAAAAGATTTTATTTGTATTACTTATGATAAATTACCAATATCTGCCTTTTACTGACATTCGAAAACATATGGATGAAAATGGGAGACCTATTCTTTACCAGGGTCTTTGCCTGAAGACACCATGAAATAAATGGCCCATGCCTTTTATATAAAATCATAGATTATACAATTTATTATAAAAATCACATATTTTTCATTTCAAGTATTAACAAACTACAAAAACAATAATATTACAATAATTCATCCACTTGTTTATCTCATTTTTCCTGCACACATTCAGTTATGCTATTCTATGCTTTGAATGTATTATTTTTTTCTATGCAAATTGTGTACAAGGATTTTTTCAGGTGCTTAATTAAAAATTGACAAAATATGCAACAAATGTGCTTTTGTATCAGACGTCCACACTTTTTGCACCCTTTCTTCCAGACAAACATTTGTTTCATATGTCCAAACCATTCGCTTATGCATAACCCTTGTAAAATTTAACTCTGAGAGCCCTCAAATAATTATCATATAATTTTTTTCTTTTCCAGACAAACTATACTTTGCAACCCTCGAAGACAAATACTGCCCCCGATCCACGAAGAACACCAAATACTTTCACATTGAGGACAAGTTCACTTACGAGAACTTCTACAATGATTTTGGACCGTATCATTTGTGCCATCTGTATCTGTTCTGCAAGAAGTTGAATACTCTTCTGTCCAATGTCTCGCAAAATGGGAAGGTTGTCTTTTACACCAGCGCTGTCAGCGTCTTGAGACTGAACGCTGCCTATCTTATTGGAAGCTATGCCGTGAGTATTATCTAAAGCTGGACATTCTCAAATGTAATAAAAATTGTGTTGGACATTCTCAAATGTAAGATGAAGTGTATTGGACATTTTCAAATGTAAGATGAAGTGTATTGGACATTTTCAAATGTAAGATGAAATGAATTGGACATTTTCAAATGAGAACTTATTTATGAAAATAATGCAAAATTTTGGTTCTATATAAACCCAAATTTAATATGGTTGTCTTGTAGAGGTGGGGTAGATCTGCAGTAGAAAACTTAAAACTTTGGATCTTACGCTCAAAGGCTGAAACTTAACCCCAAAGCTACTGATCATCTCAATTATTTGGACATTTTCATATTTAAACTAAATTATGTTGTACATACTCAAATGTAAGATAAGCTATATCATGCATTTTCTAAATATAAGAATTGTATTGGACACTCTTAAATGCAAAATAATTTATATTGGACATTCTCAAATCAGCTGTGATTTGACAATTTTTCAAAACTTGTGCTTTGTATTTTACAGATAATCTATTTGAAGAGGTCTCCGATGCAGATCCACAGTCAGTTGATTGCGGGCGGAAACTGGGATCTGCTGAACTTCAGAGACGCTTCAGGGGGGCCTCCTCTCTTCCAGATCTCTCTGCTGGATGTGCTGCAGGGGGTACAAAAGGCCTTTGAAGCCAAGTTCTTTGATTTCACCAGCTTCTATCATCTGGAGTACCAGCATTACGAGGTGATTGTTTTTTATAGCTACATAATTTATGGGATAACCGGCCGCATGGTACAAAGTCTATCGCAGTGGAGTTTGCATCATCAGGGTCCCGGATTTGATGCTCAGCTGCTACTAGCTAGCTTGCCAACTGAAAGTTTTCCTATCCGTGCCAATAAAATTTAATACATTCAGACACTCAAAACTTACAATAAAAGGGGGTGTATTATTCTTTGCTGGGGACTTCATGAGACATAATAAATTTTGATTACAGAAAGTTGTAAACGGAGATCTAAACTGGATCCTCCCGGACAAGATGTTGGCGTTCTCGGGACCACACTCCAAGTCTCAGATCAAGGATGGTTATCCGCTGCATTCTCCAGATCATTACCATAAATACTTCAAAGATAACAATGTCACCACAATCGTAAGGTAGATAAATTATCATCTTTTTTCTTCTTCAGTCATTTTAGATCCATCTATGGACATACCCCCATGTTAGTGAAATAGCAAACAACATACATACTTATCTAGTTAATACCTATTCAGGTTGGCTAGCTGTCTTTACATCTTTTTTTTTTTTTTTTACTTTTTTTTTTAAAAAGATATATCTGGGTTTTGTTATAAACCCAAATACAACTTTATACACCTTCCACAGTAAGCTAAAAGCTTGTGTCGTGAAAGGGGAGTTTGCCGGCACCTGGGATCGAACCGCGGACCCCTTGTTCAAGAGGCCGAGACTCTACCTCCAGGCTGCCGACGAACTCTTGTAAGCGAGAGGTCGTGGGTTCGATCCTCAGTGTCAACAAAATGTTTCTGCTCGTTAGAGTTGAACTATTGGAATGTTTAGTCTAAAGCGGTTTGAAATTGAACGTATGACTAGCTCCTCATTCCTGAATTGAGGATTGAGTGGGTTAAAGCCATTTCAAATCCACTCATTTCCAAGTGTTTTTACTATTTTTTGGCACATAGAAGAATTCCTTTTAGGCGCTAGGTGTAGCAATTTCTCTGTCTGTTGTATAAATAAAAATCCCTATGATGAGAAAGATAAATATATAATTTTTTCTTAATTAAAATGAGAATTGAAACATTTGTCGCAATTTTCAGATTAAACAAGAAATCTTACGCCGCTTCGCAGTTCACTAATCTTGGCTTCGATCACCACGAGCTGTTTTTCATAGACGGATCGTCTCCATCCGACAGCATTGTAAACAGGTTCATCAAAATATGTGAGGAAGCCAAGGGAGCTGTTGCGGTGCATTGTAAAGGTAATCGATTGTGTTCAATTTCGGCATCAATATAGGTGGATAAATACTAGTATTCAAATTTGTTGAAGTATAATGAATACATATACCACTGTTGCACATTATGTACAGTTTATTATTGTCAAAACATTCAGAATGTATAGTTATTTAAAATAAATATTATCACTGGTTTGATGATATCTCTGTTATGTGCAAATAAATCTGTCTATCTACGCCATCACGGCATGTCTCACAAGTGGTGTAACCTGTGAACTAACTATTACAGTGGTACCTCGACATACGAGTTTAATTCATTCCGCAACCTCACTCGTATTTCAAATCACTCGTATCTCAAAGCAAATTTCCCCATTTAAATTAATTGAACTGCCATTAATCTGTTCCAGCCCCCAAAATGTCTTCCCAGTTAGGTATTTTTGTTACGTTTTTTTTTGATAAGAAAAATGTATTTATAAATGACAAATATTGTACAAAAACATAATAAAAGAGAATGTGAAGAAATAAATTAGATTTATAAAGTGTTGCTTTCGCTTAATTTTAGTCACTGCTTTTCTCTTCACTAGTCTTTGCCTTTTTCGCCACGCTTTTCTCGCTTTCACCTGTAGGCCGCTTAAAAAAAACATTTCCAAGAAGGTTTGTTTCTTCCTCCCTTTCAGAATGTTCCGGATATGAGTTAGGCAAGTGTTCACCTACTGTGAGATGAATATTTGATAAACTGTAAACCCAAACAAAATACACACTTTCTGATTAGCTCGTATCTCAAATTTTGCTCGTATTTCAAAGCAAAAAACGCTCGCTCGACGGCTCGTATCTCAAATAACTCGTATGTTGGGGCACTCGTATGTCAAGGTACCAATGCAGTTTGTTTTCTCATTGTTTATATAAAGGAATCATTCAGGATGGGTAGCTGTGTGCCTCATCGCTGCTGAATCAATAATGTTTTGTGAATACCACTTTTTACAGTAGGACTGGAAAACTTTGGAGAAAAAAATGGAAACCTTTTCTGTCTTGGAGAATTTCTTGGATAATTAATTTTCAAATATTTAGTGTCCCAAATGATTTTCAGTTTAGGTTCAAATTTTTTAGAATTGAATTTAAATTTGTTGATATCGGTATTAAGTAATTAATTATTGATTTTATTTTTCATTTAGCTGGTCTGGGTAGAACGGGTACCCTGATAGCTTGCTATATGATGAAGCACTACGCCTTCACCGCAAGGCAGGCCATCGCCTGGTTGAGGATTTGCAGACCCGGATCTGTTATCGGACACCAGCAGAAATTCTTGGAGAAGTATGTTTTTTTTCCTTTTGGGATATATTGGAAAGTTATCAAATTCCTCTGTTTATATAATAACTAGAGATGTAACGAATATTCGACAACTATTCGGGATTCTGCCTATTCGGCAACATTTTTACTATTGGTCGAATACCGAATATTTTGTCTAATATTCGATATTCTGCCGAATAATTTAAATGTTAAACTGGAAGGAACTAATAGCTTGTAGATTGTTGCTATTTCATTGTCAGCTGGAGATGCATAATTATTAATCCTCAAATATCTAATTAATTAATTTAATTTGTTATGGACTGAAACAACACAATGTTATTATAATACCAAATATTATGCAAGATCATGTGCTGAATATTCGGCAAAATAATGGTGAGAGCGTGCGGTACCTACTCCCGACCGTGCATCTTTGTGTAGGTATATCATAAACATATGTACTAGACTTGCAGCGCGGTACATTTTTTTGAAAATCTTTGTGTGATATGGTTTACAAATACCTGTCTCTTATAAAACACTAGAAAATTCTTTTTTTCAATTATGCTTTTTGATAAGTTGCTTAACTTATTTTAATTTTTTTTGTTACCAGCGTGCAGTCACGTATGTTGGCCGAAGGAGAAGCGCACAGAAGGAAAATGGGGATACACACGCTACCCAAATGCAAGTACGGCATTTACTCCATGCACGAGAGAAAGCATGATTCTTCAATTTCGTCTTTGTCGGACGAAGATGTGGAAAATGCCAATGTCCCGGAGAGTAATGCGGTGGTTGATAGTAGTGATGATACTTGTGATGGATTAACCAGCGATAATGCAGAGAACAATGTGCCTAAACATGCTGTGTGCAGGATTGTTAAGGTTGGTATTCTTTGATAACCATGCCTCAATTTGGTATTCATTGATACCCTTGTTGAATTTGGTATTCATTGATACCCTTGTTGAATTTGGTATTCATCGATACCCTTGTTGAATTTGGTATTCATCGATACCCTTGTTGAATTTGGTATTCATCGATACCCTTGTTGAATTTGGTATTCATTTATACCCTTGTTGAATTTGATATTCATTTATAACCTTGCTCAATTTGGTATTCATTAATACCTGTGCTCAATTTGGTATTCATTGATACCTTTGCTCAATTTGGTATTCATTTATACCCTTGCTCAATTTGGCATTATTCGCTTGACCAATTTGGTATTTCTTATTGCAGTTGAACAAAAATACCCTTGTCAAAAGAGATTAAATGATTGATAACATAATAGCAATACTTCATTAGAAGTAAATATTTTATTATAATCCATCGTAATATGTATTTAATCTAATATTTGTTTTAATTTATTAATATTTTCTATTAAAATTTATATTAAAGATTTAATTTGATGGTTCTAACTATGTATATGTTAATCATATTGCATTGTAATTTACAAAAACTGTTCCCTTGATGGATTCTGTATTTAATTTGCTAGGCTTGGTATAAATTTGATTAACTCATTTTTATTCACCTTTTTTTGCAGCTTGGTGATGATATTCAACCATCACCCATTAAACAAAACAAGGATGACTTTGTCACCTTGGATTCCATCATCAATTCCAACATGTCACCCATGGAAACTCGGTCGTCTAGTCAACAACGGGCCAGGAACAATTCAGCACTCGCCACGGCGAAAACTACATATGCCTCAAACAAAAGCAACTACATCATGTCGACAGTTAACAACAGCAAACCTACAGGTTTGGTCAAAGTGCAGGCAACATATTCTGCAAAAAAAATGCAGGCAAATTCGTCGAGTGTAGTCCCGAAAAGTCCTACGTTTGGTTCATCAAAAAGTGCCTCAGGTTCACCAATTAAAACGTCGGCAAAAGGAGTGCATTCTAAAAGTCCCTTACACAGTCAACGTGCGAACTTGGCACGTAATCACGGCCAGGGTTTTGTTTTTAATAGCGCTGGCCCCATAAAATCGTATTTGAGAAAAGGAGGCAGTTTAAAAGCAAAGGCTAACCAAGATAACATCATCGAGGCAAATTCTACATCTTCCATTACGACGCTTACTGAAAGTTGTTCGTTGAACAATAGAAATTTCGATTCTAATTTAAATATTACAATGGAATCGAAACGTCGATCAGCTGTGTGCAATACAAATAGTTTACCAACAAAATTGGAACAATGGGGAGGAGGGGGATCTCAAAAGAAGAGCGTCGAGAGAACTAGAAATGTGATAAGAAAGAAAGTTCAAAAGTTGAGCGCGTCCGATCAAAATCGCGAGTTTAGAATGGAGAATATAATCAATTCAAATTCAGATTCGGAACGTGATTCGACAAACACGACAATCACTAACATATCCGCCGACAGTTTGGAAAACATTCCTTGCAAAATGCCGACGCGACGGGATAAATCACAAAGTCCCGAACCAATGGATCAAAGTTTGGATAACATCGATGAAGGTGTCAACTCACAGGGTACGAAATTGTACAAAATTAAGGCGAAAAGGTTGCAAGGTTTTTCGAGCTTTCCGAAAAAGGAAGGCGTCGTCACTAGGAGCCTTTCAAGCTCGCCAGGAGCTAAGAAGAAATGACTATAGCTGATTTAATGTACCCCTTGTATGAAACGTCCTCCCAGAGTCGTACGCAAAGCGTCGATTACGAAACATACATGAACGTGTCTTTTTGATTTTGTAGTATTTTTATTAGATGATATTTAAATGAGAGAAATATTAGTATGTATAAGAATTAATATATCGCAATGTTTTTACAGATTTCATTAGTGATTCACTTTATTTTATTAAAGCCTAATATTTTAACATACTCTTGGAGTGATCCTCATCACTTAATCAAACTTTTTTATTTTTTTTATTGAATTAACTTCACACACAATCACAACCATTATACACTTAAGTGCAAGAAAAAGATGAGCGACTCTCTACGAGGAATTGGCAGCTTTTTATTTGTAAATGAAATGGTTGCTAGCTTGATGTAGAGTCTCGGATTTTGAATTGTGAAATCCTGAGTTTTTTTTTAAAAAACTTTGACTCCACTCTTTGCTATTGACCTACTTCACTCTCACAACACAAGCAAATTGCTTATTGTGAGTGTGTCTGGATGGATTTGGGTTCGGGTTTATTTTAAATCCAGATTCCTTTTCAGAACAGGGTTGCTACTAAATTCAATTTTAATGTTGTCAATGAAATCATTTAGGAACATTGTGATACTTTTAAATGTGTAAGAGATATTTCTGTCTTGTGAGTGATTTTTTTTTACTATTAATAATTGAGTAAAAAAGTTTTACGATTTTATATAACATAACATAACATGCATAGACAGTTCACACAGTTCGAGCTAGTCCCAAACTAGGATATGAATCTTGTATTATGGGTACTAACGCGACGATACACATATTAATATAACCACATATTATACATATAACACTCAGACTCTGGACAGTTTGAAAAAGGTCATTCTTCACTTTGCCCTGGTCGGGAATCGAACCCGGGACTTCGTGACTCAAAGGCAAGAGCGTTACCTTCACGCCACACCGGCCGGCCATATACATACTTACATGTAGAAGCGCAATGTTTATTTACAATGATTTTTTACAGGAGTTAAATTGTGCTAAAATTTGTGGATTTCGTAAAAAAAACTGTATTTGATAGCTAAATGTAACCATTTTGAATAACTTTTGATTGGAGTTTGGGTGCTCAAATCTAGTTTCAGACTTATTCTACTTCCTTATTTGCCTATAAGAAATATAGGTATCCCTAAGCATAGCACTATGTAATCACATATTCTGAAGGAATTTGAGTCGTAATTAAGCATGTGTGCTAAAATTTCTTTCATATTTTTTATGTATCTCTGTATCCATCCATCACATTGTATCACACAAGTGGGATAACCAGCAGATCAACTGTTGCATTAATATACTTGCGAATTATCTTTTCTGCGCCAATAAAATAAAACATTTAAGATGAATGGCAATGTACACCATCATTCTTGAATTTAAGATGCTTAATGTTTTAATTTTATCTTTTAAAAAATCTGTTATTGCAATCATGAATATTTCTATCGGGCTAAGCAAAGAGAATCATGTGCCATAGTCTTCCATATGAACAAACGAACTTAGCTTTTTTTTACTGTCATATAACTACGCTCAAAATATTTCCGTCCTTATGTCGAGTTAATCAAATTATACTCGAGTTAAATTTATTAGCTCAGTCTTTGTAATTCTGTCATCTCTTCATTTAATTCAATCTTCTCCTTAACAATTGATATTCCTTTTGGAAACACAAGTAAGTCACTGACATCTTCATCACATTTCGTTGCCAACTCTAAGAATATAATTTCTATTTGTCATCAGTCCACCAATGTTACTTGATTTTCAATCCAGAGATGGCATGTTTGAATTCTACTGCAGATCGCATTTATCTTCACAACAGACGCAAATGCAGACTATGAAAGTGAATTTAAGTTTATATTAAATTGTTGCCATCTAAATTGAGTTCATTGGTAGCCTGGAGGTAGAGTCTCGGCCTCTTATACAAGAGATGCGCGGTTCGATCCCAATGATGTGGTGACAAACTCTCCTTTTACGACACAAGCTTTTAACTTACCGTTAAAGGTATTTAAAGTTGTATTTGGGTTGTCACAAAAACCCAGTTATATCTTTAAAAAAAAGTGATGAAATATTTATGATTGAATATATATAACATATATAGACAATTTACACAGACCGAGCGAGTCCCAATCTAAGATATGAATCTTGTATTATGGGTACTAACCCGACGATACTCATATATACAATGCACTAAACACATATACGTGTAACACCCAGACCCAGGACAATCTGAAATAGGTCATTCTTCATTTTGCCCTGGCCGGGAATCGAACCCGGGACCTCGTGACTCAAATGAAATACATACTTGAGTATTTGATCTACAAAATGCACGCATACTCAAGAGTTTGATACACAAGTTCGAGTCGTATTGTTTTAGAGCAATTTTTGTATGAAATGAATTCGTAAAACTTCTTTATTCCGTGACAGTGATAGATTTTATTACCGTTGTCTTTCGGAACATTATCATCTAAATACCATATCTCAAGAAAATATATATTTAATAGCTTATAAAAAGCATATTTGTAACGTTTTATATCAAAATCCTCACGATTGCTTTTACAAAAATTGATATCTGTGCAATAAAAATAATACATTTCAACACTCCCCCGAAGAATTTGGGAGGAAAACAGCCTCTTCCATTTAAGTTCAAAAAGAAACAGTTTTTTTTTCACTGATGTCTCTGTGTATAAACTAATTATGTATAAATTACTTGTTTGTATAGTAAAAATGTATTAATTATTGTTGAAACATTTTTGAGGGTTTTGATGTAAGACTACTTTTTTTAATTTTAAGTGTAATACATAGATGAATAAACATTTTAATGAAATGAAAAACAATTTTAACAAAATATTAATATAATTTTATGTTGTTATGTGTACTAGTATTTATGTAATAAATAAATAAATATATTATTAATATAATCATATTTGATCCTTCTATTGTTTAAGATTGTACAAAAGATAATTTTATATAAATTTTACTTTATATATTGTCGTTGTGTTTTGTTGGATATGGGGCGTGTGCAACTCGTGATATTTTGTTGATCAATTTTATTGATTTTATCGGTATTGACTTTGTAACACTTTGATTTCAAAATATCAAATAAAATGATTTATTATTATTATTGTTTTATGTTACTGTTGAGTATGACTAACGCACAACTAGTTTCGCGGACTCACAGTTCGCATCATCAGGTGCTGATTTATACTGTAAAGATCAGCACCTGATGATGCGTTAGTAATAACTTAACCGCCCTACCTTTGGGTTATTATTCAAAAAGTAGGTAAAAAATTATTGGGTTTTTTTTTGTTAGTTTTCTCAATAATAATACTTGTTTACAATATACCTGACAAAATTTTTACATAATAGACCGATTTATTACCCTTTTATGTATCCTTTCCAAGTCAGGGGTTCTCACAAATGAGGTAACCAGCGATTACAGGGTGTTCAAAATGAACACGACATCTTTCCTTGGGCCAGTTTCCATTTCACTTTCAAGGTGAACTGCTAAATATGAAGATATTTATGAATTATGACTTTTTATCAATTTTTTCTTCATACAAACCAATTACAAAAAAGAGTGGGGATAATAAAACTACAATTTAGTAATCATTTTTATATTATAGAAATGAAATGAATGAAAGGAATGAAATGAAATGAAATAGATACTAATAATTTTTTTTTGTGTGATATATTTTGAAGCATGGGATGCACAGCCCCACATCACAGTCAGGACAGTAATATCTGGTCTCTTTCCTGATTTTTTCCCCTTGTCATCTTTTTTACTACAGCAAACAATACAGCGTCTTCCAGGATTCATCTTGTTTGTGGTAGGGGGAATGGTATCAATAAAGTGTCTATCTGTTAGACGCAAAAGTTTTGGTGTAGTTGAAGGTCTTCCTCCTTTCGATGAAAATTCTGGGGAATGGTATAATTCTAAATATTGATTTATAACTTTCTCCCTATATTTAGAATTGTTGAACTCTCCGCCTTTTTTTTTATACAAAACGAATGCATTCCAAAGTGCTTGTTCCAGCAGGTGGAAGAACATTTTTTTGTAGTATTTTTCCCCTGTTTTCTTGTAACAGGGCGAATCGCCAAATGTTGGTTGACCCTGTCGACACCCCCCATTGTAAAATTGTAGTCATTGGCGACCGTCGGGCGTTGTTTCCCGGATTCTGTCTGGACCATTGTGCAGCTGTGGACAGTGGACAAAAAAAATACGTCTTTTTTATCGCGCCATCTCATCACCATGAGTTTTCCCTTTCTGTAGGCCTTTGTGTACCCACGAGCAACCTTCTTCGGAAAAGAAATATTAGCGGGTACTCCTTTTCGTCGGAATCTTAGTGTCCCGTATGTGTCAGTTTTATTTCTGACTAATAAGGTAGCCAATTCCGGTGACGTGTAAAAGTTGTCGGTTGTCAGGCAGTACCCTTTATTTAGTAACGGTTTCATCAGTGACATGACTACTTGGGATGAGATTGGAAGTTGTCTGTAACTCTCGTCGAAAAGAGTATTCTTCCCAGTGTAAATTATTGTGGACCAAATATAGCCTGAGGTGGACTCACACAGCATGAACGTCTTCACGCCAAATCTAGATCTTTTTAGTGGCATGTACTGAATCCAGCCCAGACGTCCTTTGTATAGCATTAGACTTTCGTCTATAGTCACATTTATTTCAGGGACATATCCTTGTTGAAATTTGTTTTGCAGGTATTCAAATATAGGCCAAATTTTATTCAACTTAGGATTAGGATGAGTTGACTCATCATATTCAGCATTATTGCTAAAGTGTAAAAATTTCTTCAGCAATAAAAACCGCCTGTATGATAGCGTGCGCGCAAAAAATGGAGTTTCAAATATTGGACTTTTGGACCAGTACATTTTCTCTTCAGGTTTCCTTACCACACTTTGCACTAAAACGATTGCAAGAAATATCCTCATCTCGGGAATAGTTGTTGGATGCCACGAACTTATTAGACTTCTCGAAGAATGTGGAGTAGAATTGATATGTTGCTCGGCAAATAGGTTTGTTTGATCCACTATTAGTTGCATCAGTTCTTCATCAAAAAAGTAGTTGAAGAACTCATATTCTTCCTTACAATTATTTACTGCTTCAGGAAAACCGGATGGCGATGAAAATTCAAATGGTGGTTGCACAACATCTCCTTCAGGACTTATATCCACCCACTCCTGAGCGACTTCGGGTCTAGGTGCGTCTTCTACTTCGCTTTCATCTTCATCTTGTGAAGAAGAAAAATCCTCACTTATTGTGGTCTCACTTCCGGAGGTGCTAATATTTTCATATTCACTCTCGCTTGATGACATATTGAAACACAAAAAAATCCTGTATTTGATCAAAAAAAGCGATGTCCACAAACAACGTAAAAAGTCACTCGTTTACGCATACAAAAAAACTAATTTCACTAAAAGATTCAGTTTTGATAAAACACAATGTCAACAAACGATATAAAAAAGTCACAAAATGTCACATATACAGAAGGTGACAATAACTAAAAATTGTAGATATTTACACAAAACTGGTAAGTAAATGAAAACAAAATAAAAAATAGTCAAAAACTCCCTAAAAAAACACGTAACGTAATATTATTGTTGTAAAAACCGCGCCATGCGTATAGCACCACTGACCGGTGAAGTAATTTGTATGGGAGAGACTAAAAAAACACGAATACACTATCACGTACGTTCGTATGGGTAGGGCGGTTAATAGTAACATCGAAAAATAATAATAAAAATTCATTTTATTAGATATTTTTTTTTAACCAGTCAATACCGTCACGACATTTCCGTCGAGCGGGTTGGCAATAGACTAATTGCATTCATTCATATCATCAAGACATTTTCTATAAATGGGGTAACCGGTAGACTAGCTGCAGCATGTATTAAGTTCTTCTCTGCACGCCATAAAATGAGATATTCAGGACGGCTGGCATATCTCACCACCGAATTTAAGATGTTAAATGTCTTGTTTATGACTTTTTACGAATGCCTGCCTTTTATACAGAACGCTTGAAAACTTACAGAAAAGAGTAGGAAACCTATTCTTCGTCGGGCTCTCCACTCAATTGAGAGATCCCTGATTAAGATTATCCTATTCAAAATATACTCCAGTCTCACAACACAAGCATATATCTTTTAAAACAAAACCCAGATATCTTTTTAAAAAAAAATATTGCTATGCGTAAGTTTTTGATGTATTTGAGTTTATTTTAAGCCCAGATTATTTTTTTTAAACTGTTTATTTGTCAGAAACCTCGATTGGAGAACCATGTCTACACAATGCAACATTGTGTAAAATCTAATCGGAAGAAGTGAGAAAGGTGTTCCAACGCTTACGAATTGGCTCTAGGCTGGCTTAAGTGATCACTTTCGGTGTCCATGGACAAGGTTCACCAATTCCACCATTCTCATGTGTAGACATGGTTCTCCAATCGAGGTTTCTGATTGGTTTTGTCATCTGCACCCAAATCTGGTTAAACAATAAAAATATTAGTAAATATTCTAAACATTTGTTTATTTCTGTTTATTGTTTGCGTGTTTAATACTTGCGATTCATCCGCTGGGTACCTCAATTATGGGAAATGTCATAATGGTGTTAATGAATAAGCGATTTAGGTTGAATATTAAAAATCAAAATTTTAAGATTGTCACATGCCCTATATTTATCATGCAATGATAATATGTTATACAAAATATCAGATTCTAAAGTGAAAAATATATATATTATGTATATCGTAATTAAGAATAAAATGGCTCCATTTATTGGCACGACTCTCATTCGATTGTTAATCTATTGTTAATTTTTACTGTCAATCGATCAATATTGAATTTTATCTATATCTAGAAATACTAGAGACCAATTGAAGTTTTGGTTTCACTTAAAAATAAGTTTTTGATTTTGTATTTTATTTGTAATAATTGCATTCGTCGGTAGCCTGGAGGTAGAGACTCGGCCTCGTGAGCAGGGGGTCCGTGGTTTGATCCCAGGTGCCAGCAAACTTCCCTTTCACGACACAAGCTTTTAGTAGGTAGCTTACTGTGAAAGGTGTATAAGGTTGTATTTGGGTTTGTACCAAAACCCAGATATATCTTCTTTTTTTAAAAAAAAGATCTAATTTTCCTACAACTGCTACTACTATGCTGTCATGGCATATTCCACAAGTGGAGTAGCCAACAAATCAGCCGCAATAATCATGCATTATAAACATAAACAAAGTACATAATAAACATGCATAATAAATATATGATTTTGATTTCGATCAAAAGCGAGTTTCTGCAATAGTCTAACTAGAATATTCTGTAGAAAACTCAGTTTCGATCACATACCAATAAACGCTGTCTTGTCTATCCTCTTGCAAAGCAAGCGGAATGTATTAATAGTTTTCTTGTTTGTTTTTTTATTATTATTAAACATTGCAATAAATACCTGATTTTGTTAATAGAATCTAGTAACTCCTTTTAGGAATAGGCTGAGATTATCTAAGTGCCATTTATTTCTGTTCTTGTATATATATATATGTATACTTATTGGTTGTATTAAATTTATATTACATTTTTCATACATACATACCATCACGCCGCTTCCCTCAAGGGGTAGGCAGAAAGGATTGAGCGCCACTTCCTTCTATCCTTGCATACATCTTTCGCTTCCGTCACTGTCACACAATTCCTCATGCATGCTCTCCTGTTCAATGTGCTCAACACGTGACCGTCCTGTAGGATTTGATTTAAATGATCTTGCCATTTGATTCTCGGACATCCGCGTCTCCGAGCACCATTCCTCTCAGCCAAATATATCTTCTTGGTCATTCTGTCCTCATTCATTCTTTCCACGTGCCCAAACCATTTTAACTTATTTACATTCATCCTTGTAATTACACCAACTTTCTTTCCACATTCCTTTTGTATATCAATGTTACGTACACAATCTATCAGACTATTACCACACATCCTTCTCAACGATCTCATTTCTTCTGCATTTATGCCACTTTCATCCTTCTTTAACCATGTCCACGTCTCACTTGCATACATTTTCATTGCATATCAAATTGACGCTGTAACAAGAACAAGAGCCCTGTAGCCAAAACGGTGTTTTGAGTTATAATTATTTAAAGTTTTCAATTGTATTTCAGTATAATTTATATTATAAAAGTTTGAGAATTAATTCTTTCAGTCTCTAAAAAAAGGATGTATGATTCTAGTTCTAGCTTTCGCCATAAACGTGTCTTATCTATTCAAATAGTCTATTTATAATATTAACTTTTAAATAATTTATCAGCACTCTTACAATTTTAAGTGTAGCTCATAGTGACAATCAATTGGAGCTCTGCTAATGAATGGAGTCGTCTCTTTATTCATGTTTGTTTATGTCTTGTAATTGTATTAATCATTATTATTAACTCGTGCTTTTTGCAATAACAAAAATGCAGAAAATCCTCAAGCATTGTAAAAAATCTTTTTCACCCTCGAGGTTCCCGATAGAAAGATAGTATTCCAATTAAGTTTGTTATATACATAAATCATGTTTTTGTTGTATCAATAAATTATGAATTTCCTATTATTGATGTTCCTTTTATGAACACGTTGAAACCATCTGATTCTTTAGTAATACCTAACCTAAAGAATTTTCTAATCAAATAAATTTTCAAGTATTTTTTATGTTATGAATAAAATAATTTAACAGAAATCTCGATTGGAGAACCATGTCTACACAATGCAACATTGTGGATAATCTAATCGGAAAAAGTGAGAAATGCGTCCCAACGCTTCCTAGCACAGTACTCAGTGAAAGAAGTTTTATATTGCAAACCACTTGTTGTCTTCCATTCTTTTTCTCTCATAATTCTTTTTGGGAATACAAAGAAGAAAACGTTTCGTTTCTGACCAATTAAGGAACTAATTTATTTCTTCGTCATTGGTGCACAGTGAAAGAGGGTATTCACAGATGAAAAACATTTTATTGAGGTTTTCTGCATACTAATCATAATGCACCAGCAATATTAGTGCCACTTAGTAAAAAGACATCATTTAAATTGTGCCTAAAATGTTAACGTTTTATAAATGTTGTAGATTTTTGCATAGTTGCCTCTGTTTAGGTGAGTTTTTATCGCCAGACAATTTGTGTGAATGTTTTTAAGTGTTGTGTAATTTTTATTTCAAAAACTAAGTTTTCGATTACTAGTCGAATGAAGGACAAATCATAGATATTTTTGTGTTTCGTCTAAATATTTTATATTTTGACGAAACTGGTTGGCTTGAAGAAATAACTATATAGCAATAAGTCCTCCAACTAATCTGACAGCTTTGTATGTAGAATGTGTTAAACAAATTACTTTTTTGTAGTGGTACATTTGTTTAACGTAGTTTTATCTGTCTTTATTTTTAGTTACGTACTTCCAAAGTAACACCTTTTTGACTATTGTTGAATGTTGGACTTGCATTTTGTTTGTTGATGTTTAACGAATAGGACACTTTATTTTTTGTTTTCTAACATTTAGATGACTAAATTCACACACACTTCGAATGCGTGACATAAAACATATTTTAGACATTCAACTATTTTGTAATGTTCCATATTTGACTCTTGTTGAGTTGTGTTCTAAATTTAAACTTATGTCGAACTTCTACTTAATAAACATGTTTGGACAGGATGTTGCCAGTAAAAAAAAAATTAACCATATTCGCCTCATGTGTACACAAGGTTCCGAGAATAATTTCTAACTTAATTTTAAAATTAATAAATAGAATTTGTAATTCAAATTGTAAAACATCTTAAGCCAAATCTAAAGGTTTGAATCACCTTTATTGTTTTATTTTGCCTTTAAGGCGTTTAAGCAGTCTGCAACATTGTATTGGGATGAACATTTAGAGAGAATGAATGATGAAAGAATATCAACCGTTTATTTATTGTGGCGCACAAGTAATTTCATAATAAGAATAACAAACTAGTGTTTTTACTCAAAGAAAAAATAGTTATCCGAGAAACACTTGGTTCACGTAAACTAAATTTTCAAATTACTCTGTTGTCGATCATTCCTTCTATATGCCCCAAACAGAGATAATAACTGTTCATTATTTAGATTTTCGACTACGTTTTGTATTTTCAAAATTATATGTGATATATTTATATGCATTTAAAAACTTTTTGAGTGATTTATTGAGTAGAAAAATAATTAATAATGAATTTATTGTAAAACAAAATGAAATTTATTTCTATATGTAATATGTAAACTAATATTAGTAACTTCACAAGAAAATGCTATGTTTTTGTTAAATTTGTTTTTAAAGTTTGTGTCCCATGGATATTATTTTTTCTGTATTCTGAAACTCAACATCATGTAGTTCTCAGATATTCTGTATTATCAGGGTTGCCAGTGCGTTACATAATTTTGTAACATGTCCGTTTGTAGCCTGATGATAAATATCTTGGACTTTCAATCCAAAGATCCAGGGTTTGATTCCTCCCGTTATCAATCTACTCCACCTTTACCAAATAATAATTTTCTCTGGGATCGCATTGGCCGAAAGCTGTAATGGTCCCTGTAGGATATAGTGTCTTTTCAGTAATAATAATAAGCATCTTTCTACTTACTGTGAGTCTTGGGGTGTATCTGGTTTATTATGAACTCAGATTCAGCATATCGTCGTTGCATATTCAAAAAGGGACATGTGAATTCATAAATGTTTTGACATTTCTAGAATAAACTGCTTATAATGACATCATAACCATTTTATAAAGTAATTCTAAGTATCAAATATTAAAATTCAATACTTAAATAATAATATCACATGCCAATAAAAAGTCCAAACTACAATTTCAATGCCTTAATGAACAGTTTTAAAAGAGTATGCCCAAATAAAAATGTGTGCACATGTCTCTTTTTGAATATGCAATGACGATATCCCAATGTCATCTCTAGCTTCATGTAGTTCCTTTTAGTTCAGATCAAAACCTTTGTTGACCAAATTCTGCAATGGAGAGAATGTTTCATTCAATTCTTTTTCGTCTTGAACAAGTCTTTTTTTACTTTTTTAAATTATTAATACAATCTAATGACTCATGTTATGTGTAGTTTGTGATTATTATTTTATTTTAGCTTGCATTTAATTTTATTGTATTTTCTTCCCCATTTGTACTCTAAATTTTTTTTGTACCTTCTTCAAAATCTTCCATTCCTTCTTGATTTTTTCTTGTTTTTTTTTATTATTATTTTCTGGCTACATAATTTTTTATCTCTTCGTAAATGATGATGAAACCTTCTTAAACCGATCAAAATTGGTTGGTTTCACTTCACTTCATCAAATTTAGCTAGGTGGGATTATTTATTTATCGTGTCGAAACCCAGAAAAAAACCAATCAAACTGATCTCCAGTACTGTGCAAAATGCACAGCAGGTAGAGATGCGTCAAAAATATCCTCCATAGTGCATGTGCCAGGGCACAATGGACACTCCAACAAGTGTGGTGGTCTGTGCTGCAGGTGGGATTGTAAACTTCCTACCCACTCCAACTGAGTGCTGTGAAATTTGTGCCTTAGGATATTTAAATTTTCGGCAGATGGCACATCATAAATTTTGCACAGTTTGTCTCATACATCCTCGACTGTACTGCACTGCCTTTGACGTGCAATAACGGCTTTGTGTGTGGAGACAGACCTAATCTCTTTTTTGCTTGATTATTAAAGAATTGATTTCACTTTACCAGTTCTGATAACTTTTCATTCCAAGGGCTTCAGAAATGCACCATTTAAAAACTCCATCAGACTCTGATAATATTTGCATAACAATTCTCTGCATGACCCAATTCTTTTCCCTCCTCTAACTTCTCATTAGCTTGTAAATTCAACTGTTTTTTTAAATGCAAAATGTTTACCAACAGGTTGCATGTCTCGCAACCATTTACACACAGCTTCGCACATGTTTTCTGTCTTGTGAAGGCCATGTCACTATTGAGACACTTGACAAAGTCTATGAATTGTCGCAACTACTCTCTGCTACTATGTCAGGTAAAATAGAGGTGGAAAAGATTGAACAATAAGTCAGTTTTTGTTAGCTTTTTTATTGAATATCAAAAGATAGCCCTCATTATAAGTGCAACCAATTGACAACAAATTATAGGTGAAGTGTGAGTTGTTAGATTGGTAATAATTCTGAAATTCAAACATTGATTATCTAACTTTTCGATTTTCGAAGAGGAAACACTATGAAAGTTCATTTTAATTTAGATAATAAATATTTAAATAAAAAACACTGTTTACTTTCATTTAAAATTGTTATAATATTAAAAGCTTTTCGGACATACGTCCATCTTCAGTAATAATTACTTATGACAAATGACAAATTGATGGTACATGATAATACAAAATTAAATGTGGGTAGGGGGAGTGGGCGGGGTTAATAGAGATGTAAAATGGATATGTGAAGGTATTGGTAGAGATATTGTTTTAAGGTAATCTATGGGTGGAAGTAGTAAACGGGTAGGTAAGAGGAGAAATTAGAGGTGGGATTTGAATGTTAATGGTGTCATCTTTATTTTTGTTGATCTCCATTGCCTCCAGTATATTCATTTTTTGACCTTTTTTGCATTTATGTAACACTTGTATGCCTTCCTGGTTGAAAGAGTGCCCCCATTCTTTCATATTAATTATCTCATAATTAATATGAATCTATGAAGGCAATAAAAAGTCTACAAATAAGTGATATTATTGCTTTGATCAGTTGTAGTTTGTTTGCCTAAATCGATTCATGTTTATTATTACAATCAATATAAAGGTGATAATATAAATTTGCTTCTTATCCATTTTTATTTCATAATTAATATCTTGTGTTGTTAATGTTTCTTCTGTCATTGTCTGTCTGTATATAGTCCCTCCCTCTCTCCCCGTAACAACTACTGTACTGCAATATTACTCCATAGCAAATAATTTAATTGTAATAATTATTAATTGATTAATCATATTAAATTATATTTCAAACATATTATTTTGTTTTATGAAATATACAGATTTCACATAATGTACTGTTTTATTTGTTCACCACGTGCCTGTCAAAGTAAAACAGCAACACTCACCCGTCAACGTAAGTTTAACGGTAAGGGCTACTATTTATTAAGACTGTGACGATTAGTGTTACTGTTTTACTATGAGTGTGACGGCGAGGGTTACCGTTTTCCTAGGAGTGTGATAATAAAGGCTACTGTTTAGTGGGAAATTGACGGTAAGGGCTACTATTTAACTGAGAGTGTGACTGTAAGGGCTACTGTTTTCCAAGGAGTGTGACAATAAGGGCTACTGTTTAATGGGAAATTGACGGTAATAGTTACCGTTTTTGTTAGAGTGTGACTATTAGGGCTACTGTGACAGTAAGGGCTACCGTTTTTCTGGGAGAGACAGTAAGGGCTGCTGTCAACAGGGAATTTGACAGTAAGGATTACTTTTTAACTGGGAATGTGACTGGTAAAAAAAGGCTAAGCACAAGAATAAGATTTTTTATAAATATATTTATTTACTTATAGAATACAATTTTCTAATATAAATAATACAGAACACTGTATAATACCCTACACATGCAACATTCTTATTCTAAAATAATATAGAAATCACTTTTGTGATAGTAGTATTATTCCACACAAACATACATACATACAAACCGTAAATTCGATTGAGTATTAATTCAGCTTAGAACAAGCGTACAAAAGTATTTTTAATAAGTTTAAAAAAACTTTTTTTTAATAAGTTGTCAACTCTAGTTCAAGTTTTTATATAATTAAAATCTGGCTTATTTATTGATAAAGATGGATCATCTTGATTGAGCACCGATCGAATTAAAATTAGTTTAAGGTATTTATTTATCTGATCGGTGTTAATAACTAGTCTAGTTTCATCCACGGTTAATAATGAAGAGAGATGTTAATTGCTTAAGATATGAAATTAACAATCTTGATGGAACAATTTCGTTAAGTAAACTAGAAAAACAGAATTAAGAATTTATACATACACAGACCTTCTACAGACTGTATTGTGAGAAAAGCCAAACAGCAGAAGGCAAAATGTGAGAGATTTTTATGCAAAAAAAACACACTGAAGGAGTCTAAATCTCACAATTACAATAATCAAGATCTTCAGAAGTGTAGGATAACTTTGAAAGACGAAGAAATGTGCATTGTTAGCAAAGCAATATGAATCCATTCAATATTTTTGTAATACACGCGTGTACGCATCAAGCTTTTGATTATTTAGGAACTTCTACCATCCATATAATAACACAGTCATAAATACTTTGAATATTTCATCTAAATTTATCACACTCAACTGTATCTTAAAGTTTTGTTTTTAATTTGTAATTTATATTATTGAATGAATTTTTGGTTACAACTAGTTTCGGTTTCAGACAGAAAACAACTGTCAGTTTAGACAAAACTTTAATTAAGTACACAATTATTGAAACTTACGTTTCATTTACTTATTTTTTTTATATTCATTCAGTGCACTTTAAGGTATTTGGTGTTTGTTAAATTTGAATTATAATTATGGAGTCATTACTTCGGGATATCTTTTAACAAATTGTTTAAATATATTTTGGTTTTGATCGAAACTAGAATGTGTGCTGAAACATAACGTCGTTGTATATTTAAAAAGAGACATGTGCGCACATTTTTATTTAGGCATAGGTACTCTTTTGAAACTGTTCATTAAGGCATTAAAATTGTAGTTTGGACTTTTTATTGGCATGTGATTATTCTTTAAGTATTGAATTTTAATATTTGATACTAAGAATCACTTTATAAAATGGTTATGATATCATTATAAGCGGTTTATTCTAGAAATATCAAAACATTTATGAATTCACATGTCCCTTTTTGAATATGCAACGATGATAATATAATAGTGTTGATCGGGCACTTAAAAAACAATTTGATTACTTTCTGTCTGAATTTATTTATTTTATTCTTCACTGTACATTGATTACAATATTTCAAATCAATACAGAGTATCATAAAAATATCAGTTATACAATTCAATGTACAGAGGGCGAGTTTATCGCTAGAATGCGATGTCTTCCAACTAACCTGGTTTAGTTACAACTAATTCTGTTTATGATATTATATAGATATTGAACAAAGCATATTTATTCAAAACTCTAATAAACTTTACTTAAATATGTTTGGATTTCAAATTTTATGTAATCAATACCTCAGCAAGTTGATTGTGACAAATCTAGATTTTACTAATCACATTATCACTTATGGGTGATACAAAGAGTCATAAATCACTTTCGCATCTATTCGACAGCATTCAAAGCTCAAATTCATTTAAATAAAATTTGTAAAATACATTTATTTAGCGATTTTAAAAATAAAACTTTATTTTAATACTAAACCCACAGGGTTGTCAAAAAATATTTCTAAATACTAAAAAAATAATACTAAATATTTCTACTAAAAAAATAACATAAAAAATAAATTGTCATGGTATAAGGAAAAAAACATTTAAAATATAATAATTCACTAATAAAATAAAATATAAAAATAATAATAATACCTTAACGTTGTGAATAATGATTCATATTTATTTATTTACTTATTTATTCACTTAAACAAATTTAAAAATAAATATTTTTATAGTTAAGATGGTTTTTTTCTAGAGTAGCAGTGTGGTGATGTGTCATTGACGATTTATGTGAATCATTTAATATTATTCCACCTTCACGACACAAGCATATTGTGAAGATGTCTCTGGTGAATTTGGATTAATTTCAAAGCCAGATTCAACTTAAAAAAATTGTGAGTCAATTTCTAACATTTAATATTCTTGTGAGCTGATATCTCTTTATCGTCAGATTGTTAAGGTTAAAAACACCAATCTCAAACTAAAACTCTTTGTATGGAAGGATTTGAGCGATTTACAAACATACCGTCATGGCTTTTCCCACAAGTCAAGTGAGGTGCCCAGCGGACAAACTGCATGTAACAAACATACAATTTAAGACACTCAAGATGAATGGAATACCTTTTTGCTGAACTAGTTTGCTGAAGTTGAAATATTGAATTTCTTAAAAGTGATGTTTTACGAACACCTGCCCTTCAAAAACTAACAAGAAAAGAAAGGGAGACATACTCTTTACTGGGAACTCACGGGGTAATATTGGGGAAGTAGGGATTTGAGTGATAAGTATTATAAATAATAAAAAAAGAAGAACAGTTTCAAACAATCCATACATGTTGCAGTTCGGATGAAAGTGTCATAAATGACATTATTACACATATATAGTGATCATTAAAGAAAACTCTATTAGCCAATATTAGTCAAAACTCTATTAGTTCGTCGGTAGCCTGGAGGTAGAGTCTCGGCCTCGTGAACATGGGGTCCGTGGTTCGATACCAGGTGCCGGCAAACTCCCCTTTCACGACACAAGCTTTTAGTAGCTTACTGTGAAAGGTGTATAAGGTTGTATTTGGGTTTATAACAAAAACCCAGATATATCTTTTAAAAAAAAAAATGTTCTGTGCTCCCGAGGGCAGTTTTAAAAGAGGGGGGGGGGGGGGAAAGAAGGTTGGGAACTCATAAAAATATTAAATTTTGATAAAATAACTCACAAAAATCATCAATAATCAATTAAAAATAAGACTGAGTTTTGTCTTGCATTTGCACCACTTATTTTAAGGCAATTTCTCACGTACCATGGTACAGTTTTTATAAATTTACAATTAAAAATAATACATAATTTTAAACATTGTACATCATATTTATTATTTATCTATATTCATTGGGTTGAATAATTCTGCTAGTATTTTTGGCAAGGCACTGTTTTATCAATATGCTATAAGATAAATATGTCCTAATAAGTTCTATACGTATACATCATTTTCTTACACAAATTCATTAATTGATAGTCTCCTGTAAAAGGCTGTTATTAGCAAAATTTTATGTCAATTTCACATCTTTGTGCCAATTCAACATTTTTCAAAATAATTGAAAATCGAAATTTGGAAGACAAGACAACACAAACGTTACTCAAAAAAGGCACATGATTTATTATGAAGGGTACGTGGTAAAAACAATAGGAGTCAGTATTTTTGAAACACACTTATTTATAGATATTATCGGCTGTTTACAGAATCATAATGAGTCAACAATAGAAAAACCATAGACATAGATAACTATAGACTATTCACAAAATGTTCACATTTGAGACATCCTATTCCTGCTCTATGTTCATTTAAAATGTGTAAGTAAGAAAGAGGTAGAATATAGTTTCAAAGTAACATAATATGAAAAAAGATCGGCAAAACACAGTAGACAGCAAGCAATGTAAAGTTAGCACATTATTCCAAGCATTTTCTCTCACAATATGTATTTTCCATAGATTTTTATTTATAATACCTAGATGGAGCACTCGTATGTATTTTCATTGCAATAAAGTGAGGCACCATTTTTCGGCACTTTTGACAGAACGGTTGGCGAAAAGAAGTGTGGTAAATCGTTAAAAACGTCGACAAGAACTTCAAAAAATGTCCAATTACTTTTATATAAATGTAAAAATTATATATTTTTATGAAAATGCGAGAAATAATCCATAAAATGTAGGAAACACCACACGCATTCGCCAACCGTTCTGTCAAAAATTCATAGATTTTTTGCCTCACTTTTGTAATCGAGTCAGGGTTCTAGGTTTTGTATGGAATTCTGTGGTATTTTCTACTTTATCTATGGAATATTCAGTAAGTGAAGCTCACCTAAGAACAATTACGACTCGACTACTCACAATATGCGACTATATTCAGGGCACATAGTCATCCACTAATTGCTTCATTTATTTTGCTTTATAGCTTGTCTATAGTTTATAAAAAAACATTCATATCGTTAAAACGCTTCATACATTTTGACAGCTGCTTGTATTGTCTATGGTGTTCTTAAAATAATCAACTTCCTTTTTTTTTAAATTATGGATCACTGACTCCAATTCTTTTTTCTGGTATAATTGCCCTTCGTATTTCATTGAATAATTTATTTATTTGTCATTTTGAGATCTATTCACAAATAATAAAATATGAGTATTTTTTAAGGCCATTCATTGCACATTTATCATTAAAATACTTTATATGCACTTTTGATGTACTAAAACACAAAAATATATAAATATATATTTCTGATTTTAAAATTTAATATTAAGCCAGCCTGATGCCAATTCGTAAGCATTAGAACACGACCTCAATTCTTTTGATTAAAGATTGCACAATTTTGTTGCATTTTGTTTATTGTTTAGTACCTACATGCAACATTGAAAGAATATTTTGAATTAATTTATTTTTCTATCTACCTACTTATTCTAACTTATAAATAAATAAACATAACAATACTTAATTTAACTTATCAAAAGGGTGTCTGAATAACGTCTGCACGGATATAAAGCAAAATAACTTAACTACATGAATAATTTCATATTTATAAGATTATTGTCAAAATAGTTTGAAAAATACATTAATTGTCTGTTAAAATCATAAAATTTTATGTTAAACATTGCAGTATATTGTGCAATATTTATTTAATGACAGTTCATCATATGAAATTATTTTGTATATTTACTGGCATAGACGCACATATCGTAACTGTCATGCCACATATTGATAGTTTTTAAAGCACAAAAGACACATGTCCTCTATTTAGGTAAATTGAGTTAATATATATACAAGATTGGTTGCAATCTTCTATGTCGTGATTACATAATTACCAATAATATGCCACAAGTTCTTAAATGAACATATTTTTGTGCAAAGATGTGACATGTCACATAAGTTATTTGAGAATGCATTTATATCGCCTTTCTTGATTCCTAAAAATCACATGTGCATCAAGGACATCTTCTGAATTAATTTAAAATTAGTTAATCAATTGAGAATCTTTAACTATCAAATCCTGTTTTCTCTAAACTGTCAAATGAGGACATGTGTCATCTGTGCTTTATACCATTGATTTATCGTTATTTTTACATAATAAATAAACATGTGCGAACCTAAGAATATAAGCTCGCATATACGCGCAGACGTTATGACAAAAATATTTGTATAATTCACTAATCTAAAAATAACAAACCAGAGTTGGTAAAACTAACCAAAATAAAATTCAATAATTTCATTATTCGTTGTCATATTCAACCACTAGAATATAAACAAGAAACCAAGATTTACTGGAATATTGTAGTAAAAAAATGATAAAATGTCAAAGAAGATTTTATGAATTTTAAATTTTTTTTTAAGATATGTCTGAGTTTTGTTATAAACTCAAATACAACCTTATACACCTTTCCCAGTAAGCTAAAAGCTTGTGTCGTGAAAGGAGAATTTCATCTTTTGGCCTGTACGTCCCTCTTTTCCAATAAACCCTTCTAATGACAACAGCATTAGAGTACTAGGAAAGTCAAGGGAAAAGGTGGCTCAGTGCAAAGCTGCTCTGAATGGAGGCGACTGGTTTCTGCCCTGTGCGCCTGGGAGAACCTTTGAAGTGCAATTGAGTTTTCATTTTTAGGTCTTTAACAATGCTTTTTGAAACACAGAAAGAAAATATCTAACTCAACTACAAAAATTGAATAAAGTACTTCAATGATATAATATTTTTATAAACTCGAATATTTTAATCTTAACGGTACACTCCAAAAAAATCTTGATGAAAATCAGTTATTTCAATTTTTAATTTCAATAATCTTACAATGAGGGTTGTATATTTGACGGCAATCATTCTTACTAGACAATAATAGACAGTGTCCTAAGAATATATAATCAGTGATTGAAAAAAAATATTATTTAAAAAAACATTTTATTTTGGCAGTTTGCACTCTGGAATGCATGGCAATGGCAACATAGAACTAAAATTATTTATTTAATTTAAAAAAAATATATACCATAGCAATAATAAAATAAACTCGATGACAGCAATATGACTAAACTTAATCATCCATATTCACAAATAGAGAATAGTTTTTTTTTTACTAGTTTATAGACAGCTGCCATTTCATAGATTAAAAAATTTGTATTGATGTATTTCTATTAGAGATGCAACAAATAGTATATTTACCGAATACCGAATATTATGCAAGATACTATACTATACCCTCACGCCGTGTCCCAGGTGGGGTAGGCAGAGAGAATGGAACGCCATGTCGATCTATCCTTACATACTTCTTTCGCTTCCTCTACATTCATCCAGTTTCTCATACATGCACGCCGATTACTCTTACTTAACACGCGACCTTCCTTAAGAATTTGATCCACGTGGTCAAGCCATGTAGTTCTTGGATGTCCGCACTTTCTCACACCCTCTCTTTCAGATAAATACACCCTCTTCGTCAATCTTACACCATCCATTCGCTCCACATGACCAAACCATCTCAATTTATTTATACGCATTCTATCCACAACACTCCTCTTGCATCCACTCATTCGTCTAATATCCTCATTTCTTACTCTATCACGCAATGTTTTACCAACCATTCTTCTCAGTGATCGCATCTCCACTGCATTTATTCCACTCTCGTCCTTCTTCAGCCATGTCCAAGTTTCGCTTGCATACATAATTGTCGGTACAAGGATGGCGTTGTGCACCAGCATTTTAGCCATGTTTGAGACATTGCTATTGCTAACAATAGATCGAAGTGCACTGTTCACTCTCGCACCAGCTGAATAACCGAATATTCGGCAAAACAATGGTGTGAGCGTCCAGTACTCCCATCTGCGCATCTCCGTGTAGGTATATCATAGACATATGTACTAGACTTGCAGCGCGGTACATTTTTTCTAAATTTTTGTGTTTCAAGATTAATAATAACAATAACTAACATATTAAATTTAATTAATTAATTAGATATTTGAGGATTAATAAGTATGCATCTGCAGCTGACAATGAAATAGCAACAATCTACAAGCTATTAGTTCCTTCCAGTTTAACATTAAAACTATTTGGCAGAGTACCGACAGACTTAACATTCGGTATTCGGCCGAATAGTAGAAATGTTGCCGAATAGGCAGAATACCGAATAGTTGCCGAATATTCGTTGCATCTCTAATTTTTATATCATCATAAAATAAATTGTTTCGTGAATAAGGTTCTGGTTAAAATCAGAGATAATTTTATTCTCATCCATATTTAATTAGCCCGGTCTTAATTTGAATTTATTGTGAATACAGATGAAAAATTAAAACATAAATCAAAAGAATATATTTTCTTTAATATCTATGGTATATCTCATGGTTTGTCTATACCTCATTGGTAATGTCATAAAAAATTAAATTAATATTTTTAGCACCATTACTGGTCATTTTTTCTGGGTTAGTTACATTTGAGTCAATTCTACCTATTAAATCAACCATATACAACTTTATATTAGCTTATGTATTATTATTCATATCATGCTGTATACCTTGTGGGATAGAGAGATAATGGAAGTCCAGATCAATCTATCCTTACAAACTTCTATAGCTTCCTTCACATTCATGCAATCTCTCATACATACACTCTACGTACACTAGAAGACACCTGTGTCTTCGGAACTGGCTATGAATAGACTTACTGAGCCCAATAGAGCCGGTAAGTCTAACTTCTATGAGAGGGCCTTTGGTGTTGTTGGACCGGTTATGGGGAATCGCCTACCGGTGCCATTGAGAGTCAGACTGTCACAAGCTTCAGAAGCAAATTAAAAACTGAACTCTTCACTGGCGCCCTTGAGACGGTCTATGGACTGTTAAACGGCATCAAAATAAAATCATCCAAAATCATCATCATCCAATTTCAAAACGTAACACATGGCTGTCCTTGAGGATTTGATCCATGTGATTCTCGGTTGTACACACTTACACTCCTTCTTTTAGAAAGATAAGCTTTCTTTGTCATTCTTACATCATCCATTTGCTCCACATGTCCAAACCATCGCAACTTAATAACATGCATTCTATTCACTACACTCGTCTCACATCCACTCATCTTTATTACTTTCTCATTCCAAAACTAACTATTTAGAATGAAATCTATGATAAGTTATTAAACTGCACTGTTTTGTCAAGAAATATGAATGGTTGGAAACAAAAATACACAAATCCAATAATGGCATTTTTAAACTAAAACTGCAGATATATTGTTTTAAATTTATAAGAAAAATAGTGAAGAAAAACAGTCAAAATCTTATTAATTTTTGGTCTCTACTGACATTCAATTAGGAATGGATTTGTCTATGTTTGATACCAAGCCGCTCTTACTCTTTTCAGTGTAATTTGATGTCAAATGAAACATTATAAAATTGTTTGACTATAACCATTTTTGACATTACCAACTTTTCCGTTAACTTTTACCGCTTCTGTCCGCTGCCCATTGCTTTGAGTTCGGTATAAGGTTTTTTGGTACCGCGGATCAGCTTCACGCTTTCATAGCCTCCTTTGGTTGTTTCGAGCCTCTTGCGATACATGACAAATCTGTAATGAGAAAGAATATTCTTTTATTACTTTTGACAATTGAAAATCGTGCGACAGAACCAAGACAAATATGCAAATATTTATTTTACTTTTTGTACTACCAAAGAAAATATGTATTTGCCTCTGTCTAACTAAACGTGTCTAACTGAAAATCTTAACTTAACTTGTTTCGCAATGTCAACACTAAAATATTAAAACAATATAATGTTTTAATGTTACCATTATTAAACAACATTTGAAATAATTAAAAAACATAAAATTAACAATGCTTTATGTTTCAAAAACGTGTATACAATGTATACCACAAAGACGCTTAGTGCTTTCACCAACAGATTGGCATCATCAGGGCATCAGGATATAAGACATCAATTTTACAGACAGTCTATTCTCAATATTAATTTGACATTTGTACTATACTATACCCTCACGCCGTGTCCCAAGTGGGGTAGGCAGAGAAAACGGAATGCCAAACAGATCTATCTTTAACACACTTCCTTTGCTTACTCCACATTCATACAGTTTCTTACACACACACGTCAGTTCCTCTTACTCAACACGCGGCCGTCCTTGAGAATTTGATCCACGTGATCAAACCACGTGGTTCTCAGACGCCCGCATTTCCTCACACCCTTCCTTTCCGACAAGTATATCCTCTTTGTCATTCTTACCTCTTTCATTATCTGTTGAGTTACTCTTTACAAAATCTAAATACGATCTTGATCTTAATTATACGACACCATAGTGACTATTAGTCAAAAATATGTGCATACCAATCTCGTAGCGCGATATTTTTGACCATAGTCCCTTCGCACCTTATGATTAAGATCAAGACTAGATTAAGAACATTATTTAGATTGTGTCCAGACTAGCCCTGCTGATATTGCTGTCATATGAATATTGTAATGTGAAAATATGATGGTTCTTACCTATATGAATTTAAATGCATATTTTTTACATGTGTTAACTAGTTCACTTATTCAAATTGTTAAATTCAACAACAATAACAAAAAAAAAACAAATGAAAAAGCACATATAACTGTAACAAGAGTCTCTATGAATGTTGTGATTTGTAAAATGTATGAATTGATACTAAATAAAATAACATATGTTATTAATGAAAAAGCAAATTTTAAACTAAGTACTAAAAGGTTATAAATACAGATGGAATGAAAAAAAAACACAAAAATATTTATCAATAATCTTTATTTAACTAAAAATAAACTATCATTTAAAACAAAAAAGGAACTAATTAAAAGCAACTAAATTTAATTAATCTATTGCTAAATTATTAAACAAATAAATAAAATGCAATTTGCTTTTAAATGAAATGATTTTTTTTTTATTTTTCACAATGTTCACTTTTTTAATTGTGCTTTTTCAATTGTTTTCAACCACCAAAACAAGAATAATATAAAAAAAATTATATACACAAAAAAGCAATATCCAACAGCCAATAATAATTATATACATGGTTGTAGAATAAATAAACAAGTGAATAAAAGAAAAGAAAACAAAAGAAATAAATAAATACATGTTGCAATGAAAAGACAACAAAAAATACATATATATTCATGTATTTACAAATAATGTAAAAACTAGTTGCGTAATTTTAAATTACGAAAAAAGCAAATTGCATTTAAAATGAATATTTTTTATGTTTTTTGTTGTGTAAAAATAACATAAAAATATTAACAAAACAAAAAAAAATACAAAACATTTAATGATTTCATGAGTTTGAACTTCATGAGATGGTGCAACAAAAAATGTTGTTTTTGTGTTGCACCAAATTTTGTGCGTTTCAAAATGTGGTGACATATATAACAATAAATAAATAATGGCAAGTCGACTGTTTTTGTCTAAAATTCATGGCATAAATACTTATATGGCAGCTTTTAAATAAAAATATAAATTAGAAGTCATATTTTTGGCAAGAATTATTGTGAAATATTTGGTAAAAAAATGAAATTTTGAAAAAATATTTGGTAAATATGTCAATGATGCAATTTGCCACTGGGCAAATAAATAATGATGCATTGATGGCAATGACAACAATAAAATTACGGCAAGATGTTTGATATTTTTGGCAAGAATTATTGTGAAATATTTGGTAAAAAAATGAAATTATGAAAAAATATTTGGTAAATATGTCAATGATGCAATTTACCACTGGGCGAATAAATAATGATGCATTGATGGCAATGACAACAATAAAATTATGGCAAGATGTTTGATATGTCAAAATACGATGAAATATACAAAAACAAATAAAATGATTTTAAAATGAAAAAAAAAAACAAAAGCAATAAAAATATGATAAAATATTTACATTTGTATACATTGACATGAGATAGCATTTTTAATAATGAATGTCAAAAAAAATCAATTAATGGTGACATTTAGAAAATAAATAATATGTCTAAAACGTAAAAAGAAAAAAAATGTCAAAGCAGCAAACTTAGTGAAAAAATTTATAGTTCAGAGGTTCCCAAACTCTAAAACACCTATATTCAACTTTGTACTCTAAAAAATACACTAAGAATTAAATAAAAAACTTTTTCATAATAAGTTTGATATTTGCTATGCCTTTATGGGATTTCACACAGGTAGGACAATCAGAGAATGTTCAGAATTCATCAATTTATATAAATATTATCACTGTATTTCCCACAAGTGGGAATGCCAGTGAACTCACTGCATTTAATAAACATACAAGTTGACCTCTTTGTGTCAACAAAAGCAAGACATATAGGATGAGTGGCATATCTCATCAATATCTTTACAATACTTCATCCTCACAAATTGCATTTGCCACAAGCCTCATCACGGTTAATCGTAAAAGAAAAAATGACATTCAAAATTTCCAATAATCACAGATTGCTACTTTCAAAACTACTACTACTATACCATCACAGCGTCTCCAGTGGACTGACCATACATACACGTGTGCTTGGCGCTCTTGTAGCCGCGAAGAGTCACCATAGCTCTTGGATAAATAGCCGTTTCAACCGTTCATATTCATTCCTATGATTTGTAGTTTTTGTGTGTGTGATTGCAAAGTAAAATCGGGTATTAAAGTGTATCATCTCTTAGTTCTGATCATATTTCGTTTTAAAGTTAATATCTAAAAATCGATTCTGTGCTACACTCACTGTTTCTATTATAGTTCTAATGTCCAAACATATTGTGCTGACCAACCGTTTCTGAGAATTACGGTCTAGTTTATACCTAATGTCCTGCAATGTGTAACAGAGACAGGAACACAACATCGCCTACCCACAACACATAGCGGATGAAAGGGACAATAAAACTACAGAACGCGAGTGTCGCTAGTGAATATTTTAAAGGAATGTGTATATCAATGTATGTACTCATGCATAATACAAAGAAAATATCATCCATGAGCAATCTTAAGACATTAATCTTCCATCAGAGCTATCCACGCCCTTGAGATGGATTCTCCATTAAACGGCGCTGAAGAAATCATCCATCATCATCATACAATAATAATCATACAAGCCATTCTCTTTACGTCAAACAAATTACCCTACAAACAGCCAGGATAGTCACAGGACTGACCGTATATAACAATCATACAAATCATTCTCTTTATGTAAAACAAAGTATAATACCTTGAGGATGAGTGGCATTCCCCATTGGGTGCGTCCAGATAGTAGGATGATCGAAAAATGCTCCAAATTGTCACCGAATGATTGAAGATTGATTGACGTTCGCATCCTACTATCCAGACGCAGCCATTGCTGAATCGAAGATGTTATTAAATTTTTTAGACGTAAATCTATTTTCAATCTTTATCTAAATTCTATATCCTACTGCAATTCATATGACTAAATACTTTAAGTATTATACAAAATCAATTCCATTTACCGCTTTTAGCTACATTTACGTAGTATAATACTGTTCCGAATAATTTATTCATACTTAAACTCACAGCTAAATTAATTCACTAGCACGTTCTACTCCCTATTAGGGCTTAATTTCATTTGCATAGCAGCTAAACTTTCAACTACCATCTGTGACTAAATTATATTGCACACAAAGGCTAAATTCAATTTGCCACAAATGCAAAATGCAAATAATCATTTTGGCTAAATAATTTACCAAGAATCACACTGCCTACAAAAGAAAATATTTTATTAAATCTATCATCATTCATTCTCTCGATAAGTTCATAACAAATCAACGAATAAACTCATGCAGCAGAACCAGCCTGCAGAACTATTGTACCATCAAGGACGGTTTTCTCAAATTCAGAATTTGAAAAATAATTAACTTAATGTCTAAATACTGGCTAAGTCTTAATCGAAAAATCATAGTCAAAAACATGCTAAGTCCCGTTATAATTTGCAATAAATAAAGAGAATAGTTTTTTAGTGTAAATTCAATATTCTTTATATTAATTACAATGAAGACGCATTTAACAAACTATATATAGGTATATACAAAAAAATAAATAAAAGGAACATATAAATCACTCGTTAAATGGAGATTTAGGATAGTTTATTTATTACAATAATTGACGCAGTAGGAAGAACAAGGGCCCATAAGCTAAAATGACGTTTTCAGATATGACTATTTAAAAATTTCAATTGTCTATTTTATAAATTTTATGATTAGTAAATTGAACATTTTAATTCTTTACACATTTTAACAGAGCAAAAATATTTGAAACAAACATTGAAACTTAAGTCCCAACAACATTAAAACGATTCTAAATAATAAAAAAAGGTATTTTAGAGTAACAAATCAAAATATCTCAATGAAAATTTGTATGGACATCTACAACTATTTCTGTTTATTCCGAAAAAAAGTTCATACGTCCTTGTTCTAGCTGCTGCCTCAATCAAATACTAAAACTAAAAAACATTTAAACACTAAGCAAAATGAGAATGTTGTTAACTCCATATAAATTTATGGAGCTAACCAGATTATGCAAAATATACCTGAACTCCTATAGAGTTTAGTTATGGAAGAGAATCTTTGGCTGGAATCAATTCCAAATATTAAATAGCTAATATAAAAATAAATAAATTTAGTCCATCTGGAAAATAGAGACACTCTTTACATGTATTTGTAAGAAGATCAGGTTGCCAAAAGCCCAGAACAGAAATGTCAGCAATGAACAGGAAGATATATCTGGGTTTTGTTATAAACCCAAATACAACCCTATACACATTTCACAGAAAGCTAAAAACTTGTGTCGTGAAAGGGGAGTTTGCCGGCCCCTGGGATCGAACCGCGGACCCCTTGTTCACAAGGCCGAGACTCTACCTCCAGGCTACCGACGAACTCGAAGCTGTTCACATATATGAGAAAATACAATTTTACTTTATTCTTTAGTAAATGAGGCTTAAGCCAATAAATAAACCACACATCGTGGAACTGCTTCAAGATTGGTTGGGGGGGAGGGGGGGGGGGGCTGTGAGATGACCACAGATACAACTATTTGTCTAAGTAATTTTATCATTTAATTTAAGGAGTTCTTTATTTTTCGTATGGACTAAATTGTATTAACATAGTTCTTGGCAAAATATTTACATAGGTAATACAAAAAATAATACTTTTTAAGATGATTCTAAGATATTTATCACAAATGGAATAATAAATAACCAGTGGAATTATCTGATATATTTATGATATAAAATATGTCAATATCACAACATCACCTACAAATTGGGAATGCTAAAATAATATACAATTTTCTTTTACACCAATCGTTTCCAAAGACCTTAAAACCTCTCTTACACAATACACCGTTCATATAAAAGTTCCATCACAGCACTAGGAATGTCAACAACAATGGAATAAAAACGCACAAATCAGCGTATCTGCTTGTTTCCATTCTGTGTTCCAAAGGCGGCGTCCACACATCTGGATGCAAACGTCAATCATCAAGCAAAAATCAAAAACCTTTCGACGACAATCAAATGCCTTCGTTACGGTCTCACGGATGGGTAACGAAGGCATTCATTCGAATATGTCTTCAGAGAATGCTCCGAATTGTCGCTGAAAGATTTAAGATTTTTGCTTGATGATTGACGTTCGCATCCAGCTGTATGGACGCCGCCAATGAGGAATGTTAAAGCACATAAAAATAAATAAAATTCATTTGTGATAATTTTTACATCTTATGAACGAAATTTAACAAATACTTGTCTTTTACAGGAAAAAACTTAATCATTTCTTACTATTGTGAAAAAAATGAGATTCATAAATTTATTAAAAAATATTTTGCCAAGAAGTTTTATAAAACTATAATAATAACAGACAAGAATGATAGGTAGAAAAATAACATATTAAGGGCATGCACTCGAGTCTTTGTTACAAAAATTAAACAATAAATATAACAAAATAAATAATTGTTTGATAATGTATGGAAGTAATATTTAATAATTTTATCTCACTCTATGTGTTGTGTCAACTCCAACCGATCGATTAAAAAATATCTATACACAAACACACACACAACGTTACAGTACAAGAGCTGTCACCCATGTGTAGATGAAAATATATCTGAAACAGACAAACAATCAAATGTATTAATAACGTGTATACACCACAGAATTCCATACGAAACCTAGAACCCTGAATAGTTTACAAAAGTGAGACAAAAAAATTATGTTCTTTTGACAGAATGGTTGGCGACAGCTTGTGGTGTATCCTACATTTTATGGACTCTCTCGCATTTTTATGATAATAATATACCTATCATTTTTACTTTTAGATAAATGTAATTGGACATTTTTTGAAGTTTTTGTCAACGTTGTTAGTGTGATATGACACTTCTTTTTGCCAGCGGTTCTGTCATAAGTGCCAAAAAATGCGGCTTCACTTTATTTCAATGAAAATACATAAGTGTACACCAGTTAGGTAGTTAAAAAATAATAAAAATCTATGGTATACAATACATAACTACATCTGTTGAGATTTCATAAAAGCTTGTTTGTCATTTAGATAAAAAAAAATACTGAGCACTGATTACAAACAATTCCAGGTAAAGTATACATTAAAATTAAATAAAACCAATATTATCGTAAAGGTGCGATCTCTTCCAACTAATCCAAAATTATTTAATGATAATTGAACTCGCTTCGAAAATTTAAAAAAAAAAATGTGAAAGTTTGACAAATGACACTAACCTCACCCTAATGCTCCTGCTACAAGTGTTGCCAGTACTGCCAACACAATAGTGACAACACTACTTGCTGTAGTAGCAGCTACAATCTTCCCCTCCGCTCCCCCTCCTAACTGATCCACAATCTCGTATCCTATTGCATCTATCTCATTGGTATTATGTCCAGGATTACTAAATTCATCTACAGCTGTCAACATATCTCCATATATGTACAGGAGATCCATGATTACACTGTTGGTCCAGCCAAAGCCGAGTTGGATCTCGTATTCACCTCCTCCGCCGTGTCCTCCAGCCATCGTAGCGTCGTACTGTGAAATAAAACAAATTATAATTATTTTCTAAATTAAACTTATTTATAAAAATTTATGAACATTCTCTATTTTAAAAAAAGCATCAAAAGGCAAATTAAAGAATAAAAACTAAAGTTTTACTTTTTTTATCTTCATTCGGTATTTTTTTTTTTTGTTTTTTATTTATTTAATATTGCTGGCCAAAAAGAACTTTAACCTTTTCAAACATAGCTTTAGCTTCCATCCACGCCATATGATTAGATCTGACCCATCTTCCGGCCCATTCCTGTGCCAGACGTGTGGCTGACGGCACCTGCACATTTCTCAATCCCGATATAACCATGTGTTGTAGTGGTGGCCACACATTAGGATAGTCCCACTGCTCTCCCGAATGCTCAAATGATGTGGGGAGACCACCTGCATAGTTGTCAATCTGAAAAATAAATCACTTGTGTTAGCAATTTCTATGGAATACATGAGAGATGTTTGTTTATGGTGACAGATGACAGCTAAGGTATGAAAGGGATAGTACAATGCAAATGATACTGGTGTGAAAGGCATAGCTTATTTTCAAGATTTTGACTGTAAGAAATGACTATGATTGATATTTATTTATTTATTTATTCAACAAGTCATGGCACAAGCCTTTTACATGATAAAGTGATCATAGGTAAATTTATTATTATATTAGTCACAACAAAATTTGGTTAAACAAAGAAAGAAACAGTAGGTACAATAACAATTACAACGGCAAATATGTCAGTTAAATTAATTAATTTGATCAAGTAGTAATATAATTATGTGGACACAAGAAAAATATAGATTAGCAGAATGTCACATAATAAAATGTCATAAAATTTAACATAGAAAATATGAGAGATGTTTTTCTATGGTGACAGATAAAAGCTTGGACGTGAAGGGGAAAGATACAAATAGTAGTGGTGTGAAAGAGGTAGCTTATTTTCAAAATTAGAATTGATTTTGGTCAACTATAAACAAGTAATAGGAATGTAGTAAAGTGATGTATTCATAATAAAGATTTACCTTAGTATTGTCAAGATATTTCATGACTCTATTGACATAATATTCCTTTTTACCAACATCATAACTTCCTGTCCACAGTGGGGACACATTGGATGGATAGAAATAGTCTCGTCTTTTGCCATTAAACAAGTCATAGTCCAGCCATGCACCAACCTCCTCGTGCCACAAAATCTAAAAATTGAATCAACAATACTTTAGGCATAACAGAGGTCAATAAAAACTGCAAAACTTTTTTCGCAAAGCAAGAATATTATAGCTAGATTTTTATTATGTTTTTTAACCCTAAAAGTAAATTTAGGATCTTTACTGGTCCACCTTTTGATTTTGTAAATTATTATCATGTACTATAATCGACTGTCTGATCCTGTGTACATTGTAAAAATAAAAAAAAATAACCCAATGGTCCTTTTTTCATGGAATACAAATATTAATTCACCAATATCAATGCAAATTTTATTTATTTATTCATTCTTTACTGTACATTGATCATAATATGTACAGTTTTATAGAAGAATTTATTAAAATTAAACACAATCAATATTTAAATGGTGACAGACGGTAAAATGACACAAAACACAATTTTGCTTGTCTATTCATTCTTTCTGTACATTGACAAGAAGGTTTTTTTTTTAAAAAAAAAAGACATATCTGGGTTTTTGTTATAAACCCAAATACCACCTTATACACCTTTCACAGTAAGCTACTAAAAGCTTGTGTCGTGAAAGGGAAGTTTGTCGGTACCTGGTATCGAACCACGGACCCCTTGTTCACGAGGCCGAGACTACCTCCAGGCTACCGACGAACTCAAAAGGTGTACATTCAAATTAGATACAATCAATATATAGAGGGCAAGTTTATCTCGAAAGTGCGATCTCTTCCAACTAACCCACTCTTTCGACTAACCCAAATTGTCATTGAAAAATCTTGATTTATTACAATAATTTTGTTTTTTTTTTGTTTGTTGAATCAATTTAAATTTTGTTGGAATTTCAACTTTAATGCTAGTTGCAAATATTTTTACTCTGTCAAATAAGTATTGTGTACCTATTTATATGTATCAAAATAAAGAATATTAACACTCTGTTAATTGGTTGTATAATATAATTAATATTGAAGGGGACACAATTGAAAACTTTATATGGACCTATCTCAAAACGTCATTTTGAGTTATGACTCTTAGTACTAACTAAGTTGTCAATTCTTCTTGTAAACTTAAGAAGTAATTTTCTAATGATAAAAAATTTAAAACTATATAAATGTTACCTTATCAATTGCCTGTATCCACTCTTTCTCTATGAGTCTGTAGTTTTCGGCTTGTGATGGGTTGCCTAACAAGTCGTGGAATTCAGCCAGGAGATGGGCATTCCAGCATAGGATAGCATTCAGATCTACAGGGATGATGGAACGAGTCTTCAGGTGGGTCAGATTACCTAGAATAAGACAATAAATCCTAAATTCTCCGTAATACAATAGGTACTTCACTTTTCTCTGTGAGATTTATTTTGTTTCTTTATAATTCCAAATCTTTTTCCCTATCTATCTCTCAATGTATACCATCACGAAATCTTCCAAAAGTGGGGTAAACAGTAGAAAAACAATTGCATACAATTAATATTCAGCTTGTCCTCCTTATGCCGAGAAAAATAAAGACAATCAGGATAGATAACAAGCCACATTGCTAAATTGAAGATGGAAAATGTATTAGACATGATGTTTTAAGAATAGGTACCTACTTTTACAGACCCTAAATAATTTTTTTTTCAAAACTAATCAACAAGATTAAAACAAAATATTATAATAATTTACCACTTATACTATAAAACCATGAGAAAGACAGAGTCAAAAGTTTGAGATATGGTTAAGAGGGTAATTTATTTAATATTATGTAAATTTATATTATTGTCTATGGATTATGTATTGTTGTAATTATGTTAAAGGAACAACTTTCTTCTTGTAAAATATTGTTGTGTTAATAAACTGTTGTTGCACTGGAAGTGTGTCTGTCTTTTCAAATATTTAACAGTTACTTGCATCTACCTCCATTAGTGCCATTGAGTATGAACCATCTAGTGGAGAAGTCCCATCCGGATTCTGCTGCGGCCTTTAGTTCCGCATAAAAGGCCTCCTTGGCTTCTGGTGTTTCAAAGGTCCTAAAAACCAAAAATATTGTAATTAAAAACTTGTAGCTCTATAATGACATGTGTCCAAGATAGATAAAAGATTTATACAAAGGATACTTTTTCTCTATTATGTACCAAATGTAAGATGGCATGAACATGACACAAATGATGCTGTGTGCCAGAGATCTGTAATCTCCGTGATACAGGAGAGACGATGGTCCTGGCTGAGTCCTGTTCTGAGAATGCCCAATAATAATTGGCCAAAAAAAATAGCACTGTTCTTTTGTCTGCATGGATTCTGTCGGACCGGGTGACGCTCTTTCACAAAACACAGTTCCTATAATAATGATATCAGAGCGCAGGGAATGACGTGGAAAGAGGTGATGCAAGAGGTGGCACTCTGAATGGAGGAGACTAGTTTCTGCCTTGTGCTCCCGAGAGGAGTGGTGAGGCCAATGGATGTATGTGTGTATATGTTCCAAAATAACTTACTTGGCATTCTCCACATCCTCCCTATAACTCTCCGGCCTGGGTCCCTTAGATCCATCTCCATAATGAGCCAGTCTGTATATGCTGCCATCTCTGTTCACGTTGATAGTATGGTTATTCATCCAGAACCTAAACTCCTTTTCCAGGGTAGGCAAGTTGGCCTCTAAGAAAGCTAAATCTTTGGTATCGTCTATGTAGGTTTTTACCATTGGTGTAAGCATAGGCGGCTGAGATCTGAAGAAAAAAATATCATTTTTTATATTACAATATTCATGTGTTTACATATACTGCTTGTGGGAAATACTGTGACGATATAGATGGAAAATTTTAATTTGTAATGCAAAGTTATATACATATTGGGTTAGTTGAAAGAAAATATATTTTAAATATATAAAAAAGATATATCTGGGTTTTGTCATAAACCCAAATACAACCTTATACACCTTTCACAGTAAGCTACTAAAAGCTTGTGTCGTGAAAAGGGAGTTTGCCGGCACCTGAGATCGAACCACGGACCCCTTGATCATGAGGCCGAGACTCTACCTCCAGGCTAACGACGAAGTTGCGTGTCCGTCACATACACATTACAGTCAAGAATAAATACCTAGCATATACTTTTTTAAATATTTACACATTTTTATTGGCATTTTACATTTCATCAACAATGTAAAAATTCAATGATGAGACATGCCACCTATTCTGAACGTCTTAATTTTTTCAGGTTCGAATGTTTGTAAAAAAATTACCAATTAAAACAAAATTGCTTTATTATTTATCAAATAATCGGTTAATGCCTTTTATTTCACATATTATCCAAACATCACATAAAATCTGTCACATATAAGTGCATGACATTGCAATTGATTCACGGATTATTTCAGAAGTGAATTATTTGTTATCTATCTTGATCATTTATTTCATCTTAATTAGGGTTGAGTGAGGGGTGTAAAGGCAAAGTCACATAGATGCATTTTTCACAAATATATAACCGTGAATCAGTGGCGGGACTAGGCTTTTTATATTGGTCGTGCTTTCATAATGAGAATTATAATTATTTGAATTTTGAAATATCAGATAATATTAAACTTTTCAAATTTCTATTATATGCTGGTATTGGAAAGTTTTTGTTTGGGAATTTTATGTATTTACTTATTCATATATTACTGTATATTGATCACGATACATACAATTTTATAGAAAAATGCATTAAAATTATCAATATACAGAGGGTGAGTTTAACGTAAGATCTTCCAACTAACCCAAATAAGAAGCTATTTAAAACTAAGGATTTTCCAATTCTAAATAAAAATAGACATTTGGAACTGGTAAAGTGTCTACATAATAAAGACAGGGTTCTTAAGTTTTAAGTAGTTCTAATTTTAAAAGGGATCTGGTTATTTTGCAGCCGTAAGCACGTCGCTGTGGACATGTGGTGCTTATTTGCATACATGAAAGGCACGCCAGGCAGGCAGGCAGTTAATGGATACAATCCCCTCTATCCCAGAGTGAATCAATTATAAAAACTGATTTAATATAAAAAATAGAAAAAGTTGTGTTTTTTTTCCACATTCAATTTTGTAGGATTGATTCATTGCTTCTGGATGCCGATAATGTATACCTATTTGTTTATCTTCAATGACGATTAATGCAATTAGATTTAAATACAAGATAGTATACGAATTATAAAAATATGTATGGTAAACAAGAGTGCAAAAACTATTATGTGATTTTTCAGACCTCATGTTGTAGTATATCCTTCCTCCATTAGGTATATGTCCCTGCCTCTCCACAATCGACAAGAAGTTGGAGAGCATCCCTTTTACGGTTTGCTTCATCTCTGAGAGCAGGAGACCTTTGACGATCCAATAAGAATCCCAGTAGTAGAACTCACGGAAACGACCGCCTGGAAATTAAAAGTCCATATTAAAAATTGACATTCTAAATGCCTGGTGAACCTAAATTCATCCACAACACATTTACAAACAATAAAATAAGTTTGTACAAAAGTCTAAGACTTTCTAATTAAAAGTCTAAGACCACTGGGCTGCTGATAACTTTTTAATGTGTTTGTTTTATTCTTTGCCTGCTTTTAATATTAATGATTACAAAGTATCATAAAACTATCAGTTAAACAATTTAATGTACAGAGGGTGAGTTTATCGCTTGATTGTGATGTCTTCCAACTAGCCTGGATTAGTAATCAATTTAAAAATAGGTTCTTATTTAACATCCTTAATACCTTGAGATTCCATTTCCAACATGAATTTAATAGAATCGCATCTAATATGCAAGAAATGTCAAATGAATATGATTAATTTTAGAACTGGAACTGAAGACATAATTTAGTTGACATTATAATTAAGTGGCTCAGAGCCAATGGTGCCTATCCAACAGTCGCAAAAATTTGTAGTTGGGCATATATTTCTTGAGTAATCTATATGAATTATTTACTTATTTCAAAGATATTATGTCAGCAGTGATTTAATCATATTATATTGTAAGCATTAATGACAGTACGCATCTCTGAAATAAGTAAATAACAGCGATAAATCAAGAAATATATGCCCAACTACTAATTTTTGCGACTGTTGGATAGGCACCATTGGCTCTGAGCCACTCAATTGAAAGTCGTCCAATTTTTGCCAAGTGGACAAATTCAAAATTGTTTCGTCGAGTTCTATAAAAATGCATTTTACAAAACAGTTGAATCCTATGAAATGTTTATGTCAAATAACGCAGATATTCATCTTACATTTAAAAATCAGTTGAAATCTAGTCACTTTTTAGTGTCCACTGACATTTCGTTACAAGTAAAAAATAGGAGAGAAATTCGAAAAAATATAAAACAGCTAAAATTCAGTTAGTTTTTGGACTCTACTGACATTTTACACTAAGTCTAAGTGGATACGTCCAATTTCAATCTAAAGTGACTCAATTTATTTTATACTGTAGGCAGAACATTACCTGGCACTATAACAGGGTTCTTGACATAAATAATGGAGTAAAGATGAGGATTATTAGCCACGTCAGACTTCATCTTCCTGCCCAGCTGTAGCCATAGCTTGTGCAGCTCCGCAGCCCAAATTCTCAAGTCAGGGTCTTTGATCATGTCCAAGAATGCTGCGGAGAGAAAATAAGATTATTAAGTTTTTCATCATCGTCATATTATAACATCACGGCATATCCCAAAAGTGAGGTAGCCAGCAGACCAGCTGCATGCAATAAACATACAAATTGTCCTCTCCGTGCCAACAAGAAATTAAGATATTCAAGGTGGGATTTTCTTTACAATAAATTAAGTACGTAACTAACTTATATTATTTCAAATCTATTTAGCTGTGCAAATATATAAATATTTATTTATTTTATTCTTCTTGCTCATTCAAATAACAAAATAAACAAATCAGTTTACATAAGAAAAAATGTGATGATATGCAGTGGCGAGATTATCACTTAATAGTGATTTCTTCCATCTAACCATAATAGGGGATGGACTGTTGAGAGGGAGCACCAATATCAGCTCCCAGGTGGTGGCTTCAAGCCGGATATTGTGGCGTATAACTCTGTACAATAAGCGTATATTCATTGTCCACCTTGATTTTCTTGTAATTTTTTTCAAGGTTCAGAAAAATTAGCCACTATTGTAAGCATAATCCGTTATTTCTGTGAGTTGGATACTCCACTTGCGGAATATTATACAGTTATATATTAAAGATAGGTAAGTACATGAAAAAAAAAATACTCACCAGGCTTTTGTTTCCAATCGCTCGGCACCCAATCTTCAAATTCCGACCCTTCCTTTTCAAAGTTTTCCATCACAAACTCTTCGATATCCCTCCGGGTTGGTGATCCATGTGTCCTGTTCATCATGGCTCCAAACAGACTCAAAGTGATGTCCTCGGGGCGCTTGAGTTTCATGTCTACAAAAGTTTTAGAGTCTCGGAAGAGTCCTGCCATCTGAATGGTGTCTATGAGAGGGCCGTGACAGTATATCATACTGAAAAAATAAAAGAAATTTGTTATTTAAATTTATTTTCTGTGAGTTTTCGAGTGTCCTGTAAAAGGCAGATGTTTGAAAAAATAAAGACATACATTTTACATCCCAAATTCACCAGCGATAAGATTTGCCTCCCGTCCTAAATGTCTTAGTTTCTTGTTGGCACGGAGAGAACGGTTTGCAAGATGCGAAAAATGATAATGATAACTTCTTTTTGGTTGTATTTTTGGGTTAGTTGGAAGAGATCGCGCCTCTGCGATAAATTCGTAAATTGATGATAGCTTATTTGAAAGAATCTAATATATAAAATTCTCCTGTCACGGTGTTTGTTATCATACTCTTCCGAAACGGCTGGACCAATTTTGATGAAATTTTGTGCGCTTATCAGGTAGGTCTGAGAATCGGCCAAAATCTATTTTTCATAGTTAAAAGTTTTAAAAGTTAAATGTGGTTCATCTCGAATTTTATTATTTTTTGGACAATTTTTTTTATTTTTATTTTTTATGGTGTGGCATTAAAAAATACATACAGCCCTAAATTTTCACCATTCTATCATCAACCCCTATTTTTTATAGCGATATTAGCAATTTAATAATTTTCAACTCCGGTCGATATATAATGTATATTATGGCAAATGAGATGGAGTGAGCAGGTGAAGGGGGCTACGGGGGGGGACCTTGCATGAGGCGCTGCGAAGAGCGGAAGATCGAAATCACTGGAAGCATTTTGTGCACACCTATACAAATGATGGTCACGATCCTCAGCACTGAGGGACCGACAACAAAGAAGAAGATGGCAAATAAATAATGTGTAAGGCAAAACAACGATTGCCGTGTCAGCTAGTTTTTCTATAAAATTGTATGTATTGTGATCAATGTCCAGTAAAGAATGAATAAATAAATAAATAATCGGAGAGCAGGAATGGTTAACGTACCAAGTGCACCACAACGAAGAGGCAAACCGTTTGTATGGATGTCATTAAGTGTCAATTTTAATCATAATGATGAAATTATAAAATGAAAACATTTTATTATAAAACGAAATAATTACGCAAGTATTTACATCTGTGTAGCTTCTAGATTAGCAAGCGTTTTCAATAATTATACATCATGTATCTTTAATTCATAACGTGACTTTAGGAAAGGCGGAATTGGTAAACACGTCTTCAACTTGTCACGTTTTCAACACGATTTTCTACAAGCAGTTACAACATTTTTCAAATAGAAATTTTCACGAATGATAACATTGTTTTGCGTAAAAATGAAATTTTCTAAAACGTACCCAATTTAATTTTTATTTCCTCATGATTAAATAAATCAGTGAGGCGGCATCAGGCATGCCAGCCATCCTGAATGTCTCAACTTCAGTTGGCACACGGAGGAGACGAGGAGCGTGTTTATTTTATTACAATTAAACCACAGGTTACCCCACTCGTGGAAAATGTCGTGATGGTGTTCTATTCCATCTATTCTATTCCCTTATTTTCATATTCCATCCCAAGTGGGGTAGGCATAGAGAAAGAAACGCCATATATGTAGGTCTGTCCCTACACACTTCTTTCGCTTCTTCTACATTCATACAATTTCTCATGCACGCACGTCGATTTCTCTGACTCAACACACGGCCGTCTTTTAGAATTTGATCCGCGGGGTCAAGCCACGTAGTTCTCGAACACCCGCGTTTCCTCACTATATCCTCCTTATCATTCTTTCCTCTTCCATTTGTTCCACATGGCCATCAGGCCATACCATCGCAATTTATCTACACATATCACATATTGGGTTAGTTGGAAGAAATCGCGCCTCTGCGATAAACTCGCCCTCTGTATATTGATTGAATGATTGTCTTTGTTTTAAATCTATTTTTGTGTGAATTTGCTTGTTATCAATGTAAGTAAAGAATAAATAAATAAATAAATAAATATCCACATTCTATCCACAACACTCCTCATCCTCTTGCATCCGCCCATTCTTCTAATATCGTCATGATGTAAATAAATAAAATAATAATCTTCTTCCCAGACAATTCCTATCTGTTTACAAAATTGGTTCCATCTTTTGAGCATTGCAATAAAATTTAGATGTGTACACAAACCAAAACCCATCTATTAAAAGATGTGATTAGATAGGAGTATACTTTAATTATTTTATTTGATATCTAGTCTTCGAGGAAAAATCTGTAATTATGTTTGCTGAACGCTGAACCATATATTATATTCCTAAGCCTATTATAAGTTACAATAATTTTACAATGTTTAACACTTGATGATACGCATCAGGGATGTTGCGAATATTCGCATCCGCATCCGCAAATGCGGAGCTTCCGCATGTATTTGGACATCTGCATCCGCATCCGCAATAAACGATGCGGATGTTCACGCGGATGCGGATGTAAGACAATTTGCGACAAGAAAGTAATGGGGCGGGGCCGGCGAATGGCGCGTGCCGTGACTTGCCATTAACCAATGGAAACGAAAAAGTTGGTGACAAGATCCGACGCGTTTTTATTTTTGCCGGTTTTATTTTATTTTTTTATTTTTTTTGCCGGTTTTTGCAAATAACAAAAAAAAATATTTCGCCAAAAAAACAATATTATTGTAGCAACAATTTCGTCACATATTTGACAGTGGGGTCTACCAACTAAGATAGTTCCTACTTTTTTTCTATACCATCTTAAACATCCGCATCCGCATCCGCGGATGTGAGCCTTCAAAAATCCGCATCCGCATTCACATCCGCAGATGTGTAAAAATCGACATCCGCAACATCCCTGATACGCATACACCACGCGCGAGGGAGAGCGAAACGAAAAAGAGATTCCTTTCATATGTGGTGCTGGAGAAGAATGATGAGGATACTGTAGACCGCCAAAAGAATAAATATCTCCAATTTCGAAAAACTTAGCATCACACAAATGCTCTCCGTAATGTGTTCTCAAATGAGGCTATCAGTGCAAAAGTTGTGTAACACCAGAGTCCCCAGACTACTTTAGGAGATAATGAGGAATTAAATTTGGTTTAACTTGTATGATTTTTTTGTGGGCATTATTTTATTTGATCTATTTATTATCTAAAGATGGCTTGCGCCACTGTTGCATTGTAAGTTCATAATGTAAGGAATGTATATTACACCAGAACCGCAACCAGCAAAAATAATGGACTTTCTAATTTTATGTGAGTTACACTGTGGAAATTCATTTTATAATGGTTTACACTACTTTTGCGCTGATATCCTCAAATAATTCTGCAGCTTTTAAGACACACCGTGCGCACAGGAGATGATAGTACCGAAAAGCTGATCATGACAGGAACCACAACAGGTTAAAAAAAACAGAGATCTGATCAAGCAATCGAGCAGACTATTTTCCGGCAGTTTACTATGCAGTGCACCTGGCTAAAAACAGAGTAGGATGGCGTAGTGTAGGGGATCATCCATGAGAGAATACCCGGAATCACGGAAATCACGACGCCCGGAATTGGGGAAACGACTGGAGAGAGAGAGAAATACCCTTATTTAAATTAATTACAAAAAAATACTTCTGGATGTTTAAGCACTATGCATAAAATAAATTAAATTGAATTAAATTACGTTCACACAAGATAAAATCCATCCCCGTCAATCCATTGTTTTATGAAAGGAAATTTTGGTGGGGAAAATGTACACATTTTGTATCCAGGAATATGGACAAAGGATGAGAATTTGTACAGAGGGTAATATTTTTTTGCTTAGTTGAGGCGTCTCAATGTTTTGTTGTATCGGTTATTTAGAATTTAGGTTGACTGCTTCCGTACGCACAAGCATTATTTTATATAGGTCTTAGGGTTTTATTGTGGAGATTTTTACGAAATATAAAAAAAAAAATGTGACTCCGACGTTCGATGCTCGTACACGGGCGACACTAAGTGTTAAAAGGTATTATGGTATAGTTTGCATGACGACTATAAAACCATATTGTAATAAAAAATACAATAAAATGATGTAGAACATTATTAATGTCTTTAATACAAACTGCGCAAATATGGTTGCGCAATAACTTAAACAATATGTACATAGGCACTAAATTTATGGCTGAATTCTGAAATAAGTACAGAATTAACCTCTATAATAATACTATAGTATCTTCCATAAGGGTGGTAATAAGTGAATTTTCAATGTCATCTATTTTTGAAGGATGTCTCTAACAGTTTCGAAACATTTTGAATGTTTTCAACGAGTATTCTACAAATAAAATTTGAACGAATGCCTTTGTTACCCTCCTTGGGAAGGGTAACGAAGGCATTCATTCGAATATTTCTTCGGAGAATGCTCCGAATTGTCACCGTATGATTGACGTTTTCATCCAACTGTGTGGACGCTACTATTGGCAACGGTTTGCTGAATCGATCGCGTAGAATACTCGTTTAAAAACATTCAAAAAGTGAATTTCCGACACCGGCGCCGTTTTAGTCTTAGCAGACGAACCACAAGTAGTAAACATGCATGTCTTCTCTGTGCCAATACAAGTTGAGTGGGGCTTTTTTGGTGGGGAGCACACTAGCTGCGACTGCGGGGAGGTGCAGAGTGATTCTCACTTATTGCAATGCCCGCTGATGCGGAATGCATGTAATGTGAGTGACCTATTGATGGCGAGTGACAAGGCGATATACGTCTTTGGATACTGGAGTGTCAAGGTCTAAAGCCCGGCCCGAAAAGTAAGTAAGTTGAGAATTTCAGGATAAGTGGTAAACGTATAATTTGAAGGTGTTAAATATTATCTTACACGATAATGTGTTCCGAAAAAAACGTACCTTTTATAGAACACCGGAAAAGTTAAAAAAATGAGTGGAGACTCCACTCATTTCTAAGTTACAGTTTCAAAGTTCAGAAACTTTTTTAAAGCCAGCTTAAACTCAGCTATACCTATATATTTATTCTATTTACAATGACTTATTTGATTGACTTATAATAATTATCTCATTTCCTGTCAGCGCCCCATACCTCCTGTCCCTTAATTGTAAACCAGTGTTCAAATTGATGACAAGATTTCTAGCGCAGAATGGAATAAACTTATAAAAATAAGAGATTGATTATATACTTGTTGTGTGGTGTTTTTGTTTTAGTGTCCTAACTTTAAGCTTTTCTAACTTCAAGAATAATTGGAAAGTATCTAGTGCGGTTTCTTGGCGGAATCACTCTGATTACCGGGTGAAAAGCCAATCCATCGAGAAGAAGAAGAATAATTATCTCACATACACTTATTTTACCTGTAATACTGTTCCTGATATGACACATTTATTGTGTAGTTTTTTGTTGTTTTTTTTTCTGTTTTTAATATGATTGTTAACATGTCAAAGGCTAACGCCGTGGATATATGAAAATAAAAATAAATAAAATATTATGTTATGTCTTATATGTTATGTTTAAGAAATAATATTATGAACCTTCCATTTCAGACTAAAAACTACGTCGCAATATTATAATGGCAAGACAAAAACGCAATTTGTTAAATGGCATAACACGACCACACCACGATTATCCAATTGCACCGTATAGATTATCATTGGGTGGGTGGGACAGACAGGGGTCATTGAGGAATCGTTTTTGGCCAATTGCTACTTAGCCGTGAATTGGATAATGAAGAAAACGAAAAAAAAAACAGTGCAATGCTAATGGGCCCGCACAATTCACATTCGGCCCGCTGAAAAATATACATATTAGGTTTTATATTATAAAATTAATCCCGTAGAGAATAAAAATATACAAGTCTTTTTTGTGATATTTAGAATATTTACTATTTTTTTTATTGTTTAACCGGATTTGGGTGCAGATGACAATACCCGTCAGAAACCTCGATTGGAGAACCATGTCTACACAATGCAACATTGTGTAAAATCTAATTGGAAGAAGTGAGAAAGGTGTCCCAACGCTTACGAATTGGCTCTAGGCTGGCTTAAGTGATCACTTTCGGTGTCCATGGACAACGTTCACCAATCCCACCATTCTCACTGTCACGATGTAAGGTCCACCAATCGAGAGACGCTTTACGCAAACCATAGAAGCAACCATCTTTTTGGGATCTCATTTTTCAGATCTCAAATGGATCGCGATCTCACTTCTTTCGATTAGATTTTACACAATGTTGCATTGTGTAGACGTGGTTCTCCAATCGAGGTTTCTAATTGATCTATTTTGTAAGTATCCTGTAAAAGGAATTTGTTCGTAAAACCTCACTACTAAATAGTATATTTTTTTCATATGTAAAAAAGATGTATGTGCGCGGCGTTCGTATCTATGGTAAAAACTTTATAACCTATAAATTTTATAACGTTTCCCGCTTCGTGACAGCTGTTATTTTTGTTGTTGGTTTGTGGCGTTGTTTTCTTAATTAAAAGACGCCTTATAACCTCTACTATAACATTTTCGACTAAAAATAAACACTTCGCGATCTCCATCTCGACGTCCGCCATTTTGAAAACAGTGTCAAAATCAAAGCGCATCTGACAGATCGTTTCTATATCGGTGGACTGTGTGAACAGGTGTGACGATCAATGGATGTCCGGCGAATTTTGTTTTTTCGCCTGGCGATATATTTTGAAATTCGCCTGGCGATATTCGCCAAATGTGAACACCCCATTAGCGATAAACTCGCCCTCTGTACATTGAATTGTATAACTGATATTTATATAAATATATTTATATCTATATTTTGTAATATTGTAACCAATGTACAATGAAGAATAAAATAAGTAAATATAATTTCAGTCAACATTATTTACGATATAACTGTTCGTATCTAATTAAAAAAATAACTCTTACAGGACACTCGAAAACTGGTAGAAGAGGATGGAGGAACAATTCCTTACCGATGATTCCACGTAATAAAATAATAAAATTCAGAGAACCACGTGGCTTGATCACGTGGTTTAAATTCTCAAGGAATGCCGTGTGTTGAGGTAAGAGGAACCGAGTGCGTGCATGAGAAATTGTATGTGGCAGAAGCGAAGGAAGCGTGTAAAGATAAGATCTATATGGCGTTTCGTTCTGCCTACCCCATTTGGGACACGGCGTGAGGGTATAGTATGGTATAGTTTAGAAAAACGGGCCCGCATAAAATTTATTTCGCATTGTACAACAAGCGTAACTCTGAGTGACGGGAGTCCTGGACGGAATTATGATAATGACAGACTACCACGGGTAGCAGGGTATTGTATATAATATGCATGTATAATGACAATAACAAACTATAATAAGACGTGTTTATATTTCCGAGTATTAGGCGATTGACGTCATATTGAGATGAGATTGGGGGAGTGCAGATTGCAGGAACCTATCTGGCAGTGGCGCGCTTTACTTACATGCAAAAAAACACCGTATGCCTACAAAGGATAATAATTTATTAATAAAACAAGATATATGGTTACTCCACTTCTGACGTGGTAGGATCGGAGATGCCAACACTGGCATAGTGGTATTAAACTAGAGAGAATTAAAATATTAATAAATCGTCACCTAAACGGATAAATAGGAGTCCTTGGACTCCTGCAATATCCAAGAAATAAAGTTATTTCAACATTTTATTGACAACAATGGAATAACTATACTCTATTCTATTCTATTCCCTCACGCCGTATCCCAAGTGGGGTAGGCCATATAGATCTGTCCTCAAATACTTATTTCGCTTCGTCTACATTCATATACAATTTCTCATGCACGCACGTCGATTTTTCTTACTCAACACACGGTCGTCCTTGAGAATTTGATAAACGTGATCAATCCACGTAGTTCTAGGACGCCCGCGTTTCCTCACATCCCTTCTTTCAGACAAGTTTTCGGACAAAATGGGAGAGGAAAGAATGACGAGGAAGAAGACAATATATCTTGTTTTATTGATAAATTATTAATATGAACTTCCACCCCAGAAACCGTCTATCGATAAATTAAACAAAGGACAAGCTGGGATTGCCTGAAATTGTTATTAAAAATTGATATGTTTGTTTCATACTACATACATAAGTTTGTTATTTGTCTCTTTTATTTGTAATTATTGAACTAATGTTTGTTAATCTATATTATAAAAGGCTTGGCCGTTGGAAGATGAGGACTAGGAGAGCCGACCCCAAGTAAATGGTGAATTATCTGTTGGCATATCCTACATGTGGGGTCGCCAGCAGTTCAGCTGCATGTGATACACATGGAAGCTGAGCTGCGCTCAACGTGCCAACAAAAAATTAAGGCATTCAGAACGGGTGGGAAACCTCATCGTTTAATTTAAGATGTAAAATGTCTTTATTTTTTTCAAACAACCGTCGCGTCGTTTACAGAACACTCGAAATCTTTCAGAAAAAATGGAAGACCAATTTTTTACCGAGTGCTCTGCGGCAATATTTTTGTATAGTGAATTAAGTTATATTTATGGAAATTAAGAAAAAAAGTATTTTTAATTCCTATTCCAAATTTAAAATTTGGCGAAGGGGAGCCAGGAATTTGAAAAGTCTTGTGTTCCCTTAAATTCCTATACCAAATTATGGAAACAATAATAAAAAAAAAAAAACATTACGAAGCATGACCAATATAAAAAGTTTAGTGCCGCCAATGACATCTGGTTGGTTAGATGAAATACAGTAGACCAAGCATGTCAAACTTGCGGCCCACAACGTATAATTTTGCGGCCCACTAGCAGTACAAAACATAACGGTACAAAAAAAATACTCTTTATTAATTTTACCTTATTTTATACTTTTCAAAATAAACCTAGTTTACAGTATAAACATTTTTTTTTGTGGCCCACATAAACTTTTAATTTTTTAATTGGCCCGCGTTAGGATTTGAGTTTGACATGCTTGCAGTAGACTCTCTAGATAAATCAGATTTAAGAGAAGCCTAATAAATAGATTTTTTTCTAAAAAGGTCACTGTGAATTTATTAAAGGATACTACTACTATCCTATCACAGCATACCCTAAAAGTGGAGTAGCCAGCAGGTCCGATGCATATAATAAAATGAATGCAAGTTGTCTTCGCTGTGTCAACAAAAATTATGACACTCAGGATGGGTGGAAAACCTAATCGCTGAATTTGAAATGTAACTATATTCCTTATTTTTGGTTTGATTCACGAATTGGTGGCATTGGTGAACGTACCATGGGTAAAGTGCACTTAAACCAGCCTAAGACGATTCGTAAGCATCGGAACACCTTTACTGTTTCCTACTAAGAGGAGTTTGCATTTTCTTAATATTTTGAAGTTGTTCACGTTTTAGAGTTATCAGGACTCTACTGTAGGTACTACATACGTCTAACACGATAATCATAAAAGCAACGCCCTCTAAGCGAAGAGAATAAATTAATGCTGATGTATTATGGTGTGCAATGTACCTAATTATATAGATGATATTTGTTATTGTCCAAGACAGTGTAAAAAAACTAAATGGTCATGTTGTGTGCAAAAACGTTTAATTCGCAAAACCAATCAGATATTTCTATACCCTCAATTGGAGAACCATGTAGCATTGAGTAAAGTCTAATCGAAAGAAGTGAGAAAGGCATTCTAAGTCTTTCATTGCAATCAGCCTAGAGTCAATTCGTTAGCGTTGGGACGCCTTCCTCGTTTCTTCCGTTTGGACTTTACACGGTGCTGTTCATTTCGCCATTCTATCCTTTTGCAATGACGGAAGCATAAGAAGAAGTGAACCTCTTTCAATGGCTGTTTTGGATCGATTTACTGTATCGGTGTTAGGGTAGTGAATTTCATGATGAAATTAAAAACCAATAACAATGAATCTAGATTGATAATGTCCTAGAAAGAAGAAAGATTTCTCTATCAATAAAAATCAATGTACTGGAAAAAAAACATTTATTTAGAACTTCATCACGTTGTTCCGGATTTTAAATTATTGGAGATCAAATTTGAAATACTCAAGAAAACTATCGAAAGCCTCAATTTTCAAGAGCACAATTTTGACGTTTTTAAGATAATAGATAAAACTTCAGATTAACATAGTGTCGAGATTAACCCAAAGAGATATGAGCTATTAAAGTATAATTAACTATGACTGTCAATGAATAACAACGGTTGCTCTCAATATAACTTATTAATAGGTCAATATCACGGTTTAAATATTTGGTTCAAGTGCAACTATAGCGAGCCAAGTACTTAATAATATTAGTTAAATAACTCTAAAGTGAGATAACCAAGAGCATTATTGTGCTCCGCAGAGTACCGAGTTTGAAATAGGTCTCCCTATCTTTCCTATGTCCCATTGTGAAAGGCAAATGTTCATAAATATTGAGAATCCAATGACAGCTGGCCAAAAATTACGTCCACAACGTTAAACACGGCGCGGAAGACCCACATCCAAAATGAAATATTCCATTGACAACGATTTATCAAAACGTTAGGAATGTCGTGGAGTGTGGTGAATCAGGAGTGTCGAGACGAGGTGACACAATTATCGTACAATCGTTGCGCTGGATGGATGAAGTTCGTATCCAGAATCCTTCTTCAACAATTTCCTTACTTTTGATTAGTTTTCAATCCATTAACTTCCGGGTCAAAATTTCTGTGCGTCGCTAAAAACGTTGCCAGTCTATTTCCACATCATCAGCTTAGTTATACATTTTAAAAATAGACTGCGTTTCATTAACAAGAAACGATGACATTCAGAATGCATCGCGCTATTGCACGCATAACATTATACCAACTACCACGCATTGACGCAATTATCACACCTATTTCTGTCCATTCAGTTTTATTCATTCAACGGACTGAAGAGACCTTTAATCGTGGGGCAATGTCATTGAAACTAAACACGAAATTAAAACCAAATACATGTATTGGTTTAATGATAGAGTTGTCCCAAATAACTACTGTCAACAATAGTGGCGATCGATAATGTGAATCATAATTTCGACTTGTTCTTAGTGCCAATTTTCTTTCGATGATTCTTGTTTCTCATTCATTGAACATTTAGTCTTCATTCTTGAGGTGATCGGCATTTGATGATTGATAAAGTATCGCACTTTTGATTGCAAAGTCCAATGTTCAAATCCCGTTTCTAAGCAGTTCTACCTTGAAACACGATACCAATTATAGCTTGGTGTGAGGGTATTCGAAGAATATTTGGGTTTATCAATGACGTAGATACAGAATATATCGTTTATGAAGAATATTTTTTTTTTACTAAAAATCTCTTATCGTGAAATTAACAATCTAAATTACGCATGTATAATGAACAAGTTGCGATGGTTAGACGTGTGGAGTAAAACAATGACTGAAATAAAGAGTGCGAAAAAGCTCAGATTTTCGAGAAAGACGTTGCTGAACCACGTGAATTCAAATTTTAAGGATGGCTGCATGTTGAATAAGAAAAATATTGTATCGAGTACGAAAACAGTGTGCAAAGACATGTCAGTGTTGTTGGCAACAAAAATTTGACGAAACTAAGTGAAAACAGAATTTTATCATCATTTTGTTTCCATAAAGTTTAACGTATCAACTGACAATTCTTGCTGGAGGCTCAGTTTGAAAAGAAACCAAAATGAAATACGTTGTTTATTAGTAAATCCAATAAAATATTTGTTTTTCCACTTTTCCACAGTGCATTGACTCACAGCTTCATTTGTGACCAATTACCGCTCAACGTGCCTATTTTTTTGGTCAGACACAAAATTTCACGTGGTCTTTAACACATGTGACAATTTTTAAATAAACTCATGATATAATGTTATACTCGTATAATATATATATTATTGTATACCTGTCCACAAATAAGAGAGTTAATATAGATATGAATAGTCATAAATATATTATTATGTGTTCATTGTGTAAGTAATATTTGAGATAAAAATAAATTGAAAGACTGTGATAGGTGCCAAACTATAATATCCCTATATTCTTTACAGTATGATAATATGCTGGGTGATACGTATCTTAGAACAGTGTCAAATTGTTGAAATGTCATTAACAGACAAGAATCAAAAGACAATACGCCCATTTGCAATAGTCTAATTATGATAAGTCTATAGTTAAACTGGAAATCATTGCACATGTGAAGTGAAAATTTAAAATACATATAATTATAATCTATCGACATCCATCAAGAGGGAGAACAAAGAATAAATTGGATGACATAATGTAAAAGAATCCTGCGGAGGAATAGCATGAATGAAGATGACATAACGAACAGAAAGATTATAACCTCAAATTAAATATTTGAATTCGCTTCTCATTCTCGAGATTTCAAAAACCATAATTGGAAGATGCAATACCTCATAATATAATATGTCAAATGAACATTTGCGTATTGTAAATTGTATTATTTTACAGAAGGATTAATAGATATAATACGTAGAATACTACTTTCAGTTATATATAACCTCAGAACGAGAAGAGCTGACCCCAACGGCCTTCAGCGGCAATCATTTGGGATAGTGCCAGGAACAATAAAAAGAAGATAATGATAGCCTAACATTTTAAGACCCCCACAAGATAATATGATGAAAAGGACAATGGAAATAGAAATAGGACCTAGAAGACAACGCAGACCACTGACCACATGGATGTTCACAATGGCCAGAGACCTGAGGGAGGCAGAGCTGGGGACTAGAGGACTTGGAGGATGAGAACTAGGAGAGCCGACCCCAAATAAATATAGGGATAAAGGCGAGGACATAGAAGAAGCTAAGATAATGTTACGTCTCCGAGTATAAACGTGCTTACTAAATTTTTTTGTTTGTTTCATAAAATGGTGTTATAAAATTGTTTGCAATTATTATTCTTGTAAAAAAAAACATGAAATTTCAGAAGAAAAAACGATTTGAAATACTCTTATATTTTTTTAGGGAGGGCATTATTTATTTTAAAAACAAGTGTATGCTGACTTCTTTGCTTATGAAATAAATAATATGTAACTTGTTGCAAATGTTGGACTTTGAATTTGGACGCTATCTGAACTTGCATGTATTTTCAATGAATGACTGAGGGACTGATCGTCTAAAATAAAAATATACCATTGAAGTTTTGACCATGAAGTCGGATAACTCTCTAGATTAAAAACAGGTATATTTATTACATATTCATTGATATTATTTTAGCTTCAAGCACAGCAACGCTCAGATAATCATTCCTTACAAAAAATTTACTATCACGCAGCATCCCAAGTAGGATAGGCAGAGAGAAATGAACGCCATATTAATCTATCTTCAAATACTTCTTTCACTTTTTCCACATTATACGACTATTAATTTATCTGTTGCTTGTCTGACAAAAGCGGTTATCAAGGATAAATAAACAGATTAACAAATAAATTAATATTTACTAGAGTAGGTATAGTGTAGAGCGCCAAATCATCTGCGGCAAAACATACGAGTTCACCTGTCCTTGTTTTCATTCTAAACTATGAACAATGAGCGTATTGTGAGCTATTTCAATGAATGTTTGCAACAAAAATGCGTTTTGTTGACTATAAATATAATTGCATGAAATACAATTGCCGAGAGTCTGATGTAATCCTTTTATCTATCTATACCATCATGTCGCTTCCCTTGCGGGCATACAAAAAGAAGAATAGCACATAATATACCTACATGACAACACCGTATTATAACGATATTAATTTCGCGTAATTAGTTTTATAATTCATGACATTAATTTCGAAATGTATATTCGGCTTTACTGTGGGGCATATTGTTAGATGACAACCGATTTTTTTTTAAAAAAACTTATCTAAAATAAATTGTACCTTTTTTTAATAAACATAGTTGTTGCCTTTAATTGCGTTCTGAGATTTAACAAAATAGAATAAAACACAAGGTAAGGTACATATAATTAGCCAATATGAATTTGAGAAAAATGTTTAAACGATGATACATCATTATGTAAAATACAATCAAAATTTAGGTGTCCCAACGCTTACGAATAGGCTCTCGGCTGGCTTCAGGTGTTCATGGACATTCGATAATTTTTTACCCTTTTTCCACATAAAGATGGTTCTCCAATATTCTACACAGTAATATGGTACCCAAGAGGCTTAAAAGTCAAATATTTTCGTTTTCTATGATCTGTCATATTTTATGTAAGTTATCAAACGCCCTGAAAAAAGGAGGCTTTTGTAAATCACAGCCGATAAGATATTTAACATCTTCAAAACTGAATTCTTGTTTTTTTTATCGGCGCAGAGAGAACGACTGGCACGCTTATTTAATGCGGTTACACTACTAGTAACCCTTCAAAAGGGATATGGTATAGTACACAAATATATGAACTTATTATTTTATGAGCTTAATCATAATTTATTATGATGGCGAGTATGAAAAAATTCATTCATTCATAGTATCGTGATATATCTTAGCAGTGGAGTAACCAGCGAGCGTATTGCAAGTAATAACAGTAATGCAAATCGTACTCTCTGTGTCAACAAAATTAAGACGTTCAGGATGGGTAGTACCTATACCTAGTGTTGTGGAATTCTCAAGAAATAATTTTTCGAGAAATTTACAGAGAAATTTCTCGAAAAATTCGAAGAGAATTTTCGGTGATTTTTTTTTATTTTTTATTTAACAGTATAATAATAATAAATACTTTATTCAATCAATCAATAACAATGTACAAAAGTTGCGACAATTTATCACCAATATGGCTACAATTAATTATGGAAACAAATAAATGTTAGGTACCTATATAGAAAAAAGTGCTAATAATTGATGAAAAATCTTGATATATTCATATTTAAGTTAAAAAAATTGCAGGTACGTACCTACATGGAAAAAAGTGTTAATAACCTCTGATTTGGGCCATAATCAGCCCCACAAATTTTTGGATCAATCAGGTTGGCTGCGAAGTGTACTGGGCGAAAGGTCATAATACCACAAAGAAAAATTATGGAGAGAAATTTCTCTTCCATCAGAGGAGAAATTCTCGGAGAAATTTCTCGTTCTCGAGAAATTTCTTTGGAGAATTTTCTCTTCTCACATCACTACCTATACCTTATCGCTGAACTGTAGATGTTAAATATCTTAAAATTCAAATGTTTTTTTTTTCTTTTAAAAAGATGTAGGTATGTATATGGGTATTTGTTATAAACCCAAATACAATTTTATGCACATTTCACAGTAAGCTAAAAGACTGTCTCGTGAAAACGGAGTTTGCCCGAATATGGGATGGAACCGCGCATCTTTTGTGCAAAAGGCCGAGATTCTACCTCCAGGCTACCGACGAACTCAATCAATAGGATTGACAATGTCCTCATAAAACGAAAGACGTCTCTCTCAACAGTAAAGCATAATAGTAGAAGAAGATATTTTTCTTTTAATTTCGTTATGGAATTCAACAACCAAAACACCGACACAGTAAATATCTTAAAAATACTGAAAAAATCACAGAAAACAGTGTAAAACCTTTTCTATTCTGGGGAACCACGAATAAAGGTGTACAATAATTTACCTTTCACATGTTGGTGGTAAGTGGCTTCGATCTTCAGCTGATGAAAATGGCACCAAACAGCATAACATCAATGACAGAAAAACTAGGGATATCTTCCAGCTTGTGTTGCACAGTTTAAAATGGCACAGGACGGCGCTAAGATTGCTCGTACAACTCTTCTTAACGATTTTTCCATAACTTAAAGCATTTTCCATATCACAAAGAAGGTTTTTAGCCATTTTAGATAATAAAATTAATTTAAAAAACTAATAAATTCACTATTTTTTGAGCGAGAACAAAAAAGAACTTAAAATGCACTAATACTTTTGAATTTAACTAGTTATTTATTTTTTTATCACATTTATAATTTTTACTAGGTATTAAAAATAATTAATTTAATTTTAAAAAAATACTGAATTTTCTTATTATTTAAAGCACTTTGTATTAAACTAATATCACAATAAAAAATAAATAAACAAAAAGTTTTTCAGAGGTCAAATAGAACGTCAGTTTCAAATTTTCAAATCACTCTCCAATTCTGCGTTCGAGTTTTTAATTACATTCGAAATTTGAATAATTTTTATTATTATGCTGTTTCGTTTTTACACACTGTGCACTTTTTTGAAATGTCAAAAAAGTGCTGTAATATTTTTGAATATTGTTATTTAATCATTTTATTAAGTTATTTCTTTAAGTGACACAGCTGTTTTTTCGGCCGAAAAATGTCCGACGCGTCTTACGTAGGTAGCCGAATGAAAGATGTCGTATATTTTAGCAACATAATTTTGTCTTTGCTTATGTAACTACACAGAAAATTATCTGACGAATATATTATCACGATAATTTTTACACAGTCCGCTGTTTCTGTTCCACTCGCACACACGTCGCTGTTGTAGTTATTGTTGGTATGTCTGTCTCTCTCGTTTAGAAGCGTTTAAGCGGGAACCTGAAACAAATGAAAAACGATGTTATTACGTATAATTAAAACAACAAAATGCAATCGTTCCAAAAACAAAAATACTTATGATAGTTTGTAGCTTTATGTGATCTTTCAAAACAAGTGAAATACGATTTTAAAACAAATGACATCGTTATGAATATATTATATTTAAGATAATTAAGTTTATAATGTACACTGGAGCTTCCTAAAATAAACGAACAAAGACCGTCTTAAACATAAAAAAGGAATGTTATGTTTATTTATGAATAAACAACGATTTTGAAACAATTATCTTTATTCTTAAAATATAATTAAAATGATTTAAAAATTATAATAGAATATTGTCTTGTATTAGAAATATTTAGCATATTATGGCACCCATACTAGATGGACCACAACACTAACTACACATGAAGCTATCATTGTGGTTTTTAAGTGAGAATTTCAGAGTCTTTGGTATGTCGCCTGATAGCTTAATTAGGACAAAGCACACCTCGGGAAAAGGATGTTTTGTGGGTTTAAGTTTGCCGAGGAAATTCCTAATAAGGTAACTTTATATTTTCTTAGTCTTATGTGAAGATTCCATGCGATCAATGTACACAATTCAAAAAGGTTTAAAAATATATTTTAATTATAGTCTCGTCAAATGAGGTGACATGTTTTATATGAGAGTTTCATGTGATAAATTTACATGTTAGAAGCTGATGAAAATATGACACAACAAAAATCAAACATATAATATCCCAAGTGCATTTATCAAGATTTTATAGGAGATCAAAAAAACTGTTTCCTGGATGATAAATTGTATGTTTCGAATTCGTTACGTAGAATGTGTCTTAGAGATTCTATAGTAGGTGTTATGAATTTTTAGGCATGATCCGAAAAATTTCACAGAAACATATTTTTAAATGCATGTGAGTTTTCGGAAATTATAATCCAAGAAAAAGCAGCACCTAAGAGATTTAATTGCTCTCAATAACTATTCCCGTGTATATCTCAAGATTATTTCATCCGTGGATGTGACTCGATGAGTCAAATAATTTGGTATCAATATCACATTTTTCATCAAAATTACACATGGAAGGAATCATGAATCCACCTACAACATAATTTTCGGATTTAACTTGATATTCATTTATTTATTTTATTCTTCACTGTACATTGTTTACAATAATACAAATTAACATAGAAAATATCATTTATACAACTCAATGTATAGAGGGCGAGTTTATCGCTAAAATGCGATGTCTTCCAACTAACCCGGTTAAATTTTTCATACTTACGTATGTGAATCACATGGACGTTGTTGATTAAGTCTCCAAATTGAAATGTCAATGGACTAGTCATGTGGGAAGACAAGAGGATGGCAGATGGACTTCCAGATTTTTTTAATGCAGGCCGTAGGAGGGGAAGACCCCAAAAAATGGATTGACGATATTGTCCAGATGATGGGAAAACAGTGGTATCGTGTTTCTCGAGATAGGAAAGTGTGGAAAGTTTTGAAGAGGCCTATATATCTATTATGTTGAAATATCTTTATTTCTCGGATATTTCAGGAGTCGAAGAACTCCTATTTATCCGTTTAGGTGAAGATTTTTTTTTTTTTAATATTTGGACTCTCTCTATTCTAATACAACTATGCCAGTGTTGGCATCTACGATCCTACCACGTCAGTGGGCGGGGGACCCGGCTGACGCAGCAGATCCCATCTTGATACCCACACATCTACGAATGTCTTAAAGCGTGAAGCGTTTGTGGCATTTAGAAACACTTCCCCAAACCAGATGGGTCGAGGAGTGTCAACAGTCATACCCAGAATCATTTCCTCTCTTGCATCCATCATCAAAGGACATTCCCAAAGGATATGTTCCGCATATTGAGCTCCTGTCCCACATGTGCACCATGGATTATCGGTCAATGCTAGCTCAAAAAGTTTACCTCTATATCTAGCAGTGGAGAGAAGAGGGCTAGCAGTAAGTAAGTAGGTACCTACGTAAGTGAACATCATGCGAGAACAATTCTCGCTAGTGCATCGCCAGGTATTTTAAATAGACAAATCGTTAATATAGATGACCGTGGACAAAATACATTAATTATTTAAAACGTAACTATTTTGATAACTTAACTCAAAAACACTTGTATACACGTGTCAACCGTAGAATTATCAGAATAGAATGTATCTCCCACGCTTTATTGCAATTTTTTCCAGGGTCCTAACTGTGAATGGCGGATATTCATGTGCAAAACATCACGTAAAAGATATTTATTTATACGCATCAGGCATTTTATTGCATATTATTTATTTATTTATTCTTTACTGTACATTCGATGCCTCTAACAAGATATGTTCATGTGACTAATTGTTATTTTTTTTAATGTTGCGCAATGGGCCACTTGCAGATTTTTTTTTTATTGCATAAAATTGTAAATTAGTATGAAAGAAACACAACCACAATTTATTTTATTTTTTCTTGCACTATTTTCTTAGATATTAGCTTTTAAAAATTGGATTTTCTCGTAATGATCAAAAACGATATGGCGGCGCTGTGACGTCACGGAGTCCCATGTCTGTATGAGATTATAATCTGTGGTTGCGAAAGTTACTATGATTCACGGGACTCCGTGACGTCATCAGCTGTTTGGAGTGTTTTGCCAAACGTCAAAAATTTTGGGTTTTATTTTTGGAAATTCTCCATAATTTAGATATTTAAAAATTTTTAACTGCCATATGTGTGTTTTCCGACCTCAAATTTACTGAATTCGATCATTTTTATTAAAATCCCCCACGACTGCAAGTGGCCCATTGCTCTTATAACGACTTGACCTAAGCTTAAGTATTTTAATTGATCTCTATTATTTGTAACTTTTTATATCAACTTTTTTTATATCAATTTTTTATTAACTTATGAATTTTAACTAATTGACTTTTAACTACATATATTTGACATTTTTATATCACTTTGATTTCTCTTTGTAATAATGTCTTGACCAATTTTTTTAACAATTTTGTACCTTATTTTATAATTATAACATGATTAATGTTATATTGTCTGTTAAACTCTCGTTTTTTAAGTCTGATTGTTTTGTGTCTTTTTTGTAACAGATCGTAGCTTTGTATACATGTTTTGTATGTATACAGAGGTTTAACATGTGAAAGGCTTTGGTCGTACAAATATTTGTAAATAAATAAATAAATATTGTAAAACAAGCAAAAAACTAACACAAAACGTTTGTAAAACAAGCAAAAAAACTTACACACATTATTTTGTTAAATTATTTTTATCAGTTATTTTGTATGTTAAGTAAATATTTCCTTGTATTTATCAGAATTAGTAATGTTTACATATTTTTGACAAGACAAGCATTCAAGCATTATAATATCAAGGACTTTTATTCATGATTTACAATGGTGTGTGTACGTTAAATATTTTTTTGTATATATTATTAAAAACTATCATTATTATTTCAAAACTGTAATTCTGCACTGAGACCATAGCAACTTTTCGCCAAAGCGATCAGCAGAAAAAAAGCAAGACAGAATCAAAGGAAAGTCTCTATCCTGACGATTTTTTTTAAATGCCACAAACGCTTCACACTTCAAGGCATTCGTAGATGTGTGGGTTTCAAGATGGGATCTGCTACGTCAGCCGGGTTCCCCGCCCGCAGACGTGGTAAGGTCGGAGATGCCAACACTGGCATATTGGTACTGATAGACAAGAGAGAGTTGAAAAGTTAATAGATTGTCACCTAAACGGATAAATAGGAGTCCTTGGACTCCTGAAATATCCGACAAATAAAGTTATTTCAACGTTTTATCCAGACGATAAAGTCACGGTGTTTCATCATTAATAATGTTGAAAATATCAACATGAACATTTAAATCGTTGAACAATTTTATTCATCCGAATACCCCACTGTTCACCCGAATACCGCAGAAGTCTGAAGACTTCCATTTATCCGAAGAGCTGACCGGCAAAAAAATCCTGAAAATGGAATATTTTTTAATTAAACTTTTTCGATGTCTCTCTAGCTGAAAGAAGCAAACACAGCATTGGTCTAAGCGTATTATACATAAATGGTATTTGTTTTAATTAAGTAGGTCTTAATATGACGTGGTTAGATGGAAGAAATCACTACATAGGGATAATCTCGACACTGCATACAATCTCATGGTGATGTACAAAAGAATAATTAAATAATAATTTCATGCAAATTTATTATATTTTTACTCACAAATTTTATTTGTTTCAAAATCATCGAATTTTGAGAAAATATCTGATATTTTTATGGAGGCTGTCTAATTTTAAGAATGCAAAATACAATTTGAACTTTTAAATGAAAGTAAACTTTTAAATGAAAGTTTAATGAAAGTAAACAGTGTTTTTTCTTTAAATATTTATATCTAAATTAAAATGAACTTTCATAGTGTAGTTCTCAGACGCCCGCGCTTCAAACAGGTATATCCTCTTTGTCATTCTTTCCTCTTCCATTCGTTCCACATGACCAAACCATCTCAATTTATTTACGCGCATTCAGTCCACAACACTCCTCTTGCATCCACTCATTCTTCTAATATCCTCATTCCTCGCTCTATCACGCAACGTTTTACCAACCATCCTCCTCAGCGATCTCATCTCCACAGCATTTATTCCGCTTTCGTCCTTCTTCAACCATGTCCACGTTTCGCTTGCATACATAAGTGTCGGTACCAGGATGGTATTGTGCACTAGCAATTTTGCCATGTTCGATACATTGTCATTACTGACAATGGGTCGAAGTGCACCGTTAATCCTAGCACCGGCCACTTTTCTTCTTTCAATATCCTTGTCACACCTTCCATCCCTCGCAAACTTTCAAATAGATTGACAATTAAATAATTTCCAAGAGTAGGTACTAAGATAAAAATATGTTATCATTTTAAAATAATAATAAAAAGAGATTTAAAGAAAACTCTCATCTGCGTTCACAGTGGGCGAGTTAATCGTGATAAAATATTTCTTTACTGAAAACATAATAAAAAGTTAAGAAATGTTGTTATCAATTATTTGAATTCTTACGTGATATTTTTATTATTTTTATTTTCTTGTCACAATTCCCGAAATAACAATGAAAATTGTTGTCTTAATCTTAGCAATAAGTTTCATAGATTAGTTTTGACATTTAAATAAATTGCATCATATAAATAAGAGTGGATTAAAATTAAGTTGAACAAAGAATCTTTGAAATTCCATTTATTTAATCACACAGCTTTCTTTGCGGCGTAGGCAGAGAGGATCTTGTGCCATATATTTATATTCTTACACACGATTTTTATTCCTCTACATATTTATCTATACAACCACGGCAGCTCCCATAGTGGAGTACTTACTTACTGCTAGCCCTTTTCTCTCCACTGCTGGATATACGCCTCTTCAAAACTTTTCTACACTTTTCTATCTCGAGCAACACGATACCACTGTTTTACCATCATCTGAACAATATCGTCAACCTAGCTTTTTTGGGGTCTTCCTAAGCTTCTTTGTCCTCCCACAGCCTCCATTCATGAATTCTGGAAGTCCACCACAATGGACGTACGTCCGTTTATTCTTTTTATGGTTTCTCAGTATTAAACTCGAATGCTCCCTAAACACCCTTGTGGTGAGAAATAAAATACTTCTTTTATGTATCTGGTACGTTCTTCCAATATGAATTCTTTTACTAGTTTGTCTTTTTTTCTTACCAATACGTTGAATAACGAGTGTATCTTCGGTGGTGCTATGAAACATTTTACGTACATTTATCAAGATTTTAAAGAAAAAAAAAATTGTTTTACTGGATGACATTTTCTATGTGTCTGATTAACTATGTGCGGAAGGTGTCTTAGAAATTCTATAGAATATTGAATTTCTAGCCATGATTTGAAGAACTTCACAATATAATTTTTTAAGGACATATAAATTTTATTTACATATTTATTATTAAATGTACATCGATAACAATACAATTCAAGATGTAACAAGACTTTATTTTTGGAACATCTGTCTTTTACAGGACACTCGTAATTTATGTTAGAGAGTGGGAGACCAATTCTTTGCTGGGTGTTTCACAGAATTTCATAGATCCACCGACGGTATGAATAAATAAACAAAAGAAATATTAAGTACAACACGTTTACAAATTTAAATACATCCGACATTCTAAAATAGAAAAAATCGACACAAAAACGTTATATTTAGCAGTTTGACGCAAACGTGTAATAGGTACACATTTTTTTTACAAATTCAATCATTGTGTTGTATCACACGTCTCTGACGTGATTGCCCCGCCTTCTATGCAATTTGTAGTAACAACACATTATTATTTATTTATACACAATCAGGTGATTTGTATCGTCATTCATTTTGCTATCGTATAATATATTATAATGATGTCTTTTATTCGTCTACTTGGCATCAGACTTGCTATTCAAAACGTACTAATGCCATTATTTTATTTCTTATTTCGTTCGAGGGACAATTGAGGCGGTAGCTAGAACAAAAACCCATTGACACGTTTTTTTTCAGAGATAAGGTAATTATTTCTCCCGAGTTTCGTGTCAATGGGTTTTTGACTTAACTACCGCCTATGGCCATTCAAATTTTTAATTGACATAATGTATTTATTCGTTCCGCTAATATCACTATAAATTTTATATTGTTTTGTTAACAGTGTTATATATGATTATGTGCAAAAAGAATAAAGTTAATAATACCATATTTATTTACTTATTCATGGCATATACGGCTTACGCCATTTTACAATCAACATGAAAATGAAAATTATATAGTCTTCTATAATTACAAAAATATAATCAATCAATAAAAAAAATAAGCAAACACAACTAGGTACCTACATTAGTACTCTATCAACAAAATACATATAGGCATACATTTATAATTAGCTCGGGCACATGGTATTTATTTATTTCAATTTTTTACAGGATACATACAGTTGATACAAAAAATACAATGGTCTATTACATATTTAGCAATAAGCAAACCAGTGAAGATCCCTATATTACCCTCATGTGCTCTATAAAACATACATAACTAAACATAACAGATAAAATCAACAACTAAACATGCAGTTACTCTTGCCCTGAGGATGCCGCAAGGCGAAACCGCTCGGCAAAATGCATATTAGTAGTTAATTATCTACGCATAAATTAATTAAATATTTATCACAGCAAAAACTATCAGTGTTTTTGTATACAATTTAATTTTTTTTATGAAAATGAACATTCACAATATTAACGCACAAGCCTTAGATTTAATCAAAACTTCTTTTGTTCGTTTGAAGTACCTATAGATTTTAATTTCGTTTGTTGGGATTTTAGTTTCAATGACAGTTGCACATGTCTTAACTCCGTTGAAATTTGTTTTTTCTGTGTATTTTTTAAATAAAGAATATAAACGTTCGATTTATACAATACAATCTCTATCTATCTATCTATCTATACCATCACGGCATATCCCACAAGTGGGGTAGCCAGCAGACCAGCTGCATATGATAAACATGCATGCTGTCCTCTTCGTGCCAACATACAATCAAGACATTCAGGATGGGTGGCAAACCTCAACGCTGAATTTAAGATGTAAAATGTCTTAATTTTTTCGAACACCTGCCTTTTACAGGACTCGAAAACTTACGAGAAAAAGTACAATACAATACAAAACTTACAATACAATATTTATATTTTAATAATGTTTGTTTTTTTGTGCAATAAAGGTTTTTATTATTTTATTATAATTATTATTAACTGGTCGTATAACGTAAATAGTCTTTAATAAGATACAATTGAAAACTTCAAACATACCTATTGTGATACGCAATTTTGGGTCATGTGTCCTTGCGCTAGCAACACGATCAATTTATTTTCATATTTATTTTTAGTTAAATATGTATCCACAATCACAGACTCAATGAAAGCTTTACGATTTCTCATAGACAATAATGTTACTGTTCAATGTTCATTGACAATTTTGATTGGTCGAGAATAAGAAAATTGAAATAAACGTTGACACTTTATTTTAAATTTTTCTTTTATCTTGTTTTCATATTTATTTATATACACCAATAATTTATTTATCCATACCATTGCGTCATTCTCCACAAGTGGAGTAGTCATTGAACTAACAAACGTAACACGTTTTCATTCAAGACCACAAAAAAGAATAAATGAGAATCATTGTAACAATTTATTTCACGTAAATTTATTTATTTATTATCAATTTATTTATTACACTCTGTTCTTTCTTTGTTGTATTTATAATATTGCCTTATATCCGCCTTATTTTGGAGGGCAAGGTAGAGGGGAGACGGGGAGTTGGCAGAAAGCAAATGTCTTGGTTGCGCAACATTAGAGAGTGGACCGAAATCCGGACAGTGGATGACCTGTTCAGAGCAGCACAGAGGCCTGAGTCAACAACACACTTTCGTCTCACGTTCCCGCTCCGTTAGCGTTCGGGTGCAGACGATGTTGCAAGCAAGTGTTAATTTCGTTGCTAAGATACACAATAGTTACGAAAATTAACACTTTGGCGCACCATCGTCTGCACCCGAACGCTAGCGGAGCGGGAACGTGACGCGATAGTGTGTTGTTGACTCAGGACTCAGGACAGGGAGGTTTTCGCCGGAGAGATCGCCAACGTCGGGGGGACCTGACATGGCACAGAAAGAAGAAGATTGGACAATACTTTCCTTTACTTTTCTTTATTTTGTCTTATTTTAATCTATTTCTTTTTTTCATATTTTAATATAATGATCTTTGAAAAATCGTTTTATTGTCAGTAATAATATCTTGGTATTAATATTATAATTATCAATAACTGATTAACTTAATGCCGATGATAATTATTAAAAAAAATACACGAACATAAAGGCTATAATTACGTGCCACTGAGGGTCACCAGTTTGTTCTTTACATTTTGAAATAATATAGTTATTCAAAATAACGTATTATTGGATTTTAAAGATCAAAACTATCAAATTAAGTACTTTCTAAGTATAAACATCACCCTTAAGGCACAAGACTCGCTGTAATTATTAGCATAGCGTAGGCTCAATACAAAAATTAATTCTAGAATTTCGGTGATTTTGAGTTGTGTAATCCCGATGATTGCCTTTGATAATATTAATAATCTCAAGGACGACCGTGTTTTGAGTAAGAGAAATCGACGTGCGTGCATGAGAAATTGTATGACTGTGGAGGAGGCGAAAGAAGTATGTAAGGACAGATCTAATTGGCGTTACGTTCTCTCTGCCTACCCCACTTGGGATACGGCGTGAGGGAATAGATAGATAATAAGCTAGATAGTTTTTTTTAAATGCACCGTTTTGTGGAAAAATCACCGCAAGGGTCAATTCAAGAATCATTACACCACCAATAATAGGGTATTTAACCTTGACTTGAACACCTCCACACTCTCCAGAGTTCGCAAATCAAAACGGATCATCCACGCAGAAGGCACGATCAACATAGTTAGCCAGGCCCCCGTACGCGACATAACAATTCTATTAACAGAATCTGTGTTAGCAGACCAGATTGATTCTAACCTTTCTGTTGCTTCCTCAGAAATAGAGAATATATGAGTAATTTCTAGAAATAACTATGATTGTATCTTTTTTATGTTTATTTCGTAAAACCCCGTATTATTTGTTAATGAAACAATAATTTTTATAATTTTACCATGAACTTTTATTTTAGTTACCCAGGCTTCGACAAAGACATAGGTAGAGTCGAATTTATGTAAGAGTGCCCCGCTCATAGGTAAATGATTACTAACACATCCTTCGCAGCCAATCACAGTGATCCTACTCGGTTACTAATACAATCACGTGTTCCGTAATACACTAATCACCTGTGACTGTGTGCGTAGCGGTGCTAGGGCACTTTAAAAAAAATCTAGCTCTAACTGAAATAAGAGTTCTAAGTAAAACTCTACAAATTATTGCTTCATTTACAAATAATTATGGATTAAGAGGCTTCCTTGTACTGCAATCAAAGTGTTTCAATAATAATACATATTATTAACTAATATCCTTCTGAGTGTACCTAGTTAATGTCATGATTCATCCATTATCTCAAAACTATTCATTTTGAGATGTCTAGTAATAGTATGGAGTCCAAGATAATATTACATAATATATCTTATAATAAATCTAGGTGTAATGACTGCGGTATATCTATATTAGCCAGACTTCCTAGGAAGAAGGAAGTGCATTCTATATACTGTATAATACAGTATTACATAACCTTGATGTTTATTGGTAAAATGCAAAAACATGATGAGACACTTTGTAAACAACCATATTATGATCAAAATACAAAATAATGTATTAAAAATTATTTTTACACGTGCATTTATACTTTTACAATGCTCCTCAAATGTGAGATATTAAAAATAAAACAAATTTTATTTAAATTTTGTATTACATTCACGCATATGTCTAAGTAATGACGTATACAAAATTAGTTTTAGAAATTATTTTTTTTATATTTATCTATACTAATATTATAAAATAATATATAAGTGATTGTGGTCTGCTTTTGTTTGATTGTTTTTTTTTCTCTCTCTCATTCTTTTGTTTACATTAATATGTGTATGCTGTGGACACACTTAATTGGGGGGTTGGCCTGGCCGAATCAATGTATGTTGTTTTTATTTTTTTGTGTGTATTTTGTCAACTTTCTGTTTGTGTCTCTGATTAATAAATAAATAAATTAATTAAGAGGAAAAATTTGATTGTCTGCATTGAATAGGCTCCAAAACTACTGAACCGATTTGAAAAATTCTTTCACTGTTGGGAAGCTACACTATCCCCGGGTGACATAGCAGGCTATATTATATTTTCAAAAAAGTTAGGGATCCTTACTAAAACTCGAGTCTACCCGTGCAAAGCCGGGGAGGACCGCTAGTCTACTTATAAAAAACCGCCGTAAAAGGCGTAAGCTGTGTACTCGTATTTGGTTCATAAATAATAAATAAATATAAATTGGAAGGCCAGGGCAAAATGAAGAATAACTTTTCTCAAATTGTCCTGGGTCTGGGTGTTACGTGTTTAGTGCATTGTTATCGCGTTAGTACCCTTAATACAAGATGCGTATATTAGTTGAGTTCGTCGATAGCCTGGAGGTAGAGTCTCGGCCTCATGATCAAGGGGTTCGTGGTTCGATTCCAGATGCCGGCAAACTCCCCTTTCACGACACAAGCTTTTAGCTTATTGTGAAAGGTGTATAAGGTTGTATTTGGGTTTATAACAAAACCCAGATATATCTTTAAAAAAGAATTTGGACTAGCCCGATCTGTGTTAATATACAAAATGTCTTCTCTGCGTCATATTTTTTTTTATTTCACTAATAAATTACAAACTTTATACATACTTTCATTGATGCTGCCCAACTAGGTATATCCTGTACTAGGGCAAACATCTCACAAACATATCATTCATATAGAAACATATACACAATTACAAAAAGCATTTATCTCCCATATTTACACAATCACATTCATAGCAAGAAAACACTGCTGCAAACCGTCCATACATGAAACAACACACAAACCATTTCTCTATACAAAACAAGAAAAAAAAACAACATATCCCTCAACCATGTTGCCTAATCTAAATCGGTAACTGGTCAAATTTGTAACTGTAAGATGCCGACCATAATGTAAAATTAGAAACGAACGGCGGTTTTTAAAAACTGTCTTTTTCATGACCCTGAAAAATCAGCATCTTTAAAAAATCATGCTAAGGATTTGTAAATCGTCAAAATGGCGGATTTTGTTCATTTGGATTACAAAGGGTAGTTTAGCTAGCAACAATAATCAGTTTGACAGAATATCCGAAATATTTGCATTGCTAATAAATAAAAAAAAAACAAAGAATGTCGACAATTATAATGATATTTATATAAAAACCGGTAATGAGCTCCATCGCCGAATATAATATGTAAATTAAACTATATCTTGTCTTGTGATGATCTATTTAATTAATGTTCGACTAACCTTCCTTCACTATACTGACGTAGGCCGCATGTAATTTTGATTGTTGCATGTCCATCTTAATTGTAACGCTAAAAAGCAGTGATTCTAAAATGTTTTTATCAATGACTTATAATTTATACTTACTTATCAATACGACCCTTTCCCAATATTATTTTGTTCAAATTTTATAAATACTGCTTGTCTCTGTATTTTACTTTAGATTTTACTAATCGCCTGATGATGGAATCGAGAGTCTCCGAATACTAGTAAGTGAAGTTAATAAAGTCACTTGAAAGTTAACTAAATACCCTATGTTTTCAATTCATTTTGACAAAGACTTCACGGTAGGTCGACAAAATCATCCAAAATAAATTTGTGTACGAACACGTCACACAGTTTAAGAACTATAGAATCTCTCAGTTGTGATTAGATGCATATTATCATAGTTATAATATGTCTATTATGAAGTAACAAAGATTCTACCAAGTTATTCTATCATTTAGAACACTACCTATGTATATTATACAAAGAAATATACAGCAATCATCGCATGACAGGATTCATTAAAATCAAAATGAATATACTATAATATTACAACATGTTTATTAACAAAACACGTCATTATTTTTACCGTAATATAGGACACAAGAGATTGTGCTAGAATCCTGAAAGATTTTGGGAGTTTGTCTGGTGTTCCTTCCTTCGTTCCTGCCTACTTCATTAGGGATTATACGTGAGAAGTTTGATACAAAAGTGAAGTTAATCATATTTTTGATCAGATCATGAAATACAGCATAGAGTCAAGAGCCGACACCGCCAGAACAAAAAGCCTTCTTAGAACCACTAAGATGAAAACTCTACAATCCACCGCAGGTGTAACTATTCGTGACAGAATAAGGAATTCAGAAATACATAAGAAGAATTTGTAATGTCGAAGATGTTGGATGGGGAAGAGCAAGAAGACGCTTTAGGAGAGATCATGTGGGAGGGCAAGTTCGGATCGAGTGGTGAGAATAGCAGCAGACAAACGCATGACAGGAAACAGACCTCTAGGAAGACCACCCAAACGATGGAGGGATAGCTGAGCATCCACCTCCCAGGAGCAGGCTCCGAAAACCACAGGACACAGTACTAACCGAAGCAGAAGAAGAAAATATTTTTGATTTAAAACCACTCTAGATTAATCATTCCAGTTAATTCTACTCACCGATAGTTAAACTATTTGAATAGGAATTAACTAGGTAGGATGTATGTTGTATATGATACATAGGTATACATAATTATGTGAACTTCCTTTAGGAGTGCAGCACGACACAGAGTTTCGACGCTTATGAATCGACTCAAGGCTTGGTTAAAAGCGCTCTTTAAACCCGGCCAACATTCCCAATTCCTCGGCCTCATACAACTATCAAAAATTTCTTCTAGTCAAAATAGTGCACTAAATGATTCTATGGAAAAAAAGTTTGAGATCTGCTGATAAAGACAAATAAATAAAAGACAATGACACAAATAAAAAATAAATGCAGATAAATAATAAATGTTGTGTTTAAAATTAACATCAATTAACATTTAATAAATTATAGCTTAATCAGATAATAACAATTGTAACAGATTGCAGCATTTGTAGAGAATGAGTAGGAAGATACTCTCATCATTTTATTGTTCGAATTCTTCCGAACAACCTTAATATTTATTGTAAAACAGTCTATATTCAAAACTTGAGTTGAGAAAATATTTTTTTCTAAATTATTATTCGAACTGACGCAAACTTAAGGAGGGTTGTGAAAAAATATATTATACAACAAAATTGTTGTTCCACAGGTTATACGTCATATAATCAAGATAGTCCTTGATTTAAATTCACACAATGCGAAATGGCAACATGTTGCTAACAGACATATATACATGTACACATATGAACATATAGTTATAATTATTTATAGGTGTATTAAGGTAGCATAACACACAGTTGATAGATATACAACATTACTAGACTAGAGAGGGCGTTAAGCAACAATGTTGCACGTGATTTGTCTATTTTTTTTATTTCATAACTGGGGCTGTAGAAGGCGCTGTCAGCAAGATGGAGCGACCCAATTTAGGAGGCCACACAGAGCTCACTGCAAGAGCCCTTGTAGAAGGAGTTGAGTACCACTAGCAAGATGGAGCGACCAAATTAGGGAGGCCACATAGAGCTCACTGCATGGAGCCCTGCACATGGCGGAGGATCCCCAAAGGTAGAGACATATGGTCTACAGAACGAGGTATGATGGTCACGATCCTCAGAACTGAGGGACAAACGGAGATGATGATGATGAATAGCTTGAGTAGGATAGCTTGTATGTTATAATATGTTTCAAACAATGTTTTTGTGTTAGCTATTGCTGCTTGTGCGATACCTAAATAATTGACTTAACTGCGTGGTACATGTTTGTGGATGACAGCTGAGTTATGAACGACTTGTTTTTATTTTTGTAAACCATATTTATAGTTTATGGTTTATATTTAGTATTTATGTTATGAATTTTTTGACACAATTGAATGTCGGGAACTGGATTTCTTACTTACTAGAAGTGTAGATGTCAAACATATTTTGAACTTACTCTCTTAACCAATCGACGTTAAGTCGATTCATAAGCGTCGAAACTCTGTGTTGTACACTCCTTAAGGAAGTTTACATATGTATGTGTATTATATACAACAGGGGTCGGCAACCTTTTAGCTGTAGTGTGCCAAGACACTCTACCAATATGATTCAGGGTGCCGCCTTAATTCTAAATTATATAATGGGGTTCTAGAGGAGAAGAATTTTATACCAAATTTATCTTTTAAACATATTTATTAAAAAAATAACATAAAATTCTAACATAAATTAATTTTTTTTAATGCGAACCTTGTCCCTGATTACTTTGTAGAGTGCCATTCAGAACCTCATCGCGTGCCAAGCCTGGCACGCGTACCATAGGTTGCCGACGCCTGATATACAACATACCTACCTAGTTAATACTTATTCAAATAGGTTGACTATGGATGAGTGTGATCAATTGGAATGATTAACCTGGAGAAGTTCAAAATATGTTTGATATTAATTTATAGTTGTTGTCTGTTTTGTGCTTTTTACCAATAAATAAAATAAAATAAAAATTACCACAAAAAATCACGTTTAAGACACTTAACATGTTCAGTTAAGCGATGAGACATGTCACTCATCCAGAATGTTTTATTTTTGTTGGCATAGAGAGGACATTGGCAACATCACTTGTGGGAAATTGTGATTATACAAATAGATAGAACATCATTTTTATGTTTGAATTACGATTGAGATTTTTTGACTTGATACATTGTTGCATAACGAGCTCTCACTAGTTCAACACAACATATTATTATATTTATTTGTAAAGAACAACATGCATTCACTCGGTGTTATTTTTTATTTTAATTTAAATGCAAGGTCGTATTTTTAATCAGTAAATATGTATTTATAAAATATAACAATTAATTTTATTGTATTTGGTGTATGATTAATTTTGTAACGACTAGTACAATGTACCCGGTGATTATAAAAAAAAATAACTTACGATAAGTTATTAAATAACATGAAAATTGTGAAAAAACAGTGATGGTTATTAACCGACGACTCCTCTACAGACGAATATCCCAATTCAAATTCTTAAACATACAGACAAACCGATGATCAAATCGGCGACAAAACTAAAGATAGACCAAATTAACGTAGAAGGATTGACCCGAGCAAAGGCAGAGATTTTGGGAAAGATGATGGAGCAGGTGGAAGTCTTGACCATCCAGGAGAACCACATCCCAGAAGAGAAAACACGCAAGCATGATACCTGGCTTTGTCCTAATACAGTGGTTCTTAACCTTTTTGGGGGTACCGAACCCCACCAGTTACATATGCATTCACCGAACCCCTCCTAATTTGAAAAATAAAATTAGTTTTTACATATTCAAAACATGGTACCTATATATCTAGGTGTACAAAATAAAAAAATAAAAACAAAGATCAAAACATTAAATTTTAATGGTTAAATCAAAACATGAAACATATTAATTAATATTTACTTCAAATCAGCGTGACTTCTGCTGTTGCCTTTCAGAAATTCGCAGCTTTACCTTGGCAAGTGCCACTCTCATGTCATTTTCACAACAAACTGGCAACATTGTTTTTCAAACTTAAATGGCGGTTTGAAGGAATAGTCAGAGTATTTTTTTCTTTTCCCAACTCACAAAACTATCTTGCCTTTAAAATGATTTTCACCGAACCCCCAAGACTGACTCACCGAACCCCTGGGGTTCGATCGAACCCAGGTTAAGAACCACCGTCCTAATACATTACAAAGGTCACAGAAAACACGGAATAGCTAAATTCGTATAGCCAAAACCTCAGAAGCGGTGTAGTGACTTTCTGAACGAGAACCAAAGATTTGATTTGGAATGATTATTAATACAAGCCGAAGCCATACAAAAAGTAAGTAAGTGATTGTTAAAACTAACATATAGTATTGGTCTCCGACTTTTTCTGTTATTTTTCGAATGTCTTGTAAAAGGAAGGCGTTACAAGATATCTTGGGGCATCCAGATATGAGCTGGGGGGAGGGTTGCAGATTGCAGATTATACTTATGTAATTATTTATTCCTCATCATAATTGGATTTCGTGGATCGTAATTATCCATTTTCATGTTTTATTTGCACCTGGTTAACCTGTACCCCACTTCTTTGATATCTTATAGCGGTATACAGTGAAAGAAAATATTAATAAATACAGATACGATCATCAATATATATTTTCAAACTGGGAACTGCTGGAGACAGATGATGATGATGATTTTGGATGATTTTATTTTTGACGCCGTTTAACAGTCCCTAGACCGTCTCAAGGACGCCAGTGAAGAGATCAGTTTTTAATTTGCTTCTGAAGCTGGGTGCAGAGGGTAAAACGAAGCAATAAGACGTAAAACTATCTCTTCATCTATCTATCTATACCATCACGGCATATTCCACAAATGGGGTAGCCAGCTGAACAGATACATGTAATAAACATGCAGGTCGTCTTCTCTGTGCCAATAAAAAATTAAGACATTCAAGATGGGTGGCAAACCTCATCGCTACGTAATATTGCAAACCTCAACGTAAAACTAAAATTACTGATACCTATTGCACAACGTGTCACAACTCTAAGATGGAGATGGGTGGGACACATTGCTAGAAGCCCCGATGACATATGGCCAAAGTCTCTTACATCTTGGAGATCACAAGCAGTGACCAGGAGCATAGGAAGACCTCCAATGAGATGGAAAGATGATATCACTCGACACGCTGGGGTTAACGGAATGCCAACGGCGCAGAATCGAATGATGTGAAAGGAAATGCACAAGGCCGTCGTCCAAGAGTGGACGAGAGTGGGCTGATAAGAAGAACGAGACTATGTATAATGTATCTGATATTATGTGTTATTATTATTATGTGTTATGTTATTGTGTATACCTACACTTGCTCACACCAATTTTAGTGTTTTTTATTTGATAAGGTTTTTTTTTTATTTTGTTAACATCTTTTCGATAATATTTATGTCTATACTAATTTGTATAATATTGAAATGTTTATTATTGTTATATTTTGTATTGTGCCAACCTTACTTTTAAAAGGCCTGTGGGCCGTTGATGTATCAATAAATAAATAAATTATGTTATACTCTTTTGTATTTAAATTTAATTCTTGACACAGACAACTTTGTTGAAGATAATACAATATCATGTATAGATATTGTATTATCGAGATGCTATGGCACAAAAATGGCGCTCTAAATACTCTCCATTATTATTATTCATATCTCATTTATTTAACAAAACAACATTGGAATCTACATTTTGAACACAAAATAAGATTAACAATACAATTTCAATATAACATTAAATAATAAAAACGATAAAATATTAAGATAAATTTATATTCAAAATGTAGAACCCCAACATTATTCGAGTTGATTCTTCCATGATGTCCTATGAAAATAGTACAATCATGGGAGATCACTAACAGAGCTTCAGGGACAAAAACCTTCTTACTATCCTGGTGGATGATAGAAGTACGGCCTTCTGCATGCTGTATTTGAGCCTGTCATCTACCCCCAGTTTTCTGAGATTGCTTGACAGACTCTTAGGTATTAAACCATTCACAGACAACTATAGACCATTAAAGGTCACGTGGTCTTGTCTATGGATTTGCTTTTGCGTGGGGGGCAAACAATCAAATTGCGCAAATCATACTTGTAGGATGTTATGCCATAAGAGAAAAAAAAGAAAGTCAGACGACAAAATTATAACAAAATCGACACTGACAGTTTTTTTTGATTATTAGGTATCTATTCTTTAGGCGTCCCACCTAATATTACACCGTAAACACTGTGAATGTGTTGTGTTGGGATGCCTGATGCCCCTCAAGGATTTTTCTGTGACGTCATCCTTTAATGGTCTATAGGCACGATGATTGTGGTAGGTGTTCTCCACATATCTTTAATTTCGTGAGCAAGATCACGATATTTTATTATATTATCCTGCTAAGATAAAGAAAAACTCCTGGATAACCTATTGTAGAAATTGGCAAAAGTCTAGTCCTGTCACTGCTGACAACCTCGTGTTAATTCCATACGTAGTTACAGATCATAAACACAAACAATAAACACGTCGACTCATATAATATTCTAATAATAGATACGAGTTGATACATAAACATAACGTTCTTCATAATCCTGTATCTCTACGTAATATACGTATCGGGACTCGGATTTATTCGTTCCGCTGTTAAACTGTTATTTCCTATCTGCGCACCCCGCAAATGATGCAAATCACGTGAATGGACATGATATTAAATATGTATGTGTGATGAAATAAAGTGGGGTCCGTTTATGATTGTAGAACTGAAAATTATCTCTCGATCTATACTATTACGGTGGTTCCAATTAATAGGGAAGTAAGCGGAATAACTGTAATAGGGAATAAAGGTGTAGATCTTCCCCTCCGTCAGTAGAGTATAAGTCAATTAAGATGGCTGGCATACCTCATCGCTGAATAATATATATTGAGATGACATGAGATGATATTATGAAAGACATATCTGGGTGTGACGTTTTACGAATACCTGTTTTTCACAGAACTCTAAAAAACTTACAGAAAAGAGTCTCTGTAAACCTTCATCTCTTCACTACTCGAATCAGGCTTCTACACTTTTCCATTTTTCACGGTACCGAACAACACGAACCAATTTTTTCCAAAACTTGGATAAAGTAAACTGCTCATCTCTTTTGAAGTGTTCCTATATTCCTTTTATCCTCCCATGGTCTTCGTTCTAGAATCCTAGGCATTCATCTCCATACAAAAGTATTATTTTTTTTCTTGTGCCATTTGAGGTCCTTTTTGACGACGGCGACCACTTGAACGAATGCCTCCTGCCCTCTTAAAGGTTTATTTTTCTTCTTGTGCCATGTCAGGTCTCCTCGACGTCTACGACCACTTGGGCGAATGCTTCCCTGTCTCCTGCGAGGCCAAAAAGCTTCTCCACTTCTCGGATACCTGCACAAGTGTACAGTATTACATGCTTATAAAGGGTTCTATTTAGTGATGGGCGATATATCGATATACGATTCGATTATATCGATAGTTCAGAACAATGCGATTATTCGATAGTATCGGAGCAAGTCGATTATTTTAATCGATTATTATAAGTCGATTATTTTAATCGATTATTATATCGATTATTATAAGTCGATTATAACATCGATTATTATAAGTCGATTATAACATCGATATAATATATCGACTTGCACAAGTCGATTATAAATGTTCGACTTTTGATCTACCCCTTCAATAATTCGACTTCGACTCGTGTTAGTCGGTTCTTAGAATTCGATTTCAATACAAGTTGATACTTGCTACTAAAAGTATAGTTGGATATACGGATGAACCATGGCCAATATGCATTTAGGTACCTACCTACCTAAGTATAATACAATATTATATTCATACACGACGCCGTGCCGGACAACACCACAACGATGATGCAGTCAGTCAAATGATTAGTGATCGCTCCATTCCTTGCAATTTTTATAACCTAATAGGAAAACCAAGTAACTGCCAGAAAATAATAATTTAGGAATAATTTAAACTTCTAAGATAAAATTTTGTGGAAGATTTTATTTTTATTTATTTATTCATTCATTCTTAACTGTACATTGATTACAAACAATTACATAAAAGGTATACATTCAATACGTATTTTTATTTTAATAAGGAACAATAATTACATAAAAAAATACATGCATTACAATGTTTCATAATATAAAATCATATAACCTAGGTCCTAAAATACTCCCGAACATGGATTGAAATATAATTTCCGCTATATTACTAAGCTAATGAAAATGAGTGGATAGCAACAAATACAAGTATTAATTATAATAAATACAAAATTACTATACCTACATATTTTTATTGTTTAGCAGATGTAAGTGATGTCTATTTATTGTACGGTACGGTATTTAAGTAGTTCACGTACAAATAAGTTAACGAGTAGAAGTACATTGTCTGCTTATTCTCCGAAAATACTTTGCTTTACTTGATTAATAAATTTCTTCGTTAGATTATATGTAATATCTTTTAAAGAGCGTTACTAGGTTTTACTATTAAGCTGTCTACAAGTAGAAGATCTCTTAGTAAAAAGAGAGACACTACTGGCGTAGTTACCTGAACAATTTTGTAGGCAATATTAATATGAGAACGTGAGCATTCACATTTCACAACCGCATCCTTCAACGCATAAAAACAAACTGAAATAAAGCGTGAGGAAGTGAGAGGGGAGTAGATGCGTACGTTTCGTTGAATCGTTGACGATAGTTTTGTACTTCGTTTTTCCGAATATAATACTATCGTAAGACACGAAAATAACCGACTTCAAAATAATCGATGTTTGTGTTATTCATACCGCGCTACAAATAATCGATACTACTTCGATATATCGATTATTTTTTACAAGCGAAGTCGATTATTTATATCGATTGTGAATTGTGAACGACTTCGATTATTTCGATTGTAAAATATGATACTATCGCCCATCACTAGTTCTATTATACCTTTGTAGTGAGTACGTATTTTGTTGTAGCTTTCTTCTGGCAATCCACCCGTAACGAGTGATTTGCAAACACGACAATCTTCACAACAATGTGTTGAGCATGATGCACAGGCATTCGAATGTTGTCTGGGCTTAAAGGGTACTCTTAACCAAGCCTTGCATCGATATAAGCGTCGAAACTCTGCATCATGCACTCCTAAAGGATGTTCACATATGTATGTGTATCATGCACAAAATACCTACTTAGTTAATACCTATTCAAGTAGATAACTGACTAGCGGTCATACATTCGCCTTGTATACAGCAAGGCGTCTTGGGTTCGATCCCCGGAGCGAACGGAAGGTTTCTGATCGTTTTCGGAGTTAAATTAATTAGAATGATTAATCTGGAGTAGTTCAAACAATTCTCAATTACGACAAAACATAAATCAGATCAATCCAATCAGACATATTCAGTTAATACAACCAATTAACTCCCTTGCAGCTCGTTTTACCATCATGTCTCTATTAGTGGATTGATTAATGCTATCATTACTATAATCATTGCAATAATAGGTAGGTAGGTAGATATCTGCCCATCATCCAGCGCTTATACTCTCGACTCAGTCAAAGTCTAGTGTGCAGTCTGTACACATGAGTCTATAGGGATATTTTATTTATTTATTTCTTTTAAAAACAAAATAAAATAAATTTATTTTCTTAAAATATTTGAGTAAACATTTGAACAGAAGTAATTTACAAATCATAAAATATAAACAATGCATTATCCCACTCAAAGCCTATACGTTATTTCACAATTTGCCATAATAGTAATTTATTTATTCATTCTTTACTGTACATTGATAACAAACAATTTCATAGGAGGTATAGATTCGAATTAAATACAAAGGGCGAGTTTATCCACTAAGCCCACAAGGTTTATTTATAATAAAAGTTAGAGCAAAAACAATCAACAAAACACCGAATTAATAGTGTGCATGCGCGCCCGAAAACAAGCAAGGAAATTAGGACTATGCAATCAGCACCCGCAGCAGCCTCACTAGGCAAGTGCATGCATAAAATACGAATTCCACTACATTTCTCCTCAAATATAATGTTTTTATTCGCTGTGTCGGTGTTTAGGTAGTAGAATTCCATTATGAAATAAAAAAACAAAAGTTTTTTCTACTACCTATATTGTTTTATATTGACAGACTATTTCGTCTTATTAGGACATTGTCAATCATTCCTAGATTGGTCGTGGGCGACGAGCGAAATAGTACGTCAATGGAACGGTTTGCTGAAATCCATCGCGATCTACATACAATCAGGGTACCTAGACAAATTACATTTGGCGATCGACTACAAACGAACTTTTCGACAATGTACATAATATAATGTTATGGTACATTGTAGAAATGTTCGTTTGTAGCCCATCGCCAAATGCAATTTGTCTAGGTAGGTACCCAGGTAACAAAAGTACATTGTAGACTACTCGTTTAAAAACATTTAAAATGTCTCGCAACTGGTACAAAGTTAATCATTAAAAAATAGATGATATAGAAACAAGTGAATTAATATGAAAGTGCAAGAAACTAATTTCAATAAAACGAACGGTTCACAATATTGACGTCAGAAACTGGTAGGTATATTTACGTCAAAATAACTTTATTTTTCGTCTAACATACATAATATTATATTCGTAGGTAAATGGTGATGTCATCCGAAAAATTGATTTAGTCCATCTATATTCCATACCATCACGGCATTCTCCAAAATTGAAGTAGCCCGTGCACTGACGTGCAAGACGTTTTCTCTGTGCCAATTAAAAAAATATATTGAGAATGGGCGCCATCTACCATAACTTATAAAAGGCTGGTAATAATTTGTAAAATATGGTAGAGTCTCGGACTTTCGACAGACCCAGATTAGATTCCACCCGCTGCGAACATACTCCACATTCACGACACAAGCACATCGTCGGTGGAAACCACTTATGAAACCACCCATGTGTAATTATTTTCTAAAAAAGAAATATTTATGCCAAATTATTCATTTCATCGAATCACGTCTACCAATGTAATATTAACCTATACGACTTATTTTTTGTTGTTGACATGTTTGTTGCATGCAACTGGTCTGTTGACTACCCCACTTGTGGGATATGCTGTGATGGTACAGTATTACTTATATATTTTTTATTTTTAGTATAATATGTTGAAAAAATAAAACTCACCAAAACACAAAATTCCAAGTGAACGAGAAAACAAACACAGCATGAAATTTTTTAATTCACAATAAAAAAAACAACACTTCTTGAATTAATTTAGTTTAAAAAAAGCAAATGACAATCAAGAAATAACTGAGCAATGACAATCGACGAACTGTCAAATTTGAAAATCGAACAAAAAAATTGAGGCGTCCGTCAGGTAGCGAATAAGAAACAATATTGTCAGTGATTTGACAGCAGAGTTAATAAAATACGGAATTTACTACGACGCGCGAAGTTACAGCATGTATTTTCTGTTTTATAATTATTCTATAATATTCAATTATTTTTATTACGCAAATAGGTAAGCGTTTAGTTTACATAATATAACGTAACCGTTCGTCATAAAATACAAAATACTTAGTAATGATATTTCGATTAAATTATTTCGCGATGGTTTTTTTATCGCAATGTTTTTCCGAACTGTTGGTGTTCGTAGTAGCGTTTACACTCGACGACAATCTTTTCAAAACTAACTGGTCGAGTAACTCGACACGACTAGTGTACTCGAATGTCTGTGATAATATTATTATGCCATTCTGCATCAAAGGTTCAGGTTCCATTTTGATTAAACGAATCGATCACATGACAGGTATATAATAAGGCCCTTATCACATTTGATAGATTTGCACCTCCGATTAGTCGGCAACCTAGATTGTCACCGTTCACACAGCCTGTCTTTTTTTACAACAAAAACTTATTTTTATTCATTTTTATAATGATGGTGAATACTTTAAACCATAGAATAAAATTATATAAATGTTTATATTGCTGAAAGCAAAAATCCTGTTCATTTTTGAAAAATTATTTAAACTGATAAAAAAATAAGTATTATACACAATCATAGAGAAATAATAAAACAAATGTTTTATTCTACTAATGTTTTATTCTACTAACTTTTAACCCATTAGTAGAATAAAACATTTGTTTTATTATTTCGATATGGAATTCTACTACCTAAACACCGACACAATGAACACAATCATAGACATACCAGTACATTTTTTGCGGATTTTTTTGTGTTCCAACATCGATGTCCTTCAAGCATTAGCTATATAATTATTGTCTTACAAACTTTCTCAACCAACGTCAGTTCAAAACTGGCTGCAAAATTTGATCGGCCGCATGACAGATTTTTTCTTTGAATGCGTGATCGCAACACCACATAAATGTGTTAAATGAGTTTTGAAATAAGTAGATTATTATTATTATCAACTCGGTCTGTGGAGTTTCAAGCGTTCGAAGGCCAACTGGAATTCTTTTGGAATTTGTTTGAAAGAAGAATTGAGAGATTTTGATGTATATTTGTCTGATGGAGTTGAAGTAGCTGGGGAAAAATTTAACTCAGCGGTCGTCTCAGCGGCGACAGTGGCGCTGGGAAGGTGCAGGCCTGGGGGACGTCGTTCCACCAATTGGTGGACCCCGGAACTCACGGTTTTAAGACGCCAATTTAAATCCGCCGAACGGGCCTTCTGCCCGGTGAGAAAGGGCAGCGTGTTGCGGGACTCTCCAGCTGGTAGGCAACTCTTTGAGCGGCTCCAGCAAGCGAGGGGCTCTTTCAAATTAGCCATAAGGCATGCTAAGACCTCGGCTTGGAAGGAGTGGATTACAGAAACGGGAAACGCCGACCCTTGGTCTGTGACTCGAACTATAGTGAAGTCTAAGAGGTCTGCTGATCACTATCTTACCAGTATTGTTTCTGGCGATAATGAAACAGTGTGTATTGACGGCACACTCAGGGCGCTATTAGATGGTCTGGTGCCTCTTGACTCAATGTCGAGGGACACACCGTTTCATGCAGCGCTGCGTTTCCAATCACGCTGCCCCCCCGATGAGTCAGTAATCGAAATTGACGATGTGACACATCAAGAATTGGGTGAAATCGTCAAAAGATTAGGACCAAGGAAGGCACCTGGAATTGACAGAGTGAATGGTGCGATTGTAAAGCAGGTCTGGAGGTTCTGTTCGGCGGAAATGTTGGGACTTTTCCGGGCCTGTCTGCGAGAGGGAGTGTTTCCAAAAGTATGGAAGAGAGGTTTGCTCAGGGTAATCCCCAAAGGCAACGATAAGCCTCTGTCGGATCTCAAGGCGTATAGGCCTATCACCCTGCTGCCTTCCTTTGGCAAGATACTTGAGATCTTGGTGAGGAACCGGCTTGATGGGGCCCTTGTGCCGGGGGATCCTAAGCAGTTTGGTTTTAGCCGGGGCTTATCCACGGAGCACGCCATTGATGCCTGCATGAAGTGGAGGGATGACAGTAAGGAGAAAAATGTGCTGGGTGTCTTCCTTGACATAGCTGGGGCTTTCGACAATGCGTGGTGGCCACTCATACTGGCCAAACTGAAGATACGGGGATGTCCTCGCTGGCTGTTCAATGTGATCAGCAGCTACTTCAGCGACAGGTCAGTGGTGATCACCCACGCAGGACGCTTGGTTGAACGGGTTGTAGATATGGGCTGTCCGCAGGGCTCGGTCCTCGGACCATTCCTGTGGAACGTCCTCTTCGATGACCTTTTGAAAATAGATCTTCCTCCTGGCTGTACGATTTTCGCTTATGCTGACGATGCTCTCCTCTTGCTGTCTGGCAGTACGAGGAGAGCGATCGAGGACAATTTTAAGACCGCGATCGAGCGCATCCTGACGTGGGGCAGTGTGAATAGGCTTGTCTTCTCGCCGAGCAAGACCTCCGCGATGTGGTTGAAGGGGGCACTTGGAAGGGGCAGAAATCCGGTTCTCCGGATGAGTGGAACACCCGTGAGGGTGGTCGACGAAGTCCGGTACTTGGGGGTTGTTCTGGACAGGGGCTCTTCCTTTCTTCCACACGTGAGAGCGACTGCCGAGAAAGCGAAGGTACTTTTCTTCACCCTTCGCAAACTTAGTCGTGGTACATGGGGCCTGCGTTCGGGGACTGTAAAGGCCATATATCGGGCGACGTACGTGGCGCAAGTTACGTACGCTGCTCGGGTTTGGTCACATAGACTTTCGGTGGGCTCTGTATCAACGGCAGTCTTGAGGGGACAGAGACTCCCGCTGCTCGCCGTCACAGGTGCGTATCGTACTGCCGCTAGCGATGGCCTTCCTGTTATCGCTGGCGTGCTACCCGCTGATTTGGAAGTCCTAGACAGTGTAGCCAGGCGTAAGATCATGGCGGATGGTAGAACTGAACATCTTGGTATTTCCGTTCAGACGGAACCCGGGAACAGGGGAATTAGTAGGGCCTTCAGCCAAATCAGAGAAAGAACTTTGGATGTGTGGCAGGAAAGATGGGACCGGGGGAGAACCGCTAGACTTGTCTACGATTTTCTTCCGGATGTAAGAGAGAGGATTAAAAGGCGCTTCCTGTCTTTCAATCACTTTGCCGTGCAGTTGGTAACGGGACACGGGGAGCTTAAAGCCAAGCTCTTTGAGTTAGGGCTGACGGACGACCCGTGGTGTGCTTGTGGGACGGGAGCTCAGTTTGCGGGGCATATCCTGTGGGAATGCCCAATGATGACGGATGCGAGGGATGTAATGATTGATAGCTTGAGTGATGATACTCCCAGACCCGTTTGGTCTGGGGAATTAATGATTTGTCCGAGAAATTTCAGAGCTTTCTTGGAGTTTGCGGATGTCTGGGTGTCTCGGTGGGACCTTCTGCGTGAGCCGGGCTCACCCCCGGCTTACCTGGATGAGCTTGATGGTTGATTTTGCCTTGTGTGATCGTGGCTGTCGCGGGCGAACTTGTTTCTTCGTTTTTTGTGCTGTCCTGTCTCCCTTGGTGGAGAGTCTTAGGTCAGGGAGGGATGTCCCTTGGGGAGGGAAGCGTGTCTACGAAGACTCCGGCACCGGCGACCCTCGGGTTCACCGGCATGAATACCAAAAGAAGTTTCCGGACACCTCAACTCGGCTCTCTGCTCATTTTTATTTTCTCTTTGTTTTCTTAAATTTTTTTGTTGTTGTTTTTATTTTTATTTTATTTTGAATGTTGATTTGTTTTTCTGGGTTAGGGAATGCCTTTGTAAATGTATTGTTAGTTTTATATTGTGAATGTTTTTGCTTCTCTCGGCTAGAGGGACATCGAAGGAGTGTAGTCAAAAGATTCCACACATGGGGGGTTTTTTTTGGCCGGCCAGCCCCTCAGGCTGCCCACTATGGCGCCTCCGGTATGGACAAAATTTGTGTAGTGTAGAATTCGGATAAATGGAAGTCCCCAGACTTCTGCGCTATCCGGGTGGTCGGTGGGTCTCCTTCAATGTGTATTATCATCTTAAAAATCTCACCCTACACTGAGGACCATAACAGCTTTTGGTTAAGGCTATCTCAGCAGGAAAAAAACAAGGCAAGATAGAAAAAAATCACGAAATAGACTTGACCAAAAAGAAACAACAGAATCAAAGGAGAGTCTCTATACTGGCGATTAAGTCTTACATACATACATACATACATACATACCATCACGCCGCTTCCCTCGCGGGGTAGGCAGAAAGGATCGAGCGCCACTTCCTTCTATCCTTGCATACATCTTTCGCTTCCGTCACTGTCATACAATTCCTCATGCATGCTCTCCTGTTCAATGTGCTCAACACGTGACCGTCCTGTAGGATTTGATTTAAATGGTCTTGCCATTTAATCCTCGGACGTCCGCGTCTCCGAGCACCATTCCTCTCAGCCAAATATATCTTCTTAGTCATTCTGTCCTCATTCATTCTTTCCACGTGCCCAAACCATCTTAACTTATTTACATTCATCTTTGTTATTACACCAACTTTCATTCCACATTCCTTTCGTATATCACTGTTACGCACACGATCTCTCAGACTCTTGCCACACATCCTTCTCAACGATCTCATTTCCACTGCATTTATGCCACTTTCATCCGGCGATTAAGTCTTTGTATGTCATATTGAAAATATCAACATGGACATTCGATTCAAAGCCTTGCCGAGAGAGAATAATTTTAAAACCTTGCCGAGAGGAAAATTTGGGATTATGTTTGTTCTGCTATCCTGTGGATAAAAAAGCACAGGCTGTCGAAAACGATTGTACGATATTGGGTAATAGATAGATACGTATCTAATATAAATCTCACTAATGTGTAAAAGGCTACTAACCAAAACAGGTATACCTACTGCGAATCGGGGACCTATTACGTAAATAATATCATAAAAATCACCTATTGACATGCTCACTTTCATAAATCTAACAAATATCATAGTGCACAGGGGGCCTATTCTCCAATCTCGATTGATGGATGTCGTAAGCGAGATTTTATTGCTTTCGAACGATTTCTTAAAAAATCCTATTCTTGAAAGTCGTAGACGACAAGTGTCACACGATATCATGCGAGAATTTGTCGAGTGGTGTTTTACCAATCGAGATGAATGTCATACCAATCGACATGTCAAAAATTGATAAAAATGGCCGCCGTGAGTCACTCAATGGTCGTTTACTTTTCGCAAACGGTATAAAATAAAATAAAGTGATGCCGCATTTATAAAGTATTTTAGTTTAAATAAAAATATAACGAAAAGTTTGATATTTATTGTGACTCCTCATATAAACGCGCCATCTTTGTGCGTCACGTGCCTCCCCACACGAAAGCGCCATCAGCGCCATCTCGTGAAAAAAAGTATAAATATATGTCAATTTTCGATGACCACATACAAAAACATACAAAAGTGCGACGTTGCCGGTAGCTTCTCGAATGTCGACCGTTTAAATCTCGATTGGCGTCAAGAATAGGATCGTAGACTGCCATTCGACTTTTCGTGCGAGTTTTTCAATCGACATATCTCACAGGCGACATTTATCAATCGAGATTGGAGAATTGGGCCCCAGATGTGATAAGTGCCACAGAGGTGATTATAGAGGGGAGCGTTTTGAAAGTTTAACTATTGCATTGTTCATGAATTTGAAGACTTAATTAATACATTAGAACAATCACTGATTTATTATTTACAACTTACCATATTCGTGTACAATAAATAATGTTAGAAAAAAATTTAAAAAAAAATGTGTACTTATCTTCGTATCTCGATTAGACCAAAAATCGTACTTATCACATCTGAGCACTATGTCATCGATATGAAAAAGACCATTAACCTAAGCAGGTATATTGCGAATAGAGCGATAATAACGTAAAAAATACCATAAAACAACATGGTCGTTTCATCGTCTTCGCTCCACTTTATGTCACGTGGTTTGCCAATTAAATTACCTCCGACTCTCCAGCCTTATTTACAGTAAGGTTTTGTGCAAAAGTACACCAACACTTGATGAATGTATTGCAGAGTACTTGTTTATTATATATACATATATGATTGTGCACTAATACATATATAAATTATCCATAATTAGTTTTTAATAAATCAAAATTGTGGTACAAGCAAAATAAAATGTAGGTGTGTTAAAATATTTAACATCAATTTGATAAAACAAAATCGGAAGATACATTTAAATTGAATACTTTTTTATTTGTAACGTCAACAAAGACGAGTGTTAAAAAAAATAAGACATTTAACGTCTTGAATTCAGCAGCAATGAAGTTTGCCACCCATCACGAAAATATTTTTTGTTAGTATTAATTTATTTATAACATGGTATGGAGAGGACAGCTTGTATTTTTATTATATTCAGCTGGTCAGCTAGCTATCTCACTTGTAGGATATCATGTGTTGATGTTGATGAAAGGTGTATAATAGTGATGTAACAAATGTGTGATTTTGGATAGTCGCGAATGCGAATATTTGTTGCCGACATTCGCGAATGCGAATAGCGAATATTGACTTGCTTAGATTTCTACAATATTGCTCAATCAATAAAATTTCTACCCCCCCGTCGCCAAAATTTCAAAATGGTATAGGAATTTAAAATATTTCAGAACTCTTCGGTTTTCTTAAGGAAAATTTTCTCGCAGTAACCTTTTCTACAATGTACTAGGTAAGTACCCGGTACTTTTACCGAATATCCGATACTTTATTACCGAAATACTTGTATTCGCAAAACATTCGCATATTTTTTGCGAATACTTTGAAATATGCGAATATTCGCGAATGCGAATACGAATATTCGTTACATCATTAGTGTATAAGGTTGTATTTGGGTTTATAACAAAACCCAGATATATCTTTTTAAAAAAAAAATATGCTTCTTTTGAATGTCACTTTTGGAAGATATTCTGTATAAAATAAAGTATTTTCAATAAAAGATCAGCGAGATAATATAAAAAAGTAAAAACTTTACCTGGCATCAAAAATATTTGACATATTTTTATTTTCTGAGATCGCATACAACTGTGACGTGGACAAGCAAGATTTATCTTATTGCAGGTATATAAAAATTATAAGTAAACCTTTGTGCTACACCAAATGTTTGTACCACAATTTGTGTAACTTAAAAAAACGTGCAACAATATACAATATACATTTCACCTGCACAAACACACCAACACACAACAAAATAATACATACAAAGACGAACTGTCATTACACATACACCTTTACATATCACATTAAAAACAATATACCTACATAAATAAATCATACAATTTTATTAGTACCTATACATATAAATTAAATATATGTATGTGTGTAGTATATATGTATGTATGAAGAGATGTTATCGGTATATTGATGTATGGATGCATTTATTTATTTGCAATACAATATTATTGTACAACAAAGGTTTTTAATAATATAAATATGTAGTTCCATATTTTAATGATGTTCCTATGGCAACAGAAGGCTCGATTCTTCGTCTGTTTTGTGTTTTGACGTAAAGACACAATTTAGGACTTTCGAATTAGTTTGAAATACCGAGGTTTGAACCCCACTGCAGACCTACGATAAAACATTCAATTTTCAACAAGTTTGGTACACAAACTCTCAAAACTTGTTAACCCTACGAACATTTTGATTTGATAAAATATGAAAACAAAATTAATATTAATTACCAACATCAAACTTTAACTTTAAAGAAAATCTTGATTTTAGCTTCATAGTAGGTACTGTATTCGTTTATAAAAAAGCATATTTCTAAAAATCGAATTCGGGGGTGTGTTTGGTACATAAATGCACGAGAAGCCTACAAATTTTCATATTTTTTTTTTAATATTACGAATACTTAGATAGTTATTACAATTATAGAACAAATAAATTCTATTTTTTTTTTGTTTTTTTTTCATGGATATTGACCGATTTAAAAAATATTTTTTTTGATAAAATTTCTCATATTTTGGAACCAAAAATCACCACATGAACTCGATTTTTTGTATACTAAAAAAAGTTTGCTAAAATCTATGGTATTTATATGCTTGATAGGATGAATAAAAAATATATTTATTTTACAAATAATTTGTATTTTGATATAACAAAGAGTACCTAAATATATCTCGTCAGTCTGCGATTTATTTATTTTTCAGTAAAAAACTAATATTGGTAATAAATATTTGTTTCTTTATTTTATCAAATCAATGTGTTCGCAAGGGTCAACAAGTTTTGGCACTTGTTCTATCAAATTTGTTGTAAATTTAATATTTTACCGTTTTTGCTAAACGGGGCCCTTAATTGATTAATTTTATTGTTGGATGTGGTTAAAGAAGGAATTAATGTTTTAAAGATGCGATCATTGAGAAGAATGGTCGGTGAAACGTTCCGTGATAGAGTCAAGAATGAGAATATTAGAAGAAATGTGGATGCAAGAGGAGTGTTGTGGATAGAATGTAAATAAAAAGTGATTGTTTGGACATATGGAGCAAATGGTAAATGAAAGGATGACGAAGAAAATGAGAAAAGAAAACACTCTAGGCCGCTAGAAACCCTGTAGGCAAAATAAAGCATTCAAAAAGTCTTTTTTTACGAAGCATTATCAAGAGATCCCACCAGACAGAGCCTGAATGTGGGAATACTTATCAATAATACCTCTTACCAATACATCTTTCCCAGTAAAGATTATATTTATTCATTCAACAAAATAAAATTATACAATCAATCAATACAAGTAAAAAAAATAATAGGATTATCTACCTATAGATTACACAATACCACTACATAATATTACATTCGAATTGGTTAAACAAATAAGTGCTAGGGAATTTGAACCAAGAATTGATTTGTCAATAAATTATTGACTTAACATTCTTCTTGATAAATAAATTAAACAAAAAAAAACATTCGAGTGAACTATAATCTATGTATTGCAAAACAGTGTTATGAGTTTATGACTCATTCACGTGTACATATTATGTTGTATACTATGATCCGTGACAATGTTGTATATAATAATATAGATTTTATCATACCTACATAATATTATTAATAGCTGGCTATAGGCATTTATACCTTATCATCTAATCAAACCGACCACGACACAGTTGATAACGTTAACCGCATACAAAAGGGGGCAGGTATTATTATTTTACGAGTCCCTGTCAAAGTATATTCTTCCAAATCTTATCTATAAGTTTTCAAGTGTCTTGTAAAAGGCGGATGTTTGTTAAATATTATCATGTATAAGGTATTTGTCCTATGTAGAAATAACTTTATTTCCCAGATATTTCAGGAGTTCAAGGACTCCTAGTTATCCGTTTAGGTTACAAAGATATATATACTTGATAGGTAATTCAAAGAAAAAAACGGTCATGCTGCCAGTCAAATTTTGCATCCAGTTTTAAAATGGCACTAACGTCAAGACAATACGTTGCTAATGCTTGAAGTTCATCGATGTTGGAACACAAAAATTCCGATAAAATGAACCACGTTGCAAGTCTAGTATGTCTATTGTCTATGTTAGGTTACAATTTCTTATTTTTTTTAAACTCTCTCCAGTCCATCAGTGCTAGTGTTGGCATCTCCGACCCTACCACGTCAGTTGGCGGTGCACCCGACTGACGGTATTATTGTCCTATTGAGTTCTATGAGTTTGTTAGCAGCAGGGTAAACTGAGCGCAGTGGTCGCCTCGGAGTCCCGTCAACGGACAAGAGCTCAGTGAGCCATAGTGTCATCCCTCACCGGGACGAAAAGGTGACGTCGCCGGCTCGTAGCCAAAAAATTAATATTGAAATGTATTGGAAAATGTGAGTTAGCTCACGTGGCAACGAATTGGCCACGTCGCCAATTATAGTAGAATTATTTGGCTACGTAGCCGGCGACGTCCCGGTGAGGGATGGCACATATACATATGTGCCGTGCCGCTTAAGGCCTTGTGAACCGTTGAGACACAGAAGGATGTGAGTGAAGCAACAAATGACAAGGCAATGTCTGTCTCCATTTATTGGAATGGATAGATTTAAATCGGATACGGAAGGTAAGCAATTTACCTACTGACTACACCATTCACGAGAGACACCGCGACGGTAAAGAGATAAAAATATTTATATGTTTTTCGAATACTTGCCTTTTACAATATTGGGATACTGGAAATCATACAGAAAAGGGAAGATGTCCTATTTAATTCCAAGACTTTATAAATCATCATCTAGCCTTTCAACGCTCCTCACAGGAGCACAAGGCAGAAACCAGCTTGCTCAATGCACAGCATCTCAGCGTCAAGTAAGTCACCTCTTTCTACAACAATTCTAGCACCATGATGTCATTGTCATGAGAACGGCGCATTGTGAAAGTGAGACGTCCGGGTCTTCGTTGGAATTCTTGTGGACGAAAGAACACTGCTCTATTGGGTCAACTGTCATTGCACATTCTCGGTAAAATATGACGCAACAAGGACTATCGTCTCTCCTGCTGTATTACTAAGACTACAGATCTTTGCTGACTGCTATGGTGTTCAATATTATTATCATATTCTCATGTTTAGCAAACGAGTGGATGGTCTTGAGAAGAGTAGAATAGAATAGAATAGAATATTCTCATGTCATAACATATCTCCATAGATACCAACAAAATAAAAGGAATCATTACGTAAGCCAATGACGTCATTAACAAAACATTTTGAACAGGGGTGGACAAACATTCTATCGCGCATATAACTACTTCCAAGTATGCGCGCGGAATATAATAACAGATTCGAGATTCTGAGAAAATATTATTAAAAAAAAACGAGAACGTTAAACATTTCAAGTTCCTATACAATTGAGAAAACTTGACGATGGGAGGGTAAAAATTTAGAGTGAAAGCGAGATCATAAAATTCTGGGAATATGAGAACTTTTTTGCTTGCCTCTTGACCTCTTGTCGTCCAATTTTATTTTTGAAGATCGCCGATGATGTAAGCCAGCCCACACCCTGATTTAGGCACTTAATTAATTTCTTTACTAATAGGTACAATTATCTACATAGATACAATATTTCTATGCTGAAACATGGACGCCGATTTAACTCAATGTATTTCAAAGGTTTCTATTGCTTAATTGAGACAAGAAACGTGATTCGTCTAGAAAACATAAGAAGTTTGTTAAACATACATAATATATAACGTGGCTTGAATGATCCTCTTTCAAAATGAACCGTCCCTATGGCAACGACAGTAAAGGTATTAGAAATAAAGTTTATCTATACCATCACGGCATATTTCACAAGCGAGATAGCCAGAAGACTAAATTCATGTGTTATCATATCCTAGCAGCTGGAATCGAACCCAGGACCTCTCAATTGTAAGTACGAGGCTCTGCCATCAGTCTACTAACCATCTCAATTATAACTACATACTTAATTACTTCCGATGGCTGAACAGCCATTGTAAGACCTTGGCTTTAAAAACAATAGATATGCAAGCCTTTGTATCTCGAACAATGGATTGCCAATCGGTCGTCTTTAACATTTAGCTTCTCTAGATCTCGATTGATGTTATCCAATTTCCAATTGTCTTGGTCTGCCTAACTGACTTTTACTTTCGGGTATACCCTACACTCTACACTACACAATACATTTAGTCGACTTTTCTTCTCCGGATCTGACGACGTGGATAAAATGTATTCCATTATAATCACATACATAATTCAAATTCAAATATTTTATTAAAATAAAATTTACAACTTAATAATATTACATACACACCTTATTACTAAAAAAACACATTTATTACATATTTGAACCATAGATTTTTATATATATGTAATACCTAGATGGAGTACTCGTATGTATTTTCATTGTTATAAAGTGAGGCACCGTTTTTCGGCACTTTTGACAGAACGGTTGGCGAAAAAAAGTGTGGTAATTCGCTAAAAACGTCGACAAGAACTTCAAAAAATGTCCAATTACGTTTATATAAATGTAAAAATGATATATTTTTATAAAAATGCGAGAAATAGTCCATAAAAAATTAAGGAAACACCACACGCTTTCGCCAACCGTTCTGTCAAAAATTCATAGATTTTTTTGCCTCACTTTTGTAAACGAGTCAGGGTTCTAGGTTTTGTATGGAATTCTGTGATTTAACCCTCAAAATTAAATAAATATTATAATTTATTTTATTCATTTGACAATACAATGCATAGATATTTGTCATACAAATGACAGAAAACGTCCATAGAAAAATAAAAATTACAAATGCGCATAGAAACAATGAATAGATGGACAACGTATAAAAGACAAATTTTATTACAAAACGAGTTTTTCATCTACTTACATCAACTTATGAGTCAAGACTCTTCCGCGCTAATTCAAGTTTACAGGCACCTACTCAATTATATTTTTGTATACGTATTCTGAGAAATGATGACGAGTTGATTGCGTCATATTTGCGCGAAATATAATGATATACTTTACGTAAGTGATGAAAGCTAAAGGTAATAAATATCCTGATGAAAGCATTTGGAAATTTTAATTTTTAATTTTTATTTATTTATTTATTTACGTAACAAACTTTATCAAACGTAACGTATACGTAACAAACGTCTGTATCAGCCTTTACAAATAATACAAATAAAAAAGAACAGTCAAGAGAAATTCCTGAATGCCTTAAATTTTTGTAAGCACAGAGTGGACAACTAGCATGTTTATTGCATACGGCTTGTTTGCTGGCTACGATGGCTGGATATGCCATGGTAGAGAATAGTAACATTTTTTTTATTCTCTTGGATACCCTAGAAATAAAATAATAGGCTTTCTATTTCTATAGATCTGCCACTAAACAGAAAAAAAATGGGAGGCCTATTGTTACACTCGCAATATTTATTTATTTATTCATTGTGTGACTGAGAGGTGTGAAGGAGTTGTTTCAAACAACGCAGGACTGAGAAGCCTATGCCAGAGTGATCGCCAATGTCGGGGAGACCTGACAAGGCACTTACGGAAGAAGAATTTATTCATTTTTTACTGTACATTGATTACAAACAAATCCATAGAAGGTATACATTCAAATTATATACAGTCAATATACACAGGGCGAGTTTATCGCTTAGGCGTAGCCTCTTCAATTTAACTCAAGTACGCATGTTACATTCGCATGTTATTGCTTAGAATGCGAATATTTGACACACTTGCAGGCCTAGACAAATTACATTTGGCGATCGACTACAAATGAACTTTTCAACAATGTACAAGTTCGTTTGTAGTCGATCGCCAAATGCAATTTGTCTAGGTGGGCAGTAGTGTACGCAATATATTAACATTATATTGAAAACAGGTAACTTATGGACGTCACACGCGACATATTAAGTTTTCTGTTTACATTTTATATTTCGCAACTATTTATCCTTATTTTTACGTATATTACACTTCATAGTGACATCTAATATACACTCGTAAAATTTTGGTGTCACGGTGTTTGTTATACTCCTCCGAAACGGCTGGATCTGGAAATTTTGTGTACATATCGGGTAGGTTTGAGAATAAGCCAACATCTATTTTTCATACCCCTAAAAGTTGAGGGTGGTCCACTCCAATTTTTTTATTTTTTTTGGTCAAATTTTATATTTATTTTTTTATGATGAGGCACTAAAAAATACACAGAGCCCTAAATTTTCACCCTTCTACCATTAACCCCTATTTTTTAATAGCGATATTAGTAATCTAGAAATAATGTAGGTATATGGCAAAACAACGTTTGCCGGGTCAGCTAGTAATTTTATAAAAACTGTTATACTCAAATGGCGACCATGGAGTAGCAAAAGAAGCATCGGCAGACCACAAAAGAGATGGACTGACGATATTACTCCAATCGCGGGAAGGAAATGGATACAGAGGGCACAGGACCGCGACGTTTGGAAGAGGCCTACATCCAGCAGTGGAGAGATGGCTGACTACTAGTAGTAGTAGTACTCAATTATTTGATGATAGGAAGATTCTTTCTGTGAGACACCTATATATTAGGAAGGCTCTAGTGCAGTTTTACACAATTAGACAGGGGAGGAGATCACAGCAAAATAGGGTCACGAGACAGATGGTGTCATTTAGTTGTATCATTCCATTCAGATCTACAGTGTTCGGACAGCGCCAGCGGCAGTTTGTGTGGATGGCACCTAGACTGTTTAACATCACGCCTCTAAAGATTAGAGAAATCACTGTTTTTGTTGAATTTAAAAGAGCATGTTATGGGTGGGTGTCTGATCTGCCAATGGAGAGATTGCAAGATATCTTAGGATTTGTTCCATGATTTGTTTTGTGTTTTATGTTTTATGTGGGGTGATATACGTGTGTTAGTATGTGGTGTGGGATTTGTGATGTATGTGGTTGAGGGATGTGTTGTTTTTTCTGGTTTTATATGGAGAAATGGTTTGTTTGTGTGTTGTTTCATGTATGGACAGTTTACAGCAGTGTTTTTCTTGTTATGAATGTGATTGTGTTAATATAGGAGATGAATGCTTTTTGTGATTGTGTATATGTTTCAATATGATTGATATGTTTGTGAGATGTTTGCCCTAGAACAGGTTATACCTAGTTGGGCAGCATCAATTAAAGTATGTATAAGATTTGTAATTTATTAGTGTAATAAAATAAATAAATAAATAGTAGTAGTAAAATAATATACAATCAAATACACATAATATACAAACAACCGTCGCAGAAAAAATACGTAAATATACAGAACTAGCAGGAGAAATAAAAAATATTTGGCATTCTAGGTCCGTTTATATAATACCTTTAGTCATGTCAGCTACAGGGGTAACTCCGAAATCTTTAATAAATAATTTACAAAAATTAGATTTACCGGTTAATTTGTACATTAAAATTCAAAAATCTATTATAATAAACACTTGTAATATTGTAAAAAGGTTTCTGAACACAGATATTTCAGGCACAATGCTGGTATTTTGATCCCGCGTTTTGAGCCTAATCCTTTGATATCCTGTATATCTGGATAGATGAATTTTTCCTGGCATTAGACTGTTAAGTTTTTGTGTGATCATGACTGATCATATGGAGACTTATCTGGTTGTATAATGCTGAGAAGTGTGGATGGCAATTCTGCCGCCGCGTAAAAAAAATAAAAATAGTTCAGTTAAAGTTAAACAAAACAATTAAATCATTGGCATATTTTTTTTAGCCGCGATAGTAGAGTCCTGATCTTCAACGTCAAATATTCAAATAATTAGAGTAAAAGAACAATATTATCTCTATAAGGAGGATGTTTAGATCTAAGTTTTTATAAAGTAGTCTATATATTGTTATATCTATATTGTTTGTTGTGCTCAGTAAAAATTATCAAATAATATCACAAAAAGCAATCAAATAACTCTATATTTCAAGATAAAATTAAATGTCATTGCAAAATGCACTTTGATTCTTTTTATACAAATACATGGTTTAAAGAATGAATATTTTTTTTAACGGATGTGAACGATGACGTTATATGTATTATGTCAATAGATCAGAAATCCATAATTATGTTATCTTTATCACATAATTTCATCGATCGACCTAAGCCAGTGTCAAAGTCGAATAATTGATTGATGTAGTTAGGCGTAATTTGATATACCCACCTACGATTAGATTAGCAAATCAAATAAACAACAACAAGTAATGCTACACTACAATTATTAATTATGTTTATTTTATCAGAGTCGCGTCTTGAGTTATCCCGTGGAGCACCCGGTAAAGAATTGGTCTCCCACTCTTCTGCGTAAGTTTTCGAGTGTCCTGTAAAAGGCAGGTGTTCGAAAAAATTCATACATTATACATCTTAAATTCAGCGATGAGGTTTGCCACCCATCCTGAATGTCTTGATTTTATATTGGCACGAAGAGGACAGTTTGCATGTTTCTTACATGCAGCTGATCTGCTGGCAACCCCACTTGTGGGATATGCCGTGATGGTATAGTAGTAGTAGTCTTGAGTTTTCATACTGGGTAGGCCTACCCAAAGAAAATGAAAAAAAACGATAGAAAACATATAAAATTGACTCTATATTGCTACGTGTATACCGGTCATTTATCCAAGAGCTTGCAATGCCCAAACTCGCTTAAGACCCAGAAAGCGCGAAATGCCGGTTTTTTAAATGTTTTATACATTTTTTAAATGTCTTAAATAAAACCAACCGGACGGTCACGAACGAATACTGGGTGTGCCCTAATGGGACGCTGAAACTGTAACGAAGAAAAAACGGAAACAAATACACGCTTCCCATTGAAATAACTTATAAAAAAACCTAAAAGTTGGGTCCCAGGATTGGAAATTTTTGTTAGATGGGTCAGAGCCCAGTCGACTTTGGGAACCAATGTCCTACACTTTTCACAAGGGATGCGACACTGTACAGAGGTCATTATTTTTCTTACTCACTTTCTGCTGTGTGCAGAAAACAACAAAAACTTATGTACACATTGACACACAAAATACATACAAACAAATTGAAAGGAAACAGTATTTGTAAGATGAAGGTACAGATATGAAATTGCAAACCAACACTAAGACCCGTTTAACATGTGTGTATATTTATCTATCTGCGAGGCACGTATGTGATTGTGTATGATTGATAATGGTAAATATCAAGGTGTACATAAATACGTCATAGCCGAGCCCCTAGATGTAATATTATCTATAATTAATCTATACTTATAATTGGAAGTCAGGTATATAAATAGTTCCTATGTAATAGGCTATAATGAGTATAGCTCGATAGAGAAATCATGAGATTATTATCATTATTAGTGATTGAAATTATAACGCAAATATAATAAATAAAGGTCGTGGTTAGATTAAAGAATTTACAATACAGGGGCCCGAGTCAAAACACATTTTAGCGTTACGTTTTCGTTCGAATATAGACGACGTCGCGCCCAAGTGACAATTTCGTAGCTATTGTGTATTTTAGCTACGAAAATTGTCACTTCTCGCAAAGTCGTCTATATTCAAACGATAACGAGACGAAAACGTAAGGCTAAAATGTGTTTTGACTTTGGGCCCTGCAGTACAGTGATAATCTCGCCACTGCATATTATCATCTTAATATTTAAAGATATTTAGCTTTGGAAACAAGTGTCTTAGGAGGATTTTGGATGTTAAGTGGTATTTATTTATTTATACACACATATACAGCTTAAAGCTTTTATAAGAATAAAAAATCAAATACATGTTATTCAAAATTTAAAAAGTAATAAAAAATATACAATATGTAAGAAAGTATCAACACAGTATTAAATAAAACATAAGCATGAATACAATAAACCAATAAAGCATGGTATGAACATGTCACAAAATGATGCTGTGTGCCGACGCACCCAGCAGAGATCTGTAATCTCCGAGGGACGATGGTCCTGGCTAGGTCATTTTCTGAGAACGTCAAATAATAGTTGGCCGAAAAGAGCACTGTTCTTCCGTCCGCAAGACTTCCGTCAGCCCGGGCGTCACTCTTTCACAATACACCGTTCCTATGACAACGACATTAGAGGGCAAAAAATGTCGTGGGAAGAGGTGACGCAATTAGCACAGGGGCGCCCTAAATGGAGAAGAGGTTTCTGCCCTGTGCTCCTGAGAGACGCGTTGAGGGCGATGATGATGATGATTACAATATTAAAAATTAAAAAAAAAAAACGTTTTAATAAAAAAGTTCTAAATTAAGTCTTATAAGAATAGATATTGCCAACCGGAAATAAAATCGCACCGCTCACTCTGCGGCCGTGAACTTTGCATAATATGACTAGGTACTAACAGAATGCATATGATTAGTAAAAAACTACTTTATATTGAGAAGATGACGTTATATTGTATAGCGAAATGTCAAGGATAAAGAAAGATCAATGAGATACTAAAGTCAAACACAATGACCGTAACAAAACTAAATAGTTACTCTCAACTCATTCTTAGACTAAAAACCTCTTATCAACTCACTGCATGAAATTATCATTACCATCGTGCCGTTTCCCTTTCGGGGTAGGCAGAAAAGATCGAGCGCCACTTACTCCTGTCCTTTTTATAAACTTCTCGCATCCATTACTGTAACACAATTCCTTATGCATGCTCTTCAACTCGAGATTCTGTCATTTATATCTACCTATCTACCTACCCCTCACGTCGCATCCCAAGAGAGAACGGAACGCCATATAGATCTGTCCCTACATACTTCTTTCACCTCCTCTACATTCATGCAACCTCCCATGCGCGCACGTCGATTTCTCTTACTCAACACACGGCCGTCCTTGAGAATTTGATCAACGCGATCAAGCCAAAAAGTTCTCGGACGCCCGCGCTTCCTCACACCTCTTCATTCAGACTATATCCTCTTTGTTATCCTTTCCCCTTCCATTCGTTCCACATGTCCAAACCATCGTAATTTATTTACACGCATTTTTTTTATTCTGTTATAAAAACGACTCCTAAATAGTGAAATAAAAAAGTTTTGAATTAATTGTAAACCTAACAAGCTCATATCTACAACTTTGTCATCATTTAGAGGCATTTACCTCCACTAGACTTGCAGTACATAGCATATAGACATATATTAGCGTCTTCTGGCGATACCAGCTCATAGCTCAAACTTTTTTACGAACTCATTTTCTGTTCACGGTGCTCGCAGTTGGAATAGTTTGTCTTCCAGAATAAGGTTGCTCCCCACTCTTCACACTTTCAAACGGGCGGTCAAGGACCACTTTATCACTCAAAATATGGCATCTGTTTCCTAGTCCCTTTTCCTACCTATTATTTTCCTTTTTTATTTATTTATTTATTTATTTATTTATTTATTCATTTACATGGTACACAACAGATGAAAGACACATAAATATAACATGTAAGCGACAAAAACTTTCCAATAGTCTTACATCCAAACAGTGCACACTTCAGCAATAACACACAAATTTACCTCCTCTTTCCTTCCTTTAAGATTTTCTTAATATGAAAGTTCCATGAAATTGGGTTAGTTGGAAGAAATCGCGCCTCTGCGATAAACTTGCCCTCTGTATATTCATTGTATGATTGTATTTTTGTGTGAATTTGCTTTTAATCAATGTACAGTAAAGAATAAATAAATAAATATTATATTATGATAAAATATTTAACCAACGCATATAAAACAGCAATGTCATTATTTACCTACAGAATTATGTACGTGTAAATAATATTATTTTCACTGCAATACATATGTACCCGAGTAATAACGTTTACGAAAATATCTGATGTATTGCATCATGCACAGGTTACATTGTGCAAGAATCTAATTATTATTATTATTATCATTATTTTATCTCTATGATCAAAATTTTTACTACTACTATTACACCACCTAGGCATATCCCACTAGTGGGATGGGGTAACCAGTAGACCAGCTACATGTAATGAACAAAAAGGCCGTCTTCTCTGTGCTATCAAAAAATTAAGACATTCAAGATGGGTGGCAAACCTCATCGCCGAATAAATGACTCCACGAAACGAGGGCAAAAAAGAAGATAGTATGTAGGCCTGAAACTATAAAGAAATTTCTGCGTGCACATTAGCACGTTGCATTGTCGAAGTCTTGCGGTGTATTCAATTTTTGTAAGATGCAATCATTCACATAATATGCAATAATATCATTTTACTCAAATGGAACGTTCACTGATGCACGTAACGCTATCTTGGTGGTACCTACCCTTTACAAAACATTCGCACTCACAATCACGTTATAACTGTTAATCCATATTATGTTATGTCTGGCTAAGTAACACATCATTTACAAACCCAACTCAGCGTTATTCCGACATTTTGTCTGGACTAAAATATTATTCCCGACTGTTAATAATGTATCGACTGTGCTCAGGACAAAGGCTTCAAACAACACATCAGTAAAATTTTGTAGGGTAAAGAAAGTGTCACATTATTCTCATTATTATTTTACCATCTTATTGTAATGTAGTTTTTTTTATTATGTCATAAAAAATCAAGAGGAAATAATATGCAAAAATTATCATGTTATAAGCAAAGAATTCATTCTTAAATCCTTTGTACTGACAGATTTTGGAATCATGTTAAAGAGTGTAATGTGTGTGACCTGTGTGTAATGTCACATGTTTGTGTCATACAGTTTGATGCCTTTATCTATTCTATTCTTTACCTTCTATGAAAAGGTACAAATTCGTGAAAAAACACAAATAAAATATATAACTTCTTCAATTCGGCATATCCCACAAGTGGGATGGTCGGTGGGATAGTCGACAGGCCAACTGAAATTAATAAATGTGCAAGTCGCCCTCGTTATTCCAATAAAAAAGACAGTCACACTGCTAAATTGCAAACATTAAATGCTGTTCTCCAGAGAATGCAAAAAAATATGTATAGTATATAAGAAACAATTAATGTAAATGTATTTTGTTAAATAAAATTATTATTAAAAAAAAAAAAATTGTGACGTTTTACGAACACTTAGGTACTATTTACAGGACACTCGAAAACTTACAAAAAAAAAACTGGGAGACAGATTCATTGCCAGGGATGGGGAGACAGGACTGGGAGACAGTCCACAGTTTACCCTTATCTGGGGTACATTTCATTCATCAATTTAACAAGCAATACGTTACATATCCAAGATGTTAGCATCAAGCCAACAGCAAAACCAGAGCCCGTAGACAAACCGTACTTAGCGATAGACTACTAGCGAACTTTTCTACAATCTACCTACATGTACAGTGTAATTATGCGTTATTGTTGCAGTTATTGACGAAAATTCGTTTGTAGTCGATCGCCAAGTGCGTGTTTGTCTATATAGGGGCTCAGACCACACTATTGAGAGCGTTTTCAATTGCTACAAGTAGGTACTCTACTCTTGTCTTTACTCACCAGCTATATGGAGAGTAATTTTCTTGGTAATTTGTAATTATTGGGTACTGCGTGGTTTCACGACGTTTAAAAGATATTATCTTTAATAAAACATGACATGCAACTTTTAAATAATACAGTTTGTTGAGTGTCAGGCTATTACTGATAAAACTATCATTTGCAGAGAGCCTTATTTAGGCTATTCGTGTCAAAAGCAAATTCCCTCGAAGTGGTTATACTAAAAAACAGTGAAAATATTGAAGGGAAATAAAAAAATAATATTTGGTAACTAACACGACGATACACATAAATACAATACGCTCAACACATATGTACATACATATATGTAAAATCCAGATCCAGGACAATAAGAAAAAAGGCATTTTCCATTTTGCCCTGGCTGGCATCGAACTTGGGACCTCATGATTTAAAAGCAAGAGTTTTGTATTTGTAAACCTTTGCGCCAAACCAGCCTCCGATATATAAATAGACTAATTAATATTTCCTTTGTTATTGAATTTTATTCTTTTGAAGTTTCAAATTTGAGATACCTACGGTATATAATAAATTTGTTGAAAACAAGAACCATTGATAAAATTAAATTTTTGAGAATTTCGGACATTTAGTTACAAAATAATTCCAGAGCCCCTATTCAAACACGCACTTGGCGATCGACTACAAACGAATTTTCGCCTATAACTGCAACAATAACGCATAATTATATGGAACATGTAGATAGATTGTCGAAAAGTTCGCCAGTAGACGATCGCTAATGTGGTGTTCTCACTTTGGCGAATATCGCCAGGCACCAAAATATCGCCACCCATTTGAACCGTGTGAACAAAATGACAGCTAGTCTGAAACGATAAAAACCAGTAGAAACGATATCGTCTCGAGTTGACCACCTTCCAACATTTTCGGCCGATTGAACGATTCGCACATGCGCAGATGTGCGCGGCGTTCGTATCTATGGTAAAAACTTTATAACCTATAAATTTTATAATGTTTCCCGCTTCGTGACAGCTGTTATCTTTGTTGTTGGTTTGTGGCGTTTGTTTCCTTAATTAAAAGGCGCCTTATAACATCTACTATAACATTTTCGACTAAAAATAAACACTTCGCGATCTCCATCTCGACGCCATTTTGAAAACAGTGTCAAAATCAAAGCGCATCTGACAGATCGTTTCTAAATCGGTGGACTGTGTGAACAGGTGTGACGATCAATGGGCGTATGGCGAATTTTGTTTTTTCGCCTGGCGTTATATTTTGAAATTCGCCTGGCGATATTCGCCAAATGTGAACACCCCATAAGTACGGTTTGTCTACGGGCTCTGGCGTGCGAAAATGAGAAAAAACATTATTATTTATAAAAAATTCAAATGTTCAGTTTTAGAATACCCTGCTAAAAAGTAGCTACTTATGCCGAAGTTAGAATCAGGCGTATCGTTCATCTCGAATTTCTTGATTTTCAAAGAACGAGAAATAACCTCAATGCTCATTAGGTGAGAATGATGCTACACGATATGAGCTCACTGGCTACCCCAATTTAGAATGATACTGTCATAATACACCATGAAATAAACCTCGGAACTCAGAAATACGTGCCAAATAGAAACTTTAATTTCTAGGCTTATTACAAATAGCCTAGTCTCATTTCAAAGGCACGATTTATACAAAGAAGACAGAAATACATACGACATATTAACAGACACACAAATGTAATACATCATAAACATTCCGGTTAATAATAATATATTAAAGTACCTACACACTTTTATACGTAGAGATAGGAAAATAACCTGTTTGTAATGACGTACAAAGGCGCGACTCGATCGACCAATCAGAATGCTCCAACGCGAAGGCTCGTCGTCGCAACGCCATATTTGAAATTAAACATAGAACACACGTACATAACAATAATATATAATATTATACACAACATGCAATAAATGTACATTTAAAATCGTCAACATAAATTCATAATTCGAACAAAGACATTGATACATAGACCGGAACTAATTAAATAGAATTAAATTAGATTTAAAATAAAGCACTGTATTGAGTACTTCCTTTATAAACAATATTTGACTCAGAAAACTTTAGGGTATAGGTAGGTACCCATCATCATTGAGTTTTTTTTTAGAAACTATTATTAGAAGTTTTTATCACGCGGCTGATCATAGACATACTATACTTGCAACGCGGTACATTTTATCGGAATTTCAGTGTACCAACAACGATGTCCTTCAAGCTTTAGCAATATATTGTCTTACAAAAAACGTCAGTTTAAAACTGGATGCAAAATTTGATTGGCTGCATGACCGATTTTTTCTTTGAATTGCCTATCTACTATATCTTTGCGGCTGATCTTAATAATTTTGATCCATGTGATCGAGTCACGCAGTTCAAAGGCGTGTACGCTTTCTTATGGGGTGTTCACATTTGGCGAATATCGCCAGCCGAATTTCATATATAACGCCAGGCGAAAAAACAAAATTCGCCGTACACCCATTGATCGTCACACCTGTTCACACAAGTCCACCGATATAGAAACGATCTGTCAGATGCGCTTTGATTTTGACACTGTTTTCAAAATGGCGTCGAGATGGAGATCGCGAAGTGTTTATTTTTAGTCGAAAATGTTATAGTAGAGGTTATAAGGCGCCTTTTAATTAAGGAAACAAACGCCACAAACCAACAAAAAAGATAACAGCTGTTACGAAGCGGGAAACATTATAAAATTTATAGGTTATAAAGCTCTTACCATAGACACAAACGCCGCGCATATCTGCGCATGTGCAAATCGTTCGATCGCCCGAGAAAGTTGGAAGGTGGTCAACTCGAGACGATATCGTTTCTACTGGTTTTTATCGTTTCAGACTAGCTGTCATTTTGTTCACACGGTTCAAATGGCTGGCGATATTTTGGTGCCCTAGCGATATTCGCCAAAGTGAGAACACCACATTACATCCCTTTTTTCAGATAAATATCTACACTTTTTTCGTCTCCTTTCACTATTCATTCGCTCCACATATCCAAATTTAATGATCTGAATATATAGTAAGTAAATAATAATAAAGTTGGTCTTTGGATCTAACGTTACACTAACATTTCTAGTCTTTGTATTAATGTCATTGAGTTCGAACACGTTCTACTATGTTCTTTTGTTTGAATTTATTATAATACTGTGTACTATAGTAACACAAATACAAAATGTACATATCTAGTTGTCTTGCTTGCATATTTTTATTGGAACCAATGATTACGCGGCGATTGCGTCAGATTCTTAATTCAAAATTTGGCTTACTTTTTTTAATTCTTTTATCAATTTGCATTTGATTTTCTGACAGATAGACAAAGAGTTTGAAATAGAATGCCGATAAAAGGAGGTTAATGGGTCATTTTCGTCAGCGTGCAGTAATATCGATTTAAACGTAGTGTAGGTACTGAAAATAAAAACAAATTGAAATAATGTTTCCTTTACTAATAAGTATCTTTGTACGCCGTCACGACATCTCCCAACAAGTGGGAAAGTCAGTAGATCAACTGCCAACTGTAAGAAAAATCCAGATCGTCCTCCCCGTACTTCAAAAAATAAAGCTGTCAGAATGGGCATCATAATAATTATGAGATATGAACAAAAAAAATATGAATCATTTTGAGAATGTGTTTATGCAAAAAAAAAAAAACAAAACTTTTTCAGAATGTGTTTATACAAAAAAAAACATGAAACTCTTTGAGAATGTGTTTGTACAAAAAAAATACGACAATCTTTGAGAATGTGTTTAAAAACCTACACGAATATCTTTGAGATGTGTTTATAGAAAAAAAAAACATAAGGTCTTTTTGAGAATATGTTTTTCTGTCCTAAAATTTCCCGACAGTTAGTAGACTCTCTTTCACAACAAACCGTACTTACGACAACGCCATCAGAATTTGAGGTGTGTTTTGGAAAGAGATGACTATTATAGAATCACTGAATGATAAGGGCTCGTTTCCTCCCTCTTTTTCCTACAGAAGCGTTAAAAGACGAACGAGGAAGTTGAAAATGGTTTAAAAAGAAAACATTTAAAAAAGAACACAATTAAAAACCGCATTCTTTCGAATAAAGTGATAAAAGTGTTCTCAACCTGAAATTCAAATTTCGAATGACACACGAAATTCAAATTATATATTTACGATTAGAGTTGCCATATATACTTAATAATAATATAATAACGAGTCATTTTGACGAAAATTGATGAAATCAAATTTTATTGCTTTAAATTGGTATCCAGCAGACATCTAATTTGTTGGCGAAATTGATTACACGCATCTGAATATTAAATTAAATACTCACATAATAACTCTATTTTTTTACCATTTGACGTATGGTAGTAAATGTTAATTTGTAATTTATTCGATAATCAAAATTAATGATGTATGGTTAATGGTTTATTTAACCTTGCGTTTGAGAGAAGTTTGGTAATTGACAAAGTATTTTTAATAGCCGTCTAGCACAAGGCAAAGAATAGGTCTCCCACTCTTTTCTGTAAGTTTTTCAGTGTCCTGTAAAAGGCAGATGTACGTAAAATATCACGTACAGTGGAACCTCTCATAACTGTGTAACTATAATATCCTTTTGCACATCGCATTGGCTAAAAGCTGTAATGATGTGCAAAGTAACTTTAACGAGAATAATAATAATAATAATAATAACGAGTAATTCGCATAACGAGCAAAAAAATGTGAAAAAGTTGCTCCCATGACGAGCGACATTTCGCATAACGAGTTACAGAGAAAGGGTAAGTTCCTTTTTCACGACATTCACTTGTGACCTTGTGAGCCGGGACTTCCGCGCCAGTACATCAGTCTGTGTTTAGCACTCGCTCCGTTAGCGCCTTGGTTTGGATATTATTAGTAATTTTTTTATGAGCAAAGTATTATAATCCGTTCAAAAATGTCCCCGAAGAAAAAACGTAAGAAAACAGCCAGAAGAGAATAAAAATAACTGATGAAATGAAACGTAAAATCATTGAAAAGCGAGAACAGGGAGTGAGCGTGGCATATCTAGAGCGCACATACTATCGGTCAACATCAACGATCTGCACTATTTTCAAGAACAAATATAAAATTAAGAAGATGGATGCTTCAAAGGGAGGGTCAAGAATGTCTACGAAAGGACTACGTTTACGGTTAGTTTTCTAGTTAAAAATGGTTAATTATTTGTTATAAATTCATATTTTTATTTAGGTACGTATTTTTTCCTAATCTAAAAGTTGTTACACTCTTTCATAAGTAATTTTATTTGAATAAACGTTAATAAAAAAATATCATGCAGTACTCCAAGAATACTTATTTTTTCGGCATGGAACGCATTATCGTATTTTTAATTGATTTCTATAGAAAAAAATGTTTCGCATAACGAGTAAGAGTCTGGAACGAATTAAACTCGTTATGAGAGGTTCCACTGTATAAGACAATAAAATTGAAAGAGAACAAATGTACAGAGTTATGATAGCTTAGTTTTTTTTATTGTTTTTTTATTACTTATTTTTATTTCTTGTAATTGAAGACTGTACAATTTTCTTGTTCATGATGATTGTAAAAAGGCGTAAGCCGTGTATTTGATGCATAAATAAATAAATACAATTCGGTAATGAGCCGTGCCACCCACCCTGAATGACTTACTTTTATATCTGCACAAAGAGAGGAATCTGTACGTTTAATACATGCAGTTAGTTCGCTGACCGTGACCACCCCACTTGTGGGATATGCCGTCTACTACGTGCAAACAAAAAATATATTCATTCAGGGTGGGTGGCAAACCTCATCGCTGAATTTGATGTGTAAAATGTCTTCGTTTTTTTTGCACACCTGCTTTTTACAGGACACTCGAAAACTCAAGGAAAAGCGTGAGAGAGAGAGAGAGAGAGAGAGAGAGAGAGAGAGAGAGAGAGAGAGAGAGAGAGAGAGAGAGAGAGAGAGAGAGAGAGAGAGAGAGAGATTCTTCGCTGGGTGCTCCACTATACAAATTGAACCATCATTGGAAAATTCTACAAATAAATATTATAGATATATAAAAAAAAGAATACATTATATGCAGATGCAAGAGGAGTGTTGTGGATAGAATGCGTGTAAATAAGTAACGATGTACAGGACATGTGAAACGAATGAATGAGGAAATGATGACAAAGAGGATAATATACTTATCTGTAGAAGGGGGTGTGAGAAAGCAAGGCGTCCGAAAACAACGTGGATCAAATTCTCAAAGATGGCCGTGTGTTGAGTAAGAGAAAACGACGTGTGTGTTTGAGAAATTGAATGAATGTAGAAGAAGCGAGCGAATGAATGATGAAATGATGACAAAGAGGTTATACCTACTTATCTGAAGAAAGGGGTGTGAGAAAGCAAGGCGTCCGAAAACCACGTGGATCAAATTCTCAAAGACGATCGTGTCTTGAGTAAGAAAAATCAATGTGCGTGCATGAGAAATTGTATGAATTTAGAAGAAGCGAAGGAAATATGTAAGGATAGGTCTATACTAGTGATGTAACGAATATTCGTATTCGCATTCGCATATTTCAAAGTATTCGCATTCGTATTCGCAAAAAAATATGCGAATATTTTGCGAATATTATTTCGGTAATAAAGTATCGGATATTCGGTAATGGTACCGGATACTTACCCGGTACATTGTAGAAAAAGGTACTGCAAGAAAATATTTTTTAAGAAAACCGAGGAGTTTTGAAATATTTTAAATTCCTATACCATTATAAAAATTCGGCGACGGGGGGGGGTAGAAATTTTAATGATTGAGCAATATTGTAGACATCTAAGCAAGTCAATATTCGCTATTCGCATTTGAATTACATATTTCCGATGTTTCCCTTTAATGTTTTGAGTAATTTCTATTAATAATTATGATTTAAGAGGCTTCCTTATACTGTAATTAAAGTGTTTCAATAATATATATATAGGTAATATTAATTACTATCCTTCTGAGTGTAATATCATGATTTATCCATTACCTCAAAACTATTGATTTTGAGTTGTCTAGTTCTAGCATTGAACCCACGATATGAAGTTCCATTCTCTCTGAGGGTATAGTATAGAACAGCGTGTGGTACACGAACATGTTTTGTATAAATTAACATAACAATAATTATGTATATAAAATTAAATTATAAGAAGATATACAACATAATTATAGAATAACTAATAACCCATTAAACACAATAATATGTATAGTAAATAAATTAATTAATAATTATTCAAATTTACATACAAAAATAATTGTATAATAACAATATTGTTAATACATTAAATAATATGTAAGAGGAAATAACACATTAACCTGGGTTTAAACATAAAATATAATATAGGTAACAACATTCACACATTCTAAATACATCTATTTGTAAATTGCTACTGTTGTATCGAGATACAAGGTTGAAGAATTAACACATTAAATAAGTCAGGATGTTTAGGTATAGAAGAAGATAAGTCTAGGGATGTTTTAATAATGAGTGCAGTTAAAATTGTATATACAGTTAAAAACCATAGATTTTTATTTATAATACCTAGATGGAGCACTCGTATGTATTTTCATTGCAATAAAGTGAGGCACCATTTTTGACAGATAGGTTGGCAAAAAAAGTGTGGTAAATCGCTTAAAACGTCGACAAGAACTTCAAAAAATGTCCAATTACGTTTATATAAATGTAAAAATTATATACTTTTATAAAAATGTGAGAAAGAGTCCATAAAATGTAGGAAACACCACACGCTTTCGCCAACCGTTCTGTCAAAAACTCATAGATTTTTTGCCTCACTTTTGTAAACGAGTCAGGGTTCTAGGTTTCGTATGGAATTCTGTGTTAAAAACAAGGTATATAATGTCTATGGTATATAGTTATTAGAGACTGGGTATATTCTGGGTTGGCTGAAAGAAATTGCAATATGCACAGTATAATTATCCTGCATATTTTATGCTATTTCTATCGTTTTTAACATATTCTTAAAAGATTTTGTTTTAACAAAGGATAATTTGCTGTAATAATGCATATTATATTACCTCTGTTTTTTGATGACTTAAAAAATATTTCCGACCCAGTTTGCAGATTGTTAAGAACGGTGTCTCTAACTTCTAAGCCCCCGTTTTCAAGCTGACAAACCAGCCTTAACCGATTCGTCAGCATCAGGACACTTTTCCTGTTTCCTACTAAAGAGAGCTTGAACACAATCTAACAGTTTTGCAAATGAGGTATATGCTGAGCAATTATTCAATATAACTATTGTCTAATTTGCTTGCAGTGTAAATGAATATGTTTTTTCAGTGGAAAAAAAATTGTAACTATGTTTGCGCTAAAGGTAAGAAATGAAAAATGTTTGCACTGAAGAAAGTAATTTAAATTGTAATTATGTTTGCACTAAACTGAAAAATAAAATAAAGACATGTTACGTCTTAAATTCAGCGATGAATGCGATAAATGCCTTAATGTTTTGTCAGTACGGAGAGGATAGCTTGCATGTTAATTACATGCAGCTGATATGCCGTGATGGTGTAGTAGTAGGAAAAAAAGACTAAGTATGTTTACACTAAAGAAAAGACTATAACTACATTTGCACTAAAGAAAATACTGCAACTACATAAATATGTTTGCCAATGAGAAAAGTACTTTAAGAGTGCTTACTCTACGATTCAGGTACGTGTAAAGAAAGAGATTAATATGCAATCATAATTCACTTTTACATTGTACACAACAAACAATAATAAATAATAACATCAATATTGTTCTACTCAATTGCATTGTGAACTATCCATGTATCTATCTATCCATTGATACAGTTAACTGGTTGTTTGTTATCTCATTAGCTGTTAATAAGAATTAGTGTAGTATGATGTGTTTGTTTGAATAGTAACATTGTGATCCATTATTTACTGAAAATGATTCATGATATTGACTTAGAAACTTCTACAATATAAAATATTAGCTACACCTTAACTAAAAAGATCCACATGATATAAAGTACAATGATGCAAACGGGTAAAGATGTTAGCAGGGACTTTTATTGTCATGAAGGAGGACGACTTGTATGTTTATCAGATGCAGTAGTTAACCTGCTAGCTACCCCATTTGTAGGAGATATTGTGATGGTGTGTATTGTCATGAAATGAATATATACAAGACGGTATATATTATTTTTATATACCTAGATCGTGTATTTGTAGTAGGTAATTAATTTGGGAATGAGGCAATCTCAAGTGGTTGTTGAACACAACTATCTATGTAGGGGACAGATACAGGTATATTTCGGTGTGTGTCAGGAAGAGATGGATGTAGTTTTTTGTTGCTTTGGGCCAACATTTTCAGGATCTGAAGAGGGGGGATAGATTACTCTTGGCAGTTTAGTTTTGAGCCTGGGAGAGGTGGGACTCAATCATATTAATCTCAGTGTTTGAATTCGATATATTTTAATATTTATTTACCCACCTTCGTAGTAGTTAGTACATTATTTTTTAGTGATATTTCCACAATTGGGAATATATAAAGATCATCCTAAATTACTTTTAATTAGCATTTAAAATCCGTGATGCTGCCAGCTGTCTAAGATAAGATTTTCTTTTAATATTATTAATTTATTATTTATATCTAGGTGTTAGGATACTCTCAGGATGTCTGTTGTCTACAAGGCAATATTTGTACTCAAGGATTTATTATTTTACGGATTTTGAAAACGAAGGAATTATGTGTTATATGTACATTTATTTTCAGTATTATTGTATGTATGTATGTACCTGTGGCTGATTTTATATAGCGCGGTCCGACACATCTAGAACTAGACTAATAACAGTGGCGCACCGCTCTACCCAATATTATACTTTTATTTAATTTACTTTACCATAACGATGGAGTATACAGTTTGAAGAGGAGTTATATGTTGAGAAGGATATTATTTGATTATTAATTTAATTACATATTTTATCGTCGAATGTCATTTGTATTCTACGAACTTACTGGATTTTTCTACTTATTCAACATGCTGTAAATTGCTGCGATATCATGGAAGGAACAAATTTGATATTTTGCATGACACTAATCATAAGTAATATTTATGTATTTATTGGTCTTAATATATTTTTATTTGACTTACATGATACCTAAATTCACCTCACCATAAATATGTAGTCTTTTATAGCTAAATCTTGTCGAGATTACCTTATGGATATGGATCCCTTCTGCCTATCGACACTAGACTAGCTACCTTGTGTCTATAGTGTGGGTTTGATCTATTCGTAACCACATATTTATCATTATTATTATACAATTATGCACGAGACGTATTATGTACTTTGTAGAAACATATACTCTATACTAACAATTCCAGTCCTAATCCTGCTTCGAAATGTAGGTGTACCGTTAGCAAGCCCTGCTCCCCTCTCTTCGATTCAGCTTTCGAGACAAGGGTCAATACTGGTCTTGCCCCGTTTCCCGCCAGGGTCCAAGACAAAGCTTCTTAACATATATTTATAATTATTCTTATTATATATAGCTGCATGTTCAAATGAGTATACATATTATATATTATTTTATATATTCGGTGTAGATTAGTGCACACGGGCTCAAAGTACGGCATGGCGAGTTTTGAGACGAGAAGGGGCGAAGGTGGCGCCCCTTCAGCATGGACACAGCATGCTTTTCATGCACTAACATGGTAGTTAGTCTCTGAAAATGATGTCATAGCAATTGTGTTGAAATTTAATTAATATTCAAAAGTAATAAGGTAATGTTTTGGGGTGCGCCACTGTCCTTTACGACGCAACGAATTAGTAGGTATGTTTTAGAACATATGTACATACATTGGTTATAGGTACTATGAAATGGTTATCTTATGTAGGGACATAGATCGGCAACCAGTTACCATACAACATTCTCGTAATGATATAGAATAATATTATTTGAATTTTATGTTATGATGATTGTTATGTTATATTTCGTTATGTTTTATTATGCACTATTTTTATTATGTTATTTTACAGTATCTCAAGGTAAGTGATCTGACGTCAAAGTTGATCTCAGAGTTAATATGTATCATAACTCATGTTTAAATTGTTTTATTGATTTTGTGATTTTGTTGTTCTTTTTGATTATTGAAATGTATATTTCAGGTGACTTATTTTGCGTTTTTAAAAATACACAACGTAGGTAAAATTATCGTCAAAACACAACGTACTGGGTCCAAATCTATGAAAATAGTTAATAGATAAATCGAGACGATCACGAAAGGCCAAAATTCGTTAATTAATTCAATTAGGAATGCGATATTTCGTACGTATATTTGCAACAATGCGAAAATTCATACAATTCTTAGCTAGCTGAATAGGGTTGTCACTTCTAGTTTGGGAATCAATTATTACAGTAGGTATAGTTTAGAAGCTAGGATGTTGCAAATTCGGAGCTTAGAATGGTTTAAAATAGGTAGGATCATCACAAATGGTGCCTTGGACCAGGATATTATGTCGGTCACTGCCGACATAAAACTGGGTTTTTACGGAGTAGAAGTGGGTTTTGGGTTTGCGATGATAAATAACTAAAATCATGAATATTGGAGGGGGGGAGAGCATAAATGGGTTTTGAGGAGTAGAACTGGGTTATGGACAGAGGAATGTGTTTGGTTTTTGAGGAGAGAAATAAAATTTATTCTTGGTAGATGCAGCGAGGAAATTGGTTGTTGATTTTTTACTTCGAGAACCGCGGGTTGGTTATCCATGGATTATAGTGTTAGGCAAATTCGGCGACATATTATATTTATGTTTGTCTATCTATAGGTATATATCTTACATTATGCATAAGAATAGTGAACCCTTAAGAGTTCGTTCGGAATTATGTCCTTATGAATAGTCTAATAAAGAGCGCTTGTGATTCAGGTATAAAATTGGATAGGTATATATATGTTGAAATCCTGAATAGTTCTTTAGTTTATTCAATAATGTATATAGGTACCAAAAATATGTACTTTCATAAGAAGATTGGGTGTTAGAAAAATTGAATATTATATTCCCAAATAGACTTGTAAACATGGGTATTATGTATGCGAAGTGTATTTTATGTATATGGGTATATGACTAGAGTTTTTAGGATTTTTAGATATTGTAGTATTTGAGTAAAATGGATAAATAATAGGTAGGTATATAGTTTGATGTTAGTTATATGTATCAAGTACATGTTTGTTAGGGACTGATACTATAGGTATTATTATTTCTTGAGGAATATGGTCTTAACATTTTACAGTATTTGTAAGTTAAGTGTTCGTTTTTAAACTTTTAGAATTCTGTCAAGTTAATTATTTGGGGTGTGAAATAAATTTATGATCGAGGTAAGAATGGTGAATATATTATTGAGTTTGAAATAATATTAGACCAGAGTTTATGAGTATCTGATAACATACATAATACAATATATGCATGGAGCGGATGAGAAGGCGATAGCCGAATGATTATTGATTATGATTACGGTTATATGTTAAACGGTTAGCTGGAAGAAATTACAGGCTAAGGGGGGGGGGGAATGATCGGCTTAGAGGGAAGACAGTCTACACGGAAAGCAGACTCTTTTAAACCAGGAGGGGCATTCCAGGATCTGGAGTTTTAGGAAACGTTGGAACTCTTTGTATACCCTGAAAGGTGGTATCTATCATTTCAAAATTGAGGACAAGAGAATACTCATTTATGAAAATGCTCTAAGGAGAAAAGAGGTTGATGTTCGCCGATATAATACATCGTCTTCCAAATAGAGAAATAAGATGTACCTACAACCTATGGATCCTAGGATATAATAATGATTAAAACGTTATATTATTCTAAACCAAGAACGAGATAGGAAATAATATTATTACTGGAATGAAAAAAAAAAAAACTATAGTTTTAAATAAAGATGCAAGCAGAAAGGTATACGGGATATTATAGTACCTAACGGGATGTATGCAATCAGTGGTTGTTAAACTTTTGGACTGATTTGATGATATTGTCTGAATGGAACAAGGAAATCTGAAACATAAAGTATACGAGGTTATATAGGAAATATTTGATGTTGAATATCTGTTGGTAGGATACCAACATGATTTACTTGGTGAAAAGTTTGGACAGCGATGATAGTAGTTTTATTGGAGGCCAGAAGGGTGATGTGATGAGATTATGGAGCATTGGATCCTCTCTGTTAACCCAAAAGAGAGTGGTGTACAATAACATAAATCGCTGAAGAGAAGTAATTTGATAAGAAAGTACCACGCTATGATGTAACAGTTTGAGAATCGATTGTGAATCTATCGATGTCACAAATGGAATAAACTATTTAATGTGTTATAATTTTAAAATTGTGGTGTCAAATATTATAATAATATTATTCAATAGTGTTAGAGTGAAGATGTGAACTATAAAGTGTTTAGTTATTATTATTTTACAAGTGGAACGAATATTATGATATGTGCATATGGAGTTACAATTGTGTGTATTATATTTAGTTGTGTGTGTGATATAGTTTGAAATAGATAAGTGTTTTTTTTTCAGGACTTTTGAAATGAATGAGGACGATTCATATATATATACCTAATATGTAGGTATATACATTAGGTGACTGTTATATTGGATACAAGGGAAATTCTATATACCTATTATAGAATAACATATTGGGATGTATTATGTAGATATTGTCAATGCAACTCGTTTAAATATTGTGTTATGTATCTTATATGCTTGAATGTGCGTAAACACATTGAGGGAGGGGTTCCCACCACTTACCCCTGGATGTTCAAGAACATAGTACGTTATCTTTCTCTTGATTATTTGTGGTATTATTATGGGTGATTTATTTTACGTAATTATAGGTATTTTGGGTTAGCTGTTCGCGTTTGATATTATTTAGGCACATTGTCAACATATTATCACGAATTTTGTTGGTTAGCTGGAGGATGTTGCACTACTTGTAGAATTATGTGGCTTGATCACGTGGATCAAATTCTTATGGACGGCTGCGTGTTGACTAGGAGAAAACGGGTTGCATTCTGTGAGAAATTGTATGACAGTGGTGGAAACGAAGGATGTAGGCCAGGATGGAGGGATTTGTCAATCGTTTCTCTCTGCCTACCCCATCTGAGACGCAGCGTGATGGTGCTGAGAGATGAATGGTTATTTAGGATGGGTTGCCGGTGGAGAGTTGGTCTCCCACTTTTTTCCGTGAGTCTTCGTATGTCCTGTGGGAGGACGGGTGTTCTAGGAAATTAAGACATTTAGCAGCTTGGATTCAGCGATGAGGTTTGCCGCCGTTTTTGAATGTCTTGAATTTGTGTCGTTACGGAGAGGACGATTTGCGTATCTATTTGTGTGCTGCAGGACTACTGGCTGCATCGGCAAAGGAATCATGGATATGAGACATCTGGCGAGTAGTACAAGATTGGTGTTACCAGCGAATTGGATCACCCTGAAGAATGCATATATGGACTATAGGGAACCACAAGTACTATGGATAATTATAATGATGTGTGAATATGATCACATGAAACGAATTTTAACAAAATGCAACTTGGATATTTAAGTATTGGGATAAACTTGTTATTACTATTTTATGTTCTATAGATGTGATGACATAAAATAATAACAAAACTCGAAATAATAAAATATAACAGAATATTAAAATATTATGTTATGTTGGGACAATAATATTGAACGAGAATTTCTCAAGTGGACGCATCGGTGTGTTATGTGCATGCATGTATTATTATTATTGATGACTTGAATAGAGGAGCACAGCTGACGAGGTACCTACGACCTATCGGAATATACAGTGGCGGACTCGAAAGTTGGAATTAAATAATTATGAAAAATAATTAGAAAGTAAATAATTGTTTGTGAGATAATGCCTCATCCATTTTGTCTTCAGCATGATCTCAAAGGGGGGATGTCATGAAATGAATATATACAAGACGGTATATATTATTTTTATATACCTAGATCGTGTATTTGTAGTAGGTAATTAATTTGGGAATGAGGCAATCTCAAGTGGTTGTTGAACACAACTATCTATGTAGGGGACAGATACAGGTATATTTCGGTGTGTGTCAGGAAGAGATGGATGTAGTTTTTTGTTGCTTTGGGCCAACATTTTCAGGATCTGAAGAGGGGGGATAGATTACTCTTGGCAGTTTAGTTTTGAGCCTGGGAGAGGTGGGACTCAATCATATTAATCTCAGTGTTTGAATTCGATATATTTTAATATTTATTTACCCACCTTCGTAGTAGTTAGTACATTATTTTTTAGTGATATTTCCACAATTGGGAATATATAAAGATCATCCTAAATTACTTTTAATTAGCATTTAAAATCCGTGATGCTGCCAGCTGTCTAAGATAAGATTTTCTTTTAATATTATTAATTTATTATTTATATCTAGGTGTTAGGATACTCTCAGGATGTCTGTTGTCTACAAGGCAATATTTGTACTCAAGGATTTATTATTTTACGGATTTTGAAAACGAAGGAATTATGTGTTATATGTACATTTATTTTCAGTATTATTGTATGTATGTATGTACCTGTGGCTGATTTTATATAGCGCGGTCCGACACATCTAGAACTAGACTAATAACAGTGGCGCACCGCTCTACCCAATATTATACTTTTATTTAATTTACTTTACCATAACGATGGAGTATACAGTTTGAAGAGGAGTTATATGTTGAGAAGGATATTATTTGATTATTAATTTAATTACATATTTTATCGTCGAATGTCATTTGTATTCTACGAACTTACTGGATTTTTCTACTTATTCAACATGCTGTAAATTGCTGCGATATCATGGAAGGAACAAATTTGATATTTTGCATGACACTAATCATAAGTAATATTTATGTATTTATTGGTCTTAATATATTTTTATTTGACTTACATGATACCTAAATTCACCTCACCATAAATATGTAGTCTTTTATAGCTAAATCTTGTCGAGATTACCTTATGGATATGGATCCCTTCTGCCTATCGACACTAGACTAGCTACCTTGTGTCTATAGTGTGGGTTTGATCTATTCGTAACCACATATTTATCATTATTATTATACAATTATGCACGAGACGTATTATGTACTTTGTAGAAACATATACTCTATACTAACAATTCCAGTCCTAATCCTGCTTCGAAATGTAGGTGTACCGTTAGCAAGCCCTGCTCCCCTCTCTTCGATTCAGCTTTCGAGACAAGGGTCAATACTGGTCTTGCCCCGTTTCCCGCCAGGGTCCAAGACAAAGCTTCTTAACATATATTTATAATTATTCTTATTATATATAGCTGCATGTTCAAATGAGTATACATATTATATATTATTTTATATATTCGGTGTAGATTAGTGCACACGGGCTCAAAGTACGGCATGGCGAGTTTTGAGACGAGAAGGGGCGAAGGTGGCGCCCCTTCAGCATGGACACAGCATGCTTTTCATGCACTAACATGGTAGTTAGTCTCTGAAAATGATGTCATAGCAATTGTGTTGAAATTTAATTAATATTCAAAAGTAATAAGGTAATGTTTTGGGGTGCGCCACTGTCCTTTACGACGCAACGAATTAGTAGGTATGTTTTAGAACATATGTACATACATTGGTTATAGGTACTATGAAATGGTTATCTTATGTAGGGACATAGATCGGCAACCAGTTACCATACAACATTCTCGTAATGATATAGAATAATATTATTTGAATTTTATGTTATGATGATTGTTATGTTATATTTCGTTATGTTTTATTATGCACTATTTTTATTATGTTATTTTACAGTATCTCAAGGTAAGTGATCTGACGTCAAAGTTGATCTCAGAGTTAATATGTATCATAACTCATGTTTAAATTGTTTTATTGATTTTGTGATTTTGTTGTTCTTTTTGATTATTGAAATGTATATTTCAGGTGACTTATTTTGCGTTTTTAAAAATACACAACGTAGGTAAAATTATCGTCAAAACACAACGTACTGGGTCCAAATCTATGAAAATAGTTAATAGATAAATCGAGACGATCACGAAAGGCCAAAATTCGTTAATTAATTCAATTAGGAATGCGATATTTCGTACGTATATTTGCAACAATGCGAAAATTCATACAATTCTTAGCTAGCTGAATAGGGTTGTCACTTCTAGTTTGGGAATCAATTATTACAGTAGGTATAGTTTAGAAGCTAGGATGTTGCAAATTCGGAGCTTAGAATGGTTTAAAATAGGTAGGATCATCACAGTATGAACGAAAAGATATTAGCGCTCGGCAAAGACCAGGGTCCATAGTAAAACACATTTTAGCATTACGTGTTACTAAGAATGTCCAATCAATCTACTCCAATAAAAAAATCTGTAAGTACACAATCTAAAACCGGAGAGTTTAGACTCCATCCAAAGATGAATACTGCACTCGGTCAGAAATGCCTTGTTTTTATCACCCAAGACGTTTAATTGTCTCAATCTTAGAATAAAGCTTAATTATCAGAAAGACTACTTGAAAAGGAAGGTCTTCTCGTGGTTACATAGTATGGGTCGTGATAGCATGGAGGAAATTATGATATTCTACTTGTGGGAGATGCCGTGATAAGCTTTTTACTTACTGTGGAAGGTGTATAAGGTTGTATTTGGGTTTAAAACAAAACCAAGATAGGTATATCTTTTTTTTAAAAAAAAAGACGAAATAAAGGTTTAGATAAATAGGTATGACCCTTTATGTTCTCATAGGATGCAATGAAAATAAAAAACATAAAGAAATATATTTTAAGAAACATTTGTATATTAACAGACATGAAGTTAATTTCATAAACAGTTTACAGCGAAATGTTTTGAGTCGACAATCTATAATGGTGTCGTAAAACTTGAAAAAACGTGATAAACATTCGTGATTTTACGTTTTGAAAAGGTATACAGTTGTAAAATTGAAATCACGAGGCACAGACGATAAATCAACATTAGTTTTTTATTCTTTATGTAGCAAACATTTTTATATTGTATAAATATTTATTGTTTAAAACATAGTTTCTATAAACAAATAAAATCTATGACATACCGAAGAGACAGTCAACATGGCTGGGTCATGTTTTAAGAATATCTTAGAATTAATAAAAATATCTTTTGCCTGATATGTAGACCACCTGAGTATGTAGGCAATAAAGCTCAACACATCGAGATTACTGGCAAGAGACCAAAGCGCAGATGGCGTGAAGTAATGAGACAAGACATGCGGAACTGTGATGTTTCCCATGAGATGCGCTCGATAGAACCAAGTGGAGAAACAAAACAAGAAAGACCCCACCACCATGTGGGACTAATAATTGCCCAAGGAGAAGAAGAAGAATAAAGGTATCTTTTATCTGTCTTTCTTAACCATCTTCACAAACAAGATAAGTATACAGACATTTTAATTTTTTGTTGGCACGGAGAGAACAGCTTGCATGTTTATTGCATGCAGCTGGTCTGCTGGCTACCCCACTTTTAGACTGTGTCATGATGAGATAGTAGAAATAAACTCACCACTGCTTGTAAGGAACAAGCTGATTGTCTTCTCTGCACCATAAAAAATAAGACATTCAGAATGGGTGGCACAGACCGTCAAATTAAAATAGTTGAATCTCTCACAGCATGTGTTATGTTTTACAAATACCTCCCTTTTACACTATCAGGATGCTCTTAAGCTTACAAGTAGCTAGAAGACATACTTCAATCATACCATCACCGCTTTTCCCATGAGTAGAGTAGTTGGCGGACAAAATGCAAGCTGTCTGTTCCGTGACAATGAAAGTTAAGTTAAGAAAGGATGACATACCTCATCACTGAATTGAAAATGTTAAATGTCTGTACAATTTTTCTTTAAAGATGTATCTGGGTTTTTGTTATAAACCCAAATACAACCTTATACACCTTTCACAGCAAGCTAAAAGCTTGTGTCGTGAAACGAGAGTTTGCCGGCACCTGGGATGGAACCGTGAACCTCATGTTCATGAGGTCAAGACTCTACCTCCAGGCTACCGATGAACTCATTATTTTTTTAAGAATACATGCCATTTACAAGACACTGTTGTACTTCCTAAATGTATCATTATCAATGGCATAGCAAAGTTGATTGTACAATTATTACATAGTTAAACTACTGGCTACCATACTTGTGGAAAGCACTGCAAAGTTATAAATAAATAGGAAGAGACAACGCACAGAAAAGGAGGCATATTTTAGTAATTTTATTGGCATATATTAATTACTGCACTAAAGTTGTAAACCATATGTGACATTGCATTTATTTAAGAAGGAAGATCTTTACTAAAACATTTGTCTGGGGCATTCTATTATATGGTAGCGAGATATGGACCATCAGCAAAAGTGAAGGCGGACGGCTGGTGGCCTTTAGGTGTGGTGCTACAGACGCATACAGAAGATCCATTGGTCAAAACATGTCGAAAACGAAGAGATGTTAATCAGGGTAGGCGAAAGGAGGCAACTCATTAAAAAAATTGAGTAAACTGGATTGACCACAAGATCAGGCCTGCTCGTTACCATCGTGGATGGAAAGACCAAAGAGAAACATGGTGAAGGCCGACAACGAGACACCTATATGGATCAAGTGAATAAGGACATGAACATACATAGAATTAAAGAGACTAGCGAAAAATAGGAAGGAATGGAAAAGAAAATCCCAACTCTTTGCAGACCAATCCAATGTATTGTAGCTCATTATATATAACAGTAATATATCTAACAACGTCATACAATATATTTTGTTTACACAATGAAAAGCTGATCAAGTACACTGTATTAAAGAGGGGCTCGTCTGTGACGCAAATAGAAAATAAATGCAATTAAATCAAAATACTTTTGATGATATTAAAAAATAAAATGATATTAAAAACAACACCTAATAATACAGAATTATTAGGTGTTGTTTTGTGTTTTATTTGTTCAGCTAAATCTACATTTGATATTTGAGACTGTCCATGTCCTTCTTTCTATGTTTCCTTATAGTTATATCTGCTATATAGTCACATGAATCAGAAAGAATACAAAAAAATAGCCTCTAAATTTTTTTATTAAGCTGGTTTTCGGCCCAATGTGCAGTGAAAGTGGTCCACAAGCTGGTCTAGAGCTAATATATAACATTATGAGTTATGACATCTTTCTCACTTCTTGCGATCAATACGATTTTGTACAATGTTTATACATTTCAGTTCATGTATAATGGATTGATTGTGGGTTAAGATATTTTGTAAGAAATTCAGCAATGAATTCTAGTCACTTCTTTTAATACCCTTATTTTTCATAACAAAGAAACATGGTGGTAAACCCACGGAGGGCACCCACTGCCGCATATAGGCCCCGTCCCCGTGCATGACCTTATGCAGCAAGGGCTCCATAACAAGAAGATAAAATGCAAGAATATTTGAATAGTTTTGAGTCGGAGACAATTAGAACTGACACATCTAAATCCAAAACAATGGTTAAGTCAAGTAGAGGAAGAATGCGTAGCACATATTGTGCATGGAGCTTAACTCAGACAGATCTCGATATTCAAATAGATGAGATTAGGGCACTGCGTGCGGTTAGTCTACCGGTTGCCACACATGTAGAAGATGTCCTGATTGTAAAGATATATAGAACATCTTTTGAAGCTATCAAATACCTACAAATTACGGATTTTTTTCAGACTATATGAATGTATCGAAACATTGATTATTTTTATGTACATATGTGTTATTTTATTGGAATTTTGTGGATTTTCAAGCACAAAATTAATTATTTGTATTTTTGTAAGCGTTTGACAAGTCACAAGTAGGCACTTAAATTTTTACGTTTGACTGATTTGTAGGTTAGATTAGAGTTAGTCTGGTGTAATTTTATGCTACAGCACATTTATTGACAATCGTTTCATTATCACATCATTTATTGGATGAAAACTACACAGTTACATGAATATCAATAGAAAATTCATAAATTTAATTTTGATGTGTTCATCTTATCTGAAATTTACCCAAATTATTAATAAATAAAATAAATTATTAATGCTACATAACATTTTTATGGCCAACTCGACATCACAAAATGACAATTAAATAAGTTAATGTTCCTAAAGAAGGCTCTGTAAAATCACTCAAATATAGACCATTAAAGGATGACGTCACAGAAAAATCATTGAGGGGCATCAGGCATCCCAACACAACAGACGATTACAGTGTAATATTAGGTGGAACGCCTAAAGAATACCTAATAATCAAAAAAACTGTCGGTGTCGATTTAGTTATTATTTTGTCGTCTGACTTTCTTTTTTTTCTCTTATAGCATAACATCCTACAAGGATGATTTGCGCAATCTGACTGTTTGCCCCCCAAGCAAAAGCAAATCCAAGACAAGACCACGTGACCTTTAATGGTCTATTGTGTAGTATATTAAATATGTCAGTATAAGATACATTTGAGATATCTAAAATTCAATTCAAATATTAATGCATCAATATAAACATATTACAAAACACGTGGCCGAGTTCCACAGCAGTTATATAGTCTGACAAGTTTTTTGCAACAGGTGAAAAAAAAATGTCAACAATAAACTTCATTGGCAATAAATGAAAAAAATATAATTTAAATATGATCTACCTATTAGAATATAAATCAATAGAGAACAAATATTTGATATTCTGTGATATGAAGATATTCTGAAAGATAAAGGAAAATAAACTGAAAAAACTCACCTTGTGAATGTTGTGACTGGCTTCAAATTATGTAAAACGACTCCAACACTCGCAGACAGAGACCGATTACAAAATGCAATCATATTATATTTGCCAAATGCACATTTGTAAACAACTGCATATATAATTATTTATAAATATTAAAAACAATCCACAAAATTCTAGACTGTTTGATTTTGACAGATCTCTTGCGTTGTTAATAAAATTTGCGACATGTGACGACTTTGAACATCAATTTCTTTATTATTTTTCGATGATTTCTGAATTGATTTTATATTTTTTAACACTCGACACGATTGTTGATGTTTGTAGCTATTTAAACGACGCAAAATGCGACTTGGCTGTATGCAATGCGGTATAAATATAATTATAATATAATTGGCTGTAATATAACACGAAGTGCAACTTTACTTCAAACGTCAAATCAAAACAGCTGTTTCCAGGGCAGCGTTCATAAAGGGCAGCGTTCATACAGTCGCCGAGTGATCACTCGACGACGCTCCGATCGTTCACGAAGCCGGAGCGAGTCACCCGACGACTCGCACTGTCACGTTCAGGCATGTCGTCGGGTGACAACCGAACAACCGAAATCATAGCAGGGTGATTATTGCTCTGACGTTACCTTGATCTTTGAGTGATGGTAGTTGTCAAAACAATTGCGAAGTTAATCGTAATTATGGCGTATTTTTATCTGGTTGTTGATTCTCGGGTTCGCCATGTCTTGATTTGTTTAATTGGGACAGTACCTACATAAAGCATGGCATACGATAATACGACGCAACAAACACACCTCACTCACATCACCGCCCGTTGGAACGACATCTACACACATCACTCCACACGGCGCGACGTTAGCCGCACCACTAGGGAATGACGTCACACACCGCGCTACACAGCACTGATACACATCACGACTACACTACGCTACACAGCACTGATACACATCACGACTACACTACGCACTCCACCACTACACTACGCACGCTCACGCTGCAACAGTTAACATTTAATACATTGGAACAAACTCACACTCATCACTCATTCATATCCTGAAGATGGGGCCAGCAAGTGCACCGAAACGTCGATTAAACAAATCAAGACATGGCAAACTCGAGAATCAACAACCAGATAGTGAAGATCGCCATGAAAGCATTCAAACCACATGGCGTATTCTTGTCGTATACAATTTTTCAAAATGGAAAATCATATTTTTTTAGTTCAAGAAGTGAAATGGAAGAGAAATTAAAATAGTAAGTGCAGATTTTAGTGAGTGAATTGAATTTTACGAAAATGCCGCCATTACGATGACATTTGGGTCATAAAAACGCTCAAAGCTGTTCACGATTATCCGGGGCTACATTCGCCACTCACTGCAACTTCATGGTCGCTCAGGTCACTCGACGTCGAGCGATATTTATGCTCTCGTGAACCCTGCCCAGTACAAATCTATAGAGCAAAAAGTTCGTGAGTGCAACTAGAAGACAAAATCTTCATGTTGGTACACTATTAAAACGCTTAATCAATACAAAAGTGTTCTAAGTATATTTTTTTCTATTACGCGCACGTTCGTTGAAAGATTTTTGTTGATAGGGGAATAAATCATTGTCATATTTTTTTTATTTATTACCAATTATTGCAAATAAAGCATTGTGCCTTTGATATAGAAAGTAAATTTACTGTTGCATACTTTTTCTCCTCAGCCCACTCAATAAATCTTTCAATATCACCTCACATTTCAATAAATCTTTATGTTTATTTGAAGTAACATTCTAAATTCTATTGTAGATAGATAAGGCACAATTCTAATTACACCGTTTAACAAAATAATGTCTAAAATTATTTCGAATATTTCACTAAAAAATATACTTACTAGTTTATATTTCTTCATTCTTCGTAATTTCAAAATTCTTAGAAATTTGGTTTATAGCATATTATATCAATAAGTCAGCGATTAGGCTATGACGCAAGCCGACAACTGTAGCATTAACGCGGTCAACTTATTCAATTCAAATGTAACTTGAAGATCATAACAGTTTAGATTATTCGATATTTACATTCTCAGAGAGTAAAAAATGAGGATATAAGTTTACTTTAAAGATACATATTTATTTTAAAATATACCTACAAATAAAATTCATTACCTAGATATGATAATATTTAAAATGTAGTTTTCGTATGAGATTCCATCTTGAAACGCAATAGATTTGAATTCGAATAGATGCATTCTATGTTTTCCTTAAATAAATCCTTAAGAATTAATTTTGTCAAAACAGCGGGTTTGATATTTTATAATACCTATATGGTTTAATATATTTTTAATTGCTTAAAAATAGACTGATGTATATAAATTTATCTTCTATCTTTTCTATCGTGCCTAGGGTTGCCGCCCCTCCATGTTTGAATGGTGAGTGTCCAGGCTACAGGGGTCTACATTTTATATCTCCAGGTTAGTCGTTGGTGAAGTTGGAGTTAATTATAAGGAAAACCAGAAAGGTTGGTTATTAAAATTACTTATGATTTTAAAAATAAGCTGGTTCTGATCAGTGATATGTTACAACTAGATTCGCAATGTCATACAAATATTCTCTAAAAATGTGTACCCACCCGTCGAGGTACAATACCTGAGTAATATATATTCATCTTTTTTCTTATGTACATATATATTCATCTCTATCTACCGGCCTTTGTCGTCTGTAATAATCCCCATTCTCATATTGTCTATCTCTTGTTATCTACAAACAATTTATATGCGTGTCGCTTTTTTTCAAACTAAAAATTGCGGCACCAAGGACCGCAACGAGATTTTATTGATGGTACATGTTTGAGATTCGTATTGCAAATCTAGGTATAACATATCACTGAATGCTACCTACATCTTATATTACAGAGTAAATATTAACTGATGCTAATACAGTATAAAATATCACTTAGTAAATAAAAATCCAGTGGATCCAATCCAGGTCAGATCCAGTGGACTCACCAGTAAAAAATAGGCCTCCCAATCTTTTCTGTAAGTTTTTCAGTGTCCTGTAAAAGGCAGATAACTAAGATCTTCAGTTCAACAATGAGATATGCAACCCATTCTAAATATCTTTACCTTTATTTGAACAGAGAGGACAACTTGCATGTTTATTATAAGCAGTTGATCCACTGGCTAACCCCTTAGTGGGAGATGGCGTGATGGAAATGATGGATGGATGTCAGGTCCAACCGAGCTCCTCCAGTTCACCTCACTTCTATATTATTTCACCATTTATGATTAAATGCTTTATTGCCTCAAAATTGCCATAAAAACTCAAAATTGTAAAGTCTTTTGCTGGCCCACTTTTCACTAGAAAGCGTCGCAGATCTGTGACAGACTCTCCCACCTCCTATAAAGTTCTAGGTTTAAAAGAGATGAATGTTAGAAGGGTAACCAATTTTGTTCATTGCATGTCTAGAACCTTTACTTTTGTGTATCCTATTTTTTTTTTTAACATACATAGACATTTCACACAGATCGAGCTAGTCCCAAACTAAGATGAATCTTGTATTATGGGTACTAATTCGACGATACACACATATACAATGCACTAAACACATTTACATGTAACACCCAGACCCAGGACAATTTGAAAAAGGTCATTCCTCAATCTGCCCTGGCCGGGAATCGAACCCGGGACCTCGTGACTCAAAGGCAAGAGTGTTACCTCCGCGCCACACCGGCTGACCTACTGTCCGTACGACCGACTATTATTTGAGACTTCTTAGAAATGGCGAGTAATTTCCAGAGATTACATCCAATATCTTAGAAATGTCAAATTTTCTTTCTTTCTCATGTGTCTCTAAACATTGGCTGTCCTAGCTTTTGCAGGACCCCGGCGAAGCAAATTCTGGGGCGTGGGGGCCAGAAACAATTTGGTTCAGGAATTTTAGGAAAAACCTATATTTCCAACCATCCACTCCGTCGAAAACTTCTTAATTTATTTATTAATTATTCTTATTTTCATCTTTAGAAATTTGATATCTTCAATAAAGACCACTATAATCTTCAAATCATTTAACCACCATACACTTATGTGTAAGTTTTGACACTTTTAAGGCTAGACAAGCTACATATTATCAAAAGCTTTAATTTAATGTTTTAAAGATACTCTATACGTAAATGATGTTCTTTTTTCATATCTTGGTATTATTTTGCCATTATCTTTGTGTGTTAGGCAGATCAAGGCAAACTGAAATCTGGAGGAGTGTTTAACGCTAAAGATGATTAGCATTTCACTGTCCAGGATAGAAAGGCTTAGTGATACATTGTCTGTGAGTCCAAGGTGCTACAGAGAGCCATCGGGAATAAATGAGTTTATTTACTTTGATGCTACTTTTATGCTGTGGAACACCCGGCAAAGAATTGATCTCTCTTGTGTAAAGGCAGGTGTTCGAAAAAATAAAGACGTTTTACATCTCAAATTCAGCGGTCCCATCCTGAATCTCTTAACTTTTAGATGGCACGGAGAAGACGGCTTGCATATTTATTACATGCAGCTGGTCTGCTGGCTACCCCACTTGTGGGATATGCCATGATGGTATAGTAGTTAACTGACTAAACATTAGAGATGCAAGGAATATTAGGCAACTATTCGGTATTTTGCCTATTCGGCAACATTTTTACTATTCGGTCGAATACCGAATATTTAGTCTATTATTCGGTATTCTGCCGAATAGTTTAAATGTAAAACTGGAAGGAACTAATAGCTTGTAGATTGTTGCTATTTCATTTTCAGCTGCAGATGCATAATTACTGATTCTCAAATATCTTATTCATAAATTTAATTTGATATGGAGTGAAACAATACAATAGTTTTATTGTTATTATTAATTTTGGAACACAAAAATTTCGAAAAAATGTACCGCGCTGCAAGTCTAGTACATTTATGTCTATGATGTACCAAACTACCTACACAAAGATTCGCAGTCGGGAGTACCACACTCTCTCACCATTGTTTTGCCGAATATTCGATTATTCGGCACATGATCTTGCACAATATTCAGTATTCGGCAAATATACTATTCGTTGCATCTCTACTAAACATAAATTAGACTAAAAAAGGGGAGTGTTTGTTGTGTTGAAATAAATAAAAAACAAAGTTTGAGAGCAAATATAATATGTATTTTTATAATTATTATAATAATAATAATAGTATGTGTAATAATAATAATATTTAATGTATAATTATTATAATAATATATAATACACATGGTTTACATACATTTATATTAATATTATTTTAATTCATAATATTATAATATTCCTACAACATAATATTAGGTGAGTTTATTTAATTATAATAATAATAATTAGAGCGACAATATTCATTCATTGTTGTATCAAATAAAATTATATATATATATATATATATATATATATTATAATATTATAATATATATAATATTATAATATATAGGTGAGAATCTCAGGATCAAAGTAGTCCTTTAAATGCATGTTTAACTCATCCATGATTGCGGCGTACAGACAGCTGAATGCGAACGTCAATCATCAAGCATCAAGCAAAAATCTTAAATATTACGGCGACAATTCGGAGCATTTTCCAAAGAAACATTCGAATGAATGCCTTCGTTACGTCTCATGGACGGGTAACGAAGGTATTCATTCGAATATTTCTTTGGAGAATTCTCCGAAAGATTGTCGCCCAAAGATTTAAGATTTTTGCTTGATGCTTGACGTTTGCATTCAGCTGTCTGTACGACGCCAATGGCAATATTGCGATACCAAAATGTGTACTTTTTTTACAGTTGACATCGATACCCATGATAGTAATGTAAAATATATGTAATAAAAAATATGATGTTTTTTGTGACAAAATATGCATTTCACAGGCCCGTGGGGAAAATTTAAGTGTTTTTGAAATAATTTCATAATCATTATCTCCTGATTCTCGACTGGCTGCACGTAGAATAGAAAATGTTGTATCAAAAGTGGAAAAAATAAGAAAAATTAATAAATAATATTTGTTTAAGGATCAAAAATGTCTAAAACATTAATGAAAATGTTGAATTTTAGTATCATTGTCTGACCTGACTAATTTTAGCCAATCACAGTACACCATTGAATTCTAATACAATTTGGCTTCCAATACATTTTTATTTTAAACTTTAGTTTCAAAAAAGGACAAATAAACGTGTTTTTGTATCAAAAGCAGACATAATGGTTTTAAGGTGCACCTAAGCATCAAAAGTAAGCAAACATATTTTTTTAATTATTTAGACAGTTTCAACAATATTGTTACGCATTTTTAATACATGTTTAAATAATAATCATCAAAATTAAATGTGATAAAAATACCGGATGGAAACCCTGGATTAGAATAGATGAAAAAAATTGCGGTTTTGTTTAAAATAAACTTTTTTGCATTCAGTCGACTTTGATTATTTTGAGTTTTCCATTTGTGATTTATATTATAGATATCGTAGAAACTAAAATGTCATTTAATAATAAATATATACATACATAAGAATAATAATTAATAGGCAGATACGTCTTATTCTATTTTTACAAAAGTATGTCTTTCCTTGCTCATAAAAAAATAAAGGAAATTATTTGTATGGTGGTTGTGTGAATGAAATATTTCGTATATCATTAATTAAGAGTTAAATGATAAAAATAAAACTGTAAAACACATTGAGAATTATTGAAAAATACGTAATATTAAAGATCAATTTGACACAGCAATTAATTAAGATAAAAAAGTGAAAATTTCAATGTTTGTCTCACAGCACGAACATTGTTCGCAAAAATGTGTTTATAAATTTGATTGTATAAATTGAACAGTTTTAAATATTTTATTTAAATTTGAATATTGTCTAAACTGTAGACAAAAACGATAAGATATGATATTACAATTATTTTATACTATTTTTTAATTTTATTTTTTATTTTTTAATTTTTACTCAACTGAATATTTTGCTTGAAAATTAAATTCACATATTTCTTTAACATAAAGAAATTTCAAAAATATAGTTTGTGGAAATTGAGAGCTGAATAAAACAGTCCAACATCAAATCTTTTACATAAAGATTTTTTTTTATGATTAACTAAAATTATATTTAAAATTGAATTACCGATTGAAAATTACAAATTTAAGCCTTTATTATTTACTCAAAACGTATTATTAAGAATGGCTAGTGGAATTTTCATATTTATAGTTTAATTTTAAAAAAAACTTAAAATTCGCCGCCCTTGCGGTGGTTTGTACCACAAAACGGCGCTAAGTAAATTTTCCAGATTATTATTATTATTATTGATTTGTATTTCATTCAGTCAACCAGATCTTTAAATTAAAAGACCAGAATAATAAAAATCAAAACATAGTTAAAATTTAGAAATGAATGTATAAAACTAAAACTATGGATGGCAAAATTGCAAGGAAAGATCAAATTGGCTTCAAACACGTTCATAAAATGCTGCATATACAAATATAATAGAATTAATACTTCATATTTCATAATATTTACACAAAAATCAACCTTATTTGACACAATATCAATAAAATGGAGTTGTCTAAAATGTATTATAATGGTTATTCATAAAAGTTTAATAAATCTATTTATTTATTCTTTACACACATTATTCAAAATCTCTGAAAGAATAGGACAGTTTGTTATATGTTCATTTTTTATGGTAGCTTTTATCAGACAAACAATATGAAAACTAACATCCTCTGTATGAACCCTCACCTGACTCCCTAGACAAACTGCACTTGGCGTTAGACTACAAACGAATTTTCGACAATAACCGCTACAATATAATTACATGGTACATTGTAGGTAGATTGTCGAAAAGTTCGCCAGTAGCTGATTGCTAAGCGCGGTTTGTCTATGGCCATTGTAAAGCAAGTAATGGGATAATGAAATAACACTTAATATTTTACAATTTTAAAAATATTAGTTTTCTAGAAAATATGTCAGAAATTAAGAGATAAATTGAAGTATTTAAAAATTAACTGCAAAAGACATTTTTTTACAATATTGTGTCAAATAAAGTTAAAAATACATACATTTATTAAGAAGATTTCCTCATAACATCATTTCTTAGAGATACAAAAGAAAAAATGGTAAAAATGCAATTTCCATACATATTAAAATTTTAATTCTATAACATAACTAACATACAGTTTTCAAACATTTATGTATTCAAAAAACAAATAAAATATGAGAAAACAGACAAACGTGGACGACATTTTTATTTATTTATAATTTAATTTTATTTATTAAAGTATAGGCCGAAATATTTATTTATTCTTTTATTTATTAACATTTTTTTATTACTTATTTATTTATTTACTCTATATTTACAAATTGTATACACATTTATTTATTTAATATTAAGTTATAACACATTCAAATATTATTTATTTTATTTTTATTTTAATATGCATATAATTTTATAATAAGTGAATCAATATTGTGTTAAAAATTTGTTATTTTTTAATTCAAATTTTTATGAAAAAATATAATAAAAATTGAAATCAATTCCCTTTTTTATATATATTAGATATAAATATATATATCTATAAAATACATAATGATGAAGAGAAACACAAATGAATAAAAAAAAAATCGAACCAGATTATGCCGATTTGTAAATATTGTGAAATATTGTGACACCCTATAATTTAAATTAATTTATCTCAAATTTTGTAGAAAAGTGTGTAATAAGACGAAAATTTCATAAAAATGTGATAAGTACTAGCTAAAATTGTGTTCCTTTTTAATTTAAGATAGATATATATATATACACATACAAATAATATTATTTTCATATATTTTATATATATTTCATGATATTATTAATATTTCCATTATTTATTTAATTTTATAGATATTTTGGGGGGCAAGAAATTGTACCATTTATATATTTTTTTATTAATTATTAGTTGAATTTCCATACATATTTCATATCATAAGAATTTGTGACATTTGTTGAAAAAAATTGTAAAAGAATCAAAAACATATTTTTATGAGGCAGGTAAATTGAAAAAAAAATTAAAATATTTATTATTGACTAATTGATAAAAAGAAAATTTTAAAAAGACACAAATTGCAAAAGAAATATACAAGTAAGAAATTGGAGTTTAATCTGTTTTCAAAAAGAAGAGGAATGAAAAAAATTAGGTTTTTTAAAATGTAAAATGTCCAAACACATATTTTCATAGACAAAAGACAGAATAGGCTAATACATACAAAATTAATATTTTTTTATTAATTTGTTTTGAGAATATATTTATGGATAAATATAGGGAGCACATAACATATACATAATTATATATTTAAAACATTAATATTTTTATATTCTATCTAAGTTACATACATATTTTTATTTATTTTTTTATTATTATTATACGATCAACATTTATTATTATTATCATTCATGTGACATTTTAAATAACAACATAGGTATTTATTTTATTTTATATACAAATACAATAATAATGTAAATCATTTATGTACGTAGCAGATATTAAATAAATATACTGATTATTTTTATTACATTTAATTTTTTTAAACATTTATGACACAGTATCACATGCATAATTATAATATTATATTTAAAAATACAAAAAAAAATAATAAAAGTAAAAAAAAAAACAATAAATATATAAAATTAATGTTCAAAAATAATATTATGGCATTATTTATTGTTTTTAAATAAAAAAAAGTTTAAATTCCAATATATTAATAAAAATACAATAATAATAATAAAAAAGGGAAATGCTTTGTTTGTTCATTATTCAAATTGATATAAAATAAAAATAAATGCAACAATAATAATTATTGAATCACACATTTTGACATGGCAAGATATTTTTTAATGTGGCAATGCATAATATAGATTTCAAAAATGGAATAATTTTAACAAATAAAGTAGTATTTAAAAATGGAATAAATTGCACAAAAAAAAATAATTTATCCTTGTATATTTTGATGATGATTTTGGATGATTTGTTTCTTTAGCGATTCATTGACCGTCTGAAGGGGGGGGGCTGGTAAAATATTCTTTTTCACTAAGAAATTCATGACTAATTGAAATGTTTTTTGATTAGGGGTGTGTAGGTTGGATATATTAAGAAACTAGTAATGAACAACTTTTTTCTCAATTTAACCGATACACACACCCCTAATTTAAAATGTTTTTGATATTCCAAATAGTTGTTCATTTATTACATAAAAAAAACAGTTAGTTGCAGAGCGGGTTTTGCATCTTGACAACAGATATAATTACTCTTTGAACAAATGCTTGAGACAAATCAAATAGTTCCTAATATATTTTTACAGCATTGAAAAGCAGTTTTATGTATTGCCAACATCAAATATAATTATATATATTAATATTTTGAGGTATAAAAAAGCAATATACACATATCTAAGTAATAGTATAGTCTTGTGATAATTATTAAAATAAAAAATAAAATACTTAAATCTAAAGTTTTTTTTATAAATTTACAAGTCTTGTAATGCTTTTAATTAGGTAAAAATAATTCTCAAGAAAAATGTTGAAATTTTATTTAATTTTCAAACATATTATGAAAATGTATTTTTATTTAAGTAAGTAGAGTTGAGGTATATGAATGATGTTTAAAGAAAAATTGTGGGGGATACAATATGTTTTTTTTATTTAATCCAGTAATTTGCGATGTCAGTAAGTACATGATAAATTTAATTAAACTTTTTAATGAATTTGAAAAAGAAATATATATCTGATAACATTTTTCTTTAACTGCATTCTTCTAAACATGTCAATAAATTCATTTCTAATAATTTTATTAAAATAAAATAAAAATAATAGTTAAGAAAAGAGATTAATTAATAATAATAAAACTTATTTAAAATTTTCATAATTAAAAATAAAATATACATACGTAAAACTTATAACTAAAAATAATCACAGTACATAGATAGAGTTAGGCAAAAAATTAGAAATGTCTTTTATTTTCTATCTATCTATGCAAAAATTAAAATAAAATAATAAAAATATTTTTAAACACACACGCCACTCAGCTTGTCACATTCATTTGAACGATTGTTGATGAATTTTTTAAATCTTTTATATGGGTGACGGGGTTTTGGAAATTAATACAATTTAAATGAATTCTATGTCATATCTCGAGTGTCAAAACTAATTTTCTCTATATCACACGAGATCGTCGTCCGAGAAGTAGAGTTCGGATCAGAAATCCAGCTCTCCATAGCTGGACGATAATGAGGATCATGTTTGACCGTCTTCCAATGGCCTGAATCTAACGAATCCATCTTGAGCTACTAACATGCTTCCACCACCTCGTTCGTCATTTTCAGGCGTTTGCTCAAAATTTTGACCACCGCCATTACGATTTTGATTCACGGCATTAGTAAAACTCCTCTCATTAGGATTTTCAGAAAAACCGTATAAATCCGTAGATTTAGGACGGTCTTGATTATTAAAAACGTGATTACCGTTTTTTCCTCTTTTTTGTGAACCGCTAGAATTCACCATAGACGTTGTAGGAGAGCTTGTACCCCTTCCTCGTCTTTGAGAATCTCGACCAGCGTTTCCTTGAAGAATCATCGCATTTGGGTCGTAATAATTTCGCATCGGGTTCAATGTTTGTATCCCTGACGTGTGAAATGACCCGGTATCCGAAGGATACGCAAATTCACTTGTTTCGTTCATATGTGGATGGTGATAGTGATGAACATTCGGATCGTAACCGAGAGTCATACAATTCTGTTGACCTTTTTGGTTAGAATTTTGTTTTCTATGTTTCTTACGCGGATTGCTTAAATTATGTCCGCTATTATTTCTCGAAGACAATCTTTCAAACGACATGTGTTTGAAATTATTCTGAGATCCGCGTATGGAATTATTTCCGTACGCACCATTTTTATGGTTTATATCTCTCACGAAATCAGAATTGCTACCGTATTGGATTACATTATATTCGTGATCAATAGAGTCACTTCCTGACGGGTCTATACTTTGAATAGCTGGTTCGCAATTGGAATAGTGTTCTTCTGAAGCGGATACGTTATCTAAGTAGCTTTGCATGTGAGAAGCATTCCCTTGATTATGTGCCTTTATAAGGTGGTTAGTAACACCCTGACTAGATGTTGCATTGCTTGATTCCGTCGAACTGCTATGGGCAGCATTTGCTATGGAACTATGACCGGAATAATTCTCAGCCAACGAACCATTATCACAGTTAGTTAAAGAGTTGATTTGAAACCTCTGTCCTTCCATTCCGGATGAACAATATTGGTCAGGTACTCCTTGAAGATGCGGACCTAAAGCTCCAGCATCATAAATAGGTTTTCCTGTTCTTAAAGTGTAAGTATGAAGATTGGTGTTAGCATTGCAGATTGCTGGGTAGTCGGATTCGAATTGTTCATTGCTAGAGCTTGCAGTGCAAGGGAATAAACTGAGTCCAGGAATTTTATGACCGTCAGTTTTCTCGTGTTGCAAGCTTGCCACAATACCAACCTTTAAACTAATAACCCACGAAATTAAAGCCACAATGGTAATTTCAATAAGTCTCAACGAGAACTGATATCCCCACTGCAGCCAATTGAATTTAGTCATATTGAGTTGAATATTGATACCAAATATTCCGTAAATTTGAAGGATTGCCAATAAAACAAACAACATCGCTGTAGCTAAATTAATGTGAATAGCTTGGTACAAATTCTGGAAGCCATGGATATACGAATGTGACTTTCTCTGCAATATTTTCTTCAATGTTCTATAAACGTACAAATACATTAATCCAAGAATCAGTGCGATCAAAACGTAGACAATTTGACAAACGAGTCCAAGAATTCTCTTCTCCATGGAATCCAAATTCTTTGAAACTGATTTTGTATTTTCGACCATGTGCAGTATGATACAAAACATAATGTGTAATATTCCACCTATAATAATCGTTCTAGGTCGTACGATCATCGAATAACAGCTGTTTTTGAAATTGATGCTGTTTGTCAAAAGGAATAAAACTGATGCTGCAAAAGCGATACTTAAAAATATTTCGGGAATATGTAAAAGTATCTCGCTTAAAAACATTGGTAATGAATTGTTGATGTTGTAAGGATCGTAGCACATATAGAAAATACGCATCAGACAGACCAACACTAAAATCAGATGTAAGATAATAAAGTAGTATTGAGTAAAGAGATGTGTAAATTTGTTGTAACAGATGATTTTGAAGATGGAATAAACTGCGAGAATTGTGAATATGCATGTAGCCAGATAGATATGAATATACCAAGCAACAGGCCACGTAACTCCAACATTATTCTGCTGTTGGCTCACAGAACTAGATCCTTTAGTGGGTTTTGGTTGCACTTTTCCTTCACTATTCACATTTGCCAAATTGTGCAGACGTTCCGTCGAAACTTCATAATCTTTCAAAACGTTTGTTGTCAGAGTTGCAGTGGCCTGTTCATTATTTTTCCCGCTTGCGTTATCTTGAGCGTGTGGGTCTATAGCTTGATGATTGACGTGTTTGCTTGTGGCAAATTGAAGATTACGCCTTGTATTTGATTCTCCACCATTATCTACAATTAATGGTCTATCTAAATTACCCATATCAGGACCTAACACAGGCAAAACTGAACCTTCAGTGGAAGATTCTTTATCGGCAATGGTTCTTTCAATTCCTTGCCCTTTGTTGTTGTTTGGTTTTGGTCCTGGGAAAGTAAGAATTGTACTCTGATTTTTGGGGATGGATTCAAACTTGGGAAGCTGATCTTGATTTGAAGTTGCTGGTTTTGTTGTAACAGTTCTCAGCAAAACTTCAGGTAAATCTGCTTTACGTCCATTGGATCCCGATAAAATTCTTGATATTGTTGGAATGTTGAGTGAGTTGGGGACGTAGTCGGTAAAGTTTGCTTGATCCGGAGAACTGAGGGATCCTTGGGAACGAATGTCATCGATGGAGAGTCCAGTGGCGTCCAAAGAACCATCAGCATTAACCTAGAAAAATAATAGTAAATGGATCAGAAAACTATATCCTCAGCAAGTGTTTTGAAAATATTATATAAGCTTGAAGCTGTTAGGGATGGCAAGAGTCCAATAGTGTGCTCAAAGAGCAGCTGGCAACAGCAAGTATTCAATTTATATTATAGTTTAAGACTTGGTTTAGAATAACCAAATGTTTAAGAAACATCAAGGATATCCTGAAAATTTAAAATTTAAAGTCAATAGTCTTGACCTAATTGAGAGAAATTATTATCAATTTTTATTTCTGTGATTAGTAGTTTGATACAAGTTTCAGATTTCCAATTTGAATATTCCCGCTTTATATCTAGTCCACTATTCAAGCATATTCAAGCACAAGCATCTTGCTGGTTAATAATAAATTTGATTTTATTTCACACCCATCTTTAGTTTGGTTAAAATTATATAAATTTAAACCACGAAACTACCATATAGGGCTTGGAAAAGACATTTTTTTTTAAAGATATATCTGGGTTTTGTCATAAACCCAAATACAACCTTATACACCTTTCACAGTAAGCTACTAAAAGCTTGTGTCGTGAAAGGGGAGTTTGCCGGCACCTGGTATCGAACCACGGACCCCTTGTTCACGAGGCCGAGACTCTACCTCCAGGCTACCGACGAACTCAAAACAATGTTGCCTTATTTAGTAGTGCCCCGGATGGGACTTGAACCCGCAACCCATCTTGTCGCAAGATGTACTTTGTCCAATTAAGCTACCAGGCAACTTGCCAAAGGCTCCAATTTTTCTCATATAAACCCCAATGACAGCTTGATGAGTAGGTATTGTTTTTAGTTAAAATTGTTGCATAATAGCCTTGTTATGCACATTTTAACTGAAAGATAATCTGTCATCAACAGTTAATGTTCCTTTTAAGGGTGAAATAAAAGGGATTTAATTATTTACCTTGTGGCTAGGAGTGTTGAGAGCTTTCTTCTTCTGTTGAGCGTCATTGCTGTTGTTATTATTGTTAAGATTCGGGTTACTCGGAATAGGTGGCGATGGCACTTGAGCTGACGGAGTTTCCTGGAACATAAAAATAAATTATGACTCATGTTTTATTCAATACAATAACAGAATGACAAAAAAAAATATTATTGAATGCGTGTAGGCTATCATTTTCATCTTGTTTATTTATTTATTCATTCTTTACTGTACATTGATTACAAACAATTACATAGCAGGTATACATTCAAATTAGATACAATCAATATACAGAAGGTGAGTTTATCCCAAAGGTGCGATCTCTTCCAACTAACCCAATTTACTGGCCATCTTCAGGCTAATTATAATGAAATAAATGAACTTGTATTGTTTTATATTACCTGTCCAGGTCTAATGGGGATTCTTTCGTGTCCTGGAACTAAAGAAGGAGGAGGAATGGGTCTTCTGTTTAGATAGCTACCACTTTCTGCATTGGTTCCTGTAAAAATACGAAACATTTTAAAAGAATGATTAACATAACATAATATGCATAGACAATTCACACAGATCGAGCTAGTCCCAAACTTAGATATGAATCTTGTCTTATGGGTACTTACGCAACGATACACACATATACAATGCACTGAACACATATACATGTAACACCCAGACCCAAGACAATTTGAAAAAGGTCATTCTTCACTCTGCCCTGGCCGGAAATCGAACCCGAGACCTTGTGATTCATAGGCAAGAGCATTACCTCTGCGCCACACCGACAAGTCTGATTAGGGATAGGCAGAGAGAATGGAACGTCTAATAGATCTATCTTTACACACTTCCTTGGTAAAGTGGTTGTTATTCATGGAATAACAACCTATTCTTTAAACAAACTAATATAATACTTTGACTGCAGGTTCATAACTCTAAAGTATTTAAGTCAATGAAAATTGAATTAGTAAAATAATTTTTAACATACCTCTAAGAGTTGGTTTATCAGCGAAAGGGTTCAGGTACTCTGGAGGCAAGGGAGGAGTGAAGAAAGATCTGGAAGGAGGTGCATATGATGGAGGGGCACCTGCAGAAGCCAGGATAGAAGCGCCATGATGTTGCGGAGGTCTGAAACAAAAATGAATAAAAACATTAATTCGATATATATTTGTGTTCAGTAAAAGTTCACGAATAAAAGACATTTAATCTCTCCTTAAAGTCTCCAGTTTAGTTGCAGTACCTACATTTTTTTTAAAGATATATCTGGGTTTTGTTATAAATTGTTTTCATCCCGTGGAGCACCCGGTAAGGAATTGGTCTCCCACTCTTCTCTATAAGTTTTCGAGTGTCCTGTAAAAGGCAGGTGTTCGAAAAAATAAGACATTTTACATCTTAAATTCGGCGATGAGGTTTGCCACCCATCCTGAATGTCTTGATTTTATATTGGCACGGAGAAGACAGCTTGCATGTTTTATATGCAGCTGGTCTGCTGGCTACCCCACTTGTGGGATATGCCGTGATGGTATAGTAGTAGTAGTAGTATAAACCCAATTATTATTAACCCCTTATACACCTTTCACAGTAAGCTAAAAGCCTGTGTCGTGAAAGGGGAGTTTGCCGGCACTTGGGATCGAACCACGGACCCCATATTCATGAGGCCGAGACTCTACCTCCAGGCTACCGACGAACTCATATACCTGGGTTTGTATGTATACCTGGGTATATAATAAGTTACTATGTGGTATACCATTGTACATTGAACTAAGTTGTATTCCCTTCCTCTTTCAATAATTATTTTTTAAAATAAATTAAAAAAAAATATATATAAGCTACCTATCTTGGGATGCGACCTATCTTGTATATTTTTTTTTATTGGTACGGAGAGAAGAACCTGCATGTTTTTCACATGTATAACTCTGCTCGCTACTCTACTTGATGCCATGATGGTATAGATCATTTTAGCCAGATAAAAAGTCAAAGCAACAAAAATTCCTATTTGTCACATAGCCAGGCATAAAAACTGGAACAGCAATTATTCCGGGTAAAAGTTTACGGTAGACATAATTTCTGTTTCATCTAAGTTTTTATCCCGATCTGATCGAATTGGGGGAGGCTGTGGATATTTCCAATTACAACAAATACCTATATATAAATAAAAAAAGGTTAGATATGTTGTGTTGCTGAAAAATCGCGACGATTATTCATTAGATCTTTCGCAACTAAATTGATTTATTTTAAATCATATACGACGTGAGCCTTTCTTTAACATGTTAACAAAAAAGTATGACAGACAACAACAATAACAAAAAACAACCACAAAGCATCAACACAAACCTAACAACAAAAAGATATAATTGAAAATAATTATTATTGTAGTAGGAACGGTATATTGTAAAAGAAGATCATCGAGGTTGTCTATAACTCATTGGGCGCCAATATGATATGCGGGGGGAGGGGAGAGACTGAAGAGGTTGGGTGGTAGAGAATATATAAAATAATAAACAAATGGTCTCAATTAAAATATATAGTGAAGGTGTATAAATGAGAGACGACAAGTTATATGTAAATCAATGGGCGAATGTGTAAATGTTGTGTACAAAAGAACACTTCAAATCATAATATCGATGAAAATATATAGCTAATGGACATCATTATATTTTTCAACGTTTTCTCGTCGCGACTTTTCGCAGCAAATGTGCACAACTTTTCAACCCCATTGAACTCCACAACCCCCTCTTTTACCCGCTACTGTCCTGTCTTCTTTGAGCCTCGTAGCTTTACAACTTTTAATTTCACCCAAGTAACTAACTGGGACCGTAAAGTAATGCCCTGTAGTATTAAAAGACAAAACGTACCCTGTATTTCTACCTGAAAAGGAATTGTTTTTGTTATAATCATCATGAAGAAAGTTTTTCTTCTATTTTTTGATAGCCCCTGTGAAGTTTTCCCCTGTGAAGAACGTCTCATTTTTTTTCTGTAAGCTTTCTAGTGTCCTGTAAAAAGCTCGCCGGGCAGAAAACTACGATTTATAAATTAATTAAATGTGTTGTGAATGAATTAATTAAAAATGTGATTGTTTTAATGTAAAATTAATTAAATGTTTTGTGAACAAATTAAATGTATTGTGGATAAAATATGTGCAAATAAGTCACGATGGTTTGGACATGTTGAGCGAATGCACGATGAAAGGATGACAAAGAGGGTGTATTTATCCGAAAGAAGGGGTGCAAATTTCCAGAAAGGAGCTTCAGAGCCGCCGCGCCGTCTGCCTGGAACAGACTGCCCACAGACCTGAGAGAGAATCAGTCCACAACCACATTTCGAACCAAGTTGAAGACGTTACTGTTCGGGAGAAGTCACGGCGCCCTTGAGATGGTCACGGATCATTAAACGGCGCCACATATAAATAGTCCGATTATTGTTATTATTATTATCAAGGAAGCGCGGATGACCAAGAACTACGTGGCTTGAGCACGTGGATCAAATTCCAAAGGACGAGTGCGAGCTGAGTAAGAGAAATAGGCGTGCATTTATGAGAAACTGGATGAATGTATAGAGGAAGAGAAGGAAGTGTGAAAGGAAAGATCTATATGGCGCTCCGTTCTCTCTGCCTTCCCCACCTGGGACACGGCGTGCGGGTATAATAATAAAAAAATAAATTCTATCAAATATTTTCAATCCATATCAGTGTACTACCCATAAGAACAAAAGGACATTGTGTTATACTTATAATGCAATATTATTATATATAGACCGAATGTAGGTGTCGCTGTGTTGTCTTCTCCGTTAAATTTATTTATTACAGTAGTATTATTATTAATAATAATAACATGTAATAATGAAATGATGCCATCTCGCTCTCATCATCAACATAACGATCGCATTACGCTTTAACGGGACGTCAAAATAAACGACAGATACTTTGCGAGTACGATGAAATATGATATATTCTCTCTTTTTAAATAATACGTCTCTGTTCCTATAAAATCATGTTTTCTTCATTGAGTAACGGATGGATATTGAAACATGCATAATTTGTTAGAATGCTTTCTCACGAAAGGAAAATTAAGAAGAAGAATACCGAGTATTCAGCAGCGATGAGATAATTATGTCACCAATTTTAAATTTCTTTTTTTTTTCGGAATTGAGAGAATGACTTGTATGTTCTTTATATGCAGTTAGTCCCCAGTCTTCATCTGGGAGCCGCAATATTTAAAGCCTAAAACTCCTTCAATGAATTAACAGCCAAAATGTGAAGATATAAGCCTTCATTTTCTTAGAGAGACCCCAAAACAGAAAAGATATCCTACAATTTTCTGTAAGTTTTGCAGAGTCTCGTAGAAGACAAGTAATCTATAAATATCACGTAAAAAATAATATCTACGATTCTTACTAATATTTTATTTATATTGCACGGAAAGGACTATCTGTGTGTTCATTACATTTGGTGAATCCAGTGCACACAAGGCTTGTAGAATGTACGCAATGGATGGAAAGATAAAATTAAGATCATAAAAAGGTTCATTTTGACGGGTATATATTCAAATTTGGAATATTAATACGTCAAATTCAAAATAAATAATACATCACCTTCTACATCGTGTCGTCTCACTCACATTGTACTTGAAGTTAAGTGCGTCTAAAGGAGATAACTATAAGAATGTATTTCAGTACTAACGTTGTTGAACGCGTAACACTATTATTATTCGGTGAAAAAAATATCAGAAAGAAAATGTTTTTACCGGTAAAATATCATAAAGATCGTTATTTTTTAACATCGTTTTCTAGAATAGGTCTACAAAATTAAATAAGAAAATTATATATTATTTTTTGGTTGAAAATTTGTCAGCACTATAAAATTATGTAAAATAAACACAGGGAGGAAATCAGTCGACTTCTTTAATAAAAAAGAAAATGCATATTGTTCCCTTTTGTGGTCTTAAAAGGAAAGACAAATGGCGAAGAAAGAAGTTGTCGGTGGCCCGATGCTCAAGTCTCTTAACTTCAATTAAGAGATTCCAGGTTCGAATTTACAACAAACTACTACAACATAAGTAAATATTTAACTAAATTTAGATAATCGCTCGAAAATGGTGGACGCTCCATCGAAACCGCGGTAGCGAAAAGCTCATAAAAAATAATAATTATACATAGTTACTAAATCAGTATCAATACATCGTAGTTTATTTAATTTCATTGTTGCTATAAAACTAGTTTTCATCCCACAATCTAGGGTTGTTCATGAGTCACATTGGCCTGAACTTGATACTGTATAGTGTAGTTTAGCATCGATTCTTCAATAAAATTATTATTCTCTTGATATGAATTGAATCATGATAATGGATAATAAATATCACGTGACAATTGAAATCATTGCCATAATAAATAAAAAATCAACTCTACATTATTTTTGTCATAATAATAATATTTTCTGTCTCCACTGGCAATACATAAATTCATCTCAAGTACCTGCCTATTCAATGTTAAACCCACGCTTTAGATGTGGAAAGAGACACGTGTCAAAATAACAATCATATTTAATACAACAGTGACAGAATTAATTGTGATTTAACAGTCACAATTGTAAGAGCAGAGTTGTTAATTATTTTTATTGTGTATAATATTTAGATGAGCTGTAAAAATACCTAAACCATACACCATCATGCCATATCTCACAAATGGGGTAGCTAGCGGGCCAACTAACGGGCCAATAACGCTCCGTGCTAATAAAAGTTACGACATTTTGGGTATTGAAATATCTTTATTTCTCTGATATTTCAGGAGTCCAAGGACTCCTATTTATCCGTTTAGGTGAAGATTTTTTTTTAATATTTGGACTCTCTCTATTCTAATACAACTATGCCAGTGTTGGCATCTCCGATCCTACCACGTCAGTGACATTTTGGGTAAGTGGTATACTTCATCCCTGATGTCTTAAAATATGATGTTTTATGAATAATAATAACTAGACAACTTTTTTAAGATGCGCCGTTTTGTGGAAAAACCACCGCAAGAATCATTCAAGAATCGCACCTCCTGAACAATAGGGTTTTTAACCTCACCTTGAACACCTCCACAATCTCCAGAGTTTGCAAATGTCTGCCTTTCAAAAGACACTCTAAAACTTACAGAAGAGAGTGAGAGACTTATTCTTTAGCTGAGATTCCACGGCTAAAATCACGTTTTTTTATAAACGCGCTCTCTATGTACAGTCTATATATTGAATATATTTAATCTAAAATAATGTAATTTAATGTACAATAATTGCTTGTTGTCGATGCTTAAAGTCAAAAATTAATTAATATAGGTACCTACTGGCTTTTAAACATAGCGGGGTGAACGCCGAGCGGAACGAACCTCACACTTTTTTGGGAATTTTTAAACATTTTCTCTAATGTAATTAATAATAAGGAAGATAGAAAAAAAATTTTATTCACGAGCACGTCACATTGGTTATCCAAAATTGTTTGTAGATTGATGGAAACATATCGAAATAAGAATTTAAGGATTGCTTTTGTTTTTCATTAGTTATTTCCACTTCCGACTATTTCGCCTGGTATTTTTGTGTAAATTTTGATTCATCACAACCTGTATTTTATCGTAAATATAAACTGTTTTTTTTTTCACAGTTTTCAAACTGCTACATTTAATCATACATTATTAATTTGTCGCATTGTGAAAATAAAATCACTGTGAAATAATACCACAGCGAGTCATCATTGTTGAAAAAAAAAATCATTAATTCCGTCACCATAAACGTTCACAAATAATTTCTCCCGCTGTGAAAATTGTGAAAACAAAAGGCCTTTTTGTATATATATATTTACAAAACAAGTACCGTCGTATATATATTTTGAAGCACAGAACAATATATATATGAATATTTTGTATGTATACTATAATAAAGGACACCATTGGTTGTATTTTTGGTGTGCGGTGTTAAGGTCTAATTGACCAATTTGTTTTGTGAACAAATCACATAAAACATCACCTTAGTTCCTAATGTATGTAACAATATACCAAATGCGACAGTTCACACTACTCACCCCTACAGAGGAAGGTTGGGTAACATTGGAAACATTTTAATTTATTATCGACAATTCATATAAGATTTTTTTACCGTAACCAGCGAACGCTTATACACAAATGTCAATCTTTTTAAAATGAAAAGAATTTTCGATAAATAGATCCATTTTCGGATTCTGCTACCAACTTATTCCTTCTCTACAATAAAAGCTCGTTTTTTGTTGTAGGTCTACTTTGTTTTCACGACATACGCATATTATTTCTGACTGTAGATTTTAGATACCTATATAATAAAGCCAAAAAAAAATGAAATCGTTATTATTTTGGATTTACGAATTTTCAGTGCATATTATATTAAAAACATCTTTACCATTTTGCTAATCGTATTCTATACAGCGATGTGCTTTTCAATTAAGTAAAAAGCACCGCATGTCTACAAAAGATAAACTGTAGGTATATTGTCTGAAATTGTTGTACAAAAACGACGAGATCGTGAAATATCTTAAAGCTCTATACCAAATTTAAAAATTTGGCGACGGAGGGATTAGAAACTAAAAATTTTCAGGTATCTTTTTGAAATTCTTACCACATCTGTGCACTATGCCATCGATTTTTTCTTCTTCCGTATTTTTCACGCTTGTTTTGAGCAACTTCATCTCAAGCGTTTGTTTCATAATCTAAAATTATTTAAGCTTGATAAGACTCATAGATTTGAAAAAAAACGTCGAGAAAAATCGGCGTGTAATAAACATATGAGTCATCGATATCTGTGCCAATAAAAAAATAAGACATTCTAGAATAGTGGAAAAATCAGATAATGTTTCTAGGTGTTATTTTTAGATTCAACAATTTAAATATAAAATAAAGAGACGGGAATTTAGATCTTAAAGAAACGAAACAGATTTGCCTTGAAGAAAATCTTAATTGGATTTTAAAATCAATTATCTCTTAACAATTAAATATATTTCAAAAGATAACAGAATTATTAAGAAACAAAAGCAAATCAATAGAATAATCTTCTTGTGGGAGTGAAGCAGTCAGCGCGACGTTCATTTGTTCAGCAGTCTTGCATAAATTATTATACTTCATAATAAAACAATTGCCTCCGAAAAAAAACAAAAGAACTATAAATTATCATTTCCAATGCAGAGATAATAACTAGCCTGCGTTGCTATTTTGTTGTTGATGAATTCTAAACAATGTATTTTACTATAATAGGAAACAAAACAACATCAAAGTTGCGTATTTCAATTGTCTTCAGTCTGTTTGGAAAATTCAACATTGACAGAGCTGGTACAAAATATATACCTATTTAAAAATATGTTTTTATTTATTTATTTATTCATTCTTTCCTGTACATTGATAACATACGATTTCATTGAAGGCATACATTCAAATTAAATACAATCAATATACAGAGGGCGAGTTTATCGCAAAGGCGCGTTTTCTTCCAGTTAACCCAAGAATTTAATTGTGAATTGTCCATAATATAAAGTTATGTTTCGATTTTTTATACAACTACTCAAATACAGTACATCTCCAAACATCCTCACAGCTAGAAATATGCTTGTGTCGTGAAGGCTAAATAGATTTGCAGTATGATTTGAGCCCGTAACCAACTGTGAAGTCTGAAACTCTACCACTTGTCTGCCGATAATTGCATATTAAATAATTTCTCTTCGTCCTTATCTATCCTTACTTATCTGTCCTTGAAAATTGGATCTAGGTATATAATCCACAAAGTCAAGATATATAATCTTCTAATCCTTTATTTTTCATTCTCTTTACCTCCTCTTCAATTAATTCACTGTATTTATTACATGCAGCTGGTAAGCTGGCTACTCCACTTGTGGGATATGGCCTGATCGTTTAGTAGTAGATTTTAAAAATATGTCATTATATTTTTTAAATAGCACGTTTTGGAAGTGAGTTCTTTAAAATAATCATAATGGTATCTACGATTGCGTAAAATATGCATGTATATTGTATACAATTGAACGTTGTCCCTGCCCACTCATTCTCGCAACATGCCAAATCCATCATGGTATCATCCTGGTAGGTACATATCATAATAACTTCCTCAATGAAATGTTACGAATGTGTTAAAAAATCAGTCATTTGTCGAAACTCATGGGACTTAAATAATCTAACCATTGAGGTGACTCGAGAAACGCAGAATTGATCTGAATGTAGGGGATTATTTCTGCCCTGTGCTCTCAACGAGAACATTGAAAGGCAATTTTTTTATTTATTTATTCTACAGAGACACACACAGAGAGTTGAAAAAACATTCATAAAAACAAGAAAAAAAGACACATTAATGCAACATTTCATCTAACGAAAAATATTTATCATTTCATGCAACGAAAAATACCTAATTGCAAATATGGCCAACATACAAACAATTCCGCGATCTACATATACTCTACTTTCTATAGAGAGAACAAGCGCTGCCACATCACACCACTGCTTAAGGAGCTACACTGGCTTAGAGTCCCAGAGAGAGTAGAGTTCAAGCTGTGCCTCACGGTCCACAAAGCCTTGAACGGCACAGCACCTCTATGCCTCGCTGAGCTATGTCCCCTCGACGAAACTCTGAGGCGACCACTGCGATCAGCTTCCACCGCTGTAAACAAGCTTGTGGAGCCCAACAGGGCAAACACTTCCAAATTCGCAGAGAGGAGCTTTAGCGTTGCGGGGCCAACTGCCTGGAACCGATTACCAGCGGATTTAAGAAAGAACCAGCCCACTGCAACGTTCATGACTAAGCTGAAAACACTGCTTTTCAAGAAAAGTCATGGCGCCCTTGAGATGGTCACGGATCATTAAACGGCGCCAAATATAAATTGTCTTTATTATTATTATTATTTCTCTACAACATCCTAAAGCACAATTTCCCTCAGTACCTTTTTGCGTTTTGAATATTTGTCTTCACATGGACGTCCTCTGAGATCTCAGAATAACCAGTTACTTGCCGTCCCTGCCCACACCACAACCTTCTTCAGTTCATCATTTACGACCCATGCAATTTGAATGTGGAATAATCTACCTTGCAATATTAGAAATTCCTCTAGACGCTACACGTTTTTAAGAATAACCTAAAATCCATAGACTTATCCTAAAAAGTTCCTCCCCGTGCCTTAATCCTTCATTTTGTAGTATTCATTACAGGAAACATGACACTTTTTATTTATTTATTTATACATAGTACTAACTGTTCACATTTAGTATTAATTACACATTGTCAACATAGTATCACACATTATTTAGGTTAGCTGAAAGATATTGCCTCCAGGCAATAAGCTCGCCAAATGCTTATGATTTTTTTTCTTATCAATAAAGTGTTATTATTATTATATAGAAATATTGCCTTGCCTAAAATTAAAAAAAAATGTCAGCGTAATAAGACTTATTCTGAAAGAGCCCGATTTAAGACATTGTCTATGACAAAATAATCTTAATTTGATAATATCATCTACATTATAATAAAGTATAACGCCCGCGGTATAATTATTTTATATAGGACTATTAAACAGTGTATTACAATCAAACAACATAGTTGCATCACAGTGTTACTTAAATGGAATAAACAGCGTGCGATCAAAATATATTATAAGACTATATAACAAATAAAATAAATTAAATTATATATTTCTCAATATGTAATAATTGTGTCGCCGAGATTCGAAATCCACTATAACACATTTTCACAAAAATTGAGTTATAATATTTGTCGTTGGATTCGTTATTAAATATTCTATAACGTAAATTCAGCGATGAGGCTTGCCAGCCATCCTGAAGGTCTTAACTTTTATTGACACGGGAAGGACAGTTCGCATGTTTATAACACACAGCTGATCTGATGGCTATCCCACTTGTAGTATATGCCGTGATGGTATAGATAGTAGTAGAGTTATAGAGATATTTGTCATTAGATTCGTAATCAAATATTCTATAACCGTAGAAAATTGTTTCTTTAAAAACACTCACTATTTGTACAAAAACACTAAAATAAAATTGGGATGAGAAAATAATTCCGCCATATCCCTTTATGTGTCTTTAAATATCCTCTATAACTCAACCTACCAATAGGAGTTTTTTTTTTAAGATATATCTGGGTTTTGTTATAAACCCAAATACAACCTTATACACCTTTTACACTAAGCTAAAAGCTTGTGCAGTGAAAGGGGAGTTTGCCGGCACCTGGTATCGAACCACGGACCCGGACCCAAGTTATTTTTATGTATACAAAATTTACAGTATATTTTTATTAAATAGTAAAAATTATTATAAAATTGATCTGTTGTAACAATCTTATAATTAACAAACTTGTTTGACTTGAGAAAAATACGTTTTATACTAACTTGTATATTTAATTTTTTTAATCGAATTTCCCCGAATCACAAAAATGTGTTATAGCAGATTTCGAAACTAAGCGACACAATTATTATTATTATTATGTACGTATTGTAATGAAAGACATCCGACCTACTTCTCACTAAGTCATATAGTTTGGTTTTATAATTAATTTATTGTTTGTGTAATGTCGATTGTCTACATTTTTATGAATATTTATTGATATCAATAAATTAAAGTGGTTTACGCATGTAGAAAGAATGAGTGGCAAAAAATTTAGAATAAATATACAAAAAGATATAACAGTAGAACAAGCAGATTGTCGGAGTGACGCGGAGATAACGCTCTTGCCTTTGAGTCACGAGGTCCCGGGTTCGATTCCCGGCCAGGGCAAAATAAAGAATGACCTTTTTCAAATTGTCCTGGGTCTGGGAGTTACATGTATATATGTTTATTGTATTGTATATATGTATCTGTATTGTTGCGTTAGTACCCATAATACAAAATTCATATTAGTTTGGGACTAGCTCGATCTTTGTGAATTGTCTATGTATGTTATGTTATCGAATTATTTGACAACGTGAATCGAATTCTCAAAGACAGACACGTTTAGCGAAATAAAAAAAGGGATACTTTAAATGCTGGTTCTGAGTGCCTCTTACAGGACACTCGAAAAGTAATAGAAAAGATTGGGAAACCTACTCTTTATCGGAGACTCCATGTGTTTTTTTTTTAATTATTCACCTGTCATAACTTTTATTGGCATCTAAAGGACGACTTGAATGTTGATTACAAGCAGTCGGTTCGCCGGTTACCCCATTGGTGAAATATTCCGTGATGATATGTATATTAAATATATAATCCAATAATTTAGCCCATTAAAACACAATGTGTTTATTAAATAACCTACCAACCTTTGCATATTCTTGGAAAAAAAACGTATTATGAAATGAATAAGTACCTATTGATATAATAAAAAAAACTCGCTGATTTTTTGTGTAATCCTAAAAAATAATAACAGAAGAATATATAATTATGTATGTAGGTACATATGTTTGCTTAAATTTCATCTATGGTCACGACAAGCAAAAAAAGTAGAACTTTCTCTAAATGACTGGTATTCAAATTGTCATTCATCTACTGAGCGTGTGTCGAGATAAAAAAAAATGAGCATATATCTTAAATATTTATTAACACAGACAAATTTGAAACTAAAGATTTACTCAAAAACACAATGTTTTAACGAAAACAAAAAATATATGGTATGAAAGAACACATATCTCAACATTTTTCATACTTTTCGAAAGACAGTTTCACATGATTCAGCCGGTTTAAAAATTAACCAAAATACTGAAGGCCCGCAGAACGTCCAGATAACGCAGAGGTCTGGAGACTACTATATCCGATTGTACACTTGGCAAAAGCGTCCTCACGGGAGAAGCCGAAGAGGGCACCCTGAGAAGCTGGCCAGCTAAACATCACCGCCTGAGGAATATTTTGACAACACTCTCAGGGAAAAAAGAAAGGTTTTTAAACAAAATCTTCAAGTTTAAAAGCTAGTTATAAATAAGAGTAGGTAGTAATAATAATAAATAGCACAGTGACACGTCATTGTGACGTCACCTGACCCTTGTCACGTCAGCGACGCGACCTCAATCCTAATTCTAATAATAATAATAATTAAATATAAGCGACCGCAGGCTCTAAAGGGTTAAAACTTTCAAAATGTCACTATTTAAAAAAAAACTTGACAAAAAAATATATAAAATTCATTAGTTAGCTCGGCTATTTCATCGTTTTATAATGTACACATTATATAATTAATACAGTGTATATAATGAATAATACATAATTTCGAATCTAAATTTGAACGTTTCCAGCCCCCCCCCCCCCCCCTCTCTATCGCCTCACTACTAGCCATATAACCCCGTCGTCGCTAATGGAATTTATAGGTTCACATATCATTACGTATTAACGAAGCAATTAATAATGCCAATATAATACAGAGTTGTTGAAAGCATTAACGGTTAAACATCGAAAGTTCGAAATTCGAAAACTTCCATAAACTAAACATTTCGTTCCTTAGAAAATATCACTGGGCCTAGTCAAAACACATTTTAGCGTTACGTTTTCGTTACGTTTTACGTTTCGTTACGTTTTCGTTCAAACGTGGACGACGTTGCGAGAACGCGCCAATTTTCGTAACTACTTGTGTATTTGTGCTACGAAAATTGACGCGTTCTCGCAACGTTGTCCGCGTTTGAACGAAGACGTAACGCTAAAATGTGTTTTGACTAGGCCGACAGGAAACCGAAGAAATTCGTTAGACGCCAAATAGCTTCAAAGACAAAGACAGGACCGAAAATTGCGTAAACCATCTGATTACTCGAAACGAGTAGATGTCCATTAAAGATAGAATAGAATAGAATTGCGTAAACCACGAATAAGTCGTCTATTTGACTAAATAAACCATTTTAACAAGAATACTGACGTACCAATAGCACTATGATATATCCCTTTGTGGGGTAGCCAGCGGACTAACTTCATGCAAGATATCTTCTTTAAGCCATAAAACATAAGACATTCAGGATCAGAGGCAGTATTTCCGACATTTGACATTTCTGACACCACTGACAACATCTGATACTCAGACATCATAATTATCTGACAATGTTAAATGTATTATATGGGATATTTTACGAATACCTACCTCAGCAAGACACTTAAAAACTTAAAGACCTATATTTACGAGGCCTCCAAGGAACATTTTGGATTAATTTTGATTTAAACAATTTTTTTTATTCATTTTTTACTGCACACTGATTTATGCATTCATTCACTATGTCCGATTTCCGTAATTAAATTAAAATGATATATAAAAACAATTTTTTCTACTATTTTGACTTTTATTAAAAGGACATTGAGATAGATTGACAATGTTCTTGGAAGTCGAAAGATGTCTCTCCCAGTAAAAGTCAAAATTGTTGAAAAAATGTTGTTTTTAATTTCATATACGTTAATATTACATAAATACAATCAATATATTAAGGGCGAGATTATCGCGAAAACTAAATATCTTCCAACAAACCCAAAGCCAATAAACCAACATTTTCAATACGAATATACCATATACATTCAGTACTATACGAGTACCTTTAAACAAATTTGTAAAATGGAATACCAATATATTATGAACTCAATTATTTCATTTCGAATCGTTTCACTGCTGTCGACGACCCATGCGGCAGGGAAATAATATTTCAACCGTACACGGTACTGTTATTATTATTATTATTAATTTTAAATTATATAATAGATTCGGCACATCAATTATTCCTTTAGTACGTCATCACACATGCCAATCCGCTCCTGTTTAATGTTTGACATAACTTAACTATTTATTAGTTTATTTATAATTTTATAAATTTATTATTATTATTATGAGTCAACGTGGTCTCCCACTCTTTTTATGTGAGTTTTACTACCACTACACCTACGTGGATTGACCACGTGTATCAAATTCTCAAGGACGGCCGCGTGTTGAGTAAGAGAAATCAACTGAAAGGTTGCATGAATGTAGAGTTGTCGAAAAAAGTTTGTAGGGATATATCTATATGGCGTTCCGTTCTCTCTGCTTATGCCACTTGGGATGCGGCGTGAGGGAATAGAATAGAATAGCATACTACTAATGTTATACCAATCACGGCATATTCTACAAGTAGGGTAGACAGCAGACCAGCTGCATGTAGTAAAACCAGCAAAGTATCTTTTCCGTGTCCACAATTAAATGAAAGCATGGGTGAAAAATCTCATAGATGAATTTAAGATGAAAAATGTCTTGATTTTGATGATCACCTGCCTTTTACAGGACACTCAAAAACTTACGTTAAAGAGTGCAAGACAGATTGAATTTTACCGTATTCTAATATGAGATGTTTAGTGAAACAACAGCCTAACCCTCTTAAGGATTTTTAAGGAAGACCAATTTTTTTTTTTCATTTTTTTGTCGATAAAATGTCAAATTTTGACACAGAATAAAGATAACAAAAGCGCTCTTCAGTAGAAGCAAGTTTGGATATATATTTTTTGTTTTTTTTTTTTCACCGGGGCTCTTTTACGTCATGTGTTCTCAAGTAATTTGGGCTCACTTATCATTCGGGTTCACTTTCTTCAAATAAAAATATAACTTAAAGTAAAACATTCGAAGCTATATCGATGGCATAGCGCACAGATGTGGTAAGTGCAGTTTTCATAGTTTTGAGATAATCAATGTTGAAAGTTTGAGATGCCATACAATTTAGTACTAGCCACACATAGTTTTTGTTAAATATCTCGTGAATGACACAGAGTTACGCAATAATATTTCTAAGGAACATACTTCAGATGATATAGATTCGCATGCGTATAATAACTCATTTTCGGGAAAAACTGTACTTACCACATCTGTGCGCTATACCATCGATATATACTAGCAAGCACAACCTCACACAATATACACGATGCAATTGTATTAGTGATGTAACGAATGTGTGATTTTGGATAATTCGCGAATAGCGAATATTGACTTGCTTAAATTTCTACAATTGCTCAAACATTAAAATTTCTACCCCCCCGTCGCCGAATTTTCAAAATGGTATAGGAATTTAAAATATTTCAAAACGGTTTTCTTAAAGAATATTTTCTTGCAGTACCTTTTACTAAAATGTACCGGGTACGTATCCGGTACTATTACCGGATATCCGATACTTTTTTACCAAAATAATATTCGCAAAACATTCGCATATTTTTTTGCGAATGCGAATACTTTGAAATCTGCGAATATTCGCGAATGCGAATACGAATATTCGTTACATCACCAAATTGTATTAAGTATACCTAATTCTTTTTCTTATACCGTCATCAGATCACAGACATAATTATGTACATACATAGTTACATTAAAGACAAGAAGACACAAGATTGACAGGACAATAGAGTCCCAGTGACATGATTACTTCAGGAGCTATAATTATTATTACTTAACTACGTATCTATATGCAGACGGATGACAGAAGACAGATCAATGGCAGAGACGCTAAAAGACTTATAATTATTGTTGCCATATCGATGGTTTAAAGCACTAAAGATACATGTCCACTATTTAGATAAAACGAGTTAAAATATGTTTATACTTTTTTTATTTTCTCTTTATATTTTTGTGCATATTTATATTTTTATTTATAATTTTGTTTTTAGGTGTCCAATGATTATGTAAAATTCTAATGGTTTATCTGCTTACTTATAAAGGCAATTGCCGTGTATTTTCTAAAATAAAAAATAAATAAATGTAAAAAATAATCAGCTAAAATATGGCCGAACATGCTTTGGAGATAGAGCATTAAGTGTTACGGGTCCCAGATGCTGGAACAAGTTGCCTCTGGGTCTGCGAGAGGAGGCGAATGGAGAGAGCTTTAGAAAAAGGCTGAAAACGTAGCTTTTTGCTGGGACTTTCGGGCGATGGACTCGGTATTTGACGCTTTTGAGGTCATGTTGTTGTGAGTAAACGACGCTTTTCAAATTATCCAACAAATTATCCAACAAGAAGATAATTACTAATCATACTATACTATACTATACCATCACGGCATATCCCAATACCAATCATATTTATATCATAATCGAAATATTTAAGAAAAACGTCCTGTCACACGTTCACAAATGAACATTTTTTTGTGCACAGATGCAACATGTCACATAAAATATTTGATCATGCATTTAATTCTTATAAGCACATGTGCATCAAGGACATCTTCTGAATCAATTTAAAATTAGTAATTAATCGAGAATCACAAACTTTGAATACATGTTTTCTTGAAAACGTCAAATAAGGACATGTGTCTTCTGTGCTTTAAACCATCGATAGATTACGTTAATGTTTTAAAATAAAATAAATATATATAAAAAAATGTGCAATGACTAAATAGTTCTCTCCCATTCTTTTCTGCTGGTTTGCGAGTGTCCTGTAGATGGCTATTCATCCAATATCACGTGCCTATAGAACATTTTACATTTTCAATTCAGCCATGAGGTATATCTTCCATTCTGAATGACTTAATGTGTCTCATCTCTCGGGGGGGAAGATCTGCATGTTTATTACATATAGTGAGTCTATTGGCTTCCCCACTTATTTATTTACAAATCACGACGCTAGACTTTAGGTATATGTCGAAGATTTAAGTAATAATATAATTTATATTATCTTCAGTCATAATCAGCTAGCTTTTACAAATAACTTTAAAAAATTGATTCTCCGGTAAATTTAGACACCAAAATTAAAAAAATCTATTATAATAAATTCTTGCATTATTGTGAGAAAGTTTCTGAACACAGCTGATATTCCAGGCACAATGCTAGTGTTTTGAACCTGCGTTTTGAGCCTAATCCTTTGATATCCTGTATATCTTGGATAGGTGAATTTTTCCCAGCATTAGACTTTTTAGTTTTTGTGTGATCATGTCTGATCATATGGAGATTGAATGGTTGTACAATGCTGAGAAATGTGGATGGCAATTCCGCCACCGCGTTAAAATTCTAAATATTATTTTTAGTTTTATATATCTATACTATAATACGAGTATAAAACAAATCAATATGGATAATATTAATTAGTTTCATGTTTTAATCCGTTATCAACACATAGACACAAGATTACTCTAATATAATATATGTGTGTTCGTTTGTATATGTGTATGTTTATATTGTGTCCTCAATAGACACCGCATTTATTTACAAGAGGTAAACTAAATAAAAAAAACTCACCCTTTGGGTAGGTTTGAGGTTAACACTGTTATACATAAATACATACATACCATCACGCCGCTTCCCTTGCGGGGTAGGCAGAAAGGATCGAGCGCCACTTCCTTCTATCCTTGCATACATCTTTCGCTTCCGTCACTGTCATACAATTCCTCATGCATGCTCTCCTGTTCAATGTGCTCAACACGTGACCGTCCTGTAGGATTTGATTTAAATGATCTTGCCATTTGATTCTCGGACGTCCACGTCTCCGAGCACCATTCCTCTCAGCCAAATATATCTTCTTGGTCATTCTGTCCTCATTCATTTCCACGTGCCCAAACCATCGTAACTTATTTACATTCATCCTTGTAACCAGTAACCACACTGTTATAACTATCTTATATTACGCTGAATTTGTGAGGAAGATGGAAAATCTGTTGTGAATTTGTGGTTTTCTCTGGGATCGCATTGGTTAAAAGCCGTAAAGATAGGACCATGGAGTATGATATATTTTATTTTCAATAATAATAATACAGTATTAACAGAAATATTGGTACTATGAAAATTGTATGGGATATCGTGTAACAAAAATCTCAATCTTTTCTGTATCTCAATCTTTTCTGTAAGTTTCCGCGTGTTCCATAAAATGCAGTTATTCGCGAAACATCGCGTTTTAAAATATTTAAAATATTCAGTTCAACGATGTGGCATCATCCTAAGGGGCTTAACTTTTATGTTTAGAACAGTATAGTTAAATGTATTTGTATTTTTCTGCATATTATCTTGAAACATAACATTTCTATTTCAATTTGTTGAATATAAAAATAATAATATGTATAAGGTGGAGATAAAACATTATGTTTCTTCTTGGTAATGTGCAAAATTTGTGTTTGCTTATAAACATTATACACATTTGCAGCATTTGCTAATAATAAAATCTAGACTGTTATGCAAAATTATATCATAGATATTTTATATCAGATTATGATTGAACACAGACAAAACTGTCAAAAATATATGCTGCTAGTCTTAAATACTTTGTTATTTATTAAGAAGAACTTATGTTATCCGCGAATACAAATTCGTCAATTTACTTTATTTCCTCAGCAAAGCCGGGTTGAACTAAGCTAGTACATTATAATATAAAGGTAGGTACTTTAAACGCTACGTATTACTTTCGGTGCAATGCATTCCCATCATCAGAGTATTAGTATTATTAATAATAATGCTACGCAGGTACTGACTGTATATATAGTGAGTGGTGTTGATACAATGCACCATACCACAAGCCGTTGAGATAATGTTATTATGATGACGTAGGGATTATGAGAGATAAATAATATTATTGACAGAAAATTATGTTAAAATAATCTGGAATTATATCTGTGGTTACTTTATTAATGGGATAATTGCAATTTCATAATGATTTTATATATATATACAAGCTGATCTGGCAAACGTTGTTATGCCATATACATTATTTCTAGATTACTAACACGTGAAACTTGGACGTGGTTGAAGAAGGATGAGAGTGGAATAAATGCCGTGGAGATGCGTTCACTGAGAAGAATGGTTGGTAAAACGTTAAGGGATAGTTCTTATTTTAGTTCAAATCAATATAGAATAGGGGTATTGCTATATTTTATTTTACCTTTTGACTCACTATTTCTGTAAAATATATTTGTTCATTTTGTTTTTGATTTGTATTGTATAATTTAATTCAATTTTGTACATGTGTAATTTAGTACTGCCTCAGAACAACAAAAGTCTAGAGAGGTAATAAAATCCATTTCTTAATATTGTTTCTAGAACACATGTAATAAGGTTGAGAAAAAGTTATGTTTGGTTATATTGATTTTCGCAGTAGTTAAGTTTAATATTGTAAGAAAAAATACAGTTTTTCTTTTGTTTAAAGTCTGTCTACAGACTACACAAAAAAGTCGAATGCTGTATATTGTTCAAAATAAATACGTTATTGAATTTTCAACATGGAGTTCTCAAAATAGATAAGGTTTATTATAAATAATTTATGTTATAAAAAAAATCGAGTGTTCTTTTGCAAAAGATGTTATTTGTAAAATGTTACATATTGATGAAATGAAATCATCACAATCAGCAGTAATGAGGTAAACAACCAATCTAGATGGAAAAAATCACTGATGTGCAGTGGCGACATTATCACAATCAGTGATAATCTCGCCACTGCATATCGTGCTAGTATTTTAAATTTTATATTGTTTTGTTAACACTGTTATACTCGTATAATGATGATGTGCAAAAAGAATAAATAAATGTCTTATTTTTAGGGTGCAGAGGCTGCCCAGTGTGGCTCTTTCATGAATATGAAAGTTTTGCTTAGAAAAGTGGATATATAAGAGTCCCCCGGTTTCTAAAATATCCAGACATGGGAGGGAGTCTTCAAAATTTATGATTTTCATGATTTTTGTCTTGTTTGTGTTTTTAATTATTAAAAAAATGTATTTTATGTTATTATAATTTATAAATAATCAAAACACTGTTATATTTTCACTATATTTATTTAAACTCTTAACGTTTTCGCCCACTTCAATGGGCATTCTCAAGAGTACTGCCCATTGAAGTGGGCGAAAACGTTAGAGTTTAAATAAATATAGTGAAAATATAACAGTGTTTTGATTATTTATAAATTATAAAATATGAATTTTCACAGTGTGAACACAAACACCCTTCAACAATTTTATGTTATTGTTTGCTAGCAACGTGTTCGTCATACGCTTTGGTAATTTGTGGGACCTTGATTGGTTTGTTTATAGATGAGATTTGAATGTTGATAATAATAATAACTAGACAACTTATTTATGATGCGCCGTTTTGTGGAAAAACCACCGCAAGGGCCCATTTAAGAATCATAACACCTCCCGAACAATAGGGTTTTTAACCTCGTCTTGAACACCTCCACACTCTCCAGAGTTCGCAAATCAAAGGGAATTTTGTTCCACAGCAACGGACCAGCCACACAGAAGGCACGGTCAACATAGTTGGCCAGACCCCATTATTGATATTTATTAAGTCAAACTGTTTATGTCTTATAAAACAATAAATAAAATAACAATCTGCACTAGGGCTCTTGAGACAAAATTTATGATTAAAAGACGAAATCGTCATTAAATATAGATTTTTTTTAAACATACCTTGGTTTATGATAAGTTGGGTTGCTGTTTGTTTTGAGGATATCAGCGTTAGGCATCGAAGTAGGCAGGGCGTGGTCCCTCTCCAACTCGGCTTCGTAGGCATCATGAGGAAGAGGCAGATGCTTGCCGGGAATCGGCTCAACTGGAAAAAAGGGGAAAAAAAACATTATTAGTATAAATAAATTAATATTCAATAAGTACATCCACATTCTTCTGGATGTTTAAAGAATATCAGTTCTCATGTCATCCAGTCAGTCAAGAGCAAAATTTTTTTTTTAACAAATTGTAGGCTCGAGGTTGTCCTTATGGGATTCCATCTGCAAAACCCACTCGAGGATTAATACTCCCTTGATGTACCCTTGGTGGAAAATCTCTAACCGAGGATGAAACACACATGTACACAACAAAATAGGTACATGAATTTTAGAATCTTATGCTCAGAAAAATACATAACTTTTCTTAAGTCTATCTTACAGTTACGCAAAAATATGTACTAAGGAGTTAAACTATTACAAAATTTATATGTGCCTACATAATATGATTACAAAATGTATTATCGAAATAGTGGTACTCCACTGCACAAAAATTAAAGTAAAACCAATCGAACCGACAAAACAAATATCTACTGTAAAATTATCACTGTACCTGAGAGCCATTAGGACTCAAGTGCATTTTTGACAAAAATGGCAAATTTACCAAAATAGTGGAAATAACACAACAGTCGTGAGTCTTAAGTACAGAAAGGCTTAGGGTCATAAGAATTGAAGTGCGCATCACTGTGGTATATACTATATACAGCTTATTACTAGTAAAATATTGAGGTTTTTTCGATTAAAAAATTGAATTTGAAAATGGCATTTTAGTACTTAAGACTAAATGGCTCTCAGGTACAGACTAATGGAGTCTTTTTCGCATCCAGGACACCAACAATGTAGCATAATATAAACGAATTATGATAATTGTACCGCACAGAATATAACTGTTGCCTACTTCCCGTGTTCATCATAAATATATATATACCTAACTATGTTGATTTTGTATCGTAAGACGCGGCCGCGTGATGTAGGTACAATAAAGCTATCATGCATATACCTACCTACTCACGCGGCGCGCGCTGCTCAGCTTGTTATTGTAATATTGTAGTTGAAGGTCCTTCCCTTGCGAAGGTCAACATGTAAATGACCTTCTAGCAGGGGAGGGGAGTTACTTACGTAAGCCGCTAACCTTGTGCGCCACACAACCAGCCACTGTTGGTCTGGTGTACGGCTGACGGGGTCCGCTTGCTTTAAAAGCAAGGCCATTTTGCTAATAAAATTACTCTCAATTGTCTACCTGAAGTATTACTACACCTACCTGACTACCTCTACTGCTCTGCTCGCTTGGAATTGGACTACAACTGCTGAACTACCGCCCTACTACTGATCTTGGCCCCTGGATTTCTAGGCTTCAGCTGTCCTTCGCTCTTCACCTCACCGAAGAGCTTCCGAGTGACTTGGCACTGAGGTGGTTACCCTACATCGTGTATCGCTTCGTGAATACGCCGCCGTGGGGCTTCTTGTGTGCTTAATAGCGAGTGCTATCGGGTTTATTGCCTGGTAGTGAGTGCTAGACGGTACACTTGTTGGCCACGCCTAGGTGTTGGAACGTTGTCGTGCCGGTGGAGGTAGACATCCCCAGGTCAACGAACAAGGGAGTCTCCGACGTGCTGTCAAGGGCAACGGCGGCTGGGCCGACCCACTACCGACGCACCCGGATTACCTGCATAGCGAGGCGCATTGACGTTGGAACGGTGTGTAACACGATCCAGTTACCCCTCACTCACCCCCGACTCCTACCACCCGGAGACACAGTTCACTTGTGGCCTGTGGCAGGCTGAGTCGGCCTCTGTCCCGCACAAGTTGGTCCTTCGAGCCGGATCGTCTGCAGACCTCTACGATGTCAATGTCCCTGCGTTCTGGAAAGAACGCCTCATCAGATGCTGAGTCACACGTTGACGACTCTGACGCGTCATCCGACACCGCTACTGATGAAACCTTGATGCAGATACGACGCCAGATAGCAGCTCGAGATCGAGAGTTGGCGGAGCTACGCCAACAGCTAGCAGCAGCGTCAACCAGCAGCACGACGGCAGGTGCCACGGCCCCCGTGCAGCCTGAGGATGGTGGCTTACAGCCAAGTCATCTACCTCAACAGCTGCAGCCTGCAGCCGCCGCCGGAGAGGACCTTACCCCGGCCGCACAGCAGACTGCAGCCGCCGCCGGATCTGTTACTCCGGCGGCCCCCCTGCATTCAGCACGGCCTGCAGCGGCCGCCGGATGGAATCTTACCCCGGCCGCCCTGCAGCCATTGCAGCATGCAGCCTCAGATGGAAGGGGTGTCCCACCGTCTACCCAGCAGCAAGCTGCCTACACGAGTTGGGGTGTCCCACCGTCTACCCAGCCGCATGCAGCCTCCACGAGATGGGATGTCCCACCGTCTACCCAGCAGCAAGCTGCCTACACGAGTCGGGGTGTCCCACCGTCTACCCAGCAGCAAGCTGACTACACGAGTTGGGGTGTCCCACCGTCTACCCAGCCGCTTGCAGCCTCCACGAGATGGGATGTCCCACCGTCTACCCAGCCGCATGCAGGCTCCACGAGATGGGGTGTCCCTCCGTCCGCCCAGCAGCCTGCAGCAACAGCCGGAAGGAGTGTCCCGGCCGCGCAGCCACCATCGCAGCCTCAGCCGATGGTCCAGCTTGCGCACCCTGCTGGATGGCTCTCGTCATCACAGCCCCAGCTGCAGCCTTCTCATCAGCCTGCAGCATCAGCCGGAAGGAGTGTCCCGGCCGCGCAGCCACCATCGCAGCCTCAGCCGATGGTCCAGCTTGCGCACCCTGCTGGATGGCTTTCGCTATCGCAGCCCCAGCTGCAGACTTCTCATCAGCCTGCAGCATCAGCCGGAAGGAGTGTCCCGGCCGCGCAGCCACCATCGCAGCCTCAGCCGATGGTCCAGCTTGCGCACCCTGCTGGATGGCTTTCGCTATCGCAGCCCCAGCTGCAGACTTCTCATCAGCCTGCAGCATCAGCCGGAAGGAGTGTCCCGGCCACGCAGCCACCATCGCAGCCTCAGCCGATGGTCCAGACAGCGCACCCTGCTGGATGGCTTTCGCTATCGCAGCCCCAGCTGCAGACTTCTCATCAGCCTGCAGCACCAGCCGGAAGGAGTGTCCCGGCCGCGCAGCCACCATCGCAACCTCAGCCGATGGTCCAGCTTGCGCACCCTGATGCAGTGTCAACATGTCTGAAGCCGTTACCAACTGTAAGGAGACGTAACCGCCATGTTAATGACAACAGTGTCAGTAGTCTTAACCATCTCCCACAGGGGAGATCAAGTGCGACTAAAATTAGTGATAGTGGTCACAAAAGTGGTAACAATGTTACCAAAAGTGGTCACAAAAGTGGTATAAACGCTAGCAATAGTTATCACAAAAGAGGTAACGACGCTAGCAATAGTGGTCACAAAAGTGGTAACAATGTTACCAAAAGTGGTTACAATACTGGTAACAACTCAAGTTATAGTGGTCACAAAAGTGGTAACGCCGGAAATAGTTGTCACAAAGGTGGTAACAAAGTCTACAATTGTGGTAACACGAATGCCAACGACAGAATGAGCAGTTCGGGTGACAATTGTGTTAGTGACAGCGGTAAGAACCGTCCAAGAGACAATCACCGAAGTGTTCGTGCTGGCAATAGGAAGAAAGTACGATGTGCCCTGTGCAATGGATCACATTTTGTATCTTCGTGTAAAGGATTTCTGGCACTCCCCTACGAGGATAAATGGAGAGTAGTGAGGAATGAGGCACTGTGCGAGATATGCCTCATTCCCCGCCATGAGAAATTCAGAAGATGCCCAGGCCACCGCTGTAGAAACGAACAGTGCGATGGTCCACATCACGCCACGCTACACGCACCACACCTACCCGAGGAAGCGGGTCAGGATAAGATACCAATCGTCAGCCTGGAAAGAATGGAAGAGGTTGGCAAAACCAAAACAGCGCCAAGAATGGAAGATGGAGGCAGATCAGGAGGACTGGATGAGCAAGCCAAGCCCCTCCTCCTGTGCAACTCGCTAGAAGGATTGATGCGGGGCCACATCACCACCTGGTGTAGAGTGCTGGCCGAGGAGAAACCGGCTTCAGCGCTAACAACATCCCCAGCATGCCGAGTGAGCGGCGTGTGGGTGATGGAACTCAGAGATGACACTCTGAGAGGCCGTAAATACGAGGTCACCCTTACGGCCAAGAACGAGTTTCCTGAGGTGTCGCTGCGTATAAGGCTAAGACGCAGTGATCAGGAAACGCAGCAGCATTCCCTCTTGTGGCAGGAGGCTAGAAAGAAAGAGGAGTTCTTCACCACTCATCAAGTGTTGTTGGAGACAGAGGTGATACCTTTACCCGGTGACAGCCAAGTGTGCAGTTTCTCGTCACCAACCCTGCAAGCAACCAGCCCTCGGATGCGCGATGAACTACTTGCCCGTGCGACCCACTTGAGGAGCGGTCGTGCCGTCAGTCCCTCGCAGGAGGTGACGCTGCAAGTAAACGCCCCTTGGATGCAAGATGTATTGTTTGCCTGGACGACCTTGAGCAAGAACGGTCGTGCCAATTGCCCCTCACAGGAAGAGGGGCACCAAGTTACCGGCCCTTGGAGGCGTGGTGTAATGCTTGTCCGGACAACCCAATCGAGAAGCGGTCGTGCCGTATGTCTCTCACAGGAGATGACGCGACAAGTAACCACTCCCTGGAGACGAGGTGTAAAACTTACCAGGACGACGCATTGCAAGTGCAGTCGTGCCATACGTCCCACGCAAGAGGAGACGCCAAGAAGCAAGAGAACTGTCTTGCGATGCATGCTGAAGGTTTGTTGGAGAGGACCTTACAAATCATCTCCGCTGCCGAAGAAGCAACAGCGGAACAGGCCTGAAGCAAGATCGGAGCCTGTTCCCAAACAGATCATTCGCATCGAATACTCTGTTAAATGGGGCGCCGCCCCCGCCGCAGCCTTTTCAACAGCCTGCCGCTACGGCCGGAAGGAAGAAAGTTCCGGCCGCGCAGCCGCCATCACTATTTCAGACGATGGCCAGATCTGCGCACCCTCATCTGTGAACACTCACCTCACGGATAAAGGCCACGCTACAGATGACAATCTGAGCTCCCGTCTTTGGAGGTTAGAGAGTAAGACGGGTGGGGCAGGAATGCTGCCAAACTACATACGCCGAGGGATCGACCAGCAACTACCAAGTGGTATAGAAGTCTTCGAACAAACAAGTTTTCCCTGGAGCAGTGGAAAGCAACGACTGTTACGAAGCAGCGCCGAGGTAGACACATCCCTGGTGAGGATGACTTCATCCACCAGATCCGTGGACGACACAAGCCACAGGATACAACCCAGAAGACACGGGCCCCTAGAAGATGAGGAAAATCTACATCCTGGCTCCCGTAGGGTTATGGTTCGTCGGCTCCTTAGCCGAAACCAACAATCGCCGGCCAATGATATGGCGACGGCAGGAACAATGACTGCAACAGAATTCTCAACACGCCAGGAGGCTGCCGGCGTTAGGATTGCAGAACCGTTGCAGGTTGTCAGAATGCCTAACAACCCAAGCAGTGACGTTAACTGTGGGCTGAGGTCATCATGGAACCCAAAGCCACAGACCGCCCACACCGTCACCGGCACTGACCCCAGTGCCACTAGAAGGAGATACGCCGAAAGAATAAGAAGATGCGGCAAGAAGATGTCACACCACCCGTACCACTTGTACCCACGGGCGCACAAGCCTGGCAGGTCACTACGGGAGGCATCTTATGCAGCGCACCCCCTGAAGAGGTGCCTCATCATTAAGAAGAGGACCAGGATGAAACTGCGAATCCCGAACAACGGCCGCCGCCGTGACATGCGGTGTGGCATCCTCTCCATGGACCTCACCACAGAGGCGATCAAGACAGAGGTCAGACACAGTCCCTCTCACGACGCCCCCACAGAGGCCATGAGGCGAAGAAGCCAATCAAGCAGCGCCGCTCGTGATTCAAATGATCAACCAGATAGCCGGTGTAGGAGATACACGCCGGCACCGCATGACGTCAGCACCGTGGTGTCCAAACCAGGATGGGTCCGGTTGAAGAGCTCCATCAGTCTCCCGCCATCAACAGTCGAAGAAGACGAATATACCCGCCTCTCATCGGAGACACACACACATGAGGCGAATGGACACCAGGTAGCAGAAAGGACGACTGCAGATTTCCACGCCAGGCTCAAGGTAGTGAGATCGCGTGAAGTCACCAGAGCCATGATATGCCATTTGAAAAAGGCTAAGGCTCATCCAACACAACCCCTGTCACGTTCCCGACTGTCTTATCAGCAGCCACCCTGGACAAAGTTAAGGGTGGCCGACATCGAGCCATACAGGGCGATAATCATGTGCCGCCGCAAGTACAGCCGCGTCTTCACACGACCCATCGCATGGGCGATACTCACCGAGATCGCCCGCAGTCTCTCCTCCAACGTCTCCACTACATCCAATGAGACAACGCGATTGGTGTCACGAAGAGGCCAGCCAAGCGGCGACGCAAGCGCAAAAGTGCGAGACGAACAAGAATGCCAGCAACGCAATTACCTGACAGCAGCCAACCAGATGATCAAACCAGCTACCCGCCTGTGGCGGATCCAGTGCGGTGAAGAAGAGTGAGGCGTAGCCTCACGGGTGGGGAAGTGTACCGCACAGAATATAACTGTTGCCTACTTCCCGTGTTCATCATAAATATATATATACCTAACTATGTTGATTTTGTATCGTAAGACGCGGCCGCGTGATGTAGGTACAATAAAGCTATCATGCATATACCTACCTACTCACGCGGCGCGCGCTGCTCAGCTTGTTATTGTAATATTGTAGTTGAAGGTCCTTCCCTTGCGAAGGTCAACATGTAAATGACCTTCTAGCAGGGGAGGGGAGTTACTTACGTAAGCCGCTAACCTTGTGCGCCACACAACCAGCCACTGTTGGTCTGGTGTACGGCTGACGGGGTCCGCTTGCTTTAAAAGCAAGGCCATTTTGCTAATAAAATTACTCTCAATTGTCTACCTGAAGTATTACTACACCTACCTGACTACCTCTACTGCTCTGCTCGCTTGGAATTGGACTACAACTGCTGAACTACCGCCCTACTACTGATCTTGGCCCCTGGATTTCTAGGCTTCAGCTGTCCTTCGCTCTTCACCTCACCGAAGAGCTTCCGAGTGACTTGGCACTGAGGTGGTTACCCTACATCGTGTATCGCTTCGTGAATACGCCGCCGTGGGGCTTCTTGTGTGCTTAATAGCGAGTGCTATCGGGTTTATTGCCTGGTAGTGAGTGCTAGACGGTACACTTGTTGGCCACGCCTAGGTGTTGGAACGTTGTCGTGCCGGTGGAGGTAGACATCCCCAGGTCAACGAACAAGGGAGTCTCCGACGTGCTGTCAAGGGCAACGGCGGCTGGGCCGACCCACTACCGACGCACCCGGATTACCTGCATAGCGAGGCGCATTGACGTTGGAACGGTGTGTAACACGATCCAGTTACCCCTCACTCACCCCCGACTCCTACCACCCGGAGACACAGTTCACTTGTGGCCTGTGGCAGGCTGAGTCGGCCTCTGTCCCGCACAATAATTGTGATTGAATAAACGTTGGACAACAATAATAACAAAGTTAAAATAATAATAATAATAATGTTTATAGTTCGTACTAGTTCCAAATTTGAATTCAGTTCAGTCTTCTCTCATTTCAAATTGCATTCCAAAAGTTTTTGAATAAAATAACGACTCCGTATAGAATTATTAGAGATGTAAATCAAACATCAAAAAAACTCGAAAAAATCAAAAATCTCTTATAAGATTGTCTGGTAATTGATAACATTGTCTATGAAGTTGTGACTCGCTTAGAAAATTTTGCACAATATGAAAGATTAAGTAATTCCCATCACAGAAAAAAGATAAGGAGTCTTAATCAAATTCTAAAGGACGGGCGCGTACTGAGTAAGAGAAATAGGCGTGCATGTATGAGAAACTGGATGAATGTAGAGGAAGCGAAGGAACAAAGGAAGCTAGTAAGTATAGATCAATGTGGCGCTCCGTTCTCTCTGCCTACCCCACCTGAGACACGGCGTGAAGGTATAAATAGATAGATATATTTACAGAAATCATCGAAATATTTTCATGCAAGATACTACACATCGACTTTTGAACATCTCATATAGAACATTGCACATCACATCTCGACTCATTTGGCTGAGATATGTTTTAGTGTAACAATTAATGCACTGCTCAGCTTAGTCCAGTAATTACTATTGAACAAACTGATGTGCTATGTTTTCTATATAATAATATTATTATTACTTGCATAGCTTAGCACGGCACAGCATGCTGTTAGATACCAAGTCAAGTATGGACATACATAGTTTAAATAGGTTAACTTAATTATAACGTCAAACCAAGTAGTGATACTATGACGGGTTAAATGCAGAATTTATTTTATTTCTTATTCGAAATTACGCGAAAAGTGAGATGGAACTAACTTATACTCAGCATTGTATCCTAGCATTAAAAGTTTTTTATTGAGTTTGATCAAAATAAAAATGTTTGTTGAATAATCTAGTCCCAGGTAACATTAACATTATATATTGAAAATTCACACAAATCGAGATAGTCCCAAATAAAAATATGAAACTTGTATTTTGGGTACTAATGCGACGATACACATATAAAATGCACTTAACACACTGGACATCCGCAATTATTATGAAAAATTCATATTTTTTTTTATTCTCAGGTAAAGCGGTAAGATGGAAGACATCACTTGATAGTAGTGATACTCTCGCCACTGCATATCGTCCTAGTACCTATTTTAAATTTTGTATTGTTTTGTTATTTATAGCTCCACTTCTTGGTAAGTAAATCCAGTCTCTGAAAAAATACAATTGATAATGACCTAGGAAGTGGAAAGATGTCTCTCTCGCATTATTTAATCTATAGTAGAAGGTACGAGAAAGACTTGCTGGACATCCATAGATCAACCCCAGAGACGGTGCAGTGGCTTTCTGAACGAGAACCAAGAATGTGATTTGGAATGATTATTAATACAAGCCGAAGCCATACAAAAAATAAAGTAAGTAAGTATAGTTGAACAAAATTCTTGTTTCAATGCATCCAATTATGGAATTCTACAACTTGTATACCAATACTAATATATAAATAAAAATAATTCCTTTTATCACTAGACTAGCGCCACCTAGTGATGACAGTTCACACTCTGGCTATATAGTGCCTACATGCATAATATAATTACAATATAATATACTGAATCAGTAATGATATAGATATAATATATTTTCATGATAATTATTACAGTACAACAGTACTAATAGGTATATGTGCAAACCGGAGCGAAATTACACTCTATCACGAGACGCAGATCTTCAGTGCTTTTAGCTTTTCACATGTTGCTTGTTAACACGAAATAACTGTCGAAATCGGTAGTTATCGACCAAATTTCTCCCTTTTTTAATTAATTGATTTATTTATTGATTCTTTTTACAATATAAAATTTTAAAAACTAGGACGATATGCAGTGGCGAGATTATCACTATAAAGTGATTTCTTCCATTTGATCACGACACATTGTGATATACCTAGTCAAAACACACGATAAATTTACGCGATATTATGTTAAAATAGCGAAGAGATTTGTAACATTGTAACCCATCCAGATGCCTCAATTTTTGCTAATTACATGCAACTGGTCTGCTGGCTACTCAATATGAGGTAATGGTATAACATTAGTAGTATGCTATTCTATTCTATTCCCTCACGCCGCATCTCGAGTGGGGTAGGTAGAGAGAAAGGAACGGCATATAGATCTGTTCCTACATACTTCTATCGCCTCCTTTACAATCATGCAACCTCTCGTGCACGCACTTCAATTTCTCTTACTCAACAGACAGCTGCTGTCATTGAGAATTTGATCTACGTGATCAAGCCATTATCATACATGTATAGAAGTACCTTAAGGGTTGCACCCTCCCTCACCCATGAATGTTACAGGAATGTCAGTTCCCATGTCATCCATATGTATAGAAGTAGTAGTATGTAAAAATTTGCTCAATTTTTTTTCTTCATTTACCGATGAATATCCCATCAATGTTCATAAGTCACTTTGGCCAAAATTTGACATAGAATAGTTTTGTTTCCAGATACAGATTTGTACATAAATGATTGCTGATACAGTATTATGTGTGCGACTGTGACGATGATGATAGAGATGAAGATAGACAGTGTAATCAGGATTTTAGGACTCGAGGGGTTAAGATATACCAAATACTATTATAAATTAATGACATTTTGTATTATGGATACACCATTCACTAATTTATTAATGTCTATGAAGTCCCTACTGAGAGTTGAGTAGAATTCATGTAGGAGTACCCCGCTCATAGGTAAATGATTATTTACAAATCCTCTGACTACCCGATTTGTAGAATTTTTAATACCCGATAGATAACAGACAGAAAATGAAATCAAAATATTTATCTAGATTGCAGAGTTCTAGAATGACATCATTATTACACGATTCTTCGAATGTCCTGTAAAAATCAATGATCTCCCTGAATACAGCTCTGAACAGGCAGCTACTTAAAACACAAATCTTTAAAAAATCCATGGTTGACAAATTTACATATCATAACATTAAAAACAAAACAAAGGAATGATGTCAAAATAAGACACAACAAAAGTAATAGAAGAAAAACAAAAGAAATGCTAATATTACTATGTATATGTGTATTTCAACGCAGATACCACAAGAACAGTGGATTTAACCCTTTACGGCCTATAAACCATCAAAATAGGGGACAGTATATTTTTATACACTTTGTTTAGTTATGAAATGTATTGTAACTTTTCCGGATACCCAAAGATATCTTAAACCGAATGTCCGAATAAGCAAATAAAAACACGATATTTAGTAAACATTATTATTAATAAAAAAACACTGTTTCAATCCACTACATATAAAAGGTTATAGGTAAAGTGCAGTTAAACCAACCTAAACCGATTCGTAAGCATCGGGACACCTTTTCTGTTTCTATTAAAGGAGTTAGCACAGTTTGTAGGTTGTGTAGATGAGGTGTCTGTTACATAATATTCATAATATGTTCACAAACATAGGTATAAGAAATTTGGTAAAATGCGAAAACAATGTTTCAACACTTCAAATCACTTTTAATTTGTTTTATTAGAACCTATTCGATTGTAATTTAATCATACTATATAATATAAAGTATCACGGCATATTCCACAAGTAGGGTAGCCAACAGACCAACTGTATGTAATAAACATGCAAGCTGCACTCTTCGTGCTCGTGAAAAATTAGGGCATTCAGGATGGGTGGCAAACCTCATCGCTGATATTAATCATAATGCAATCATCTAAAGAAATAAATAATCACAATATTAAGCAATTCCTTTTCGTTCATTTCTGAGGAACAGATAATGAGTTCGAAGACAATGTTTTACCTTTACGAATATTCTGAAAATTGAATTCAAGAACTATTCGGTATTTAACCAAATAGTTTCCGTTCGTCCGTCATCCGTTTTCGTCTCTACTTTTTTTTAAACATAAAATTTTATTCGTATACAAAATAAACAGAATGTATTCAAATGGAAAACTATATTCATGGTTACTGCGTTTTATGATCTCTAAGAAACTATTAGGTATTGAGAAAGACAAAAAATATATGACAAAAAATAATAAGTAAATAGGTACTGAAACAGAATTAAAGGCTAGAACAGATAGAGAGATGTTTTCCAATATAAAGATGGGGAAAATGGCATATTTGAGACACGTACTTCGAAATGAGAAATATGGTTTGCTCCAACTCATTTTGAAGGGAAAATTGAGGGTAGTCGCGGTGTGGGAAGGTGGCAGATGTCTTGGCTAAGATATATTCGAGAGTGGACCGGAGTCCAGAGGCTGAAAGAGCTGTTCCGTCTAGTACAGGACAGAGAAGTCTACGCCAGGGTGATAGCCGATGTCGGGGGGACCTGACACGGCGCTTTTAGAAAAAGAATATACTAAAGTAAGATGATGTTATGCGACAAAGTTTCAAGTACTCTACAAATTAATAGGTATAAATTTATGTCGAGATTTTGGTAATAGTTGGTTGGTTGGTCTTCAATTTAGCAGTTATAAGGCATAACATCCAAGCTGAATATCTTACATTCACTGGTACAGAAAAGATGATTCGTACGTTTGTTCATCTTCTTAATTTTGTATTGATGTGGACATATCACTGTTTCCTCTTCCATCATTTTGGGACATCGCATCAGGTAGTCCATGTAAGACGATATTTGGGATTCATCGGTTGTATCTGCAGTAAATCCTTTGGTTACCCCACTCGTGAGAGATATAGATAAACAAATAAATTCAATCAATATGATGTACAAAGGCAAGCATAATATTCATATAAAAAGGCCACCACTATATACAACGGAGTAATTAGATGCAGTGAATATGCAAATTGTCATCTCCGTGCCAATAAAAATATATACATTCATAATGGGTGGCATGCCTCATCGCTGAATAGTAGATGTTAATTGTCTAATACGTTATTAACAACAAAAAAAACTACTATTAAACTGAAAAAGATCAGGGGTCGTTAACAAACGACACTACAGAGTCAACGAAGCTAGAAAAATGTATAAAGAGATTGATTATAGATAAAAAAGTAAATAACAACATGATAAAATAATATGTACCTACGTATGTACAGAACTGTTGCGCCGTATCAAAATCAATTTTAGACTTCAATTGTTTTACGGCCAGATCGTCTTTTGTTTCTGAGCGATGTTGTACAATATAACGACAGTGAAGATACGACATTGTATAATAATACAGTAATAAGGATAATGTTATGTAACGATGTGTCAAGTCAAAATATTGAAAAAAATATTTTAGAGTGGTAAAAATGGACCTTCGATAAAAAATTTGCCTATCGCTCATGTTTTGAATGGTTTTGAGTTCTGTAAAAAGGAGGTATTCGTAAATGCTAAAACAATAAATTCACCTGATAATTCTTTGGGTTTTTACTGTCCTCATCATGTTATCTGATTATCAGGATCTCTTTGTCGTTTTTGTTATTGTCTCGAGCTTTCGGCGAGCATGCTACCGTCATTTTCAGGAATAAACTCCTGAAGATGGTATTCAGGAAAGAAAAAACGACACAGAGATAATATAATGTACAATAAATTCGTTGGGTTCGTCGGTAGCCTGGAGGTAGAGTGTCAGCCGCGTGAACAAGGGGTCCGTGGTTCGATACCAGGTGCCGGCAAACTCCCCTTTCACGACGCAAGCTTTTAGTAGCTTACTGTGAAAGGTGTATAAGGTTGTGTTTGGGTTCATAACAAACAAAACCCAGATATATTTTTTAAAAAAAAAAATCAACATTCATTCCGAAAGTCATAATTATTTATTGGTATTTGGAAGACAAGCTGTTTGTTTGCATGCAGTTAATCTAACGACTTGACTAAAGACGTTTTTTTCTTCCTGTGTACAATTGTTGTTAAAAGTGTTAACCTATCAACAGTCTCAGTATGAAATTGGTGTAGCTTGATACATTGTTTCGTAATTTATTCAATGCTATCGTCCGATCATCATTATGTGAAATTACCCCGGCATGTTCTGGTTGACTACCCCTGAGATCAACACAATATGTATTTATTAAAAGCAGCAGATTTTTTGTATGTATGTGTATTTGAAGTAAGACCTCGAAAAGTAACAAAAATGGTTCAGTCATCAGTGTAGTGTAATGTGTTCAAGATTTTAAAGTGATGTAAAACAAAATCAAGATGGCCGGTAAATCGATGATAAAGTCTAGGACTGTTGTCACTCTACCCCATCTTCAAAATACAAGCTATTGTTTAGCGTTAGAGTGTAAGGGGTGAATTTAAGTTTATATAAGCCCAAGTTTATCCTATATCTTATATTATGTTACTAATATTTAAACCTGGAACAGTATCGTCAAAGAAAACACTTCTAACGACAAAATGACGCCATTCGCACTTATTTCATGGTAACGCAAAACTCGAACTATTTGCTGAATTAACAATATCAATGTGAATGGTGTGGCCTGGAGATAACGCTCTTGCCTTTGAATCACGAGGTCCCGGGTTCGATTCCCGACCAGGGCAAAATAAAAAATGACCTTTTTCAAATTGTACTGGGTCTGAATGTTACATGCATACGTGTTTGGTGTATTGTATATGCGTGTATCTTCGCGTTAGTACTCATAATACAAGATACATAGGTACTTATTATGGGACTAGCTCGAGCTCCATGAATTGTCTATACATGTTGTATAAATAAACAAATATTTTCATCAAAATCGCCGAGTAAATTATACAGGTATTGTCAATGTACATAGAAACATTGTAGCGTATATATTATACATTGCTGCACAAGACTTATGTTTGCAGGGGTAGTAAACCTTTTTAATTAGATACTATCGTAAAATAATAATAATAATAGTAGTAGTCTAAATAACAGTATAATTAATCAGTGTTATGTATGGGGTTTGTATCACATCTTAATTGTGTCATAAAACTGATAATTAAAATGTAAACACCATCTACACAGACAATGTGGGTCAGTAGAGTTAAAGAGCTATTAATCTACATAGAGATAGCGTATATATTGATTTATACTTGGATTAACAGAGCTAATAATTCTAACTTCTAGGGATAGGCTTTAGTATTGCCTTCCAGCACCACCGAGGTACGACAAACCTGTTACTAGTTTTAGAACCAAATAATTAAATATTGCACTTTTCTCCAGCGCTTTTGGACTGTTTTACAACACCAAAGCAAAATTATCCGGAATCATCGCTTTTTATAAATCTATTCTTTTTCACATATTCACTTTATTACAGTGTACAAAATAACATAACACCTGAACACTCGCAACACAATTTATCTTTCTCTTCTACTCGTGTTTTATCAGATTTCCCCAACGTTGGTAATCACCTCAGCAAAGGCCCCTCTATCCTATGGCAGTCGAAATAGTTCCTTCACCCGTCACACTCTAGTCCAGTGTCTTAAACTGGACAGCCATGAGGCTTAATTTATAACATTATATAAAGGTCATCATCATTAGAGAAGAGAAAAAGTATGGTCGAACCACTGGGTCATGTTCACCGACAGTGCTCAATCATGTCACGATAGTTGGCAAAAAAGAGCAAAGATCTTCGTCTATGAGATTTTTATGGTGTCCTGAAGGAACTTCTTTCACAATACACTGCTCCTATTATGACAACGACATCAGCGTTAAAAATGCTGCGGGAATGCGTTACTCGAATTGAATAAAGATTTTCTGACTGGACGAACGAGACATCATATTTTTCAACACAGGGAAGACCACATATGCAATTACAATATACTTGCGCTATCGGGTTTGCAGAGCATATCGTTATTGTTACAATAAAAATTTGAAATAGACTAAAAAAATGTATTAATTCACTAGACCAGTGTAATAAAACTCATTTAAACGTCATTTAGAAGACAAAAACCAATAAAGGAAACATGCTAAAACCAATTATAATGTAATCCAACTTTTACAAAGCATAAAAATAATAAATTTCTGTATACGAAATTGTGAGAGCAAATCTGTGATTTTTATTTCATTAATAAATCTTAATGTATCTACTATTTGCTCACTGGGACTTATTGGGTTAACAACGTGGAAATGGAGGAAATAAAATAAACCCATTAATCTTGGTATATTGAAATTAAATCATTACTGCTTTTTACTTCTTCTTTGAAACAGCAAGGCAATTTTTTTCATAAATGCAAACCTATTTCGCACATCTGTCAATGTCCCCCTGGTTGGGAGCTCCTGATCTGGAACATCTACTGTATTTTTATGAAAGAAAAAGAACATCATCAAGTATGTATTATGGAATGGATTGATTATAACTGAAGCAAGAGAGATTCGTCGTCATCACCGGAAAGATGGATAGATAATAAAGATTGCCAGACTATGAATTTGGCCGACTAATCGACTAGTCGTTGTTCTTATGATCGATTAGTCGGCAACATCAAACGTTGATTTAGAATATCTACTGTATTTTTATGAAAGAAAAAGAACATCATCAAGTATGTATTATGGAATGGATTGATTATAACTGAAGCAAGAGAGATTCGTCGTCATCACCGGAAAGATGGATAGATAATAAAGATTGCCAGACTATGAGTTTGGCCGACTAATCGACTAGTCGTTGTTCTTATGATCGATTAGTCGGCAACATCAAACGTTGATTTAGAATATCTACTGTATTTTTATGAAAGAAAAAGAACATCATCAAGTATGTATTATGGAATGGATAGATTATAACTGAAGCAAGAGAGATTCGTCGTCATCACCGGAAAGATGGATAGATAATAAAGATTGCCAGACTATGAGTTTGGCCGACTAATCGACTAGTCGTTGTTCTTATGATCGATTAGTCGGCAACATCAAACGTTGATTTAGAATATCTACTGTATTTTTAACAAAGAAGAAGACTGCATTAAGTATGTTTGATTGAATGGATTGATTATAACTGAAGCGAGAGAGGTCCATCGAAATCTCCGGATAGATAGATAAATTAAAGATAGTACAGATTGCCCAACTATGGATTTGGACGACTAATCGACTAGTCGTTGTTCAAATGACCGATCGCTCGATTGGTTGGCATTGCTTATCATTGATTTCGGTTAAGCTCTGATCACTAACATTAGTTTTGCTTCATTTGTCACAACACTTGTAATGATTTTGTACACTAACAAATATTGTTCATTTTTTGTGTATAACTTACTGCATTGCTTTTGTAAGTGTTATTTGATAAAATTTAGGTAGTAAAAAATAAAAAATGAAACACCCTTTATTTAGTTTTACCTACATTTTAAAAATGAACTTTCATAGTGTTTCCTCTTCGAAAATAAAAAAAGTCCTTATTTGATCACATAAAAAAAAAATTGATTGCCATTGAAGGACCAACCTAACGCCTGGATAAGTACCTCCTGGCGACTAATTTCTTTATTTTTTATTGTTCAGAAACGCCAATCAGTATCTTATACCAATTAGTCAACGATTGTAAATGCGGTCGGATAACTCGGCTTTTCCGATCAGTCGACGAATTATTGTCCCATCTCTGATAGATGAAATTATTGGCTGAAGCGAGTGGAGAAGTCAAGAGCAGGTAGTGTAAGGGGTGTGGGGATAGCTGGAAGACAGAGAGGAGAGCGAGAGAGAGAGAGAGGCGAGATGTGTCCAGAATGTTGATGATTTTAGAGGAATAAAATAATATTTAAACAGGGTTGGAATATTTGAAAATATATTTAATTATGAGATGTAGCTGGGTTAAAAAATAAACCAAAAACCTCTCACGGTAAACAATATGTTTTTATATAGTATACTATACTATCACGGTAAATGCCACAAGTAGAGTAGCCAGCAGATCAGCCAAATGTAATACACATGCAAGCTGTCCTCTCGGTCCCAACAAAAAAATAAAGACATACAGGATGGGTGGCAAACCTCGTCGCTGAATTTAAGATGTAAAAAAATAAAGACATTTCACATGTTCAATTCAGCGATGAGCTTGCCACCCTTCCTGGATGTCTTAATTTTTGTTGGCACAGCTTGCATATTTATTGCATACGACTGGGGGCCTAAAATGGCCACATTGAGCAATTCATCTAAATTCATATTTAGTGAAATGTTGCCGTTAAATCGCTTTAAAATTCCTAATATGATCCTGTTATTATTCATATAAAGTGGCCTTTTTAGCCCCCCGGGTCTGCTGGCTAGCCCACTTGTGGGATTTACCGTGGTGGATGAAGATTTATAAGTATTTTAAATTTAGATTTTAAAATCTAATTTGTACAACCCTACATGTTTAGTGATGGGTGTTGGTATGGGGGGAGTTGCGATCACAGCATTCGCTATTTAGTTATGCACAGCGAGGATGCGATGGTGTGAATATAAGTAATAATAATAAAATAATAATATCAACCAGTCATTCGTACGTAGAATACCTATACAATGTACATAATTTGAAATTAGAATTTCATAATAATCTTGAATATTTTACATAGCTTCCACTTTTTACTGTAAGTAAGTATCTTCAGCGCTGGCTACCTCTCTATATGGATACTGTTATTTATCTATTTTTAAATCATAGTTGATAAGCAAAAATTATTATTTGTTTAATATTTATGCTTAATAGTAAAAAAAATGAATTGCAAAGCAGTAAGATACTTAGGAGAGCCGGAGCCAAGAGGGAGCTCAATTGTTAAAGTGAGGAAGGTCTCATATTTGGGTCACGTGCTGCGCGGTGGAAAGTGCCGTCTCCTCCGACTTATAATGGAGGGCAAGATAGAGAGAAGAAGGGGAGTTGGCAGAAAGCACATGACCTGGCTGCGCAACATTAGAGAGTGGACCGGAATGAGGACAGTGGATGACCTGTTCAGAGCAGCACAGGACAGGGAGGTTTTCGCCGGAATGATCGCCAACGTCGGGGGGACCTGTCATGGCACAGGAAGAAGATGGTTTGGCAAATATACCCAACACTGTTCTACGATTCACAAGGTTAAGTACGACCTGGAAGACCCTCTTTCACAATACACCGTTTCAATGACAGCGATATAAGAACGTCATGTAAGAGGTGAATCGTGGAATTCATAATGTAACACTAAGAGGTAACTCGATTGGAGGAGAGACGTTCTGAATACAGTAAATAGGACAATGGAAAACTCAATGAAAAGATTGGGAGGCCTATACTATTCATGGAATTGAGCAGGGGGGTATCCGAGGGCATATAAAAATGACGCATATAGACAGAGTCTATAAAATTGTGTGTTTAAATTCACAGATAGCGAGATCATAACATTATACAACTTCATTTAAATAGGCAATTCGGTAGAGTTATGTGACAAATCCCCACACAAATATTTGAGTTCGTTTATCAATATGCATGTTTGTTTACTTATACAAGTAGGTGTATAAAATATATGTTTATTTAAACTAATGAATGTCTTTAATAACTTCTTTTACTAAGCTGAAAATAGGGAAATCGACATTTTATAAAACGTGAATTAATACAATCCTATCAAAATAATATATCCTCCAATCGAAATAATATATAATTAAAAGACGAAAGACGTCTCTCACGATAAAAAACATATAGGTAATAGAAAAAAAATGTTTTTAATTTCATTGTGGAATTTTACTATCTAAGCATCGATACAGTGAATTACTACCGTATGGTTATGTTGTCAAGAACAATAATAAAGATGGAATCCGCGTGTATCCTAATAACACTAACAAAAATATTTGTATCAAAGTGTGTCTTTATTATTTGTAACAATTTTCACCATTTGTATTAATTTGTTTGTAAGTACATACACAGAAAATACATTCATTTAAATTTCAACAGAGGGAAAACAGTCATATTTCAAATAGAATTAAATAGAATTATACAAAACCTTGACTAGTAATAAATTGTGACACTTGCTTATGCTAATGTAATGTATGTACGTATTTAGTTAATTTTATTATTAAGAATATTTATCAACAGACATCACATCTGCACAACCAACAGACTGTACATACTCCTTTTAAGCAGGATACAGGAAAGGTGTTCCGATGCTTATGAATCGGCTTAGGTTGGTTTATATGTGAAAACCACGTTTTACGTTTAAATTGTATTATTAATTATCGACCAAAGCCGGGTTTGAAAGCTGAGAATAATAAAATAATATATCCGGAAATAAAATCAAGCATAGTACAAAAGAAAGAAAATGTTTTCTGTACGTGCGTGTGTAAGTATGTTTCAATGTATAAATATATCGTCGATGGATATATGAAACCTCCTACATGTATTTATCAAAAATTCACATGATGTCAAGAGCAACTATTTTGCTGGATGACATTTTCTAAGTGTCTGATTCGTTACGTGGAAGATGTCTAAGAAATTCTATAGTACCTGCCTGTATTGAATTTCTAGACACGATTCGAAAAAAATTACAAAATTAATTACCTACTGAGCAATAATAATAAAAACTAGACAATTCTTTTTAAGGTGCGCCGTTGTGTGGAAAAAACCACCACAAAGGCCCATTCAAGAATCATAACACCTCCCAAATTAATGCGAGTTTTCACGAATTATCCAAGAAACAGCAGCACGTAAAATTGGGTGAGTTGAAAGAAATTGAAGCGTCTCTGCGATAAACTCGTCTTTTGAGTGTTGATTGTATGATTCTATTCGATTTATATGTATTTTTGTATAAATTTGCTTGTAATCAATGTATGGTAAAGAATAAATAAATGAATAAAAGATCTCATTTCTCTCGATAACTTTTCCATGAATATCTCAGCGCATAGGCTATTTCATCGATAGATGTGACTCGGTCCTAAATCACTCGAAAACGAGTGAATGGTCTTGAGAAGAATAGAATGTGACTCAATGAGACGAATAATTTGGTATCGATATCACATTTTTGAAAAAAAAAATTACACATAGGAGGTTTCGTGGATCCACTGAGGCCATATAGAAATCCGTATGGGATTGTAAAATATAAATATATGCATGAAAAAGGGTTTGAGTATATATTACTTCTAGAACCTACCATTATTATGTTATTGTTGGAAGCGAAATTATATTCTATGTATGTGACCCTAAAAAACATTATGGTCTAAAGTCAAATATACACAAATACATACACACAGAGTGATAGAAAATTATATCTTTGAACATTTAGTAGATAACGTGATTGTAAAAAATAAAAGGCTTCGCTTGCAATTTTGAAACAGTTTTTTAATGTACTTGGAATTCAAAAAACAAAAACATCCATATGCCAGTAAAGAAGCTACCGCTTATAGTTTTGGAAACTATGAAAAGGACATAAGACAAGTGGGTTACTCTGGTAGATGCTGACTAGATCAGGAATCGAACGTGTGCATTGAAAGACATGGTTTGCACTGGAAGCAATAGTAATGGGAAGATGTATCTGAAAGAAGAGGTTGTGCGCGATGGGGTCCCGATCCAGCTAGGATAAAGGTAAAAAATGTACCCAAGCATGTAAATAGGGAAAATTTTATATTACCAATGACTTTAAATGAAGGTAAGAATTAATAATTAAGAATTTAGTTGCGACCGAAAGAATATTAGAAGTAGAGTTTAGAACTTCCAGAGAAATCAAGAGATCCCATATCCGAAACTTCAGCAAGACACGTGTCCAGTGTCAAAGTGTTTTGGGGTTTATTTCAGGACAAATGAACATACAAAATCGTCCTCTTTGTGTCACAAAAATTAAGACAGTCAGCATTGGTAATTTACCTTATTATAGATATCGTGTGCAAAAATTAAGACAGTCAGCATAGGTAATTTACCTTATTATAGATATCGTGTGCATGGTTTGGATGTGTGATTATTTGTATGAATTTTGCTGATTTGATTGATTATGTGTACAAAGAATCTATAGTGTGCCTTAAAATAAATGGAGTGAGATGTAATTTAAGTATTATTTTACGAACACTTGACTTTGACATTTCTGCACAGTTACAAAATGTTTAACAATATAATGTTCATCCAAATCACACGCCTATTGTATGAATTTAAAAAAAAAAACATTGAAATACACCACTCTCGGGTCAGCAAGGGTCAGTGGCGTCGCGTCTTGAAAGGACCGCACAGATAATGTTTTTTTTTCTTTAACTTTCCACTACACTAACTTTTATTGGTTCCAATACACTTTACCATCAATTCACCCATCAAAATAATACTAAAAATAATTGTATTGCTCACTCACTCCTGATCCCCCCTTTTTTACTTCGAATTCTCTGAACCGAAAAAGGACAATTTCTTGTAATATTTAGTTCATAACAATGTCGTGTATTGCTGCACAACTACAGGGGAATTCCACGGACAAGAATTTTTATTTCAAATCATTTCAAAAATATATATTTTTTTACATTTATCTTTTAAAATAATCTTTAGAGTAGTGTCTATTCCGCACGACTGAATATGAAAGTTTGAGTGCGAAATTTTGTTTAAAAAAAAATGGTGCCAAATGCCTGACACGTCTAGTCTACTAACTTATCTCTCTTTATCTACATATTTATAATATAATCACGATATATCTTACATGTAGTAGCTATTTCCGTGTCAATAATAAAAGACATCCAACAATATGCTGGACGAGATCCATAGAGCAAACAAGTCCTACTTCTATAACAGGCCTTTTGGTGTTGCAGGACCCGTCAACTGGAATAATTACCCGAGGACCTTCGTTAAAAGCAGTCAATTACAACGTTCAGGAGCAAGTTGAAGATATCGCTCTTTCAATGTAGTTTCCCGAGCCATTGAGATGGATACTCCATTAAATTTTTTTTATCGGCCGGTGTGGCGCAGAGATAATGCTCTTGCCTTTGAGTAACGAGGTCCCGGGTTCGATTCCCGGCCGGGACAAAGTGAAGAATGACCTTTTTCAAATTGTCCTGGGTCTGGGTGTTACATGTATATGTGTGCAGTGCATTGTATATGTGTGTATCGTCGCGTTAGTACCCATAATACAAGATTCATCTTAATTTGGGACTAGCTCTATCTGTGTGAATTGTCAAAAAAAAAATGGCCGTTATAAATACATACAATAAAAAAATGAAACATGGTTGTATAAAGCATACCTACTAAAATACTTATACAAATTATTTCTGCTCAAAACAATACATATAATAGAAGCTATCAGAAATTAAGCACAAAGAAGGACTACAACTAAATGATTATATTAACATTATAAATTCATATCACGGCTTGAAGGAGGCGGCATGTTTGATTCCTTCACTAAGGACAATGTAACAATGATTACAATTATATCGTTATTACAAGTAGTAGAAACATTCAGATGACAAGGATCATTTCAATTATTTTAATAAGGGACATTCTGTGAACTTTGTATTTCAAGCGTGCACCAGTTACGCTAATTTTGTGATATTATCAATATATATTTCTACCATCACGGCATATTTCATAAGAAATTGCATTTAATGGATGTACAAGTTATCCTCTCCATGTCATGAGACTGAATCATTTGGGATGGGCGAGATATTGAGCTATTACCTCTTTTAAACATTACCATTCAAAGATCGTCGCTTAAAATATTTAAGGGTTATGTTATAAACCCAAATACAACTTTATATACCTTTCACAGAAAGCTAAAAGCTTGTGTCGTGAAAGGGGAGTTTGCCGGCACCTGGGATCGAACCGCGGACCCCTTGTTCACAAGGCCGAGACTCTGCCTCCAGGCTACCGACGAACCTTATGAACAAAAAACCAGTGTTCTTTAAAACTAATTTGGACGTTTTCAAAATGTGCCCCAGCCAAGAAAAATGTCTCTTGGGAATCGGAAAGACTTAATTGCATACGAATCAAATTTACAACCTCTGATTTAAAATTTATCCAACTCTGCATTGTGATTGGTTCACGCCCTCTTTGTGTCACAAAAATAAAACATTCAAGATGAAAAACATACCTCTTCGCTGAATTGAAAAATAGAAGATTCGAAGAGGTATTTTGAGAAACCACATTTTAACAGGACATCCGAAAATGACAAAAAAGAGTGAAAGAATGAGAATCTTTCATGAGCATTCCATTTATATTCTGCCTAAAAAATATATCAATTTAAAACACACGATTTTATACGAGGCAATATTTTCAAAAAATTTGGATATATATATAATGGAAGAATCTCAGTAGACTAAATGGGACTTAAATTTAATGTTTTTTGCAATATATAAAAGTAATGATTACTACTCATAATATTCAAATCAGATCAGAATAGAAATAATAACGTTTTTAGATAACCTAATGCAATACATAGTATCCCGAATATAATATTAGATTGATACTGAAATGATCCCATACAAGTATAAGTGTTATTGCTAAAACATGGTGTACGCTCGTGATCATAACGTTTTGTTTAAAAAAGGTGCCTATTTATTATCATAATATTAGAACATTTTATACAATTTTTTGAGATAATACAAGCAAATCAAGAAATGCGAGAGAATAACTAGACCAGTATTCCTAAAATGTCAATAATTATCTTGGTCTTAAGATTTCGGGATTTGCAGGGTCCACACAGCTGGATGCGAACGTCCATCATCAATCATTAAGATCTTAAATCTTTCGGCGACAATTCGGAGCGTTCTCCGAAGAAATATTCGAATTAATGCCTGCGTTACGTCTCATGGACGGGTTACGAAGGCATCCATTCGAATATTTCTTCGGAGAATGCTCCAAATTGTCGCCGAAAGATTTAAGATTTTTGCTTGATGATTGATGTTCGAATCCAGCTGTGTGAACGCCGCCATTGAAATACATCTTTTTAGCCAACTTTTGTGTAGTACTAGACGAAGTTCTTCCCCATCCCTCCACGTTGCCTGATCTTGGGCCGCCTACATCAAATCGACACCAACATTTTGGTAGCGTCAGAGTTTAACAAAATTCCATTCGTCGAATTATCAGTTTGACGTTACATACATATCTTGAGACTTGCAGCCACGAAATCGCGTCGTCCGACCCTTAACTGAGCGCTTTCAACCCACCGTTAAAATAATATTGAGGGCATATTGTGTTCACATCATGGTCTATTGTTTGGTCAGCACGGTTAATTACACACTACATTGTCCTCAACGCTTGACTAACGCATAAAAATTTTCAACGATCAACCATGTCAATGTACTTCATATTAAAGCACAACTATCTATCGGATAACCATGTTTACACAATGTAACATTGTTTATTTCTCACTTCTTCCGATTAGAAGTGAGAAAGGCGAGTGATCACTGAAGCCAGCCAAGAGCCAATTCGTAAGCATTGGGACGCTTTTCTCACTTCTTCCGAATTAAATTTTGCACAATGTAACATTGTGTAATAATGATTCTCCAATCGAGATACCTGATTGGAATATTCAGCAATTATTTCGCGCCGTTCACTATTATTTATCTAATTCATGTAATCTGAAACATCTATAATCGAAACACGAGTGTAATATCAAGATTGTAACTTTTAATATTTTCTGAATATTCAGTAATATTATATTAATACTAATAATAAAATAACGATAATGCTGTAGATGTATAATATTGTAATGAAGATAGAAATTATTAATAATATTATTCTTATAACGGACTAGGGGGTAGTTATAGACAGTGGTAGAAGTGGGCTATAATAACAGCAGCCCCCTTGCAGATAAGGGTAGAAATTTGAATATTTTTCATATTATAATCATTACAACGTGCAACTAAAATAATATAACTCTTCTATTTCGTGGAGTACACGTCAAAGAATAGTTCTCCCTCCCGTGTAAGGCGTCCTCTCTGTGCCAATATAAGTTGGCATTCAGGAGGGGTGGCGTATCTCTTCACTGTTTCACTTCATTAAGATTTTAAATATCTTATATGGGTTTTTTAATAAATGTCTGCGTTTTACAAATCACTCGAAAACTATCATAAACGAGATGATATTTTTTTTCTCATTTTGTGGCTTTATGCTGTTGCTGCTTAACATCCTGAATGTGTTAATTTTTCTGGCAAATAGAGGACGAAATGTATGCTCATTGTATAATTAGTAATAACCATTGTTTTATTTTCACAATAAATACTTTGATCTAGATTTTTTTTGTGTAATATGTATGACAAACCTTATGGGCTATTGAAATATATCAATTAATTAATTTGTCCACACTTTTTAACTTGGGCAATGCATTGTTTCTTGTAATATGATAATAACTGTTTGTAAGAAGCGCTACAAGCCGGATAAGACGGGATAACACTTTCAGCGATAATTTTGAGATTCAGGCTCATGATGTCATCATTGAGAACTGAATCGCGTAAAAGTGATATATTTCTGTGTGTGTGTGTTTGTGTTAATGTTGATGAGAGGAAAATTGATCCAATTGATTTGTATATTGTTTTGACGTTGTGAATAATTGTATTGGTTTAATTTTGTATTGTGCTGGTAGATTTTGTTGAACGTTTGATGAATGTACATGAGAACTGAAAGTTTGCTATTTGTAACTAATTCTTATGTGTATTAATATTTCTAGCTGATTCTTATATGTGTGTTAATGTTATAGTTGAAATCCATCCGACCCTCCGCACAAGCATTTAGTTGCTTATGGAGGGAGCATTTTTACTGTGTGTAATATTATTTTGTTAATGTAATATCAATGTATACTGTGTATTTATGAATGAAATAGAATAAATAAAAAAGAAAAGTTATTTGTATGTATTGTCTGAAGTGTGAAACGGTTATGAATAAAGATTTTTTTCCACGGCCTGGGCCTTCTACATGTAAATATTTTACATAATTTTTATTTTGTACAAAAACAATATTAAAAAATGTGGACACACATAATAAAAAGACAAAAAAACAAGGATAACAAATGAATTAATACATGGTTTAAATGATGTAAAAATTTGTAGGTTTTATATGTCTATTTGATGATTACTGTTTAGTAGTCGGTATGAAATATTTTTAACAAAACAAGAGGGATGTCTATACCCTCACGCCGTGTCCCAAGTGGGGTAGGCAGAGAGAACGGAACGCCAAACAGATCTATCTTTACACACTTCCTTCGCTTCCTCCACATTCATACAGTTCCTCATACACGCACGTCGGTTCCTCTTACTCAACACGCGGCCGTCCTTGAGAATTTGATCCACGTGATCAAACCACGTGGTTCTTGGACGCCCGCGTTTCCTCACACCCTTTCTTTCAGATAAGTATATCCTCTTTGTCATTCTTACCTCGTTCATTCGTTCAACATGCCCAAACCACCGTAGTTTATTCACGCGCATTCTGTCCACAACAGTCTTCTTGCATCCGCTCATTCTTCTAATATCCTCATTCTTCACTCTATCACGCAGCGTTTTACCAACCATTCTTCTCAACGATCGCATCTCTACTGCATTTATTCCACTTTCGTCCTTCTTCAACCACGCCCATGTCTCGCTTGCATACGTATATATATAAGAGGGATGTCAAATATTACAAGTTAATTCAAAAAGATAAATATTATGTAATTAGTCTGATGGTTACTCCATTTATGAGAGACATCGTGATGATATAGATAAACACAAACCGTGATAAAAAAAAATCTAATCCATTTTATCATGCTAATATAATGAAACATGTACCCATGGAAAACAACATTTTTTCATTATTTTCGTATTTAACCACAGCCGTCCGGTAGAATGAAAGCGTCAGCCGTTTGTTATATTGAAAAATAATATTCCAGTAATGGGCTGAAGGAAATTAAAGATGAAAAGTAAGATTATTATTATTATTATGTATTCGTATAATATGCGAAAACATTTTCAGTATTATTATTATTATTAACGAAAAAAAAACAGCCTTTTCATTGTATTTATTCTGGTGTGAAAGAAAGGGTGGGCGTTACGGATTAATCGTTAAAATTAACGAAATAAAAAAAGCTACAACTACTATACCAACACGGTAAATCCTACAGGTGTAATAGCAAGCAGATCAGCTGCATGTAATTAAATTGCAAGCTGTTTTCTCTCCGTGCTAACAATAAATGTTCTAACCAATGTACAGTGAAGAATAAAATAAATAAATAAAATAAATTAAGACAATCAGAATGGGTGGCAAACTTCATTGCAGAATTTAAGATGTAAAATATCTGTTTTTCATATTCAGCATGGCTTAATGTTGCAGTGCATATTCCATCAATAAGGATAAATAACTTTATTAAATTTAAGAACTCCTATTTATCCGGTTAGGTGACAATTATTATTATGGTACTATACTGTACCCTCACACCGTGTCCCAAGTGGGGTAGGCAGAGAGAACGGAACGCCAAATAGATCTATCCTCACACACTATCTCTAAAGCCTGTTCTGCAAGACCAAGATGGCTCAATTAGTCTGCCTTTTGCCTCACCCTGTGCTGAGCCGTCTTTTACTGATGAACTCGATATCGCACATCTTCGACAAATAAGGTGGTAATATACCCATCAAAGCCGAAAAAACCCTCACACATATCTTGTACTTCACTCGTTGCTTTACTTTTAAAAACCATGCCACAATTGTTTGAGTGTCGGTTGTGCCCTGTCACATGCACTGAGGAGGATATTTTTGACGTATCTAACGTGCTGTGAGTTTCGCACGGTAATGGGTATCGTCACGAAAAATAAATAAAAAATATACTATTGATATTTTACTCCCACTTATCGTAAATATTGTACATCATATCGCTATTAATGAAAAAAGACTATTTCACAAACGTAGACTACGTAATTTGCGATCTTTAAAAAATAACAAAGTTTATTCTATAATTAACGGATTAATGAATGTAAAAGTTAATTTTCGATTAACTTTATGCCTACAGCTTAGTCTGTTACTAATAGGTACATAGTAGTTGCGTTGTCTGTTACCTGTATCTTTATTAGGCATCTGTAAAAAAATCTTTTATGAAAATAAAACGGTGAAATTCAACAGAAAAAATAATAATTTTGAATAATCTGTTGTATGAGGGGTAGAATATAAAAACGTTTATACCTATTCTTTCACGTGAAACCTGCGAAATACAATAGATCTCCCGTTTTTTATGTTAGTTTTCCAGTACCTTAATAATGAAAAGCGCAAGAATTTTTTAACATATTTTTTTCCATCTTTAAGTGACGTGTTGGGATCCCCGTCGTTGACTTACAATTATGAAAATGCATCTCTATCTTGGACAGTCCGAAATAGCTCCTCAAGACTCCATATTTCTGTCCACTCGTATATATTATGGAACCAGGAGATCCGCCTTCTTCCAACGCATCTTCGAGCCTCAATCTTGCCCTTAATGATTAGTCAACATATTAACATATTCAATTCTGGAATCATTAGTATTCGTATGTGTTTCGAGAAAATGTATGAATGTAGAGGATGCGAAAGAAGTGTGTAAGTCGTTCCATCCTCTCTACCTACCCCACATGGGATACGGCGTATAATAAATTAATCTAGCTATATAATACATGCCATCTGACCATCTATCCTAAAGTCTCCCCACTCTTCTTCAGCCCGTCTTTAGCTTCATTTCAAAACCTTTTTTTTCACAGAAAGTCGGAATACCTGGCGACATAAACACTTGGGACATGATTGGATAAAGTGTGCCCAGGATAGAGATTAAGGTAGTAGATCAAAGAGGAAGCCTATGTCCAACAATGGATTCAAAACGGCTAATGATGATGATACATTATAACGTCACGAAAAGGACTAACTCTGTGTTGTTGCACTGGTTACCCTTGTTATAGCAGATACCTTGATGGAATTTATATATTTAAATTAGGCAATTAAAAAAAAACTGAGTTAAACCAGCTAAAAGCCATTTGAGAAAGAAAGCCTCTCAAATAGGCTGTTTTTGAATGAAAATCAGCTACTAAATGGCCTCATCTTCAACAACAACCTCAAAACAAAAGACAACAATGACCATGAAGAACGAAAAACAAAAGAGAAAATGTGAAAACGTTCTTTATTTAAATATTTAAAAAAAAGTGAAAATGTTGGGTAGTTGTATAATTTGGTAATTTAAATATGAAAATATGAGCGCAATTAATCAGTGTCCTGTAGCATCATCAATTACTTTTAAAATGACGAATATACCCGACGTTGTCCGGAAAACTACACTTTTTATTTTATTTATTACATTTGGCCGGTCGCGTGTTCGGTAAGAGAAATCTGTGTACATATAATATCTCTTTTTAAATAAAAAAAAGCAAAAGAAAAATAAAACATAAAAGAGACATCACAAAAAAGAAACATCAAAATCAAAGAAGAGTCTCTATATCCTGACGATAAAGTCATTGTATGTTATGTTGAAAATAATGTCAACATGAACATCCAATCATTAAATAATTTTATAACCAAAATTTTATATGACAAATCTAATCAGACATCTAGATTGGAGAATGGGCCACATGCAGTCGTGGGGGATTTTAATAAAAATGATCGAATTAAGTATATTCAAGGTCGCAAAACACAAGTATATTAGTTAAAAAAAATTAAATATCTAAATTATGGAGAATTTCCAAAAATAAAACCCAAAATTTTTGACGTTTGGCAAAACACTCTAAATGGTTTTTGACAGCTGATGACGTCACGGAGTCCTGTGAATCATAGTAAATTTCGCACCACTGATTATAATCTCATACACACATGGGACTCCGTGACGTCACAGCGCCGCCATATCGTTTTTGATCACTCCGACAAAATCCAATTTTTAAAAGCTAATATCTAAGAAAATAGTGCAAAAAAAATTAAAATAAATTGTGGTAGTGTTTCTCTCATACTAATTTACAATTTTATGTAATAAAAAAAAAATCTGCAAGTGGCCCATTGTGTTGGAACAAAATGACAAATGAAAATTTCAAAATTATATAAAATGTTGCGGTAATTGGGGAAGATTTATTATTGTCATGCCGGCAAGATGAGGAGGTCCTACTTATTTCTAAGTTAGGCATCTAGTTAGGACATAGTTAAGAACAACGTGTCGCCTCGGGTGACTCTCCTCTCCTTACTATTGATAATATTAGGTAGACAGAAGGAGAAACAAACAATGACATTAATGATAGACAAGGCTAAGAATTGAAACTCAAATTAAATAGATCTCCCGCTGTATTCTGCCTGTTTTAAAGTATCATGCAAAATACAGGTATTCCTAAAATACATATAAAACATTTTTCATTCAGAAGTGTCACCCATCCTGAATGTCTTAACTATTTTTTGCACAGAGAGAAAATCTTGCATGTTTTAACAATAATAATAATATTATGACAATTTCAATAACTATGACGATTTACATTCACATCCATATGATTTTATACAATGCAAGCAGGTACAAACTAATGGTAATTAAAATTAAAAGGTTTTATTATAAGATAAAAAACAAAGATAAAAAAACATAACATGTCGAAACCTGGTCAAATAAGTAAAATTCTACAAAGTATTTTGTTTTTATTTACATTGAATTATGGAGTTCTACAAAATAAACAGTAATAAAATACAATTTAGATACTGTTTTTACTTCTATCTATCTATCTATCTATACCCTCACGACGTGTCCCAGGAGGGGTAGGCAGAGAGAACGGAACGCCATATAGATCTATCCTTACAAACTTCTTTCGCTTCCTCCACATTCAACCAGTTTCTCATACATGTTCGCCGATTTCTCTTACTCAACACGCGGCCGTCCTTTAGGATTTGATCCACGTGGTTCTTGGCCGTCCGCGCTTCCTCACACCTCCTCTTTCAGACAAATACATCCTCTTTGTCATTCTTTCATCTTGCAATGGACTTTCTTTCATTTTGAAATAGACTTCCAACAAGTACCTTCGGTCAACAACATTAATGTTTGTTTTTACTTTTTGGCACAAATCATCCTATAAGTATCCTATAAGGATGATTTATGCCAAAAAGTGAAAAAAAAAACTAGTATTAATGTAATTGTGAACAACATTGATCCCTCTCGTAAAGTTAACATTAATCAACTACTGTATGATACTCCATCACTGATATAGTAATATAAATAATAATGATTAATTATAATATTATGTACTATAATGAATGATTGAATGAACAATTTTTCAAGTTAAGACTTAGATTGTTCTTAATAGTCTCTTACCATTTTCACCTGTATGTAAAAAAGTCTTCTGTGGTTGGGGGGGGTCACCTCTGATATTGTCTTTCTAGATAATTAATATTGTTTCCATTTGACTTATTCCGTTTGATATTATTTTATCGTCTATTTCTGATCATTATTTTTTTAATATCATAAAAAATATTTTTTTAATTTATAATTTTGCGATAATTGCCTTTGTTTGTCTCCTTAACACGTAAAAGGCTCACTCCGTGTGTTGATATAGATAAATAAACACATAGAATCCAGCGATGAGGCATATAATCTATCATGAATGTCTTTATTTTTTACTGGCATGGATATGACGAGCAGCATATTTATTATCTGCAGTTAGGTCGCTGGCTTCTTCACATATTTTTTTATTTTTTTTAGTAAACAAAATACATTTACATTGATTGTTTCTTATATAATATTTTTTTACATTCTCTGGAAAACAAAAATACGTTTTTTACCCCTCCAGAAAGTGGACCAACACTTGTGTAGGAAAAATATATTATGGGTTATGCCGAGATAGAAGTGTATTGTATAATATTCTTTGAAATCATGTGCTGTTTAGCTGTCTTGACTTAGTTGATAATCTGACGTTCTTAAGAAACAAGGTGAATCTGGTTTTATGAATCTGGAATCCCAAATACACCGAAATTGAGAAAGTAAAAGAGATAAATCGGCAGCGGGACAAAAATAGAATTGTTCTAAGTATGACCAACAGATTTCAAAAATTCAAGCCATCAATTATCTAAATTACCATTTGGAAAACAGATCTGGCTGATTGTAATACATACCTACCTTCAAAGTAATAAACTTTCTAGCTAAACAGTCAATAATGAATTCAGAGATGATGTAACATCGAGTGAACATATTTCAGCCACTAAATGCAAGAGATGGGTTTCATTAGTTTTTCTTCCGAAATTCCTCATTGAAATACAGCTTACCACGAAGTGGAGTGCCTTATTAAAGAATGAACATAGAATGAGAAGGTTTAATAGAAATAAATCAAAGGAGGACCAAATAGAAAAAAAAAACTTAAGTAATTATAAAAATATAATATCGAATCAAAATTAATATTTCTTTCATAAAAACATTTACCCCCTTCTCAGCTGCTGACTATAAAGTAGCGATAGCTGATACGATGTCACAACGCTGAGTGCGCCGTCTGCTGTCTAGCTGACCTGTCACTGACACAGTATAATATGTAAAATATTATAATACATACATACAAAGAGAGAGAGCGAGGAACGTCACACGATAATCGCGGTTAATGCAGCCGTTTGCATACGTCGCGTTGCAGGATGATCGAGAACGTTTGTCTTTTATATATCTATACCATCACGGCATCTGCCCCAAGAGCCGTAGCCAAAAGATTTACTACTGCAAATAATACAAATTCAGGTTATCCTCTCTGTTCCAAGACAAAATGAGATATTCAGAATGTGTAGAAAACTCATCGGTGATGAATTAAGGATATCAAATGTCTTTATAATAATGTCTCAAGATCACCTGCCTATTACAAGACAATCAAAAATATACGTAGAAGAGTTGGAGATCTCTTCTTTACCGGAGATTTCACGGGATTAATCAAATTTGAAAACGGTTGTTCCCCACTATAGCAGAATAACAAAAAATTGACAACACAGTTGTTAAAAAATAACATTATTATTGTCCTATACCAACGTTGCCTTTCGATCATAATAGTGGGGTAACTAGTATTCGAACTACACATTATGAATACACCGGTCTTCTTCCCCGTCCCATATGAAATAGTTAGATATTTAAAATAGATAAAATGTCATATTGCCCAATTAAGATGTGCCCTATACACAAACACCTTTGATAAAACCCCTGAAAACTTATGTAGAGAACTAATTGTAGAAAATCTATTCTAATTATAGGAGAGTTCAGAGAGAAAAGATAAATTCTTAAATTGAGAAAGTACTGTAAATTCAAACATTATTCCAATTTGACTGGCATTTCGGGGAAGGACCGATGATATCAAGTAAGACTACCACGTAATCATATGTATATTTACTTCTACTGCGGTCCTTCTGTCCTTTCCACATATTCTGTCATTTCAACAACAATAATAATAGTACTAACAGTAATAATGTTATATTTTCAACACCCACTTTATCTCCTGCTATGTCCCCCCATACACCCACATTGTCACCCGTCCAGTAAATCCTTTTCTCTTCATTAGTCATGCTGATGAATGTTTAAATAGAAAAGCTATTAAATAAGCGCGCATTTAAAGCCATGCCGCTTGTCAAGTGCATACAGTGGATTATTATACAGAGTAGATAATTGCTAACTCAATATAGAATAACTTTATTATTCTTCTTCATTAACTTTAGTTTTAATTAACATAAGTTTTTAAAGTTTGATTAAAAATAGTCAATTTTGTACTCTTTAGGTTTTTCTAGAGCAGTTTATTCAGCCATGTTTTCCATCGACAAACTAAAGAGTCCAGCTGATACTTGACCAGACACTTAAATAACAGACCTTTCAACGTTGCAGGTTCTGTGTGATGGAACAACAAACTGTCTGCCGATCAGCAATGCCATAAAAATATTACTTGTATTAAAAGCAAGACAAAAGTAGCTTTTTTCACTCAAAGTGCCTTTGAAAGAATTGAGCGATCTTTAAATTGAGTGAAAGGACTTAAAGCATCCTTCCTTGTTTTGAAAATAAATATAACACTAATGCTACAAAAGGATCAAGTATAACAGTGGTTATCTCAGTTTATGGCGGAATACACTTTGCTAGAGGCAACTTTCAGCACTGAAAAAAAAACGATAAATATGAGTTTTGACGTAAGAATGGTCGTTCTCGAAACATATTTCAAGTAGTTGAAATCCTTAATTAGAATAAACAGTGTTTTTTTTTATAATAAATAGATTGAAAATAATATTTTATTTGAGCCTCTGACCTTTTGACATTTATAAAAATGTTTCTACATGTAAAAAAAGAAAGAAAAAAGCAATAAATGCTGTCAAAATCAAACGTATTTTCAAACGTAAATGCGTAATGAAATATAAATTAAAAACGTCACTCTTCTTAAAATTATAAAATTTTCCATTTAAGTCTTAATCAAAAATGGAATAACACCTCATGTCGTAAAACTCCTTCGTCGATAATAAGTATTTCCAAAAACTCTACATACTCGATACGTTAGCAGTACGTTAAAAACATACAAAATTCATTACACACTTATTGGAGTGAAACCACTAAAGTTAATTAACAAGTCGACGAACACTGATAAAATAATGTGAAGGAATTTTCTTGATAGGGATACCACTGAGGCATGGCACGGCGGAACGCGGTCGATCTAGGAAAATCCACAACGATATATTATTTTGTTCTCTGAAAGTAAATTATTGCAAGATTGGATAAGGTTGGAAAATAAACCTGCTACTCAAATGACGCAAGAAACCCGTACTACTTTGAATATAACTTTAATTTATAAGAGCATCTTGCATTTTACAGAATTATTTAATTCGAAAACATTAATTCCTGAAATGTCTTAAATGTTCCACCAAGATACCCTAGAATAGAATATCTGTACAAAATTTCCAGTATTATGTGAATGAGTCACAAATTTACACTATTAATAAATATTTTTGTTGAAAATAAATAATACTTTTACTGATTATTTCGGCATTCATTGCTAATATTGTATTAAATGCTCGCTAGAAAAAAAAGAACAAACATTTAAAAGATTAAGGATTCAAAACATGCCTTTCAAAAAATATTCCTATTTTCAAGGACTTAAATGAACAATCAGAGGGAATCTAGCATTCGATTCTGGACAGTAAGGTTTCTGAACACGATTTCGCTAAAACTAAGCTTCTTTATAAAAATATATCTCCACATATTTTAAAACAAAAACTTAATTCACAATCATTCTGTTAATTATACCACTTTATGCATTACAATTTTTTACGAAAAAATAAGACTAAGATTCTACCGTTATTTCTTACTCCACTTTAGATAAACAGTCTAACAATGTAGTGTGTGCACATTAATTGTTTTACCTGACTGGGTATACCTATAATACACGGTATCAAAATACAATGTGTTAAGTTTAGTTAGTTATTATATTCATTAAGGCATCAGCGCCTGTATATACTGTGTAAGTGTACATGTAAGAGAGACCTGTGGGGAGGCTGAAATAATATATAGAGGAATATTTTAATAGGGATGGCGTTCAAACGTTGGATGGACCGAAAAATTTGGATAGAAATGATTTACAGTGTCCCAAAAAGATGGCCAAGATAAAAAAAAACTGTTTTTATCCATTTGTTTTTATCCTATTCTCTTTGTTCATCGCATTGGCCAAAAGCTGTAATGATGTGCAAAGGAAATTTAAAGAGAATAACAATAATCTGAAAAAAGAGATATTTATTATTATTTATCTTGTCGAAACCCAGAAAAAAAACAATCAAACTGATCTCCAGTACTGTGCAAAACGCGCAGCAGGTGGAGATGCGTCATAAATATTCTCCATAGTGCAAGTGACAGGGCACAATGGACACTCCAACAAGTGTGGCATAGTCTGTGCTGCACCACAGTCACATGCTCCGGATTCGTCCTGTAGGAAGCCCCAAGAGATATGAAAAGCGCGGATGAGATTTTTTTATATCCCGTGGAGCACCCGGTAAAGAATTGGTCTCCCACTCTTCTCCGTAAGTTTTCGAGTGTCCTGTAAAAGGCAGGTGTTCGAAAATTGTGGTTAGATGGAAGAAATCGTGGTTAGATGGAAGAAATCGTGGTTAGATGGAAGAAATCACTATATAGTGATAATCTCGCCACTGCACATCATCACATTTTTTCTTGTGTATATTGCTTTATTTTATTTGTTATATGAATGATGATGTGCAAGAAGAATAAAATAAATAAATAAATAAAATTTAAGACATTTTACATCTTAAATTCAGCGATGAGGTTTGCCACCCATCCTGAATGTCTTTATTTATATTGGCACGGAGAGGACAGCTTGCATGTTTCTTACATGCAGTTGGTCTGCTGGCTACCCCACTTGTGGGATATGTCGTGATGGTATAGTAGTAGTAGTAGCAGATTTTTTTATTGTCTTTTGAAAGACAAGCAGTCAGAACTTCTTTGCTTCTAAAATACTTCGAGAAACGAACAGAAATTATTTTTTTTTGTCGTTTGAATATTTAGTAACAGTTCCAATATGTAATGTGTAATTATGTACATGATAGTACTAAAAAGTAAAAGCAATAAATACATAATTTATAATTATCATTTTTTTTTTCCGAAAAATGTTTTCCAAATATAGCAAGCTGCAAAAATATACTCACAAATGCAATTGAAAAGATAGATTATGAAATTGTAGAAGTTTTGAAAATCAAGACATTAAAAGCAAGATTAATTTTGTCGGTCTAAAGAATATGGCGCCCATCCCTTCATAATATGCCTAACATCCAAGAAAACTACATGTATAAATAGGTTAACAACTACATACTATTTCACTATGAACAATATATCTACCTAAGATAGGTGAGTGGGGTTGTGAGTGGCTTTACAATATATTAAACAGCTTTACTGTAGCTTCCATTATTATTATTATTATAAGTATGTATGTACGTAACACATTGTTATCGTAATATAAACACTTTATGTGATTTATTATAATTAGTTTCATTACATACACGAACCATCCTAGTTATTATCCTGAGGATATTTTACCTATACACATACGTACCATCTTAAAATAATATATTGTTTGGGCAGGATATTTTACTAAGAAAGAGAACCACACAACACTTCACTGATATACAAAGCATTTATAGTTTCACACCACTTCACTACTTCTACTTCACTATCACGACATATCCCACAAGCGGGGTAGCCAGCAGACCAGCTGCATGTAATAAACATGTAAGCCGTCTTCTTTGTGCCAACAAAATATTAAGAATTGTTTTTTATTACTGCTTATTTTGTAGAACTCCATAGTTTAATGTAAATTAATTAAATAAAGAGTTTGAAAAAGACATAATATGTCGAAACCTGGTCACTGAATAAAAGTACATTGTAAAACTACAAAGTTTTTTGTTTTTATTTACATTAAAAAATTAAGATATTCAGGATGAGCGGCAAACCTCACTGCTGAATTTGAGATGTAAAATGTCTTTACCTCTTATGAAAAATATATCAATGTATCTACACTATGACGGTAATTCTCACATAGGTATCCAAGTAGCTCAAAATCTTACAATCTGGAGGTACAAGATTCAAACTCCGTTGTCAAAGTGTTTGCGTTTACATCGCTTAAAAATATATTAAGTATGTTTCTTTTACCCAAATGAGGTGGTCGAGAGCTTGATGAGATAGCTTTGGAACAATAAATCGTGAGATTAGAGGTTCGAATTTTACTTTAATACTTCGTAAAAAAGAAAATACTGATACCTAAAGACCATTTTATTTTATAAAATATTATTGAAAATTGTATTCTGTTTTACATTCTTGATGTGGATAAATTCTTCATTCTCGGAGCTACATTTTTGAAATTAAAATTTCTTATAAATTCTCACCTGTTGGAAATGTCGATATCTGAAACTGAGAGTGTGTTTATGGAGGTGGTTTGTTGATGGGAATGAATGTTTGGAGATGTACGTGTGTTTGTTTTTTCATCGCTTTGTCGTTGTTCCATTGTTTTTTCATTGTATTGCTATGATTGTATTTCATTTATTTCATTATAGAATGTTACATTACATAGAAAGTATATTCAGCATTTCAGTTATCAATACATCCAAGTAAATAACCACAATGAACACCAATTAGACTCCGTCTGGTGCCGACGGCTTCTCCACGCGGCCACGGACCCTCCCAGGTCCGTATCGGGAAGACATGTTAAGATCATGTCTTCCCGATACGGACCTTCATGACTTGTCTAGTGGGAAGATATAATATTTCTAAACTTTGTAATATATATCTATTTTTGTGTGTAATTGCATAATGTTTGTAATATGTACTTAAGAATAAATAAATAAATAAATAAATAATAAATCTTTATCCTAAATATTTAAAGTAATACAATATATTATGTTACTTATGACGTGGATACCTTTTTGTATCCGAGATTCTCATTTTAATCTATCTATTTATTTATACAATGAATTTCCTAAAATTGATGAATTGTACAAATATACAGGGTCTTTGAGGTGCTTTGGTACGTAAAAGACACTTCAATGTTGTGCAAAAATAAATGAATAAGAATACAAGTAGAACTGAAACAATCTATGTTTCGAAACTGTTTCATAGTTAATCCTTCATAAATAGACAATCAATTTTACATGAATCAATAGACATCACATAGTTACCTGTAGAAGTGTTATCGCGAGTACATGTGTCAAGCCACCTAAATAATTACATTCATCAAGTACAAGAACAGTTACCAGAACATGATACCTACTATGAAGGGAAAATGTAGTACCGCCTAATATATTACGTTATACTCGTATTATACGAAGCAAGTATCACCAAGTGATGATAACATGAGAATCCTATCCTATCCTATTTTATCCCCTCATCCCACATCCCTTGAGGTGTATGCAGAGAGAGACGCATGAGATAACATGAGATGAGAGGGGTATAGCGTTACTGCACCAACAGCTAACAGGATAAGTCTAGTAGCTTCCATCAGGTATTAAATTAATATTAGCAAAATGTAATGTGTAAGTGATTGCTTGTGCACTTTCATACCTCCATTTGTGTAACCGACTCTTACTAACATTCTGATTATTAACTACTACTACTACTACTACTATACCATCACGGCATATCCCACAAGTGGGGTAGCCAGCAGATCAGCTGCACGTAAGAAACACGCAAACTGTCCTCCTCGTGATTATTAAAACAATTAAAAATAACCTGTCCTTCAAGCGAAACTCCTGTCCTTGTGTGCTGGCCATTTTTTTTTTTTTTAAAAGATATATCTGGGTTTTTGTTATAAACCCAAATACAACCTTATACACCTTTCACAGTAAGCTACTAAAAGCTTGTGTCGTGAAAGGGGAGTTTGCCGGCACCTGGTATCGAACCACGGACCCCTAGTTCACGAGGCCGAGACTTTACCTTCAGGCTACCGACGAACTCTACCAACTATTGGACTACCAGTTTTCATAATGAATATACGGGTCGTGTTCTCTGTGCCATAAGAATAAGTCATCTAGGGTTGATGGCATCCTGAAACTTATCACTGAATTATATATGTTAGGAATATATATACCTATATGGGATGTTTTACAAATACCTGCTTTCTATATCATTATAGAATACTGGAAAAATTACAGAAAAAAAGTGGAAGTAAAACTAAGGTTAGGCTTGTGAGGTGGCAAGATGGAATTAGTTGTGATGGATGTGGATGTTTGAATTGTATTTGGTTGTATATTATGCTTATTTGAGGAAATAAAGGAATTTGAATTTGAAATGGTTTACAAAAAACACCACATTTAAGTCCTTTTCATCCGTTAATTTAAAAGCAGGGGCCGATTTCCCGAAAGTCAAATTCACGCAAATTCGAGAGAATCATTATTTATCAACTGGGTTCTTGGTTTTATTAATAAATTATAACTGAATTTATTTCAAAAAAGAAATATCAAACGGAAAATGGAGATTAAGTTATTTTTGCCTCATTCGATACGAAATTAAACAGCTTAATATATCGTAGGTAAGCCGTAGTTGTTTTGCATATTATGCAGTAATAACACATTATGCCTGGTAATACATTACGAGACGATAATGCTAATAACAATACAACGCGAGCTGCCCGTAAAAGCCACGATAACAATACAGCATGTATTAATAATACATACAAGCCTATTATTACAGACAATATATACGATATATTCTGTAACAGGAATATGACAGTAATACCGCATATATACTTGATTATTGAGAACATTATATTGTATTGAAGTAATCCTTTTCTAATAATACTGAGGCTATCGAGTTTATAATGCTAATAACATCGTTGTGTTCATTTATATCTGATATTATGACCTAAATAGTATTCCTGGGAATTTAAACAGGAAAGCTTATTTATTTATTACAATACATACAAAGAGTTGACAAAATATTAAAAAATATAAGAAAAAAAAGACACATTGATCTGGTCAGGCCAACTCCCCGATTAAACGTGTCTACAGCATGCACGTTGAAACGATGTTATACAAAAAAGTAAATATAAGGGTAAAAATAAACCAATAGAGCCCGGCCGATGCAAGTCTAGTAAACCAGACTCACATTACAGCACACAATAAATTATAAAAAGATAAAGCAGTTTAATTATAATTAGTAAACCTATAAACTTGACCTACAAGAACTTTCAAGTTGGCCGCAACATACTTCCTGAACCCCGTTAAGAATCACCCCTTGAATAAACTATTCGAAAATAAGACCCTTATTTTGTACTACCACTGTGACTGATGATGGCAGCAGAAGTTCTTGAAAGCTGGCTAGCGACTAATAAAATTCAGTTAATAGAAATCATATTTACACTTGTAGGAAATGTCGCGATGATTATTTTTTATGGCAATGCGTTTATTCGGTTCTCTCTGCCTTCACCCATGGGCATGACGTTCAATTAAAAAAAAATACCCAATCAATCAAATCACTTATTATCCGATGAGAATGTTACACAGATAACCTATTAATATTACATTAACATTTTATACGTAATTTAATTCTCCACTAACAATCTTGTAATAAATAAAGAAAAGATTTGTGAATACCATTGGATACAGTTGATACAAGATACATATATGTATCTACATACTATCTAATTACTTCCTGTGCTTACTGGGTGTCACCAGAAGGGTTCAAGTGTTGTATCATAGCCATATGGTTTCCTGTAGGAGTCATGGGAACGTTTACTTATTATTTTTAACTAGTTGTTATTCTATTTTGTTAGTCATTCAACAAACGCGAGAACATTAATATTTGAAATAGATATTCATAGTTTAACCGAAGAAAATATTTTGTGTACAGTCTCTCAAGTTTACAATAATTGAAATATATAAACTTCGAATTCTTCTAGCAACATTCTACGACTTCTATGTCTTATCTAGATGCGAGTTAAATTGCACTACTTATTTGAAAAAGTTAGCTGTCTATTTTTTATAGCAAGGAAAACATCTCCCACTCATTTTTAATGCTTTTGAGTGTTCTATAAGAGGAGAGTGTTAAAAAAAAATTAGAACATTTCACAACTTAAATTCAGCGAAGAGGTTTGTCACTAATCCTGGATGTCTTAATTTTTTTTTGCGCGGAGAGGACAGCTTGCATGTTTATTACATTGTATTGCTATGATTGTATTTCATTTATTTCATTATAGAATGTTACATTACATAGAAAGTATATTCAGCATTTCAGTTACCAATACATCCAAGTAAATAACCACAATGAACACCAATTAGACTCCGTCTGGTGCCGACGGCTTCTCCACGCGGCCACGGACCCTCCCAGGTCCGTATCGGGAAGACATGTTAAGATCATGTCTTCCCGATACGGACCTTCATGACTTGTCTAGTGGGAAGATATAATATTTCTAAACTTTGTAATATATATCTATTTTTGTGTGTAATTGCATAATGTTTGTAATATGTACTTAAGAATAAATAAATAAATAAATAAATAATAAATCTTTATCCTAAATATTTAAAGTAATACAATATATTATGTTACTTATGACGTGGATACCTTTTTGTATCCGAGATTCTCATTTTAATCTATCTATTTATTTATACAATGAATTTCCTAAAATTGATGAATTGTACAAATATACAGGGTCTTTGAGGTGCTTTGGTACGTAAAAGACACTTCAATGTTGTGCAAAAATAAATGAATAAGAATACAAGTAGAACTGAAACAATCTATGTTTCGAAACTGTTTCATAGTTAATCCTTCATAAATAGACAATCAATTTTACATGAATCAATAGACATCACATAGTTACCTGTAGAAGTGTTATCGCGAGTACATGTGTCAAGCCACCTAAATAATTACATTCATCAAGTACAAGAACAGTTACCAGAACATGATACCTACTATGAAGGGAAAATGTAGTACCGCCTAATATATTACGTTATACTCGTATTATACGAAGCAAGTATCACCAAGTGATGATAACATGAGAATCCTATCCTATCCTATTTTATCCCCTCATCCCACATCCCTTGAGGTGTATGCAGAGAGAGACGCATGAGATAACATGAGATGAGAGGGGTATAGCGTTACTGCACCAACAGCTAACAGGATAAGTCTAGTAGCTTCCATCAGGTATTAAATTAATATTAGCAAAATGTAATGTGTAAGTGATTGCTTGTGCACTTTCATACCTCCATTTGTGTAACCGACTCTTACTAACATTCTGATTATTAACTACTACTACTACTACTACTATACAAACAGATACTGGTCTAATAAGCCTACTCCTCACCTATGCAATAGTATAAATAAATATAATGTTTCATTCAACATAAAACAGTTTCCGTTCCCTTCACCTTTTTACGATTCCGCATTTGAACTTCTACAATTTATGCCTAATGTGATTGATAACATAGGATTGAACAAATATACTAAATTATCTGAAGAATGCATGAATCGAAATTTTCTTTCCATAGTGGCCGACAAGTGGCCTAATCACGTAACGATATTTACAGATGGTTCAAAGCTTTCTGCAAGTGAAAGCACTGGAGCTGCAGCCCTCATACCTTCTCTAAATATTTCCTCTCAATTGAAATTGACATCTAAATCAGTTTTCACGGCGGAATGCGCTGCAATAATTGAAGCCTTGTGTCTATCAAATACGCATAATATCATGAAATGCGTCATTTTTACTGACTCTCTGTCTCTTGTTCAAACTCTTATGTCCCCTTCTTCGACTCTCAGTGATAATCCGAATATTATGCGCATTAGAAACCTTATGTACTATCGATCCTTATCCAATCAAGATACCATTATCGCATGGATTCCGGCACATTGTGGTATCCGCCACAACGAATCTGTCGATGAATTGGCTAAAACTGCTTGCACCCTCGGAACAACGATGGAAGATTTCATCCTTCCAGACGATGACATAAAGCGAACCGTAGAAGCTGATGCTCGTAAAAAGTGGAGTGAATTGTGGATGGACGTATCACTCATAAAAGGAAAAAGATATAGGTCGATCCAGGTCCAAATCGCAAGAAAACCTTGGTTCCACAAATCGAAATTCAACAGATCTGAAATTACTGCCATATGTCGAATGCGATTTGGACACTGTAGACTGGACGCTCATCTTTTTAAAATCCAACTTGTTGAAAGCCCATACTGCGAGTGCGGCCTGGACGAGGAGACGCTTGACCATGTTTTCCTGGGGTGCCCTATCAGGGATGCATATGATGTTTTCGTTGATGCTCTTCAGAACGATTGCCAATTTCCTTTGAATATTGAATCATTGCTGAGTATGACATCCGAATCAATCCATTTGTCCCTTCTCAAATCAATGAAAGCCAATTTTATTATTCTGTGATGACTATCTTCTTGACTATTTAACTATACCTTGAGACTGTTTTTGGCACAAATCATCCTCGTAGGATGCTATGCCATAAATGAAGGAAAAAAAAAAAAAAAAAAAAAAAAAAAAAAAAACTACTACTACTATACCATCACGGCATATCCCACAAGTGGGGTAGCCAGCAGATCAGCTGCACGTAAGAAACACGCAAACTGTCCTCCTCGTGATTATTAAAACAATTAAAAATAACCTGTCCTTCAAGCGAAACTCCTGTCCTTGTGTGCTGGCCATTTTTTTTTTTTTTAAAAGATATATCTGGGTTTTTGTTATAAACCCAAATACAACCTTATACACCTTTCACAGTAAGCTACTAAAAGCTTGTGTCGTGAAAGGGGAGTTTGCCGGCACCTGGTATCGAACCACGGACCCCTAGTTCACGAGGCCGAGACTTTACCTTCAGGCTACCGACGAACTCTACCAACTATTGGACTACCAGTTTTCATAATGAATATACGGGTCGTGTTCTCTGTGCCATAAGAATAAGTCATCTAGGGTTGATGGCATCCTGAAACTTATCACTGAATTATATATGTTAGGAATATATATACCTATATGGGATGTTTTACAAATACCTGCTTTCTATATCATTATAGAATACTGGAAAAATTACAGAAAAAAAGTGGAAGTAAAACTAAGGTTAGGCTTGTGAGGTGGCAAGATGGAATTAGTTGTGATGGATGTGGATGTTTGAATTGTATTTGGTTGTATATTATGCTTATTTGAGGAAATAAAGGAATTTGAATTTGAAATGGTTTACAAAAAACACCACATTTAAGTCCTTTTCATCCGTTAATTTAAAAGCAGGGGCCGATTTCCCGAAAGTCAAATTCACGCAAATTCGAGAGAATCATTATTTATCAACTGGGTTCTTGGTTTTATTAATAAATTATAACTGAATTTATTTCAAAAAAGAAATATCAAACGGAAAATGGAGATTAAGTTATTTTTGCCTCATTCGATACGAAATTAAACAGCTTAATATATCGTAGGTAAGCCGTAGTTGTTTTGCATATTATGCAGTAGTAACACATTATGCCTGGTAATACATTACGAGACGATAATGCTAATAACAATACAACGCGAGCTGCCCGTAAAAGCCACGATAACAATACAGCATGTATTAATAATACATACAAGCCTATTATTACAGACAATATATACGATATATTCTGTAACAGGAATATGACAGTAATACCGCATATATACTTGATTATTGAGAACATTATATTGTATTGAAGTAATCCTTTTCTAATAATACTGAGGCTATCGAGTTTATAATGCTAATAACATCGTTGTGTTCATTTATATCTGATATTATGACCTAAATAGTATTCCTGGGAATTTAAACAGGAAAGCTTATTTATTTATTACAATACATACAAAGAGTTGACAAAATATTAAAAAATATAAGAAAAAAAAGACACATTGATCTGGTCAGGCCAACTCCCCGATTAAACGTGTCTACAGCATGCACGTTGAAACGATGTTATACAAAAAAGTAAATATAAGGGTAAAAATAAACCAATAGAGCCCGGCCGATGCAAGTCTAGTAAACCAGACTCACATTACAGCACACAATAAATTATAAAAAGATAAAGCAGTTTAATTATAATTAGTAAACCTATAAACTTGACCTACAAGAACTTTCAAGTTGGCCGCAACATACTTCCTGAACCCCGTTAAGAATCACCCCTTGAATAAACTATTCGAAAATAAGACCCTTATTTTGTACTACCACTGTGACTGATGATGGCAGCAGAAGTTCTTGAAAGCTGGCTAGCGACTAATAAAATTCAGTTAATAGAAATCATATTTACACTTGTAGGAAATGTCGCGATGATTATTTTTTATGGCAATGCGTTTATTCGGTTCTCTCTGCCTTCACCCATGGGCATGACGTTCAATTAAAAAAAAATACCCAATCAATCAAATCACTTATTATCCGATGAGAATGTTACACAGATAACCTATTAATATTACATTAACATTTTATACGTAATTTAATTCTCCACTAACAATCTTGTAATAAATAAAGAAAAGATTTGTGAATACCATTGGATACAGTTGATACAAGATACATATATGTATCTACATACTATCTAATTACTTCCTGTGCTTACTGGGTGTCACCAGAAGGGTTCAAGTGTTGTATCATAGCCATATGGTTTCCTGTAGGAGTCATGGGAACGTTTACTTATTATTTTTAACTAGTTGTTATTCTATTTTGTTAGTCATTCAACAAACGCGAGAACATTAATATTTGAAATAGATATTCATAGTTTAACCGAAGAAAATATTTTGTGTACAGTCTCTCAAGTTTACAATAATTGAAAGATATAAACTTCGAATTCTTCTAGCAACATTCTACGACTTCTATGTCTTATCTAGATGCGAGTTAAATTGCACTACCTATTTGAAAAAGTTAGCTGTCTATTTTTTATAGCAAGGAAAACATCTCCCACTCATTTTTAATGCTTTTGAGTGTTCTATAAGAGGAGAGTGTTAAAAAAAAATTAGAACATTTCACAACTTAAATTCAGCGAAGAGGTTTGTCACTAATCCTGGATGTCTTAATTTTTTTTTGCGCGGAGAGGACAGCTTGCATGTTTATTACATGCAGCTGATTTTCTGACTACCCCACTTGTAGAGTATCTATTGAAATAACCAATGTGCATATTGTGTGCTATCAGTGCAATGAAAAAAAAATGTAATTCAGGATGGGAACGAATACCTGCCTTACAGAACACACGAAAACTTACAAAAAATAGTGAAAACTCTACAGCTGAGATGTACAATTACATGTGCATAGATAAAAACAACGAGATACGTAATATGTTTTTCATGCAAAGAATGGGAAAGTTTATCGCATAAAGGCAATAAATTCCAATTAGGTACCTATATTATGTATCGTGTCACACTCTCCTCGAATATTCTCAACACATATCGTAACTATTTATAGAATATAAAATTTCCGAAATTTAAAATTTACATTGCAATTCTACACCTCATGAAAAAGTGGTAGAATATTCATACAAACGTAATATAAAATAAACATTCGTACAGAGGGTTAGTGGAAAAATAATATAAAAAAATAAACTGCTAGTCCCCCATTGTAAACACAATATGCCGTTTGTTTGAATATCATAATAAGAATAAAAATAAATATGTGTAGATATCGGAGCGATGTAACACTATGTCACAAGACATCATTTTTCAGAACAGACAGTTTTATTTTTAATTAATTTATTCTTTATGTCATGACAATAAATACCTAAAATAATTAATTACAAAAATGAGCAAACCAATCAATATCCATTTCTTGCTAACTAATTAACAGAAATTTGAGGTTCTTTATTTAACAAAAAATGAAGAAGGAAATAAATGTTAAATAGTTGGTGGAGCCTGAGAAAATATTGATGGACTGCATCCTTGTGGAAAAACAACAAGCAGACATTCTAACTAAAGGTTGTCTCCGGAAAGACTGACTAGTTTGAAGAAAAGAATTGGAATTTTCAAAAATTTGAGTTATAATATGTGACGAGATGGTATTTTTTTAATACGGCTGTTCAAGTTTTTTTTTAAAATTACATTTGCTTCTTAAATGCTTGTTAAAACAAAACTCCTGAGAAAAAAATGATTTTAGGTAATTGCTAATAACTTCAGCTTACAATAAAAAAACCCCAAACAATGTCAAGTTAAAAAGGCGTCATTAAAATGTTATTTTCTTTTAAAATTGTCAACAACTTATCTATGAATATCACAAAATACATACAACGTATTTTCAAAACAGAAAATTTGACATACTGTAGTTTCGATTCGAACTGCAGATATGTACAACTAAAAAACAGTAATATTAATAATATAAAGTTAGGGTGGTTTTTATTTATTTATTTGTTTAGGGGTGAGTTTGTGTATATGTGCGTTGAGTTTTAGAGTTAGTCTTAATTTTACACTACCCCTGTTGCAGTTGCAAAGAGGCAGGTGTCAACAATATGAAAAAATAAAAATGGAATCTTTCTCCATCACAATGACCTGTCATTGTCAAACAATAGGTTGACCAGAAGAATTGGTCAATTGGCTTAAATAAATCTGCCTTTAATTCAAACTTGTTTTCGTTCAATGTAATTTTTTTTGTGGAGCCTGCGTTAAAATGAATCTAGGTTAAATGTAATATTTTTATTTTCTTGACACCCAGAGAACGACTTGTATGTTTATATCATGCAGTTAGTTTACTGTTTAGCTCGCATATAACAGATGCTGTGATGGCATTATAGATAAATAAATCGAGTTTACTTTAAGGCATAAAATTTACTACAATCTATATATAAAATGTTTACTTAGATAATCTGGGGTTTTTCGTGCAAAAACCACCAAACTAGGCATAAACTTTTATTTTACACCCGATTTGGAGCAGCCTGAAAACAGAAGCGATAGACAATAGGGATCTTTGAAGGAAGTATCGTGGATTAGTCGTGTGCTAAATCCAAACAATTATATATGATGATGAAGTATCAACGTTTTAATTTAATAATTGTTTTCGTGTTGCTTAATTTAAAAAAAAAAAAAATTAAATAATGTCTTTAATTTCCACCCGGCAAAGAATTGTTCTCTCGGCAAATGAATGTTTTCAAGTGTCTTAAAAAGCAGGTGTTTGAAAAAATAAAAACATCTTACATCTAAATTCAGCGATGAGATGATGCCTCTATTTTTGGTTGGCACGGAGTTGGCAGTTGGAGGACAGGTTGCATATTTTTTTTTTATTACACTAATAATTTACAAATCTTATACATATTTTCATTGATGCTGCCCAACTAGGTATAACCTGTTCTAGGGCAAAAATCTCACAAACATATCAATCATATTGAAACATATACACAATCACAAAAAGCATTCATCTCCTATATTAACACAATCACATTCATAACAAGAAAAACACTGCTGTAAACTTTCCATACATGAAACAACACACAAACAAACCATTTCTCCATATAAAACCAGAAAAAAAAAACAACATATCCCTCAACCACACACATCACAAATCCCACACCACATACTAACACTCGTATATCAGCCCACATAAAACACAAAACAGATCATGGAACAAATCATGCAGCTGGTCCGCTGGTTTCCCCACTTGTGTGGTATGCTGTGATTAGTTAGTAATTGTAGTATTGCGTGGTGTTTTACCAAATATCCTAAGTTATTTATTTTTGTATTTTTTTATTTCCTTAGTTTATAATAAATACGTTATATTTTGTCCACTTTCCAGAAATTAGGTTAAACAACTGTCAAGCTAGCTTTGGTATTTTTTATTGAAATAAAATAAACTCTAGGCGCAATGGTCTATATATAACGGAGAGTATTTAAAGCGCCATCTTTGTGCCATAGCACCTCGAGGACGCTGTACATGATAAGTCTACCGAATGGTCTCAACTAGGATAATGGGGAGAAGATGCAGTTGAGATAAAAACCAATGGTTTTCGATTCAGATAACCGCGACTGAAACACGATTATGATTATAATAATATAGGTAAATGGGCATGATAATAAAAATGTCAGAACCGTCAGTAAGAAAAATGGATGTACATAACAATATGCCATGCAAAGAATATAAATGAAGGAAAGAAAGAGAGAAGGCCAGACCAGACCAGACTCAGTCACTACTGGGTGTATAGTACAAATAATATTCATATATTATATTATGTGTATGAAGGCAGGCACAAAAAGGAGGAAGATTGTTGTGTGATAGGGATGAAACAGATGTAGACATTATTTGAAGAGAATGAATTCCTCTTTTTTCCCTTGGGCACTTCTAAGGTCCGCATGGTGATGGGTTCCGTCGGCCACGGCGTCCCTCTTTCACAATACACCGTTCCTATGACAACGACATCAGAGCGCAGGGAATGTCGTGGGAAGAGGTGACGCAATTAGCGCAGAAACGTTCTGAATGAAGGAGGCTGGTTTCTGCCCTGTGTTCTCGAGAGGAGCGTTGAGAGCAATGATGATGATAATGATGGGTTCTGTCTTTCTTGTTTTATTTAGTCTTATGGTTGTGTCGAGTGCATTCTCGTAGAGAGAATGAATTGTGCGATAAAAATGATTGAAAATTTAACAATAAATTGTGAACAAGTAAATTCTAGCTTGATTGTAGATAAAAATGATGTAATTCTTCTCGTGCCAGTACGGGTACACTGGTAGCCAGAGAGTTAACAGAGTTCTATGATACACAATATAATTTGTGACAATTTTATATCATGAAATATTCAAAATACATATTTATACAACATTAAAATATCTACCAAACACCGTTTTTACGTTACACTTCTACGACTTTATACCATTTTGAAAAATAATGCGGTTTTTATTGACCCCCCCCCCCCACATATGCCCAACGCTGCTATAGATATCTAAACAAACGTATATATATATATATATATATAAAATATTATAAGAGTAGGATTTATAAACATAAAAGAGGGATGAGTTCACTTGAAATAACTACTCAGTCTATAATAATAATAATAATAAACCCAGTGCACTTTAATAAAATGGTAATTTAAACGATTAATAATTTTATTTCTTCACCCCACATATCCTTTCGACACCCAATATAACAATAAAAATATGAAACGTAAATATGGGGATTAAAATACTGAGATATCATTTTAAAGTCTGCAAAGGGTGATAAATGGAAAAGGATTTAATATGTCAAAATATGATATCAAAATATTTTCCATAGTCCAGGGATTTAATGGTAATCTTTACTATTCTCCGGCGAAGAATAGGTCTCCCAACCTTTAAAATGTAATTTTTCAAGTGTCCCACTTTTATTTAAGTTTTCTAGTGTCTTCTGAAAGCCAGGTATTCGTAAAACATCAATTATTATACATATTAACATATTCGATTTAGCAGTGATGAAATAAGCCACCCATTCTGAATGTAATATCTTCTACTGGCACACAGAGAAGGACTAACATATTTATTTACATGTAGTAAGTCTACTGGCTACCTTTATTTAGAGAAATGTCGTGATGGTGTGAATTAGTGAATGAACAAGTTTTTTTTTCATTTCATTTGAATAGAGCGATTTTTTTTTTAATTTTTGAACACGAAGCATGGAGAGGATGACATTCATTATAGATTCGCAGTTACTCCTCTATCTGTCTCACTTGAAAGAAATGTAGTGACGAAGGGTCACCAATTTACTATATGGTGTTGAATATTATTATTCCTACTTAATCACTTGGGGGTCCAACTTTGGTCATCAGGCTTCTCTTTGGATAAATAATGTAAGATAATATCTTTACAATACAAACCATTTACATGTGTATTTAGGTCATCGAAGGTGTCCCAGCGACCACTCAGATAGCGAAGAAGTCTGGAGACTTCCATTAATCCGATATTATACACTAAGCAAACCAAACCATTGTGTTAGACTGTTTGTTCCTTCCGAAAAATAAAATTTATAAAATACCCACACCACAGGCGCCATAGTGGGCAACTGAAAGGCTAACCGGCCAAAATAATCCCCGTGTGTGGATTTTTTGACTACATTTCCTTTAACCAAGATAAGCGCGTTGTGTGTATTTTGGTCAAGAAATTTTACTGCTCTGACTTAAGCCATACCTGAAACAATAAGAAAATATTTTATTAGTGAAATGGAATAAAAAATGTATCAGCATAATTACAAAATTAAAAAGATTTAATATCAAAAAATAGCACTGTTAAAGATAATCAAATTATGAAAAACATAACATTGGGACATGCAAGAGGCTCACTCCATGAATATATAAATAAATAAATAAAAAAAGATCTATACCATCAAGGCATATCCCGCATTCATTAAACATGGAAGCAGTCTTCATCGTGATAACAAGAAATTAATACATTCAGGAAGGGTGGCGAAAAACAGAATCTTATAAAAGCTAAAAAAGAATAACTCGAGAACTTTCGTCAAGATCACTTAACATTATCAAGAAAACTAGAACCCGTGCATAATAATCGTAAAGATAACTCAAGCAAGTTAAAAGTGGTATAGGTATAGGAAATTTAGAGAACTTATTGATTATAAAAGTTTCCAGGAAATTAGTATCATTTCATCTCAATATTCCATTAGCTTAATGCAAAAAAATATTGAGACGACAGCCAGTGTTGGTAGAAGTATTCGTGGTAAGAACACTGATAAAATGTGTAACACAAACTACAGCAAGGGCTGTGCACATACATAAAAATGTATACAGTATTAATATAGTCGTTGTGTTGGCCAAAGGCGAAATTGGGCCACCGTGCCTTATAATAAATTAACACATCGAGGGTACTTCATTGTATGAACTACTATACTATACTAAACTTAATTAATTGACACAAAAGGCAAGATGTAGGCTTGAGAATACACCTACACCGTATTGAGTTGGTAAATTTGTATAAAGGTGTCGACAGAGTATAGGATAAAAATATGTTTTTTTTAACGATGTATTAATGCTGTGCGCTACCTCACGCCGTGTCCCAAATAGGGTAGGAAGAGAGAACGGAACGCCATTTGAACTATCCATACATACTTCATTCGCTTCTTCTACATTCATACGATTTTTCATTCACGCACGTCGATTCCTCTTACTCAACGGCTGAAATATTATCAAGACACCTGGTTCTCGAACGCCCGCGATCCTCACACCCTTTCATTCAGATAATTACCTACATCTACTTTGTCATTATTTCCTCGTTCATTCATTCAACATGTCCAAACTATCGAAACTTATTTACGCGCCTTCTGTCCACAACAATCTGCTAACATCCGCTCATTTTTCTACTATTCTCATTCTTCACTCCATCTCGCAACATTTTACGAACTATTCTTTTCAACGATCGCATCTCCACAGCATTTATTCCACTTTCGTCTTACTTCAACCACATCCATGTTTCGCTTGCATACGTAAATGATAGTACCAGAACAGTATTCTGCACCAGCATTTTATCTCATGTTCGACACATTGCCATTGCTTACAATGGGTCGAAGTGAACTCACTCCAGCACCGGACACTTTCCTTCTTTCAATGTCCCTAGCGCATCTTCCATCCATTCAAATATACTGATCAAAGCCATATACTCGTAGTTGACAAGGTACCGAGAACTTTGACGATCTTTTTTCATAGTGCAACATTTTATAAGAACAACATTAGTGGGGTAGGAATATCGTATAAAGAAGTGGCCTGACAATGGTCACTCTCGATGAAAGGGGATTAGTATCTGCTATGTGATCCAGATAGGAAAACTAAAAGAAAAAAAAAAAAACTAATTCTAAAGAGAAGCCACGGATTAAAACTCAATGCAGGGTGTTTACTCTAAAAAATGTAAACATTCGTATATGTGTGGGAGATGAAATATTACCACTATCACGGCATATCCCGCAAGTGGGGTAACCAGCAGACTAGCCGCACGCAATAAATACGCAAGCTGTCTTCTCTATGCCAATAAAAACTTACGACATTCAGGATGAGTGGCAACCCTCATCAACATAAATGTTTTAAATTTGGTGTTTTACGAATTCTCACCACTTACAGTACACTCGAAAAACTAACATAAAATAGGGGAAGACCTATTCTTTAGCGAAAACTCCACGTGGAAACAAATTTTCATCTTTTAATTACTATAATAGTGTATCACGCACTCACCTTACTACCAATTTTACCATAAACAATAATAAATCGATCTATTAGCGTTAATTTAGCCCAATTCATAAGATCATAATATGACTTACATTTTAATGAGTTTTAAAAATGTTAAACTAAACACTGTTTTATTTTCACGCATGATTATTTAGTCAATTAATAATGACTAAATTCTAATTGCCGAGCGCTTTCGCCTTGCAGCATCTTCAGGGCAAGAGATACTTAAAAACTTTTTTGAATTTTCACAACGTTAACGCACCTACTTTAAATTTAATGACTTACATTTCAAAAGTTATAGCAAAACGAAAAAAAATTGTCAAAAAATTTAATGCAAAACTTTGTATTTCCGAACGAGTAAAAGCACATTCCATGTTGATAGGTTTTTCCTCGATTAATTATTATTGTCCTCTTTCCACACATGAATGAGGACACTATCTTAGCGTCGTAGGCACCCTGTATAGTAATAATATTATGCAGATGAAAATGTTCTCGAGTTACAAGTTAATAATGTAAGCCGAGATAGAAAAGGGGCTAACCACCACTTCTAACTAAATATGCGCCACCGTCTTTGTCGAGCCGTCTTTGTATACATACATAATTATAAAACCTACACATTGCTGTATCGAATAAAGAGTTCCATGACTCAACACGTGTAGAAATGTTTTATATTAGGAAAATCACAATTCTTAAGGACGACCATGTGTTTATATAGTAAGAGAAATCGACGTGCGTGCACGAGAGGCTGCATGAATGTAGAGGAGGCAAAAGAAGTATGTAGGAAAAGATCTATGTAGCGTTCCGTTCTCTCTGCTTACCTCACTTGGAATGTGTTGTGAGGGAATAGATAGATATATTATGATTTAAATACACAACAGAAAGTGAAATATAAATTATATTATATAATCGCAAGATTGCAACTCCTTAAAAGGCAACCATAACTGCTTATCACCATCGCGGAGGGCAGGACTGAAGGCAGAAATGGTAGAAGCCGACTAAGAGACATCTTTAGGGACCAACTGAAGAAGGACATGAACTGTGGCACATACGTAGAACTAACGAGACTAGCTGAAAATAGGGAGGAATGGGGAAGAAAATCCAAACTCGTTGCAGACCAATCCAGTGAATTCAACTCACTATATATTCAATAATCACACTATTCAAGATATAGGTACGTTCGGTTCAATAGTTAAACAATTCGAAATATTTATTTGTGGAATTGAAAATAGGAAAGTATAATTCTTAGATTTTCCTCTATAACTAAATAATGTAAACATAAAAGGAACCATATATTTTTTATAGTTATTTGTTTGTGAAATTGCGGAAAAATGACGTTGATTGTGTGTTTTACAAATTAAATCCAAATTGTCGAAATATTCGTCATGTTGAGTTATGGAATTGGAGTGTACACATTTCTATGTAATACTATATAGTCTCATTATTCTGCAAGAAATCTCGGTCACGAAGAAGACACGACGAGACGCCACTGATGCCGTTCCTTATGCAATTAATATACCTACTTACACACACATCCTATTATAAATAGATATGAAACGGTTATCCGGCTCATCTTAACAGGATAGTATCATACCGGATACCGGATTATTCATGCAATTTGAGTTTGAAGGTAGCCTGGAGGTAGAGTCATGACCTCATGCACAAGAGGTGCCCGCAAACTTCCCTTTCACGACACAAGCTTTTAGCTTACTGTGAATGGAGTATAAAGTTATATTTGGGTTTATAACAAAAACCCAGATACCTACATCTTAAAAAAAAATATTTCCAGACAACAATATATGAGGAAGTGCAGGAGTACGAGAACCTCGTGGCTTGACTACACCGATCATATTCTCAAGGACGGTCATTTATGAGGATGGTCAAGGATTTCAAGGATGGTCATGTGTTAACTAAGAGAAATAGACGTGCGTGTATGAGAAATTGTATGAATATAGAAGAAGCGAAAAAGTATGTAAACAAAGATCTAAATTCTATATGGCGTTCTGTTCTCTCTGCCTATCTCTGTTGGGACAAGGTGTGCGATTTTTTGCCGGGTGCTGCACAGAAAGTTTAACAGTGCTTTTTGAATAACTTAAAATAATTATCTTCATTAAAAATATTTTGTTTAGAGTTTTTCTGTAAAGTTTTAGTGTCCGACAGGATAATTATGAAAATATGGATAAAGAGTAAGAGGATATCTGCTCATAGGATAAATCCGTTATCCGGTTACCTACCTAAACTGTAATTCGTTTCATCGCTAGTTATAAAATAAATTAACTTATGCTATGAAAGAGAAGTTGTAAGATGACATTATGGGACGCCACTGGACTACATAATAAGTACCTACTCACAAGTTAAATTAAAATATAATTTTTTACTCATCAGTGTCCACGAATTCCTAGAATAGAATAGCTCTCTGCATCTCACCACTTTTTCTGTAAATTTTCAAGTGTTCCAATTCTATGGAAAATAAAACAGGATATTTTTATATGTAGGTATATTTGTTTTAATATCTTCATGTATTTATATATCTTTTATTATTTATTTTAATTTATTTTTTATTTTATTTTAGTTTTTACTTAATGGGTTAGTTGTAAGCTATCGCGCTTCTACGGTAAACTCGCCCATTGCATAAATTTATTTATCTGGTTTAATTTCTGCAATGTTTATTTACTAATTGTGCAATTAAAATTTTGATTATTATTATATTTAACAACTTTAATTTGGCAGTGAAAAAGGTACGTCGTCTATCCTAAATATCTCGTTTATTTTTTATGTCACGGAAAGCAATACCTGTATGTTTTTTTTTCAATAGATATAACAGTTTAAAAAATGTATAATGCAATAATACAATTAATTATTTGCAAAGCAAATTATGATTTCCAATATTTGAATAATTAATTGACATCACAATATTCTTAAAATAAATATAATTGAAAGAGGAAGAGAAGGAGGGGACAACGGAGTATAGTTAAGTTTAGTTTTATATGTTTGTCAGATGCAGTCGAAAAAAAAACCGTGATGCTAGAAATGGTTTTTTTTTATTGGGTTATGATGGTTTGGGGATGACAAGAGAATAAATAAAATATTATTTTAATTTATAAATAATTAAAGAAACTTATAGAAATATGCTAGAAACGATTCTCCAAAGAAATATTATTCATTTATTTATTCCATACCATCATGGCATTTCCAACAAGTAGGGTAGTCAGTGGAATAACTATGTTTGGGCCAATTCTAATTTATGGTTGATTTCGGGTTGTTCCTATGTGGAGGTGAAAGGGTTTGTGCAAAATGTTTCATTTATCAAAAATTGTCACAATTCTTCCCATCATTGCAGCAATCATAATATATTGTGTTCCTATCATTCTTTCCTTCCCACCATTATTCATTGTGAATCTTTACCTATCGCATCGCTTAAAACTCATACCGCATCAATATAATTTAACCGCTTATAAATAAAATAATATATATACAAACCCGCAAAAATTAATATTAAAATTACCGCACATCAAGTTTATTATTAAGTTATATATTCAAAGAAGTGTTTTTGTGTGAGAGGCAAGGCGATTCCAGGTTCCAGAATCCTCATCCAAAAGGTAAGTGGAACATTCTTGCTTTTCTTCTCATCTTCACCTTTGAACAACGCACCCGCATCACCAAACTATATACAATAAAAATGCAAAAAGTACACCTCATCGATGAATTAAAGATGTTAATGATTGTCTTATACCTAAAGTTTTAAAAAATAATAAGAGATTCAGGATAATTGACATGCCTCATCGCTGAATTGTAGGTGATAATTGTGTTATAAGTAAGGTTTACGAATACACTGAGAAAAATACTAACGAAATTTCACAACGAATCATTGGTACGTACTATCAGAGATAAATTTACCAACGATTTGTTTGCGAAAAGTTAATACCTATTATAGATTCGTATAAATAAATTGTACTCGTATAAATAAATAGTAAAACTAGCGAATCTTATCTCTCTTCGCACTGAATATTTACTGACACTTTGTACTTTTCATAGTCCTCTTCTTGATTTCATAATAATAATATGATGATAGCAAGCAAGCGAGTAATATTCCACCCAAGTCTGAGACAAGAAACCAACCGCAGATTGTAGATATAGAAAAGTTTACCAGGACAGAAATAAAGCTTTCGACTTCCGCGACTGCGACAATGCTATTACTACAATCGCAGATCCAAGTAGGTACCCACGTATTAACGATGTGCGGGATTTATTAAATTTTTAATTTTTTTCGTTAAATTTTTTATTCTCTGCATTTCACAATTTTCATAATAATTGCCACCCCCCCACTACTTTCACGGTCTCATCGCTTTTGTATTGCAACTTTTAAAAGACGTACCTACTTTTGTCAACTAAGCCAGACTTCCAAATTGAACCAAGATACGCATATTTTTTATTCGAATGCGAGTATTCGGCACATCACTAGTGAGTACAATTTATACTATACAATTATTTACTATACAATTTATACTAATGAATCGTTTGTAATATCTCTGGTCCTAATCTGATAGCACGTACCAATGATTCGTTGTGAAATTTCGTTAGTATTTTTCTCAGTGTTCCTGCTTTTTACAGGACACTCGAAAACTCACATAAAGAGAAGCAGACGTATTCTTTACCGGGGACTGTAAGGGGTAAACCTAATACTTGCCGAAAACCTGTTTTCAAAAAAAAAATATAATTTTTAAATTTAGACATAATATGCTCACATTGTGAGGTCGCAGTAAAATATGCCTGTTTAAATTAACCTCTCCTCTAACAACAATATTATATTAAATAAAAAAGTTAGACACACTAATTATGTTCTCGAGCGACTTGGGAGAGTTTTAAAATATAAAGTACATAATGATAATATTAAACCCACTGACTTCTCATAACATGCAAAGTAAACTTGAGATCCTATTCTAAGGTAAGCAGGAATACGCCACTGCGCATAATTAAGAAATAATGCTGTGGACAAAAGAGCTACCGTAAAGTTCCACCAATAAATATGCCTCTCAATATTTTTTGTACTATACTATACCCTCATGCCGTATCCCAAGTGGGGTAGGCAGAGAGAACGGAACGCCAAACAGATCTATCTTTACACACTTCCTTCGCTTCCTACACATTCATACAGTTTCTCATACACGCACGTCGATTCCTCTTACTCAACACGCGGCCGTCCTTGAGAATTTGATCCACGTGATCAAGCCACGTGGTTCTCGGACGTCCGCGCTTCCTCACACCCTTTCTTTCAGACAAGTATATCCTCTTTGTCTATATTTTTTGTAAGTTTTTAATAACCGTAAAAGCTATATTTTTCATTAAATAATACTGCATGCTTTTGATGGTTTGGACATGTTGAGCGAATTCACGATGAAAGGATGGCGAAGAGTATGTCTCTTTCTGAAAGAGGGGTGTGAGGAAGCGCGGACGTCCAAGAACCACGTGGATCAAATTCTTAAGGATGGCCGCGTGTTGAGTAAGAGAAATCGGCGTGCATGTATGAGAAACTGGATGAATGTAGAGGAAGCGAAAGAAGTATGCCAGGATAGATTTATATGGCGTTCCGTTCTCTTTGCCTACCCTACCTGGGACTCGTCGTAATGGTATAGTATAGTATAATAGATTTTCCCTAGGATCGCATTGGTCGAAAATTGTAATTTATTTATCACAAAAACTTTATATTATAAACTTGAATAAGTATTTTCGTCAAGATAATATCAAGCAGTGTTGACGAAAGTACTCGAGCTTATATAAAGAGTTTGTGAAAAATAAACAGCGTTGTTGTTACATACAATTACAATTATCTATTGATTTAATCACATAAATGGCTAATGCCTTTTACATAAAATCATACATTACATAACAACAAGTGAAAATCACAAATTTCTCATTCGATCAAAGCGTTTAAAATTTACCAATATTTGAGAAAACAGAAAGCACAGTAGATCGCTCGTTTCGGCTGGATTGCTGGAAATAAATAAATAAATAATAAGGATAAGGGTAGGTGTTGCTCGATCTTTTCTGCATACCCTGCAAGGGGAGCAGAATTATAGGATATAATTATAATCAATACAAATACACATTATTCATCCTAAAACAGAGTTACATTATGTTCTAAAGGAAATTGAACACGTAACATTCTGTAAAATAATTTACTGAACTCCATACCTACATAAAAACCTGCAAGGGAAGCAGAATTATAGGATATAATTATAATCAATACAAATACACATTATTCATCCTAAAACAGAGTTACATTATGTTCTAAAGGAAATTGAACACGTAACATTCTGTAAAATAATTTACTGAACTCCATACCTACATAAAAACCTGCAAGGGAAGCAGAATTATAGGATATAATTATAATCAATACAAATACACATTATTCATCCTAAAACAGAGTTACATTATGTTCTAAAGGAAATTGAACACGTAACATTCTGTAAAATAATTTACTGAACTCCATACCTACATAAAAATCTGTTTATGAAGATTGTTAAATGTATTAGAAATTTGTGTAAACAAAACACACACAGTACGTAAATGTAAAAAGCTTGCAACAGCAAAACAGAAAAAAATTGGAACTTAAGGTTCAATAAATTTTATTTATTTATTCAGATATTCACGGCCCAAGCCTTTTTTACATGTAAAAAAATTAGTATACATACAATACATGCATACAAAAAGTTTGTTTTTTTTTAAAAAGACAAAACAATTAATTTTATACAAAACAAGAGTACAATTAAAATAATAGTACCTATAACGTTAACTAAAGTAAAAAAAAAAAAACAAAATAAAAAAATTGGTTTAGGTATGGAATATTTAGATGTGTAGAAATGTTTCAATTTTTTGTTGGCACGGAGACGACAGCTTGCATGTTTATAACATGCAGATGATCTACTAGCTACCCCACTTGTGGGATATGCCGTGTTAGTATAGTTGAAGTAGTAGTAGAAATGGATGAAAGAAAGAAAAAGATACATGTGTCTAGATATACTAGATCGGTAATTCAAAGAAAAAATCGGTCATGCAGCCAATCAAATTTTGCATCCAGTTTTATACTGACGTTGGTTGTAAAACAATACATTGCTAATGCTTGAAGGCCATCGATGTTGGAACACAAAAATTCCGAAAAAATGTATCGCGTTGCAAGTCTAGTATGTCTATGCATAAATGTCATAGATTTTTCAACTGTCTGTGTATATTAAAGAAATCGTCAAAATACATTATCAAATAAAAAAAAAGTGATTAAGAATTAGTATTAAGTGTGCCACTCATTCTAAATTGTGTCGAATGGGTAAACCATATGTTCATAATATGTATTGAATACAAAATAATGTGTATTTATAAATTTCAGTGTACACAGCCTTAAATGTAGAGGTATGACGGCTCACGTCGATACCAATCATTTGAACATCGATATAAATCTAAATAGACGAAAAGTTCGCAACAGAATAATGCAAAACATACAACATAAAAGAATAACAATGTGTCATTAAACAGTCAAAACACATAAAAAGAACGGGTAAAAGTATCGATTTAGGGCCGATCTTATATACATTTTAACAAATATCCGTTAGCATTTTGGTAAGTTGCTGACGGATGGCAGTTTGTAAGCCAAACAAACCGATGGCTGTCTTATAAAAGGTATTGCTATGATTTATTGTTTTTCTATGCATAGCAACGGTCAAATACACACGCATTATTGAAGTTTAACCTCGCAGCATTGCGTAATCACGTTTGAAAATATATTTTTTTGTTTAAATTCAAGAACAATATTTCTTATGAGAAGTGAGGCATCACAAATACACTGTATATTTTAAGAGAAATAACCTTTTCTTTAGCGAACAAAAAAAATTGACTTATAAACCGACGGTTTAAGTGTCAAAACCGTTCCCAAAACAGTCGGTATACTAACCTACAGATTTTTACCGAAATATGGCAAACGGACGTTTATAAGACGCAAAAGTTACCGATTTTTTCTTTTTTCGGTATATTTCGTCGGTTATGTAACTAACGGATGTTTATTAGATCGGCCCTTAGAAGTAAAGTTTGAATATTTTATGTGCCATATACACAGGGCTTAAGATTTTTTGAAATATGGCGACCTATATTTGAAATGTGCACACCAATTATCAAAAATTCTCTAATATGAGCAGCTCTTTTCCAGGGAGCATAGATTGGAAACGAGCGTCTTCCATTCAGAGTAGTAAAGTATTGTGTCATCTTTTCTCATATTTCTAAAGTATAATATCTTTGTTATAGGAAAAGTGATTTTTTTTCATTGCATGTAATCATCATACACTGAGAAAAATACTCACAACGAATCATTTGTACGTACCTACTTTGGTAAATTTACCAACGATCTGTTTGCGAAAAGTTAATATTATAGATTCGTACTAATGAATCGTTTGTACGATCTCTGGTCCTAATCTGATAGTACGTATTAATGATTCGTTGTGAAATTTCGTTGGTATTTTTCTCAGTGTAGGGGAAGGCGTCTGGACTATATGGCTGTGAGTGTTAGCAAGGCTCAAGAACGGAAAATACTCAGTTTCGAAAATAAGTGTTTTAGTTCGTCGGTAGCCTGGAGGTAGAGTCTCGGCCTTCAGAACATGGGGTCCGTGGTTCGATCCCAGGTGCCGGCAAACTCCCCTTTCACGGCACAAGCTTTTAGCTTAGTGTGAAAGGTGTATAAGGTTGTATTTGGGTTTATAACAAACCCAGATATATCTTTTTTTTTTAAAAAAAAAGAATGATTTTGGATGGCATGAGCATGTAACAATAACTATACTGTAGTTTCTGTAGATCTGTAATTTCTGTAGATCCTGGTGTGGTCATGTTTTGAGAATGTTCAATGACAGCTGATTATAAAGAGCCCTGCTCTAACAAGGGATTCGTGGACGACATCAGAGCGCTAGGAGTATTGTTAAATTCGTGATGTAAATACGAAATCCTATTTTTTACATGATACTAAAAAAACTGATGGAAACGAATGAGAGAAGGGACATTCTGTTCTGTTTCGGGAATTCCAGGTGACAGTCAATATTCCAATTTAGTTTTTTTTTAATATCTCTGCAGTAAACTACATTTTGAAGCGATAAGAAAGCAAACAAAAAAAAACGATATTAAATCTACAAAACAAATGACAAATCTGAAGAAAATGAAGTTGAATATAATATATATTGTTATTATCAGCGAATATCAAAATATGGGTCAGACACGCGCAGCATCTTAAGAGTATTGTCATAAAGGGAAGATCACTTTACAACCCTCAAGGTACACCACCACGCAGGCATAGATAGATAGCTAGCACGCGTCACGTTTCTTTACTATGGGTAGAAATAAGCTGAAAGGTATAATTATTATGACAAAGCCCGATTTGGTTATTTTACTTTTATTTCATGTAGTGAAATTGATGGTAAAGAAAGTCACACCAATCCTAGAATATTGAAATTGAGAAAACATCCGATTTCTGTTTTTCAAAACTGATTTATTTGAGGATAGAGGTGAATTCACTTATTATCGACTAAACTACAGAGTAGTCAGTGAAAATACGTACATTTCTGCATTCCTAGTAAAATATTTGTAAAAAATGGACCATGTGCCTGCTAATACTCCCCTCAATTAGGTGTTAGAAAAAAATAACTGTCTTAGTTAACTTTTTCAAATTTAATTTCACCGAAATTATATTTAACACATTGTACAATATTTCGACCAATTATTTATGGTCCAAAAAATCGAAACAATTAAAAGTGCACATCAATATAAAATCTAACACTTAACATCTCAAACTCCGTGACGAGTCACGCAACACTCTATTCTAAAAGCACATTTTTCAGCTGTGTGATGGATGAGTTCAATTCGTTTAAACTTTATCAATAATGAAATCGGTCATTGTCAATTTTGAGGCAACCAATATCCGAATTTTAGCCATAAAAGAATAAAAAGTATGTACTCACTGAGTAGGAAGGCATTGGGAATAAGTCAAACATATCATCCAAGGGATCTCAAGTAATAAAACAGTTTTAGATGTTGTGTAATAGTTTTACATTGTTTAAATTAAGAATTAATTTATATCTGCAATACTGAAATATAAAAACGACGTAATAAAAAACCCACGTTGATATTATATAAAATCAAGCTTAAAAACGGTTATAATAAAGCTTAGACTTTCAAAAAATCACGTGCCTTGAACACGTGGATCAAATTCTTAAGAAAAGTCATATGTTGAATAAGAGTCATTCAGAATTAATGAATGAGAAACTGAATGAATGTGATTAAAGCAAAATACACAATATTTATGTATTTACAAGCACAAAATTGACAATAATCACATATATACAATACAGAAAAAAAGGTAAATCGTTCAAAGATCCACTATCATCCAACACTATACGCGGCAATTAATTAAAAAAAAAAATTAAGTATTAAGTATGCAAGAACTAACGGTTTTTTATTCTTTTCATTTCGCCTATTTCAAGAGAGAAATTTAATAAAGGTATGTTTAGAATATTTACTATTTTTTATCGTTTTACCGGATCTGGGTACAGCTTGCAGATGACAAAACCAATCAGATATCTCGATTGCAGAACCATGTTTACACAATGTAACATTGTGCAAAATCTAATAGGATGAAGTGAGACGCCGAAAGTGATCACTTAAGACAGCCTAGAGCCAATTCGTAAGCGTTGGGCCGCCTTTCTCACTTCTTCCGATTAGAATTTGCGCAATTTTACATTGTGTAGACATGGTTCTTTAATCCGAGATGCCCAAATATAATATGTGTTATGTTTAGTCTATGAGACAATCATATAGACTGGACTTTATTTCATCGGGAAAAATGTTTATTAATCTTTGAATTGTTTTCCAAAAATATGACAAAGAAATTTATTTCTACAATGTTAAGATTTGGGTAAACTTAGCCATCAAAACATCCGTCAGCTAACGGAAGTCCACGTCGTTTCCAGCCAACCTTTCAGCATCTCTGCTACACTGTCAAGTTCACCTTTGATGTAAATAATTACTAAACGAAAGGAGTGTACCTAGTATGAAAATTACATAGAAATAAAAAAAATTATATAACAAATGTCTGTATGTTCTAGTCCAGAGGAAACTGTCAACCTCTAAAACAAACACGAAAGACATAAATTCATATTGCCTTTGAAATCTCTCATTAAAATTGATCATCTCTTTTTATCGTCGACGACGTCGTGCGAAGACACTTTGTTGACTTACTTAATGGCCGAAAAACCCTTGTAGGACCTTTGCCTCCGAAACAATAGATCTCCAAGCCTTTTTATCTTGAGCAATGGATTGCCAGTCGTCTTTAGCATTTAGCACCTCTAGATCTCGGTTGATGCTATCTAACAATCTTTGTCTTAGTCTGCCTAACGGTCTTCTGCCCTCGGGTATACCCTGCAGAATACTTTAAGTCGCCCTTTCTTCTACGGATCTAACGACGTGGCCACTTTGGTATACTTTGCAAAAATTCATTAAAATTTGATATTGTAACAATTGTTAGGGAGACTATGTCCACAGATGGACCCAAAACGGCTGAAAAAAAGAAATATTAAATCTCTTATAAACGAACAAAATATCTAGCTGTATTATATAATAATATAAACGCATACAACATCAATACAATTGCATCATACTTTTTTTTGTGAGTGGATATTAAAAAAGGCACGCAGCTGAAAATTCATGTCCTGTGACAGACGAAGGTTAGATTCAATCTAAATAAGGATGAAAACAATCATATGAATAACTATTTACTAACAAATTCCCGAGCGAAGCCGTCACTTGGCAGGGCAGCTAGTACTCGGAATAAATTAAATACACCTCAGTAGTAAGAGTGTCTATATAAAGCCTTTGATGTTTTGATGAAAAGATTGATTATATGCAAATTAAATTTGGTACTTGTAGTGTATGCACATTGGTAAACTATCCACAGATTGTACATCTGTGGTGTGTGGGGCTGTCAATGTAAATTGACAGGTACATTGTCTCTGACACAGAACAGTATAAGAACTGGAGTATTGTGAAATAGCAAGCCAGTTGCTGTTTGGTGTGAGCCAGAGCGAGTGATCTTCGAGGGAGCAAACAGTACAAGTGGCGACGAGGATAAATTAATAGTAGGTACGAGAACTCTCCATCGGTTGGAAAAAATATAGAAGAAAGAGGAGTAAGTGATATTGCATAATGCTTTTACTTCAAAGGCAACCTGTCTTTGAATTGTGCTTCAAAATATTGGACAGAGAGTAAGTTCTTTCTTGTTGTTTTATGTTCAAATTCACAAACTTCAATTGAAACAAATTCTTATAACTGTATGTGCAAGATATACCTACCTGCAATGATTTAACTTTCGAGTAAATTGTGTATTATGAATCCTCCGCGATCCCGAAAGATTGGTATAAGCATGTACTTCATAATTTCTTAAGTGTTTCAAAATCCTTAAATCAGTAAATAGTCCTATTTGTGCAGGAAATTACACGAGATGCCAATCATTGATATGTTACATGTTGCAAAATCATGTCTTCATATATAATGAAATTCATTATCTTTGCACGATGATGTACCTTTAAATTGAGCATTAAAAAGTTAAATTGCATTGGCAAAGTGATTTATGCGAGATATGTACCTAAATCGTTGATCTTTTAATGTATTGCACAATCGTGTATTCATATATAGAATTGTATAATATGATCTGATTTAGCCCAAATAGATTATTTTACAGATAGAATACATGTTTGCAGTGTTAAAGATAAAGAGGGTTTATATATAAGATAAAGAGGGTTGATTACATTATTATGGATCAAGGGGTTTATGTCTATGATTTTACAAAATAATTAATAATACCACTTTATTGGAAAAACATTTGCGAGTGATTAAGAGCTTGTTGCTTGGAGGCGGTATCTTCCAGCTAACCAATATAATGCATTGCCCAATTAAATGAAATTATATTAAGTATTCTATTTTTCGAAATGCGTGGTGCATGTGGGGCATTCCTCCTTGCACCCAGTGCATTAGGCGTCAACCACCCTTGCAGGTAACCTCTTCCCAAATCCTTCCAATTGCAAGGAAAACCCAACTGCCTCAGCTTGCAGCTCAAAGGAGCTTGAATAGATGGGTGGTAGACATCTCGAGCCGCGTGGTGCATGTGGGGCATTCCTCCTTGCATCCAGTGCATTAGGCGTCAACCACCCTTGCAGGTAACCTCTTCCCAAATCCTTCCAATTGCAAGGAAAACCCAACTGCCTCAGCTTGCAGCTCAAAGGAGCTTGAATAGATGGGCGGTAGACATCTCGAGCCGCGTGGTGCATGTGGGGCATTCCTCCTTGCACCCAGTGCATTAGGCGTCAACCACCCTTGCAAGTAAGCTCTTCCCTAATCCTTCCAATTGTAAGGTAGATCAAACTTTCCTGTCCTGCAGCTCATGGGAGCTTGAATAGACGGGTGGTGGACATCTCGAGCCGCGTGGTGCATGTGGGGCATTCCTCCTTGCATCCAGTGCATTAGGCGTCAACCACCCTTGTAGGTTACCCCTTTCCCAACTCAAGGACCAGCTGCCCTTTCCTGGAGCCATGGAGACGCTGAGACATCATCGGCCTTGTGATCTGAGGGCTGTCAGCATCATCGGAAAGGGTATAATTCCAGCTGCTCTCGATATAGGTTGAGGGCAGTGGTGTCCCAGGGTATAATTCCAGCTGCTCCCGATGAAATTGGGAGCAGTGGTGTCCCAGTTGGTAAAAAGGGTATAATTCCAGCTGCTCTCGATATAGGTTGAGGGCAGTGGTGTCCCAGGGTATAATTCCAGCTGCTCCCGATGAAATTGGGAGCAGTGGTGTCCCAGTTGGTAAAAAGGGTATAATTCCAGCTGCTCCCGATGAAATTGGGAGCAGTGGTGTCCCAATTGGTAAAAAGGGTATAATTCCAGCTGCTTCCGATGAAATTGGGAGCAGTGGTGTCCCAGGGTATAATTCCAAAGAAGTGGTGTCCCAACTGGTAAAAAAAGTTTGAATTGAGAGCAGTGGTAGAGAGCAAAGTGAGCTCATGAGACATGCATATGTACCGACGGCCGGTGTGACGTGGAGGTAACGCTCTTGCCTGCGAGTCACGAGGTCCCAGGTTCGATTCCCGGCCAGAGCGAAAAATGGTTAACAACCATGTTCTGGGTCTGGGTGTGGTACATGTATATGCATGTTATGGATATGTATAAATACAGTGTCCCAACTGGTAAAAAAGTTTGAATTGAGAGAAGTGGTAGAGAACAAAGTGAGCTCATGAGACATGCATATGTACCGACGGCCGGTGTGACGTGGAGGTAACGCGCTTGCCTGCGAGTCACGAGGTCCCAGGTTCGATTCCCGGCCAGAGCGAAAAATGGTAAATTGCCATGTTCTGGGTCTGGGTGTGGTACATGTATATGTATGTTATTATATGTATAAATATATGGCAGTTGATGATGACCGGTCAAATCAATTGGAAAAGGAATATAATGGGTATGAAGAAAGTCTAGAATCAATCGGCAACAGAGAGATGAGGTGTATCTGAGGGAAATATAACAAGATAAAATAACATGGAAAATGAGAGAGGAGACCAGAAGTAGAAAGGAGTGAACTAAAAAGATAAGTATAACATGTACATAAATAATAACTAATAAACTTGTGCAATAAATATGTGCAAAGGCGATAAACTCGCCCATTGCATAAGTTTATTTGTCTGATTTAAATTCTGCAATGTTTATTTGATAATGTTTGTTTTTGTGCAGTGAGGTTTTTGTTGTTATAATTATTATTACATAAATGAGAGAAGGAAGGAGAGTACACAGTCATACACCGCAGTGTTAGTTACAATATATAATAATACACATAAGTTCATTGTGTCAATTCAGTGTACCTAAATCATACAAGCATAATATTATTAGCTAATGTGATTGTGTTGATTGACAATTACCTATACTATACTGTGCTATGCCCTCGTGCCTTGTCCCGGACGGGGTGGGCAGAGAGAACAAAAATATATTTCATACTGGTTGTAAGCAAAAATTGTAATTATTTTGATAAGGGAGGGATGTAGTGTATGCACATTGGTAAACTATCCACAGATTGTACATCTGTGGTGTGTGGGGCTGTCAATGTAAATTGACAGGTACATTGTCTCTGACACAGAACAGTATAAGAACTGGAGTATTGTGAAATAGCAAGCCAGTTGCTGTTTGGTGTGAGCCAGAGCCAGTGATCTTCGAGGGAGCAAACAGTACAGTACTCTTCATCTTGTCTTCTTCACAAAGTAAACTTATTAAACAAATAATAATAATCTACTACTTGTGCCCACGTGTTCCAATCTGGAACATGAGGAACAGGAATGGAGTCCTCGATAAAGAAGAAGAACGCATTTTATTAAAAATTATGATTGTTCTGTAAACGGCAGGTATTTGTAAAATACCGTTCTCTTTGCCTACTCCATGATGCAGTGTGTCAAGATTGATAGACAAATTGAAAACCTTTGAAGATTTGTTATTATGTAGGAGAATACACCATTGCACCATTATATTAACTTACATCAAGTAACTATATGTAACTGTTGGTGTATAAGGCTCTCAAATTACACATTATTATTATAATACAAGATGACGTATAAGTCAGTCATATCACATCTTGTGTAATATCAATATAGCAATCATCAAAGATAACATCGACTGTGCTCAGGACAAAGGCATTAATAACATTTTGTAGGAGAAGCAAAAAATGTAGAATAAAGGATAAAAAAATTGGCGACCGGTGTGGCGCGGAGGTAACGCTCTTACCTTTGAGTCACGAGGTCGATTCCCAGCCAGGGCAGATTGAAGAATGAACTTTGTCAAATTGTCCTGGGTCTGGGTGTCCTCGAGGTACTATGGCACAAAGATGGCGCTTTAAATGGTTCGATCCCAGGTGCCGGCAAACTCCCCTTTCACAGCACAAGCTTTTAGCTTAGTGTGAAAGGTGTATAAGGTTGTATTTGGGTTTATAACAAACCCAGATATACTACTACTACTACTACTATACCATCACGGCATATCCCACAAGTGGGGTAGCCAGCAGACCAGCTGCATATAAAACATGCAAGCTGTCTTCTCCGTGCCAATATAAAATCAAGACATTCAGGATGGGTGGCAAACCTCATCGCCGAATTTAAGATGTAAAATGTCTTATTGTTTCGAACACCTGCCTTTTACAGGACACTCGAAAACTTATCGAGAAGAGTGGGAGACCAATTCTTTACCGGGTGCTCCACGGTAAATCTTTTTTTAAAAAGAGATATATCTTTTTTAAAAAAAAAAAAAATACCCTCCGTTTTATTTATTTTTTATTTTTATTACATGTGGGTATATGTATGTGTTAGATGCATTGTATATATATGTATCGTCGCGTTAGTACCCATAATACAAGATTCATATTTTAGTTTGGAACTAGCTCGATCTTTGTGAATTTTTTTTTTTTTTCTTTTTTTTTTAAAAGATATATCTGGGTTTTGTTATAAACCCAAATACAACCTTATATACCTTTCACAGTAAGCTACTAAAAGCTTGTGTCGTGAAAGGGGAGTTTGCCGGCACCTGGTATCGAACCCCTGTCTATACATGTTATGTTATGTTAAAGATAATGTCAAATTATTGTCATTATTATATAACCATCTTATCGTAATTCAGCTTTTTTATTATGTCATAAAAATTCAAGAGAAAATATTCAGGAATTATCAAGTTAGAAAGCAAAAAAATAAATTAAAATGTTGATTTAGTGCTTTGTAATGACAGACAGACTTTAGCAACATGTAAAAGAAATTTGTATGTCGCATGTTCGGGTTATGCCGTTTGATGCCTTTAACCTCGCCGAAAAATTATGTCTTGATGAAATTTTTTTGGTGTTTATAATGAAACTCGTGCTGTTTGAGTCCCTTATTCTATTCGGTATTTGCGATTTTGTCCTAGTTAAAAAATATATATTTAGTTTTTTCTATAAAAAAAAAACTAGATGTTTGGGGATTTAATATTTTTACCAGAATGTGTACAAGACACAAATGATTGATTTTAAAACATAAAATGACTTTGCCAAAATTGTGGTTTGATGCCTTTGTCCTGAGCACAGTCGATATGTCAGACAAAGGATTTACATTGTACACAATGATATATTGTATTTATTGACAGATGATTTCTGTTGTGAAAGTGTTTGATGCCTTATTGAATATCAAAAGATAAGGTATACTCGTAGATACCTGATTGTAGGTATACTAGGTATGATATTTTATGTGGAGTCTACGAAACAGGATAGGCATAATTCCGATCGTAACCTTCAATTATTCAGCATGTTATTAAAATTATATCTTACGCATCTCCACGTGCTATGCGTTTTGCATAGTACTGGAGATCAGTTTGACTGGTTTTCTGGGTTTCGACACGAAAAATAAAATATCTTACTAAAAAACAGGTATTCGTAAAATAGCATGCACACAATTTTTTTAATATCTGAGTGATTGGGAATGGTTTGAATTTTAAGGGTGTTTTATAATAGGGATGAACTCCTGTGGACGAAAGAATGAACTTTATTAGTCAATCTATTTGACAATCTTAGTAAACCCTCACGCCGTATTTATTGAGTAGAGAACGGAAAGTCAGACCAATATGTCCTCGTACATTTTTTCGCTTCATAGTTAATATACATGTCAAGTACGAAATATCAGTACACATCCTTCAGTTAAGACAACGAGAATTCTCGTGGTTTATAAAGCCTTTTATTTTCTTTTTAAAGTTATCGAGGGATCCTTTCTGCTTTAAACTTGTAGACAAAGAATTCCAGACCTTGGACTACACCACATCGTCAATCCTTCATCCGCAGTCATTAAACTAGATCCTTGATCTTAAATGTCTGTTGATTACTACAGATCCAGTTAGTAAATGGTATGTTACTAATAGTTTGTCTTCAGATTTCAGAAAGTGCTTAACAGAATACTATATTCCACCTTTTGCCGTAATTTCAATAGAAAGCATTTAAAAACGTGCGGCCGCCGTTTTTGTGCTATTGAGGAAATGGGGTAAGAGGGGATCTCCGAAATGCAACTGTGGGGCTGAGTCCCAAACAATCCAACATTTAGTGGAGGAGTTTCCAGGAATAAGGTAGGTACAAGGGAGACTGGATGGACATCCATAGGTTGACCCCAGAGGCGATGCAGTGGCTTTCCTAACGGGAACCAAGGATTTGATTTGGGTTGGAATGTTTATTGGACGCAGCAATTTGGCAAAGAAAACTAACACAAGCCGAAGCCGTACAAAAAGTAAAGTAAGTAATAGAAAGTATAATAGGTATACAAAAATCAAATCAATTTACCAAAATATACAGACTTTCCAATTTAAATTGATAAATTTGTACACACACCTTATATCAAAACATTCCATACCTACAGCATAATTACCATCAAATAATTTAACATGCATATCACAGTGTGTTATAGTAGGTACCACACTGCTACGAGGTACTACATATAATTATAATACGATAATAATATGATGATAGGTACGTCAATAATTTCAATATTGTAATATCGTGTAATTATATCAAACAATAGAATGACACGACTCTTAATAATTGTATTGTATTGTAATGTAATGTTGATAATGTCTGGTGAATCACACTGCATGCGTAACTATAGGTATACCATATTACGTGCACCTACCTAGTAACAAGCTCAATATTGATGATCATTTTTTATTTAAGCGCCGTTTTAAGATCCTTCGACCAGATCTCAAAAGCGGCTTTAAGGGGCCCCTTTAGCAAAAACGATAAAACATTCAATTTTCAACAAGTTTGGTACACAAACTCTCAAAACTTGTAGACCATACGAACATTTTGATTGGACAAAATATGAAAAAAAAAATCATTACCAATATCAAACTTAAACTTTAAAAAAAACTTGATTTTAGCTTCATAATATTCGTTTATAAAAAAACATTTTTAAAAATCGAATTCGGGGGTGTGTTTGGTACATAAATGCACGTGAATCCTACAAATTTTCATATATTTTTTTTTTAATATTACGAATACTTAGATAGTCATTACAATTATAGAACAAAAAAAATCTTTTTATTTTTGTTTTATTCGTGGATATTGACCGATTTTAAAAATATTTTTTTGATAAAATTTCTCATATTTCTCATATTTTGAAACCAAAAAACAACACACGAACTCGATTTTTTGTATACCAAAAAAAGTTAGCTAAAATCTATAGTATTTATATGCTTCTTGATAGAATGAATAAAAAATATATATATTTTACAAATAATTTGTATTTTGATATAACAAAGAGTACCTACCTAAATAAATCTCGTCAGTCATGCGATTTATTTATTTATTAGTAAAAAACTAATATTAGTAATAAATATATGTTTTTTTTATTTTATCAAATCAATATGTTAGCAAGGGTCAACAAGTTTTGGCAGTTTTTGTATCAAATTTGTTGAAAATTGAATATTTTACCGTTTTTGCTAAACGGGGCCCTTAATTTCGCTTCTAAAACTATTCATGTTATTTATTGAGTTTATTTTGTAAAACTCCATGTGTACTACATATGGAAGAAAACACAATTCACTTAATATTTGATAGTGACCTTTTTTTATTTTGACTCATAAAGTCATTAGTTTGACAATGACTCAACGTCAGGCAAGAGTAAAGTGAAGCTTCATTACAAGTTAGGTATGTGACAAATAGAAAACAATCGAAGTTTTCTATTCGATTGTTTTCAATGACAAATAGAAAACAATCGAATAGAAAACTTCTTCAATTTAACAAGGATGAGGTTAATCACTACCAATCCTGATTGTCTTAAGTTTCATTGACACAGAGCGGACGATTGGTGTGTTTATTATTATATACAGTAATTAGACTTCTAGTTACCCCACTTGTGGAAGATGGGAGATGGTACAGAGATAGAAAAATGAACCAAAAAAAGCATGAGTATTTAGCTGGACATGAAAACTAGTAAAACAAACTCGAAAATTATTATAATTATTATTATATAGAAAATATAATTGTTATACAACGATTGGGAGATGACAATATCATAATTATTATTACTAGGTGCCTATATAAAGCAATAAAACAATAATAATAATAACCAATTCTATTGTTTACAGCGAAACAAACGAGCGCGTGATTCGAAAACAAAATCATCACAACTATTTTGAATTATTTACCTATCATTTTCGAATAGTTTTAAGCCCCATTTCACTCAAGAAATATTTAAAAATTATTATTAAATACGAAGCATATAAAAAATATTCATCTGAAAATTTGCTTAAAGAATTAAGTTTGTATGAAGGGTATTGGTTCCTCGGTTTTCTTAGAGAATATTTTCTCACAGTATATTTTCTACAATGTACCGGGTATTTGTACCTACTATTGTTTATGTCAATATCTGGTACTTTTACCGAATATCCGATACTTTCACTATGGATTCATATGTATTCATGGACCCCCACTTACGACTCGGGCACCCCCATTTTTTAGTCACGCCATCGTGGACCCACGTCGAGTCTCCCGTGGACCTCTGGGTGTCCACCTGGACCACTTTGGGAATCACTGGTCTATATCATCACAGCATCTTCCTATAGAGTGGGGTAACCAATGAAGATAAAGTTGTCCTCTTCGTGAAATAAATGAATATAAGATTTCAAAAAATAAAAACAATTTTTTTATTAAAAAAGTAGGTGACAAAATAATAAATAAACAAAAATGACAGAAATTCGAGACTTTATTCCTATAAAAACATATCCCCGGACCATCTCTCCGAGGGAATACTCAAGTGAGTGATTCCGCTTCTAAATTTATTATTGCTCGAATACCGATGGATACTGAGCAGCAAGATACAAAATTTATATATAAACAGATTATTTTCACATTTAAAATATTTGCAACGCGATCGGTATTCGACTTGATAGTGATGAATATATTTGCAGTCAAAATTCTTTCATAACATTCCGTTTTTTTCGTTTTTCGAAGTTACTCTTATAATATATCTGTGGTTACAAGTTAAAGGGGCGTGAGTCAGTTTTGCCTCCATAAAAATGTTGGTATATGTCATACCTCACAAATAATGGCATCAAGGGTTACCTATTACTATAGGCTACCCTTGATGCCATTACTTTGTGAGGTATGACATATAACCACATTTCTGTGGAGGGAATAACTCAATACAGCAAAACTGACTTATGCCCCTTTACCTTGTCACCACAGATATTATAATACAAGATGAAAGCTCGTATCATCCATTTAGAAAAGCCATTTTGTGCGAACTAAGTTATTTTTACACCGTGGAATGTCCGGTAAGGCATACATCGGTCTCCCACTCTTTCCTGGAAGTGCTAGAGTTTCTTGTAAAAGACAGATATTCGTGTTACCTCGTGTTAAAGAGATTCTATACCTATCTGCAATTCAGTGATGAGGCATGCTACCCAAAATTAATGTATTTTTTTATTGACTCAGAGAAGACAATCGGCATGTTTATTAATTTTTAGTTAGTCTGCTCACTACTCCAATTGTGGGATATGCCGTGATGGCAGAGTAAATGTAGTTATTTTTGTCCACAAGATTCCTTATAATAAAGGCTTATTATATCACTTTTGTCGTGAAAATTATAGTGTGTCTGAAATCTTACTTAAACAGGCATCTGTAAAGGGTGAAGTCTTCTGAACGAATGATTATTTACAGTGGAGGAATTCTCTACTATTTTATGGTATATGCATGACACCAAAAGAGAAACATCTGGCTATGGACGCCATTTAAGTAATATGGATAGATATTTTAAAACGAAAATTCTGCCGATTGGGTTATTAAATCAAACAATATTTAAATACAGTATATATAGTAAGTATCTTAACACTCCCATAGTACGTATCACAAATCTTCGAATGATATCCGATCTAAATTTCTACTACTATACCATCACGGCATATCCCACAAGTGGGGTAACCAGCAGACCAGCTGCATGTAAGAAACATGCAAGCTGTCCTCTTCGTGCCAATATAAAATCAAGACATTCAGGATGGGTGGCAAACCTCATCGCTGAATTTAAGATGTACAATGTCTTAATTTTTTCGAATACCTGCCTTTTACAGGACACTCGAAAACTTACGGAGAAGAGTGGGAGACCAATTCTTTACCGGGTGCTCCACGGGATATATCTAAATTTCCTATATATCTAAACTTCCTGAAAGTGAAAACAACTAAATCTTATTATGAACGTAGTAGGTAGGTACGTATTATAATATAAACTGTTTCCATCGGCCTGCTCTCGGTGTTTGTCTCTGGGGAAACGCCGAGACAATGGATAGGAAAATACAACACGGTAATTTGTATGCGGAAGGACGTACATATATACCTACCTACTACATGAATAGTATGGTACGACAGAAAAGAATTTAGTAGATATAATACAAAATGTAGCATCTTGTTTTTCTGATAAATTATGAAGATTTTACCCATACAAACCTTTTTGACTCATTCGTTTATTTTTCCTAAATATTCCTAGTAGGAATCAAGAGAAAATTTTCTTAAAAGTTGATATTTTCAACCGACGGTACTTGGTGGAAATTCATGTTGAATTAATTAAAATAAAACACTTATTAGTAGTATATCCACGGTGACTTTTTATTGGACGCGAGCCGGCTTTCAAGAGCTTCCGCTCTCATCATCAGGCTGGCGAAAAGTAAAGAAATTACAGGTTGGTAACAAATATATATAGTATGTCATTGGGTAGCAAAACAAAAGAGGTAGTTAAGACAGTGGTAACAAACAATTGAAATAGAGTACCGTTGTGGACGGATTTAAAAAAAAAAAAAAAAAACATCTCCAGCATTTGCCCCTTAAAAAAAATCATTTACCTCTTAAAAAAAATAATGCTCATCTCTGATATGGGTTTTTGTGGTTTCCCCAATATCGTTAAAAGGCAAATGCTGGAGATGTTTTTTTTTTTTTTTTTTTTTTAAATCCGTCCACAACGGTACTCTATTTCAATTGTTTGTTACCACTGTCTTAACTACCTCTTTTGTTTTGCTACCCAATGACATACTATATATATTTGTTACCAACCTGTAATTTCTTTACTTTTCGCCAGCCTGATGATGAGAGCGGAAGCTCTTGAAAGCCGGCTCGCGTCCAATAAAAAGTCACCGTGGATATACTACTAATAAGTGTTTTATTTTAATTAATTGAAAATTTTCTTTTCAACGAAATTTAAGACAGAAAGCAAATCTTTTGACGGAAACTGGATTTTTCACACATGTTTGTGGTTTTCAAAGTCAAATCTAAGTGAATGAAATATCTAAAACGGTTAATTATTTTTTTTTCAAAACAAGATTTATTATTGCCTTAATAATTTTACATATAAAATCGTTTTTCAAAATATACCGTTTCTATGATAAAGATATCAAAGCACAAATAATGTCATGGAGGGATAAGGAGACACGACTGACACAATTTAATTTAAAATACTTACACTCTCTCTTACGTTGATTGAGAAAGGACTAGGATGAATATAAAGTCTTGAAACCAACTATATTGGTTTAGTTGTTCAAACGGACTTGAGAGAGTTTAAAAATTATCACTTGTTATTAGCTTAAACGAATAAATAGAAGTCCTCAGACTACTGAAATATCCAAGAAAAGAGGTTATTTCAACATATAAACCAACTTAAAAGACATTTTGAATATTCTTACAAGTATGTTCAAAGACACAACCGTAAAAAAACCTCTCAACATTAAGGAAAATGAAAAGTTAACACAATAAATATAATGGGTTACAATCCATTGGATTGGTCTGCAACGAGTTTAGATTTTGTTCTCCATTCCTCCCTATACTCAGCCAGTCTCTTCAGCTCTACGTAAGAGCCACAGTTCATGTCCCTCTTCAGTTGGTCCATATAAGCGTCTCTTGGTCGGCCTAACAAAATACAATACTAAAAATTACCTTACATTTCCACTGTCTCAGAATAGATTACAAATCTAGTGAGGCAATGTAATTTCTTCCCTGCATTAGAATAGCTATTTATGATAAATATTATTGTTTCGTTTTATTTGTTGTATTTTTATTTATAAACTTGGTCAAATTATTTGTTGTAAAGAAACAAAATTTATTTCATTTCGTTTGCGTGTGAGAACGAGAAAAATATATTATATATTCTAAAGAATTTAAAATTAAGTCTCCCGAGGGTAAGACAAAAATAAAAACAATGTCAATCAAAATTAAGCGATAAATTCGCGGAGACACACTGTCCGTAAAAAATCACACTAATTGCATTGTGAATAAACAACGGTGAACCAAATAGCACTCAACTCAAAACGAAGCGCCGAGGGAGTTTGATCGAATTAGTTGATATAATTATAATACTATAAACGTAATTGGATATCAATTCATTATAGGATTATAAAGAAATTAAATTATAAGGGACAAAAAAGGGATTATCGTGGGGATTCATTTTGTCATCCCAAGTTTAGGGAAACGGGATAGGTGGTGCGCTTATAAAAGGTTTTAAAAAAATAATATAATAATTATTATTTTAATCTATGGATGACCGTTCAGTTCGAGGAATATAATTTATCTCTCACTCTTTAACGTAAGATATTGAGTATCCTGCTGTCCTACTAATAGACTATAGGTCATGGAAAACCCTGAATCTTCTAAGATCTAGTGTAGGAAACTGCCGTGACAATAGAGAACGATGGGGCTTCCTACAAGATGAATCCGGAGCGCATGACTGGGATGCAGCACAGACCATGCCACACTTGTCGGAGTGTCCATTATGACCTGTCACATGCACTATAGAGGATATTTTTGACGCATCTCCACCTGCTGTGCGTCAAAACACATTTTAGCGTTATGTTATCAAAATGCTATATTATCCTGCTGTAAAAGGTAGGTACTCGTACAAGATCCTTGAGGTATGCCGCTCATCCAGAATATCCTATGTTTTTTTTCGTTGACACAATAAGTAATATATTACATGTTTACAGCCCGAAATGCAGTATATTGTTCAAGCATATAAAGAATAAAGGGTATTAAATAAAATCAGCTAGAGCATCAGGATACTTTTCGAGTGTCCTTTATAAAAAGTTGGAAAAATCTGTTACATACTGGTAATGAAATGTCGGTTATCCTAATCCTGAGCATTCTTCTAGCTCTGGTTCCCCCACTGTCGGCTATAACTCACTGGCACAGGTATCTCACTCTTGTACCTACTGGATGACAGGCAGCTGCTTCGTTCTCTGGATTTCTGTTCATTCTCTAATATTTCTCAGTCAAGAAATTCGCCAACTTCCTACGACTGTTTTCTATCATGCTGTGTTTTTTTTTGTTGTAATTAAGAACTGAGAAAAACGCCAAAGAAAAACAAATACTTACATATATTCTAAAAGCATAGCATAGCATTGAGTAAGGACTAATAGTAATGGGATCAGTATTTGTAGTAGAATTAGCAGAACGTGTTGGTGAACGAGTAAAAAGGAAGAAGTTGTGGGTGTAAGTTAGAAAATATTATGTAAGTAAACGTGTAGTACAATATATATTGTGTAATTTGTAGTAGATAGATGTAGGGAAAAAGGGTATTCCTTGTATAAAACTCACCGTAATCGGTCTTGTATCCTGTATTTACAAGGTATTGGTCTCAAAGTATAGGCCATTCAGCGTGAGATAGCAGAATGAAACTATAAACGAAAATAGTATGGAAGAATTTACACATATTTTCCGTGGTAAATAAACAATAGGTATCCTACTGTTTTCTGTTAGTTTCAAGTGTTCCGTAAAAGGCAAGTTTTCAAAACTTCAACGACGAGGCATGTCACCCGTCCTGAACTTCTTGTAAGTTTCATGGACAAGGAGAGGACAATCTGCAAGTTTATCTTCCACTGGATACCCGAAAAGTAGAATATGCCATGATAGTTAGTAGAAGAAGTAGTAATTTATACATACCTACAAATTTTCTAAAAAAAATATGATGGTAAGTGATTAATTATAAAAGAAAAAAAAAATAACTTGAAACTATGTAATCTGTGCCTAACACATAGAGGATTGTATCGTTTCATACTGCGGTTCTCCATCACTCTGCTTCAGCTGATTCATGATGACGACAACTCTATATAATTTAAATGTATTACTGACAATCTAAGTATGCCTTTACGTCGCACAAACTCCACCAGGCTTTGCACACTATTTTTGCTATTTCTACATACGTTCTATTTAAAGCAATGTAATGCTGTGAATACTTACATAAATTAATGAAAATGCAAAAAAAAATTAACAGAATATATCATCAAAACACATTATTTTTTAAATAGTATATTTTTACGTTTCGGCAGAATCCTTCACAGATTTAAAAATGGCAAAGTAGGTACAACTAATATTGTGCTGACTGGAAGAAATCGCAAATGTGATAAGCCCGCCTTTCGGTATGCACTCTCTGTAAAAATTTATTTGTATGCTACACATTAGGATACCAATAAAGTTTAATTTATTTAATATTTCCTTCATACTTCCATCGTCCTGCTATCTCGTTACGGCCGCAGTATAACTGCAAAGGATTATTCCCAAGAGATATTGAAACGGCCAGATATCCCACTCAATAATGTGTACTGGAGGACCACTTTATACCTGAATACAGTCAGTACAGGGAAGGAAGGAAAACAATGTAAAACAAATGTTTTTATTTACAACACACTCAACAAAACCATACATGCTACATATATACATACATAATTGTCATGTACTTCTAGATATTCTGGACTAAAGAATTGTTATATCTTTTCTAGGTTCCAATCAGCTACTTTAAAACTGAGTTATCAGTGCGACTGCCATGGAGAAAATAATATACATATATGTGACCACACACAATAGTTAATTGTAAAAATAGCATCGATAAACATGCCTAAAAATATTTTGAACCACTCTAGATTAATCATTCCAGAATTAATTGGAATAATTAATCTAGAGTGGTTCGAAATATGATTAACATCAACACTTCTTAGTAAGTAAAATCCAGTCTCCAACATCCAATTGTGTCAAATATTCATAAATAGGCTACCTAAAGTTTTATCCTATCTCACAAGTCAAAAAAAGATAAAATAAGTACGTAAAGTATTTTGGATAATAACAAAAATATTCAAAGGCAACCGATGAGCGAACGAAAAGGAAAAAAACATGGATTTGATTTGAGGTGGTCTCTGTTTTGTTTGATTTAGAGTTTCTGGATTCGAATCCAGTCCTACCGACCTGCTCTACCTTCAAGACACAAGAAATGGGGTAAGAGGGGGTCTCCGGAATGCAACTGTGGGGCTCAGTCCTAAACAATACAACATCTAGTGGAGAAAAGTATGAGAGAGACTGAATGGATATCCATAGGGCAATTTCAGAGTCCCAGTAGTGGCTTTCTGGACGGAAATCAAGAATTTGATTTGGATTAACTAATGAACGCATAAATTTGGCTAAGAAAATAAATACAATCCAACGCCATATAAAAAGTAAAGAAAGTACAAGAATATCACTAACACTGAGAGTATTAAGAGTTTATTTGGGTTAACTTAGAACCCAAGTTCATATATAAATATGTATGAAAGAAAATTTTACATACCAAAGTTCGATGTGCAAGATATCAAAATATACTATCCGAATTAATTAATACTGACCTGAAACAAAAAGAAAAACACACATTAGAAGGTCATATTAGAAAAAAAAAACAGATCGACTTTGACTATACCTAATGCAATAAAAATTTGACCTATTCATCAAATCAATTTCAAAGGAAAATCTATCTATTAATCTATACCACCACAACATCTCGTATATCCCAAAATTGAGGCAGTCAGCAGACTTACTGAATGTAAGAGAAGTTGATATTTTTAACGTAACGTTTGCAGAATTTATATGGAAGATGTATTGTAGTTGTGTTGTCTGGATATCGTTCCCGGTTATTTTCTGGGATCGCATTGGCTTTCAGCTGTAATGATCCTTGTAAGAATCGTCTTATTGTCTGTAATTATAATTACAATGTTATAAAGATGAACATGGGATGAAAATTGAATATTTCAAATCGATATACTAGTCTAACTTCTTCTTCTTTTCGTGTCGGTCAGCAACGACAAACAACAAAAACACCAAATCCACATCTACACTCCCATTCCCTCCCAGAAAGCAACGACCTCTCTTGCAGCTCCCCCCAGGTGAGTTCGCCCCACGAATTGTATGAATGTAGACGAAATAAAAAAAGTGTAATACGAGTTCGTTTGGAGTTCCATCCTCACTGCCTACGCTTTAAGAAATACGCCAGGAAGGTGATAAATAGGAAATAAATAAAGAGATAATATTATTATACAAAATAACGAAACATAAGTTAAGGAAAATAATATCACCAGGTAACTGTATACTACAAAACAATGATAACAATAACAATAGAGTTTATCTTTATCTACTTTAGTGTCTTAAAATTTTACATAAATATAATAAACCCTGAAAACAATACTACCCCCCCCCCTCCTCCAAATATCTCCCTTCTCATCGTACCATGTCCCGGCCTATTGTTAATATTGTTGTCGCAGCAAAGACAATAAATTGAAATCAAATGGACAGCGAGAAATTAACGAGAAATTCTAAACGTTAAATTTATATAGGATTTAGAAATAATAGGTAAGTATATTCATGTAACTATTGTACAATCAAGAATTTGTTAATTATAAACCTGGATTAGAGTAGGTAACATAATTAATATGCCTTCGTAGTATACTCGTCCGCGTGACAATCAAACCCGAGATGATTCATGTTGAATATGATAACAGGCTCCTCATTATGCAATACTGGACTAGATAGGAGAATCTTTGAGTTGATGTCTGGGACACAAAAGCATTTTTCAACGTTCGAGGGATCTGACATAGCACCAGAAGAAGATAAAAGAAATTGGATTATTGTGTATGCACACGTCGCAAACGAAGAGATGTTAATTAGGATAGGCGATAGAAGGGCACTCCATAAAAGAATTGGCCGACAACGAGCTAAATGCATTGGCTACAACATCAGACACTCAGGCTTGCTTATCACCATTGCGGAGGGCCAGACCGAAGGTAGAAATGGTAGAAGCCGACCAAGAGACACCTATATGGACCAACTGAAGAAGGACATGAACTGTGACACATATGTAGAACTAAAGAAACTAGCTGGAAATAGGGAGGAATGGAGAAGAAAATTCAAATTCATTGCAGACCAATCCAATGGATTTTTACTCACTACATATAGGATTATTGAACTAAAAGAGATTGTTAGAGAGACTAGGTCGCTCAAATGGCTCATGTACACGAAATTTTAAAAATTACGGAAGAGTGGGAGACCAATTCTTTGCCGTGTGCTTCAAGGCTTGCATATACGGCTTATATGCTTTGAAATATGTAAAAATAGAATAAGTAAACAAAAGATTCAGTGTAGTAATAGAAAATTTTCTATGACTAAAAACATGATATTCCGTCCACAGGAAAGGAAGTACATAGTAAGAAAGGCGCTCCTGAAATCTAGGACTATTGATGACAACCAGGGTCCCGAAATTATAATAAATTCTTTACACGAGTACCTATGTATCAATACAAAACAAAGAGGAAATAATATAATATAATATTATTAAATCCCAATTCTGCCCTGCACCCCGGGCCACTGTGTCCTTCCTTCCTACGTCCGTCCGGTCCTGTTATGATACATAATATTGAATATATTATTATTGGTATCACACAATCAAATTTATTGTTAATATTAAATTTACCTTTCAATTGATAAATGTGGAAATCGATTCGTTTGTTCTTTGGGTTTAACCTTTGTAAATTATACTACTTATACCATCACGGCATATATCCTACAAGTGGGGTAGCCAGTAGACCAGCAGCATGTAATAAACATGAAAGCTGTTCTTTCCGTAACAACAACCAAAATAAGACATTCAAGATAAGTGGCAAACCTCATCCCTGAATTTAAGATGTAAAATGTTGAACGTTGAGTTCGTCGGTAGCCTGGTGGTAGAGTCTCGGCCTCGTGAACATGGGGTCCGTGGTTCGATACCAGATGCCGGCAAACTCCCCTTTCACGACACAAGCTTTTATTAGCTTACTGTGAAAGGTGTATAAGGTTGTATTTGGGTTTATAACAAAAACCCAGATATATCTTTTAAAAAAAAAAAAAAAAAAAAAAAAAAAAAAAAAAAAAAAAAAAAAAAAAAAAAAAAAAAAAAAAAAAAAAAAAAAAAAAAATAATGTTTTTTTTTTTCGAACATCTGAAGAAAGCAACTATATGAATGTATGGAGCGTTCCAGCGAGAACAGAACGCCATATAGTTCTATCGTTACATACTTCTTTCGCTTCTTCTACATTCATACCAATTCTCTTACACGCGCTTGAATTTCTCTCAATTAACACTCGGCCGCCCTTGATAATTTGATACACGTGATCAAGCCACGTGTTTCTCAGAGGCCCGCGTTTCCTCACACCCCTTCTTCCAGATAGATATATTCTGTTTGTTATACTTACCTCATTCAATCGTTCCACATGTCCAAACTATCGTAACTTATTTACATGCATTATATCCACAACACTCTTCTTGAACCGCTCATTCTTCTAATATCCTCATTCATTGCCAACTCTTATCACCTAACGTTTTACCAACCAAAGAATTAAAAAAAAAAATTGATTTATTATATTTAAAAAAAAAATCAACGGATTCCCCCATAAAGAACGAGTCTCTCGTTCTTTTTCGTAAGCTTTCAAGTGTCCTAACTGTAAAAAGACAGTTGTTTGTATAAGTCAGTTTTTAATAAAAACAAATACATCTCACAACATTAATTTCAAAATCTAATATCGTCAAAAAACCACAACAACAAATATAGTACCTCCTTTTAGTAACTTACTTTGTAAGTATAGGTAGCATTCTCGGAAGGTTCCCATATAAGAAAGTAATAACAACATAATATACAAAAGCAATAACGTTAATAATAGATAATGGACATTTTGATAAATGGCGCGTGAAATTTGAAAACAATACAAATTTCATAATGGAAATATACCTATACTCCTATACATAACATTATAATATTATTAATAATATTTGCGAATAAATTCGATATAGATGATTAGAGTTGTTACATGGACAATATAAATTGTAATATTAAATCTATACCTATACAATACGCTCACATCACGGTATGTCTCATAAATAGGGTAGCCAGTGGACTCACTGCAAGCAATAAACATGCAGATTGTCCTCTCCGTACCATAGAATAAAATGGAACAAATTTAAGTGTTAAGGTGTTAGAATACATTCTATTTTTTAAATTTACAAATAGATATTTCTGCTAAAAATATTAAACTTCCACTTTGAAATCAATTTTTATACGATTTTTCTAAGAATTAACTGTGTTTTCAAATTGGAAAGACATTTGTTGTAGTTCAATTTGAAAACACAGTAATTCTAAGAAAAATCGTATAAAAATTGATTTCAAAGTGGAAGTTTAACATAAATTGAACTATATATACAACAGCATAACACAGAGGAATTGGGAATGTTACCTAGGTTTAAAGAGTACTCTTAACCAAGCCTAAGTCGATTCATAAGCGTCGAAACTCTGTGTTGTGCACTCCTTAAGGAAGTTCACATATGTATGTGTATCATATAAAACATACCTACCTAGTTAATACCTATTCAAATGGGTTGACTATCAGTGAGTGTGATCAATTGGAATGATTAATCTAGAGTGGTTCAAAATATGATTGACATCTACACTTCTAGTAAGTAAAATCCATTCCCTACATCCAATTGTGTCAAAAAATTCATAACACAAATACTCAAAATAAAAATAATATATTATTCGAACCAAAGAAATATTTTGCACTATCTAAAACGATTACTTGTTATCGCACAAGGGAAAAATATAAGCTTAAAAAAGGTTATTTTTATTCTTTTACAAGACGATATCAAAAATAAAAAAGGATAAGGCGAATAGCCTTGATGGGCATGTAAGAAAGATACTATTTTCGGTTCAAAACTCTAAAAATGGCCAACTTCGCATGATGATTCGCTTAAATTCTCATGGTTTTATTCCCGCTAAGGGACTAGATATGTACGAAGTACATTACAAAATTCCATAACGACAAAAAAAAACAATAATACACTTAATCCAATTTCAGATATGAGGGTTTGAATGGGTTTAAAGATCTACTATTACTACTACTATACCATCACAGCATTTCATTCAAGTGGGGTAGCCAGCAGACCAGCTGCATATAATAAACGTGTAAACTGTCCTCTCCATGTCAGCAAAAATTAAGATATTCGGAGTGGAAAGCATAACTCATCGCTGAATCTAAGATGTATTATGTTTCTTTCGAATATCTGTCTTCTACAGGACACTAGAAATATACTGAAAAGAGTGAGATACCTATTCCTTACTATTGTGTCGTTTAAAAATGTTTTTTTTCAAGTTGTCCTAGCTGGGTGGTACATGTTTATATGTATTTGGTGGACTGTATATTATGTGTGTATAGTTGTAATTGTAGTACTTATAATGCAAGATACACAGCCTAGTTTGGGACTAGCTCGATCTGTATGAATTATTCATATATGTTTGTATAAAATGTATAGAAAAATCTTCTTCCTTCGCACTATAAATCGTTTTTGGAAACACACCGAAGAAACAAATTTTCCTCTTTTAAGAAAAGCAATTATGTGCCAACAAATGAGTTGCCACTTTCCACATAATTAATAAAGTTTATATATCGCTGACATATTGGGGGTGTATTGTGAAAGAGGATTTTTCAAGCCAACGGAAACCGTATAGCTAAATTAACTAATGATTTTGAATAAGTTTAAAAACAAAAACACAAATAAAAATTAAATATATTTACTTATTCATGGAAAACTCAGTTACTGAGAAAAACCTTCAAAGAAAAAAGATATTTTCGATCTCATGAAAAATCAGTGGTTGTTTTAAAAGTCTAAAAGATGTTGACTTTGAACTTATTACCTTCTCATTCTGAGAATCTCAGAATAGGTCTAGAATAAAAATGTATAATAGTTCAGGTGATGAGATTCAGAAGAAGGACGTAGTTTACGACTGCAAAAAAATGACCAAGAAATCTCAGAATAAAAAAATTATGTGATTTTGAAAATCGGAAAAAATCTACTAGAGCCTTTTGCGGTTTGTCTGAGAATATTTTTATTAGGAATGGGACGGATTTGTGCGTTAACCGGATAACAGATGAATTAAGAACTTATGTATTATGTATTTCTTGTATTATGGGTACTAACACGACGATACACGTGAATATTATGAAGAAAACGCATTATAATTATATACATGTAACAAAATACTACTTCTACTATACCATCACAGCATATCCCACAAATGAGGTAGCCAGCAGAACAGCTGCATACAATATAAACACTCTTGAAAACTTGTGGAAAAGAGTGGGAGATCAATTTGTCAAGTGCTACACAAAACATCGAGACCCAAAACAATTTGTAAAAAGTCTTTGTTTATTTTTTGACGTGATTTGTGACATTTCATTTAAATGAAATATGGACACCAAGTTTCAAGTATTTCTTGCCAGCGTTGCTTGGCCGTTTTTATTTATTTATTTCATTGAGACACACACAGTGAGTTGACAAAACATACTTATATTAAAATAAAAAAGAGATAATTATAATATTGATCTGGTCAGGCCAACTCCCCAATCAAGCGTGTCTACAGCATACATATTGAAAATTTCAATTATATTTAAAATAGACTTTTCAAAAAGGCATCATAGGGGATAAAAAAAACAGCGTTCGATCAATGCAAGCCCAGTCTTACCATTTATTAAGGAATGTAAAAAAACTCTTATTAGCTGTACAGGACATGTTTTCAGCCAAATAAGAAAACCAAGCCGAATACCAAATAGTTACCGACTATCCAATTCAACTCTCAATATTATTTTCTACAACTTTTTCCTATTTGAGATAAAGAAATTCGTATTTGTCATGAAGCTTCGCGCAAAAAAGCTATTGTTTTTTCGAACCTTACTTCTTTGGGACGACGAAAAGTGGATAAAAAAATACTATTAGAAAAATCTTAGAATGAAAATCTTGTAGAAGCTACATTAGTTTACAATATGATGTCTCGCTTTGCAGATTTGAGACAGTCAGAAAATAAATTGTAAATTTTAAAAACACGGGTTTTGTCTAAACTGTTTAAAAATAATTGAAGGCGTTTAGATAATTAATGATTATTAGAAACAAAAGATTTGGTTTCAGTGTCGAGTTTATCATAGTTACATTACGATTTTAACATTCAGCCCAATTTTATCTAAACACGCACAGATATTCTATTTGTCTCATAAGGTCCGTGCCTGATGAATGGTGTTTCTCATCACGGAAAACAATCTTTAAATTGACACATTAATATATTTCCCAAATAATCTACAATTAAATATGTGCACTTTATTGCAAGAAGAAGAAAAGAGCACAGTTCTATTGTTCACAAGGGTTCCGATGACCAAAACGTCCCTCCTTCCAATACATTGTTTCTACGATAACATTAGAGAGCGGGGAATGTCGTGGAAAGAGGTGACTCAATTGGAGCAGAGACGTTCTGAATGAAGGAGGCTGATTTGTATAAATACATACAATATTGACACGGAGAGGAAAATAAGAAAGTTTATTTCATCCAGTTGGTCTACTGGCTGCCGTATTTCATGAAAATGCCGTGGTGATGTAGATAGATCATAGGAACACGTCAAGTGAAAACGTGAAGAATTATTATGACGCTTCTATGATATCACCTTTCAATGATCACAAGCCCTTAAAAATTTAGTGACCCAAATCCCAAACGCCCATCGAACATTTAAGGAAGCGAAAAAAATGGAGATGTGGCCGAAGTAAAATAATAATAATAAAAAAACAGAATGTATAAGGAGATATCGAGAGTAGAAGAAAACAAAAAGGAAAATAATTCTACAGAGAAAAATGCTCTCGTTTGGAATGAAGGAAAAGAAAAATAAAAAGTAAAACAAACCTTAATTACATTTCGGACGTTTTAAAGATTCGATTGGTCCTGTAATGATGCGTATGGGATTATCAGTGATTAATTTACTTCGAAATGCCAACTACAGAATAGGTCTCCTCATTTTTTCTGTTAAATTTCCAAAGTTCTAATAATGTAAAAGGTAGACTTTTCACAAAATATCTCATATAAGACTTTTTAACATCTTAAATTCAGCAATAAATTGGGTTAGTTGGAAGAGATCACGTCTATGCGATAAACTCGCCCTCTGAATACCTTCTATATGAAATTGGTTGAAATCAATGTACAAAATAATAAGCTGTCGATTTTTAATACGTCTATCGATGTTATTTTTACTATGAACCATTGCATGAGGTCACATAAATGTAAAATTTAACACACGAAAATACCACATAAGGCTTAGAAAAGGACAACGTCACCTCATTTGGTAGTGCCCCGGAAGAGACTTGAATCCGCAACCTATCTTGTCAAGAGGAGTACTTTGTCTAATGAAGCTACCGGGCGACATGCCAGAGGCTCCGATATTCTCTCTTGTGAACCCAAATGTCAGCTTCATGTGTAGGTATCCAACTGAGGTAACGTTATCTTTTCTAAGCCTTATATGGTAGATTCGTGTTTTAAATTTACTGATTTTTAATATCTTACATTATAAAACGCAGAGAGAACCACACGTATGTTGATTACATAAAGTAGTTAATCCATTGGCTGCCCAAACTGCGGGATATACCGTGACGTTATAGATAGATTTTTAAGCAATAATTCACAACTTACACTTTCTTATCTAATGAGTCGAGTATCTTAAACCATAAAATTCGTGGTTCAAATTCTGTTGACAAAGTTACTCTATACTCACGAAAGAAACAAATTAATCACAGTGAGCACGCTAAAGGATATATCTTGGATTTATGTATAATGAATCTAGATTTGTTCCTGTAAACAATCAAATCCAAAATTTTTCCTTCTGTATAATCATCGAGCAATATTATACAGAAGATAATAAGAGATTTCCTGATAAAAGTTAAATGATAGAAATTCATCATATGCTAGGGTATTATTGAATCTAGAATATGGTAAAACATGTATTGAAATTTTACCTTTTATTTTGCAGTATAGTACTACGTACATAATATCAGGACCCAGTGGCATTTTATGAAATTCAAATATTTTATAAAATTCAAATATTCGACACACCTCTCTAGCTGTATCACTGAAATGTAGGCATATATTTGTAAAGCATGTTATAGTTTTTATAACAGATGGCAATATGAATGTGAGGGGTAGTTGAAAAGCAACACGACATTTATTATTAATCCGATTGTTAAAAGAATGAATAGCGATGGTAAAATTATGTAAGAAAACACAATTGGTTTTAGTTTTACTTTGTATTTAATAATAAAGTGATCAGATTTCGGTACAAATGAGTTTTAACCTCTTCAGACCTGGTGTCCATTCCAATGGACATAGATTTTATTAATTTTTTTTACGCTCCCATCTATTGCTTTTTTCTAATATTAATATTGAAAATTATTGGTATGAAGTCTATTTTATCGTCATATTTTTTGCGCCATTTGTCAAAGTTAACTATATTTTTTACTTATTTGTCAACGAGTCTACGCAAAGTGTCACTGCCAGGTTTTAGGTTGAGAAAATTAAAGATATATTTACATAGTTTGTGTTTAATTTTACTGTAATTTTTTTGCAAAAGGTAAATTTATTCTTCATTTTATGTTAATCAATTAATATATATCAAATAAATTTAAATTAACATTTCAGAAACCTCATTTTTATTTAATTTCCATTCCAATGAACATATTTATTTTCGCAAATCTAGAAATCAAAAAAATTTCAAATTATCTGAAACTTGTTATTTAGAAGCCAAATAATAATAACTTTTCGATTTTCGAAGAGGAAACACTATGAAAGTTCATTTTAATTTAGATAATAAATATTTAAATAAAAAACACTGTTTACTTTCATTTAAAATTGTTATAATATTAAAAGCTTTTCGGACATACGTCCATCTTCAGTAATAATTACTTATAACATTATTAAATTATTATATTACAAATTAGTTATAAGTAATTATTACTGAAGATGGACGTATGTCCGAAAAGCTTTTAATATTATAACGATTTTAAATGAAAGTAAACAGTGTTTTTTATTTAAATATTTATTATCTAAACCAAATAATAAGATTTTAAAACAAAATAATTTTTTCGACTCACACAATTAATTCAGGTCTGACGAGGTTAAAATGATTTTATTACTAAAACTAAAACCAATTAATTGTTATTAGGTATGTTATGAATTTTTTGACACATTGGATGTCGGGAATTGTGGAATAATATCGAGTCGAACTATATAATATAACTTTCAAAAATTTCTTATCATGTGATAGGTATGACACAGTGGAATTGGGAATGTTACCTAGGTTTAAAGAGTACTCTTAACCAAGCCTTGAGTCGATTCATAAGCGTCGAAACGATGTATCGTGCACTCCTTAAGGAAGTTCACATATGTATGTGTATCATATACAACATACCTACCTAGTTAATAACTATTCAAATAGGTTGACTATCGGTGAGTGTGATCAATTGGAATGATTAATCTAGAGTGGTTCAAAATATGATAACCAATTTATTGTGTTTTCTTCGATATAAGTGCGATAAGTTTATAGCCATTTTAATTTTTTTAAATCGTACAAGAAACCTAAAACTGGACAGTTAAAACATACTCGCCGTTAAGATTCAAAATCAACACGAAAAGCAAATAAAAATGAAAATTGTTCGTAATTGTATGTACGATACATTCATGAATATTGCATAGCCTATGTTTATTAAATGCAGTTAGTACATTAACTACCAGAATTATGGGAGATATCGTGATGGTTTATGTGTATGTGTAGAATTTTTGTCCGAAAGATGGTATTACTCTTATACCAGGAGAAATTCTGATTGGGGCAATGCTTATGGTTTATTATTATGTAGTAGTTGATTGTTTAAATTTTATGTACCTATTATTATTATTATTATTATCGTGTTGTTAAATAAATAAAAAAATCTATTAAAATACTTATATCGAGTTTGTTGTATAATTTTTTTTTAACCCTTCAAACTTTAAAAGGTTGCCTCAATGCAGTGGCGCCCCCCGTATTGCCATTCGGCACACACGTTGCCCACACAGATGAGATTTACAGCAACAAATAATATACATATTACCTATAGTGCATAACTACTGCATACTATTAGTTGAGTTTATATTACATTACCAACAACTGCATACATAATATTACTATACGAGTAGATATTAATACTAGAACAACAATATCATGATAACTAGGTATCACAAGTGAAACATACGCAACAGAAGTGTCAACATAATATCATAAACATACACCAGAAACGTAGTAGGTACTAATTCTCTCGGAATTCAGGTTCGAAAATTAATATCAGCACAATATAAATTTTGCTATTCCACTCCATGTAAGTCTAACTTCTATGAGAGGGCTTTTGGTGTTTTTGGATCGGTTACGTGGAATCGCCTACCGGTGCCATTGAGAGATAATCAGACTGTCACCAGAAGCAAATTGAAAACTGAACTCTTCACCGGCGCCCTTGAGACGGTCTAGGTATTGTTAAACTGTTAAACGGAGTCAAAATAAAATCATCCAGAATCATCATCATCATCATGACATTAATAATATAACCATTGCTGTCTCGCTCCTACTTGTCTTAAGTATTGCACATTATGCCCCTATTCATAACAATATACTATTTCACAAGCTAGGATTAAGGCTTGTAGGAGATTAATTTGAAATTTTGAGAAAATCAGGTTTGTATGTTGTTAAAGAGGCAACTATGGTATTGGCACATAAGTCGGAGACCACTGGAATACATACCTATATCGTTAACAAAGTCACGTCAAAAAATCTCCCTCGATATCCATCAAGAACGAGACAAAAGAATACTTGGCTTACACAATGTAATAGAATCCATCGGAGAAATGGCCTGAATGAAGATGACATAGCGAACAGAAAGATATATAACCTCAGAACGAGAAGAGTTGACTCTTATCAGCCTTCAGCGGCAACAACTTGGAATAGTGTCAGAAAGATTCAGAAGAGGTTTGTGTGTTGTTGTTTTTAATTTTAAGCACATTCCTAGTTTTCATCAATAAAACGACCTCTCTTAGATATTTGTGCAAGACCCGCATTTGAATAGCTGTTGAGTGGCACATTCTGACCGTAGATTGAACAGATATTAAAATAGAAACATGGGGAATATGCGCCAATGACTCAATTTCGAAAAACACGTGATTTTTATAGCGCTTTAACTCGACAATATGATTTCAATAGAAGAGAGGGATAAAAAACGAAATTAAATTGTAAATAGGTACATGGTCTATGGTGCATGGTGCACTTGTATCGCACGTGACGCGCGTCATTTTGGAGTCAAACGACGACAGGTGATAACGTCGTTATTGGAGACGTGTATAGCATTTGTGCAGTCAACTACTTACTGACTTTTCCCGCGAGAAACTGTGCTGGAAAACTTAATAATACATATCTGAAAGTCTGTGGAAAACAATACTATGTAGTAATTTGACGGGAACTACAATATTATGTCGAATTTTGGTCAACTTATGAATATTTGAGTTTTTGAGTTTATTTATTGTTGTTATATTTATTGGTCTCAGTTATGGTTATCTTGTATATTTACTTTACTTTTCAGGTCCTGACTTCCACTCCATGTGGCAAGTTTATCGGGAAGCCCTATTTTTTCCAACTGACCCAATTTCTTTCATGAAGCATTCACGAAAAAAACTATAAAGAAGGAAAACAAGGCGGACCAGGGAGAAGAATAGGAAGGTTACGGGGCAAGGAAATATGTCAAATTTTTTAAAAATATTAATTATTGTGTTAAATGTTTGTTCACTTACGTACAAAAATAGTATACCTACATGCTAAAAATGACCATAACTGGTTATCGCTTAAGCTTAAAAAAGTTATACATAGTTATTTTAAGTTTATCGACAATAATTTCTGAAAGTAATTTTGTGTAAGCAAACAAAATGTGAAAAGGAAATATAATTCTGCTAAAAAACTTCATATTGAAAAATGATTTGTCTTGACATATCGTTGTTTCGCCCCGACAAACAGATATAAATAATAGATAATTCACAATATGTCACGTTTACCATAGAATAAAATGGAACAAATTGAAGAGTTAAGGTGTGAGAATGCATTCTATTTTTAAATTTTTGAAATAGATATTTCTGAAAAAGTTAAATTTATCGACGAAGGTGGAAGCTCAAAGAAATAAGTTATCTCATCTCATCACTGAATTGTAGTTGATCATTGTCTTATACGAGAGGATTTACAATTACTTGACTTTTACAGAACATTCGAAAACACACAGAAAAGAGAGAAAGACCTATTTTATACCATAATGATAAGGCAGGCAATCGTGACACATTTTCTTCGTTTAGTAAATATTATCCATAGTTAATCGCTGTAAAACCACTTTAAGCCGATTCCTAAGGGTCTAGAAACCAATTCATAAGGAATACGTAATGCAAAGCAATGCACCAAATTGTATAAACGTATTTCTTGCAGTAATATTAAACTTAATAAATACGTATAGCGAATAAACTCAAGAATATTAAAAACCATAAAGTAAAAAATATTATTTTCATATGTATTATTAAACTGAGCGTTCCTAATATGCATTAAGACACTTCAACAATAAACCTCACGAGAACTTGTGTTTCTTTTCAAACTGGGAAAAATGCATCTCCAAAATTTTTTTTCTTTCACCATTCTTCGGTTCGACCCTTTGGTGATCCTTTTAGGAAAACAGCACCGAAAGAGTGAGCCCTTTTTATTCCGAGTTATTTGATGCTAACTGATAAAATTTATCCATGATATTTTATATAGGCGATTATATTTATAATTTTGACAGTAAATTAAATTGGCATTCAATCGCTTTAAATGAAAGAGTACTTTTCTATCTAATGCTCCCGAGGGCACTAAGGACTTAACTTAAAATTAAACTAAAGCTAAAGAACTAAGCACTCAGATGAGATTTGAAATCTGCTCAGAATGTGTCAGTGGAGTTGACAGCTACGCAGAAGAAAAATTTAACAATTTTCAGGTATAGAGCCTTTTCTGTAGCGGGAACCAACATCTGGAATGGATTGCCTCTTGAGCTTAGTCCGGCTGCGGATCTTAAGAGATTCAGAAGGGACCTAGAATCCTTCTATTTTATTAAATACTATTAAGACTTGTATTATGTTTTACATTCTGGACGTGGATATAATATTTTAAATCTTTAATGTAGTATGTACAGTAAATATATCGTCGCTCGGCGTTCAATACCGCGAATTCGACAATTTAGGTGAAATAGTTTTTGTTTGTAAGATATGTAACTTCTGACGTAGATAAATTTATGTATCCGAGATTCTCATTTAAATTATTAATATTTATGTCATGACGTCGATGTTATGTCCAAGTGGAGTTGATGGATTGTCCAGTATCCTTGAGGTGCTTTGGTACGTGAAAGACACTTTAATGATATCCAATAATAATAAAAATAAAAATAACATAAAAGAGAATATATATAAATTTAACAATGCAAAAAATCTGTGTATCTATACATTCGTTTTATATAAGTATTTTATATTTGACTGTACATTAAGTGTACAAGAAAATTTACATATCCTTTAGGTATCTGACAAAAGTCTCATGAATGTGTAAAATAATCCTAAACGTGAGTCGACGTAGCTGATTTTATTAAAACAATAATAAAAGTATGCAGGTAGGTATATGGGATAATGTTGCATTTAGGGGTGATTCACTATACGCAGTAACATTATAATATTATGCAATATTGCAATAGAAAGAGAACAGAATATTATGGTAATGATACTAAAATGCAACCAGTGCGAGAGTAAAAACTAGAAAGTAAATTATTATGATAATTTTATTATTTTTGTAATAATCGTAAAATAGTTGGGTAGCTCTAGCTACGCATATTATTTTATTATTATTTAATTCAACGTGACGCCACTGGTCATTGGAATAAACAAATCTTTAAATCTATCACTATTTATATACAATCACAATATCTCGCATAAATGGGATAGCCATTGAATTAAATATGTGTGATTTAATATATATAAAGGTCATCCTAAACTACTATACTACACACTCACGCTGTGTGCCAAGTTGGGTAGGCAAAGAGAACGAACGGGACGCCATCTAGATCTATCCTTACGTAGGTACTTCTTTTGTTTCTTTAACATTCATAAAATTTGTCAAACAGACACGTCGATTTCTCTTACTTACCACACAGCCGTTTGAGAATTTGATCCACGTAGTTCTCTGACGCTCGCGCTTATACTAAAAAATAATACTGTTCTATTAATTATTTAAAATAAGAATAGTGTACAAATATATAATATGGCGTTAAGAAACACATTCAGAGAGCCATTTAGTCTTAAGTACTAAAATGCCATTTTCAAATTAAATTTTTTAATCGAAAAAATTTTAACATTTTACTAGTAATAAGCCTATAGTATAGTCCCTAAATATTTCTGTACTTATGATTCACGACTGTTGTGTTATTTCCGCTTTTTTTGTAAATTTGCTTTTTTGTCAAAAATGCACATAAGTCCTAATAGCTCTCAGGTACAGATTTAAATCAACTTAATAGGGAATAATTACTGTGAAGTTGATATCATCAACGATTCGGAGTACACCGTGAGGAAATGTGCTGTGAGCGGGTTTATTCAAAGCAACATGCTTTCTTTTGAGAATATCCAGTAGTTTCTATTGCCATGTAGTATTTGTTGTCTCTTATATCTTAATTGTGTTTGTTCCAAGTATGTTGTTTTTTTATAAAGTTATTTTACTGTAAAGGCTATTTAGCCGTACATTTTGTTAATAAATAAATACATTAACTTATTTTTTATCTAGTTTCTGCTGAAGGGTATACAGTGAGGCAGAGACACGCGGCAGAGAAAGAAAGAATTTCACAAAGTCAATATAAAATCACACAAGCACTTATAAATAAAATAATACACAATGAATTTTGTCAATCACAAATTTTGAATTAACATTCAACTGACTTAACCATGGATAAAAGATGATAAAAAACACGTAAATGTTATACCTATATATACCTACAATAATAAAATAAGCTATAAGCTGATTAAAAGCTTTTTAAATAAGCGTTAACTCAGATTAGCAAAATAACGACAATAGTAATAAGGTAAAAAACACCGACGATAATAAAATATAAAATATAAATTTTGAATTAACATTCAACTGACTTAACCATGGATAAAAGATGATAAAAAAACACGTAAATGTTATACCTATATATACCTACAATAATAAAATAAGCTATAAGCTGATTAAAAGCTTTTTAAATAAGCATTAACTCAGATTAGCAAAATAACGACAATAGTAATAAGGTAAAAAACACCGACGATAATAAAATATAAAATATAAATTTTGAATTAACATTCAACTGACTTAACCATGGATAAAAGATGATAAAAAAACACGTAAATGTTATACCTATATATACCTACAATAATAAAATAAGCTATAAGCTGATTAAAAGCTTTTTAAATAAGCGTTAACTCAGATTAGCAAAATAACGACAATAGTAATAAGGTAAAAAACACCGACGATAATAAAATATAAAATATAAATTTTGAATTAACATTCAACTGACTTAACCATGGATAAAAGATGATAAAAAAACACGTAAATGTTATACCTATATATACCTACAATAATAAAATAAGCTATAAGCTGATTAAAAGCTTTTTAAATAAGCATTAACTCAGATTAGCAAAATAACGACAATAGTAATAAGGTAAAAAACACCGACGATAATAAAATATAAAATATAAATTTTGAATTAACATTCAACTGACTTAACCATGGATAAAAGATGATAAAAAAACACGTAAATGTTATACCTATATATACCTACAATAATAAAATAAGCTATAAGCTGATTAAAAGCTTTTTAAATAAGCATTAACTCAGATTAGCAAAATAACGACAATAGTAATAAGGTAAAAAACACCGACGATAATAAAATATAAAATATAAATTTTGAATTAACATTCAACTGACTTAACCATGGATAAAAGATGATAAAAAACACGTAAATGTTATACCTATATATACCTACAATAATAAAATAAGCTATAAGCTGATTAAAAGCTTTTTAAATAAGCGTTAACTCAGATTAGCAAAATAACGACAATAGTAATAAGGTAAAAAACACCGACGATAATAAAATATAAAATATAAATTTTGAATTAACATTCAACTGACTTAACCATGGATAAAAGATGATAAAAAAACACGTAAATGTTATACCTATATATACCTACAATAATAAAATAAGCTATAAGCTGATTAAAAGCTTTTTAAATAAGCATTAACTCAGATTAGCAAAATAACGACAATAGTAATAAGGTAAAAAACACCGACGATAATAAAATATAAAATATAAATTTTGAATTAACATTCAACTGACTTAACCATGGATAAAAGATGATAAAAAAACACGTAAATGTTATACCTATATATACCTACAATAATAAAATAAGCTATAAGCTGATTAAAAGCTTTTTAAATAAGCATTAACTCAGATTAGCAAAATAACGACAATAGTAATAAGGTAAAAAACACCGACGATAATAAAATATAAAATATAAATTTTGAATTAACATTCAACTGACTTAACCATGGATAAAAGATGATAAAAAAACACGTAAATGTTATACCTATATATACCTACAATAATAAAATAAGCTATAAGCTGATTAAAAGCTTTTTAAATAAGCATTAACTCAGATTAGCAAAATAACGACAATAGTAATAAGGTAAAAAACACCGACGATAATAAAATATAAAATATAAATTTTGAATTAACATTCAACTGACTTAACCATGGATAAAAGATGATAAAAAAACACGTAAATGTTATACCTATATATACCTACAATAATAAAATAAGCTATAAGCTGATTAAAAGCTTTTTAAATAAGCGTTAACTCAGATTAGCAAAATAACGACAATAGTAATAAGGTAAAAAACACCGACGATAATAAAATATAAAATATAAATTTTGAATTAACATTCAACTGACTTAACCATGGATAAAAGATGATAAAAAAACACGTAAATGTTATACCTATATATACCTACAATAATAAAATAAGCTATAAGCTGATTAAAAGCTTTTTAAATAAGCGTTAACTCAGATTAGCAAAATAACGACAATAGTAATAAGGTAAAAAACACCGACGATAATAAAATATAAAATATAAATTTTGAATTAACATTCAACTGACTTAACCATGGATAAAAGATGATAAAAAAACACGTAAATGTTATACCTATATATACCTACAATAATAAAATAAGCTATGTATAAGCTGATTAAAAACTTTTTAAATAAGCGTTAACTCAGATTAGCAAAATAACGACAATAGTAATAAGGTAAAAAACACCGACGATAATAAAATATAAAATATAAATTTTGAATTAACATTCAACTGACTTAACCATGGATAAAAGATGATAAAAAAACACGTAAATGTTATACCTATATATACCTACAATAATAAAATAAGCTATGTATAAGCTGATTAAAAACTTTTTAAATAAGCGTTAACTCAGATTAGCAAAATAACGACAATAGTAATAAGGTAAAAAACACCGACGAAACGGATAGCGTCTTTTCTTAACGCATATCCTGTCAGACTCTTTGCAGAATATTAATACAATAGAATAGAGTCTAAAGACTTTCTTACGCGTTGGTTAAAAGTTTTTTTAAGTTAACTCTTGCAGCTCCCCCTAGATGCGATCACCATTATATAAAGTGAACCATGTTATGAATTTTTTGACACAATTGGATGTCGGGGACTGGATTTTTTACTTACTAGAAGTGTATATGTCAAACATATTTTGAACTACTACAGATAAATCATTCCAACTGATCACACTCATCCATAGTCAACCTATTTGAATAGGTATTAACTAGGTAGATATGTTGTATATGATACACATGATAAACGTAATAAAATAACGTACCTTATAGACATCGTTGTCCCAAATACACATAATATACAAACAACCGTCGCAGAAAAAATACGTAAATATACAGAACTAGCAGGAGAAATAAAAAATATTTGGCATTCTAGGTCCGTTTATATAATACCTTTAGTAGTCAACTACAGGGGTAACTCCGAAATCTTTAATAAATAATTTACAAAAATTAGATTTACCGGTTAATTTGTACATTAAAATTCAAAAATCTATAATAATAAACACTTGTACTACTACTACTACTATACCATCACGGCATATCCCACAAGTGGGGTAGCCAGCAGACCAGCTGCATGTAATAAACATGCAAACTGTCCTCTGCGTGCCAATATACAATGAAGACATTCAGGATGGGTGGCAAACCTCATCGCTGAATTTAAGATGTAAAATGTCTTAATTTTTTCGAACACCTGCCTTTTACAGGACACTCGAAAACTTACGGAGAAGAGTGGGAGACCATTGTAATATTGTAAAAAAGTTTTTGAACACAGATATTTCAGGCACAATGCTAGTATTTTGAACCCGCGTTCTGAGCCTAATCCATTGATATCCTGTATATCTGGATAGGTGAATTTTCCCGTAATTAGACTGTTAAGTTTTTGTGTGACCATGACTGATCATATGGAGACTCATCTGGTTGTATAATGCTGAGAAGCGTAGATGGCAATTCTGCCGCCGCGTAAAAAAAATATTATTATTATATTGGATGATTTATTCGGCGCCGTTTAATGGAGCATCCATCTCAAGGGCGCGGGAAACTATGTTGGAAGAGCGAAGTCTTCAGCTTGCTCCATTACGGTATATAGTCCGAAAACCGAATAATAATCGGATATGCGTCACATCTTTACGAAACAGATTGTATTAAAATGAAAACAGAAATCTGTCCTTGCTTGAAACGAGATGATTTCAGATTTGTATAAATAATAATAATGATTATTATTATTCATAACAAGGGAATCCTTAAAGACATTTGTTATATTAATACTTATAGTATTATGATAAATTATTTGTGTAATTGTAAAGATTCGCTTATTTTGAGCAAAATTACGATTAATCAAAGCTTGAAAATATGATAATCGTTGCTTGAAGAATTACCTACATTTTATGTTGAATAATTATATAACTGATTAAACTGAAAACCCAGTAATAATATACAAATCGACTCAAAAAAAAAAACAATTCTGGAAAAAGCAATCGTGAACAGACAGGAGGAGTGTTGAAAGGCTGCTAGACAAGTACATAATTGGATGATGTCACTAGATGTTGTTTCCTTAAGATAGAGTTTGAACTTTAGCTATCAAAATAAATCGCGAACAGGCTAACATCAAGCCTTGTGAAAATGGAGTATGCTACAGTGACTATGGATATTTAACATGGAAGACTCTACCATGGGTTAGTTGGAAGATATTGCGCTTCAGCGATAAACTCGCCCATTGCACAAAGTTATGTATTCAGTGGTAATGTTGTCATGTTTTTTTTATTATTTGTATACTAATTTTGTGCAATAACGATTATGATTATTATTATTACCATCAAGCTTTTTATCATTGACAGGTGTACACATTTGTGGTTTCAGAAATTCATCTGAAGAATAATTACCATATAGAGATAAAATGTTGTGTAATGTTAATTGTTGTGTAGTGTTAGTGAAATGTTGTGTAATGTTAATTGTAGTGTTGTAAAATTGTAATATTTTTTTAGTTTTGCCCCAGAACAGATTTCGATCTAGTGGGGCATTATATTCCAATATGATTTTTTTGATGTTATTTAAGAATGTAAAATTTTGGAAATAAATAAAAAAAAAAATATTTATGTATATTTAACAAACGTTTATTACAATCCCAAATACAATCACAGTTTCGCCAAAAAGAAAGAGGAGACAATTCCAGATTGATCTACAAACATGGTAAATATTTTACTTAATAATTTACCAAATAAATCGAATTTATTGTTTGAGTTGACTTTATTTTGTTGAACTCCATACTCATTTATGACAAAAAAAAACATATTATATGGTTTACAGAAGTGGGGTAGCCAGCAGACTAGTTGCATGTAATAAACATGGTTTACTACTTTTAAATAATTGAGTAACCTAGTTTCAACTTCCGAATTGATTATCAAACTCAAATCATTCGTATTCAACATAAAAAAGTCAAATTCAGCTGACCTAAAAGAAATTTCTTCAATAACCTTACAATCAACAGGAAAAACTTTGTATTTTAACGAGTGACATCATCACTCAAGGAAAACCTTGAAACTTTAAAAAAAACAACTTATTTAAACTTTCAAAAATAAATAGGTAACTTACATCTGAAAAAATTGACTATAAAAATATCCTGCAATTTGTATTAAGTAGGTACAATAATAATAATAAAACGTAAATTTCTTGATCACAAACAATGTAGGAGCGAGTCAAGATCGTTTTGATCTTGCTTGTTTACATTCACGGGTCGTGTTGTTGAATAAATAATGAACCAAAGAAACACACCTTACATCTGAAACTTGAGAACAAGTACCCCGTATACTAACTTAGCTATGTATTTACTTGTTTTGTAGTAGAATAGGTGTTTTCGTGTTCTTTACTTCAACTTTGCTGGTTTAATAACACCTTGAAAATTGGAGAAATTTAAATAATTTCCTATTTATTAAATAATAATATAATACTATATACTACTTTTACAATTGTGTGTTCCTTTAACAACGACATTAAAGCGACAGAAATATCGTAAAAATAGATGACTCAGTATTGACGCTAAGAAGTTTTGAATTCAAGAGGCTGCTTTCTGGCCTGTGCTCGAGAGAACTTCATTGGGAGGCAATGAGACTGGTTAAAAACATGATTATATATAAGAATATTATCTTCAAGTATCGAGGGCGTCCGAGAGCTACGTGGCTTGTTGATCACGTAGATCAAATTCTTAAGGACAACCGTGTGTTGAGTTAGATAAATCGACGTGTGTGTATGAGAGGTTGTGCGAATGTTAAGGAGGCGAAATGTAGAGATAGACATATATTGCGTTCCCTTCTCTCTGCCTACTCCACTCGGCGTGAGAAAATAAATAGTCCTATCTATTTTTATAATAATAATTATATTTATATTTTATGTAATAAATAAAAATAAGTATATTTAATAATAGACACCTCATCTGTGCAACCATCAAATTGGACAAACTCTAATGGAAAATAAGACGTGTCTTGATGCTTACGAATCGGCTTAGGATGGTCAAAAGTCATCTGCTGGTTATGCAGATTTTAGGAATTATTAATATTCAATAATTCTTATATTTATGAACTGGAGAGAGTTGAAAAAATAAAGAAATTGTCACCCGATAGTATAAATAGAAGTCCTTGGAGTCCTGATAAATCCAGGAAAGGAGGTTATTTCAACAATGGTTATGCAAATGAGGTGTCTGCTGAGTAATATTCACAAGATCTTTAATAATCGAGGTGTAAAAATCTTAGCAAATGCTAAAACAACATACATTTAACATGATGACAATATATACCCTTTCGTAATTCTGAGTATGATGTGAAAATTCCCGTCTCCGACACATGAACCATGGTCTACCACTGCGTTCCAACAACGAGCGTCTTCTGGCAATTCCTACACATAACACCAATTTCTTTTCTCAATCATTCTCAGTATGTGGTGCTCGTTGCTGGAATAATCTCCCTTCTTCTCATAGAATATCTCAATCTTTTAATGGGTTTAAATACGCCGTCAAGAAGTATTTATTGTCTTCTAACTCAGCATCCGTCCCCTAACCCCTTCCCGATCCCTTTGGAGTGTTAGGTGTGTGGATTGTATGTAGTTTTTTTCATCTTTTTTGTCAAACTAATTTGTGTGGCTATTTTTTTTAATGTTTGTGTTTTTGTTATTATTATTTCTATTTCTGTTTAGTGTTAATGTGACGTGGTTAGATGGAAGAAATCACTATATAGTGATAATCTCGCCACTGCACATCATCACATTTTTTCTTGTGTATACTGCTTTATTTTATTTGTTATATGAATGATGTGCAAGAAGAATAAAATAAATAAATAAATTATTTGTGTTTTAAAGAAATCATGTAAAAAAAAAACCAGCGACTCTCCAGAATCTATTAAACATTTCAGTTGGCACGTAATTCACATACTATTAGGCATTATTATCATTACTTATTGGTAGAGACCTGAATTTTTCGCATTTGCGATAAACCCGACTTTATTCGCGAATTTCGCTCTTTTTTCGCGAATAACGCGAATTTTGACGTTTTTGGAAAATAACACCGATTTTTGTCGTTTTTACAAAAAATAAGTTGTGATTAAATAAAAATATCAAAGAATACAAAATAACCAACTGCTTTTTTAAACAAAAAAAAACATTGACATGCAAATTTCTGCGGGTGAAGTCAACATAGCCAAGGCATTGGATATAGTTAAATTGGAGAATTTAGAATTTGTAAAAAAAATAAATAAAGCAATATGGATGCCTTGTTCTAATGTGGACTCAGAAAGATTTTTATCTTCATATAATAGCGTTTTATCGGACCGAAGGACAAACCTTAAAGAAAACAATTTGGCTACAATGGCTATTTTTAATTTTGAAAAAAATTTAAATTTGATGCAATAAATTGTATTGTTTTTATATATATAAATAAATAAATGTGTTTGAAATATAAAAGATTGAGGATGACAACGTTCTATTTGTTTGTAATTATTCAAACAATTTAATTTAATTATATAAATTATTTAAGTATATTATCTTTTATAATGCAAATAGAACTTGCAATTCTAAATTCTGTGTTGATTTCTTTTAATTTGCATTTCTTTTTAGAAAATAACATCGGTTTCCTTAAAATAACATCACTTTACTTAAAAAAAATAACACCGCTTTCACAAAAAAATAACACCGATTTCTTAAAAATAACACCGCTTTCTTAAAAAAAATAACACCACTTTTCTTAAAAAATAACACCGCTTTTCTTAAAAAATAACACCGATAAATTCAGGTCTCTACTTATTAGTACTATCATAATCAAATTATGTTTTCGTGCTTGAACATCAGTTTTCATACCATAGGCCCAGTTGTTCTGGTATACATGTCGTACAGATTTTGTAGAATCAGTCCGTTTACGAACGGTGATGTCATTTTACAAAATGCCGATATCGTACACAGGCAATTTGTAAAAACTTTTATTGTTAAATAATAGCTTTGCAAATAAAAATTTCAATATATATAATTAGGTTGATATTGAGTTATATTTATAGCAATTATTATGTCTTTAATCTGTGGTTTGATACCAGGTGCCGGCAAACGCCCCTTTCACGACACAAGCTTTTAGTAGCTTACTGTGAAAGGTGTATGTGGTTGTATTTGGGTTTATAACAAAACCCAGATATATCTTTAAAAAAATATATATGAATAATAATTGAATAAAAAATATCACGGTACTATAAAAAAAAACTTAAATGAAAGATATATAATTAAACATAATAAATATTGTCCACCGATGCAGTATCAATTAACTTCTGCGTTGTCTTTGCAGCGCAATGAGATGGTGAGAGGTGCAAACAGTTTCTACAAGCACTGAAGATGTAATGCGAGACATGATACGCAGAAATCCCTGACGATGACTTCAGCAAGTGGGTCGAAATGTAGGATGCATATCTGAAAAACATACGTAGCTAAAAAACCCGTTATCAACGAAAACAAGTATAGGTTTTACAATTTGCAAGACATTTTGTAAAAACTAAGACGTTTGTTAAGAGACAGATTCTACAAAATTTCAAAACTCTTTAAAACCGAAGAACAAATATAGGTTTTACAATTTGCCTAGACACTTTGTAAAAACCATGAATTTTGTAAACCGACAGATTCTACAAAATGCCGATGACGCGACGTACACATATTCCTGTAAGCTCATCATGACTCCATCCAATGCAAACATCGCGATGAGGGTTCGTGCGGTTTTCTGTTTTTGAATTAATTTATCTATCCATCCATCCCCTCATCCCCCCCAAACCACACCCTTAGAAGTCCTCCACATCGCTCGTTTCAGAGTAAACAAGGTTGTAATATGTAGATTAAATTGAAAAGAGTGATAGCGCTTCTACGAAACGCTACGCCAGTGTCAGGGAAAAAAGTTGTATTAGCTTCACATATTTTTAGGTTTAACATACCACGCCGATAAGAGAAAAACGCACACATTCCTTTATGTAGTTTTTTTTCTCTTATTTTAATGATTTTAAGTTTTTTCCTTTGGGTTAGTCGGAACAAATAGTTTCTAACAATAAACTTGTTCTCTATAATTATATTGATTGATATTAATATGAATGCATTTTTCACAAGACTTTCTTGTAATATCAATGTAGAGTAAATAAAGTAAAATGTAAGTACCAACACTGTTTCCTTCTGGGGTAGGTTTGAAAGAGGTAGACTAATTTTCATCAAAGGCTCAGCTATTTATAAAACAAATAATAATAAACTCGTTTTTAATTCTCCATTAACCATTTTAGAATCATTGCTGGGCATATACTTCCTCATCAGCTTTAGCACAAATCCCTTTCTTGGATCCACTGTATCACTTTTAAATTATATCTCTTGAAAGATTATGTTTAAAATCTTAAAAGCCACATTTTTTCTCCCTATGCTCAGATGCCACTCTGGACGACGTGTTGAGTACAATAAATAATAATGTTTGCAATAGACGAAGTATGAAAATATGGCATTGTTAGATGTTCTTTCATCCATCTTTGTCTTACCATAAAAAAATTGGAGGGGCACATGTTTAACATTTTACTAAGTCAATATTCAACAATCTCCAACAGTATCTATATCTTTTATTCATTTATACGAGAAATTATTATTTTTATTTACAAAAATAACTGGAATTTTGAACTTTTTCAAAAATCAGTATCAATATGTAGGTATTTCTGGGTAACCTCCACTTGTGTGTTGTCTTCATGCCAACTAGCAGAGGGCTTAACATCATGTTTCGATGAATTAAAATTCAAAATGTCTCCTCCAGGGATTCTGAAATGCTTACCACCTGAAAATGATGAAGATGATATGTCTGCTACCAGAAGACATGTCAACGATACACATTAACTAACTAGATGTTACCCAGAAACTTATCATACCATAATATGGTCCACTCCGAGAAAATATTAAAAAAAAAACAACACGTGTTTATTAGGTGAAATCAGTATTAGAAAGATTTTATTATAATAGATACATTAGAATAATATGTCAATAACAACATGTCAATGTGGAAATAAATAAATAAATAATAAAGAAGGTAAGAAGTGTCAACCCTTACGTCAATGTGAGATAATCTACACGACAACGATTTTAGGGATGTTAATTGAGGATCCAATAACCATCGAAACATATTTAGGTTCCATTTATGAATGAAAATTCAAAGTGGAGTACAAGTAGGGTAGGCTGTGAAATAACTGCATGAACTAATTTGAAAAGTTGTTCTTTATGTGCCATAAAATCTATATCACCACAGCATCTTCCACAAGTAAACTAATCGCAAGTAATAACAATCGCAGTCACCTTCCCCGTGCCTACACGAAACATATAATTATAATATTATGTAATATAATTATAATATTATAATTAATAATATAATTATAATATTATGCATCACAAGCTTATTATATTATTTAATAACATTTAATGTTTTATTTATTTTTTTATTCTCTTTGCACATTATGAGTTACAAACAAAATCAACAAACCAATTAACCTAAAAAAATGTGACGATATTAGTGATTTAAGGCATTTAACACGTTATTTTGAAGTAAAACAAACAAAATATTACAAACTATTTGAAAATTACGAATTTATCACGAAAATATAAATTAAATAATATCTGTCTTGCAAAACAAGATACCTACTTGAAAACTTACAAACATATTATTGGACTTGTTATATTTTAAGGTATTCCACAGAACTCCATGCAGCTTTCTACAATATATTGTAGAAACAATAAACATGTAGATACCTACGATGATAGATGTAGCCATTATCATCCCTTAATAAAATCCAGTGAGATAATCACAGAGGTGATGTGATATATAGAATATAACAAGTACATATCTATAGGTCGGAGCGAAATTGCACTATGTCACGAGACACAATTTTTCAGTATAAAGTTTTATCAAAAAAATTACATTTGCTTTTCACATTATTGTTAACATGAAATTACTGACAAAAATGACTTCGGATGATTGCTACATGCATGACACTTTTGTTAAAAATGTAAATGACGTCACGTCAAAACTGTGTCATATTTTTTTTTATCTTTGGATATTATTATTATTTAATGTCGAAATTTTTTTGCAAAATACCTCACATGCTTCACAAAAATATTAAGACTCAAAAATCAAATTCTCAAGGACGACCGTGTGTTGAGCAACCGACGTGCGCGTATGAGAAACTGTATGAATGTGAAGGAAGTGTGTAAAGAAAGATCTATTTGGCGTTCCGCTCTTTCTGCCTACTGCACTTGGGACACGGCGTGAGGGTATAGTATAGTATAGTACAGTTATTAAGTAAAAAATACTATACTATAGCAATAAATAAAACAAATTTCATGTAAAAAAATGCACTACGTACAGATTCTATTCTATTTTTCTCAAGGCCATCCACTCGTTTGCGAGTGATTTAGGGGTCACTACGTACAGATAAATAAATAAATAAAACTTTATTGACCATAATTTTACACAAATACATAAAGAATAAAATACAACATTACAAAACGTGACAATTAACAAAATTTAAACAGATTAAAACAATTTAAACAGATAACGCAATGTATAATTACATATTATAATATTAATCCTGTTATACTATTGGCCGACAAATTACATACTATAGCGCGTTTTTGGAATTCGTACACGAATATTCAATCAAAAAGGGTAATAATCTTCGTTAATTACTACACTTTGTTTTTAGTGACTTTGGCCAAAATTCTACATGATGTAGTTTCGCTAGCACATGCAAATATATACATACAAACAAACATACTCCTGATAATATACCTATCTAATGCAAATTTAGTGAAGTGAAGTGTGTACTTGTATTACGTTAGGCCTGTTATCCAGGCCGTTACAAACACACATATACACACAACGCGTCGACAATGGCGTCATTTCGTTGTTTAATATTATCATCTATGTACCTACATTGTGCATATGTACAAGGCAGTTAGTCTTGCTTTTAAGTCCTCACAAAAAAATATTTGTGTCTGTTTGTGAATACTATACTATAATTATGTCCTTACACCGCCGTGTCCCTAGTGGGGTAGGCAGAGAGATCTATCTTTACACACTTCCTTCGCTTCCTTTACATTCATACAATTTCTCACGGACGCACGTTGGTTCCTCTTACCCAACACTCGGCCGTCCTTGAGAATTTGATCCACGTGATCGGGCCAAGTCGCTCTCGTACGCCCGCGCTTCCTCACACCTCATCTTTCAGACAAGTTTATCCTCTTTGTCATTCTTACCTCGTTCATTCGTTCAAGATGTCTAAACCACCGTAACTTATTCACGGGCATTCTGTCCATAACACTCTTCTTGCATCCCCTCATTCTTCTAATTAGGTTTATATGAAGGAAGGTATAGAGTCAGAGAACCATGTGGTTTGATCACGTGGATCAAATTCTCAAGGACACCAAAGCGTTAAGCAAAAAAAAATGAAAAAAAAAATCACAAAATAAGGTGACATAAAGACTGCCAAAAAGCAGACTTACTGCAGATGCTCTTCTTCCCAGCCAACCCAAATTTGCAGGACGGTTTTGTTAGTGATATAATTATTACTATGTTTGGAAATTATGTTTATTCCATGGTAGAAGATGGATATAAATCTAGTATATAAGCTATGTAACGTGTTACAATAATAACGCGAGTACCTATATATTACACAAAGTAGGTATTAGAAAATGTGAAATGGGCTTGACAGCATAACATTATACTGAAGTTAATATCATATAATAAATATTATGTACTATAGGTATCTTATACTGTTGTAGCAATTCTGACCAATAGACTGTATTTAACACATAAATAAAGAGATGAAACATAGCGAATAATAAAGGCAACTCCTGATTTTAAACAGAAAATAGTGAGTCAAAGTGGAAGGTGATAGAAAAAGAGAAGTAAGCAGAGAATAAAAGTAAGTTACGTGCTCAATAAGTGGCTTATATCCAGCAGATAAATGACACGGGCTGAAGAAGAGGAACAAGACCGTTATTTGTGAAAATTAACCTAATAATTGCATTCTATTTTGTTTGAATAAGAATAAATTGTATTCTTATTATAGTTCGCGGTGAGTGAATTGGTATAAAATGGTTTAAAAATTCATAGATTATATTTTCAAAAACATAATATTTCGGTGTCAAAAACTGACCATATCGAAATAGCTAGGAAACATTTGTAAAAGCATTTTCAGATACTTATTTCGACAAATGTTCTTTTTTCTAATTTCAATAGTGTTAACGTCAAACAAACATTAGAATAAATGTGGATTAAGGTAAACCAATATAAAGTCATTGTAATATTTGGATTCAGAAATTTAAAACGTCGTTTGATATTTATTTGCAATCAAAAGTTCATGGTTGCATTTATCATAGAGTAAAATAAAAAATTTCAAATATTTGGTTTACGCAAATACAACGTTACATCGACGAGATTTATTATCGTGTTATTAACGTCTGTAACATAGATTTTCACACACTTAACCGCTATTCGGAGGATTTTTGAATTTAGAAAACGAGATTGTTTTTTTTTTGCATATTTAAATCTCCACTTTGTTCCACAATTTGAATTTCTAAATAGAATCTTTAGCTAGTCCCAAAGCAAGATATTATGAATCTTGTATTATGGGTACTAACGCGACGATACACATATATACAATGCACTAAATACATAATGCTTGTAACACCCAGACCCAGGACAACTTGAAAAGGTCATTCTTCAATCTGCCCTGGCCGGGAATCGAACCCGGGACCTCGTGACTCAAAAGCTAGAGCGTTACCCCTACACCACACCGGCCTTCATTTTTTTAAATCTATAGAGAAGTCACACAGATCGAGCTAGTCCCAAACTAAGATATGAATCTTGTATTATGGGTACTAACGCGACAACACACATTTACATACATATAATACCCAAGACAATTTGAAAAAGGTCATTCTTCATTTTGCCCTGGCTGGAAATCGAACCCGGGACCTCGTGACTGCAAGGCAAGAGCGTTACCTCTAAAATAAAACTTCCAGAAAATTTGAAAACAATATCACCATCCATTCATAATATATCCACATTTCTCTACTGAAGGAAGATTTATATTTCAAAATTGCATTCTCAAAATCTCATATTCCAATATATTCTGGATTATACGTATCAAGTTATTTTCAATTCTTATTTCAGGCACAAGGCGAAGAGAAATGTGAACGAAATTCAATGCTTCAAGAGTAGGAGCAAAACTTAGTGATCGATGAAGCTGCATTCAGCTTTTAAAATTTTATTATTAAAGCATAGAAAAGCTGATAATATAGTAGATTTTCTTTCAAGATTTTATAAACATGAATGATAAAAGTGTCAAGTATTTTGAAAACTGGAATAAACAATATTTGAAACGATTTATTTATCTATGGTTCTGAATTATATTATCTACTTAATGTTCCTACCCGGCGTCGCCAGGGTGAATTTCATGTGACAGCGGAACTGTTTCATACAAAAATACAATCCAAATTTCCGACTTTTCCGTTGGATTTTTCATAAATTTTCTTTCGTGCAAACTATTTCCTGATAATTACGAACACAACAAAAAAATAATTTAAATCTATATGAATGTATGTTGCATGATTTATTATTAGAGCATCCATCTCAAGGGCGCGGTAAACTATGTTGGAAGAGCGATGTCTTCAACTTGCTCCTGAACGTTGTTATCTATACCATCCCGGCTTCCTCCACAAGTATCTAACTTACTGCAGCATGCAAAAAATACATTATTATTTTAAAAATATCACCTTGTACTGAGACCATAACAGCTTTTGGCCAAGGCGACTTCAACAAGTAGGTTTTTTCTGATTTCCAATTGAAATAAGATATTCAGAATAGGTGGTATACCCCATCACTGCTGAATTGAAAATTTTAATTATCTTTAACTCGAAAATAACATAAAATAGTGGGAGACTTAAAAATTGGGTAAGTTGGAAGAAATTGCGCCTTTGCGATAAACTCGCCCTCTGCATATTGATTGTATGATTATATTTGTTTTAAATGTATTTTGATGTAAATTTGCTTGAAATCAATGTACAGTAAAAAATAAATAAAATAAATATACCTTACTCTCAATCACCTTTCTGTATATATCCACATCCAATAATGTCTCCTATTATTTTAGATAAAATATTAGCACCTTTTATATCCTCACGTTTTTGGGGAGGCAAAGGACATACTAGGACGCAAACTGTAAAACAATATATATGGACAGAGAACTGTAAGCAGCAGGATGATAGGTATTGCTTAGAAGGCCGCAGATGTTTTGAAAGAGTTTCAAGTTTATTTTTTCCAGTTTTGTTCACTTTTCCAGGATGTTTTTTTCCAGTAGAAACACGCCCCATATCCTTCCATGGATAAGAAACCATATTCTTGAATAGTCTTTTTTACATTTTGTATTAAAGGTTGGTTGTAACGATTCTTCATACATATTATAACTGTAAATTAGAAAAGATGGTGTAGATAAAAAAAAAACTATTTATTTATCTTAATCTGGATGTTCTTAGAACATGTTTCGTTCAGGACTATTTTTATATATATTTTTTAAGAAATTACTACTACTTTACTCGAAATATTATTTTATTTATTTTAGAGACTGTATGTTCACAATTTATTATGCCTTTAATAATACATACAAATCTTAAAAAAAGTGTGTGTTATATCTGGTATTTAAATTTTTTGGGAAAAATACATACCATAACGGTATTTTCAACAAGCAAAGTAGCAATTGGATTCATTTTTTGGGAAACTAGCACAGGTAAAATATTGTTTTTAATATAACCCACTATTATAAATGGACCGGAGTCCGGAGGGTGGAAGAGCTGTTACGGTTAGCATAGGACAGACAAGTCTACGCCAGGGTGATAGCCGACGTCAGAGGGACCTGATATGACACATAAAGCAGAAGATAAGTCAAACTGAATGTTATACAGCCAAAATACGTGCTCAAATCCCTGACTCATGCAGATGAGCCGATGATCTACGAACATTGATAAAATATATTTATCAGATATCAATGAGGTAAGAATGGCGTAGAAAATAATCTGAAAGAGAAAGCATCCTAGAATAGCCGCATCATTCCTAACAAACTGATGCAAAATTACCACAGAAAGGATAAAAAATTAGTACGATATTTCTCTATTTTCATTCCTGACATAAAAGCGATGCACTAAAAAAAGTCAGGCATATTCTGATCAATTCTAAAACCAAAGATTGTATACAACTCTCCAATTCTATCATACTTACTACTCTTTCTTAAAGAATTCTTTTACTTTCTTTCATTCTTTCCTATGTTTCTACCCCTCAAATCTCTCTCTCTTTCTCTCCCCTTCCTTCTTCCTCTACTACATCTAGTATATTATATTCTTTAACGATATCCTTTTTCGATTTCTCATCGTTCTTACTAGTGATGTTAAGGATATCTGGACTAAGGTTACCACTATGCGATCAGATAATGTATCGATATCATGAAAAATAATGCTAATAAAATGAACGAAAATAAGAAGTACCTATTTGATAATAAGTCTATTTTATCACAAAAGATACTTCTTCACCTTGCTATACGAATCTTTTGCAATTAATTTATTTATTCCTTCTTTAATGTACATTGATTACAACACATAACATTTTATAGACAAATACATTCAAATAAGATAATATAATCGGACTATTCATATGTGGCGCCGTTCAATGGTCCGTGACCATCTCAAGGGCGCCATGACTTCTCCCGAGCAGCAGCGTCTTCAACTTGGTTCTAAATGTGGTGGTAGACTGATACTCTCTCAGGTCAGTGGGCATTCCGTTACAGGCAAGATATTATCAATATACAGAGGGTGAGTTTATTACACAGGTGCGATCTTTTCCAACTAACCCAAATTAAAGTTTGTGGTTAAAAATGACCATCCAAATGCACTAAAGCCAGAAAAATGTGCAAGTTATAACCGTGGCCGAATATTCTCTGAATCTGAAATTAGTCCAAATAATACCGAATATTTCTTTCATCTCTAGTTCTCTCCCTTGTTTTCTCCCGATAGTTTTCGGTTTCTTTATTATTTTTTCAGTAATCCGTTCTTCTTCTTTTTCCACTACTTGCTGCTCACTTCTCGTAATATTTTTTTGAGAAGTTTTAGAAATTTATTATTCCGTGTTGTTGTTATAGGTGTATAGTTATATTTCTTCTAGACATCCTTACCACGTTACAAAACTTGTTATAAACTGTTTCTAAAAATATCTTTTCATAACTTTTACTAACACAGAAAGCTATTTCTATCCACAACTGAACATACACAGAGCCTCTCTCTCCAGTCGCATTTGGCTTGTGCTTTTTGTAATCATACACTAACAATTGTTTTCATGTCCTCAAATCACTACTATACAATCATCATCCAAGTACTATACAAATCACCATTGATTCACTGTTTAAGAAGCCTTCCTCTACGTCTTTTTTTCGCGACGCAAGGTAAGTGGTAAAATTTTAACACATACGAAGGATCTACACAGCAAAAACAAGCTAATAATTGATTTTTTTTCGTTTTCCTGATTTAGATACAGTTTTGTTCCACTCAATGAGTTCTTTAGAATGGTATAAGTAAAATGTAAAAAAACTGGCCCATTTCATTGTAAATCACATTGAAATGACGAAAGAAATGATGTCCTTTCAAAGTTTATACATATCGACTGTCCACAGGTCCATAAGTCAAGAAGGCATATTCCCATTTCTTCCCTTCCCTCTTTGCACCATTTTTTTTGGTGTGTGGTCGCTAAATCTAGAGTGCTCCCTCGGGGCAGCATTTCTCGCTTTAATGCGACATTAAATCCTGTTTGTGCATGTGTGTGTCGTTATGGAGATGCATATCTCCAGGTACGGCACGAGGTATGTGGCGGGCGCTGCCCTTTTAAAAACTCAACAAGTCGAAAACTTTGATTTGATAAGTAACACACAGAATCAAACCCACTTTCCCAATTCCATAAGAGAATAACAATAAAAAATACAGGATTCCCTTTATAAATAAAATATTTAGTTAGTGATAAAATAGTAATGTACCTGTTTGTAATTCCACAAATATAAATTTCGAGTTGTTTAACTATTGAACGGAACAAAGACAATATAATGCCTTTAACAGTGCGATTATTATACAGTTTATTTCCCTTTCTGTTGTGTTTTTAAGGCATAATATAAATATATCAAAATTAGACAAATGGCGATTTCTCGATTACAAGACATTTCTACTTGTTGAGTTATGGAATAACTAACAATCGATATGTACAATTCTCTGTATTTATTATTTGTTGAAGACTCAATTCGCAGACATTCATAAAATCGTTTTCAACCCCTCGATTACCTTAACATATTTGAGTTCGTCGGTAGCCTGGAGGTAGAGTCTCAGCCTCGTGAACATGGGGTCCGTGGTTCGATACCAGGTGCCGGCAAACTCCCCTTTCACGACTCAAACTTTTAGTAGCTTACTGTGAAAGGTGTATAAGGTTGTGTTTGGGTTAATAACAAAAACCCAGATATATCTTTTTTTTTTTTAAAATATAGAATTTATATCATACTTTTGACATATTCCAATAGAAATAAAAAAGATAATCTATCAGAATCCACATTAAAGAATTATATTTTACATTTGAAAAATCCTATGATTATTATTGTTTACAATACGATAATCTTTCAGAACACAGAAAGAAATATATTATACCGTCAGATATAAAAAAGGGAGAAAAATTTATTGTAAACTCTAATAAACATTTGAACCCGTTCGTATATACGTTTAAACGTACTTTACAAACAGATGTCAATTAATACACACAATCTTTATAAAATGTTATTTTTGCTAAATATATTTGTTTAATGTAAACGACTTCATAGAGGAATACATTTAAATTAAAATACCATCAATAATCAGAGGGTGAATTTATCGCCAATACGCAATTTTTTTTCAATTAACCCAAATATACATTACACAAATCTTAGGCATTTATTAATTCGGATATTACATTTTTAATGATTCCATATGTGAAAATTATAAAGGGAACCAAATACAAGCTTACTTAATAGCAATATGTAGACAAGATATCGTGTTTTTTTAAACTTAAATATGGGCATATGGGGTGTCAAATTTCAAGTTTTAACAATGTGAAGATATTTCAAGATTTTTGTATATTATGTAAACACTATTCACATAAAATATGAATTTCATTTTTTGAACTCGTGTACTAGCACAGTTTATATTTTATGTGTTTCTATAATACGGTGCGATAACAGGTTAAAAAAAACTAGTGAAAAATAATAGTTTTCTTGTATGTACGAGAACCTATAGGTATGTTATGAAATAATGTGATTTGAAGAGATATTGTTGTTGCTATCAAAATAAGATCAGTGATATAATAATAATCCGACGTATGTAACTCTATCTTCTTGTAATACATTATCAACAACAAAATATTTATAATAGAGATGGGTGGATATCAAAAGTAATAACAGGTAAGATAATATGTTACTATTTATTTATTGTTGAATAATGATGCGTTTTTTGTTATATATGGAGCTGTGATTAGGCGCTGTAACATTGAGAAATAAATAAATGAAAATATCTGTTATTATTAACGATGTCTAAAAAGCTTCTTTTTAAGTTTTCCAAAAGCCAATGTTTCAGAGTTGATAAATTGTATAGTGTCCTTGAGATACTTCGGTATGTAAATGACATCTAAATATTTACCAGGATAATAATTATAATCTGCGCAAATTGAGTTGCCCCTTTCGATGACATAATAATAATAATAAAAATCTTTATTGCACAAAAAAACAAACATTATTAAAACACAAACATTGCAGAACCAGACAAATAAATTTGTGCGATGGGCGAGTTTATCGCAGAAGCGCGATATCTTCCAACTAACCCATGATAACTAACGCTTAAATATCGTTGCTAAGGAAACGATCTAGTTTGAAAGTGTGCTAATGAAAAATACTTCACAACATTACCTTGAGAGAGTTTAGCAAAGAACAATTTGACAATGATTTACAAATTCATTTAAAACATGTCTCTCAATTATAAAATTGTAGCAAAACTGAAACCATTTGTGTTATTTTTTTATATGAATCATTACAAGATAAACAAATACCTACTCAATCAATAAATATGAACAAACTTATTATTAATTATAAGATTACGGCATCCTGTCCCTTGTGGGATGATTTGTGACAAGTTCAATATTTTTAGAAGGTGGCATATAATTTTAACGCTATATTATAACCGGATTCTAAAATTTTGACATACACAGAAAGGTGGTTATAATATCAATATTATAACCACATTTTGTACAACGAAAAATTCACAGCTGTCAAATACAGTTTAAAATACATAACTGCTACTATTCACATCATCAGTGACATGTTATTGATAAATCCTAGCTTCACCCATCTCTACATAACCGTATTATTCTTACTTACTTTACACGTAACCAACACAACAACAGTAAGAACGTCTTTTCCCTCTGGAGGCAATCCATCAAATACAATGTTTTATTATTACAAAACACAAACAACATACAAACTTATTGTAGTCCTCTTCTTCTCTGTTCTTCTCACTCTACACCGCTACTACTTTATACTACTCTAACATACATTGCTTCAAAAGAGAGAAATAATATAATATTACTCTTGTATGTATATTATTTATTCATATTATTGTGTACATATAATCATTAATATCTATTTATTTTATACTCTGGAGAACAAAACATTTCACATGCATAATCTTCATTACATTTCACATTTAAATTGGGTTTCTCAATTCTGTATTTCGTAACTATTGATCTATATGGTACACTATACTATACGATGTACTATACTATACCCTCACGCCGTGTCCCAAGTGAGGTAGGCAGAGAGAACGGAACACCAAACAGATCTTTCCTTACACACTTCCTTCGCTTCTTCCACATTCATACAGTTTCCAATACATGCACGTCGGTTCCTCTTACTCAACACGCGGCCGTTCTTGAGAATTTGATCCACGTGATCAAGCCACGTGAATTTCGGACGCCCGCGCCTTCTCACATCCTTTCTTTCAGAGAAGTATATCCTCTTTGTCATTCTTACCTCGTTCATTCGTTCAACATGTCCAAACCACCCTAGGTTACTCACGAGCATTCTGTCCACAACACTCTTCTTGCATCCGCTCATTCTTCTAATATCCTCATTCTTCACTCATATTAATCAATGTATGTATGTGTGTATATTTCCATGCACGTGTCAGCCAATACAGTATTGAGTTCAAAATAATCTAAGGAATTTAAAAAAAAAACATAATAAAGGAAATTTCAAATAAACAGTATACTAAAAAGAATTGTTTGAACAAAAGGCAAGCAAATAGTAGCTACGAGAATTGACAAAGGATAAAAAGAAAAAAAAATACTCAAGTAAAAAGCAAAGAATCACTACATATACGATTTACGTAAGAAGACAGATTCGCAATTCTTTTGTTTACTTCGTGCGTCGTTGTTGTCGACTCTCTTTTGTTTAAAATTACGAAAATTCCAAATTCAAATATTATACATATATATAAATCTAGACAATATGGATGGATAATCTAGTCTAATTTTTATATTTCAGTTTGTTCGTTTGTATGTGTGTCATTTTGAGAAAAAAATTAACGAAACGGCATATTTGAGAGTTCATTCTCTCCATTTTATATAAATGTATAATATATTTATTAATAAATCACTAGAATTGAAAATAGTTTCATTTCTCATTTTAAACATCCACAACTGCTGAATTCTCGAAATATAAAAAAAAAACAACACATCATAAATAGATACAAACATTAATAAATATACAGTTTTAATTTTCTAAAACACTAAGTTTTTTACAATACAATCAGAAATTGTTACTAATAATAATAGACTTTATGTTGTTTAACTTTTAAATACGAAACTTCACTTTGGATTAGTTGGAAGAGATCGCGCCTTTGCGCTAAGTTCGCCCTCTATATATTGATTTTATTTAATTTAAATGTATACCTTCTTCGGAATTATTTGTAATCATTGTACAGTAAAGAAATAATAAATAAAAAAATATATATTCTTTCTAGACAGTAGCGAGTTTGTTATTGGAACGAAGTTTTATAATTAAATAAAATTTTGTTATTGGAACGAAGTTTTATAATTAAATAAAATTCCTGATATACACAAAGTATAAAAAGCTAGTATGAGAAATATAAAAGTAATAAAGGACATACTTCCTTCAATTTAAAATGTATATGTTTAAAACATATAGGGTTTATATATAGGTTCTATCGCTACTAATATAATATTAATAATAATAATAATAATATATTATATATAAAAATAATAATGTCTATATAGATTCGCAACAGTTATGATAAAAATGAAAATATATTATATACGAAATAATGCGTTTTGGAGACAAAATCTTGGCTCGAAACAACAGAGTTGATGATAGTAAGGAGATATGCAGACAATGGGATATGTATCCTGGTTGGTTTATGGATATATCGGAGACAGACTACGAGCAAAATATAACGTCTAAAGAATTGAGTTTTCATCTCAAGAGAAAATTTGAAAATACACTGAAAATAACATTGAACATTTTTTTTATATAGTTTTCTACAACTATGCTATTATTTTGTTATTATTTTTTGGTTAGATATTTTATAGTTATGTATGTTTTGTAGCTGAATTTTATGATGTAAGAATGACCCTATATCCTTCAAAGCACAAGTTCAGCTCAATTTTGAAGGAATAAATAAAAGAAACATTTGAATTTGAGTTTGAATTATTATTTTATATTGATTTTTTATCATTTTAGGGTGTGTATTTTTTATTGAATAAATATACCTATTTGAATTTGAATCTCCAAGATATTTCCTATTTATATCGCGTAATATAACTTCCGCCTTAGTCTGTATTATTACTATTAGCAGCAGTAGTTGTATTACTGGTTTCTTTGTTACTGTTTTGTTTAAGAAAAAGACAGACGAAAGCCCAAGCTAAAATGCATTGGTAACATCTTCATAACAGTATAAAACCATTAAGTTTTCTCCGAATTCCTATAAAAATACGCTGTGAATAATGGAGATGACTGTAATTTTTCAGACAACATGTTATGATCTTTGTAAATTATTATTGTTTGCTTCAGAAAATATTTACAACGGGAAATGGAAGTAAATTATTGTAAACAAAACATACAAATATGTATACGGATTTAACTGTTGGTTAAAACTAACAGTCAAATTCATTTTTCATTAAGAAACTATTTTTATTCACTGAGTCGGTGTTTGAATAATAGAATTCCATAAAGAAATTAACAAAAATATTTTTACTATAGGTTTTTTGACAAAATAGACGTTTATCGTTTTTTAAGGACATTTTCAAATTATTGCATCCTTACAAGAAGAAAGACATCTCTCTCAATATAAAACATATCGTAGTAAAAATATAAGTTTTTTATTTTGACTATTTTTTGTAGTTTTCTATATTTTGATTGAATCTTTATACATTTATGCCAAATATAAATAAATTCACTGTAAAAAAAATTGTGACGAAACTAAACTAATTGCGCTAATTTCTGACTTCAAATTGGGGTCACCAGTTTTGATGTGAAAATAAATAAACCTTTAAACCCATCTGTCAGTTAAACATTTCGTTTAACCAGCAGTAAGAAAATGTAGAAACTAATTACTGGCTGGATTAATACGAGTATGTTTATGAAAGTATTACTTACGTTATTTTAAAAAAATGAACTGTTCTTGGTGTAAATTGACAAACTCCTTACATACAACATGTGTACATACCTGAAACAAAAAGAGAGAAAAATATTAATTAAAGAAAATAAAGACTAAATATATTAAACTAGAACTGTAAAGGCATTTGAAAGATCGGCTGGTAGACATAGTTATAACAATTTGATACTTGAGCTTTGTATGTACATCAACAGTAATTGAATGACTTGTATTCCATTTTCTCAATTGCAATTTTCGTTTTATTCAGGAATTGAAGACAATGTACGTAAATGATCCACTGGCTACTATACTTGTAGTAGACACTTTGATATTAGACATAAATAGAGGAATAAAAGAGGTAAAAATCAAATAAAAAAGATATGTAAAACGAACACTAGAAATAATTGTCTTGAATTTTGACGGCCTGAATGCATGAGTTGATTCATTGGTAAGGTACCTCACATTTTGCAAATTATTGGAAGTAAGATTTTTACATCAAAATTTCATTTTATTTTTCTCTTGTTGAGTGTTTTTACTAAGCGCTGAGAAAAATATTATAATTTATTCATTACACGAGAAAATTACTAATTCTTTGTAAAAGTCTAGCATTAATAAAAAATCTTTATTCAACGCGAAGGTTTTATGCAAGAGCGACACGAAAAAATAAAAATATACCGAGTAAAAATAATAAAGCTTCAATCTAGAAAAACCAAGTTGCGAAATAAATTTCACCTTATAAAGAATTCATACGACATTTTGTTGTGATGATGAAAAAACGTAATGCTGGAAAACATATTATCCATCGTGGAGGCCCGAAATAGCATAATTCTTTTCCATGTAAAATAGACAATACTTCGTAGAAGCCATGAAGTAAGCTTCAATATTCGATCTGGGAATGAAAGAAGGAAATGAGCACCTTTGATTTAAAATAGTGGCGATTATTTAAGAAAACAACGGGACACTTAACGCAATTAGAATGCTCTGAAATTAATTTATGAAAACAAACTGTTTTAAGTTTTAGTGTATTTATTAATAATAGTAGCCAAGTTTCGACTTACAAAGTCATTGTCAAATGTTCCAAAATTTTTGTCGCTTACGCTGTGTATTGTGATAGAGGATATTTAAAATTGTCGGCATTGTATCTCCGAAAAATAAAAAGTGGTCTTTAAGTCAATTCTTCTAAAACATTCTCAAAATCCTCCCTTAGTAGAACATTGTTTAACACAATTAAGGATGAAAAATCAGTTTTGTGTCAAATAACTGGTCTGGGTGTTACATCAGTTACATGTATATGTGTTTAGTGCATTGTATATGTGTATCGCCGTGTTAGTACCCATAATACAAGATACATATTATCTTAGTTTGGGACTAGCTCGGTCTGTGTGAATTGTAAAAAAAAAAAAACTATGCTTACCCTGCAAGGGACGTGACGAGAAGAATAAAATAAAAAGAAAATAATATCACAATGTTTATTTGTTTTTGAGTTTATTTGTATGTTTGTCCGAAGTTACTTTCTAATGCAAAAACAACGAGAGTTGATCTATATTACTATGCTTGACAACAAAGTTTCTACGTTCAAAAAGTATTTTGGAATTCAACCAAACTTCGAATTTAGTACATAATATTATTATGTACTAGGTATATAATCCGAAATATCACAAAATGAAAAAATAGGGTAAAAAATACTTTCAAAACAATTCGTCATATGGCGCTGTCACGGAAGTAAAAAGTTTGTGAACGTTTCTGTATGCTTAATAAATGTCAGTAGTACGTATAAGTACTTTTAATATAAAAAATATTGATTCCGATTGTGCGTATCACTCTTAGAATAATTCAAATTAATTCGTAGGATGTTTGGAGGGTTATTTAAAAAGAAAATATTAAGTATAGAAGGAAATTTTAAGAACACTTAGGTACATGTAAGAATAAACTGAACAAATAAGAACCATTTACTTTATGCGAAATCGAATAAAAGTAAGTACTATACAATCTAAAAACATTCCAAGAATATTTTTATTAATTTTAAATTTGGATTCGAAAATGCTTAAAACGTTATAAAAATTAAATTTATAATGGCACAGAATATATACAATAATCCAAAATGCACAAATAGTGGATACATTTCAGAAACATTCAAAATCAATTAAAAAATAAATGTGTAAACGTGACTAAAATTTCTTCAGCAATATCTTTTGAGTACTAAAACTTATATTTAAAATAATCTATTCACTATGATAAAAATTATCTATATAAAGGAATTGCAAATGAAAGGGGACGGCAGATGGATTTGTAAAAAATGGAATTGAAAAACGTATTTTAGTAGCTCGGTCAGGGAAGTTCTCGTATTATCGATGAAAGGATAATAACATCCTCAGGTACAGATGAGAGGTATGTGGTAATAAAAATAAATTATTTAAAAATTGTAATGGTTTATGTAGCAAGATACGAACAAAAGAACACTGAGACATACTACGACTAAACACGGTAGCATAATGGGATCATGAAAAAACCACAGATAAAACAAGAAAAACTATGTCATCCGATACTTTTGTGTTATTATAATATTATATTATGAGGATATCGTTACTGGCCGTGCGTTCTTGTAGTAGTAATAAAATCAAATCAAAGCGAGGTTGGTGGTCCCTATGTGTTAGTAGATATCTTGTCAGATGTGCGGCGAACGAATTGCGCTGAGGAGAACTTTTTACTTTGGATTTAAAACTTGTTCTGTGGAATCTATCACAAAGAATACTCTTCAACTCTTTCTATGAATTGGCAACTGTCATAAAAAAGACATTCAGGATAAGTGTCATCTTCAACGCTGCTCAATTGAGGATGCTAATAGCGGATGTGGATGTTATAAGAATACCTAATATTTGCTCGGCACTCTGAGACTTATTGAAAAAGTGGGGGACTTTTTTGAGGACTTAATAGAAATCATCGAGTATTTCTTTTCATAATTTAATGTAGGAGTTGATTATGGAATATGTTAAACGCCTGTTTAAGAGCGTCCGCCTTTAACAGTAGGAGACAGGAAATATCCGAGAAAAGAGTAGAAGAATTGCAAAAGGTTTGCCGGAGAATCAAAGATGAATATTTGTGAAATTATAAAATTATATCAAATTAAAACGGAAAAATAGTAAAAATTTAAAACACATGATTGTGAATTGGGAACTCGCCAATTTAGAAGACCTGCAAAGAGATGGCGAGATAGTTACAGTTGTGTCCCAGGACACCTCGACGCCATGGAAAGAGATCCTATTAAAAGGGGAAGAAGAAGAAGATTGTGAATATTGAAATACATACTTAAGTCTTCAATATTTTTTATTATGCGTGTCATCTTTACGAGCAATTGTAATATACCTAAATTTTAAAATTGCAATGCATTGTTTCTTGTGATTAGTGATGTGAGAAGAGAAATTTCTCTCCATAATTTTTCTTGGTGGTATTATGACCTTTCGCCCAGTACACTTCGCAGCCAACCTGATTGATCCAAAATTTGTGGGGCTGATTAAGGCCCAAATCAGAGGTTATTAACACTTTTTTCCATGTACGTACCTGCATTTTTTTAAACTTAAATAAGGGCATGTGGGGTGTCAAACATCAAGATTTTTCATCAGTAGGTAGGTACATTTTTTTGTTTCCTTAATTAATTGTAGCCATATTGGTGATAAATTGTCTCAACATTTGTACATTGTTATTGATTGATTGAATTAAGTATTTATTATTATTATACTGTTATAATAATAATAAATACTTTAAAAAAATCTCCGAAAATTCTCTACTTCGAGAAATTTACCGAGAAATTTCTCGGCAAAATTTCTCGAAAAATTATTTCTTGAGAATTCCACAACACTACTTGTGATATGGATATTACTTTTATTAACTAACGCGTATTGTCTGTAACTGGTTGTAAATAAATAAACATGGCGCATATTATTCTGGCGCAATTCAGTTTACGAGAGACAAAAATAAAATTTATCGTAATAAAAATTACACTAAATTTCATTGGGTCTGGATTCAAAACCGGATGGACGATAGTCGGAGAACCGAGCACAGTATTCTAAAGACAAATAGTCGTTATACACACATACACACAGAGAGAGAAGGCAGTCGAGGCAGATTGTATTGCCAAGAATAAAAATATTGTTACGTTATAGCAATGAAAGGATATAAAAAAAATAATCAGGTAAATAAGAGAGAGGGAGATAGAATGAGAGACATGGCCCAGTGATCACGATTCGAAACCGAACGGTCTCGATGAATTCCGAAGATGGTTCAAACTAATGATGATTTGATTGTTTGGATCAGGAATTCCTAAACTTATGAATGCCCACATTCTTTCTACAAATCATCTTTTTCTAGTTTCATAGTTTAAATATATTATTTTTTAAAAAGACCGGTTTTAAAATAACGATATTAGAACATTAAGAATATCTTAGCAGACGTCATTCAATTGACATGGAATCGCTTTTCTGAATAGAGGAACCTTATTTCCACCCTACTTTTATTGGCACGGAGGGGACAACTCGCATATTTATTACATAAATAAATATGCGGCATGGCTTCAGCAGTTGGGTCGCAGAAACGCTAAGACCCTGATCACATATCTGGCAGTGTGACTGAGTGTGTGTGTATGTGCATGAATATACATATTATGTGGCGTTATCTATATGTGTGTGTGTATGTATATGTATGTATGTATGTGTATGTATATATGCATGTATGTGGGTGTGGGTGGATGAGTATGTTTGTGTGTGTGGATGTATGTGTGCGTGCGTGAGCGTGTGTGTTATGTTATGATTAAAAATAAAGTAAGGAAAATAATAGTAACTGCAGTGAAGAAAAATGAGCGCTGAGACAATGTAAGGTGAAAACTGGCTCAGTCTACCTTGGTACGGGCTCATTACCAGTTAGGTAGATTTTTTGTGACTTATCTTTTAAATACTGTTTTATAAATGAAATAAATAAATAAATATAGTTATTCCGCTGGCCAACACACTTCTGGTGAATGCTATGATGTTATGAATGAATCAATGATAACGAGGACACAAGGTAATTATTATTTCGGCGCTGTTTAAAAATCATTCGATCCTCTCAGAGCGCTGATGAAGAGTACAGTATTTGGCCATGAAGCTAAACATGTAGATAAATTTTATTAAAGCTTAACACAAGAAGTTTAAGAAGTTTTGTTGGTATGATTGTGTGCCTATCGCATTAGTGTAAATGAAGATGAACTGACTCAATAAAGTAAAAACTGGTTTCAATAATACACATAATTTTTTTATAATACTACAGCATTTTAGTATGGTCGATAGAGTAGCGTCCAAAGTTATTAGGATTAAAAATATATCATTATAAATAAACTACCAGACTTAATATTTATAATTTTAGCTAAACGCAGCCTAAACGATACAGTAGTTAAAATATTCATGGGTAAACAGGTCGATCTCTTGCTGGATAGGGAAATTTTTCACAATAAGATTCATATTTGAGGCAATAGAGGCGGTTTGCATATTGCATTATGACTCTATTGTCGAGCTTTTAAACGTGAAATCCCGGAATTTCTATTTCCCCGGTACCGATCTACTTAACACAGAAGCTTCTTACTGTGAGTAAGCATGTATGTATTTCGGACGATTTATTTAGAGCCGTTGAATGGAGCACCGTTGTTGCAACAATGTTGGACGAGCGATGTCTTTAACTAGCTCCTGAACGTTGTTGTTGATTGGTTTTTACAAAGATCCTCGGGGAGTCGGTTCCAGATGACGGGTCCTGAGACACCAAAAGCCCTGTCACAGAAACAGGACTTGTTTGTTCTATTGATCTCGTCCAGCATATTGGTGAATGCCTTTATTGAGCGTAGGGGTCAACTTGCAGATGAGTCGAGAGAACACAAAGCTCAGAAAGTGACTGAGGTGCTATATTATTCAAATCTTTATAGAACATGTTTATACACCAGTTGATCCACTTGAAACAACCAGTTTTTGGGATTATTCAACAACAAAATTTGGGAAAATTTGAACTTTTGAGAAATAAAACCAAATTTCTTCGAAAACAATTACAGTTTTCGTTGAAACGATATCAAAAAAAGAAAAAAGACACTTGATAGCGGAAAATGTTGCTGGTGTTCTGGTTTTAAAAGATTTAGCTGTATATTTTTAATTATTATAATACTGCATGTTTACAAAAAAGCAAAATAAATAAACAAAAGGAATTCGTCGGTAGCCTGGAGGTAGAGTCTCGGCCTCGTGAACAAGGGGTCTGTGGTTCGATCCCAGGTGCCGGCAAACTCCCCTTTCACGACACAAGCTTTCAGCTTACTGCGAAAGGTGTATAAGGTTGTATTTGGGTTTATAACAAACCCAAAATATATCTTAAAAAAAAGTTTCGAAAAAAATCGCTGGGTTAAACAAAAGACATTTGATTTTTTTTTAATTGTCCCTAACATAAATATTTCATAAAACGGCGTCATGTATACATATACGATCCTTTTACTGCAAACATGATAATTATCACGTTCCATTATTTGTTTAACGTAGGAAAAGCTGGTTTAGATATAGAATTCCCAATTATTCCGTAAATTAATTAGGGCAACGCATATTATAACATAATACAACATACATACAACACATCCCCCATAAACACGAAAGTACAATACATATTATTACACATAATGTTTAGGAACGAGCTAGTATTTATCTATGCGGTTAAGAATTCAGTGGTACGATAACAAGAGAAGATGCGAGCGATTTATAACATGTATAATTAGATAATCTTAGTACATACTAAACGTAATTATCAGAGCGACATAAGCAGATAGAGTGGGTGACATGATAATATAGAATGGGCGACATTTACTATTTCATTTACCAGCTAGTGTTTGTATATAGATTTAAGATACTAATTTATTTTGAGAATTGGTACACTAGTCATAGGATTCTATAATAAGATAAATTGATACAAGCGTTTCGTTGATTTCAATATTCTTCTTAGGGCATAGATTGATAATGATCTGAGAAATCAAAAAACGCCTCTCTTGCGTTGTTCAATCTATAGTAAAACGAAACCCAATACATACTAATTTTTTTCGTTAAGACATTTTTTATGAGTAGGCATTTTTAGTTTCCGACAGAAACTATTCGTATATTTACATGGCTTATTTCATTCAAAAGTACCCGAATTAGATCAATTATTTAGATAATTATTTACAAGTTACATAGTATTCAGTAGAAAACGACGATATTTTCATTAGAGGCTCTAAACGCAATAACATAATAGTAATAGTTATAATATGTATCGTATAAAGAAGATGTTATTACTAACGGCAATTCTCATAAGCAAGAATCTTTGGTTAACCTATAAACTAGTTAGTATATAAAATAGGGTTGTGCTAACATTAAACATACAGTGATTTTGATAAATAACTTTCGTCAATATAGTTGACGACTTACAATTCATATAATACAAAATTAAAATATGTAAATTTAACACATGAAACTACCATATACGGTTTAGAAAAGACAACGTCACACCTGGACGGGACTTGAACCCGCATCCCTTAACCTTGTCGCGAGGAGTGCTTTGTCCAATTAAGCTACCGAGCGATATGCCTGACATGTAGCTTAATTGGACATGCCGACATGTAGCTTAATTTGACAGAGCACTCCTAGCGACAAGGTTAAGGGATGCGAGTTCAAGTCCCGCCCAGGTGTGACGTTGTCTTTTCTAAGCCTTATCTGGTAGTTTCATGTGTTAAATTTACATATATGACCTCATACAATGGTTTAATTGTAAAAATACATCGATAAATAAAAATATGTTTCACACTTTTACTAGTTACTTTATTATATTGACTTAGATTTTGACATGCGATGTCTTTTCAAAATAAACTTATTTCAAGTAGTGTGACTCTCTCTCTATAAACTATATATAAATCTTTCTATATTTATTTTTTCATTTGTTATTATTTGAATTTTAAAGAGTAATGAGAGTATATTTTATGTTATTTTAATTAAACATTTTATTGTATTGCTAATAAGAGACAACACCCGTCTATTGTATCAATAAATAAATAAATAATGAGAGTCATACTACTCGTAATAGGTTTAGTTTTAAAAAGACAAGGAGTTGCTCTCCTACTGCTTTCAATATCTTGTAAAAGGAAAAGAATGGAAAAAAAAACTGGACATTTTATATCTCAAATTAATCGATGAGGTTTGCCACCAAGTTTAAATGTCTTAATTTCTTGTTAACATGAAATGAACAGTTTTATTTCATGCAGCTGGTCTGCTGGGTACCCAACTTGAGGGATATGCCGTGATGGTGTTGTAGTAGTTGTAGTAGTAGTAGTAGTTGTTTGTAGGATTATCACACCCCTGTCATAATCCATCTTTAGGATGTCTTATTCAATAATAAAGTCATACCGACATGTCTTGTTTGATACCTTAATACGGTCGTCGCGCTTAATTCTAATAACATGTACTAACCAGTTGTCTCCAACCCCCGGTCCGCGGAAGTAACATGAAGGTCAGCCCTTATTTTGGTTATGCAAAATTTGCGAAATATTCCTAAATAAAACTGAGGAGAAGTGTAACATTTCAAATTCTTATAGTTTTGATCTGGCTACGGGTAGAAATTTTGAGTTGGTATATAACTCTTCTTTAAATTTTAATTAATCTTAAATTATATTATGAGAAAAAGATAAGTGAATTATCAAAACCTAGAACCTGAGACCTAAAAAATGTCCACACTTTAGAAAAGTCAACAAACAATATTAGCAAGACATGACTCGCGAAGGGACTGTAGACAAAAATACCTCGCTACCGCTACCGCGAGATTGGTATTCGAGTATGCGCGTCGAATAATTAAAAACAAGACAAGATAAAAATCGTATTAAGATTGTGTCAAGAGTAACCCTGAAAATTCTGATAAAAGATTTTTTAACAAAACCGAAGGGAGCTATAACATTTCAAATTCCTTAACCATTTCTAAAATATTACAACGAGGAATGTTATAATCTCACAACGAGTCTAAAGGAAAATCATAAAATTTTAGAAATCTAAAATAATTGTCCTTAAAGGTAAACAATCATAGACCAGTCTGCAGAGATAAAAAATGTTGGAGTCCACTGTACTAGACAACACGACACACAAATATTTGTGGTTTTGTAATTTAATACATAATAATATACAGACAAGACATACAAGACATAACGTATTACTGCCATCATTAAAGAGCTTTGGGAAATGGCCCGTTTTGTAAAGAACTTAATACCATTAAAAGATTAAGAAATGGGTAACAGAATACTTTCATTGCTGTATTGTTTGACGTGTATATGTTATATTATGATATGTTTATAATGTATCAAACCATGTTAGTACCTCAAACAACCGTTGGAGGTCGTTAGCAGTACCTAATTTAGACAAAATAATTTGTCGTTTTTTTAAATTTAATTCTTTTTGATTTTTATACGAATGATTTTCTACTTAAGCATATTATTAAATCAAAATGCTTTTGTGTCTTAAAAATAGACATACAGTAGTATTGTCGAACCCCATCCCCAAGACAATAAATTATAGAAAACATAGAAAGAGGAGAATCTGCTATTATAACGTTACGGCATATTCCACAAGTGGGGTAGCCAGCAGACCAGCAAATGTCCCTGTCATTTCAATACCTACAAACAATTAAGAAAATTTGAATAAATGGCAAACCATAACGCAGAATTTAAGATGTAAATGTCTGAAAGAGAAACCTGATAAGTTGAAATTCGACTCTCAATAATTCAAAGTAGAAAGAAACACTTGTTCCAATTTACCTAATTATGAAATTCTACAACGTGTGCACTGACACAATTAATCAATGTAAAATGTCTTAATTTTTTTCGAACACCTGCCCTTACAGGGTACTCAAAAACTTAAGAAAAAGAGTAGGAGACCAATTCTTTGCCGGGTGCTCCATGAAACTTTGTTTGCTACCTACAAAAGTTATAAAATTCGATGTACGGTAACGAAATAAAATACACACAAAGAGGCTAGCGGTTTATTCATAGCTGCCGTGTCCAGCCGAATGCCAGACGGTCGATCAGGCGAGACGAATGCTAGAACCGGATGGACATCTTATAGAATCTATAGATCATGGCTTAGGACTGGGCGGGAACAATCAACTGTACGTTTGATTATATTATGAAGACCCGATATAGTAAATTTGATTTAAGAAAGGAACGAAATGTAACTGAACTGTTTTACTCTCTCGTAATTTGTAATTTTGAACTGCTTAGACATTTTTAATTAGAAAAGTTTTGAAATAGTGTGTGATTAATGTTGTGAAATTCCATTTTAGTTTTAATATATTTAAATTTGATACAAATTCAAAAATTAAAAACACTGTTTTTTCCACTTTTATTTTTGATGAGTAAAACGTTTTCATAACTTACTGTTTCATCTTCAGAACTTAATTTTTGTTTAATTCTGAAAATGAAACAGAAGTTAGGTTAAATTAAACTCATTAAAATAAAACAGGAAAATACAGTGTTAATAATTTTTAATTTATATAAAATATAAATATTTCAAAATAGAAAATTTTAATGTTTTTTTTTGTATAACAAGCCAGTAAAAATAAACAAAATAAGCATCATATGCCCATCCATTGAAAATAGTACAATTAAAAAACACTGCAATGCTCTTTAAACGCCTTAAAATAATAATAATAATAATAATAAAATTTATTGCACAAAATTAGTATACAAAGAAGAACAAAAAACATGGTATCACAACAATAGAATAAATAATTTTGTGCAATGGGCGAGTTTATTGCTGAAGCGCAATATCTTCCAACTAACCCATTAAACACAATCAACAATAATCACTTTGATTTGAAAATTTTGACCAAATTTGAATTCAAACTTTCTTTTTTACTTACCAATAATATCATCCAAAAGCTTATTTACCTTTATTTTAATTACCAAATCTTAAATCCAACGTTACAAGGATGACAAACATTATAGGTATCTAGAGACCGATTGCTTTAAGATACCCTAATGCTGTCAAGTTTAATCTGAACCAAATCGTTCCTACGTTAGGTCATTCATTGTCTCCAGTATTCCCTGCGTCTCACAGAAAACGTCAGAACTAATGGTATTGCACCGTTGGGCTCGATTCAATAATGTAACTTCTACCTGTATTGTCGCATCCCTAATTTAACCGAAACAAGGTTAATTATTTGTTGCTTCAACTAGAAGTTCTATTTACAAATAAAACCATTCTCCAGTCTAAGTTTTTCGGAGTAAAAATAAAACTTTTCCTTACTGGAGAAGATTTTCAAAAATATTTCGAGTAGGTATTTCTTTTCTTTTTAGGCTGTTTGGTGTTTTTTTTTTGGTAGAATAAGCTGGAAAAGAATCTAAAAAAGTAATACGCTTTTTCATTCCTAACGCTTGATATTGCAGTGATGACTTCTGAACAACATATGGCGAGACAAGTTGTACAAGACATCAAGAACTTTGTAGAAAAAAAAATAGTGCCAATTTTAGCCAACTATCACTGGACATAACCAAAACATGATCATGTCGTATTTTGTCGTGATCGACCAATATTTTGATTTTTTTTAAAACCTTTTAAATTTGGTTGCATTGAATTATAATGTCACTATTTAATTACTTCTCGAACTAGTTAGTTATACAATATATTCAGAAATCGACAACAAGACAGTATCTTATATATATCTTTGGATCACGTCAAAAAGACACCAGTCTCGATGCTTCTTTCTATGCTAAAAAGATTCATCCATACAAGCTAATAATATACAGATTTAATATAGCTAGACACACTCCAGATACAGAAACGGGGAATGTCGGTCTGGTTTAGTAAATAGGTAGGTACTACTAGTAAGTAATAATAATATGATAATTCCGGTGCTTTACATAAACAGATGCAAATATTCACGTCAATAATACAATCTTTGCAACATCAGAATATCGGAATAGGGAATGATTGAATAAACAGTCACAAATGTGAAATCTTTTTATCTTTTAGATAAAACAGGCATTTAGTGCTTTAGTATAAAAATGAGGAAAATGACATATTTGGGACCATAGACATACTATACCTGCAATTCAGTACATTATTTGCGGAATATTCATGTTCCAACTTAACGCATTAATAATATCAATAATAATATTATGCTGTCTCACTCTATATCCTTAAGATGATAATGGTTATGCCCTGTCTAACAAACCGTCTCAACGGACGCTGGTTTAAAACTGGCTGTAAAATTTGATCGGCTGTAGGACCGATTTTTTCTTTGAATTACCTATCTAGTATATCTTTGTTTGGGACACGTATTTCCAAATGTAAAATTTGGTTATCTCCAACTCATTATGAAGGGAGAATTTGAGGTAAGTCGCGGCGTCGGAAGGCGGCAGATGTCCAAATTAAGAAACATTAGAGAGTGACAGAAATCCAGAAAGTGAAGAGCTGTTCCAGCTAGCACAGGATATAAAGCCTTAGCCAGGGTGATAGCCGACGTCGGAAGAGGTTCTTTACAAGAATTTGTTGATGTGAATGCCTTTCATCGTAGACTGATCATATAGAATTTATATGTATATGCTACCCATTCGAGGGTTCTGAAAGAAATTTTTTAAATGCTATGTCTAAGACTAACTATTAGTAGGAAAAAATCGCGCCTTTTCGATAAACTATCCTTATTCTGCTGAGAGAAATGGTGCTCGGAAATGTGGGCGTCCAACGATTGGCAAAAATGGCAAGACCATATAAACCAGATCCTTCTGGACGATTTTGCGTTGAGTAGATTGAAAAAGAGAGCTTGAAGGATTGTATGATAGTGACGGAAGCGAAAAACGTACATAACGATAGGAAACCCCGAAACGGAAATGGTGTGATAGTGATGATGAAACTTGAGCGTGACAAAAGACCTATGATATTAATTTTTTCAACTACAACTATAAAATTGAGCGTATATCAAAAAATAACAGTGACAACGAAATCAATGCACCTCTACTCTTTACGATCTTATTATTCCATCTGTATCGACTCACTATCTATCTATCTATCTACTTATCTATCTATTGTGATATTGTTATTGGTGGTTATAGTCTTGTTCACTATTCCTCTAATAGCATTTTCATATAATACATAAAATACGAATGAAAACTTATAGTATACCTACGAGTAAATATAAATTTTCTACTTTATGATTATTATTTACAGGTTCGTAAGTAACATAATCTGTACTTTGCATCATATCTGAGTAAACGTTACAGAAGATTGTAAAGAAAAATATGACATAGGGTAAAACAGATAGTGATGGGACAGTTAAGGATTTTTATAAGTGAAAATTTAAATAAAAAATTCTTAATAATTCAAAACTTTCCAAATTTATTATTAATAAATACCTTTAAAACTGCTTAAAAATATACATGAAATATAATTACGTTGTACATAGAGAAATTATTTATTTTTATGTAGAACCTCAGAGGGGTACAAAATGACAGAGATGGGACATTTTTTATAATGATGGGACGTTACATTTACAGTGATGGGACAGAAAAAAAAGTCCATACATTGTTGTTTTATTTTGAATTTTGTTGTACTTGTCTAAATATATCACCGATTTCGCCATCGGAAATATCATCCGCAGAAGTATTATCTTCATTATAGCAATTATGGCATACAAAAAGATCGTTATCCGTGTCTGTTGGTAGGTGAATCTTATGGTGTTTCGGTATACAAGATATATGAAAATTGTTTATACATTCATCGCACTGTATACAAGCATTGGATGATGATTTATTTTTAATACATTTTTTACAAACAGCACAGATTTTCAAAGGGTCTTCTCCCTCACTTGTAAATAGTCTTTTCTGAACATGTGGTTTTGAATTTATGTTATCCGAGCCTTCAATTTTGGATGATTTTGGTTTTCTTGTTTGGTCTTTCACTTTTTTATTTTCCTTACGTTTTCTTTTACGCTCTGCTTTTTCGTTTTCTGTTTTTGTTTTTTTCTCCATTTTCAGCTTAAGAGCTCTCTTATTCTGCTCCGATGATATTGCCCAAGGTGTTCGCTCCACATTTCGGATACCTTTTCTTTAAGGCGTTTTTGGTAATGTTAAATATTCACCAACCTAGATGTTATTTTTTTAAACACCGGACTTTGGCTACATTATTATCAATTAATATGCAAGTTGTTTCTATAGGAATTTCCCGATGATTATTTGCACAATCGATTTGGAAAGATGTATGCAATGCTGAATGATCCTCTAACATATTAACAATTTCTGAAGAAAGTGGAGTTTTTGAGCTTGTTCCTGATTATAATTTGGTTCACAAAAATAGCGCCAGAGATTTACAAAATTTTCATGCTCTCATCAGTTTTATCACTGGAAATGATTTTAATTCCATCTTCACCTAAAATTTCTTTAATTTCAGAAAATTGTATGTAATTTTTGTTTATGGTTTCAACTTCCATGGTTTGATTGTTTTCAGCTTCTAAGCATTTAGAGTAATCTAAGCTTACCACCATCTCTCATTTCTTGAACAGCAAGGCTCGACACAATGATGGGACAAAATTTCATCCAACTTTAAAATTTGATTATAGTAATGGGACACTATTCGTAGGTGTCCCATTACTGTTTAAAATGCTAATATTTAACTTTTAAGTATACAGTTTTGCTCCATTTCTTTTATTTAAGAATTTAAAGCTAAAAACATGTATAAAAAATATTCGATATATTATCACAGTAAAGGGACAGGTGTCCCATTACTGATATCTGATGTATATTTTTTTACAGTGATGGGACAGATAAAAATTCCAAAAAAATAATAAATAAATTGTAGAAAATCACAAATTTCTTATTTAATACAAAGTTTATAATGAAATCATGTTAAATAATTAAAAAAAAATACTTACATGTGTGTTTATAATTTTGTGGAAAAAAATTTAATATTCTTGTAAATTTTGTTAGAATTTCGTTCAACCACGACACTCCTTTCAACACAACAACAACAGGATGACTAATAAACATCTGGTGAAAAGAAAAAATGGCTAACTATAAACAATAATGTTGGCAAAATAAAAAAATATTTAGTTTATGATTGTTACAAGTTCTAATATCTTATTAAATTATATTTTTTGGAATTTGTCCCATAACTATAACTGTCCCATTACTATATGAGTTACCCTAAAACTAAACAATTCAAAAAGTAAACGTATTGAATAGACACGAATATCGATTCTCTGAAACAGAAATAATTTTTAACAAAGTTGTTCAAAGTATTGTCACACAATTTCGATTCAAAGTAGTCGAACAAAACAAAAGTGATGCTAAAAAGAAACAAAGAAAGCAGCAAGATAGAAAGATGCTTCAGTAAGGAACTCAGTATCTTCACGTACGTGGCACCAGTGCTCCTGTGAAGAGTGGAAGGACGTGACATGTCGAAGGAGAATACAGGAGAACACAAAAGGATCATGCACTTTGCATGAAATTTGGAGTACAGGATACAAGCTACACTAGAACTATTGTTTTGTCTTGCCTGAGAATAGTTTTTGGATTTCAATTTTGAGTTCAAATGAAAATTCTTAGTCAGTAGGACCGTGCAAATTATAAAATCTACGTTCAGCGCTGAAAAATGTCACGCCTTTAAGGCTCTGGATGTAGGTAATTTTTTTGTTGTATACCTATCTGAAAGAGATATTATGAGGAGGCCCGAGCTTCTCCACTTATAAAAATATCGTGATATGATAAATGTAAAAAGAAAATTAAAAGCAGCCTCACTAACCTCACCCAAACTAACTAACCAGCCTAACTACAGATAGACAGGGTTAGGATGGCTACTACACTTATAAGAAATACCGTGATATGATTACTGCTCAGAGAAAATTAAAAGTAGCCTCACTAACCTCACTAACCAGCCTAACTTCATCCATACGTAGATAGGCAGGGTTAGGATGGCTACTACACTTATAAGAAATACCGTGATATGATTACTGCTCAGAGATAATTAAAAGCAGCCTCACTAACCTCACTAACCAGCCTAACTTCATCCATACGTAGATAGGCAGGGTTAAGATGGCTACTACACTTATAAGAAATACCGTGATATGATAACTGCTCAGAGAAAATTAAAAGCAGCCTCACTAACCAGCCTAACTCCATCCATACATAGATAGGCAGGGTTAGGATGGCTACTACACTTATAAGAAATACCGTGATATGATTACTGCTCAGAGAAAATTAAAAGCAGCCTCACTTACCTCACCCAAACTAACTCCATTCATACATAGATAGGCAGGGTTAGGATGGCTACTACACTTATAAGAAATACCGTGATATGATCACTGCTCAGAGAAAATTAAAAGCAGCCTCACTAACCTCACTAACCAGCCTAACTTCATCCATACGTAGATAGGCAGGGTTAGGATGGCTACTAAACTTATAAGAAATACCGTGATGATATGATTCATGTAAAGAGAAAATTAAAAAAAAATGAAAATATCGAAATAGTGTTAAGCGAAGATATGCAAGATTTGACATGGTGTAACATAACGTGCAGTTAGAAACATTGTCTTTAACAGTAGCAGCGATAGTATTATATATCCGAATAATATGTATGTAGTTCCTACAAGCAGACTTTAGAACACTGTGTATTACGAGGCCAGCTTGCTTGCATTCGGATACAACAACGTTTGTACTAAAGAAGCTACTCTGTATTACTGAGATAGTAACGAAGTACAATCCCTTTATAAATATTTGAGTCCGTTTGTAAAAATGTTTATATGCCGCTTTCACCAGGCTAGTAACCGAAGGACAAATACCTTTAATGTAAAGTTGTATCCTTTGAGCGTGTTCTTAGAAAATAAAACTTAAAGTATTTTGTTTATTTACAATGTTTTACATTAGAGCCATCTTTCGTGAGAAAAATAATGATGTTCGTCGGTAGCTTGCAGTTAGAGTATTCGCCTAATGTACAAGGGGTTTGCGGTTCGATCCCAGGTGCCAGGAAAGTCCTCTTTCACGACACAAGCTTTAAACTTACTGTGAAAAGTGTATAAAAAAACCAAACACATCTTAAAAAACCACTAGTCAGCTGGAATTAGCTCTCCGAAGACCGTCGAAAGAATCAATCTATAACAAAAATCAAGAGTAAAATGAAAATATCCCTCTTCCATCAGAGCTTTTCGCCGTTTTAAAATAGATACTTCATAAAATATGTCCGAAGAAATCATCTATCGTAACAATACTTATATACTCTCTGAGCGGCGTCTGAATTATAGCTAGTACACAAATAATATAATAATAAATATAGTCGACATGTATCGAGCGGGCCAATGGCAATGTGGACCATCCCTATGCAAATTCTATGTATGTATGTATGTATGATGATAATATGTACCTACCCACGTAGTAATAATATCTGTCTATAGAGAATTGTTGCAATGTGTTGAGACACATTTCTGAATCAGAACTGAGACATGTTTTTGAAGAGAAATTCTGTCTGAAATTGATCGAGGTTATAAAATATTATGCGGAAAAATATCGTTTTTGGATCGAAAGATTAGCTCAATATAATGCAAGGCATTACAAAGTATAGAAATATCCGAAAATTGTAAAAGTTAATGAACCATTGCGGTGGGTTTTCCACTGATCGGCGCATCGTCTGAGTTCTTATACATTTATGTATCCGAGATTCTCATTTAATCTATTTATTGATATTTATTATTATGACGTGGATGTAATTTCCTAGAATTGATGAATTTTACAGTCTCCTTGAGGTGCTTTGGCACGTACACGACACTTTGACGTTGAGCAATAATAAATTAATGAATAAAAACCTTTTTCCCGGATATTTCAGGAGTCGAAGGATTTCTATTTAAACGAACATTTGTGATAAATATAAACTTTAAACATTTAATTCTGCGAATGTTACTAAGCCAGAATTTCACATTTAAGGGGTAGGCAGTAGACTAAATGCGTATAAAATAAACAAGCAAGTTGTTTTCTCCGTAACAATAACAAATTTAGATATCCAGGATGGGTGGCATACCTGAAATGAACTGAACTGAAGATGTTCAACTATACCTGACTTTTAAGAGATACTATAATACTATACTATTCCCTCACGCCGTGTCCCAAGTGGGGTAGGCAGAGAGAACAGAATGCCAAACAGATCTATCTTTACACACTTCCTTCGCTTCCTCCCCATTCATACAGTTTCTCATACACGCACGTCGGTTCCTCTTACTCAACACGCGGCCGTCCTTGAGAATTTGATCCATGTGATCAAGCCACGTGGTTCTCGGACGCCCGCGTTTCCTCACACCCTTTCTTACAGATAAGTATATCCTCTTTGTCACTCTTACCTCGTTCATTCGTTCAACATGCCCAAACCACCGTAGTTTATTCACGCGCATTCTGTCCACAACACTCTTCTTGCATCCGCTCATTCTTCTAATATCCTCATTCTTCACTCTATCACGCAGCGTTTTACCAACCATTCTTCTCAACGATCGCATCTCTACTGCATTTATTCCACTTTCGTCCTTTTTCAACCACGTCCATGTCTCGCTTGCATACATAAGAGATACACTAAAACTTAAATTGAAGAATGGGAGACCTATTGTTTGCAAAGGACTCTGTTTGAGTGGATCTATCAAAATCAGTCTGACGAAAGCTAGAAATGTTCATGTATCACGGAAAATCTTTTCGGAGAAATCTTTTGAGGGAATCAGAACAAAATAGTGAAATAAGAATACAATTTAAACAAAAAATAATAAAAAAAAACATGACTATTATACAAAATAGTATCTTCACACATTGTCGCTACGGATGGTCGCGTGTCGACGACAAAATGGGAGAAAATTCGCTATCATCAAAATAATATGTTGGATAGGAGCTATTAATGTAAATGTGTTTTCATTTGAATTTTCAGACGGCAAACTAATAAACTCCACATAATAAGAATAATTAGAGTACCTACTTTTAAAAATATGTTAAAATAAATAAATAATAAATAAAGCTTTATTGGCATCAATATTTATAATGTGTACATGTTTTTGTTCCAATAGACTACCAAAAGGCGGGCTTATCGCATATGCGATTTCTTCCAGACAACCCGAAAAAATAAAAAAAAAAAAAAAAAAAAATAAAAAAAAAAAAAAAATAAAACAATAGAAAAAACATATAGATAAAAGTATATAAAAACAAGATGCTAAAATAAAAACTACAAATGAAATATATAATAAAAACAAGATAAAATATAAAAAGCACACATACAACAAGAGTAGGAAGGGAAAGGGAAAGGGGAAAAGGAGAGGATCTGCTCGGCGTAATTATTACGCGAAAGTTTAAAAAAGTAAAAAAAATGAAATCGAAAAATGTGTATGAAGACTAGAGACAATTAATTTGTTTACGAAATGAATATAATGTTGAAGAAGTACGAACCTTATGTGGGAGTCTGTTCCAAAGCCTCGCACCATGAACAGTAAATGAATCCGTATAAAAACTAGAATGATGAGGTGGGATGGATAGAAGATTATTTGTAGCTGAACGAAGTGACAAACCGTGTGATTGTAAGAAGACAAATCTTTCCTTTAGATAAGAGGGTGCGACTGGATCGAAGAGAATTTTAAAAAGAAGAGAGAGAATATGAACATCTCTACGCTGGGCTATTGTCTTCCAGCCAAGGCGCTGCCGGAATTCAGAAATGTGATCACGCTTTTTTAGACCAAAGATATACCGAATACATGAATTCTGAAGACGTTCCAGCTTATTCAGCGCCTCAACTGAGAGATCTAAGTAGCATACATCTGCATAGTCAAATAAAGGATGAATTAAGGATTGAACGAGAAGTTTTTTTGTGTCAATAGGAAGAAAGTTTTGAAGTCTTTTAATCGAATGTAAAGAAGCAAATACCCTTTTACTGACTTCATTAATCTGCCTCCACCAGGACAACCCGTTATCAAAGTATATACCTAAATTTTTGACTGTATCAACGAAGGGAATAATGGAATCGTTTAAGATCAAAGATGGCAAAGGGGCGAGATTGAGAGACGTCAAAAGCCTGGAACTACCTATAATGATTGCTTGGGACTTTGAAGGATTAACAAGTAGTCCATGCTCCCTACACCACGAACTAATATATTGGAGGTTTTGGTTCATGATTTGAAAAGAAGAAACAATGTTATCAAGATCAAAATGAATATAGAGTTGGAGATCATCTGCGTAAAGATGGTAGGATCCACAAAGCTGGTGAGTGATAGTATTAATGAAGACTGAGAAAAGCAAAGGAGAAAGAATTCCGCCCTGCGGTACACCTGCACGCAAATCAGTCCAGTTGGAGGTTTGAGTTGATAAACACACTCTCTGCCTTCTACCTCTGAGGTATGAGTTAAACCATTCCAAGGCACTTCCTTTAATATTGAGAGACTCCAATCGAGCCAAAAGAAGATCATAATCAACACAGTTAAAAGCGTTACTAAAATCTAGCAACGTCAGCAAAGTAAGTTTCCTCCCTTCCATAGCGAACCTTATATCTTCTGAAATTTTAAGCAGGGCAGTAGCTGTACTATGGCCCTTACGAAAGCCGGACTGAAATCGATCCAGAGAGTTGTGAGATAGAAGATAGTCATTAAGTTGTTGATAAATTAACTTTTCCATTATTTTAGATAGAAAGGGTAGGACTGAAATAGGCCTAAAATCCTTGGCTGAAGATGGGGAACCAACCTTGGCTAACGGAATTATATTTGCCGTCTTCCACTCAGATGGGAAAACAGATGTGGATATTGAGGAGTTAATTATGAATGTTATAACAGGCAAAACACAATCCATAAGCAGAGTGATCATCTTGAAACTTATCCCATCATAACCGACAGCAGTAGACTTCACCGCAGAGAAGGACTTTCGCACTTCTTCCAAGGTTATTAATCTGAAATCAAATGGTTCAAAATCATGCGTACAATTCTTTATTTTATTTAAAGAGAGTTGTTTAATAACAGGATCAATAACGACAGGTAATGAAGAAAAGTGAAGATTCAGCTCATCGAGGCTAACCGCAACCGAGCCAACAGTGCCACCTTGTTTACCCAAACCATGCTGCTTTAGAAATTTCCAAGTCTTATTTGGTGTGGATGAAGAAACATTATTGAAAAAATATTCCTTTTTAGATTTACGACACAATTTAGAGCAGTGCCCTCTTAGCAGTTTGTAAGTTTCCCATTTATTGAGGCACTTTGTCTTATTGAATTTTGCTTTTGCTCTGTCCCGTTTATTCATAAGTTTTTGAATGTTATCCGTTAGCCATGGTGCCGGAGGACGCCTCAGTGGAACAGTTATAACCGGAGCATGTTTGTCAAACAAATTAATGATTTCATGATTAAACTCCTCCACCATGACGTTCACGTCAGCCGCGGTGTAAATATTTTGCCAGTTTATTTGCTCAGCATCATCTTTTAAGCTTGCAATGTCTAATCGACGAAAATTGCGAAACGAGTGAAGTCTAGACTTTATTTTAGGAAGTTTAACTTTGTAAGAGAGATAAATCAAATCATGACACGAAAAACCAGAAGCTGTCAATTGTCCATGAGACTTGACATGATTCACTGAAGATGTTATCATAAGGTCTAACAGTGACTGCGAAGATCTTGTATGATGAGTAGAGCAGAGCGGCAATAAATGTAAGTCAATTGAATTTATTAAGTTCGATAATTTGTGGGCACGGTAATCATTTCTAATTAGGCAGGTGTTGAAGTCGCCCATAAGTATAGTATGAATATAGTTATGAGTTAATGACTCCAATAAGGTTTCGAGTTCAAGGAAATAGTTGCAGCATGGCGGACAATAGGCAACACCCAACAACACCCTAGAATGAAAAACACACACCTCAATGAACAGGTACTCCATTCCCCCCACCACTCCTGCCTCAGTAGATGCGACAACCTTATAAGATAAATCATCACGCAGATAAATAGCAACGCCACCCCCAACACGATTGATTCGATCACAACGTATTAGATTGTATCCTGGAAGATCGAAAAGTGAAGATGGGAGAGTAGGCTTGAACCAGGATTCACTAACCAACAATGCATGTAGAGGAACATCTGTAAAAGAAGCAAGCAACTCATCATAGTGGGCGGGTATACTCTGAGCATTGATATGACACACATTGAGAATAGACCTAGAATTACAAAGAGATGACCGTAGTTGCTCAGAGAGTGACAGCAATGAGCTAGTCGAAGAGCTTTCAACCGATTGAAATGAATCAGAGAAGTTTGATTGAGCAGAGTAATGGGTGAGGGGAGAGGAAGGGAGGGAATAGAAGGAATCATTTTGAGGAGAAGTATTCATGTTATAATATGTGTGCTAAAAAATAATAAATAAATAAATAAAAATAATATGTATAGAGTATAAACAAATAAAAATAATATGTACAAACTATATATAAATAAACCAGTATTATAAATATATATATAGTAAACTAGTAAAGTAACTTTTATCTAATAATAAGTAAAAATAGTAAATAGAATAAAAAAAAAGCAAGTTATAAGTAAAAATAGAATAAAAGAAAAATCACACATTTAAATCACGAGGCCGCATGAAGTTAAATAAAAGGGAATATTAAATGCCGTTAGGTAGATGAGCGGAATGAGTATAAATTACACAACATAGTAAGTGGCATCATGATTAAGGATTAAATCCCAGGTACCTATGCACAATTGAATCAACATTTATAATTGGAATTAAAAATATAATAAATAAACATGAAATAAATTTAAAACAATTTAAGAATAATAGTACCCATCACATGTTAGACTCACACAATAAGACACGTAGATGTTTCAGTTAGGTACTTGTTACATTTGCCTTTCAATCGTGTTTTCATTTATTGACAACTGAGTACATTATATAGCACATGCATAAATATCTCCAACATTCAAAACTCTTACATCATTAACTGTTAAAATAAAAATAAATTGTCAAATAAAATTGATCACAAAATAAATAAACAATCACTTCTCAGTCTTAAGTATGAATCAATAAACTATTAATATAATGTATCTACAACCCAGCAGTTAGGTTATACAACAGTCAACTGGTGTTTAATACTCAATTACAATCATCATGTTATATAAATAAAATAGAATCTGAATAATTTATTACGTAGTATTCATGATACTCACCGTTTATACGCAATAATCCATGTAAAATCATCCATTTCAAGTTAGATTATCAAACAAAAACACCGGCAGTATTAATTAAAATTCATACTAATTTACAATGTTTACAGATAGAACAAACTCGCAACCAATCAGGTCACTAGTGAAGAAAAGCACCGACAATTTAGAATGATGTGAATATATATACATTTATAAAATAATTAAAAAAATGATTATTACAATCTGCGTGGAATTAAAGCAAGATATTTAAAAATATATAAATTTTAGTGAGCGATGACATTACAACCGACACACAGTTTGACAAGTGAAGGTTAGTTGTGATTTTCCAAATACAGATACGCATAGATAATCACAAGACAATCAAAACAAATCGGAAGTCTACAGACTTTCAAGCGCTTCACAAACCGTGTTACGCTGTCAATTCAAAATTAGTCTATGGATTGAAATGTCCACAGTGAGAGTTTACGAACAGGCAGAATAAAAACTTATAATAATATACCGTTGGCCAAACTGGAAAAAAAAAATAATTAAACGAAAGTAAGTTGGCAAGACTGAATGTGATATTCCGAACCAAATTCTAGCTAACTTCATGACTATTTACAAAAGAAGTTTGAATGATTGAGTGGCTTGCAAAAGATATAAAAACTTACACAAAATGAAAGCAAAGTAAAAGTAAAACAATCAATACGCAAAATCATACATGTTCTACATTTTTTTGAAAAGATTCGACAAAGAATTATTAGATGTGAGATATTTTCTTTTTCTGTCACTATGGGGTCCATCTTCGGACGTAGGCTTCCCTTTTGGATTTCAGTTTTATCTATAACTTGGGAATACTGCTGTTAAATCCTCAGGGTGGGGAAATGTCTGGGTTTTTTCAATTAAAACAAAGAGCGATTCACGCACAAGATCATTTTATTCGGATATCTTTGGAAGAAAGAATGAAATGCCAATACATAGACAAATGATACCAGGTATTGAGTATAGACAATACATCATAGAGTTATCAGAATTCGGCTCGCTCTATGGTGCCAAAGTTATCTGTCAACATCTGCATCGACTGTCTTCCTGCGATTTTCTTAATATCATACAAAAACATTGCTTGAGGCCCCTTAATACTTAATGAGTAAAATAATTAATAAATCAAATGTTTAATTAAAAGTAAAATAATTGTTCAATACGACTCCCACACTTTAATGAAAGTTTAAGTGTCCTGTAAAAGGCAGATATTCATAAAACATCACAAATAAACATTTTCAATTCAGCGATGAAATATGCGACTCATCCTGAATGTCTTAATTTTTTTGACAGTTAGGACAGCTTAAACGTTTATTAAAAGTAGTTTTTGTCTACTGGCTACCCCATTCACGTAAAATATCGTGATGGTATAGATAGACAAATATTTTATACAATTTTAGAGTAACACATTTAAGAAATAAATTTTAAAGAAATTTGCGATAAAAAACTTATCACCTTTATTCTCTTCCACCAAACGAATACAAATTAATTTATTTAAGAATTTTTATTTAAGACGTAGTATTTCTAAAGACTGAGCAACCACGAAAGTGCGTACGTACTAGTCTTTTGTATTTCTATACAACTAAATAAAAATATAATTTAATCTCAGACAATCCGTGCGAATAAAAATCTTAAGTTGAATGAGAATTATTACATTGTGTGTGTTGCTACACGTTTTTCTTTTTTGTGAAAAAGGAATGTTTTCTTTCAAATAACAACACGAGGTTAGGATGTAGGGCGTGTTCTGAAAAATAAAAACTAAAATAGCCTTACCCAACTAATAACCTGATAAGTGGAAAGACTTCTCTCTCACGATCTATAATAATATGTACTATAAAGAAACACTCGTTTCAATTTACCTAATCATGGAATTCTACTACGTGTGCACCAATACATTGCAGTATTACTAACCTAACTAGATTCGCAAACCAACCTCTTCCATTCAGGGCGTCTATGCGCCAATTGAGCCACCTCTTCCCACAAAATTCGTCTATTGTCATGGGAACGACGTATCGTAAAAGAAAGATGTCTTATGGACGAGAGAACATGCTCTTATTGGTCAATTATCATTGAAAAAATTCAAAATATGACCCAACCAGGACCATAGTCTCTCCTGTATAACGGAGACTACAGATTTTTGCTGAGTGCGTTGGCTCATAGTATCATTTGCGACATGCACCACCAAAAAGCCTTCTTTGACATACTACAGAATTTCGGCATGGAGAGGACAGCTTGATTTTTTTTTACATGTAGCTGGTCTGCTGGCTACCTCACTTGTATAGTAGTAGTAGTAGTAAAACGTAGTTCTTTAATTTTGAGAAAGAACAATCATCTTTCATTACTGATCTGCTACGTCAGCCGGGTCCCCCGCCCACTGACTGGGTAGGGACGGAGATGCCAACACTGGCATAGTGGTACTAGACTAGAGAGAGTTGAAATATATATAAATTGTCGCCTCAACGGATAAATAGGAGTCCTTGGACTCCTGAAATATCCGACAAATAAAGTTATTTCAATTTCATTACTGAAACAGCTGACTAAAACACGTCATGTATTGAGACAATTAACTCAATTTTGAGAAAAATATTAAAGTAAGCCAAATTATACGTGCTTCAACTACAATATAATTACGTGAACTGTATAAAATAATAAATTAATCATTTAACACCCTGTAAGTGGTAAAAATTTGTTACACGAAAGATCTTTGTATGAGTACAATATATACATAACATATATGATTGTTATTATTAGTACTACATACATATTATTATTATTATGATTAAAACATATATACACTACTGAAAGAAGAAAGAGGAATAAAATGTAATGAAAGAAGTAAGAAGACGAAGTGTTGCTGGTAGTGATTGTTAAAGAATGAGAAGGAGAGAAGTAGGATGATGGTGTTCTATTCTATTTTTCATAAGGTCATACACTCGTTTGCTAGTGATTTAGAGTAAAAGTATTCCTTGTGTATAATATCGTGAACTTAATACGAGTACAACAAGACTTCTAAAAATCAACAGTTTTGAGATAATGGATAAACCCTGACAAATTTCACTCAGAAGGATAATAATTACAATGTTAGAATATATTATTGAAACACTTTGATAACAGTAGGTACAAGGAAGCATCTTAATTCTTAACTATTACTAGAAACATCTCCGCCATTAAAGGCAAGCATCGGGAACAGCATAGTTCAAAACCACCAAAATTTAAGTTGTCTAGATTTAGTATTGAGCCCACGAAATAATTTTTGTATCACATAATACAAAGGTATTACCCCCAGGGGGCTCACCACTCCAGTGAGTTACGGGTATGGCACACCCGGGGTACCTGATGCTGAATGCTGACCAGTCCTTTAATCCTTCCATCCGGCCAGCACTCCCCCAATCTTCTACCCACTCTCCCATATCTATTCCTAGTTCTTATCCCCCTATAATCCTCTACAAAATACCCTCCTCTCTCAAACTGGTAGGGCCGCAGTGAGACACACTCTGCTGGAGGGTATGTATCTATAAAGTGCTGCGTAACGCCTTGTTGCATCTCATCAGCAACACTACCAGTAAGTCCTAACTGTATTGGGAGGGCGAAGGCGAATCTCTGGCGCCATAAAACGAGAGACAACCAGCTAAGGGAAGGATATCCCCGACAGAAAAACCCTGGTCCTCCTGGTAGGGGGTTGGGCGAGAGGCTAATAACCTCTCCCTCTAAAAAAGCAAGGATTACGAAACCTAACACCGCGCCTCGGACAAGAACTGTAAACCGGACAAGACCTGGCAAACGAAATATGGACTTAAGATTTGGAACATGGAACGTGCGTACTCTGTATAGGAGTGGAGCTCTCGGTGAACTAACGACGGAGATGATAAAATATAAAGTGGATATCCTAGCAGTACAGGAAACAAGATGGCTGGGCAGTGATGCATTTGATAATAGAACTCATACAATACTACACAGTAGTAACTCAAGAAATCATGAGTTTGGAGTTGCATTCATAGTGGACAAAAAGGCAAAAAATTGTGTCATTGACTTCAAGCCCATAGACGAACGAATATGTGTCCTTCGTATCAAAACAAAGTTTTTCAACGTGTCAATGGTCAACGTACATGCAGTGACTGAAGACAAAGATGACGTAGTCAAAGATACATTTTATCAGAGACTTGAACAAGTATTTGACTCAATACCGTCTAATGATATAAAGATTGTCATCGGAGATCTCAATGCAAAGGTTGGTCAAGATATAACGTACCAACACATTACAGGAAGACACAGTCTGCATATGGAAAGCAATGACAATGGAGCCCGACTAATAGACTTCGCAGAATCAAGGAACTTGGTAATATCGTCTACACAATTTCCCAGAAAAGATATCTATAAATGGACATGGACCTCGCCAAATGGAAGACATCACAACCAAATAGATCATATACTGGTAGAGAAAAGAGGAGCTTCAAGTATCATAAATGTACGAACATACAGAGGCGCAAACTGTGATTCAGACCACTACATGGTGGTGGGCACATTTAGGAGCCGTATCTCAAGTATTAAATCAGGTAAAAAGCAAAGTGCACCAAAATTCAACATAGAAATGCTTAAAACACCCGAGGGCCAAGAACGATACCATAACAGCCTTGCAGAGACTTTGCCTGATGAACTAGGAGATACATTGTCTCACGAAGCCATAAAAGAAGATTGGGAGATGGTCAAAAGTGCCATACTGAATGCAGCAGAGATAGGAATAGGCAGTAGACCAAGACCACTAAGAAATCCTTGGTTTGATGATGAATGTAAACAGAAAATAGACGAAAAGAATGGACTGCGAAAATTATACTTGGAACGAGGTACAAGAACCAAGAGACAAGACTATGAAAATGCAAGAAGAGAAGCCAATAAATTGCTGAGGAAAAAGAAAAGAGCTTATATGAATGCCATACTGTTGAAAATGGAACAAGATTTTATAGATAACAATACGAGAGAAGCTTATAAAGCAGTCAATGTATTCAAAAAGGGCTTCAAACCAAATACCAATCTATGTAGAGATAAAGAAGGAAATATCACAGCAGACCCAGAAAGAATTAAAAATAGGTGGAAAGAATACTTTCAGCAAATCCTAAACCCAAACACACACATTACAAACGAAACAACGGATGTACCCATGGAGGATGATCAGGAAGTTAGCCCCCCCTCCCTTACGGAGGTCCAGTCGGCTATAAAAAGAATGAAAAACAATAAATCACCTGGCATAGACAGTATACCATCCGAGTTGTTAAAATATGGGAACGAACACCTTCACAGAATTCTGCATGGACTAGTAAACAAGATATGGGATCTAGAGGCAATTCCTGAAGAGTGGCAAATGAGTATAATATGTCCCATACATAAGAAAGGGGATAAACTTAAATGCGAGAACCACAGAGGAATTTCATTATTGAGCACTGCCTATAAACTACTGACTACAATACTGAAAGACAGGGTTGAATGTTATGCAGAAAATATCATAGGAGAATATCAGGCCGGGTTCAGAAGAGATAGGTCGACGAGTGACCAACTATTTACAGTACGCCAAATACTTGCCAAGTGCTGGGAATTCGATGTTGATCTGTACCAACTGTTCATCGACTTCAAACAAGCCTATGATAGTATTAATAGAGAAAAGCTGTACAACATACTACTTACATTCAAAATACCCACAAAGTTGGTCAGACTAATCAAATCAACCATGAGTAACACAAAGTGCAAAGTGAAGGTTGGAGGAGACCTTACAGAAGAGCTCACAGTATCCCAGGGTCTCAAACAGGGTGATGGATTAGCTCCCACACTTTTCAATCTGAGCCTGGAATACGTTGTACGCCAGACATATCATAACAACACAAACCCTAACATATACTTCCAAAGCAGCCAGATAGTTGGATATGCGGATGATCTCAACATAATAGGAAGATCCCTGACAGCCATAGAAGAAGTATTTGATCCATTGGAAACAACAGCCAAGGAGATAGGACTAGAAATTAATGAAAATAAAACCAAAATAATGAAACAGTCCAGAAATCCCAGAAATAACCCTCTACATGTGGCCCAGTTTAAGGAAAGTTATAATTTTGAAGTAGTCAATGAATTTACCTATCTGGGATCTACCATAACCAAAGAAAATGAAGACCACGTAGAAATTAAACGAAGGATAGCAACAGGAAACAAAGCATTTTTTTCTCTTCTACCAGTCCTTAAGTCCAAAAGTGTCCACAGGAAAACAAAAATTACCCTGTACAAAACTATAATAAGAACAGTAGTGACTTATGGGTGCGAAGCGTGGACAATGACAGCAAAGTCTGCAGAAGAGCTGGACAGATTTGAGAGGAGAGTGCTAAGGAAAACCCTGGGACCCGTGAATGATGGCGAAACCTGGAGAATAAGATTCAACGATGAGCTATATAACATCTACAAGGCTCCCAGACTCTCTGTATATGCAAAATTTAACAGGCTAAGATGGGCCGGACATGTGCAGAGAATGCCGTCTTCACGGGTACCAAAAAGGATCCTTGAGGGACATCCGGGTGGGAAAAGAAAAGTTGGCAGACCTAGGCTGAGATGGGAGGATGAGGTGAGAAAAGACGCAAACCAACTCCTACAAGTTGTAAATTGGAAAACCGCAGCGGCAGACAGGAGGAGTTGGAGGCGAGGGCTGATGGAGGCCAAAGCTCGATATGAGCTGTAGGGCCATCGAAGAAGAATACAAAGGTATTCCGATCCAGTGGGATTGGTTTGAAAATCTTTAGTTTTTTCTTAAAATATGCATCCAGGTCATAATTATAATATAGGTAGGTAATATCATATAATGAACTCAAATAAACCAACAGTCTCACACCAAGCAATATTATGATTTGATTGTGAGGTTGCGGTAGATCTACAGCGGTCGGAATCGAACGAAGGATCCCTCAATTGGAAGTCTAAAACTTTGCAATTATTTAACCAACGGCTTCAACTTGATAATCCTCTCTTTAAATAAACAAAGTAAATAAACTCAATTACTAGCGAAAAGGGAACGGGCAGAAGCTGAGCAAATCTTAAAAGTGAACCTGGAGCCAGAAAATTGATATCGAAGATGCTGAGTCCTAATCACTGTAATGTTATCAGCGATTTCGCAGGGGCGGAAGAAAAGGAAGTGTCGGACCAGAAAAGAAAATGACCGAAAACAGTGTTAGTGGTTAAGCCGAGAGGCAGGTTCAATACTGTGTAAGAGAAAAGAGGGCGGATTTAGTGTCCATGATGGATTTCTCCCCTTAAAATTAATAATAAATAGAAATATATTCTTTCATTTATCCTTATAATAAATAAAATTTCTGCAAAATCGAGGTAGGTTCATGCGTGTTTCTGCTAGTACAAAAACTACACAATACCGTTAAAGAAAAACAGAATTATTCATACTAAACGAAAGATGAAAGTGGAGTGAGTACAAACTGTTACGTACGTACTACGAAGAATAACAGGTCTGAACCTATTGTTGTTTGTATCTCTAAATGTGTTCACAAAGATGAATGTTTTCGTGTATATAGAAAAAGAAATAATAAGATAAATCCATATAGAATATACGGCATAAAAGCATAAAGAATGTACATACATAATTGTAGATTATCTATAGAAAAAATAATTTCATGAATCATCTTTGTGCGAATAAAATGTGTGAAAGGTGTATAAGGTTGTATTTGGGCTTATAACAAAAACCCAGATATATCTTTTTAAAAAAAAAAAAAATCTATCTATCAATGTATATTATCTCAGCATCTCCCACAAATGGACTAACTACTGTATGTAATAAAGACACAGATTGTCTTCTCTGTGCCATACAAATAAGGCATTTATGATTGGTGCCAGCAAACTTCGTTGCTAGTGAATTGAAGATATTAAATAAATGTCTTTTATATGATGTTTTGAGACTGGCATGAGAGGAGTGGAGGAGCTGTTTGGTGCTGCCCATGACATACAAAGTTTCTCCTGAGTGATCGTCAACATCGAGGGACCCGACAAGCTAATTGCTTGAAGGCAATATCTTCTATCTAACCAAAGTAATGTGTGATAATATAAAAATACTCTAATCTAGACATCTTCTTCAAGATGTAGATATATTTTAAATGCATAAAATAATTAAATCAACGCAGAGATTAAAAGCGAAACCTTAAACAAAAAGATTTCAAGCATAGTTTCACTTGATTTCTTATAACGCTTGCAATGAGAAAAAAGTAATCTTATCTACTGCTATGCCACTTAGTGGCGGTAGATACCTCATTTCCTCTCTGTCGCTTCTCAGACAAGTTTAAACCAAAGCCGAGACGGAAGCAACGCTGTGGTCTCACCACTTTGTTTATTTTTTAAAACTCTTAGAAAGTATGAAACAATACACGTTACGAAAAGTTAAAGTACGAATTATATTAATTCGGTCTAATCAATATTATGTGACATTCCATGATGATTTGGACTAGTGCGATTAGATCTGTTAAATGGCGTGACAGTCAGATGAACATACCTACTATTGCTTGCGTAAGGATTAAAATCTGGCATATCACAAAGGTTTTAGAACAAAGGTTAAGCTGAAGATAAACCCTGTAACTGGACTATAATGAAAGTGGATAAAAAGTGTTTTCATTTCGACCTCCCGTAACAACATTTCTGAATACTGGTATTGTGCAATAGGCGAGTTTATCGCAGAAGCGATATCTTCCAACTAACCCATAATATCTCTCGTGCATGGCATTAACAGTATAAGTCAAAAAAAATCGATTTTTACTTTTTGATGGAACCTTGTAGTATATCTCAAACTACACATGTGTAATCGATAACAAAAGTCAAATTGTAATTATAAGACCTTAAAAACAATATTTGTATTTAATAGTATATCTTATTTATTTTCAAACTCGTATAGCATTAAAAGTATATGTCGACTTATACTCTTAGTGACCAATCATTATGGTTAGTTTTCAACATTGTGAGTGGCATCAACAGTATAAGTCAACATGTACTATGAGCCGCGTGAATGTTTTTTTTTCTTACTACTTCGCTTATACTGTTGGTATCACGTGCTGTCTCTCTTATTCTTTTGTTGGCTTTCTTCCTAGCCAGAAACTGCCAAGAAAAATTATTAGTTCAGGACAAAAAACACAACATTCAAAGCTTTATCAAATGGGTCTTAAGGAATAGGACAAGGAGTTTGAAAATGCTTTTGTTTCTTGAACCCAGGAGCAAGGAAGTATTTGTAGGTAACGGAACCCTATAATGTACCAGGTTGTTAATCAAAGTTGGGTAGAAGTTATTGATCGGGCATTCGAAAAAAAATTTATCAAGGTCCTCCTCCTTCAGGCGGTCGCATAGAGGAGAACCAATAACGTGGATTCGGTAGAGATGCGATCTGGCAAAGCAATGAGCTAACTTCATTATACAGATCGTGGAGGTGTCAGCCTTACTCATTGAAATTTCCGAAAAATAAAAGTTTCGTGGACACATTGGGTTGGATTGAGGTATACTTTCTTCCTTTGAGTTGGCTGGTCTCTGACCACTCTGCCTGCCAGCACTGGATGAGATTTCGGCCGAATATCAAAGTGTAATCGGAGGCTGAGACAGTTTCCGATGGGTTAGGGAGGTTCGTTCCCAATATGGCCAATAGATATACTGCCTCATTGCCCGGGATACCACAGTTCACACGGGATCCAACCCAGTACCACCTCTCCACCCAAAATCTGAAGTTTATATAGGAGGTATCTAATATCTAAAGATAAAAGATCATCTGGTCGGGATAATGCTGGAGAGAGAACGGCCTGGAGGGAGAACGGACTGGAGGGAGAACGGACTGGAGAGCGTTTTGAGAGTCGCTGAGGAGAGTTTTAACCCTGTAATGGCGTATGGTCAGAGCCCTTATAGCCTCTCTAATAACAAGACATTCCGCTGAGAAGACTGACGACTCGTCTCTGTGCCTGAACATTTTATTGGTGTTATATTAAAAAAAGAAGCCAGCCCCCCCTATACGCTCTTTGTCACTTTTCGAACTGTCTGTATAGATAGGTGCCAGTAGTGCCAATCGGAATCAAAAATCGATTTAAAAATATGAGGTGCAAATATGCCGTTACTGACACCTAGTTGAGAGCAACTTTCGGTTTAAAATTTAGTGTGGGAAATGACAAATAGTATACAATAAGAACTGTGTAGCTCTCCAACAAGGGAGTTTTAATTTTTCTATAGCTGGTAACAAGAGGTGGTGGATCTTTACCCCTCCATACCGGTAAATGAGTTACCAAGTATGAGAGGAGATGAAGTTTGAGTGACAGAGGGTAATCAATAAAGGGTAATTAATAAAACGCAGGATTTTGACTAAAAACCTGTTACACATAAGATGTCTGCACAGTCCAAGTGGGGGATCTGCAGCCTCCACCTGTAATGCGTTGATAGGGGAGGATTATCCGTAATTAACGGAAGAGACGGAGACCGGATCCGGTCTCAACAAGTTTTCTTGAAGGTTGGGGTTATTAAAAAGGATCCAAAGTCCAAATGGCTGCAGATAAATGCTGTATAAAAGATTTTCTGAGTCGCGGGGTGGCAACCTCACCAGACCCTGGAGACGGCTCTCATGATGTTGAGGCCGGTCTGACATTTGTGGTGTATGAGTTCAATGAATGAGGTCCATCAAATACCAGTGACCAATGTGACCTCCAGGAATCTTATTTCGTTAAAAGAATTAATCAACCGTTGGTCAAATCAAAATTTCAGGTAGACTAGACGGAGTTTTCTGGAGAATACTATAACATAACATAACATAACATAACACGTATAGACAATTCACACAGACCGAGCTAGTCCCAAACTAAGATATGAATCTTGTATTATGGGTACTAACACGGCGATACACATATACAATGCACTAAACACATAAACATGTAACACCCAGACCCAGGACAATCTGAAAAAGGTCATTCTTCATTTTGCCCTGGCCGGGAATCGAACCCGGGACCTCGTGACTCAAAGGCAAGTGCGTTAGCCTCCGCGCCACACCGGTCGTCATGTTTGCCACTATGCTTTTGCACTTCTGGAAGGAAGCATTAAGGCCATGTTCCGACAACAACTCTGATTGCAAGGAAACCTGGAAGTTGTCCATGGATTTATCGAAGCAATATACAAACAAATCATCCGCAGATTTCAAAATTTGGACATCTGTAGATATTGACTGATAGACATCATGCGTGTACAAGTTGAATAGAATGGGTGAGAACACTGAGCCTTGCGGCAATCACCTGTGAATGGTTTTTCTAATAGGAGGGTGATTGCGGGTTCTGTTCACGTCCGGATAGGGTAGAAGGAATGTCCAATTGATCAAGCTTTGCACATAGTATAAAAATAATAACATTATCGAAAGCACTATTGATGTCCAAGCATACACCTCCCAAGAGCTTCCTCCTCGATAACGATACGTGAACATCTGTGACCAAAATAGCTACGCTGTCCAGGACTCCCATTCTCTTCCTGAAATTGGATAACCAAGATGGCTGCTTCCTGTTACCTTCTATGAATCAATCTAGTCGATTTTTCAACATGTGTTCTGTATTTTTGGCTATTGCTGAGGAGAGTGCAATTGGTCGATATGATTGGCCCAGGTTTGGGTCAGTCTCTGCTTTCAAGATTGGAATAATGATCTGAGTTTTCCTCGAGCAAGATATATTGCCTATGATGAAAATATTTTTAATAATGTTAAGTAAATATTCTAGAGAAACTCTTTGTATAAGGCTATACGTTATTCCATCGATTCCTGGGGATGTATCTGTAACGCAGTTCAGGACCAGCTTTAGTTCCTTGTCATTAAACTTTTTGTCAATTTCTCCAAGAGCAAAGTGGGAATAGAATTGAGATATTTCATTATGTTTTGGCACTGACTCTTCAGGGCCCTTCTGGGCAAGTCTGTCTGCGAATTTAAGGATCCATTTGTCTGAGGATGGATGAAGTATAGGAGAGCTGCAACCCTGGAAGATGGTAACATCAGTTGGGAGACAAAATATGAAAATAGTTTCCTAAACACTCACAGTGGATAATGAGAAACCACCATGGAAACTTGCAATCTATACCATTACAAAGCGAAGTACCTATGTTTTTTAGTCTTCCAAAGAAGTGTCTGTTTTTATGAAATTGGATGATTTTTAATATTATTTTTAGAGCTAGCCTATGAAAAAGTTGCATTTAGTAGTATACGTCACAAACAAATTACCAACACAACTGACATCAACAGTATATGTAAGAATCTAACAGTATATGTCACTGAAACCAGATACCAACACAACTGACATCAACAGTATATGTAAGAATCTAATAGTATATGTCATTTTTATATCAGAATCTATGAGTACAAGTCAATTTAATCCTTTATTTAAGTTATTTTTAAACTTTTGTATACACAGTAACAAAATAATACACATTTTACATTGAAATTGTAAATTTCACGTCTTTATATCAATATTTGACTTCAGAAGCTTATTTTAAAAACTTTAAAATGCTCTCCTGTAAAATGTTGAAATTTGACTTATACTGTTAATGCCATGCACGAGAGATATAATACCCAAAAGACATTTACAAGATCGTCATTATTATAAATTGAGAATCTCAGATCCATAAAGGTATCCACGTCAGAAGTTACATAATTATTATATTGTATTACGTAAGGGCAAATAATACCCATTTTCGAATAAAATGCAACCTTCGGTGAAGTTTCGGACATTGATATAAATAAAATTCTCACTCTGTTCTTCTCAAACAATAGTGAGAAAAACCTTCAAGTTAAGCGGAACAAACTTACTTTAGTTTCTTTGACATTGTTGTTTTTCATCCCTTTTTTGATACACGGCTAAGTTATTCCAAGTTGTGTATTGTATTCTATCCCATTCGGGCAAATACTTTCTTTATTTTCGTCTTTTCTTGTAATCTTTGTGATTAGAAAAAATACTTTGATTTTTCCCTAACCATAGACAAATAGAAAAAGTCTTTTGATTTTTTACTCTTACTCTTTGACCATAAAGAAGTCTTTTTTTAATTCAACGAAAACAACCATACTGATTAAAATAATTATTTTAACACACCTTGTAATCAAAAATAATCTCCAACTATCTATTCCAACTTCTACCCGTCATTTTCTATAAAATGGGTCACTTGAGACTCACCGCGTATTTTGAACACATAGCTCGTCCTCTCTGCGCCATAAAAAGAAGCATTCAGGATAAATTTTTCAATATAAATTTAAATATTTTTATATATTTGATGTAAAAATTGTTTATGTCGTACATTTAAAAAAAAGGCTTTCGCCGGGAATGGGTAAATAAATAAATGGCATACCACTTTGTTATTTTGTATATTATATTAAATGTTTCATTATCACTCACCCCTCAACGCTACTTCCACGGAAGCACACGGCAGAAACCCACTTCCTACATTCAAAGCGACTTTCCGTTAATTAAGTCACCTGTTCCCGTGACATTCCAAGCGTTCTGATACCGTTGAGAAAAAAAACGGTGTTGTACATAAGGGAGACTTCCAAGCAGTCGATAAGTTTGTCGAAGAAGGATATCGACGGGCTCTTTTTAGCGTAATTTAAATTAATGTAACAAATAAACATAATAATTCAAGTTTAAATATTTAATTTAAAAATAATTTTAAGTTAAAATGACTTTAAAAACACTGTATAATTTCCAAATTAAATTTATTCACCTCAAACGTTTTCGCCAAGGCTTCTACTTGGCATCATGAGGAGGACTCCTCCTGATGATGCCAAGATGAGGAGTCCTCCTGATGATGCCAAGTAGAAGCCTTGGCGAAAACGTTTGAGGTGAATAAATTTAATTTGGAAATTATACAGTGTTTTTAAATTCATTTTAATTATAATGAATTTCCAGTGTTAACACAAAAACATTTGATTTATTAAATAATTTTAAGATATTTAAAGAACACAATATGTCAAAATCTATCGTACCAAGGCAGACTGAGTCAGTTTTTAACTTTGCTTTGTCTCAACGCTTTAAAAATTACTTGATTTTATTTTCTTATTTTGCTTATTTCTCTAACTCTAAATATTTATTCAATCCTATGACACAACACACACGCTCAAACACACACACACATACATCCAAAAAACACTAAATTTATATATTTGATTACGAAAAAAAAATATGCACACCTATTTTCAATTCTACAAATATTTATTTCGAATTGTTTAACTATTAAAGGGAACAAAAACAACGTATGTCTTTAATAACAGTGTGATTATTATTATATAGTATATTTCACTTTCTGTTGTGTTTTTAAAGCATAATAATATAAATATAACAAAATTACAAAAATGACAATGTCTCGAATACAAGACACTTCTACTTGTTGAGTTATGGAACTGTACAGTCAATAATATGTATTAAGTAACCGTACGATATAGTGATGTGAGAAGAGAAAATTCTCCAGAGAAATTTCTCGAGAACGAGAAATTTCTCCGAGAATTTCTCCTTTGATGGAAGAGAAATTTCTCTCCATAATTTTTCTTAGTGGTATTATAACCTTTGGCCCAATACACTTCGCAGCCAACCTTATTGATCCAAAAATTTGTGGGGCTGATTAAGGCCCAAATCAGAGGTTATTAACACTTTTTTTTCCATGTACGTACCTGCAATTTTTTTTAAAATTAAATAAGGGTATGTGGGGTGACAAATATCAAGATTTTTCATCAGTTACTAGCACTTTTTCTATGTAGGTACCTAACATTTTTTTGTTTCCATAATTAATTGTAGCCATATTGGTGATAAATTGTCTCAACATTTGTACATTGTTATTATTGATTGAATGAAGTATTTTTTATAATTATACTGTTAAATAAAAAATAAAAAAAATTCTCGAAAAATTCTCTACTTCGAGAAATTTACCGAGAAATTTCTCGGTAAATTTCTAGATAATTATTTCTTGAGAATTCCACAACACTAGTACGATATAATATGTAGGTAAGAGTACATATTAAAACAATACAATAATGCGTTACTCCTCTGTGAATCAATAGCAAGTACCATACGAGAAAATTATGTATAACCAGTACTGCAAGAAATACTAGAGGTAATATAAATTAAAACTTGGGCGTATTCTCTACAACCAGGTTGATCCTTTTCATTTCCTAGATCCAAATATAATTTTAAATCCGAAGCATGGGAAGGCCACCATTAAAAAAGATAGACAAAAGAGTTGATTATTATATTGATGAACAATGAATGCAGACAGCTTGGTATCAAAGAAAATTGAAAGAAATGGAAGAGACCTTGGTTCAGGAGTAGACGGATAGGCTTAGCACATGAAGAAGAAACGTAGACATACACTTACTTTCCAGCCTCGGTGTGCTACTAATAATCTGTAAAGTGCATTTATACGTCTATAATGCTATAGGTACTTATGCGTTTTTTTTGTGAACAATATTGATATCTTTGATGCAACTTCAAGGAAACGGTTTCTAGATCCCTGGCCAATCTCATCGTGCAAAAAACAGAGGTTTTCACTCCATTTTTTTCTTTACCTTCTCTCTTTATTGTCCTTCCTCTTTTTCATTCTTTATGCACTTTAAATAACAGTCGATAATTTATATTCCATTGCAGAGCACACTGTGTAAATAATATAATATTCTCGCTGTATGTATAAAAGGTAATGTAGTATGTATATAATTTTGGTAGACTAAACTTTACTAGCTTTTGCTTTCTGCGACAATGATATTTGTTGTCATATGAAAGAAACACACAGTTTTAAACGTTAAACTGTATGTTTCCAAAACAATACAATACAAAATAAAATAATACAGAAAACCTGAAAAAAAGAGGCTAAGATAAATAGTTTCTCTGATGAGAAATAAGTAGGTTATATTTCTTGAAACAGAAAAGAATGCAGACGTTTCGAAGACGCCTACATATTATTTCAGTAGATTAGTAGGTTAGTATAAGTCAAGACAGAAAAGAATGCAGAAGTTTTGAAGAGGTCTACATATTATTGCAGTACATACATAAGTAGAGGAGAGATAAAGACAAGAAACATGTTGATAAACTGGGAAGAAGAAGACTATTTTAACCAAATCAAGATCTAAGTCGCTTAAAAAAAGTATAAATATTATGGAAAACAGAGTTAAAAACCCAGAGGAAGATAAGATGGACAAATCAAGTAAAGCAATGCACAGGGTAAAAGATTTTTCAGGGAATCATAGCACTCAAAAAGGAGGTAAACTATGAGCAAAACTATTTTAAACGAAGCAGCCTGTAGCAAGAGACTGGTATGTATGTACGTAGATGTATATTTTATAAAACCCCTTGAAGAGATATAACTAGACACGGTACTTTACTAAGACTTACCTACTTCAGAAAAGGGTGATTGTTCTTCGAGACGACGACATGAGCCATTCGTCAAACTACATCTCGAACTTATCCATCCTTACATGCCAGAGATATATTCAATCAATGTACTACTATCAATATGAAATGATATATTATGCACCTATAAGATACATACAGTAATGCCACGTTGAACAGTGGAAATGTTGATTTATTTTTCACTCAATTCCTTACAACAGCATCACGATTTTTCCTATAAAGTAAGGAAGCCAGCAGACCAGCTGCATGTTTTAAATGTGCAAGCTTAATATTTTTTTAAATACTGCATTCAGGATGGGTAACAAACCTCATAATTGAATTTGAGATGTAAAATGTCTTCAATATTTTTCGAACACCTGGCTTTTGAAGTACACTCGAAAACATGAGCAAAATGTAGTAGAGCAATTCATTGCCGGGTGCTCCAAGGCTCATATAACTTCTTCAACTATTTCTACACCATCACGGCATATCCCACAAATGGAGAAGCCAGCAGACCAGCTGCGTTAAATAAACATACAAGATGTCCGTTCCATACCAAAAAAATTTGAGTATGACAGTCTGTCTGTTGACTGAATTTGAGATGAAAAATGTCTCTTTTTTTTCGAACACCAGCCACTTGCAAGACATTCGAAAACTTGAGGAAAATAGCGGGCGATCAATTCATTGCCGGGTGTTCGAAAACAAGTCCGAATAACTTAAATTAATATTTTCAATTTTATATGTGGTTTTATACGAAGAAAACTATAATTTATTTTGATTCCCTTAAATGATTTGATTCAGTTTATTGGATGACATAGGAACCGACATTTCTGTTACGTTCATGGGTGAGGGACGGTGAAACCTTCGATGTGATTTTCGTTAAAAGTAGCGATTAAACGAATGTTTACATATTGATGAAACGTAAAACCTTACATACATATTCATCTCGTTCATACCATGCATTTGAACACAACATGAGAATGTAACCAACCTGAACGCCGATATACAATGGATGTTGCAAGATTGCGAAGTATGCGTAGGTACCTACCTATATTGTATAGGAATACAAACACCGTAGAAATATTTTAATCCGCGTGTCATATATATATATTCGTTATAGACACTATTGCAACTATTTGGCTGCCTTTGTGGCGTGAAGGTAACGCTCTTGCCTTTGAGTCACGAAGTCCCGGTTTCGATTCCCACCCAGGGCAAAGTGAAGAATGACCTTTTTCAAATTGTCCTGGGTCTGGGTGTTATAATATATGTGTTAACGGTGCTAGTACCCATAATACAAGATTGATACTAGTTTGAGACTAACACGATCTGTGCGAATTGTCTACGCAAAATAAATAAAAATATTCATGTCAGAGTTCATGTTCTTCTTCACTTGGCCAATATAGGTGTCTCTTGGTCGGCCTCTACCATTTCTGCCTTCGGTCTTACCCTCCGCGATGGTAATGAGCAGAGATCTGTGTGTCTGATGTTGTGGCCAATCCAGTAAGCACACTAACTTAATACAATTTACATAAATACGTATTATCACTCCCCCTGTGGAGTACCCGGCAAAAAATTGATCTCCCACTCTCTTCCGAAAGTCTTTGATTGTCTTGTAACAGGCAGGTGTTCGATTAAAGAAAGATTTTTTTTTTACACCTTACACAAAAATTTTACACCTTAAATTCAGCGATGAGGTTTCCCATCCATTTTAAATGTCTAAATTTTATGTTGGCATGGAGAGGACAGCTTACATGTTTATTAGATGAGATAGTAATAGTAGCAGAAGTATCATACTGAAAAAAATAATATTTTGCGTCTTTTCGGCAAACGGGTTGTTCAAACGCGTCGATATTTTAAAAACAAATCATCTGCATACTGTCGCGATTTTGTAGAAATTTTGCATATTATGTTACACGCACTGTGTTGTCTCATTCTGATGTTTATTTCTAAGCGAAGCCGGGTTTTGTAACCGGTATTAAAAATAATAAAAGTACTTGAAGACTATATCCATCGATCTTACAGAGACTCACAACAATAATATATTATGTATAGGTTGGTATGCTATGTATGTATGTATGTATCTTGCGGACATGCAAACTCAACAAGGAACATTTCAATATATAAGTATGTGAACAATGACCATGGATCAAGTACCTAGCTTTCATTTTATCATTATTATTATAAGTTACTAGCTCATTTTGATCGGTGCCTATGATAAACTTTTGTAAAAATCCTAACAGTAGGTGCAGAAGAACCTACTAGACGATATTTATTTCAAATTTGCAAGAAGTTGTAGACTAATTATTATAAAGAAAATGTATTATCAACTTGTGTAATTGATTAAAGAAAACCAACACAAAAAACTATCTCATCTGAGTTTGGGACTAGCCCGAGATGCGTAAATTGTTCATATGTATGTATGTTACGCTATATATGTTAAGTTACAATCTATTGGATTGGTCTGCAACGAGTTTGAATTTGCTTCTCCATTCCTCCCTATTTTCTGCTTGTCTCTTTTATTTTACGTAAATTGATGCTACTTTAAAAGTATGCTTATTACCTATATAATATAAAGAAGTGAATCTAGATGTCATATTTAATGAGAATTTCAACAAAGTTTTCATTTTTTTTTTTACTGGTGCAGACACAACGCGCAGAGATAAAACAAACTAAATACCAATGCAATTGTCTAAAATCTAATGATTTTAAGTGGTGCGTGAGAGAAGCGTCCTAAATGTAACGAATTGACTCTAGGCTGACTGTCCGTGTACAATGAAAGTAGTTAACATACAGAGAAACCTTGAAAATTTGTTTGACCACAAGATGAAATAGGTTCGTATTCCTCAAGTACCAACATATATAATATGGAAAGGTATAAGTGCAGACTTATAAAGCATTATTACCAACCAAACGGCTATTATTATTAAATACATCACAAGATCAACTTGCTGACTGACTGACAATCAAACGGAATGAGAGAATATTGTTGGCTGAGCTGAATGTATGTATGTAAGATGGATGATGGAAACATTGGACATAGGACACTTCATCGCCCGGATCCGATGCAATTGTGATTGTTTTATTATTATTATTGTGGTTATTGTTATAAAGGCGAAGACTGACTGAAGATCAAGACGTGGAGTCTGACTCCATTTTCACGGTTTAACTTTTTAAAGATTGAAATTATGAAGATGAGCTTGTGATTAAGGATTAAGGTCGATTAAAAGATATCTTTAATCCGGCAGCAACAAGGTTTACAGAAAAAACAGGTCTATTTTATTCTCTTGATCAAAGAATTTGAATTATCTCAAATATTTCAAAAGAATATTGTCTCGAGTAAAGAGTATTTCTTCGAATTAAGAAAGTCTGTACTCTTCAATTATATTAAGAATTCCAATTTATTCAATGAAGATTGTTTCCTTGTTTTGAGAATTTTAATTCATTAATAACGATATATCTTCTCAAATTGAGAAAAAATATTTGTTTTTAGTTTTCTTTTTATTTTTTTACGAAGAAAAAAATCTTCTTAGGTCGAGAAAATAATTATTTCGTTTATACAAAATTTATGTTTCTTTAGACGATTCAAGACTGAAGACGTATTTTCCTGACTATATATTGCTATTTTTAAGGGTTTTCAAACTGTTAGTTAACAATGTTACACGATATTTATGAATCGCAATGAGTTCATAGTTAAAACTACCAAAGGCATCAAAATATTAAATCGTTTCAAAGGACTTGTAACATGTTTTTCTATATTGCATGTGATAAAAATAGGATACGCCCTCTCGGTACCTCAAAAATAAACACTCCGAATGGTTAAATGTTTAAAAATCTCCTCATCGTTTGTTAAATATGTAAAATATCTAATTGTAGAAGCTCTTTTATTTGAAGATTACCATACTACTCAGAAGTGAATTCAAAAATCTTAATCGCATAAAAGGAGGTAGTATCATTTATCAGCAACAATGTATGCGATTTCAATAGACATTTAATCTCATTGATCCTTGATCGATTCAGATTCAATATTCAAATAAGATAAATAAATAAAATGATGATGTGAAATAAATCGTCGGCGGATACATAAAACCTCCCATGTGTCATTTTTTTTCAAAAATGAAATATTTATAACAAATATTATTCATAATATTATTCGTCCATCGAAAGAAAATGTATGGACCAGTGAAATAAGGGGAAGAGTGGCGCATCCGGCACAGCAACGAACTGCATAATATATTATACCAGGCTCCTAGGATCTCACACCATATTATGAGACTCTTCAGGTTGAGATGGGTTCGGCATATACAGAGAATGACCAACACGAAGACGAAATTAGAAAAGATCCGTCGAAAAGTGGGAATGCTCAGACTGAAATAGGAGGACGAATTAGAAAGGATGTGGTGCAACTTCTCCAGGTGGCGAATTGGAAGTCGGTCGCCGATGACAGGGGGGTTGGAGGCGAATTTTGCGGGAGGCCAAGGCTCGATATGAGCTGTTGCGCCATCGGAGTGAGAGAGATTCGTTCATTTACCGATGAAATAACCTATACACCTCAGTGTATTCACAGAAAAAGATATTGAGAGAAATTCAATACTTTACTTCAGTGTTTCCCAAACTATGGGTCGCGACCCACCGGTGGGTCGAGAGCGAATAGTGGGCCCTGAGCATTAAGTAGTTCCATGACTCGCTACTAGAGAATCTGAGTATTACCAATATATATGACCTCTTTTCTCTAAGACAGCAAACAGGTGGGTCCCAAGATTGGAAATTTTTGTTAGATGGGTCGGAGTCCAGTCAACTTTGGGAACCACTGCTTTACGTGATGCTTTTTATGGATAATTCTTGAAAACTCGCATGTAGGTACCTAAAAAACTAATTCGGCGAAATTTTCGAATCAATGCTTAGAAATTCAATTCACTAAATAATTTTCGAGACACCTTCCACGAAACGAATTCGAAACATACAAAATCTCATCCAACACAATATATTTTTTCATTTCCTGTAAAATCTTGAATAACGCACATAGGAGGTTTCATAAATCCATCGACGAAATGCGATGTGTCGAGGTTGGGTTAGGTTTTAATACAATGTAGTATATATTATAGACAATTCCATTGCATATATTTATATGATACGGTATTATTGCTCTGAAAAAATGTACATGCACTTTTATTTATTTGTCAATAAACAATGCATGGGCGATAATATCCATCGGTACACGTATTTTGTTTGAAAAACTGGTAGCAACATTGGAAAATACATTGAAATATACTGAAAAAGAAAAACACACCATTTTTTAACGAACACTTTATTTATTTCCACATAAACTTTAACGAAAGTTATAAAGTTTTCGGAATCAACGTCCCATATTTAGTAACTATTATTGCTTAATAATATACGGGGTATTAAATATATATATTAAACCTTTGTTAAATTATGTACATATATACAGCGTTCCTATAAGAACGGCATCAGAGCGCTGGGAACGTCGTGGGATGAGGTTACACAATCGGCGCAGAGTCGCTCTGAATGGAGGAGGCTGGTTTCTGCCTTGTGCTCCCGAGAGGCGCGTTTAGGGCAATGATTATGATGAAGCAGTGAGTATTTTTTTAAAATCCATAGAAGAAATAAACAGTGTTTTTTTTTAATTCAAAATGTTTCAGTTTCAATATTAAAATGAAATTCCACAGTGCTAATCACTAACCCTTGGAAAAAATAAAAAGGAAACCAAATTTCTCTATTCTTTTGCTACGCAAGTATGGAATGAAATTGTGGAGTACTAGATGAGTGGGTTAAGAGATTAAGTGTTGTGAGAAGAATGATACAGAATTAGGTGATATGGTTTTATCATCGTGTTCATTAAATGACAAATGAAAGATTAACAACGAAATCGTGTCTCTGAAAATGGGGGACAAAAAACGCGGGTGTCCGAAAAATACGTGACTGCTGTACCCAGAGACAAAATAACAATTAGCTGGACTGATCAGACCAAGAAGGCTGCAACTCCATCAATTTACAATGCGGTACATCTGGCTAGCAACAGAAGAGGCGCTGAGCTGTACGGATGAATTATAATTAGGGATATGAGTTTTAAAAATGTTAAACTAAAACACTGTTTAATTTTCACGTATGATTATTTAGTCAATTATTAATGACTAAATGCTAATTGCTGAGCGCTTTCGCCTTGCGGCATCTTCAGGGCAAGAGTTACTTAAAAACGAAAGCGCTCGGCAATTAGCATTTAGTCATTAATAATTGACTAAATAAGCATACGTGAAAATTAAACAGTGTTTTAGTTTAACATTTTTAAAATTCATATTAAAATGAATTTTCACAACGTTAACCACCTACTTTAAATTTTATATAATTAGGGAGTTTTTTTACTAACCATTTGTTGATGTGTGGTCAAATGTCAAGGCGAAAAACAAATGAACTGGATACATACCTGAAAGAGAAGAAAAAACAAGAAATTAGCATATTATTACCAAAAGATACAATAAAAAATTACAATAAATAAAAACAATATAACAACAACAAAAAATAAGTAAGTAGTATAATGTTACCAAAACATACAGTGAAATACATTTTAACAAAAGATAGTACGTAACAAAGTTCTACATGTATTTTAGCAATAATTTTAATAGCATTAATACTTGCTAATTAATTGTTTATTTCAATTGAATTAATTTGTTAATACGTGCATTACAACAAACAATTATCAGCCAATACAATAAATTAAATCGTTTTCCCAATAATATTATAAGCCGGATAATTATTTAGTATGTAGCTAAAATATTGTTGGCAATCAAAATGCCAATATTAAAATATTAATTGTAATTAATTATGTTTGCACCTGAGTAACAATAAATGAGATATTATGATAAATATTGTGTTAAATGTTTTATAGTCGAGACGGACAAAAACTTAAATTTATGCATTATAAACCCTAGAGATGTATTTCTTTTCATTTTTCAATATAACTCCCACACTTTTCATTCACAAATAAGAACGTCTTCACAGCGTTAAAAAAAAGACACTTTTCTAAACTGTGACATGATTTAAAATGTCAGACAACTTCTAAATTAATTACAAAAAGTGACACGTGAATTGAAAGAAGTAATTTTATTTATTTAATAATTTAGATTATTAAAAATAGTGAAAGGCCGTGTAAAGAACGTTAAGTTTTTTTGATTTTACTTATAATAATAAATAGGTGAAAGGGTCCAATACAAATTGTCCCTAACAGTCTACAAGGCTTTGAATAATATGACCCCTCAGTCACTTTCTGAGCTCTGCGTTCTCAAAACACCTGCAAGTAGACCCCTACGACTAGCAAAGACATCCATCAATATGCTGGACGAAATCAAAAGAGCAAACAAGGCTTTTAGAGTCGCTGGACCATACTCCCCGAGGACCTTTGTAAAAACCAATCAATAATAATGTTTATTTTTTTAAAAGATATATCTGGGTTTTGTTATAAACCCAAATTCAACCTTATACACATTTCACAGTAAGCTACTAAAAGCTTGTAACGTGAAAGGGGAGTTTGCCGGCACCTGGTATCGAACCACGGACTCCTTGATCACGAAGCCGAGACTCTACCTCCAGGCTACCGACGAACTCAATGTTTAGGTGCAAGTTGAAGACATAGCTCTTCCAACATAGTTTCCCGCACCTTTGAGATGGATTAAACGGCGCCAAACAAAAATACATTCAATAAATTTATTAAATAAATATAAAGTGATTTACTTTTTTTCAGTTCAGATAAACATTATATTTCATAAAATAAATAAGTGTTAATGTAGAACGAGCGTGAAATATAGAGAACACGTGTTTGTCTAAACATCCTTAGATTTAAACGATAGTAAACTTGTGTATTGTGTCAAAAAATCGAGAAATGAATAATACGAAATTATGATTAATTGTCACAACAGACATTCTTTCATTTAACAACTTGGCAGCAAGATATTTTTACGAGTAGTTAAAAATATAATTGTAGAATATTGTAGGTAGTTAAAATATCCGCGAGCAGCCGGCAAAGAATTTGTCTCTCACTCTTTTTCGTAAGTTTTCGAGTGTCCTGTAAAGGCAGATAGATGTTCGAAATGATTAAAACACTTTACATCATTAATTCAGCGATGAGGTGTGACACCCGTCCTGAATGTCATTTTTTTCTGTTAGCACAGAGAGGACAGTTTGTGTGTTTATTATACGCTGTTAGTTCATAGGGTATTCTTCTTTGCAGGGATATCTTTGATTTAGACAAAAAGTGCTTTAAAAATAACAACAAATTCATAAAAAAAAACTGTACCACTCATGACTTAGGGCCAATATTATAAAAGTCCGTTAGCTCAAGTTATTTTAATATGGTGCAAATTTTGATATAACTACTCGTTTTTCAGCATTATAAACATCCGTTGATATTATTTCAGTAAAATATTACCATCGGCTTTAACTGGGATTAGTTTCGACGACTAGCATTGCTGTCTCACTATTTGCCTGAAGAGAGAAAGAAATAACAATAGATGAATCTACGCGTACGTGTTTTGTTAGGATATATTCTCATAGCATCGCTGTCATTTCCTCATTTGTTTTGTGTAAATTATGAGATTGTTGGGTGAAGTTTTTATGAATGGGGAGCAGGTAGATAAAAGGGACAGGCAAGATCTTATATGACCACCGGTTGAAAACAATGGGTACAGTAGGCAAAAATATTTCTTTTTAACGAATTGTCAAAATAGTTTTATAATGCAGTATCTAGTAGAATGTACGAACAGATCGCCATCCGTTCGTAAAGTGTCGACATACTTACGAATATTGGGTTCCTCGTTTATAATTTCGGCCCTTAGTGAATAAACATCAAGAAGTTTCAAAAGATAGAGAGGCATTTTTTGAAATGATCGTCGAGGTAAGAAGAATCTAATATAGCACGAGAAGAGGTCATTAAGCCAAAGTATAAGAACGTTTAAGAGACTATAGAATAAGTATTTTGATTGTTAATTAAATAAGTTTACTTAAAATTAATTACTCACTAAAAAGTTTATTAAAGTGAAGAAGAGTGATGTTGGACAGACATCAAACTAAAAGTTTATTCACGCCCAAAGGAGAAGAGCAGCAACAAAAAATTAAATCAATTTTAATGTACACACAAACTTTGGTAAAATAAACTCAGTGTAAAACAATTAATTTAAACTATCGCGTGTAACATAAATTTATAAAGTAAATAAGAAATTGGGCAATACTTTTTTAATAAGTTTGTCTACAAAGGCTATCAGACCAACTGTTTAATATAAAAATGTGAGCGGATGCCTGATGACAGTCTAGTCTAGTCAGCTAGACTTGATCATTCGGTCGAGAGTCCAGGGCTGGTGGCAACTAGTCTTGAACTTTCAGTAGAGAGTCCAGGATTCAATACCTTCCGCTGGAAGTAAGGTAGCCAACGGATCGAAATCTTTGAACCAATAAAATTGATAACGAACTGGCAAGTCGAAAAATGTCTCTCATGTGATCAAAAAAAATTTAGTAGATAAAATGTTGAAATAACTTTATTTGTCGGATATTTCAGATATTTATTTATCCGTTAAGGTGACAATTTATTTATATTTCAACTCTCTCTAGTCTGTCAGCACTACTATGCCAGCGTTGGCATCTCCGACCCTACCACATCAGTGGGCAGAAACAAATAGTAGATAGAAAATACTTGCTTCAATTTACCTTATATATTAATAATTATTATCATAACGTCGTTGCATATTCAAAAAGGGACATGTGAATTCATAAATATTTTGACATTTCTAGAATAAACTGCTTATAATGACATCATAACCATTTTATAAAGTGATTCTTAGTATCAAATATTAAAATTCAATACTTGAAGAATAATATCACATGCCAATAAAAAGTCCAAACTACAATTTTAATGCCTAAATAAAAATGTGCGCACATGTCTCTTTTTGAATATGCAACGACGATAAACGGTTTTTAGTTTTGTACCTCTGGGTTAGTTGGAAGAGATGCCTTTGTGATAAACTCGCCCTCTGTATATTGATTGTATCTAACTTGAATGTATACCTTTTATGTAATTGTTTGTAACTAATGTACAGTAAAAAATGAATAAATAAATCAAAATAAACGTGCCGTTTAACGATACCAGCCTTAAACATAATACACAACAACTCACAAAAAAGATTGGGAGGCCTGTTCTTTATCGGGAACTCAACGGGACAAAAATAATAATACAAAACACTGCAGTTTAAAACCTATTGAAACAATGAGTGTTGTAACATAGATAGTATAACTCAGTCAGGACCAACGTTAGCTAGAAGATTAATTTGATCATGTGTTTTTGTATGCATGTGCTTTTACAATAATTATAAAATGTATGTAAATACACTTCGCAGTAGACTGTGTTTTAATAATATTATGAACTCTTTATATGTATGTATTTATGTTGTCCTAGTATATCAGCTGATCCTCTTGGCTAATAATATCCATTAAGGTTGTTATGCAAATAACATTATATTATTATGTACATTTTCTGCTGTATATAAAGACGCCTCAAATATTCGCTAACTTTCGGTTAATTAGCTTGTCCGATTCAAATTTACGATTCAATTGGAGTTTAAAATAAATACTTGATGATCAAGCGCTACTTACTCCTTTATTTGCATACAACTTTCGCTTCCGTCACTGTAATACAATTCTTCATGCATGTTCTACTATTCAATGTGCTCAACACGTCGCTACCTTAATGCAGAACTAGCCTAAGTTGAAATTTTGGTCAAACTGAGTTAAGTATTAAGAAACAAGAAATGATAATAATCGATATGAGATAATTTAACGAATGAGAGTTATTAGATTCCTTAATAATAATGCTTGTCAAAATTAACTTTAGAATAATTTATTTTTAATATTTTTTAATTATTACAAAAACAAAGCTGCTACTTTGAAAAAATTAACCAAAAACACTAGTCCAAAAAAAAATTATCTACTAGTTTTGCATTAAGGTAGCGACGTGTCTGTGTAATGTAGATAATTGCTTAAATAATCCAGCCCTTTGATTCTCGGACGTCCACGTCACACCATTCCTCTCAACAATGTATACTTTCTTGGTCATTCTTCTCAAATGTCCAAACCACCGTAGTTTATTCACTTTCTTTCTTGTTATTACCTCAAATTCAGATTTCAATCCAAACCCTTATCGTGTAAAACAATTACTCACTCTATATCTCGGATTTAGATCACCATTCTTCTCAATGATATCATTTCTATCATTTCCATCGTTCTTCAAAAAACATCCCTTTAAAAACTCACCCTGAAGTCAACAAGTCAATCGCCTTGGGTGAGTTTTGGCATCTCTGTATGGTAGTTTTTAACCCTAGGTTTCGGCGAACGTGCTGCCGCCATCTTAAGTAACTTCACACTCCTAAAGATGGCGCCGAAAGCTAGAGTGAAAAACTACTATACGGATATTCCAAAATCCACCGAATATGATGTTAAAGACCGTGAAAACCTAAAGAGTTATAAGTCAATCACCGGATATCTATTATCTTATATTTATTTGGTCAGATCGCTATCCTTTTCATCCCTAACGTACCAACCTACATATTATTCTATAATGTTCTTATCTGGTAACAGTATGAAAAACTAATTAATTCGTATGTCTACTTGTAGTAGGAATTAGGTAGAAAACAGTTTAATATTAAAGTTAGATTAACTAACAACATCACTAACAAACTCCTCTACTGACGAAAGTATTTGATTAATGATTAAATTGATTAAATTTATATATCCGATAGTTTACCACAGTTTTTATTAAGAGGAATGAATTATTGGAAACATAAGGAAGATAAAGTCGATATTTTCAACCGACGATTCTTGGTGAAAATTCATGTTAAATTATTATAAATGGAACACTTATTTAGTACTCCCACTGTAACTTTATTGGTCGCGAGCCGGCTTTCAAGAGCTTCCGCTCTCATCATCAGACTGGTGTAAATTTTAATAAACATCCATTTCATTTATTCGTGATATATTCATTAATTCATTTAGTATAATATTTTAGTTTTAATTCACACGGTTGGTTGGAAGACATGAAGCATACGATAAGCTCGCTTTTTGGTGCCAGCCAAACCTAAAAACTAAAAGTATAATAAAAATAAAACTAAGATACATAACGAATTGCTTTAAAATTCATTCCTTTTCATAAACCATTACGATTTCTCTTCATTCATAATTTTCTTTTTGTACCATGTCAGGTCCCCTCGATGTCGGCGATCACAAGAGCGAATGCCTCCCTGTCTCCCGCGTTACCAGAAAGCTCCTCCTCCCCTCGGATACCTGCCTAATCTCGATTACTTCAGAGCCACGATATTTGTCTTCTGCTAACACCCCTTCTACCTTTCCCTCCAGAATTATTTGCAGCACATTATATTTTCTCCCTCTCATTAATATTATTACTATCTTAAAGAAATCACCCTGCACTGAGATCATAACAGTTTTTGACCAAGGCGATCTCAGCAGGAAAATTTTTATGACTGAAGTAGGAAAATTTGCGTCGCTTTTTCACGTACATAAGCTCATAACATCAAATTACGTGGGGTAATCAGTAGACAAACTGCTACATGTAATAAACATACAAAACATCCTCTCTGTGTCAATAAAAATAAAACAATCGGGGTGGCTGGCAAATATGACCACTGAATTGTGGGTGTTAAAATATTTTACAATTCTTGATGTTTTACAAATATTTGCCATTTACAGGACACTTGCAAATATACAAAAAAGAGTTTAAAGACTCAGTATAACCAAGAACTTAAAGATATTGGTATTCCCTATTTCCGTATAACATAACATAACCTACATAACACAAAATATTAAGCGTGAGTGAACTTCCGTCATCGTCTCGGAGGGTTATAAATGATTCTGCGGAGTTGGGCTTTTGGGAGGATATAGGGAAAAAACGTTGTGAAGTTTTTGAGAAACCATTTCTCCCGTGAGACCCGGATAATCAATCGTCGGGTAGAGCAGCCGCGTGAGTTGTGGCATTCGTTCCCGGGACACAGAAGCGATATAAGACAAAATATTATTCGAGTAAAAAAATATTCCAAATAAATTTCAAGAGACTTAAGATGTTTTGAATTAGTTCAGCAAAAATTTAGAACTTAGAAAAAAATTGTAACTCGTTTATCCTATATCTATATAAAAAAAAAAAAAACAATTTAAACATTAATTGAGTTGACATTAATTATTTTGTAATATTCCATATTAATGTATGGAAAGAAACACATACTGTTTGTGTTTTACTATATTTGATAACAGGCACAGCAACCTGGTTAACAAAGTTATTACTAAACTATTGTAATCTTTAGTAAAACTTAAACTGTTTGTGTATATTTCCATAAAAAAATTAAACAATTGGAAGAACACCAGTAATGATAAATAACTAGAACGAATGCTCTGTGAAATTGAGTATTCTTGCGAGAGATTGCGAAATGTTCGAATAAAGTTGAATGCGTGTAATTATGGAACGAGCTTCTTCAAGAAAATGTATTACAACAATGGAATAATTACAAGGCTGATTTGTTGACAATCAATGATTTTAAAATACGTAGAAAATTCAAATGTGAAAATTCAATTCAGTGCGCGTCGTTTGGATGGTTGGTTAATTGTGTGAATATTGCAATAATCTCATATCATGCATAATTTGAAACTGAGAAAGTTACACATTTCTATCAAATTAAGTTTTGAACTACTATAGATGAACTCGCACACATTGAAATGCTCAGAAAAATGGACATTAATATTTTGTCCAGACTGAGGATCGAACCCACGACCCCTCGCTTGTCAGGCGAGTGTGTTAACCACTAGTCCAACCTAATGAATTAGGTACATACTAGTTATACAGGTACATGTAGATATACAGGTATGTAGATATACAGGTACATTATACAGGTACAGGTACAGTAGGTTATTAGGTACATACATTCAAAACTTAATTTGATTGACATCCACACTTCTGAGTAAGTGAAAATCCAGTTTTCAACACAACAGACTGTGTTACATACAATAATTACACATTTCTATTTCTACTTGAAGTAAACTACAGTGTAGTAAAACATATGTTGTGCACTTGTAACAAAAAAATATATACTACTGTGGATCATACGAGATGGAGGGATGTAGTCCACAGTGGGCTAGAAATGCCAGCCGTCGCATTCCTGCTGTAAATTTGAAACTGCCTTGTTCCCTTTGTAAGAAAAGCGCCTGTCAAAGATCAAACTATACAGTCATTTCAGATGACATCACCGGCAGGATCAAAATGATTCATCTTAGAATACTCAGTATTAAGCCATTATTATCGTATCAGAGACAAATATGGCGTTTAAAAACCTTTTCGATAGATTAGTTTACTTGGTATACTACGTGTTTAAATTGCTAGTATTTATAGTTATGATATCTAAGAATTTACGGCAGGAACTCGAAAGAAAATAGAAAAATACTAAACGGCGACCTACAAACTAACTGCGGAATCTTAAAGTTTGCAGTTTGCAAACAAATTATATAGCTCAACAACTAAATCTAAGCAACTACCAAGGAAAATAACAATCGTACACAAGAATTTAATAACTTGAGTACTTGAAGTGATTCGAGTACTTTGAAATAATACCAAGTACTTTCTTGAAATATTTATAAAAGTATTTAATTCTAATGAAGAAAAGATCGCAAAAAATAGGAGATACACTTTTATAGAAAGTTCTGAAGTGGAATCAAAGAAACGGCAGGATTAAAGTTGGGGGAAAAACAGAAGGGAGCTGATATTCATCTGGGAGGTTCATGTCCAAGATGGTTCCAAAAAGGGCGAAGAGGAAGATTTTCAAAATTTATTTATCAATTAAAAATAATAAGCACTTGAAGAAAATTTTATTTATTTGTACAGAATAGAGAATCACAGCATGTTCCACTAGTAGAGTGGCCAATGGTCTAACTGTAAGAGTAAAATAAAAAAAAAAAAAAATTATCCTTGTCGTGCCAATAAAAGTTGAGACATTAATAATGGGTGACATACTTCATAACTGCTAAATTGCATGTTTAATGTCTTATGCGGAATGTTTTCCGTATTCTTGCTTTCTACAAAACACTGAGAAACTTACATAAAAGAATGAGAGACCTTTTCTTCGCTGGGAAATTCACGGGAACGTTTTTATGAACGTATTATGAACTGACTGGCGATCATAATTTTACCGTGATAATCATTCTTATTAAATAAAATAAGTTATGGGTAACTTTGGTATTTGAAGTTCTTTAATGCGATATGAAATTTAGAGAGCAACTTTAAAACATACAATATTATATCCCTTTGTAACTTTCTTTCATTTTCTCAAGGAAGCATAACAAAAATAATTTACAATTTATGAGACGCCACGCCAATGCGGTGAGCAAAAGGTGAACTACTACAACTATAACTATGAAAGCAGGATAAAAGCGATAATTCAATAACACACGGAAAAGAAAGAGAAAGAATAGAAAATAATGCCCAGAGCGCTAAGAGACAAAACACAGAAACAAAAATAATAGAAATAATGAAACTGAGAAATGATAAACTTTTTCAATCCGATGAAATTGTTTTACTATTTATAGTTGTTATTTTCTAGGATGTGCAGTGCGCGCTCCTTAGATTGTAACACAATTTCCCTAGCGACGGCACTGTTTTAGTTTTCTAATACGTACAGTGTGTAAACATAATATATTATACATTTTGAAATGGGTAAAAGAAACTCAGGTCCGATCCTAAATAGTTGTTGGTGTTCAACTGAAAAACGCTTAAATACACTTGAAGGGTGTGCGAAAAATAGTTTGGAATATTTTGTGGTGTGAGAGAAGCAATTTTGATAACAATTTAACTGTTTTTAAAGTGTTATTTTTTATACAAAGACATGTTGGAGAGTGAGTGTGTATGTCAGGGAGAAATAATATTTTAGAAATAGAAAGACTAATTTATACATGTTTTTACCTTAATCATAGTTCAAGGATGGGCCCAAAAATTCGAAGTCAAATAGAAAAGTAATGAGTAAATCTTCAAATAATTACAACAATTAAGGGTGTTTGCAAACATTACAGTGACAAAGAAAACATAGAAGAGTGCTCGGAGACGTGACCGCCTGAGAATTAAATGGTTAGACTATGTAGACCTGATCCTTAAGGACGGACACATTGTGAGCACGTGAAATAGGAGAGCATCATGTACATGTTGGAAAAATAAAGACGATATATGCTGTATATATTGAAATCAGCGATGCGATTTTCCACCCATCCTGAATGTTTATATTTTTTTGTTGGCACGGATAGGACAGCTTGCATGTTAATTACGTGCGGCTGGTCTGCACATGGAATAAACGGTGATGTTATAGTGGCATACATGTAGAATTGTCAGGTACGGATACAATGAAAGTTATGAGCACAACGAGGTATGTCGCGTTCGATCCCTTCTGCCTACCTCGTAAGTGAAGCGGAGTGATGGGGAGTATGTTTGCATAAATATATACATAACGTTGTGGCATATTTAAAAATAAGTATTTTCGATCATTTTTATTAAGGCTCAAATCCCGAAAACCTATATGGACCGTCAATTCTGGGGAACTTGACATTAAAAAACAATGGAAGGAAAGATGGATCACAGGGGAAACTACAAACAAACACCTGGTAGTGGACCCCACAATCCAAGTACCTGGTTTTGATCTGCCGAGAAAGGTTTGGGTAGGTACAGCAAAATAGAGTGAGCACAGAACATGGATGTTGTAACTACTTGCTCTGGAGGTGGGGAAAAAGAGATTCCCCTGATTGTGAATGTGGAGATGTGCAGAGTGTGAGACACATAGTGCAGGACTGCCATCTCAAAAAAATTAGCGAGGATCTGCAGGACATCCACGAAGCAGGACCGGAGGCGGTGAACTGGCAACACTAGAGCCAAGACTGTAGAGGACACGACGCAGCCCACATGGGTAAAGATTCATCAACACCGGGCCATACGAAAAGTAAAGTAAGTAAGTATTTAGGCATACTCTTTAAAAACTAATCAGAAACCTCGATTGGAGAACCATGTCTACACAATGCAACATTGTGTAGAATCTAATCGGAAGAAGTGAGAAAGGTGTCCCAACGCTTACGAATTTTTCTTACGAATCTTTAAAAACTGTTTATTAGGGCATTAAAATTGTTGTTTGGACTTTTTATTGGCATGTGATATTATTCCTTTATAAAATGGTTATGATATCATTATAAGCAGTTTATTCCAGGAATGTCAAAACATTTATGAATTCACATACCTCTTTTTGAATATGCAACGACGATATATAATCTGTACTTTATTAGTGGAAGGATGTTGATGAGGGTGATTCAATAGATAAAACATAGTTTTGAAGGTATATATGGTGGGATACAAACGCTTTTTCTGAACAAGGAAAGGTCGAAATGTACGTAGTAATAATAGGAAATAGTTGTGTGAAAAGTTTTGTTTGGTAATAAGGGTTAAAGGAAATTAATAATAATGAATGAACGAATGTGAAATAGATAATATATATTAGAAATTCTTACGTTAGGTTAACATAATATGGATGTAGGGAAATTCCATGGCGGAGAATAGATATCCGACTTTTAAATAAAAAAATTAAACTTGAATTACTATGTTTATTTGTTACATTAATTTAAAATACGAAACTTGACTTGAAATTCAAGACTTGAAAAGCGTGAAAAGCTCGTCAATGGTGCAAGTGCACTGAAATCGCGATAGCGTATTTTAAATTAATGTAACAAATAAACACAGTAATTCAAGTTTAAATATTTTATTTTATGTCTAGAAATTGTAACATAACAGTGCCTCTAAAATAAGTGAAACTCCCACTTTTTAATTACTTATATTTTGAACCACTCTAGATTAATCGTTCCAATTAATTCTACTCACCGATAGTCAACCGATTTGAATAGGTTTTAACTAGGTAGGTATGTAGTATATGATACACATGCATATGTGTACTTCCTTTAGGAGTGCATGATACAGAGTTTCGACGCTTATGAATCGACTCAAGGCTTGGTTAAGAGTACTCTTTAAACCCGGGGGCAACATTCAAAATTCCTCTGCATTATACTCATCACATGTCTCTATGATGAACATCTGCACTTCTTAGTAAGTAAAATCCAGTTTTCAACAAAAATATCCTCCATAGTGCATGTGTAAAAATATCCAACAAATGTGGCATGGTTTGCGCTGCACCGCAGTCATGTCAATTAACATGTACAAAAATAATATAATGATGTGCAGTGGCGAGATTATTGCTTTAACAGTGATTACTTCTATAACCAAGACAATATAAGGTAAGTTGCCTTTTAAAAAACACATGATAAAAATTGGACTGTCAGATACCCCAGTCTGCAGGTTTTGTGCAGAGGATAACGAAACACCTATCCAAATCCTCTGTTATTATGACGCACTCGCTCGCAATCGAAGTCACATCCTTGGACGGCCATTGATAGATTTTGAGAAGGTGAGGTGTACATGACGCACATTCATAGGTCTAGACTTCTAGAGAATGAGCTATGATGACACAGAAGGATGTCACAATAGACTTTCTATGGTCGCAGTGACATAAGTGATGCAAAGTCTTATGACCTTTAGTTATTAAAAAAAATGCCTTTTACAAGACACTCGAAACCTAAAATGAGATCTCTCTTCTTTTTGATGATTATAATTCAAGAAAATTAATACATAAATTACCATATTTATCAATGACACACCTATAACTTTTATTTAGACATTTGCCCTTTCAAATTGAATAGAAGAAAACCTTGACTTAATATTATAATACAAACTTAATACAAAATAACTTAATACAAAAAGAGATGGTACTGAATAACGAATACTTCTTCTAAACAGAAAACCTTCAATACAACACCGACGAATCAATTATAAAAATAAATTTGACAGCATTAAACTGAGATTAGAACGTGCAGAGTACTATGTTTGTATGTATTGGTTATGTACAACAATCAATTTCAAATAGGCAGCGGGTTCGTGCAAATTAGATATTAAAAACAAATTTTAATATTTTGATACAGTATAACTGTGAGATACGAGAAAATAACATTAAACCGCATTTATGTTTCTTGGTTAGGTTAGGAACAAATCACTTCATAGTGATACTAATATCGCCACTGCACATCGCCCTAATAATTTAATTTTTGTATTGTTTTATTTAGTAATTTAAATTTTGTATTGCTTTGTTCAAACTGTTATTATTATTATTATAAAAAACATCACCCTGCACTGAGACCATAACAGCATTTGGGCCAAGGCGGTCTCAGCAGGAAAAATGAAAAAACAAAAAAGATATCATCAAAAAGAGACAATCAAAGGAGAATCTCTATCCTGGCGATAAAGTCATTGTATGTTATGTTGAAAATATCGACATGAACATTCAAATTATTAGCCTTACCGACAGGAAATTTTGGTATTATGTTTGTTCTGCTACCAGGAGGGTTAAAAAGTAAATGCTGTCGAGAACGATTGAACGATACTGACTTATAATGTTGATGTGTAAAAAGAATTAAATATATTAGTAAAAAAGATTTAATTTTAGGTAACGAATTATTTTTTTTCTGTTTGCACGGAGAGGACAGTTTACCATGTCTAACTTACAAGATAAACCGTGATGAGATAGAAGTATTAATAGTCATGCTAAATAATTAAACATTCCACCATTCCTAATTATTATGTGCAGAAAAGACATTATCTGAATAAAGTCACATTTATCATAGATATATACCTACTATAGAATGATACAATGCCGAAACAAATAAATATGGATAATTTCAGGATATCAGACGTTAATCATCTTAAGAAACCAATAATTTTAAATTTACAAAATTAAATGAATGAAAAAAAATCCAAATTTACGTTATGCGGGCAATTACGAAAATTAAAATAATCGACAGCGAATTGTAGACTGAAATAATATTATTATTATTTATAATCGAATAATTAATCGAGGTGTGTCGGAATGACACGTAAACAGTGAGAGGTAGTCGAGAAGGAAATTGTTAATAATAATATTATTATATCAAGTCTTAATGGCCAATACAGATAATGCAGCATCGAGATGTTGAATGTGTGTATTGTGTAAAAGTCATAAATCACAAGAAATAAATTAATATTCGAATACAAAAGTAATTTGCGAGTATTAAATATAGTTTCTGCTGCTTAATTGGCTGTTGCGAAATATAAATATTTCAATGTTTGAAGAGGATGTTTTGATAAAATATTTATATTTTAAATTGATTAAAATTATTCTTTTATGTTTTGAGTATTCCAAAATGTCTCGAAACTGTTACATGGTTAATATTCTTCTAAAAAATGATATGATTAAAAACTATTTTGGCAAACATATCGATCAACGAAAGAAATTTTGAATAATGTTGAGAAAAAGTTGGATTTTTAAATCTTCGTCATAAATTTGATTTATGTAAACCGTTTCTGTAAGTAATATATCTTTGCAAGTGGAAAAACACATTGTAAAATTGAAAACATACAAAATTTATCGTAGGCTCAATACAAGAACTTGACTTCTCGCAAATTTGGTGGTTTTGGGTTATTTATTCCAGATGTTTGCTTTTAATGTTTGAGAAATTTCTATTAATAATTAATTATTCGGATAAATAGGAGTCCTTGGACTCCTGAAATATCCGGGAAATAAAGATATTTCAACATTGTAATTATTAATAATTATAAATTAAGAGACTTCCTTGTTCTGTACTCAAAGTGTCTCAATAATAAATAGGGCGCCCTTGAGATGGTCACGGATCATACAACAGCACTCACTCACTCACTCACTAGTCAGCCATCTCTCCACTGCTGGATGTAGGCCTCTTCCAAACTTTTCCAAACGTCTCGATCCTGTGCCCGCTGCATCCAATTTCGTCCAGCGATTGGAGTTATATCGTCAATCCATCTCTTTTGCGGTCTTCCGATGCTTCTTTTACTACTCCATGGTCGCCATTTAAGAATCTTGGGGGTCCATCTACCATCGTCACGTCTTGCTACATGTCCCGCCCATTGCCACTTAAGCTTTGCCACACGATCCATTATGTCTGTAACCTTTGTCAGGTGCCTGATGTCTTCTTGATAAGTCTGAGAGACAGAATAAGAAACGAAGACATCAGGCACCTGACAAAGGTTACAGACATAATGGATCGTGTGGCAAAGCATACAACAGCGCCAAATACAAATTGTCCATAGTGTTATTAAATAAATTAACATCCTTCTGAGTGTAATGTTATGATTTATTCTTCTTCTTCCTCCTCCAAGTCGGTCCCTCAATGCTCAGGATCGTGACCACCATGATCCCAAACAAGCGACAAGCTCTTCCACCGTGCCCTGTCCTCTGCCCGCCTAAACGTTTCATACACTGTGCCCCCTGCAGCATCTCTCACATGATCCGACCATCTTGTTGGTATTCGGCCCCTGCTTCTTCTTCCTTCGACTCCAACGATGTCAGGAAATTGAAAAATTCCAATTCCCTGACATCGTAATTTCTACCAGATTTTCAGAATTTGGAATATTCTACAACCTCCTCAATTTTGTCAATAACTGTTTTCTCAAATCTTACACTTTCCTGGAAATTTTTGCGAACATTATATCAAAATTATCGACTTTGAGTCTAACTAATGTCTGTTGTAGTATTGAAACCACGATATGTAAAAAGCATAATCCAAAACCTACGTAAAACTGAATGGAGAAGAAAATCGAAACTCGTTGCAGACCAATCCAATGGATTGTGACTCACTATACAATAAACTAAAAAGTGTTATAATTTTCTTAAAAAAGTATATTTATACAATAAACATTTTTTACATAATATTCTCTCTCTCTCTCTCTCCCTGGGCAATTATTAATCCCACATGATGGTGGGGTCTGCCATTTTTGTCTTTCGCCGCCACTCGGCTCTATTCTGTGCGTCCTCCGGGGAAGCTCCGCAGTCTCTCATGTCTTGCTTCACAACCTCGCGCCACCTCCGCTTAATAATATTCCTTTTTACATAATATTCTAATTCATGCAATCTGAAACCAAGACAACTAAATGTTACACTGCATGCATGATACCTGCTAATATAAAATTAACGTACATAACTCCACCTTAATACATTGCCTATAGCTTATAACCTTTGAACGAGCTTGCTATGTTATCTTATAGGAGTTTTGTGTACAATCACCCAACACGCTTGTGAATAGATATTATTATTAATATCTTAACTTGGTATTTGCCATAAATCTCGATATAATGTCATCGTATTATCATTCCAAGTGTCATAATTATTCGATGTTTTGTGTTGTTACATTGACAGGTCAATAAGCAACATTATTCCATTAATAATTGCTCAATATATAAATAATATGAGAAGTGAAACGGTCAGAGAATTTACTTTGTAAACGTTGGGTCTCAGGTTTCTTTGTTTCTAAACAATATACCATTACGACATCTCCAACAAGTGACGTAACCACTAATGAAGATGAAGGTACCTATCTAATCTTCTCTGTGCCAATTAAAAAAAGACATTCAGGATAAGTGGCCTATTTTATCACTGCAGAACTGAAGATAGTTCTTCTTCTTCTTATGGGTTATTCCCGTCGTATTCGTATTTCAAGGTCCCGCAGCCATGAGATCGCGTCCTCCGACCCTAAACTAAGTGCTTGCAACCCGTGAACGTGATAACATTTGGGACATATTATGTTCACCACGTGGTATATTGTTTGGTCAGCACCACACACACATAACGGAGAGTCTGCGAGTCCCCATTAATGTAGGTGTGACGCTGTGCATCCGACACCACTCCTTAGTCTGTTCAAAGTGCACCAGAGTTTTCTAGGCAACGTAGAACCTGATGGAAGCTGTATAGTCGGATCTTCAACCAGATTATGGTTTTTCACCGTTGTTGTTGCCCACATATCTCGCCTTTTCTTGTGAGTTGATCGGTAATTGCTTATAGATAAAGATAGATATTAAATATCTTATTCACCTTTTACGGGACACAGGTCCTAACCACTGTAGTTTCTTTACTTATATTCTTGTTATTATACCAGCTTTTTTTCTACGCTTCTCTCGTATGACACTATTACGCATTATATCTTTCAGCCTTTTAACATACATTCTTCTCAATGATCTCATTTCTGCTGCATCTATACGTCATAATGGTTAGATGGAAGAAATCACTTGATAGTTATAATCTCGTCACTGCATATCGTCCTACTATTTTAAATTATATATTCTTTTGTTAACATGGGCCTGTCTCGGAGGTGAGCTGAATACCCCCCCCCCCCTTTCCCAATCCCCTTTTTAAAGTGCCAATTACGTCAGGTTTGTGAGAAAGGAGAGTCGAGACATTAAACAAATGTATATGTTTGATAAGATGTGAAGTGTTGGGGATAGTTTTTTATTTTTGGTCTGTTTTTATTTTTTTTGATTTTTCTTATTTTTTTTTGTATTGTTATATCATATATTTTGGAAGTGTGAATGTGTTTGTGTGAATGAATGTATTATGTGTGCGAAATTGGGTAAATGGATGTATTGTGTGTAAGATTTTCTATAATTGTCTTGTGTGTTATTGCTGTGCACTGTTTGGATGTAAGACTATTGGAATGTTTTTGTCGCTTACATGTTTATATTTATATGTCTTTCATCTGTTGTGTACCATGTAAAATAAATAAATAAATGTCCCAGTTTCACTTGCATACATCAGTATTGACACTTGGATGGACGGGTACACAAACCTTTTAGATATAAAATAACACAATTGATAATTGCAGATATGATTTTTGAATAGAATCTGACAAATACTAATTATTCAACAAAGCTCTATAAGGAATGCATATTATGTCCGTCAATCAATAATTGCAAAAACAATGATGCAATCCAATTAAAAACTACCTGATATTAATGACGGCATTGCACAATATGCTCAGATAGGATCTCAAATTACTTAAAATACCTTATAACACAATGCATAGACACATTAGAAACTTGCGCAATATTTTGTGATAAATGAATTATAGATAATAACATAATTCATTTTGCACGACTGGGTTAGAGAAATATTGTTTTATAATGTGCACGGCCTTCACGATCCTCAGCAACGATGCAATCAATAACAATAATAACATATTAATTCACTCATTCATACAATCACCGTATTACCACACATGAAATTTGTTGAGTAGGTACCTACCTGTGAAAGGAACGTATTCGTGACAGACCACATAAATGCTATTAGCCATTCAGCGATGACGTACACCACTCATCATTAATGAAAAATATTTTACATCTTAAATTCAGCAATGTGGTTTACAACCCATCTTGAATTTCATTATTTTTCGTTGCACGGAGAGGACAATTTGCATGTTTATTACATGATGTTGGTTTGCTGGCTATCCCACTTGTGGAAAATTGCACTAACACATCACGTAAATGCTGCATCCCAAATTTATGAAGTACACCAATTTATCTTAATGAGAAGCAATTAACATTTAAAATTCATCGATGTGGTTTACCATTCATTTAGATTATCTTTATTATTTTTTGTTGCACGGAGAAGACAGCTTGCATGTTCATTACTCGACTTTGGTATATTTGGTATATATTTTTACATTGGCGCTGAAAGGACAACTTCCGTGTTTGGACGCAATTAGTCTACCGAATACCCCACTCGAGGAATATTTATTTACTTAGAACAATACACGGCATTTGCTCAAATCAGTTTATAAATGAAGCTTCAAATATGACATTATCATTGAACATATCGATGGTTTAAACCACAAATACACATGTCCACTATTTAGGTAAAATGAGTTAATATATGTACAAGATCAGTTGCAACGTCGTCTATGTCCTGATTACATAATTACCAATAATACTTATATCATTATTGAAATATTTAACAAAAACCAGATGCCGAACATTCTTAAATTATCATTTTTTTGTGCACAGATGTAACATGTCACATAAAATATTTAAGAATGTATTTATATCGACATAATTGATTCTTAAAAATCGCATTTCCACCAAGGACATCTTCTGAATTAATTTAAAATTAGTTAATTAATTTTGAATCTCAAACTTTCAAAACCTGTTTTCTCTAAACTGTCAAATGTGGACATGTGTCTTCTGTGCTTTATACCATCGATATAAAAATATACACATATTTACTCAATTAAGCAATAAACGGCTGTCATCTTTTACAGATTCAAAATAATACAAAACATTACTTACATACATAAAAAAATAAACAAAAATATTATTTGTGTTCTAGACAGAAATCAAAAATAGGTAGACAATAGTAAACAAAAGAAACTGTGTTAGTTTTAACATAGAATAATTATGCAAAATTAACACACTGATATAGATATAGGCACCCACAGGTAATACAATAATATTATTCATCCAGGCCTATGGTACTTAAAATTATAATGTACAAACCTACAGTATCACATGATGTGATGGTGCAAAAAGAGAGATTAAAAATATATGTACCTGTAACATTGCAGCTTTCAAAAAGCTCTAAGTTAACAGCTTTCAGTTTGCAATAAAAATCAGTACAGTCTAGTTAAAAAAATTTACAGGGTTTTTAATGAAAACTAATACGTACATCCATAATAGTATACTTAGTAATACAAGGCCTAGAAAACAATATGTTACTGAGAGTACGTATATTGAATGAAAGTTAGATTAAAAAACTATCATTCTTAATTAAAAATACTAAGTAGAACAAACAAGTAGAATATTGTACTACTAAAGCTTGTACACAAGCAGTGTAGTAGTAGGAATAAATTAGTAAAATACAGCTCTACCAAGATTAGCGACGGTGCAAATGTACTTGTTATCAGTAACGTGTCCATAGTTTTCACACTTGATTTATATGTATAAATAAGTTATTTTCTAAATATGTAAGCTGGTAACAATAGTATCAATTCATTTTAAAAGTTCTATCGTCCTATTAGATCAGAACTATGCTTACTCCTAAGCTACTGCTTAAGTTACTGTATTCAATTGAGGTTGATTCTAAAATCATCATCATCATCGCCCTCAACGCTCCTTTCGGGAGCTCAGGGCAGAAACCAGCCTCCTCCATTCAGAGCGTTTCTGTACCAATCGCGTCACCGCTTTCCACGACATTCCTTGGGCTCTGATGTCTTTGTCATAAGAACGGTGTATTGTGAAAGAGGGACGCCCGGGCCGACGGAACCCTTGCAGACGGAAGAACAGTGCTCTTTTTGGCCAACCATCATAGAGCATTCTCAGAACATGATCCAGCCAAGACCATCGTCTCTCCTGTATCAAGGAGATTACGGATCTCTGCCGGGTACGTCGGCGCACAGCATCATCATCTATGATTCTAAAAAACTATTGATATGAAAGCTAATGATCTTGTAGCAAAATAAACGTTAATGGAGGAGACATCAAACAAAGTACCAGTGCATAGACAAGGTTTAGAGTGATTGAATATTGCAGGAGTTTTGAAAATATCTCAGAGTCCCTATTATTAACAAGGGATTTGGGGAATAAAATACAACCAAGAAATCGTGTGCTAAATCATTGCAAACATTATTTTTAGAAAATAAAATGATTGTGTAAATTAGCTACATCCTAGTAGACAGATATAGGCATTAAGGCAAAGATTCTACAAAAAAAAAATCAACTAAATTGTAAGTAAATTATTATTTGCATTTATCAGAGAATCAACGAGACAATTCTCAGAGTACTGAACGTTCCACAAATCAACAAGACTCTTAACCATTTGAAATCTATGGATCCTTTGCATCTTTGAGCACATCGCATGGAGAGAACTTGATGACTAATGACTGGTGCAGTGGAGAGAAGTTTGAGAAGAAGATAAAATCCTAAGAAATGGTGATGGAAGTTACTCAGAGTACAATTCCACGCATTTATTTTTATGGCTTAGAACCTCAATGGATTGAGACAAATCGTAGAATGCATAACATGTTGCTCATGACTTTAAAGAAGAAGATATGAAGAAAATATGTTTCGAAAAATCTTTTTTCACATGTATTTCCAGTAACTGACAGCTAATATATAAGAATTTAATGTCGATTTTGTTTTTTTTTTTTAAAAAAGATATATCTGGGTTTTGTTATAAACCCAAATACAACCTTACACACCTTTCACAGTAAGCTACTAAAAGCTTGTATCGTGAAAGGGGAGTTTGCCAGCACCTGGGATCGAACCCCGGACCCCTTGTTCATGAAGCCGAGACTCTACCTCCAGGCTACCGACGAACTCATCATCTCATCTCATCATCTTTATCAGTCTCCTTAACAAGATGACGCACAAAACTCCCCTTATACACGTTTTGTCTATGTCTCTGTTATTATTAAAAACAGGGTGGTGTCATCGAATATCGCTGCGAAGACAACGAGCCGAAGTAGTTTATATAAAAAAATAATGGAATATCTATTTCAATATCTCCTAAATGCTACTAGGAAAAAAATAATGACGAAGGGGAAAGAAAAGGGCTTCATTAGGAAGATCAGAATTAGGGTGAAAGGATGGAGAAATGTGAAAGATCATTCTAGAAGAAGAAGGATTAACTGGGGGACTTCGCATTAAAAAAATCTAATATGTCATTAAATATCAGACAGGTACTCAGGAGTCAGAGAATCGAATCACGAATTTTCGAAAAGCAATGGGCTCTACACGTTAGAAGCAATTTTTTAACCGCGACAATATTCAAGTTCAGCGATGGGGTTTGTCACTATTTCTGAATGATTTAACTTTTTTAACACTACGAGGACAGCTTGCATGTTTATTGTATGTCTGCTGGCTACCCCACTTGAAGGAAATACTGTAATGGTATAGTATTCGAAGTCTATTCTGGCAACCAAGATCCATACTAAAAATCAAGACACAAAATGAAGGAAAGATATGTATAGAACAGTATGAAACATTATTTTTTTAATAAGATATATATGGGTTTTGTTTGTTATAAACCCAAAAACAACCTTATACACCTTTCACAGTAAGCTACTAAAAGCTTGTGTCGTGAAAACCATACTAAAGAATTTAAATATATACTAAAATAAATAATTGATAAATCGACGTTTCCTGAAAAAAGGAACGACAAAATTAAAAAAATATAAGCCAAGGGCATCTCCCAGCCTACCATTAAGAAAATAAGTCTTGGAACATACGAAACATCAGAATAAATATAAAATATTAAAATTTGCCCTCAGAAAAATTAAGTAAGCGAATACTGCAATCTATGAGTATGTAATATAGACATGTTCAAAGATTTGGGCGTGTCCCGAAGTCAAAGAATATTGATGGAAACGAGTGAGTGATTGATATAAGAAGGATGACATAATGAAGTTGGTAATACTGCCTGCTATTTATAGTTAGGTTGGTAGGGAAGCATATTACAAAGTAGGAACATTAGGCGCTCATTTTGGAGGCAAAGAGGAATATAATACGAATAAGTGAGAGGATTTCTATTTATCTACTTTTCTAAGATTTTTTTTGTCTGCACGGACGGGTCATCTGTTATAGTGTGATCGAGAAATAGATTTTAATTTAAAATGGTCTTATTGGTCCACTGTCTGATTCACGTTAAATGACCGATATGTATTTAATTTACTCTGCTTTCATTTACACAATCAAATACTTACTCGATACAATAATAATTCTGTAACTCAGCATTTATTATAGTATATTATAATTGTAACATGGGCTTAAAGGAAAATTACCAGGAGAACAGAATGCTGTAAGGATAATATAATATAATGTTATTATGTAGATGGTTACGTACGCGGCTTCCAATTAAGCTTGACAGATTTCTGTCACAGCTATCTCGTAGAATAATAATAATAATGCTTGTAATATACGCAGTAGATCAAAATAATAGAAATCCAATAATGAATATTGAAATCTGTTCATATGTTTATGTGTTTATATGTTCTTCATAGATATCTTAATTAGGAAGGACAGATGTAAAACACACTAAACGAGGTCTCATCTTTTGGGCAAGTTTAGCAAAATTGATGGTTCGTGACGTGAAGTCTATTCAGCGATTGAAAATAAGTCTTTGACCTTTTTCTGTAAGTGCCTGTAAAGTGATTGTAAAACATTCCGTAAAAGACGTTTAATAAAGCGAGAGGTATTCTTTTCATATTAAATGTCTTTAACTTTCGTTGGCACAGAAAGTACAATATAAGCATATTTTTTAACATGCAATCAAGTCCACTGGCTCCCCGCTGAAAACTCTGTGGTGATATTTGAATATTTTGACAAGAATATTCCAGTTTTAATTATACCACGTCAGAAAATAACTAAGAGAATAAATTAACAGTTTACAAAATAGCAACAAGTAGGTAACTACCCTTTTTTACATAAATTATTTTTATTATATTCTCACACCAATATGGGCACGTGGGGTGTCGAAATTCAAGTTTCAACAGAAGGAATTTTTTTTAGTATTTTTTAACGTAAGTTATTTAATATTAATAGTTTTAACATTGAATATGGGCGTGTGAATATAATTTTTATAAGTAGCTAAAAGATTGTGTCATTTTGGCTCATGTATTATTTGTACATAACCCGAACGATGCCGGGTAAATTCGACTGGTACATTATAATATTATAGATAAGTTGTCTTATTAATGTACTATAAACGATGATACCGCTTCAGTGACTGAAAGACGAAGTTGATAATAATAATGTTATATTATGCTATGATCAAGTATGGTCTCCTGTTACAAAATTATATGGAAAATACGATATCATTCGTATGAAAATTGAATAAATTTGTAAATTTAAGATACGAAACTATCGTGTCTTAGAAAAGACAACGTCGTATTATTTGGTAATGCCCTGGATGGGATCCCGCAACCCGTCCCTTTCGTGAGGTGTGCTTTGTCATTGTTTGAAGGCTCCGATTTTCTCTCTTATAAACCCCAATGATAGCTTCATACTAAGGAATTGTTCCGATATATTCTTAGTATCATCATTCCGATTTATTAGGAACGGTGTATTGTGAAAGAGGGACGCCCGGGCCGACGGAACCATTGAGAACGGAAGAAACTATTACAATGTTCTATAATTCACCTACTTAATACTACGGTACAGATGTATTGAATTATCGTTATCGTTGTTACATAATTGTATTTTAAATTCTTTTCATATGTCAGCTTTTGTTCTATTGTAAGAACGTACCAGAAAAAATACTAGCCGGGACAAAACTAATATACTACTACTACTATTACTACTATACCATCACGGCATATCCCACAAGTGGGGTAACCAGCAGACCAGCTGCATGTAAGAAACATGCAAGCTGTCCTCTTCGTGCCAATATAAAATCAAGACATTCAGGATGGGTGGCAAACCTCATCACTGAATTTAGGATGTACTATGTCTTATTAGATGTATTTCGTTTCGAGGACTAAAATTAATATTCAAAAAGTTTATTTTCAGGTCAGACTATCTGCACAAAATGGCCGACACGGTTTTCACCGACATTTCTATCAATTCTCCTAAATCGAGCAAGTATTATAGTATAATATATCATACCACGACATCAAAATCCTATTTAATTTACACGAAACACATAATAAATTAAATAAATTTCAGGGGATGGGGATGAATTTATAAGGTAGAAATAATACCAGGAGCATATAAAGAGTAGGAGATAGATCCCTACCGAGTACAACATTGTGACAAGGCGATGTATCATAATTTGTCACGGCAGATATACTAAAGTACTTGATTTAAGTATGTACCTACCAGTTCAGTAACCTGTAGGTAATCTCAACACTACCTGGCCTATATGTATCGTTATCTGAAAATGACACATTGAAGAGATTTGCTTGTTAGAGAACTTTTGGCTGTATTTGAATAATTTTGAGCGTGTGTTGAATAAAATCACACATTTCCAAATCTTCTTCTTCTTCTTATGGGTTATACCCGTTATATTCGTATCTCAAGATCCCGCAGCCATGAGATCGCGTCGTCCGACCCTAAACTAAGTGCTTGCAACCCGCCATCGTATGAATATCGGGGACATTTATGTTCACCACGTGGTCTGTTGTTTGGTCAGCACCACACACACATAACGGAGAGTCTGCGAGTCCCCATTGATGTAGGTGTGATGCTGTGCATCCGATCCCACTCCTTAGTCTGTTCAGCGTGCACCAGAGTTTTCTAGGCAAAGTAGAGCCTGGAAGCTGTACAGTTGGATCTGGAACCAGGTTATGGTTTTTCACCCTTGTCGTTGCCCACAGATCTCGCCATTTGTCATCAGTTGGTTGTCTATCGCTTGCAGCTGTAATCCAATATGGATGCCGCGATTTTAGTCGATATTTAGGTGGATGTTCTATATCTATATGTATAGGGAGATCTGGATTATTAATGATTTCCAAATAATACTTTATCTATCTATAGGTACAATCTATCTCTTTATTATCTATATCCTCACGCCGTTTCCCAATTTGGGTAGACAGAGAAAACGAAACGCTGTATAGATCTGTCTTTGCATACATTTTTTGCTTCTTCTACATTCATGCAATTTTTCATACACGCACGTTGATTCTTCTTACTCAACACACAAGCTTATTCCTTGAGAATTTGATCCAAGTGATCAAGCCACGTAGGTATTAATTTCTCGGACGCCCGCGCTTTCTCATACCCTTTCATTCAGACAAGTATATCCTCTTTGTCATCTTTTCTCAATTTATTAGATACACATATAATGCTTTTTCAGTGTCTTTATACATAACTTTTTTTTTCACCAAAAACGTGTAGTATAAGAGTCACTTGGTTCCTAATTACAGAATACTTCTGAGAATGAATGTGATTAAATTTATCTTTGAGTTACCGAGAGAAACATCACAACCGGAGAACTTTGATGGTTTATTTCATTCATATGGTATTTTTTTTTTTTAAAAAGATATATTTGGGTATTTGTTATAAACCCAAATACAACCTTATACACCTTTCACAGTAAGCTAAAAGCTTGTGTCGTGAAATCATGTCGTGATCAAATGATATCACAAAAATTATAAGGAATGCTCAAGGATTTTTAATATCATATCAATTAGGCAATGACGTATGCCACACACCTAAAATGAATTATTTTTTATGGCACGGGGAAGGACGTAATGTATGTTAATATGATTCAGTGAGACCACTGACTACTCCAAATATGGTAGATGTCTTCATGATGTAGATGGATAGATGGATGGAAAGACATGAACCAGGATCAAGAAGAACATAATTCAGAGACAGAATCTACTCTACACGTTCAAAAACCTTTGAGATTCATTACCATTTGAACTAAATATTATCTGAGAGTCAAGTTGGTATATCTTTTTACAATTTGGTGTATTTCTTAAGACAATGAAATTAATATTATGAACACGCGTATTATTATCAACTGTGTCTCAAGGAAGCACGCCTCAATGAAGGAGAAATAATTTAATAATAAAGCTTTGCTGATGTCTACTGTAATGTCACATTTAATATAAAGATAAAACATTTTATCATATTATTCATATTTTACTCCAAATATGGTTTGGTATCCATTAAACATGTTTTCTGCGGAGTCCTTTTTTTACATATAATCGATTATATGTAAGATATGTAATGCTTATGGAGTCCTTGGTAAAGAATAGACCTTCCAATCTATTCTGATAATTTTAGTGTCCTGTAAAAGGCAGTTATTCGTAAAACCTCAATTATAAGATACTTAACATCTTTCATTCAGCGATGAGGTTTGATACCCATCGTCAGTGTCTTCTTTATTTATTGGCATGGAGAGGAGAACCTGCATGTTTATAACATGCAGTAGGTCCGTTCGCTAACCCACTTGTGGGATAGATATACCGTGATGGTGTTGTAGGATTAATACGTAAGTATGCAAAGAGCAAGAATTTATAGTACCATTAAGGACAAGATAAAGGTTCACTGTGTCAGTGTTTAGGTAGCAGAATTCCATAATGAAATAAATAAAAAATTTGCTTTATTTATTTCACAAGATATAAGGATCAAGAGGTTTCCAAAAAAAGGCAGGTCTCCTAGATTCTAGATGCATTAGTTGCCAGGAAAAAGAGGTGTAGAGGCGGTGCTATTTCAAGCTGCTCAAAATAAAGACATTTTCTCACAAACGATAGTGAAGGTTGAAAGTACCTATCTGTCAAATTCTTGAATGAAACTCTGAATGTGAACTATTCGGCTAGACACTAAACAAAAAAATCAGAAATCTGTTATTGATGCATAAATACTACTTAACTCTTTTGTGTTGTTAATACACTTAGTACCCCACGTTATTAAATGTACCTACCTTTGACGCCAAATCAAACGCCCCCGTGTGTGTTCTATTCATATCAAACTCAAAGGTTATACTACTGATGGTAATATACTCGTACATATCATATAAAATACATAGTGTTGGAATGTTCGAATAGAGAACGAATCGTTCAAAAGAATCAAGAATCGAATGGAATAATATGTAAGTCTGAAAAAAAGGGTTCGAATTTCGAATACGAATCGAAATTAATTATGACTTGCTGAGCTATTATATTTTATATCGTTAATAACAGTTGATATTTTTTTTAATAAAGGATTGCAGATAAGTAATTATTAGACACTTATCCTAATTTTATTTTTGTGATGTGCATATGATCACCATACATATTTACAAACTCAGATACATATATCTATTTATATATTGACTTAGAATCGTGCTAACTCAATTATGAATGAACCAATTCTGTATCTCAACTCGCACAACTTGAGAAAGAAAGTTAACGAATTTGTTCATTCACTTTTCATTCTCTTAGATACAATACAGATTCATAAGCACAACATTGCACCACTATATTTTACATTTACGATGCAGACAAAAATTGGGTCACTGTAAATAATCGATAAAACATAACAATATATTCAATGTGCACATTTCAGCCATCAACTGCATAAACGGTGAGTGAGATTAAAAGAGTCAGATCATTGAAAATAATCGAAAGAAGACAACACTAGATAAAATACGCACGTTAGAACTATCTTTTGTATTTATTATATTGTGTACTGTACATACACAGTTAAAGATGTAATGTTACAGGTTCCTCTTGTATATTAGCATTTACGCGGATTCCTTTGTGTGGGAAATTATGTTAAATTTCAACTAAAATGATAGGTGAAGTTTATTTAGCAGCACAAAATAACGGTATTACGTTTCAACCGATATTCCACGAAAACAATATTCTGATAATCGAAGGAAAATTACTATATGTCAATTTTTGGCTAAATTGACAATATATAAACATACATACCATAACATGCATAGAAAATTCGCACAGATCGAGCTAGTCCCAAACTAAGATATGAATCTTGTATTATGACGACACACATATATATACAATGCAATGAACACATATACATGTAACACTCAGACCCGGGACAATTTGAAAAAGGTCATTCTTAATTTTGCCCTGGCCGGGAATCGAACCCGGGATGACAAACTTCTTCACATTACTCTCCAGGACAAACTAATGGGACGTCGCGTCGTCTACTTGGAAGATCACCAATGAGATTGAGTGACAATTGTGGCACCTCTATAAATAAATATTATAGATCATAGAGTCTAAAAGAAAGTGATGAAAACTAAGACATAATATGAAAATAATGTTGCAATCTTCGTCTATGACTAGATACAAATTGGCCGAAAAACTGTTATATTTAATGAAATAAAAAAACAGATGTTTTCTTCTACTATTATGTTCTTTATTGAGAGAGACGTCTTTCGTCTTATAAGGATATTGTCAATCTAGGAAATTGAGATATAAGAGATCTGAGAGATTGACAATCTCCTTATAAGACGACTTTCGTCCTATAAGGATATTGTCAATCTAGGAAATTGAGATAAGAGATCTGAGAGATTGACAATCTCCTTATAAGACGAAAGACGTCTCTCTCAATAAGGAACATATTATAGTAGAAGAGAACATTTGATTTTGATTTCATTATGGAAATCTACTACCTTAACACCGACACAGAGAATTTTTTTATTAAATAATATCCATAGATTAGTTTATTTTTGATAACGCAAAACTATGCTTATTTAACATGATCCCATTCGATTTTCAAAAGAGTTATAGCCAGAAACGATGCCCGCCAATAATTTTTACTAACACTTAATTTTTCACAAACATACTGAAAGATGACATAGATTAGTTTTCCATTGGCATACAGATATTGACGTTGTTTAAAATGTCTAATAAGGATTCAGAATAATGAATTTCAATATTTAAATTGATTTACTTTTTTCAATATAATTAGTAAGTATTAAGTAAAGCCTTAGAACGGTTTTACGTCATATGTGTATATTCGCTTCTAATAATTTCATTCTAATAAAAATTGTTGAAAAATATATTTCATCTATCGCATCACACCACAACCCTCGTTGATTAGGCAAAGATGACGAAATCTCAATTAGACCTGTTTTTGATTTTCAAGCAATTTCTCATACACGCACATGATTATTCTTTTTCAAGAATCGTGTCTATCCTTGAGAATTTGATCCAACTAATTGAGCCACGTAACTCACACTTTCTCAAACGCCATCTTCTGTATGGATAAGCCATCTTTGTCGTCCATTCATAAAAATGTATTTAGAAAACTAAGTGGGGTAATCATTAGATTCAATATTGCAAGCAACCAATATACAAGTCGCTTTCGCCATGTCATTATAAATAAGACATTCAGGATGTTGTAACTTTCAGAAAATTTACAGAGAAAAGCGAGAAAAATATTCTACTCCAGGGAACTTGACGTCTAAAAATGTCTGCTAGCTAAACATACCTAACAAAAATAAAAAAAATATTCTAAAATTCCTGTTTTTTAAAATCGTTAGTATCTAGACCCTTCATTTAACATAACAATATATATATATGAAGGAGGAAGAATCTAAATTAGGAAGCAAAACACAACATTAAATAGAAAATATATGTATAATAGTATAAAATAATAAAGCAAGCGATGTATCCTGTTGTATTTAAACAAGGAACAACGCGTGGAGTCTCGTTTCCTTCCGGTGACGTCTGGGCCTTCGTATAGTCGTTCTCTGTGTATAATCATAGTATGCAATATACTCTGGATGGACCCTAGCATGTCTCATCCATCTCGGGGGTACCTGACTCATACTCACTTCCTATTTATGTACATTACTAAGGATCGCAGAATCAAACCGTGCTTTTCCCGATTTCATTCATATGTATTTTACGGTTTTTATTCGTTTGCCCTTTGAAACTGTTTTTGAGAATAAGCTGCAGTAAATCAGAATTTTTACGTATCATATTGAGATGCTCAGTAGCCTCACGGTTAAACGATGGACTTCTGAGTAGAAGGTCCGTGAATCGATTTGTACTGCCGAACCAATTCGCTTCCATAACATAGGGTATTGCTTAGAGTAAGGCCTTCAGAATAAACATTTTTATTAAATCAATATAATAATGATAACCGTCACTTTTGAAGCGGTCGAAGGATAGTAAAACGGCGCCAAGGAAGTCAATCATCCATAAAGATAATATTCAAGGGAACTTACTTTACGTCGTTTTGATTTAAAAAAAATATTGCAAGAGCGCACAACACATAATGGAATTTACAATTCAAATAAAACATTTATCTCACACCAAGATTCAATTTCAATAAATGTATCGCTTCCTCTCAAAACAGTTTCAACATTCTGTAATCATTGCCAAAGAGAAAGTGAAATGTAAAATAGAGTTAGAACACATTATTTGTAAATGAATGGTCAAACTAAAATTTAAATCAAGACTCCCTGAACAAAAGTATTAACCGACGATTGTGCCGATTGTTACGAGTGTGTACCATCACTGAAACACACAACTCGGAAACGGAAATACACGAACCCAATTACACAATAAACACTAAAAGGTAAAATTATTAGTATTAAATATACACCGCTCCATTACGAAATTACTATTTGATATCATCACCCTTAAAATGGAGGGTTACTGAATACCAAAGGGTATATTAATATTATGCGTAGTAATGAAACAACTACTTCAGCGATATATTTCGCATAATTCAAAAATCCCTTTGCATTACGAATCGGTATCTGTGGTAATCCTCCACAAACAAGGATGGAATTAATAAAGATGGATATTATGACCAGTGGAAAACTATAGGAGATTGAGCTGAAAGTTTTGGCGAAACAGAGCCAAGAATCCCCTAAGGTAATAAGTATACAGAATATAGGTGACTTCAAAATAGCAACTTTAAGCCAAAACGTACCTAATTATTACTGTCCACGACATTTTAGATCTCATAACTTTTGTCGAATTTAATCGAGAGATCGATCATGGGATCTAATTCTGTGTATCGCTTATTGTGAAGGTATTTGGGGAGGGCTTTGAAAACAAGTATCTAAAGAGAATTTTGGATGTAAAATGGTATGAACACGTCACGAATAATGCTGTGGGCCAACGCACCCAGCAGAGATCTGTAATCTCCGTGATAAAGGACGATGGAAGGATGGACGGAAGGATAAGAGACGATGGTCCTGGCAGGGTCATGTTCTGAGAATGCCCAATGCTATTTGGCCAAAAAGAGCATTGTTCTTCCGTTCGCAAGGGTTCCGTCAACTTAGGCGTCACTCTTTCACAATACATCGCTCCTATGACAACGAAATCAGAGAGCAGGGAATGCCGTGGGAAGAAGTGACGCAATCGACTCTGAATGTAGGAGGCAGGTTTCTGCCCTGTGCTCCCGAGAGGAGTATTGAGAGCGACGACGATGATGATGATGATTTGGAGATAATAGCAAATCCAAACTCACTATGAAAAACAAAATAAAACAAAAGACATTCCTGAACAATCCATGGGTGCAAATAGGGCGTAATGATGAACGCAACAATGGAGTCGAATTCTTCAGGTGATTTCATAGAATGCTTCATGTTAAATAACGTATACCAATAGGTAGTATTACTGAAAGAATTTCATTCTACGTGCACAAATAGAATATATTTTTACGGCTAGATACCTCGGATAATGTATATTGTGAGTTACTTGCATTGGGAATATCGTGGAAGCTACAAGAACTTGTTGTTGTATAGGAGAATTATTGGATTTGTAACAACGAAATGCTGCCAGGTTTGCAGTAAGAAGGAATTGTTACCAGCTTGTATAGGATTTACAATCTTACCAGAACGAACGGTGCAATCGACTGTTGCAATAAATAAGTTGTACTGTGGATACAAAAATGTGTTTTACAACCTAAAATTTCTATCGCAATATGGAAAAGACGATGGTGCCGTCTAAGAAATGTTTTGATAGTTTCGTATTTGCCAGAAAACCAAAAAAAGACAGTTCGTCGCATTGGAAGACTATTTTTGCAAGATTTTCAAATATGTCAATGGAAAACTTTGAGTGTCCTACTTACATAGATCATGTACTAATATTTTTACGTGTTAGAAGACTTTCTTTTGCAAGATTTCAAAGTATATCAACGGATAAATTTGAGACTAAGGGCCAACATTATAAAAGTCCGTTAGCTCAAGTTATTTTAATATGGTCCAAAATTTGATATAACTACACGTTTTTCATCATTATAAACATCCGTTGATATTATTTCAGTAAAATGCTACCATCGGCTTTAACTGGCCGACCGACCAGGGATTAGTTTTGACGACTAGCATTGCTGTCTCACTATTTGCCTGAAGAGAGAAAGAAATAACAATAGATGAATCTACGCACGTGTTTTGTTAGGATATATTCTCATAGCACCGCTGTCATTTACTCATTTGTTTTGTGTAAATTATGAGATTGTTGGGTGAAGTTTTTATGAATGGGGAGCAGGTAGATAAAAGGGACAGGCAAGATCTTATATGACCACCGGTTGAAAACAATGGGTACAGTAGGCAAAAATATTTCTTTTTAACGAATTGTCAAAATAGTTTTATAATGAAGTATCTAGTAGAATGTACGAACAGATCGCCATCCGTTCGTAAAGTGTCGACATACTTACGAATATTGGGTTCCTCGTTTATAATTTCGGCCCTAAGAAAGTATGATCTTGTTCTACTCAAGTCGTGTACTTTTTTTTTTTTTTTTTTTTAATTTCTTTATTTGTCTCAAAGAATTATAAATTCGCTTAGAGACTACAAAATACAAGATAAGACATAATAATATAAAACAAATAAAAGGAGAAAGGAGAGTTCCTTAAAGGAGAAAAATATAAATCATTGCATCTGATCATCAAATGTTAAATAGTACAGCTTCAAAGAGGTGTTGGTAGGAGGCGGGCTTCATTGCATCACACAAGACTGAGTTGACACTGGAAGATGTGTTGAATAAGTCTGTCGAACCGCCCAGGATAAAAATGCATGTAAGTAAACTAATGGTCATTTTAGGCCTAATAAAAAAGGACAATAATTTTAGGTTATTTTTAACTGATTATTCCAACCTTTTGTGCGGGTAATGTTCCGGTCTTTTATAACTCTAGTCGGGCCACGCTCTTTAGCAGTGTAAATCATTGTAATCATGGTGCGTAACACAGCAGAAGTATAAAGCAGACTTTGTAACAGTGACATTACTTTCCGTGCAAACCAAAAACTAAGCATAATATTTAAGACGCAACATTATCATTCAAATTTATACTCCAAACATATTCGCAGTCAAAGAACGAGTAGGTTGATAGTGAGATTTGAACATACATAGTTACTTCCATTTGCTATTTGTTCAAGAGCTATCCTAAGATGTGATTTTTTTGTTTTTTGAATTGACATTTTCCCTGCTGAGATTGCCTTGGCCAAAAGCTGTTATGGTCTCAGTGCAGGGTGATGATTTTAGAATAATAATATACTAACGGAAATCCAAAAACACGCATAACGTAAAAAAAATACTACATCCATTTTCCACATAACATATTATTTTTTTATTTTTTTTTAAAGGCTGTTATGATGGTTTAATAAAACAGAAATTGTAATATTATTAATAAGAATATCCAAGAACACTGTGACACATGACACTTCGAATACAGCAGTGGTTCCCAAAGTTGACTGGGCTCCGTCCCATCTAACAAAAATTTCCAATCTTGGGACCCACCTTTTAGCTGTCTTAGAGAAAAGAGGTCATAAATATTGGTAATGCTCAGATTCTCTAGGAGCGAGTCATGGAACTACTTAATGCTCAGGGCCCACTCAATATTCGCTCACGACCCACCGGTGGGTAGTTTGGGAAACACTGCGATACAGTATATAGTATATAATCGGCATGAGTATCTGGTAAAATAGATATCTATAAATTGTATATAAACACACGTACTCTATATTTTATAAAATTGTAAAATACTTTTATCTCAAATAATATGACGTCCGACATGAAATCACTGGTCACTGAACAGTAGAGCAAAACCGTAAGTGTTGCAAAGAAAACGGTGTGATATTAAAAAATATAAATTGTGTGCAGCTGTAGATACGTAATAATGGAAACTGAAGCCCCACCACTGCGATTCCCCTCAACCCGAACAGCCAATAAACATGAATAAAAGAATGTGCAAAATCCATAAAGGAGAGTGAATTTCACGCAATAAAAGCAATAAATAAGTGAATCTTTTCCCGGGATCGCATAATATATTTGAAATATTATCATCAGGTGCGCGTACGACCCGACATTAGTATAAATCACACAGATACTGTTGCTGCGACTACATACATACTGCGACTCTACTGAATTCTTCAAAATAATAATGACAACATTGTTGGTGATAATGGGATATTACATAGCTGTCATCGTCGTCTTTTGCGTATTTCATGAACTGAATATTACCTATGTATACCAGCTATTGGATTTACATAACAAAAGCAGGTTTTTCCTCTACCATTTGATTTATTTTCAAAGAGACTTCTCCGTAAAAATATCCGAGATAAAATCGAAAGTCTCGGACGGTCTCGCAATTTTTTCTTAGTGTCTGAAAATTTTTGGCTCAGTCTTTACAGGCAGCACCGAGAATATGTTGATCATTTGATGTATATTATTAATTGATAAACTATTGATCGAAATTTGTGAAAATTCGCTTGCGCAAAGACATTTAATCTCTGTTGTTATACAGGAAAGATGAGATTATTCTAGTTGGGTCAATTATTATTGAGAATGTCCAATAACAGCTGGCCAAAAAACGCAATATATCTTTGTTCATCTTTAACAACTTAGACAGGTTTCTATCAGAATACACCGTTTCTATGACAAGACCATCAGGTTATTAGAGATGTCGTGAGAAAAATGTTCTCAATAGCCACAAAATCAATGTGCTGAACGGAAAATACTTATTTCTACCCTACTGTCCCAAAAGGAGCCAAAGAAGTGAATTTTATGGAAATTATAAAATATGTACTATACATCTACTCTTAAACTATATCCTCACGCCGTGTTCTTAATGGGGTAGGCATGGAGAACGGAACGCCATATAGATCTATTCTTACATACTTCTTTCGCTTCTTCTACATTCGTACAATTATTTCTTATACATTCACGTAGATTTCTTTTACTTACAATGTAAGAAACTTTAAAATCTTCATACAAATTTAATTTAACAACGAAAAAAATACAAAATTTCCTAAATAAATTTAACAACAAGCAGATATCAATGTTATGATTTGGCCCTTTCGCACGATCCAATATTATTCCTTTATCTATTTCAGAAGACCTACGAGACGCTCGGGAAATTGTACTTTTTTTGATACAGATAACAAAGTTCGCAAACTTTATCCATCCGGTATATTTTATTACGTCAACACTGCGAAAGCCTCGAGAAGAAAATATTGCTTGTTTTTTCGTAGGTTAGATATTTATTCGACAAGGCGAGCACAGAAAAAGAAAATTACTTTTTGTTTTACCAGAAGGTACATGAAATATTTGAATGTTTTTACTGCATACTGTTACAGTGATAATTTAGGAGCATTAATAATTATAATAACTAGACAACTTTTTTAAGATGCGCCGTTTTGTGGAAAAATCACCGCAAGGCCCAATTCAAGAATCATAACACCACCTGAACAATAGGGTTTTTGATCTCGTCTTGCACACCTCCACACTCTCCAGAGTCCGCAAATCATAGGGAATTTTGTTTCACAGCAACGGACCAGTCACACAGAAGGCACGGTTAACATAATATAATAATAATATTGGATCATTTTTATGTGGCGCCGTTTAATGGTCCGTGACCATCTCAAGGGCGCCATGACTTCTCCCGAACAGCAGCATCTTTAACTTGGTTCTAAGCGTGGTGGTAGGCTGATTCTCTCTCAATTCAGTCTGTGGTCAATCTGTTCCGGCAGTTTATAATTAAAATTAAAAAGTTAAAAAGCACAAACATTACATGAAAATTAAAACATTTCAAAAGATTTTTCATTCTTAAACAAAATAAAATTAACAACAAGAGATTTTTCTAATATATATTTATTTAGCATAAGAAATAGTGTGGAAATAGTAAAGACATAATAACTAGTTGGTACAAATAAGCAATGAATGAAAAGTACTTGTTTAACATTGCCTCTAAAGTGAAACGTTAAGAACGAAATATATGAACACAAAATAGTAAATCAAATTTTTATTTTTACACATACATTTTAATTTATTTATTACGGATATTTTTGGCGCATTCCAACAAGCTGTGCGTTTCCCAGAGATAAGTAAGCAATATTTTAACTTATAAAAATTGAAGACTTACCGATTGGCTGCAGTTTACGTTTATGCTGAGTGAAATTATGAATGATACATACCTGAAAACAAAAAAAAAAACAAATAATTAGTAAAATTGTACATTCTGCACAAAATCCTCTCTGGCGACAAAATCAGAAAATGGTCATAGCTTATCAATATTGTATCAAATAGGTTAAATAACTCATGTTATGAATTTTTTGACACAATTGGATGTCGTGAAATGGATTTTACTTACTAAAAGTGTAGGTGTCAATCATATTTTGAGACTCTGTGTCATGCACTCCTAAAGGAAGTTCACATATTATGTATGTGTATCATATACAACATACCTACCTAGTTAATAACTATTCAAATAGGTTGACTATCAGTGAGTGTGATCAATTGGAATGATTAATCTAGAGTGGTTCAAAATATGGTTAAATAACTTATTCTACCGAAGGATGTTGAGAATATCCTGGACTAATATGTCAAGTAACGTTGAAGTATCGCATAGAATAAATGCACACAACAATCAGCTCCGTAAAACTTAATATATTGGTCACATACTGAGAGCTGAAAAAAAATGGAAACCTACAATTGGCCAAAGAAGGAAAGATTGAGGGCCGTAGAGGGATGGGATAAAAGCAGATTTCCTGGCTTCAGAATATCCGAGAGTGGACCTGAATGAGAGGTGTAGAGGAGCTGTTTTTTTAAAGATTTTTCTCAAGCGATCGTTAACGTTAGGGGGGGGGGGGTGTGAAGATAATTAAGAAGAAGAAACACTTTTTACGTAATGTTTTACGAATACCTTCCTTTTACGGGGCTCCAATTTTTAATTTACAAAAAAGAAAATCGTCTTATATCCAGATTTCATTCAAAACACTATTTTGATGATAAAATTTCGACAAATGTACAAACAAGTTGGTAAAAGGAATAAGAAAAAAAAATATCACAAGATTCCTACATTCTAGAATAAAAATAATTTATACATCGTAACATTATAATATATTGTTGGTATGTAGATAAATCCAAATGTTTGGAAATACTTTAGGAAGACGACTTTGCGATGATATTTATTTATTTATTTTAGATATGAATGTTTACTCTAGGGAATATTCATCTCATTCCGAATAGAAAATACTTAAAGACATAGCTGTACATATGTTGTGCATATATACCTAGCTATAATCCTAAGGAAAATAAGACAAAATAAAAATATGTTGTATTTTAAGACATTTCCATATATTGGAAAAGGCTTGGTAAAATAAAAATATGACAAATGAGAATAAATACTATGTATTTGCAAGGAAGATATTTCAGTACGTATTGGAAATGATTTATGGCCGGTTTCAATAATCTATCTATCCGCTACTGTCGATTGAAATATATTGTGTTCTATATTTTAAATCATAGATTTCAATCGACAGTCACGGATAGAAAGGTTATTGAAACCGGCCATTATAGATTATTATAGATGCATAATATATTGTGTTTGTGTTTTACATTTTATTAAACTAAATAACGGTCTGACAAATCAGAAGGCATAATTATTACATGGTAGGAAAATTTTTGTTCTCACTATCTCGATAAGTTTGGTAAGAGTATTCGTCTCAGATATACGGAATGATTTTCAATTTCCATTATCGTATCAAAAATGCATAATTAGAATTGAACTGAAAAACGTTAATAAATAAAAGATAAAATTCCAAAAAAAATATAATTACGCAATTTACTTAATCTTTGACTTCGGGTTTCTCCTAATCCCAAATCATCTTTAAAAAAATTATATTTATTCATTTGACAGTTGACATTTCAATCGGTGACACAGCGCGCAAAAGAGTTTCCTCCAACAAAGTAATTTTGCGTCAAATGTTTTTTTCAAACGTTTCATACAAAATATTAAATACTTTGATCGTAGCCATAGGAATGATGAACGATTGAGAAACAGATGCGTCCAGTCAGTCAGGGTTCTTCAGAAAGAAATGAAAATATTATTTTTGGTTTATGAATTGAAATGAAAATCTTTTGTTTCCCTTCTTACAATAGGTACATTTGACAATTTTCACAATAAATTATATATTATTATGGACATCACATATCACTCTTTCTTCTTATCAAACTCATCATGGGCTCCCTATAGGGATCTCAGATGAGCGAGCGGGGCAGCCCTCACAGGAACCAAAAAAAAGGATAAATTAGGTAAGTTGGTCTTTGTAAAAAATAGGATCCCATATCAGGCCACCCCTGGCCCGCCTGACCGTGTACGTCGCTAATTGATTCACGCAAGACAGGGAAATTACACCGTCCCACTAGTTTAATATCAAAGGATATTCTCAAAACATTACTCATTTAGAATCATAATCTTTTACATATCAAAACGGAAAATTACTACAGATTAAAAATTAAAATGAAACAAAATAAATAGTTATTCCACTGTTGACTTTATTCATTTGAAAGCCAGCTTTCGAAAGCTTCAGCTCTCATCGTCAGACAAATTAAAAGTGAAGAGCATTATACCCCATTTAAATTTTATTTCTTTGACCTGCTGTTACCAATATTTTATATACTTAATAACTAGTTCATTTTGACACACCATAACTGACTTATTATATAGACATTTTTATTATTATGTTTGCATTTCGATCCTGACATATGAATTTGCAATGTACCTATGTGATTGTGTACGAATGTTTTTCGTTGTTGTTGTTATCTGTCATACTTTGTAAACATGTTAAAGGCTCACGCCGTATATGATTTAAATAAATAAATAAATTATTATAAAGGAAGGTATGTGACAGATAGATGAGAGAAAAACTTTATTTTAGCTTAAAACTACAAATATGTGCAGATTTCTATTTTAAGTATCCAGTATCATTTGTGACATTATGTTCTCATCACCGTCCTGACATACAATATCATTCTACGTAAGATACACTTCCACGAGCTTTGTACGCTAAACTTCTAGGATACAAGATATTTTGATTAAGCTCCATGATGTTATGATATCCATTTTCATATGCCGCCGTAGCAATATCACGTGCGTATTTTCACTGTAGCTACGTTTCAACAAGAAGTGTTGTTTTTTTTTAAAACCTTCTCTCACGCTCAAGGCAATTTATTTGAATAAACAGAAAAGCGAAGATCATAGATGTATACATATCAAATGTAATACAGGGTTTATTCTGACAAAGATCTCTAGACTTATGCAAAAGTTAAAATATTTTTTTAATACCTGAAGATGTGAAGATGTGTAGGTTGCGTGCTTTTGTTTTAAAAATACACAGTCAACTATTTGCTGCATAAAAAATCCTAACAACATGTACATCCATGTTAAAGTTTTTTTTTTAAATCTTTTAAATTTTTGGATGATAAAAAAATATTAATAGGTATTACCAAGGATGCAAACACCACTTCACCAATTCACTTTTCCTGATATATTTTATGTGAAATTAGAGTAAGTGTAATTCATGTATGTGAAAATTGTTTCAAACTGTTTTAACACTGTAAAAAGCGAAAGCAGTTTATTGCTTGAATAATTTTAGCTTCTTCGTCCTTTTCTGCACAGATTTGAACACCCTGCGCAATATATGAACATTTTACTTTCTCTTTTAATAATAATAATACCATACTCCAATCTTTCTTTTTTGTACCAAATACCCATACTTCAGTTACCAAAACAACATTCATCGAAATTCTCCGTAACTTTTTTTTTTTAAACATTTTTCCTTCTTCATCATCAAAACCTCCGCTTACTTTCATTTTACTCAGAAGAGAATATGTTTTCTTTTCTATCTGTTGTATGAAGTGTTTTTATAATAAGGAAATAATTAAATTAGTCTAATTTATAATTATTTGTGGGCGTAATGTGTCCGATAAATCTATATTCCCAATGAAGAAAATAAGCTCATCGAACATGAGGTGTGGAGGAGTTGTTCCAGACAACGCAGGACCGAGAAGCCTATGTCAGAGTGATCGCTTACGTCGGGAGGACCTGACAGGGCACCTACAGAAGAAGAACACAAGTGGACCGATCCAGGTTTTATTCGCTGATTAAAAGATGTTTGATTGAAATCACTCACACTATAATAGTATTAAATATGAACGATAGCATCACCGAAACTATTATTATTATAATCTGTTTTGTTTTTATTGACAATATTCGATGTCAAATGCCTTCGTCCTTTTTTCAAGGATCTGGAAAGACAGTAAGTGTGTGGGGAGAGGAGAGACGGTAAAAAGGATGGCCAAAAGTGTTGCCATAACGTTATTTTTCTGTTCAAAAGCAACTGGGCGGATACGGCAACAAAACCTTTCTTCCTTTTCCATTTTTGATATAAGATGATATATCAAACACAATGAGTCGTTTCGATTAAATTTGGAACAGCCAAAAAATAACAAGAACTACGATGGAGGATGAAAACTATTATTCAAATTGTAATAAGAAAATGTTGTATCGAAATGGATATTATAGACAAAATGATTCGACATAAAAAAGTAAGTAAATAAAAACAGATCACAATAAGAATAATATGAACAACAGTTCAAAAGACATCAAAAGAGAAAAACTACTACAAAAGAACGTTACCATAAAAAACGAATACGCTGTTGGCTCTCTCTCTCTCTAATCCAACGATGATATATGATGAGCTAATATTACAGGAAAAGCAAAAATAATTTCACATCATGATATTATTATATCTCACACATCACCTTATTATACATATGTATATGAAGGATGAAAATTGAAGATGAATGGAATATCTGGTAAGGGTCAAAGAGAAAATTTTGACCGGATACCGAGGAGCAATTCAATATTGATCATACTGATATCAATAGTCTTAGAATTAATGAATTGTTCGTTTTTTTTTTCACTGATTGAAGAAGATACAAAACCGATACTTCGTGGAGCCCCAGTAAAGAAAAAGTATTCCACCCTTTTCTGTAAGTTTCGAGTGTCCAGGTATTCGTAAAATTTCACGTATTTAAAATTGATATCTACCTATAATTCGGCGATGAGGTATGCCATTCCTCCCGAATGTCATTTCTTATTGGAATGGTAAGGACATCCTGGATGCTATTTATATGCAATTGGTCCGCTGGCTACCCCATTTACTGCGGTTATATAGTAGTAAAAGGAAAAAACAACGTTCAAATTTATGGATAAGCATTGAAAATTTAGATAAACTGTTTAAATTTCTACTAACAATCTGATTTATCGTAATCAGGAATAGAATTTTATGATAAGGATCCCTGATCAAAAAATTCTATTCGTCCACATAACTTTCGCCTCCTCCACATCCATGCAGACCCTCATACATTCACGTCTGTTAATTTTTCAGAACCTCTATGACATAAAAAAAAACATACTAACAGATGAATGGCATACCAGAATACCTGCCATTTAAAAAAACACACGAAAACTTCCTATTATTAAATTTATTAATTAAAATTACTATTCTCAGAGCAACCATGCTCTATGCTAAACAAATCACAATGGTTCAATATCCGGTGGTCCTAAACCAAACATCCGTTATCCGGTTAAATAACTATCCGTATCGCCATTAATGATAATAATACATATCAACAGACTATGAGATACAGAATTTATTTATAAGGATTTGTGGATACAAATCACCGGTTTATGGCTGTAGTGAGTTCTGTAGTAGTACTACCTCCGCTGTATGGTGATATATAATATAATATGAGGTACTGGTTGGTGACGGTAATATGGAAATCTTGTATGTCGTTTAATATAATTTGTATTATTTATGACAAGTAATGGAAAAAAAATTTAAGCTATAATGTGTATAAAACGTGGAAAAGTGTGTAATTTTGGCTTTTATACTTTTCTTTGTCAGTTTTGAGAGTTTAAAGTGCCATGTGAAAAACAGTTATTCGTAAAAACACCGCGATTACCTGAAGATAAATATTACGTTTAAGACATTATTACGAGGATATACTTATCTGAAAGAAAGGGTGTGAGGAAACGCGGGCGTCCGAGAACCACGTGGCTTGATCACGTGGATCAAATTCTCAAGGACGGCCGCGTGTTGAGGAAGAGGAACCGACGTGCGTGTATGAGGAACTGTATGAATGTGGAGGAAGCGAAGGAAGTGTGTAAAGATAGATCTGTTTGGCGTTCCGTTCTCTCTGCCTACCCCACTTGGGACACGGCGTGAGGGTATAGTATAGTAAAGTATAGTACATTATTACGACTAAAGACAAAAGTCGTCCACATTGCTGATAAAGTCTCCAAGCTGAAATGATAATGGGCTGGTCGTGTGGTAAGACGAGAGTATGGCAGGTGGACTTCCAGCATTCTTGAATGGAGGCGCAGGAAGACCTCAAAATAGATGGGTTGACGATATTGTCCAGATGATAGGAAAACAGTGGTATCGTGTTGCTCGACATGAGAAAGTGTGAAAAAGTTTTTAAAAGTTTTTTAGACTGCTTTTTGCTAAGATATTATGTAGCGATGGATTTGTTTAAAATTTAATGGGAAAATGAACCCAACAGAACAATAAAAACGAAAAATACATTAAAATGGTTTACTCCCGTCGTGTGACTTGAGTTTCAATCGCAGTTAAAATGTATGTACCATATGGTATTTTTTCGCGAAAGCATTGATATGTTTTATAATATACAATAACAGAGGCCTTCTGTAAAAAATGTGGGGAAACAGATGATTAATGGGTAAAAAGGAGCGAATTTATAAAGATTATATCCGATTCTTTACACTCGTGTATGTAATACATATAATTGTATAAATATCTTTGTCTGTCTGACTAAAAAATAATAATAAAGAAATAAAATATCCTCTATAGTTTCCCTATCCCAGAGTCTCCGGTACAGAATGGGACTTTCAGCTTTTCTGACAGTTTTCGAGTGTATGGTTAAAAGCAGGAATTCGTTCACTTCAGCACACAAGCAGGCGCCATGATAATGTCTGAATGCGTATAATGTGTGAGTGTCAAGTGTTGAATATTGCTTAACTATATGCGCAATTATAGTAAAAGTGTCCTTTATTTCTTATTTTCATGTTAAAAGAGGAAGATCTACATTTTTATTACATGGAAATTCATCAGTCTCACTTGTGATGAATTGAATTGATGGTATAGATATCTATCTTACTTATTTATGTCGGTACTCCGGTCCACAGTTGAACATAATCCTCCCCCATATGTCTCCAGGCATCTCTGTCCTGAGCTCTCTGCAACAAGTCAACAGCGATCTTTCTAATGTCTTCAGACCATCGTGTGGGAGGTTTTCTTCTACTCCTTTTATCTTGGCGAGGCCTCAACTCCACTATCATTTTTGTCCATAATTGATCTTTGAATCTAGCAACATGCCCTGCCAAGATTACTTTATTAACCTTGCACTCTTTCGACAACATCCGTAACTCCCGATCTTCTACATATCTCAGTGTATCTTATGCGCTCAGAGTTTATTTTGTAGCATCGCTCATTCGTGCTTCCTTTGTGCTTGCTAATCGGAGTTTCTTGATGGTCGACTTGATAAGATATATGGATAGGATAATTTAAATAAATTTAAAATATTTCTATTATCAAACAAATGTCGGATACAAAAGTTAGTGAGACAATATAACATACAAGACATGATTCAAGAACCAGTTCAAATAACAGCCAGAATAGCGGAAAATATTATCCAATTTTTATGATATAAATTTCAGGCAACACCAAATGCGGTTGTTTATGAACGATAAAAATCCCTTCTTACGAAAACGTCACACAAGGGTTGAATTCTCGTATTAAACTAGGCTCACTTTAGCTTACTTTACAGACCGTAAACATAACATATTATTTATTTTAAAAACCTCGATTTAGTTAGTTGTATGAAATACTAAGCCAGTGAAAATGGTGCTTATACATTGTATTAATGATTTCATTTTAGTCAATTTTTTCATACAAGATAAAAAACAATTATTTAAATTTAATTAAAATAACTTAATAACATCGAAAAAATGTCTTTCATTATCAAAGAATGTCGACAATGTTTTATTTTAAATTATTCTGATTTATTGACATGGAAATCATTTCACTACACGAAAACTTGCATAGGTATATTAAGCGTTTTCCTGAATAAAAAAAAATCATTACAGATTACGTGAAAGCTAAAAAAAAGAATTTTGAATAAAATGGAAATAGGTTCACGAATTTACAAAATTCAATTCGAAATATTGTTTTTAAAAAATGTATCTGAATTTGGAATATTTCGATAATTTATTCCCTTATTCACTTTTCCTTATTGATTATTGAAATTACATTGAATTTTTTAAATAAAAAGTTCATAGTTATTCATATTAATTGTTCGATTATTCGTTTGTTAGTTTTATATTATTATACATACTTTTAACGTGTAGCACACCTCGATATAAAACAACTTTGCGAGGCTTTTGCTACAAAAAATTATTTTTGTTTTTTTTTAATGATATCAGGACTATACTCTGCGGGAGAAATCAGATTGGATAAAAAAATATTATAACCTAATAAAGAGCGATTATGTGCCAATTATGTAACCTCTTAAGACATTTCTGACTAAAGTTGTTGTCATAAAACAATGTACCTATATGGGGTTATCCAACCCATCTCGTGGACGAAAGAACTGTGCTTTTTTCACTCCGAATAGAAAGAAGCTGGCATCTTCCCTGTGCTCCCGAAAAGTAGAAGAATTGAGGCTGGAAAGAGAGATAAAGCAAGAGACCTATAAAGGACATTTAACATCTATAACTCAGCTGCAAGGTATGCACCTATTCCGAATGTCTTAACATTTATTGGCACGAAAGGACGACTTGTTGACTACGTTCAGTGTGTCAACTGCCCTACACATTTGTAAGAGATGCTGTAATGGTATAAATAGATGGATATAATATGGACCTAATAATTCTAAGAAATACGACTTTAAAACATTTTGCACCTTTCTCCATAAGAAGTATTGTAGAGTAGACTACTATTGAAGAAGTTTAAAGTCAAGTCTCTCTCTCTCTCTCTCTCTTTTCTCGCTATGAACTTGTTGTAAGTTCAATATAATAATAATAATAATATTCTCCTACAAGTCTGAAGTGCATTACAAACATAGCAAAATGGAATCAACTCTTATTGTTCAAAAGTACCTGATTCCATATAGATAGATAGTGATGGATAAAATGTGTCAAGTGATAATTAAATGAATCGATATTGAATTAATGTTATATCGAAATGAATCGATAGTGACAATAAGAATATTTTTTTTATTAAATAATTAACCGTATTGCGTATTTTATTTATCTCATAATATTTTTTTCGATGTAGCTAATTTCGAAACACTACTTTCTGTTTGAATTAATACCACAAATAATCCACACATAAATATTCTAATGCGTTCGTATGTATGTATGTACGTATGTCCTCAATGGACTCTGAAATAAAGAAAGACAGAAGTAAAATAATACACTCTATACGAGGTCTCATCTCCTGGGCACGTTTAAGGCCAAAAACATTTTAAATACCTTATATATTGATAAAGATATTACAATTTATGTCACAAAATTGGCAACCAAATGTATGAAAAACTATGAAAGTTTTTGTAAGTAGCAATATTCATGGTCGAACATTTTTCAGTGTATTGAATTAATTTCACAATGGATGTAACGAGAAATACATCAGTACTGAAACTAAACATTTGGGGATTATTTTGGTTATAAATTATTGTGTTTGGTTATGATAAAAACTCCTGAATTATGCGAGTTAAAATTGCATATTTTTGACATCTTGGGCTAATTTCATAATGGCCGACATGAATGACATAGAATCCAATCCACACATAAATATTCTAATGCGTTTGTATGTATGTATGTATGTATGTGCGTATGTCCTCAATGGACTCTGAAATAAAGAAAGACAGAAGTAACGAGGTCTCATCTTCTGGGCACGTTCAAGGCCAAAAACATTTTAAATACCTTATATATTGATAAAGATATTACAATTTATGTCACAAAATTGGCAACCAAATGTATGAAAAACTATGGAAGTTTTTGTAAGTAGCAATATTCATGGTCGAGCATTTTTCAGTGTATTGGATGTAACGAGAAATACATCAGTACTGAAACTAAACATTTGGGGATTATTTTGGTTATAAATTATTGTGTTTGGTTATGATAAAAACTCCTGAAATATGCGAGTTAAAATTGCATATTTTTGACATCTTGGGCTAATTTCATAATGGCCGACATGACAAACACAGAATGCACACAAATATATATTTTAGTTGGTGCAAATTGTTTGTTTGATTGTGATATGTATGTTCTCTATAGTCTCTACGATAATAGATGTCATGCAGTTTGTTAAATATCTTAATTAACAAGAATAATAAAATTTAAAAGAAATTGTTAATTTTGAAGAATTTATGACAAGAAAGTTAAAAGTATTAAGAAGCATGATATTTTAAATCTCTTCTAAAATCATAATAATAATAACACTGGCAATCGACACATAAACATTTGTAACATATATTTTTTCATTTTTAGTGAAGCTGTATATTGCTTTCAGTGTTCTTTTGTCGAAGTCTGATAAACATAAGATACAAAAAAAAAACATACAAATCTATAACAATGCTCTTTGTGTGTGTTCTTATTTTATTGCTGAATATTCTGGGTATATTTTTATACCAAAATTAGATCATCTGTAATACCAAAACATGGGAAACTCATTAATATATAAAGCCGTGAAATGAATCCTTTTCAATTATCTGAGATTTTATCATCATACTTCTGTACTTACTCATAGGACAATATGAAGGTACTTAGGTAGGTTCTTGACATTATATGTTTTAGACTTTCTATAATCTTTCCATAAAGTATTCTTTAATTTGCTTTATTAAGAATATTTTAATTTCTCAAACATATGTCTCTGAAAACATATGAAAATATCTAAAAAGAAAGTGAATTATTATAAAAATACATACTATAATAGTCCATTTTTAGGATACATACCTACATACATAATATTTTCATCATGGCATTTCTGTACATTATTAGTTTCCAAACAAAATCAATGACCACAACATAGGCATTATTATTATCGTTGAATATTTTTGTGTTACACGGATTTTCAGTTAAATTTTTCACATTGTAATTTCAAATTTCGAATGCGTTTTCATAATATATCAATAAATTATCTGTCATATTATTATGTCAATGTCAAATTGTAATTTAGATAGATGTTGCCAGAATAATGACGTCGGTGCGATATTTTAATACCGATAACGGTTTTTATAATACCCGCTACTTTTAGTAATCTTAATAATAGTTGTATGGATTCTGCAAAATCAAGAACTGTTGATCTTTATAACGAGTTTGATAAATGTAGCACAAACATGAACAGATGGGGAATATCTTAAATTTCCAAGAAGAAATTCAATATTATGGACCGATTGTTTCTAAAGGGTCGTTCACATTTGTTCACTGATCACTTCGGATGATCCTCCAAGATGAATAGGTGTGAAGGGGCGTTTCATCACAGAGATTACCACTCATCATAATTTTGATGAAAGTACCTTTCACTGAAACGACCATAAACAAGTTTTCTGTTCTTATTTGTTTTATTCTCTATGAATTTGTATTGAATATCAGAATCACGTAAAAAATTATTATGCAGTCGAGAGCTACATTAATTTATTTTAAACGTTATTTTTCATTCTTGATTTTGATTAATTATTTTTGTACGAAAATACGTCAAACTACATACAACATGACTGAGAGTGTTGACATGGCAGTGAAAGCATAGGATGAACAAGTGTGAGCAGACGTGTTCACTTTCGATGAAAAATATTAGGTTTTGACATTATTGTAAGTATGGACTTTGGAGTACAAAGTTTAAAGTTTTTACATAATAGATAAATAAAAATTGTATATCCAGTGGATAGCTATCCACCAGTCTTAAATGTTGGCTACACCGAAATCGCATGTTTTGTCTACGGTTTTAGCTTGATCTTCGTTTTGTGCCACTTTAGCGTATATTTCGTGATAAATATTTATTATTTGCAAATCAAAAGATGTCAAAATAAAATAATAAATTTATATAATTGTAAAAATATGCTTCCAGGTAAAGAAAAAAATATTGAACTCTTTGTTAAATCAATTTTTACATATATTACGAAATACTTTGCGTGAAAACAACAATCATAGCTCGAAAAATTACATTAGGATTTTACTTTTGTTGTTTTTCAGTTCAAAATTCCCTTTTAAGTAATTTTTTGTAGTTTATTAATACATCTATAACATTTTTAATACATTTTAAAACAAAATATTATACATTTTTGAAGTTGATAAAATATGCATAATTATAATCTGATAATGCCATCTACCGTATTTAGCTAAAAATATTACGTGAATCGATTCTACGGAAACAAAGATGGCGGTTATGTCATCTTTCTTTCAAAGTAATCACCGCGTTATTTGTAGAATATGTTCTTTGGGATAGTTGAAACAATGATTTAACAGCATATAATTCTACGATAAGCATCCACACTTTTAAGCAAGTGAAAATAAAATTTCGGTATGTACCTGATTAGGGTTTCGGTACCTTTTTACCATAATATGGGGATTTGGTTTGTAAAACTTCATGTTTTAACATGGGGGAGGGGGGGGGGTTAAACATTTTTGACATAAGTACCGTCATATTTTTAGTTAAACGTGGACGTGTCGTGTGCCAAACTTCCAGTTTTTACAACGAGATGCGATTTTCAAAATTTTTTCTCATATAGGTACCTTCCTATTTTTTACTTAAATATGGGATGTCTAACTTAACAATTTTTCATCGGGAAGAGGTTTTCAGTACTTTTTTCGATGTAGGAATCAAATATGGGCATGTGGAGTATCTAACATCAAGATTTTTCATTGCAAAGAAGTATTTAGCACTTTTTTCTATCTAGGTACCTTTCTATTTTTTTCCCATTGAGTTTATGATGTTTTATCTCATGCATATGCACTGTTTCTTTTTTCATGTCTGTATATAACCCCGAGCGATGCCGGGTAATTAAAGCTAGTAAATAATAAAGAAAGGTTGCGTAAATTAATAATAAATTAAAAATATGACATCCTACAAGGGAAGATCGAGAGTCGAAAAAGGATTGGAAGAAAGCGACTTTCCTGGCTTTAGAACATTCGGGAGTGGACCGGGATGAGAAACGTGAAGGAGCTGTTTCGTACTGCCCAGAACAGAAAAAAAATTCTCCAAGGTGGTCGTCGGGGGGACCCGACAAGACAAGTAAAGAAGAAGAAGAAATTAATAATAATAATTAAATGCTTAAAAGAAATCTCATCTCATTGTCAAGATAGGTATTTTTACTATAGAAATACTTCACTTTCTCACAAAACCATCCAACGGCTTGCATAAAATGTAACAACGAAAAGGTAACAAGTGTCCATTTATTATCGATTGATCGATTCCATAAGTTGCATTTCCATCTCTAAACGAATTCAAAGTATAAAAATTCACTTAAAATGCTCGATTCAGATTTTTTTTTATCAACTTTTACATTTTCCATCGCATAATAATAATGATATTTTCAAGAAGAAGATGTCCGCCCATGCAATATTATTTTCTATCTGTCTAAGAACGAAGTATGTATAAAATAAAATATGTATCTTTGGTAACAACAATGAGAGCACTCGAGCAGCAGACAATATAAAATGTAAGAAAGTAAAGAAAAAAATGTACAATCAAATCTTAACTATCGTCTATTGAATCCATCCCGTGGATAAATTCCGGTAAATATTATTTAATTAACATAATAACCCTGGAACACTCGTAGGTCATTTCTTGAGAAAATTCCTAGGTTTCTGACGTCCGGAAAGTCCCTCTCTCACATTACAATATTCCTTTGATAACGACAGCAGAGCATTTGAAATGTCGTGAGTAAAAGTGACAACTGATTTAAAGGTACTCGGAATGGACGACAATGCCCTGTGCTTAGGTATAATATGTGCGACGAGCGACGATGCCAAGTGCTTTCATGTGCGACACGATGACCTGTGCGTTTTTGCCATGCGTTTCCAAGACGAGCATGAATAATGAGTTTTGCTACAAGAACAAGCAATTTTCTTTTCTTTTCAGTTGATCTGCTTTTTTTACTATTGTAATTTGGTTTTATTTTTACACCTTTGGGTTAGTTGAAAGAGATCGCGTCTTTGCGATAATCTCGCCCTTTGTATATTGATTGTCCCTAACTTGAATGTTTGCCTTTTATGTAATTGTTTATAATCAATGTACAGTAAAGAATGAATAAAATAAATAAACAAGAAATTTGGAAATTTATAAACAAATTACATTTTACACATTAAACTCAGCGACGAAGTTTGCCACAATTGAATGCCTTCGTTTTATATTGACACGTAGAAGACAGTTTGCATCTTTATTGAATGCGGCTGGTCTGCTGGATGCCTTACTTGTGGAACATGTCGTGATGGGATAGTAGGTAGTATGTACAAAAAATACTTGGAGCACCGCACTTGACCTAAATTTTGAAGCATGGGTAGTAAGTCCGATAATTGGTAGTCCGTTGTTTCTGTTTTGATACTATTTTATTTTTTCTAGTATGCATTGTTTTACTTGATTAATTGTATTGTTTTTGATTGTACAGGAAGTAGAAGAAGCCTCTCACACGATGGTTTGACATTAGAAGAATCGTTGGTGACTGATTGCAGAAAGCTCAGGACAGAGATGCCTGGAGACATATTATGAAGTAGGATTATGTTGAGCAGTGGACAGGCATAGCTGCATAAGTAAAGGAAATAAAGTATTGCTTGTAATGCATTTGAAAAGGCTATAACAGCCGTTAATTATTAATGTGAATAAATACATAAATAGATAAATAAACGGTTCAATATTTAGAACAATAAAATATACGATAATCGAGATTCGACTGTAATATGAATGTAACAAGTAGATATTATTGTGGTGGGATAAAGCCTTCATTGTAGAATAACTTAACAAGTGAATTATATTTCATAATCTAATTAAGTATTGCTATTGGCAATTTTTAATAATGATCAGAAAAATAATATTTTTTTTAGTGGTGTTCATATTTTTATGCTTCGGGTCTGAACACGTTAATTAGTTAACAAGGTAGAAAAATTAATTAATCGGTTATTGTTCCAAATTAATAATTTATATACTGTTTACTCGTAATTTTTTATCCTTTTTTTATATGAAGAAGTTTTTCGTCCACAAAGGTTTCGGTCCCTGTTTCACATCACATTCAGCCAAGTGGTCGCCGACGTCGGAGGGATCTGACATGCACAAAGACGAAAAACGTAAAAGTCAAAAAATGCAAGGTTTGTGTTTGGTGTCTTTCTTGAGAGTGGTTTTCAGAACTTCAATGAAATGTGGTACGATTATACTCTATACATTATGTAGTTTTACCTGTTTGGAAAATTATCTTTCACAACTTCAACCGACGCCGATGCTGTAATGCTGCGTCGTTCTATATGGTATAGAGCTTTGCTTAGCTTTTCCATTCCGCGTCGCTACCTATAGCATAACAAAACTTCATTCACCGACTTACTACACAACTTAACTTTGTTTTAGAAGCTCCTGTTAAAGATACTGAATTGATTGTAGGTATGATTGGGAGGAACAGACATTGTGAATTTTGAAATAAATATCTCATAGAAGAAAATATTATACACTAGTCAATCGAACGCAAATATCTCAGATATTTTCTATTGTTCATAAAAATAAACACATTGTGGTGGTATTTTTTTTATACATGCAGATTCTAAGATATTTTAAACAGAAGTAGTTATTATCATAATTTATTATCGAACTACATAGCGCAATATTGTGTGTCTGTATTTTTATATCTCAGTAGAATTTCTCCATGAAGTACCCGGCATAGAATTAGTCTCCCACTTTTTTCTGTGGGTTTTAAGAGTGGTGTCCTGTAAAAGAGAGGTGTTTGAAAAAAATAAAGACATTTTACATCTTTAATTAAGCGATGAGGTTTGTCAACCATCTAGAATGTCTTCAATTTTTGCTGGCATGGAAAGGACAGCTTACATGTTTAAAACGTGCAAATGATCTGCTGGCCACCCTACCCTAAATTCGCAGAGAGGAGCTTCAGCGTCGCTGGGCCAGTTGCCTGAAAGTTGACCAGCGGACCTAAAAATAAATCAACCTATTACCTCATTCAGGAGAAAGATGAAAAAGCTACTGTTTAGAAGAAATCAAGGCGCCCTTGAAATGGTCACGTATCATTAAACGGTGCCATATATAAATAATCCATATTTGAACAAAAAAGAAAAAAAAACATTAATCATTAGAAACATATAAGCGAATCACGACTGCAATATTTCAATGGTCTCGAAACCTATACAATGTAAGTAAGAAGTCCTTTTTTGGTGTTCACAACAACTATTATCAAAAAACACGGAAAGCTTAAAGCTGTTCCTTTTTTTCTAGACAACCGTATTACTGTACTACTTACAGAGGCTATATTACTCACTTTTTAATAAATTATTTCACAATATCCATACAGTACATAGAAGGTACAATACTTCTCAAGTAACTTGGTAATAATATTACATAATAATAATAATATAATAACCAACCTAACAGTCCGTTGTAGCCATTATTTTATAATATAATGTTATTTTTACTTCATTAAAACTTGGCCAAGAGAAGAAGGAAGGTATGGGTGAAAAATATTTCATTTATATGCAGATTAAATAAGGAGAAATGTTCACAATATAATAATTTAAACATAATACAGTTATTATGTATAAATTATTCGATTTCAACAAAAATATTTGTTGAACTATAGATTTTTTTTTAGCATGAAACACATAACAATTTTATCTGAATTCCTTAAAATAGACAACTAGAAATTTTGGTTATATAAATATGAGTTGATTAATAATTTTACACAATTGGGTATCCGATACTGGATTTTACTTGCTAGAAGAAAATTATTTTTGTATTTTTCACCATTCTAGATGAACCATTCTCATCGATTCAATTCCAAAAAAATGGTCAGAAACATATAAGTATGGCAAATGTGTGAACCACTTGTCCAAACTATTTGAAATATGTATTAAATATTAATAAAAAATAAATAAGACATAGATGGTCACCCACACAGGATCTTAAGATGCATCTATGGGCACATATGCGAAAACGGAGTACAACTACTAACTATATACATTGTATCAAGATTTGCGTATTACCAAGTACATCAAAATCTGCCGACTCCGATGGCTAGGGCATGTGGAAAGGATGAACGACACATCAACGATCAAAATAATATACTCCACAAAGCGTTGTGGAAGAAGAAGCTTCGGGAGGCCAAAGTTGAGATGGATGTACGAAATGTGGAAAATGACATGCGAGCTTTGAGCGTGAACAATTGGCGACGAGAGGTGATGGATAGGGGGGAGTGGAGGCGATTTCCTGAGGAGGCCAATACCCACACAGGGTTGTAGCGCCACTGATGATGATTTATTTATTTATTTATACACACATATACAGCTTAAAGCTTTTATAACAATAAAAAATCAATTACATGTTATTAAAAATTAAAAAAAGTAATTAAAAGTATACAATATGTAAGAAAGTATCAACATAGTATTAAATAAAAAAATTGCATGAATACAATAAACCAATAAAACTAACTTGTAATTGAACAGTCGACGATTCATACTACATAAAAAAGTTATCAAAACAATTAAATTGTATTTTGATATTTGTATTTTTTTTTCTAGTATTGCCCCAGAACAGATTTTAATCTAGTGGGGCAATATATTCCATTATATAGTTTTTTTATGTTAATTTTGTATGCTCTATTTGGAATAATAAATAAAAAAAAAAAAATTATGATGACATGGTCACCCAGCGATGAGATCTTCCTGAATTTTTTAACCAAATTTGCGACACACTACGAAATAAATACTCATCTTCTTCACAGTCCCACATAGAAAAAAAAATTCAAAACAAAAATTCAAAGTAAATAATTTGAAAAGGTCTTGCGTCTATAAAAGAGTTGGCGACTAATTGCAATACATAAAAGTATTACTTCAACTCATATAATGTGCCCTTTAACAATAACTTGACGAGCCTAGTACAGTATAGTATGGTATGACATAGTACATTATAATTCTGTAATATACAAGATAATTACTAGCAGTGCTCTTTCAGCCGAGAGGAGTTTTCACATAAAAACCTAAGTTAATTCCCATAATAACATAGGGTTCTATGGTTCATCGTATGTCCTTAACATAAGCACATGAAACACTGACTTAAACCGTGACAGGATGTGGCGCGTAGATTATCATTTTTAAGCAAGGGTTAGACAGGGCAGATTTAATTTATGACTTTATTGGCTCGGGTATTTATTTATTATTTTTGCACATCATCGTTATAAACAGTGTCAACAAAAAAATACAAATTTTAAAATATCGAATAATGCAATAAAAAAATTAAAATTCTAGGACGATTTGCATATGCGATGAGATTATCACTATGAAGTGATTTTCTTCCATCTAGCCATAATAACCTTGATTACGTAAACGAGAAGACCACGTTTGGACATAAATGGCTTGGATATTGCATTGAAATGTACGTGGATGTAATGGGTTTTGTCGAGAGATACAATGAAAAAAACAGTAGATAAAGGATAGACTATAATTACTGGTGTAAAATAAAAAGGTCGGGCCCCTTGAAATAAATGTAAACAAGACATGTTTGTAAACTAAATGTTGTCGAAAAAATTATGCTAATTTAATACCTATAGATATAGACATCTTTTTCTTAAAAATGATCAGTTTTCTTTAAATTTTCAACAGATTTTAGAGCAATTTTAGCAATGATAAATATTATACCTAGTTCTTTGGACTGTTTCACAGTATGCCTTGCTAACCTTATGTAACTAAATGATGTATTTTTATGAACGCCCAAGGAGCACTCGACGACAATGCGCAGTCATTATTTTATCTTCTATACCTACTCTATACAGTTAAAGCTCAATGGATAATTTAATAATCAGGTACCTACTTAATAAGGAGGTTCAAAATTTACCATTATATTATGTCTTGTTCATCAAAATGACCAAGTACTGAACACAACACGTTAATATTCATCAAATAATTCTCTACCTATTTACACTTAGCATCTTCTTCGAGAGGTAGCCAGTATAACAACTGTTGCATGTAATAAATATACGTGTAATATGTCCGTGTTACAAAAATATAATAATTACATATTTACACTACACCGAAATTTATTTATTTGTTCAACAAATACAATAAATACATGTTAGAAATAAGATTATCCAACTAGGAAGATCTGTTCTAGGATAATACTTTTGTTACAACAAGATCATCATCATCATCGCCCTCAACGCTCTTTTCGGGAGCACAGGGCAGAAACCAGCCTCCTCCATTCAGAGCGTCTCTGTGCCAATCGCGTCACCTCTTCCCACGACATTCCCTGCGCTCTGACGTCGTTGTCATAGGAACGGTGTATTGTGAAAGAGGGACTCCCGGGCCGACGGAAGAACAGTGCTCTTTTTGGCTAACTATCATAGGGCATTCTCAGAACATGACCCAGCCAGGACCATCGTCTCTCCTGTATCACGGAGATTACGGATCGTGAACAAGGGGTCCGTGGTTCGATACCAGGTACTGGCAAACTCCCCTTTCACGACACAAACTTTTAGTAGCATACTGTGAAAGGTGTATAAGGTTGTATTTGGGTTTATAACAAACAAAACCCAGATATATCTTTTTTGAAAAAAAAAAAAAAAAAACATATTAAACCTATAAACTAAACTTACAACTAAAATATTATACCATCACGGCATTTCCCACAAATGGGGTAGACAGCAGTCCAGCTGCATTTAGTAAACATGATTGCTGTCGTCTCTGTGCCAACAAAAAATTGAGGCATTCCAATTATATAATTTGACATTCGAAATTTGTGCAGAAAAATGTTGGGGTATTATTCAACAATTTTCTACTGGCAAGAATATTTTATTTAACTTCATTATTCAAACTGTTAAAAGACAAAACAAACAAATGGATACAAAAACTTAAAACTTAACGAACGAATCCTTAGGCGACAGACCGCACCTTTTCGAAAAAGTCCTAATTCCATAATCAGTCATCGTAAAGGATTTGACAGTAGCGAAGGAGTTAAGAATAATAAATTCTAATAAATTAACACTGACTACAAAAAATAATATAACACCAGCCCCACACCTACACTTTGTTATATCAAGGGTTGCAAAGGCGTAGGATTTTAAAAACCGGTTTTGATAAATTAGATTTTTGGGTTTTAAACGTTATGACTGTGTTTCGAAATCTTAATCGTAACTTAATCGTATAAAAACCTCAAAAACCAATCAAAATCGACAATATGTATCCTTGAAAGACGAAAGATGTCTCCAACAATTAAAATTAATATAGGTAGTGGATAAAAATGTTTTTTTTATTTCTTAATGGAATTCTACCTACTACCTAAACAATGACACAGTGAACCAAACAAGATATATGATTTCGGTTAACATATAAAAAAACTTTCCTAAATTTTAAGAAAATTGTAAGGACTACATCGAAGAGTGACCCACCTCGGATATCTCAGGATTCGAAGACTCATATTTATTTGCACATCAAACCAACAATGCCCCCATGCCATTCATCAGGCCTGGTGGACCGGCCGGAGGAAATCTTCATGGTGGGAATATTTGAAACTACTTTTCGACATAAAAAGGATGTTATGCCCGGAGTAGTTGGCTATTGTGCCGAAAAGTTACCATTAAAAATAGTAATCGTTATTTAGAAAGATCGGGATTTCAATATAAGACAATGCAGTTCATAAGAATTTAGAATAACCCAACATTAAAAATATAGCTGCACTTAAAAGGTACCTACATTAATAATGTATTGTTTGCTAATCTTCGTACCTGCATTCAAAATATTATTGTTTATATATATTTGTACCTGCATAGCAACAGGGGTAATAAAGAGAATAATATTGACAAAAGATTAAGGCGCATTCATTACGTATCAACTTTTTTTTTTTTTTTTTTTTTTTTTTTTTTTTTTTTTTTTTTTTTAAAAAGATATATCTGGGTTTTGTTATAAACCCAAATACAACCTTATACACCTTCCACAGTAAGCTAAAAGCTTGTGTCGTGAAAGGGGAGTTTGCCGGCACCTGGGATCGAACCGCGGACCCCTTGTTCAAGAGGCCGAGACTCTACCTCCAGGCTACCGACGAACTTAAGGCGCATTCATTATGTATCAAATTATTTTATGAAGATTCTAGAATGTCTGCGTATTGTAATTATTTAGTATCTGCTTGGTTGGATTTTTTATACCTACGCTTCGATCTATTGAGTTTTGATATCGATGATATATTTTGAATTATGTAAACGACTCTTTAGGTATGAATTTTAATTTTATTGTAACATACGTAGTTTGAGTATTTAATTATCTACCTAAAGGGTTGTATTGTGACATATGTAATAGAATAAGGTGTGTTATTTTGTGTTGTGCGAAAAAGACGCTATAATTATAAATGGTGATTATGGACACACGACATGTTTAAATTTAATATCAGTGAAAGAGACACTTTAATCTAAATCATATGTGAACTAATTAATAATTAAAATCAGTGCATTGGACGCTTTATAACATAATATTTAGTTGTAAATATTTATTTCATCATGTACATAGTTCCTGGAATCCAGACAAAAGCCCAGGTGGACTCGTAATACAATGGTACCTGCGGGAAGGCGTGTACTTGTATTTTCATTAGCCAATCACGGCGCTGCACGTTGATGAATCACATCATAGTAGGAGTACATGACCAACCCCCTACCCTACTCAAGGGTAGGAGAGAGATGTCCTTCAGAGAAAGTCAGTCTCCATCAGCCATCAGTGGAAAACAGTCGTTATCAGCGAGTCGTAGTGAGCAGTCAGTTGTCCTTGGTAGAAGGATCGCTCCTGCCATGACTCATCAGCTGACCTTCAGAGAGACAAGTCATTGGGCTTCAGTTGAGTTGAGATATTCTCCTCCTGAAGCCATGACGTGCCAACTTCGTACCTGTGTAGGCTGTTAATTGCCTCCAGAAGCCTCGGACGTAGGGCTTCGCCCTACCAGCACTGCGCCCAGGGGCGCCTTCTTCAACTTGTTTTGCCTTTAAGCATTTTCATGCTTGAGGCCCCCTCAACGTGGGATCCGTTTGCTCGTCAGCGTAAAGTGAAAATTAATTTATTTTGAAAGTGCTTCGTTTCTTAATTGAACTAGTTATCAAGTGTGTTAATTATTTTTAATGGGGATAATTACGTGTGCACAGACAATACGGGGTAGTGAGTAAGTCGTAGTATTGTCTAGCCTTGTTTTTGAGTGTTTGTAATAGTGGTAAGCCATTTTTTTATTTTAATTAAATGTTTATTTGAATCTAAATTTGTCTTTTACACATTTGTCCATTTAATTACAGATAACTTGTCGTCTCTTAATTTATATAGCCTCACTGTATAATTTAATCGAGACCATTTTATTGTTTTAACTCCTGGAGTGCTGTAAGTGGCCCAGTAGAGTCTCAGCCGTTGGCATTTTTGGCATAATATTTTATTTATTTTATCCTCAACCAAAACCATTCTTTCACCATATCTCTCACCCCCCCATATCATATTGGCTTCCGAACGTGGGTCCGTAACGAAAAAATGCACTCCTGTGCATAATCGTTACAACGAATCCGTCCCTGAGATTTTGTAATTAGTTTTTTTTTTGGGATATCGGAGGAGGGTGTATATATTTTTTATAATGAACTGACAAGTTATTTGTAATGGCGAATGTGTATTGTTTTGACTTTTGGCTTTGTTTTATTGACATGTGTTTATTGTGTATTACGGTATGATTCGATCGATGGATGAGGTGTCGGATATCAGATGCTATGTGCGCGAATTTTCGCTTTCGTTCGGAGGCTGGACTGATGAAGGCCCCGAACGGTTCCTCAAAGAATGCGAGGAACGCTGGAAGCTTGAGTGGGAAGATGAGTTGCCAAGGGAGGCGGTGTATTGCTTGCGCGGCGACGCAAAGCGGTACTGGAAGTCTCTGGGGTTTCGGTATTGTCGATGGGGTGTATTCAAAGAAGTAATTTTGCGAAGGTTTGGTGTGGAAGGGCAGATAAATGCGATCTATAATGACCTGTTGACAGTGTGTCAAGGTCGGGATGAACTGGGGAGTGATTTTGTTGACTGGAAGGTCAGGATAAACAATCGTTTAAAAGGGTATGGCCATGTATTATTTAAAGATGAAGGACCAGCAATGAGCGTATGGAAGCAAATGACATCCTGGTATAGGACGAGGATTAATGGTCGGGAGTTAGTTAATCTGGAACATTTGCAAGAGTTGGTATGGCGCCTGGACTTTCCAGAATACACTCCGGAGGGACAAGTTGTGTTAGATAATCTTCCAGATATAGCATCTGTTCGCGATGAAATTCGGTGTGATGTACCTAGCCAGGACGCTAGGGAGGTTGAGGTACCCGCAGAGGATGAGGTTTCCCTCTCGGAGGAACAGGTTGAGGATGATATGGAAGAAGACACCGAACTGGAGGCACATACACCTCCCTCTATTCACGAATGGGTAAAGTCTTTCGCGTGGGTGTTGAAATCAGTGTTGGCAATGCTGATCGTCGCGGGATTGATCGCGGAAAGCTGCATACGTTTGCTTGTATGTACAGCTATAATTATATTGAGATTTGTGAATAGAAAAATTGCTCGTCGCCGTAGAACAGCGTTGATATTGTTCAAAAAGATAAAATATGCGTCCGTCAATCGAATCAAATACCAATGTTATGCCATCGATGATTATTTTTATAATTTGTTCATCGATATGGATTCTCGATGCTTGAAGTCGAGGAGAAAGTTCAATCAAGCCAGATAGATAGTCACATATGTGTGTTATATTGGATAAGGATTGACTTAGGCTTGTTATAGGAAAAGTGTTTTTTGTTTAAATATTTTTAAATGGTTTGAATATTTTCCGTAAAAATATCTCTGGCGCCCAGAATTAAAGTTAGAATGATGTATTGGTATAGTTTTCACGTTTAAAATGTTTTTCATTACGTAGGTGGGTAGGTGCAACTTTTGTTAAATGCCTACGTGTGCATTTATTTCTTTTAATCGTTGTGAAATGTTAATTTAAATTTGGAATATGGAAAATAGAATTTGTTTGAAGTAACCAGCGAGTGTAACGTGTGAAGAGAACTTATGTGGATGTTAGATGTGTGGAATGTGTGAAGATAATGTTGTTATTCTGAATATCAGAGTTGTAGTAGAGGAGAGAGATGCTTTGTGTGACAGAGATGTGTGAGGGATTCTCAGTTGGTACTGGGAGTTATTTGTAAGATGAGGAGTTATTCTGCGTGTTTTGAGGAGAAAGTCTGCGTGTATGAGAAAGATAGTAATTCTGCGTGTATGAGGAATATGTTTTGTTTATTATGGGATAAGCACAGAGGCGATGAGTGTTCCGCCCTGCTTAGTTCCCAATGCATTTCGTCGTGTGGACAGTGAGGTCCAGGTAAATGAATTTTGTGAGGGACACAGAGGTCCAATGTTTGTAAAGAGAGACGTGTGTGCAATTGAGAGAACCAGTCCCCAGTCTGCTGTCACTAAGCATGCTCGTGTAGCAAAGAAGTATGAAGGAGTACAATATTCGTTTTACAGGAAGAGTCACATCTACCATGTTTGTTTTGGTCACATACGAAAGATATGCTTGACGATGTATATTTATAATTTGAAATGGAGCTGGTTTTAAAAGAAATGTAAAGGAAGAAGAATCGCGTTTAAATGTTGTTAATTATTTTATTGAAATGTGTGTGCACCTACCTACTTGCTAATTGTTTTGAATTTTATTGCTAGTCTAGCTAAATTGTATTGTATTTGAAAGTTATTGTGTGATGAGTATTGTAAAGAATGGATAACTTTTCGACAAGGAATGGGTGGCGATTTGTTATGCCCGGAGTAGTTGGCTATTGTGCCGAAAAGTTACCATTAAAAATAGTAATCGTTATTTAGAAAGATCGGGATTTCAATATAAGACAATGCAGTTCATAAGAATTTAGAATAACCCAACATTAAAAATATAGCTGCACTTAAAAGGTACCTACATTAATAATGTATTGTTTGCTAATCTTCGTACCTGCATTCAAAATATTATTGTTTATATATATTTGTACCTGCATAGCAACAGGGGTAATAAAGAGAATAATATTGACAAAAGATTAAGGCGCATTCATTACGTATCAACTTAAGGCGCATTCATTATGTATCAAATTATTTTATGAAGATTCTAGAATGTCTGCGTATTGTAATTATTTAGTATCTGCTTGGTTGGATTTTTTATACCTACGCTTCGATCTATTGAGTTTTGATATCGATGATATATTTTGAATTATGTAAACGACTCTTTAGGTATGAATTTTAATTTTATTGTAACATACGTAGTTTGAGTATTTAATTATCTACCTAAAGGGTTGTATTGTGACATATGTAATAGAATAAGGTGTGTTATTTTGTGTTGTGCGAAAAAGACGCTATAATTATAAATGGTGATTATGGACACACGACATGTTTAAATTTAATATCAGTGAAAGAGACACTTTAATCTAAATCATATGTGAACTAATTAATAATTAAAATCAGTGCATTGGACGCTTTATAACATAATATTTAGTTGTAAATATTTATTTCATCATGTACATAGTTCCTGGAATCCAGACAAAAGCCCAGGTGGACTCGTAATACAATGGTACCTGCGGGAAGGCGTGTACTTGTATTTTCATTAGCCAATCACGGCGCTGCACGTTGATGAATCACATCATAGTAGGAGTACATGACCAACCCCCTACCCTACTCAAGGGTAGGAGAGAGATGTCCTTCAGAGAAAGTCAGTCTCCATCAGCCATCAGTGGAAAACAGTCGTTATCAGCGAGTCGTAGTGAGCAGTCAGTTGTCCTTGGTAGAAGGATCGCTCCTGCCATGACTCATCAGCTGACCTTCAGAGAGACAAGTCATTGGGCTTCAGTTGAGTTGAGATATTCTCCTCCTGAAGCCATGACGTGCCAACTTCGTACCTGTGTAGGCTGTTAATTGCCTCCAGAAGCCTCGGACGTAGGGCTTCGCCCTACCAGCACTGCGCCCAGGGGCGCCTTCTTCAACTTGTTTTGCCTTTAAGCATTTTCATGCTTGAGGCCCCCTCAACGTGGGATCCGTTTGCTCGTCAGCGTAAAGTGAAAATTAATTTATTTTGAAAGTGCTTCGTTTCTTAATTGAACTAGTTATCAAGTGTGTTAATTATTTTTAATGGGGATAATTACGTGTGCACAGACAATACGGGGTAGTGAGTAAGTCGTAGTATTGTCTAGCCTTGTTTTTGAGTGTTTGTAATAGTGGTAAGCCATTTTTTTATTTTAATTAAATGTTTATTTGAATCTAAATTTGTCTTTTACACATTTGTCCATTTAATTACAGATAACTTGTCGTCTCTTAATTTATATAGCCTCACTGTATAATTTAATCGAGACCATTTTATTGTTTTAACTCCTGGAGTGCTGTAAGTGGCCCAGTAGAGTCTCAGCCGTTGGCATTTTTGGCATAATATTTTATTTATTTTATCCTCAACCAAAACCATTCTTTCACCATATCTCTCACCCCCCCATATCAAGGATTACAGTAAAAAATATATAAAGTCGACGGTAGCATCTGAAGATTTGATCAGGAGATCTTGAGTCAATATCTCGTTGAAGAAAAAAAAATTAAAAAATAATAATAAATAAATATAATTTAGTCAAAAGAAGATCAAAAAAACAAACAACCAAGAATTTAATTCTCGCTTTCAAAGTAAGGTAAACAATTTTTTTCCGTTTTCGATGAAATTGTTTTGCATTCCCTACATCTGGATCCAGGAATATTCCATCGCAACTGAACTAGTAGGTATATAGATGTGTTTATATAATCTCAAATAATAAATTCGTAGACATATATCAACGTCGAAAAGTTTAAACTGTTTGTTGCTACTGCTGCTGCCGCTGTTACTGAACGCAGTTCACAGGTTCGAAAACAGTTGAATTGGGACGAATTCGATGAAAATTCGTCACTCATTTGTCATTATTGTTTTGTTTATAGTTAGGTGCTCTCGACATTTGAAAATAGTTTGTTCGAAATTCGAAATATCGTCGTTCATTTGTTTACTTACTATTTAAAAATAGTATTTCATGTATTCCAATGTTTATTTTTCGTAACATTTAATAACTTTTTTTAAATATGAATCTAGGTTTGATATGCATAAACCCAAATACCCTCAAGCTAAGCAATATGCTTATATCGTGAATATGGAGTAGGTCGACAGCAAGAGGAATAGAATTTAGAATCTTTGAATCGGAGGTTCGATACTGTGCTGGGTTGCAAGTTGGGTTTATGATAAACCCAAACACCCTTCAATCCTCACAGATTCGTTAACGACACACATTTTTATGGTTAAAGCTTTCTTTACTAAGGCCTTCCACTCTTTTTTGTAAGTATTCGAGTTTCCTGTTAAAACCAGGTGTTCATAAAACATGCCGAATAAGTCACTAAACATATTCAATTCAGCGTTGAAGCATACTACCCATTCAAAATAATATCTTTATTTTTTTATTGGCATGGATAAGATATATTTCATGTTTATGGAATACAGTTAGTCCGGTAGCTACCCCACTTGTAGAATATGCAGTGATGGTATAGATAGATAGAAATCTCAAGATAAAAAGTTATTTTGAACATAAAAGCACCCATAACCATTGCAACAAATGGAAGAGTAAAGAGTTAAAAGCCTCTGATGTGTATAATAATAAAACAAGACGGGCCACGCGAGCCACATTTTGAGAAAGTGTCATCACAATATTTCATAACGGTGGGGTTAATGTTAGGCGGATAATCTTCACTGTTAAATCAAAACGTTAACAATTAACGAATTAACTTACTTCCTTTCAAAATGTGGTTAACTTTTATTATTTCATTTATCTACTTTATCAAAATTAATGGCAAAATCCTTTTACAAGTTAATATACACAACAAAAATTCACGTGAAATAAGAGACAACACAACACGAAGAAGCAGAAATATGAACAGTATAAAAAAATCATAATGAAAAATGATAATATTCTATGCTATTCCATATATAGAATAGATATATACTTATATAGAAAATATAATTAATTTCATTATTGGTAAAAATCTATTGAATAATTTTTCAAAATATATGGAATTTTTTTCCACAACAACAGTCCAGCCACGCATATTTAAATGGAATTTAACATTTTGTTAACGGATTAAGGATTAACTTGGTTATTTTTTAATTAACGGTATCGGGCTCTGGCACCTTTAATAGACTGGTAGTATGAGTGGTTGCAGTATTAGTGCTGTACCTACTGTCTGAACTGAAACCAGGTGTCCGGTTAGAGAGATAGAAGATAGATAGACGGACAGGATATTATAATACTCGCAATAGAAACGGACACACGAAGAATATAATACAGACAGTGGTCATCCGTTAGAATTTTTTTATTTGTAAGGTTTGGGATAAAATCGAGATAAGTCAAGCAGGAACGAGTCAACATGGCATAAAACTTATTGTTATTGAATTGTTTCTACTTAATTGACAGAATTGAGTGAGGAATGAAGATATTAGGAAAATGAGCGGATGCAAGAGGAGTGTTGTGGATAGAATGCGTGTAAATAAATTGCGATGGTTTGGTCATGTGGAGCGAATAGAAGGGGAAAGGATGACAAAGGAAAGAAGGGGTGTGAGGAAGCGCGGGCTTCCGAGAACTACGTGGCTTGAATACGTAGATCAAATTTTCCAGGATGACCGTGTGTTTTGTAAGAGAAATCAACGTGCGTGTATGAGAGGTTGCATGGATGTAGAGGCGAAAGAAATATGAAGGGACAGGTCTATATGGCGTTCCATTCTCTCTACCTATCCTTTTTGGGATGCAGAGTGAGGAAAAAGATGGATAGATAGTTTTTCGTGTTTTAAAAAAACTATTGAATACGTATTTTTATAAAAATTATACTATCACGGCATATCCCACGAGTGGGATAGCCAGCAGACCAGATGCACGTTAGAAACGTGCAAGCTGTCCTCTCTGTGCAAACACAAAAACAAAACATTCAGGATGAGTGGCAAACCTCACCGCTGAATTTAAGATGTAATTTTTAATCGAACACCTGCATTTTATGGGACACTCGAAAACTTACGAAGAAGAGTGGGAGACCAATTCTTTGCCGGATGCTCCTCGGGATAGATAAAAAATCAAATTAAGTTTTTAAACTATTATAGATGACTCGTACACATTGAATTAGCTCAGAAAATGGACATTAATATTTTTGCCTAGTCTGAGGATCGAACCCACGACCCCTCGCTTGCAAGGCGAGTGTGTTAACCACTAGTCCAACCTAATGAATTAGGTACATACTAGTTAGGTATATTATATATACCGTGTGTACGTGGTACGTGTGTACAACAGACTGTGTTACATACAATAATCATAGATAAAAAATGTTAACAAAAAAAATTATTTGACTTATATCAATTTTCTCTACGATAGACATTGGCGTAGCAGAGTGAGGTGAATGAATGAATGAGCAATAATTAAAAATGAATGATAATATAACTTGGCACGGTCCCAATGTTGTTATTGCTGCCTAATCCACATTATTATTATTCATTTATTTATACTCCGATACGTCAAAACTGTACCAAAATAATACTTATATCTAAAAAAAGACGGATATTCTGATATTAGTTTTATTTTATTTTTCAAAAAATAATATCAACAGGAGCAAAAAACTATGTCAAACGAAATAAAACAAACGATACTACAGTTATAATGGGCCAGTGTCTGAATTTTAATATGATATGTCAGATATTATTCAAATTCAGTGTACATTCATTCCGAAAACCTATTCTAAATATCTTTTTATATTTATGACAAAAAGAGTTCGATTTATCTTTTCATTAAATGCAGTTAGTTCGTTGGCTACCACAGTTGTGGGAGATGGCATGATGGTATAGTACACACAACTATCATTATCTCTTTTTTGTTTAATTTCTTTCGAAATTAACTTTTAATTTTATTTATTGATAAAAAATACAAAACAGCCAACAACTATAAATATGGTTAACCAAAATAAAAATAAGTCGTTCACAACTCAGCTGTCATCCACAAACATGTACCACAGTTAAGTCAATTATTTTAGTATCGCACATTCCGCTCATTCATCTGTTCTCACTAGCATATCGCAAAAGCAGCCATTGCTAACACACAAAAATATATTTTGAAACATGTTATACCCAAGTACAAATAAGAAAAGAAGAAAAAAAACATACAAAAACTTGTATTGTTTGAAAAAGAAAACTGTTAATAAAGGATAGAAAAAAAGAATCCTTAATGTTTGAAAAATGTTGTAAATAATTTCTGAGCTAATCTAGTTTAAAAGTAAGTGAATAAATAACATAAAATATATGAACAATTCACACAGATCGAGTTATTTATTTACTTATTTATCTATTTTATTCTCTTTGCACATCATCATTTACATAACATGGTTATATATCTGAACATTTCCTCACAAAATCTATGTAGTGTTAGACAAAACATGAAATTGAGATTAAATTGAATTTTGGCATCAATACAGATTATTGTGTCGTTAATATGACGCTAGACGAGAAAACAGATATCGTGTTTAGCTGTCACTTAGAACGTAGCGAGAATATCACCAGTACTACTATATGACAGCTGTACAAAAAGTAGAATAAAAATAATAGTAACAGTAATAACTTGATTCATTTTTCATGTTGTTTGTAGAAGAAATCAGTAAATATTGATGTCTAAAATAAAATAAATAGGTGATCTCGAAAAATATATTTTGTTTTTATAGATTCTTCTTTATTCATAACACCGAATTAGCACCAACTAAGTTACTTCTGGAAAGCGCGAAGTGTTGGCATCGGACAGGACAGTTCGATGACATTAAAAGAGTAGCGGGCATGCATGAAAGGAAGTCCAAGAAGGAAGCATTTATCCAATTTTGGAGACAAGAATAAGGCTGAAGGCAAGGCGTTTTGAGAAAAAATGTTGCGATGGGAGTCAAATAAATTAAATCCTTATTTTGTTTGAAGGCAAAACACCCGAATTCGGGTGAATTTTAAAAATGATTTTAATGTGTTCTAAAATTGCAAGAAATTATATAAATTATTTCTGTACAATAATTATGAAGTGAATAGAAGCCTGAAGCCTAAATTTGGATTTTCAGTCGAGAGATCTTGTATTCAAATCCTTCACACCACTTACGTAAGGATATTGTTGACTATGAGGATATTTATTGGATTGAGACCCACAGTCCACTCGAATAGCTGGGGACTTCTATTTATCCGATTAAATTTCTACATAAAAACAAATTTGTCCACACAAGAGGTGCCATGATGAGCAGCCAGAAGGTGTTTATGTTTTATTTGAAGTTACTTCTAACCCAAGCATTTTTTTACATAACATTAAACCAACAAGGCATATCCCACAAGTGGTACGATCAGCAGACTAGCTGCATATAATAAACATGCAAGCACATCTTCTCTGTGCCACCAAAAAATTAAGACACTTAATTGAAAGAATATACTTGGAAAAAATCAAAAAAATCTGACGATATAAAATTTTCCCCTAATAATTCACCAGACATAACATCGCTGGAAAAGAAATAAAAATGGAACTGTATAACATTATGAGACATACACAATATAAATAAAACACAGTGCTATGAATCAGTCACTTTGATTTATGTCAGACTGCACATGTTGTGCTAGCTGTGACGCCACTGATTAATTAATAGTAAGTTATGTAGGTAGGTATATCATTCCAACATTTTTCTGACTGAATGGAAATAATAAATATAAATTTAATAAATGAATGAATAAATTAGCGACAACAAGAGAAATGTGACAGATACGGGAAACTCATAACATAAAATTGTAGTAGAAATTATTTTAAAACGAAGTAGAAATTTAGGAAATAATTTATAACTATAGCATTAAACACATTTTTGTATCTTTCAAATAATATAAATTTTCCGCTATTTTCTACAAATTTTATCTTCTTTAATGTCCTGCCGGGTCGCCCCAACGTTTACGATCACTTGTGAGAGACGCCCTCTGACCTTCCAGAGATTAAAAGAATCTGGAACTAAGAGAAACTCTTCATTCGGCTTCGACTTCTCTAGGGCCTTCGTTTTTCCAGGAAATATATTTTAAAGAGTGTTGAATGTCTTCAATTCAACAGTGATGAATCAAAACGCTTCTAGATTTAATTTTATGACACGCAGAGGACGACCTGTTTGTGCACTGTATTCAATTCATCCTCTGTTTACCCCACTTGTGAGATATGAGTGTTTAGAATATAAAAAAATAATTAGAATATTCCATCTACCAAAAACCTCACACCGTATCGAAAGTAGGGTAGGCAGAGAGCATGGAACGCCATATAGATCTATCCTTACATAGTTCTTTCGCATCCTCTACGCCTATTTCTCTTACTCAATACGTTTCCGTCTTTAAAATTTATTTCCATGTGGTTCTCGGACGTCCATGCTTTCGTACACTCCTTCTTTCAAACAATGACACTCTCTTCGTCTTCTTTCATAATCCATTCGCTCAACATGTTCAAAGCATCGCAACTTATTTATACGCATATCTGCAGCACTTCTCTTGCATCCGCTCATTCTCTGAATAATAAAATAAAATATTCGTTTTAATATAACTTAATTTGACACGTTGTCTAAATCCACAGTTTCGTTTAAATAATTATCGATAACGAGACATTTACAATGACCGGTGAGTGCTATATTATGTTGTAAGTCACAACAAATTACAACAACACATTAATAACGTAAGTTAAAATAACGAATAAAAATAGCGCGTGTTTGAATAATAGTTACATAAAATTTTAAAGATGGGTGGACTACGGTATAACAACAACAGTTAAAAAAGTTATTTTGATGAACTCTTTGAATAACCTTAAAAAATGGAAATAACGTCTGATTCGGCAACTGCATACACGGCCCTTCCATTATTTTCCGTCTGCAATTTAAATGGATCGGAAAAATGATGTTATGAACGTACATTGTATTTGTGAAGATTACTAAATCTATAACTTTTTTGCAAACTTAAGTAACAGAATTGCCAATAAAAAAGATAATACCAATGGTAATGTTTTTCATAAAATATTTTTTTATGACGTATGCCACCCATCCCGAATGTTTTATCGTTTATTGGCACGAAGAGGATAACATACATATTTATAACAAGCAGTTAGTCATCTGGCAATACCACTTGTGGAAAATGCCGTGAAGGTTTAGTGTATGTAATTTTTATCCCATTAAATTTTCGTCCCGTTAACTGTATGAGAATAAGTCTCTTACTCTTTTCTGTAAGTTTTGAGTGTCCTGTAAAAGGCAGATGTTCGTAAAACCTCACGTATTACACAACAAACATTTACAATTAAAAAATGGCGCATGTCTCTCATCATGATTTTTATATATCTTTTAGCTGACACGGAGAGGACAACCTGTATGTTTATTACCTGCATTTAGTCCGCTGGCTACTCCATTTGTGTTATAAGCCGTAATGGTACAGTAGTAGAAATACTAGCTTTTTTAAAGGACACTTAATACGTTGAAAAATTAATGCTAATAAAGATGAACAAAACTCAGTTCTGATGACAAAACCAATCAGAAACCTCGGTTGGAGAACCATGTCTATACAATGCAACATTGTGTAAAATCTAATCGGAAGAAGTGAAAAAGGTGTCCCAACGTTTACGAATTGGCTCTAGGCTGGCTTAAGTGATCACTTTTGGGTGCTCATGGACAACGTTCAACAATTCCACTCCATTTAGTTCTGATGCATTAAATTTTGTTAACACATTCATCCATGCACTTTTATCGAATAAAAGCTTTTTGTCTAGGAACAGCGCATTGTGAAAAGCACACTCAAACAAGTAAAAGCACATTAATAATATACTTTTCATAAAATAAATTTCTCTGAATTACAGTAAAATTTAAATGGAAAAAGAACTTTTCTACTACCAAAAGGATTAAATAATAATAATACATATAACAGAATGCTATAATTAAAAATAGTCATTAAAAACGTTGTACTTATCTCTCATTACGCATCTAATAGCTGCTATTTTTCACATAATACTTAGTATACTTGTAAAATAAAATCGCTTTATGCTACTTTATCCAAAAATGGACAGTCATAAAGATAATAATGGGAATAAAGAGCAGTGTGAAAGAAATGAAGATACGGGGTGTCCATTTACGAACCATCCCAATTGTGTGAGTGTAGGGTGAAATAGTTGGTTTAAAAAACAATACAGTTTTTTCAACCCCTAGTTTTCAACGGCCTTACATGCCACCTTTCATGTTTCGTCTCTATGATAAAGACACCAGCTGAGGCTTTAGTCAAAACACATTTTACCGTTACGTTTTCGTTCCGTTAACGTTCGAATATAGACGAAGTTGCAAGCAAGTGTCAATTTCGTTGCTAGGATACACAATAGTTACGTAAATTGCCACATTGGCGCAACGTCGCGTCGTCTGCACTCAAACGATTGAACACGAAAACGTAACGCTAAAATGTGTTTTGACTCAGGCCTCAGCTGAGGCTTGAATCAAATTTGTATCCTATATTGACATAAATAAAGGATACACTTAGTAGTGGACACCCTGTAGCTATATACACGGAAAAGCGGAACAGGAAAGAGAGAAAATGGGGGGAATACGGGACAGGTGATTATTAATGTGAATTTTTCTCGAGGGACATCGGCGTTAATAAAGTTTTACAAGCTCAGGTGTTGCGAACTGAGGTGAAGGATGGAAAATAAGAAGGAGACTTAGAAATTCTTAGAATTATATTAATATTAATGATAAATAAACATGAATGGTATTATTATGTAGGGTGAACTATAAAAAAAAACTTATTACACTGTGTTGAAGAAAATATGATAACGGGATATTGAGTACCACGGGATAATTGGGTAATAATTGGATAATACGGGATATTGAGTAAAAACAGTTATTTGAAGTACTATAAAGAATTTGTGAATTGTGTTTTATAAAGAGCTGTGACTATAAAGAATTTTGGTTAATTGGAAATAATAAGTAATAGAAAAAAATAATAACACGAAAACGGGATATTGAGTTATACGGGATAATTGAGTAATGATTGGAAAATACGAGATATTGAGTAAAAACAGTAATTTGTAGTACTGCAGTGCTGTGTCTAAAAAGAATTTTGGATACTAGGAAATGATAAGTAAATTAAGACATTTGTAGTAAGTATGATGCTTATTGTAGTTGGTCAACGCGAAGTGTAAGAGAAAATTAAAAAATTATAGTCCTGGATATTTATATCGAGTATTCAGAAAGGAGGAAATTTACTTTAATGCGATTTAATGATTTATACGGGACTATGGGTCAGACTGGATATACAAATCTAACCTTGTGTTGTGTTTCAGTGTTGACATTGTGAAACAACATTTTAATAATATAAAATATAAAAAACACTGTTTTATGTTTCACATTAATGTATACTACAATTACACCTAGCGCTTTCACCAATATATTGGCATCATCAGGCCGGAGTTATATTGGTGAAAGCGCTAGGCGTAATTGTAGTATACTTTAGTATACATTAATGTGAAACATAAAACAGTGTTTTTTATATTTTATATTATTAATCTGATTAATGTTTTTTGAAGTTATTTTGCGAACTATAAATTATTATTTTATCATGTCTTGCTACTTTTAAAAGAATGGTTTTAATAGTGGTAAAATTTCGTGACATAATCTTCATACCTACACTAAATTTATTCTCGAATTTTCAATGTAGCCGGTCTTATTAATTTATTTAATGATAATATAGGGGGACTCTTGTGGTCTATATTTCATTTAATTTTAATTGTTGTAATACTTGTTGTGTTGACTGTTTGTTCCCTTCGAGAAAATAAATAAATAAATAAAAAAAAGAAAAAAAAAAAAGAAAAAAAAAGGCTGTTGCCTCTTATTAACAAAACAATTTTATAAATGTTGAAATAATTTTATAAATGTTTTAACTTTATTTTCCAATCATATTTTGTTCTTCGCCAATTTCCGTTCTTGTCTTGCTCCAACTGTGTTGTCAATGAGAATTTTGATTTGTTTTTATGTATAATATAACATGCAAAAGTCTCACGCCGTATGTATAAATAAAATAAAATAAACAAGAGGTATAATGTTCAATGCAAATTACATAAAACATACTCTCAAAACTATAAAGCCAAGACAAAAGATAACATTAAAACAATTGGTATCATCATATTATCATATCAAGTATCGAAGTCTATAATATAAGATATGCGAGAAATCAAAATGTTCACAACTCCACAGATTAATGAAGAAATGATAATGGCGATTTTAGAAGAACAGTGTTTTCGACATAACAATAATACTATAGAAGAGAGTTAGTAGTAGAAGGCTAGCAGAGTAGGTATTACTTAGTAGGTATATAGGTTCTGAACACAGGTAAAAAGCTATTATGTTACCATCCCGGCTACCTCTTCAAGTACCTACTCACCTTTGGTGGTGGTATGTTCTAATGTACCCAACTCAAAGCTAAAAGACTTAAGTCCAAATTTTACCGATATTTTATCGACACTTGTGTTCTTCTCCACATTCTCTAGCCACTTTAAAGTCAATTGCTTAATAAACCTCAGCTCTTGACTTTTTAACAATATCACTATACCTTATTAGTTTCCATTCAGCAGTCTTCCCTATATCATCGGATCTCCTAAGATTTTTTTCGGTTCTTGATTTCATTAACAAGTTTATCGACTTATGGATCTAAGCAGTTTGTAACTTATCACCAGTGCACCCATAGAAATTTTTCTTTCTCAGGGTCACCAATTAGGGTCTGGGTGTTACAAGTATATGTGTTTAGTGGATTGTATATAAATGTGTATCGTCGTGTTAGTATCCATAATACAGGATCAATATATAAGTTTGGGACTAGCTCGGTCTGTGTGAACTGTCTATACATGTTATGTTATGTTCGAAGCAAATTGTTCGAGTTAACCAGTCCTCTTTTTTAATGAAGTGGGAAACCTATTTTTAATAATCTTTGAACAAAAATCATGATTCAATTGAGAGTTCAATTCTAGATTCTGAGTACTCAAACTGATGATGAGTAGCTATTGTATCACAAAAGTCAAGTAATCAAATATCCACGGTACTTTTAATACAAAAACTTTAAAAAACTGAACAAAAAAACAGAAAATATATGAAACTACATACAACTATCCAAATATGCTAATTTTGAAAAAATCTTGCTTCTAGTGTTATGAAAAGTTTTCGATTTTGTCTTTTAAGGTATTTTTTTTTCTCTTAGCTACGACAGACATATAATACGGTAGGCCTTAAGGCCCAGGTGCTGGAATAATTCAGTTCCTCTTCGGTAGGTGGCGGCAGAGGGAGGTAAGGTAATTAAAAATATAAATTACACGGTTAAATATTAAGGGTGTCATCGTTACGTTGTTCTACTCGGTACACGAGGTGGTGGTTTTACGCCGTAAATGTTTCTTGGCAAATTCTCTGCTCAAATAAATCCATGGGAATAAATGCAGGCAACTAACCCTTTCTGTTTATTTATTATTCTGCCGTTTATTTACTTTTTGATTTAGATTTAATTTAGAGAACTTACAGATTAAAATCTTCATTTAAAAATCTTATAAGAAAAAGAAGTTTTAGTGAAGGGAGGCTTTCGAAATCAATGTGAAATAAAATAAAATACTTTGCTATGGTCAAGAATAATTGGATATTCTAAAGAAATACAGTTTTTGGTTAGTTTATCGAAATAAACTTACCATAGAAGTCATTTGGATAGGCAAATATATGTGGGAAGCCCCCGAATATTCGACGAGTATAATATATGTATATGCGTTTTGAAGGATTGCAATTCGGAGGGCCATAAATAGGAATATATAAAAAAAATCATAAAAATAGACTAAGGAAAGGAGACCAATAATAAATAACAAGATCCTCTGGAAAAAATAATATCTTCATGACATAACGGACTAAACAAAACATCCAACAAAATATTTCACAATATACATAGTGATCCTATAGTGGATATCAAGCATGTTGAAACTTGATGCTAATTTATGGCAAATACAATAATAAAAAAAAACTGTTAAATTGTTGGAGGCGCAAAACATTCTGGCAATTTACGGACACATTCAAAGCCACATGACAAATAACTTTATCAGGTAAAAGAGAAGTAGAAAAATTATACGTAGTAGAAGTGGTAGTAGGCAATGGAATCGAGAAAACTTGATACTACACGGAAGCAGAGGTATTATTAGAGAGAAGCGGTTTTATTAATCTGTAATAAGAGAGAAAGCAGCAATATTATTAATTATTTGATCCCATGGGACTGAGAATTGGTCGTTTAATTTGTACGAAAGATACTACAGTACAAATACTAATGGGCCTTTGAGAAAATATCATTATTATAGTCCGAATATACTCGTTATATATACTACACCTGACCAACGAATGAAAATTCATTTCAGTAATTACAAATAGTAGGTATGCTAAGTAGGATTAACTACATATAAGTGCACGACTAAAGTGTAGTAGGTAACATTAATAAAGCGATGACCTTGATTTGCACTCGCCATGATAACAGCGAATTGAAAAGGCAATTATACACATGAACATGGTATGTTTTTGAGCAAATGTGGCCGATTTCTTAATTAGATAAAAATAATAAGAAAATACAAATAATTTCAACGACATATGATTTCAAAAATAAACCAAAATTACCTTATCGAACTTGAAGTAAATAAGAATACACGAGTCATTTAAATTTTTATAAAATTCCAACTTATAATATACATATTGGTATTCGAAAAAATATGAAATTAATCTAAAACAAATATAGCTAATAAACATTCTAATAAGTATCTTAAACTATGTAACAGACAACTATTCATATGAATAGAAACCATATCTAATTTTACCTTGAATAATAATAAAGATTCATTGATTAGTTTCCTAGAATATTTAAATTAAATCCAAACGATTTCAATATCTTAGAATAAATACATACTTGAAACAATATTGGAATCTTTAAAATATTCTAATACTAATAGCTCTACGCAATTATTTTTCATGTATTATTACGTAATGTCTGAAATTTGATATATAATATTGCTTTTAAACTCGAATATGTAAACATAATATTTAATAATACATAATGTATCTATTCACAATATTAATAATAAAACATCACTTATATTACATAAGTTAATCATATTCCAATTAAGTACACATGAACATGTTGCGTATTAAATATAAAATCATATATGGAGCTTCTTAGAAATGTGATGCTGGGAGAAAGACACACTGTAAAAATTATGACTAAATTGTATAAGTGAGATATGCAAAGTAATGTAATTTGATGTAAGTATATACAGTATACTTATTTAAATATTTCTGTAAGTAGAATAGACAGTAATTTTTTTAAATTAATCAATTAATAATTTAAAACGAAATAAACAAAACAAGTGTTTTATTCTACTATTGATTTATTCGACGAAAGACACGTCTTTCGTCTTATCAGGACATTTTCAATCTGATCTTGATAGAGATTGATTTCAAAGTGGAAGTTTAACAAAGTTGAACTATATATATATACAACTTCCAAAAATTTCAAGTCATTTGATAAGCATGGCACAGAGGAATTGGGAATGTTACGTAGGTTTAAAGAGTACTCTTAACCAAGCCTAAGTCGATTAATAAGCGTCGAAACTCTGTGTTGTGCACTTATGTATGTGTATCATATACAACATGACTACCTAGTTAATACCTATTCAAATAGGTTGATGAGTGGGTGTGACTATGGATGAGTGTGATCGGTTGGAATGATTTATCTGGAGTGGTTCAAAATATGTTTGACATCTACACTTTTAGAAAGTAAAAAATCCATTTCCCGACATCCAATTGTGTCAAAAATTCAAAACATAAATTATGTGACACTTTAAGAATTTGTGCCAGACAGAACACTCGAAAACTTACATAAAAGGCTCTATCTATACTGTCATAGCCTATTCTTTAAGGTAGCCAGCAGATTAACTGCATATATAGAACATACACGTTGTCTTTTTCAGTTTAAAAAATTGTTTTTAATGAGTGGTATAAATGATCGCTGAATCGATGATGTTGAATGCCTTACAAAATGTAATTATTTAAATGGAATCATGTCTGAAAAAACACTCAAAATATAAAGAAAACAGCGAGAAATCTATGTAATAAAAAAAGTTTCAAATAAAAATATAAATACAACGAAGGTTGTTTGATTATAATCAGGTAATGGAGATAAACCAATTCTCTCGACAGACAATTTATACTGGTAAGTTAATTGGGGAAATTGGTTCGAATTTCCGCGCGGGCCTCAATTATAAATTGGTACTTAATTTTGTTCTAAAGCAATCATTATTATCAACAGCAGCATCATTATCATCGCAAGTATTAACGGTTTTATTTGTCGGATAAGCACTTAAATTCTGATGAAAATGTAGATTTTTTCAAAGGGTTATAACGAGTTATGGTAAAACTGTTGAGGGCTTAGCACCAAATTCCGACTTTTGATGAGGTGTGTATGCCTTCAATCCTTAATAATTTATTATTACTTTTTATAGCACTAAGATAACGACTAGCATGCTTATTTTACGCAGATGGTCTACTGATATTTATTGCTTATTTATTTATTTAGTTAATAAAGTTATTTAAATAAAAATTCTTTCGTAACATAAAAATACTTTAAATTTAAATAAAATAAGATCACTTTACTCGACAATAAAAAACCAACGATTAGAATGTCTATATTAGTGATGTAACGAATGTGTGATTTTGGATATTCGCGAATGCGAATGCGAATAGCGGATATTGACTTGCTTCTACAATTGCTCAAACATTAAATTTTTTACCCCCCCGTCGCCGAACTTTCGAAATGGTATAAGAATTTAAAATATTTCAAAACTCCTCGGTTTTCTTAAAGAATATTTTCTTGCAGTAACTTTTTCTACAATGTACCGGGTAAGTATCAGGTACTTTTACCGAATTACCGATCCATTATTACCACAATAATATTCGCAAAACATTCGCATATTTTTTTGCGAATACTTTGAAATATGCGAATATCTGCGAATGCGAATACGAATATTCGTTACATCACTAGCCTATAATATGGAAGAAAACACAATTAGTTTTAGTTTATATTTGATTTGGTAGTGACCTGGTTTCGACAAACAAAGTCATTGTCAACTTCAGAAATGTCATTTCAAGAGTTTGCTTAAATGTTACAGAATTACTTTGCATAAAGGAAGCTTATTCCAAGTACTTGCTTTTGAAAATATACCTAAAAGATGAAAGAAGTCTTACGAAGACTTTTTAAAATAATACATTAATTTAAACGAAATGCCCATTTCAACCCTGTACTCAAGAAAGGAGAGTAGAAGGGGGAATAAAATAGAAAGGACTTTTAATCCGACCTAAATTCAAACGAGAAATGTTCAATAAACAATGATTTCCTATAATTCCATCACAAACAAAATGAAACGTCAAAAAAATATATTATTATGATAAAGAAATCATAGATTCGATAGAGAGAGGGGTTGGTTGGCTTTCAAAAATTTATGCGTTTTATAAAATATACACTATCCCAAACCTCGTAGGTCGTCAGTATTAATGGGCACATCGACAGGTGAGATGGGTGCGCTTCAGGGTCGTTGTAATACTAGGAAAATAAAGAGGTTGAGACATGGGTGTACTCGGGATGCTTTCTAGGGGAGGGCAGAAATGAGAGAAAAAAAATGAGTATTCCATTGGAATAAATTGATGTTGTGTGATTTATTATTTGTTATACATAATATGAAATGCTTTGATGAATGTTTGCTGTCCTCTGTTTCTTATTTTCATTAACTATTTATTTTGATCTCTGCGATTCTGCGTTCCCCACTTGAGATACGGCGTGAGGAAATAGATTGATAGATTGATTTTAACTTCTTATGGCTGACTAGATCTTATTTTTTTGCTTTTCTTCCAGATATTCAAGCAATCTATAGGCGTCTGACTTTTAGGGTGGACAGTTACAGAGCATTAATGCCATTTTCTATACTTTTCCTACACTCGAATGAGTTGCAAGTGCTCACATAAGGACTGGACGATCTGGTCGCGAAAACAGCAGTGAAACTCGTATGTAGAAGAAGTACTATTTTAGCAACCTAGAGTGATGGCAGTTGTTCTACTTTGCCCCTCTGGGTACGCCCATGGGTTGAGAATATTTGAAGGAAGGATGGGAAAAGGAAAAGGGACGGATTAAGGGACAAATACTAGATAGTAGTACAGGGATATTATTATTAGCCGGTGTTAGGCAGCGTGTACACCTGAATTATTACATACTCTTAATATAGATAATCCTATGGTTGTAAATCTAATCTAGATAAATCCATACGTATTTGTTTTTGTTAAATACATAATAATAATTGTATATTGAATCAACAGGCGGACAATTATCCGTGAAATGCCCAAATATATAAGGTTTCTCACTTTTTTTTGCAAGTTTTCGAGTGACTTGTAAATGAAGGGTATTCTTTCAATTTGTACATAAAAGTTTTCAAGTTTCTTGTGTATAAATTGTGAATATTTATAAAATATCAATAACAATATATTTAACTTCATCTTGTGACACGTAGAGGGATCGCTGAATTAAAGATGTGAATTTTAAATTTTGTAATGATTTGTTAACACTGTTTTATAATGATAGTAATAATAAAATTCTTTATTGCAAATATTACAAATATTATAAAAAAAAAAGAAATATTACATCATTATTAATTAATACATAATTTTGTGCAATGGGCGAGTTTATTGCAGAAGCGCGATATCTTTCAACTAGCCCATGCTAACCAATAATGATGTGCGAAAGAAATCAAATAAATAAATAGATTCATATCTTTATTTCATTAACAATAATAATTCACGTAAATAATTTTAAATCGTATTGTGGATGTCGTCCAGTTTGACAATCAACGAAACATTCCGACCCTAAAGGCAGAGAAACGTGGAGGTCTAAATATTTGCTTAAAACATTTTCTAGAGCGAATACTTGTGTGTGTGTGTGCGACAACATCAACGGTTGATTCTAAATTGCTTCAAACTCATCGAAATTTCAAATGAAGATGAGATACCTTTATATAGTAATAGAAGAAGATACACAACTGTAATGAAAAGGATTGTAGTTTAGCCGGAGACTGGATATACAGGGAGATCCTCAACCGGATCACAGAACATCCGGTAATGGATGTGAGTTGTTTAGTTAGGAGTGAGTTATTATGATGCTATAATGATTACAGGTAGACGATTTTGGCAGAGAAACAGGTGAGACACGTTTAAGAAAGATCCTATGAGACAAAGGTTTTGTTTGAAAATGATAGCGCATGTCCAAACTTGGAACACTGGAATAGAGTAACTAGTAAAACTCAAAATCATTTTTTTATTTGTTATAAATAAATATCGAGTTTAACAAAATAAATACCGATAAAATAAGGTGTCCTATGGGAGTATGTATTTTGTAATGACTGTAAAGTTTTTATATTCAATTAATGTTCAAACATGTGAATCAACTGATCAAATGAAAGTTTTTATAACAAGTTGGTATTTAAATATTAAAAAAAATTACGACAGCCCATTGATATCAAATATAAATCTAATTGGCCTTATAGCTTACACCTTAATGAATAAGGGGTATTCATTTCATGAAAATGTAATAACGCAAAATATACAAAAAACGTTATTTTTTTTTAATATTGCATCTGGATTCTTTACAAACGTAAAAATACCCCGAATACCTTATTATTCCAAGAAATAAATAGCTCATACTGTCGAGATGGATTAAGTCAGTAACGGGAGAAATCGGACCCGGAAAATCTCGATTGAAAGCCTGAGATTCGTGCAACCATCATCAGACCATCAGACCATCGACCACTTAAACTAGCTTTCTTTTTTTTTAATCAAATATTATTCTGTATCCGGCAGGACTTTGAACTAGCTGCCAAACACCCGCATTTCATCTCTAATACACGTCAAATAAACAACACAAACTATCGCCAAAATTGGGACAAATAGAAACATCATTGGCAATAACATTATGGAAATGTCACTTCGAAGACAGAGATATACATGGAGCCACTATTTGATTATTACTATTATTATATATCCTTGGAGATTTTGGAGACATTTGGGACATCGCAATATTGAAACAAATAAACATAATAAATATGTAAGTATACACTACTTGTAAATTGGTAGTCTAGATGACTGATTGATCAGAATTGTCATACCGTAGAGTCCTGAGGCCTGAGTCAATAACACACTTTCGCGTCACGTTCCCGCTCCGTTAGCGTTCGGGTGCAGACGATGTTGCGCCAAAGTGTTAATTTTCGTAACTATTGTGTATCTTAGCAACGAAATTGACACTTGGTTGCAACTTCGTCTGCACCCGAACGCTAACGGAGCGGGAACGTGACGCGAAAGTGTGTTATTGACTCAGGCCTCAGGGCAACGAACAAGTCTCCCACTCTTTTCAGAGACATTTAAAAGCCAGATATTCATAGACACATAGATTGCGACTTGCATGTTTATTGAATGCAGTAAATCTGCTAGCTGCCCCACTCGTGGGGTATACTAGAATGGTGTAAATAGGTGGAATATAAGACATTTAAAATATTTGAACAGTAAGAAATTGGATAAGCATGAAAGCAGTGGTATTTTTGGTAATCATCGCTTTGACGCTTCCCTCGACAACACAGGTTCTAAATAAGCATCCAAGCATTCTGCTCTATTTTGTTCCTACGATATTTCTAAAGAGTTCACATCGTTGTCATTTGAGCGGATTATTTTAAGAGACGGAATATTTAGATAGACATTCATATTTGTCTTTATTGTTTCGTCAAATTACGTTATTTTGTCCGAATGTTATTGGATATTTTTAAAGCACGACCCGACAGGGACAATTGCATGTTTTGTATCTCAAAAGACAGTGTTTATTGATTCTCTGAAATTTTAATTTTAATTTAAACGATTGAAAAGGCGGGTGGTCAAAAATCAGCCAAACGTAGGAGTATAATAAACCTTCAAAATCCTGAAAATTTTGTGAATTCTAATAACGACTACAAATTTAATAGATATGTACTACAAGGTGTGAAGGTACCAAAAGGTCTACGAAGGATATTGGGTTGGGTAAAGGTTTAATTCAAGGCGTTGAAAGGTATGCGAGGTGTACAGAAGATAGTTTAGACAAAGCAAGGATAGAGCTGAGTGATTAGTAGGAAAGATACAGAGACAAAGAAAAAATATTCAAATGAATTGAGGTAAAAAGAAAATAAGTTAAGAAAGTCAAAGCCATTCAAAAAGTTTGAATTTAAAAAAAAACGAGTTGAGGTGAGTGAACAGATTATAAAAGTGGTGAGAAAATGGACAGATGGATACGCAGAACTTGATATTGGAGATCTTGAGATAAAAAAAAACAGGATTTTCTCGGCTCCAGAAATTTGAGCTAATGACATTATTCCTGACGACGGTAAGTAAAAGTAAACTAATGAAGAAATGTGGAGAGGTCCATTTGGTGATTCCATAACTTGTGGGCTATGCCCTCCAATAAACGGCTTTGAAGTGAGTAAAAGTAGATAAAAATATTTCCACGATGGCTGTTTTGATCAGCCGACTTTTCAGTTCACCCTAATGGTCCGTCTTCCTACAGCTCTGGCCAATAGCTCATCAGTGAAGACAATTTGGTTTGCATTTATGGATAAAAAGAGAGAGATATCCAGATATGAAGTAGGTCTCTTCAACCTCCAATAACTCCATAAGAGGCAGATAAATAGTCAATCTTATATCTTTCACCATTAATATTCATGTCATCCTACTCACAGCAAAAAAATAAAGAAATATTGAAGAAATAGAGGGCTGGGCTAAATTTCTAAATACATTTAAGCTATGCTCAAGGGGACGATGGGAGAGTACAGGAGAAAGGGTAGTATGGTCCCAAAGTGAAGTTGGGAATTGTGTCGATGGTGTTGTGACTAATAAATAACTAATTTATTAGTTACAGGTTTGCTGGAACTACCAAGAACTGCGAAATTATTAGTATTAGTACATTTATGCCCGGCTTCGTCTAAAGAATAATCAATTTTTACGAATGAAAATTGTATGAAAATATGAAATTCATTCCGTGAACGCCAGGTAAAGAATTGGTCACCTACCCTTTTCTGTGAGTTTTTGAGTGTCCTGTAAAAGGCAGGTGTTCGAAAAAATAAAGACATTTTACATCTTAAATTCAGCGATGAGGTTTGCCACACATTCTGCATGTCTTAGTTTTTTGCTGGCACAGAGAGGACAGTTAATTATCTGCATCTGGTCTGGTAAAAAAATCCTTATAAAATCTTACGCTGTAAAAAGGTCTAGGTTTTTTAATGAAAGATGGCGGTAGTAGAAGACTTCAGAATACCTTCACATTATAGGTAATATTTAAGTTATTAAGTAATAATAATAATAAACTTTATTGCACAAAATCAATATGTAAAGAAGCACAAAAAACATGGTATCACAACAATAGAATTAATAATTTTGTGCAATGGGCGAGTTTATTGCTGAAGCGCAATATCTTCCAACTAACCCATTAAACAAAAACAAATATTAATAATAATATATAAATAAATAAGTAAAACAAAATAAAATAATTTAAGATATATATAAATATATAAATAAACACATATGTATACCAAGATAAATTTACAAATAAAATAAGCTACTCAAATATATAATCAAAAGAAATAACATCGGATAGGCGACTCGACACAGACGTCAAGTACGATGGACAGGGAAACAGGAGCGTCGAAGAACTGTTTCAGGTTGCTCAATATAGGGACACGCTTCCACAAGTAATGTTGACAATGTCGAGGGGACCCGAAACGACAGATTAAGCAGAAATAAGACACATGTAATTTTATAATCCTGGAACACAGTCAAAGGAAGTAATTTTACATTGAAGGCATTGATTTCTTTTTTCAATTATAAGTAATATACATACATTCATGTTAATTAACGAACTTAAATATTTATGTAGGAATTGTTGTACTATTAGCGAAAGTGGTTGTAGGGCAGATCACATGAAAATGAATGGAGGACTTTTCCCTTGTGTGTGTGTGTGAGGGTGTGTGTGTGTGTGTGAGGGTGTGTGTGTGTGTGTGTGTGTGTGTGTGTGTGAGAGTGTGTGTGTGTGTGTGTTTTGCCCACACATACGATAGTAAACAAGGATCTTAATGGAAGAATCGAATATACCTAATGGTTTTCATGAAATTGGTGATAAAATTCATTTAATTCAAAGGTTTCTGTGAATGTGTAAAAATAATGGACATATTTATTTTAAATGTATGACTCCAAAAAAAAAACAATTATCCCGAAAAAAAACTGATAATTTTTTTACAGTTAAAAAGCTATGCATGATTCGTGGAGTTCACTGCAAAGAATCAAAAATCCGCCACTCTTTTCTGTAAGTTTCTCAATGTCCTGTAAAGGGCAGGTGCTAGAATACCACGAGTAAGATATTAAACATTTTCAAATCAAAAAAATATGACGTGCCTCCCATCTAGAATTTCTTAATTTTTATTCTCACGGGGAGGGCTATTTGCGCGTTTATTTTGTGTGGTTAGTCTACTGGCTATCAATCAATAGGAACTGGAATCAAGGATATGATTGGAAAACAAAAAAAAACAGAAATTGAACGATTGAAGATATTCTCTGAAGTGAGAACAGTACTATACTAGGTTAATGATCTATTGAAAAAAAAAACGTTCAGATATCGAAAAGATAGTAAGACAAGTGATAATTCCGTTTTGGGAAGCAAGAATAAATATGATAAAGGAATAAATACAATCCAAAGAGGGTGCGGAGAAGGAGGTATTAATGATTGCAATACGACGATTTTCTTTCTTAAGACGCGCTAAAAGAATTACTGCCTAAGGATTAGTGGAGAAAGATTGCAATAGAATAATGGGAGTGGAATCAGAAAGAAATCACTGATTAACAAAAGAAGATTAGCAAGTATTATTTAAATTTATACGATACAGTGTAATCTTATAATATTTTTATTAGATGATTTAATAAAAAAAATTAGTCGAATCTGAGAAACGTCATAAATTTATTTATTTTTTCTTTTTGCGCATTATCGTAAAAAAACAATACAAAATTTTAAATACTAGGACGAAGTGATTTCTCCCATCTAAACACAATACACTGACACATTTCAAATTGAAACAAATATTCTTAAACATAATGTTTTACTGGGCCAAAAACAATATTATCTTAACAGACACAGGACAACTCCTTTCGGTGCACAACATGCACAACATCATCAATGGGGACTCACAGGTTCCCCTGAAACAACTCCTCACGTAGTAGACACGGTCCTCAATATTACTTGGATGTTGGGTCGTAAGTTCTATGTACAGGTTTGGACATAGAAGTGGATGTAAATCCTATGACACGGGTACGAAGAACGACCTCAATAACATATTACACAATTTAATTCAAGGACAATAAATTCAAGGTCAGCCCGTGGAGCACCCGGTAAAGAATTGGTCTCCCACTCTTCTGCGTAAGTTTTCGAGTGTCCTGTAAAAGGCAGGTGTTCGATAAAATTAAGACATTATACCTACATCTTAAATTCAGCGATGCGTTTGCCACCCATCCTGAATGTCTTGATTTTATATTGGCACGAAGAGGACAGTTTGCATGTTTCTAACATGCAGCTGATCTGCTGGCTACCCCACTTGTGGGATATGCCGTGATGGTATAGTATAGTATAGTACAATAAATGTCAATGTTTGTAAAGCGAAGGTTTATTATTCGAATTTCGAATAAGATTATTTCACAGAACATGAAGCACATCTTTTTTTGTGAAATCAAATATTATTTCTTTTCGTAGAAAACAAGTAATGAGACGTTATTTGAATTTGAAGAACGTTTTTCTAGCAATATAAATAAAAACTAAAAACTGGAGAATTCGCTTGATTTGAATAACTGTCAGAGAAATTGATATCCTGTATTCCTGTCTTCATAAAGTTGAAAGGAATATTACACAATTTACTGCTACCTAGAAACAACTTATATAATATTATGTACTATAAATTATATTATAAACAGATCAGTGATAGCCCAATAGCAGTGCTCAAGGCATGTTTACAGTTCATAGTTATGATTTTGTTGATTTTTTCTCAATTTTACATTCTGGGATTTGTTAACTAAAATAACAACAATATTTCAAATTATTTTATTTTCATATTCGAATTCTAGACTGAATTTGCTCAATGAATTTCTCAGCAGAGATTAAGAACGAAGAACAATTCATTTTTTGACAACTATTATTGGTTATTAACAAAACAAAATTTATCCAGGACACCTGTGCGAATAAATAAGAGTTTAGGACTCCTGAGATATCCGGGTTAAGGAAGGTCTCTCATCAATATCCAGAACCACCGTCAATAACCTACAAAATATCTATCTGTTAAATCAACGCTCTCCCAAAACAGGGGTTTTCTCGATGCCTTAAAAACATTTTTAATGTTAATTGTTGTTGAATGATTATCTGCCTTTTACAGTAAGTATTAGGACACTATAAAGCTTACTGAAAAGAGAGGGAAAGGCTTATTCCATTCCGAAGACTTCTTGTTTAAATCAACTAACCTAAAATAGCGGTGATTTTTAACAACCCGTGAAATTATTTCTATTTTAGTGAGTTTTATCGTTAAGGTTACTCTCACCTCTAAGCCGCATTAATGTGTAAGCGTTAATTTTTCTCGGCTATCGACATGAATTATCGCCTAATCCATTTAAGAGCGTTGTTGTCCTAATGTGGGATAGGTATTTGGGATATATTGAAGGATATTCGCAGGGCTCAACAACTACACACATTCGACATTAGGGGAAGCGTTCTACACTAATAAATAAAGCAGTTAGTATAATCATTATTACACATTAAACAGCTAAAATCGTGGTAATTGCAAATAAAAGAAGTAGAATTACGTTTGATACGAGTCGAATAAAGAGGAACAACGAAAAAGGAGAGTTGAATACATTCATTCACAATACACTATTCTTGTTACAAAGACAACGAATTATATAATATTTATTATAAGAAATGTCGTGAGAAGATGTGATTAAAATCTTGCAAAAATGTCATCATTAGTTAACGTTTCACTTTTTAAGTGAGTTGTGGCAACCTCGGAATAATTCAATGATTCTCACCAATGATGCTTGCCCATTTTCACATGTGAAATTATGAATCGTTAGAACTTGTGAAATCAAAATTTACTAAAAAAATTTAAGAGTTTGTGATGGCTACTTTGAAAGCAGATGAAGCTTGTTTATGCCTTGTTGAACGTTTATCCCATGCTAATGCCATATTTCAGCTTACAGATACATTTCATAATTTGGAGCTTACCAGAGTTTTGATGATGGATCAATCGATAGTTTATGCAGAAAGAAAACGTGTACATACCTGGAAAAAAGAAAAAAACAAAATTAGTACTTCCAACATTAACAAAAATAGAAAAGAAATTATATAAAATAACATAAGAAAAACAATGCGAGTAGATGGAATGATGAAGACCTAGATGCATTTAAACTCCTTAAACGTGGATAATTTTCTAAAATATATCAAATAAATGTTATCAAGGCATCGTCTACAAATAATAAAGTAGTTAATAGACTTACTATATGTAATAAACATGCAAGTCATCCTTTCCTTTGCAATAAAAACAAAACATTTAGACATTCAGGATGTGTGTCAAACCTCATCTCATATGCGTTTTTGTTTATTTATACAACAAACGACTGAATCAGCATTTACAAATATATTAATAAAAAAAAAACAATAAAGTCAAACAGTGCATATCAGATAAAAAAAATTATATATATAATTAGTTGGAAGACATAGTATTTTAGCGATAAACTCACCCTCTGTGCATTGAATTTTATAACTGATATTTTTATGACGCTGTTTTATTTTGTAATATTGTAGCCAATGTACAGTGAAGAATAATATTAATAAATAGATATAAAAAATTACACACAACCAATTAATTTTAAAAAGGTTAGCACAATTAGTAAATTCAATTAAAATAAAAGTATATTTATAAACACTGAAGAATTAAACAAAAGCATTGAAGATTAACTGTTTTATTCATGACGTGAATTTCAAAAATGTCTTTTACAACCAACGTGTGAAGACAACCATAGATAGATAGCATTTTAAATGGATTTTTCATCATAATACAGTCATGCTCGTCACCACGTAAATAGACCTCACGAAACTGGCTAGTCAATCAAAAATGTTGACACTCAGTTATTTATTATGAGTGGAAGACCACTCCATATGGAGTCAGAAAATAATATAGACCCAATCCATCATTCTGCACTTGAAGACATTGTGTAGAAATAATATTTCAGTTAGTTTGTTCATAGTTATAGAATTAGACATCAAATTTGGGTACAAACGAAATGAAGATACATTTCACACCACTTTTTTATTTTGATATATTTTATAATTTTGTTAAGATCAATTAATATACAACTATAATGAAACCATCCCTCGAAGCACGAGTTTTGCTCAAATTTGAGGGATAATTCAATCATGTTTTACTGGATACTAAAAAGAAAAAAAAATATTCCATTATGAAAATATTTCAATTTGACTTAATATTTATTTCAAATATCACAGGGTTTCCTACAAATTGGGTAGTCTGTGGACACACTGTTGCAAGTGATGAAAATAAAGATCGTCCGCTCCATATGATAAAATTAAGAATATTTCTACTGAATTCAAGATGATGATAATCTATCCGTGATGCTTAACGGACATCTATCTACCTACATAATAGAACAGTCGAAAACTTATATAAAAAAGTGGGGAACCTATGCTATTCCAGAGATACCAAGAGGAGTTTACGAAAAGACTAGGGCCAATTCTGAATCTTAATGAACTAACTAACTAAAAAGTTGATTAATATTAGTTATTATGTAGTATTCAGCATTAGTTATGAACTATAAACAACTATAAACTCGAGAACCACCAAGTGCAAACGGTAAAATCTATGGGACAAACTAATATTAGTGATTATCAGTGATGCCGCAATACAAAATGTTTTTCACGTTCCGATTTACACTTCTGGCAACAATTTAATAGTTGTCGCGCGTGAAAATTGTGAAATGTCAGATTTGCCGATATATTTTGGCGTTCGTATTTGCGTCGGTGGTGGTGTAATTTTACAATTTATACATGCTAATAGTTGCGATTTCTAGACGCAAGTTTTTCTTTAAAAAACCATGTACTATGTTGTGTAAATGTGTGTGTCATCCTCGGTGTGAGATCTTCCACCAAGGGTACATCAAGGGAGTATTTTAATTGTCGAGTGGGTTTTTTTTTTTGCAGAGGAAATCCCATTAGGATAACCTCGAGACCACTCTTTGGTAAAAAAAATAAATAAAATAAAGCTTTTGCTCTAGATTGACTGGATGACATGAGAACTGATGTTCTTGAAACATCCAGGGGTAAGTGGTGGGAACCCCTCCCTTAATGCTAATAGTTGCGAGGGCCCTAAAATATAAATTTTGACTTTTAATTGATAAAAACAACTTAACACTTCCAAAATATAGTAATATTCTGCGGTAAAATGACAGCAACTAATAATATTCGCACATTAAAAGTCGCGAATAAAATTCTGCCAAATCCAACTTATTTTAGTCGTCGGCTGTCAACTAAAATTTCATTCTGAATACGAAATCCATAGATTCTCGAAATTTATAGTTGTACTAAGGTGTCAAAATGAACTAATGAACTAAATTAGTACGGAAAACTGTGAATACGAATTAGAACTAATTATCATGACTGAACTATCTCCTCACACTTAGTTGACTTAGTTAGTGCAACTAAACTATTTTATGATTCAGAATTGGCCATACTATATATTGGGGTAGGCGGGCGGAATGGAACGCATAAATAGACCGGGTTAGTTGGAAGACATCGCATCTTAGCGATAAACTCGCCTTCTGTAGATTGAATTGTATAACTGATATTTATATGACACTGTTTTATTTTGTAATATTGTAACCAATGTACAGAATGTGAAGAATAAAATAAATAATAAATTATTCTTGGATATTTCGTTTCTTTTAATCTATTGTGCAATTAAATTATTATTATGATTATTGAACAACATAAGAGTGTCATTTACGTGCCTAAGCACCTCAAGGACACTGCACAATTCATTAATTCGAGGACATTATATTCACTCATTAATTCAAGGACATTATATTCACGTCATAATAAAAATATAAATAGATATATATATATAAAATAAGAATCTCGCATACATAAAAGTATATTATACTGTGCATCTGTGTCCCAATCCATTGAAGACTTCCACCCAATCCCTGATATCTCAAAAATTGGAGAACTTTTACTAACTATTTCATTTAAGTACGACAATATTCTAACACAAGGTAAAAAAAATCTAGTTAAAATGTTAATATTTGTTTAGACTAGTATTGTACTAGGAAGAGGGACTTCGCAGATTTCATTTTGTACAATATAAACAAGGGAGAAGAAAGTGTAGATATATTTATTTATTTACTTAGACTAATCTATCATTTTCACATCCCTAGTAGTCTTGAAGTAAACATTGTATGCTCTAATAGGATAATAATGGTATATGAGAATATAGTGAATCCATCATTTTGACTAGGTGCCTCGCTTCCTCGACCCATAATGTACTCTAAGATTTTAATCAACTTGTTTGTGTACTTGTAAAATTATTTTTTATATATAATATTAATGCTGAAGATTCATTGGTCTGACAAGTGTTAACTAGAGTAGGCGAAAAAAGGCATCTCCTTAAAAGAATCAGCCAACAACAAGCAAACTGGATTGGCCACAACATCAGGCACCCAGGACTGCTCATCGCCATCGCAGAGGGTAGGAATGAAGGCACAAATGGCAGAGGCCAACCAAGAGACGCTTATATGGACCAACTGAAGAAGGACATGAACTGTTACTCATACTTAGAGTTGAAGAGACTGGCTGAGAATAGGGAGGAATTCGAGAAGAAAATCCAAAATCGTTACAGACCAAACCAACGAATTTAAACTCACCATATTATATTGATGAAATCTAAACGTAACCAAATGAAACATATTTTATGTGGGTTAATATACGTAGCTTTAAACTAAAAAAATCATTAAGACATATATATACGAAATATAATTAATAAAATTAGTCGATTACTGTTACTATTGGGTTTCTGTTCGGTTGTGGTTGTTGGGTCGCCTCTCTGGCATATTCTGACATATTCTGTTTTTTCATTCATCTGGCTCTTTCATTGGCTCAATTGCGAGCTAGCCCTGACTCACTCTTTCGATGACTTAATTGCGAGCTCGCTCACTGACTCACTCACTCATGACATACATAAATCACTTTAACTATCTGCACAGACTGATATACTGACTCACTTGTTGTTTATTTTTGTTATTGTCTAACATGATAAATTTATTGTTTCTCTGCCACAACACAGCCTTATGGCTAGTGTGGCTGTCATATTATTATGCATATTTTAATGTCTTTTGTTTGTAAATTTATGTAGTTGTGAACAATATTATTTGAATAAAGAATTATTGATAAATTGATACATTATTGATTACTCCGTTAATAAAAAGGGTAATATTATACACAAATTTAATCTCAAAAAGTAATAAACGATTCCTACGCACCTTTCAATTTTATTAAATTCGGAATTCATGATAAAAAAAATGAAATAATAATAAAAAGCAAGTAAAGTAAAGAAATAAGAACACGGGAATATAATTTGATTCACGTCAGAGCAAGATGAAAATTAAACAAAATTCAATTTAATAATGTGTTCGCGATACAATAATACTCCGATATTAATAATGTAGGTATGGGGTGAATTGTAGGGATGGGATGTATACCTATTCATATTAACAAATAGTCTTTATAGTATTATTAACATTCGCATCCGCATTTTGTACAAGTCCAGAAAAAGTCAGCACAAGCAGATGTATATTTTGTGAAAAAGTGTGTAATGAAAGATTTGGATTAGTATGAATTAAATTCATAGAAAAGCGATGGATGATACATCTAGCTATCACGGCGTAGGCCAGAAATTGGGTAGTCAGAAAACACGCTCCCGCGTGGAATAAACATAGAACATATTGTCTTCTCCGTATAATTAAACTTAGGATATGCGTGGAAAACCAAATCCCTGCTGAATTCCAGATGGTGCGGTAATAAATCTAGGTAGATATATCATGTTCAATTGAATCCAAAAAGAACAAACGGCGGAAGATGTAATCGGGAAAAATAGTGTCAATATTGCAAATACCCCCACTAGACAATATTGCTTTGGATGAAATCGATTAAACAAGACAGATAAAGCGTAAATTTAGTAAAAGTGGTCTATTTTCTTTTTTTTTTTGTAATTCTTGTGCCATGGTAGATTCTCCTGATCTTGAATAACACTCTGGCATTGGCTTCACAGTCTAATACTCAACTGAAACAGTTCTTCCAACATTGACGATCAGCATAGTATTCATGCAAATGCTTTTAAACTAGAATATAATACAATTGTTCAACATTGGACACGAATCAAGAATCGATTAGATGTCCGCAATTTGAAAGATGAATGTTCGTATCCGCATCAGCATTTACGCACGTTCAAATACAATAGATATACGTCACACTACTAGTAGATATGGATGTAAATATTCAATATTGACAAAACCACTTCGTAAGAAATGTGAAAAAGAGCATATTAAACATGTAGTATCTATAAATATATTTCTATTAAATATGTTATATTATATATAATATTCGGTGATGTAAATAATACTCGGCTGTAATGTATTTTACAAAATACACTGTGATTTGCGAGCATGACAAAGAACAGTAACATTTTTTATATCATTTCCGATATTTTGTCCGTTTTTAAGCTCGTACAATACAAAATTATAATCTAGTATTTTTCACCAATAAAATTATTTTGTTGAACTAGTATACTCGTAGTAAAATACATGATTATTGTCTTATTTCACAGCTATTTCTATCATCGTGTATGGTTTGATAGGATTTTGTTCCATGAAGTCCCTGCCAAAGAATTTTACTGTTTTCTGCTCTTTTTTCGTAATTTTTTTTAGTGTCCTATAAAAAATAGTTATTTGTAAAATATTACGCATTAAACATTTAACATCCTCAAATCGAGAGCGATGGGGTATGACCTAATGCTGAATGTTTTTTGTCTCGGAGAAGACGAGCTGCATATTTATTACATGTTGTTAGTCTACTTGCTACATGCTACCTCAAAAACAATGGGAGATGCCGTGATAAGAAAACACCAAACAGCCACGAAAAAGTGCATACTGCAAATACTTTATATGTTATTGTTGTTCTAACAATGATTTGACTGATGAATTCTTGACATTCACAAGTATGTAATTCATTTCGACACTGTGACTAGAAAAAGAGCTGTGACTGCATGTACCATACCACATCTATTATAGCTTTTCTTCTTCTTTTTCGCATAGCAGGGGCGTATGCGTGTGTTAAACATTCAAAATGTCAAGTCAGACATACTACTATTGAGAGTCTCTGGCAAACACAATAACAATACATCATATTAATACTGTGTACTCTGATGATGGGGGCGAAATACGAAACGCGTCCTCTACGTGTGCGTCAAGATGTTTATTCTATACAAATATTATGTTTACTGAAAAACACATTTCCCATTTGGTACAAATTGAATGCTGTTATATAGAAAGAATTGGTATTTCGTAAAATATATCATAATTCTATATGGGTCTTCTTGCCCTACTTGGGTCTAAGATACATTGCGCCTTAATGCTTTTTTCCCAAATCTCTGTTACTTCTTAAATTTAAAAACTTCTGCCTTTTTGTATAAATAATAGTTTTGATACGTATTTAAAGACATACAAAGTTAATGTATTTTGGAAATAATTGGAAAGATGTGGACACTTACAAAGTGAACACTTGCAATGGAAAGATTTTCTCCATAACGAATCGTCAGAGATTGCTTGAATTAATTAGTAGTCTAACGAGAATAAATCAACTTTCAATCCTGAAATATCGGGTTCGACTCCTCTCGTTACCGATCTATTCCGTCTTCACGACAAAAGTATATTTATTGCGTATTTTGATTATGTCAGGGAGTGATTTCCGTATTAAAGATTTTCCTTAAAAAATAAATACGCAAAATATGAAATGACGAAAGAGTTTTGCCTTCAATCTGATTTCCTTAATCCGCAATAAAAGTTGTTTACAGAATCTGTTTTATGGACAAAAATGACGATACAATACGCAAAAAAAAGCACTAGGATTTTCATATATGTGTTACAGAATGAAATGATGGTACAGAAAATGAGTACAAAATGGTAAGGATAAAGTAAATCCATACATATTGTATATACCTACACATATCCTATTATATACCAGAACTTCAACAATACCAAAATGACTTTTATGCACAAAGAGACTTATAAAGTAAAGGGGAGGAGACGATGGTTTATTGAATATGAATAACAAAAAAGGGATGAATGCAACAGATAACATGGAGAATAAAAAAAATATAATGGAAGAATGGAAGAGAAATCAAAAGCAGCAAGACATTTAACAGAATAGAAATTGATAGTAATAAAAATAACAATGAAGATATTGTTGATCGTGAATTTATCAAATATCGTTTTTTGCTCGGCTTGATTTGCGTCAAGAGAAATTCAAAATATTAAATAATGTCACATGAAAGTGATCAAAAACGAAGGCCATACTTCATAATGGATCATTTTTACGACAGTGATATCAGATAGTTAGGAGTGTCTAGGAAATAGGTGGCTCCAAAGTAATGAAAATACTAATAACACTAACTCAAACTTTAAAGGATCTAATTGGCGACTCGATTCTTTCTATTGACTAACATTATTCAGATAATATGTATTTACTAGTCCAGATTCATTGAAACAGTAGGTCGAAAATACCTTTAATAGAAAATAATAAAAGAAGCATAATTTAAAAGATGAAAGATATATTCTCAAATCAACCAATAAATCTTTTGTTTTATAATGAATCTGGATATGAAAAATAAAACAAAAACACCTCACACACCCTCATAGTAAGCAACATGCCAACAAGTCGGCAGCGGATGGAATCGAGCTCGGATCTCTCGATCGAAGGTCCAATACTCTACCATCAAGCTCCGACACCTATTGAACTAAAAAATCACACGATTTCAAGAAGAAAATATTGAAAAAAATGTGTACCTGAACAACGGCATATTTTAAAAAGCGGTTTAAATAAAACGATCCAAATTTTCTTCATATTTGGCGCAACACCAGCTTAAGTGTGTCAACAGATTTCCCTTGAAAACATAATGCGGTTCAATGAACCGATCAAAATAACAATAACAACAACAACAGGTAAAAGAAGAAGAAAATATGAAGAATATTAGTAGCAGAACACAAACAAACAACAGTAGGGTAAAAGGAGAAGAACAGGAAGAAAGGAACACAATACAGAACAAGCAAGCAGCAACATATGCATGGGCGATAAGAAGAGTTGTTTAGGGAATAAAAAAATAATATAGAAGGTATTATAATACAAGAAGGGAAAGAAAATCGAGAATTGTTTGAAGATAAAGAAGCAGTCGAAGACAGGTAGAAGAATGTATAGTAATTGAAAAATTCAAAAAAACAAATAATATTATATCAGAGATAGAAAACACATCGTACCTATAAGGATTACGTAGTATTATGGAGGGTGCACTCTTATAAAAGGATTTTGTTCTGCTAATTTAACTCTAATACAGACTTAGAGACGACTTATTGTTAAAAAAATATTGTACTGATGCATTTCTTTTAAGTTTTGAGATATAATTTTTTGATACGATGAACCAATAAGAAATAAAATGTTATTCAAAATGGTATTGTTTCTATATAACACCGACTGATAAGGATCTATTTTAAGAGTAAGGAATATTGACACAATGCTAGGTGCTTAAATAGAAATATATAAAATTAAATCCTTGATAGATCATCCGGGAAAGATACAAGCGTCGCAAATTAATGTTGTTTTACTATTTGAATCAGATCTGAGAAAAAGATGGATTAAAAATTAAATTTATGAGGAGGTTTGATGTCCAACATTGGAATTAAAGTGACTAAATATAAAAATGGGAAATAAATCAAGGGAATTATAATTAAAAATGCAAATAATGCTGATATAGCAGGTAAGATAGGAAGATGTAAATACCCGCAATATTTTTAAGTCAAGAAGTTCAATTTAAGGGTAAGAGTTTACATACTTAGGGATGATTTCAATGGAGGGGTAAATTAGAAAGTAAAAGAAGTTTTCAAGAGGGTGAACTTATTAATGTTGAAATTTTTTGAAGATTGGAAGCATTAGGGGGGTTTCGGAAAACGAAAAATATACCACGCGATGTGAAATTAAAAAATAATGGAGATATTTTCAGAAAAGAACCCAATGAGGTTTCGGAGTACATGTAACCCCGTAATAGTAAAAAAATATTAATCTTCAAAAACTCCATCAGTTAAACTAACATTGTATTATTAACTTTAAATTGATATTTATTTCATAAATTATGAGTATCAATCTTAAGAATAACACAGTTATTCCAAAGACTATTCAAATTAAGAAAATATCTTAGACAGATAAAGAGAATATTTATTTGTGATTTCTCATGAACTACTGAGACGCAAACCAATTACTACAGACTGGAAAACCTCAGCGGGAGACGGGAGGAGTTGGAGGCGAGGGCTGATGCGAGGCCAAGGTTCGAAATGAGCTGTAGGGCCATCGAAGAAGAAGAAATGTTCTACTACAAATGATGGGATAAAAAGCATGATGTGAAAATACAAGTCATCTTACATATCTCACAAAAAATAAGATGCTCAGGACCTCATTACTGCTGCATTAAGGAGGTGAATGTTTTACATGTTTATTACATGCAGCATACAAACTCTAGCTTGTTTATTATAAGTGGTTATTCCATATGCCACCCCACTTGTGGCAGATACCATAATTGTATACATTTTTGTCGAAGTTTGTCAGAATATTCATTGTTAGGAATTAATATGATTTTGTATTTTTTAGTGTCCAATGTATATTTGTGTTTTTCTGGCTGTTTTATGTAATGTATGGAATACTTTTTCTGTCAACTATATATATACAACTGTGTATAATGTAGGCATGTTGAGATGACCGGAATGTTAGGTACCTATCTTTTTAAAATTAATTGTGGCGCATGGTATTGGATGATAGCTGATCTCTGAAAGATTAACCTTTTTTCTTACTTTATTTATGTAGTTATTGTCTGTTTTGTGCTTCTATATTTATAAAATAAAATAAAAACTTTATTGTTATGCAATAGGCTCTCATGCCGTAAAATGTAGTAATAAATAAATATATGTTTAAATATATTTATTTATTTATTAAAACAATAAACGGCAAAAGCCTTTTACATGATAGATCTCAATTCAATACAACATACAAACATTAACAAATTATAAAAAGACACTTAAAATATCTGAATACAACAAAAAAAAAATATAAATCGAATAGATTTTCATTACTTATGCGGTGTACTAGAAATTTTATCATCTATTCTAACAGAAAATTCGAAAATTTACAGAAAATAAGACGAAAAATACTGTCCAGATTACTTACGTATATGATGTATTTAGTGGGAATTCTATTAGATATAAAATCAGATATCGTTACAATATCTAAATGGAGGCATTATGTGTTATGTGCATGTCCGTATCGGACGACAAAACATAAGGGAGCATTCAAGACGTGCTTACTACAGCTTAAAACGTTAAAACCCCACCAAGCACTCATATGCTCCCGCAAATGTAAAATCAATTTCGACAAAATCACCGCCTTCTTTGATCCCGGGCATCTAAAGTGCTTTTTGCGAGTACAGGCGTACTGTAAATGTTAAGTGGTTACCAATGAGAAGGGGGCGAGTCAAATAAAAGTATTTTCATTTTATCAAGTCCAAAATACCTAAGTGGCTAAGAAGTAAAATTACTCGCTGCATTTATTCAACATAAAAATTTAAAGGTTTGTTTTTAGTGTGTTGATTATCTTATGTAACCATTTTTTAACTGCAATAAGGAATGTTTTACATACTACAAAGTAGAGAACGTCCGTTTATTTTCGACGTGAAGGAAAGCAAAAGTTCGGCGACTACCTAATACAAATAGTTTTTTAAATGTTTAGTTCACATTAAGAATGTCCAGATTTGATTCCAAACGAAATTCTTCTGATATTTTGAAATTATTTCTCGTACGTTCCTTGTAATCAGGATATTATCTTTAGTTTGCAAATATTTATACTAATTTCTTCACAATTATCGTTAAAATATTTTCTAATGACAAGGATTCGTGTTATTTAGATTGAGCTTTTTACTTTTGATATCCAGGACTGTTGTTAATTTGGAAAACGCATTAAATAATTAGGTAATTTTTTTTAAAAATATATATCTGGGTTTTGTTATAAACCCAAATACAACCTTATACACCTTTCATAGTACGCTAAAAGCTTGTGTCGTGAAAGGGGAGTTTGCCGAAACCGAAATTGAAACGAGTGTTTTTTTCTACTATAGATAATAAATCGAAAGAGAGACGTCTTCTGACTTATTAGTCAAAAGAAACACTTGTTGCAATTCACCTAATCATGGAATTCAACTTTGTGTCCGCAGACACAACAAATACATAAAAGAAATTGGACTCGTATTCTTTCCCCGTTGCAACCAAAGGCATTCGAGAGAAGAAAGTAAGATTGAGTGCGAAGGGTGGAAAAAATATTGAATGACGACGGAAAGTCTATTGGTGAAATGCGTGGCAGTAGTGATGCATTCCGAAGGGGGATTAAAGATCTTGATATCAAATTCAATAGACATGAGGAGTGTGTAATATCAATAATAATTTATATACATACAAGTAGGACAAACGAAGCAGGGTTACTACAGCTAGTACGAAAAAAAGAAATAGCCACAGAGATATATTGTACTACTTTGTAAAATAATATGAGGCATGCCACCCATTCTTATTTTTTTTTTTTTTTTTTAAAAAGATATATCTGGGTTTTTGTTATAATTGTTATAAACCCAAATACAACCTTATACACCTTTCACAGTAAGCTACTAAAAGCTTGTGTCGTGAAAGGGGAGTTTGCCAGCACCTGGGATCGAACCACGGACCCGCTGTTCACGAGGCCGAGACACTACCCCCAGGCTACCGACATTTTAATTTTAATAGATCTGTTTTTATGGCGTCGAGATCTCCTGAGACTCAGAGCTCCAACCACCTCGATATTTTTTCGGAGGTCTTCCAGGCTGGCGAGTTCCCGTTGGCATGTTGTTTGCGCTGCTGATTGTGTTATTTATTCATTCATGACGGAGTTGATTTCGGAGAATGCAGGAGACCGGAGGACTAGGAAAGCCAGACAAAAAATGTGATCAAAGCGAGGGTGAAGGAGAAGAAAAGTCTTGGATGCCAGATTTCCAAGTCCAACGGAGATGACAATTTGAATATGTATTTTACATTATAGTGAAATCGTTGGCAACTTTGCTTGTGGGAGATATCGTAATGAAGTACAATAGATAACACATGCATACATCTTCCCCTCGTCTTATATGGGACATGGAAATATATAAATATTTCATGACATTCTTTGAGAAGTCTGTAAAATGGAATAGGTCATCCACTCGCTGCAGCAAGTTTTTCGGTTTCGTTTTTAACATATCGTCGTTGCATATTAAAAAAGGAACATGTGAATTCATAAACATTTTGACATTACCAGATTAAATTGCTTATAATGACATCATAACCATTTTATAAAGTGATTCTTAGTATCAAATATTAAAATTCAATACTTAAAGAATAATATCACATGTCAATAAAAAGTCCAAACTACAATTTTAATGCCTTAATGAACAGTTTTAAAAGAGTATGCCTAAATTAAAATGTGTGCACATGTCTCTTTTTGAATATGCAACGACGATATTCTTCATCTTTATTTCAGCCGCGATGATTCCGTCCAAACTTAATGTCTTGACACGAAGAGAACAACTTGTATGCCTTTTAGATACAGTAACAAGTCCAATGGATACTACATTTTTGTGAAATGTCGAGATGCGAGTAAAAGTTCATTTTTATCTACCTCTTTTCACATCAAATTCAAATATCAATCCCGGTAACAGAAGGAACTTCGGCTTCACATTCCACAATAATAATTCTTCAGAACATTCTGAAATTAAAATGAAAATTAAAAAAAAAAAGTTTTATACGACAAGAAAGCGAGAAAGTGAAACTTGTCCCAGACAGACAGATTGAACGACTAGACGGTAGAGAACTACATTAATATGTATATATATCATGATAGAAAATGAAAGTGAGGGACTTGATGCACATGGCATAAAATAGAAGTCCTATTGTATGGATGTCAACAGGCTGACGCATCTACCTTCCTACTTGTATATCAGGGATAAGTAGAATGTGGTTTCTCTTCAATTAGAACCCCATAGAATGTCTATAAGCAAACATGGAATGTGAAAAGTAGCACGAATGAACTACAAAAGAAGTGCATTCACAAGATTATCCCAGTATCAGCACAAAGATAGATGCAGAGGGCAAATGATCATGAAGTTTTTGAAGAATTTTTGTCAGCATTCAACAGATGACTGACTAAAGATTGAATTTGTTAAATTGCGTTTTTACTTTATCATACTTCTTCCTTCGCAGCCAAAGTCACCATTCTCAAGAATCTAAAGCTTAAGATAAATTATTATTAAGCTGCGTCGCTCAAAAGAAGCAAACGTGAGGGGACGGCTAAAATTATGTCTATTGATATAGCGAAAGCCATTAACAAAAGACATAACAAATTACAATCTAGCGAAAGATTGACACACAGTTGATGAAAATAGTTTAATAACACAAAATTTGGAATATTTGTTTCATTAAAACAATAAATTATAATTAAAACTAGCAATGAAAAAAAAAATTCAAAATTCAAACAAATGTTTTCTTATAAATACTAAAAATTCATTTAGTTAGACTAAATGTTTGCCCATCTCTGTTTTTTTTCCGATAAAATATATAATAGGTGCAAGGAGAAGCGATAGTACTCCATGCTTCACTACCCACGTCATTTTTCAACGTGGAGACTTGAGAAGAAATAGAAAAGAAGGGTATTGAGGAGGAGGAGTAGATATAATGTACCTTTATATTATTATGCACTGGAGCTTCGGGTATATACTGCAAGGGTGCATGCAACCCGAAAACAACCCCAAACGTATTGAAATACTGTGAATGTTAGTAAAACAGTAAATACTGCAAACGAAAAGAACTCATGTGTAAGTTGTAGAGGAGTCCCTCAATAGAATATGTCTCCATCAACGTACATACAACTATTCCTACTATACCATATTATGAGTTCGTCAGTAGCCTGGAGGAAGAGTCTCGGCCTCGTGAATAAGGGGTCCGTGGTTCGATACCAGGTGCCGGTAAACTTCCCTCTCACGACACAAGCTTTTAGTAGCTTACTGTGAAAGGTGTATAAGGAATTTATATTTAAAAATAAGATTATATAGTTGTTATCTGTCTTGTGCTTTGTTAAATGATTGATCAAAGTAGATTTACAATAAATTACGAAAAAGTAAAACTTTTTGACAGTGAAATGTCATTATATAAGTGTTTTAAGTTCAATCAAACAATATGATGATTACAAGATAATGTATTACAAAAAATCTTTTCAAAAGGTGTGTAGAGGGCAGGTGAAACGAAAAGGATGTAATACAAAAAAACATTATTTTTCCAAGAAAAACACTTGCGATTTATAAATTTAATTTGATATTGGAATGAGATGATGTAACCAAGCGGATAAAATATAATATTACGGGAAATTTTATACTGGTGTTTATTGTATGTATTTATTTATGTGGGTTCAATTTGAATTTTTTTTATTACCATACAGTGACACGCATTAAAAAAAATCAGTTTACTGCCGTGTAGTCCACAACAGAAATAGGTCCATCAAGGTGGGGCGCTAGAGGTGAGGCACAGTTTGAAGTGCACTGTCTCTAGGAATCTCAGCCAATGTAGATCCTTAAGCAGAAGTGTGATGTGGCAGCACTTGTTTTAATGGGAAATATCGTCATGGTATGAATGAATAAAAAACTTGTATAATTTGCAATTCACTAACCATTTCATGCAATCCACTAGTTATTCTAGTAATGAGAGATGCCGTGATGGTAAAGACATGCATATATCGTTAAATTTTATTAAAAACTATATGAATCAAAATATAATACGATTTATTGATTGAGTTGACATTTATTTTGTAAAACTCCATACCAATTTATGGTAATTAACAACCTGTCAGTTATACTATATTTATCCTAGTTTCTACTTATAAAGTCTTTGTCAAACCCAAAAGAACAAAAAAGAATTTGACAGTGACTTTGTCAAACCCAAAAGAACAAAAAAGAATTTGACTATGACTTTGTCAAACCCAAAAGAACAAAAAAGAATTTGACTGTTACTTTGTCAAACCCAAAAGAACAAAAAAGAATTTGACAATGACTTTGTCAAAACCAAAAGAACAAAAAAGAATGTGACAATGACATTGTCAAACCCAAAAGAACAAAAAAGAATTTGACAATGACTTTGTCAAACACAAAAGAACAAAAAAAATGACTATGACTTTGTCAAACCCAAAAGAACAAAAAAGAATTTGACAATGACTTTGTCAAACCCAAAAGAACAAAAAAGAATTTTACAATGACTTTGTCAAACCCAAAAGAACAAAAAAGAATTTGACAATGACTTTGTAAGTCGAAACCAGGTTACTGACTATTATTATTAATAAATACAGTAAAACTTAAAACATTGTGTTTGTTTACATACATTTAGGTATAATACGATTTTTCTACCCACTGACCTTACAAGAGATGCACATAGAAAATTAACCATATAGATAAAAACCACGTAAGGCACATGAAAAAACATTTTTAAAACATGCCGAAACGAATCATAGGTATATGCCAAAATTGGAATTCTCTAAATTAGATTTTCATACACTTACATAGCTCAAATCAAATTCAATGTTCACCCACCATAAACCGCTTGAAGAACGTAAGGTAACGGGAAGGTAAATTTGATTTAGATATAATAAATAATATCCCAGACATTTTTTAACGTAAATATAAATATTATACTCAACATCAATAAAAATTCTGCCGAAGTGCAAATGTTTTATTTATTTTTGACATTGAAATTAAATTCGTACTAACTGAAATCCCTTTGAACAGTACATCGTATAAGTTTTCAGTTTTTTATCATTATTTTTAACTTATTTTTTTTATTTATTCTTTACTATACTTTGATTATAAGCAAGTTTACACATAAATCCATTTAGATTAAATACAATTATATAATTAATATATATATACAGAGGCTGAGTTTATCGTAGAGGCGCGATTTCTTCCATATAGAATTCTTTTAAGTATTAATATGATTTCAGTGTTTTTCAGTAAAAGGCAGGTGTTCGAAAAAATTAAGACATTATACATCTTAAATTCAGCGATGAGGTTTGCCACCCATCCTGAATGTCTTGATTTTATATTGGCACGAAGAGGACAGTTTGCATGTTTCTTAAATGCAGCTGATCTGCTGGCTACCCCACTTGTGGGATATGCCGTGATGGTATAGTAGTAGTAGTAGTAGTTTTTAAAATAATAATGAAATTAATATCCCGGACTGGACTCGACTGTTCAATCGATCAAATTTTAATAATACCAGATAAAAATCCTAGCGAACAAAGTAATTCATTAGATTAACGACAAAATTAACGAATTAAGGGATAGCAGTTAATGATACTGAAATGTCAGACATAAGACTCTCCAGAATTACAGCAAATATAACAGGTTTTTCCTTTAAAAAGAATTTTATTTATGTTTGAGGCATTCTTTATAAAAATATAAATGTCTTTAATCGAAATCATGTCATATTTATTAATAGAATTCAAACAATAATTCTTTATCTCGTTGTATTCAATTGTTGATGGTAAATGGAGCGATTTCCAAAAGCGGTATTTCTTTATTTTATTTTACTTGTCTAAATTTCAAAATAAATATTTATTTAATATAAAGTATAAAAATAAAAGAAATATTATACAAAAGACAACGTAATAAGGTATTCATTTGAGTTTCAAGAATAATGTTGAAATTTCAAAACGAAAAAAGTAGAAACAAACAAAAGAATTGAAATGAAGATAAAGGCAAGCGATATGGAAAATTCTTTATGTTCTAAATATGAAAAAATATTTTATGTTCTAAATATGAAAAAACACGTGCAGATATGAAACTCAACAGTTTGGCAATTTTCGTTCCAATAAAAATTATCAAATTTGGACGAGAAATAGAGGAGGAGGCGCAGGTACACTCTCTACACTATTTGTAGACATGGTATCACAAAATTGTAATATCTACGTTTATGAATACCTAAAAAAATCTTTGAATATGTTTCAAACTATATTCTGTAAATTTTGAATAGAGAATTGTAGTGTTTTGTAGAAATGTAGAAACAATACATTGGATTGGTCTGCAACGAGTTTGGATTTTCTTTTCCATTCCTCCCAATTTCTGCTAGTCTCTTCTACATATGTGCCACAGTTTATATCCTTCTTTAATTGACCCATATAGGCGTCTCTCGGTCGATTTCTACCATTTCTGCTTTCGGTCTTGCCCTCCGCGATGTTGATGAGCAGGCCTGATGTTGTGGCCCAGTTTGCTCGTTGCTAGCATATTTTTTTAACAATTGTCTACTTTCGCGTACCGTGAAACACCTCTTCGTTTTCGACGTATTCCTACCGATGGATCTTCAGCATGCGCCTGTAACACCAGCAGTGTTCTGTAAAATATAGGTTTTCGAAAAACATCTGTAACACCCTAAATCCTAAAGATTAGGTACCTGTCTACTTTGGAATACGCTGTAATGAAATAGATATTTAGATAAACTTAAATATAAATTCCATGCACAGGTTTGATTCTGAGATAACCTTTGATAAAAAAAGGTCGCCGGCATATGAAGGTGACTATGAACCTTCAAAAGACACGGTGTGAGAAAGAAAAAAGTTCACTACTCCATTTTTTTTCTCTCAAAATGGAGTTAGGCAAATTGGATTCGAAGCTATCAATCAGTAGGTTTAATAATATTCTGTGTTTCATAGAAATTCTTTAAATAAGTAGAAAGAAAAGAACATTTACGATGCACATTTAATATGGGTCATATTATAATAATATTCACAAAATTCATAAAGGTCACAACTGTCATGTCACTCATTGTTGGTTATACATTACATATAAATAAATAAATAAATTCCCTATAATATGCGGACTGGAGAGTGTGGAGGAGTTCAAGACGAGGTTAAAAACTCTATTGTTCAAAGGTGTTATGATTCTTGAATGGGCCCTTGAGGTGGTATTTCCACAAAACGGCGCATCTTAAAAAAGTGGTCTAGTTATTATTATTATTAAATAAGTAAATAAAAATGTTTCAGAGGCCTATTTCGGACGCGAAGAAAGGAATATTATTCAAACATTTTATTTCCTTACATTAAAATATTGCTAATTTTCGATTATCTTGTAAAAAATAAGATACCTTAAATTCAGCGATGAGATTTGCCATCCATCCAGAATGTATAAATTAGATGTATAAATCTTTAATGAAATCAATTATAAATTAGATGTACAAATCTTTAATAAATCATTTTCATCGTGCAACGTCGAATAATAAGAAAGGCAATACATACATCACGTGACGTTCGTATTTCAAACTGAAATTTATGGTGTCACATTTTTTTTATTTTTAAATTAAGAATTTGTTCTCTGCTGCCAGTATTTAGATAGCAAGCATCACTAAAAAGAGGGAGAGAGATAAGTATATTTTTTTTCATTCTTTCTCCGCATGTCGATAACAATAAAAGTAATTGATTATATGAAATCATATATACTTCTTTTACATCTACACAGTAAAGGAGGGATAGAAAAAATATATATAATAGACAGATTGTGCTGAAAAAGAAAGAGACGAAGATATATTATTACGTTTCATTACTAGATTTAAGCTCAGCTTTATTCAAGGAAAAAATAATAGTCTACTAACAAGATCGTTGAAAGTTGAGTGAGAGCTATTGAGCTGCCTTAGAAGAAAATGAAAAGTAAAAATGTCAATAATGTATGTTGAAAGATGAAATTCACTCAATAAAAAATATATATTCGAAAAAACAAATGTTTTTCGAATATACATATTTTTCTTTATTGAGAGAGGAGTCTTTCGTCTTATAAGATAAATTTGATAGTGATGTCAATACCGGATATTTTTCAAACCGAGTACAAATTGACAGTACAAGAAAAATACTCGGTATTGAAAATTATCGTCAAATTTTTAAAATGGTATGGGAATTTTCAATGTTTCGCATACTTCTCGGTTTTTTTAATGAGTATATTCTCGAAATGTCTAAATATCATTATGTAAAAAGTAACGGGGACTTTTACCGACAACATAAGATAATATCGATAATACCAGATGCCGCCCCACCCCCTCCTTTATCGGCTGATTCTAGAAATGGTAAAGGAATTTGAAATATTTCACAAAGTTTTGTAAAAGAGCTTTTACCAATCATCTACCGATTACAGGCCAACAAACTATATAGCGATTTAAACAAGTAACGGGTACTTTTACCGAATACCTACTGGTTGTTATCTAATTATTCTTGTTTAAATATTTTCTACGTTAAAGTTTATTGTTATTATTAACCGACCGACCGAAACTACACCGATCTTAAAAAGTAGCGAGTATTATTACCGACACTAACAAACTTTTAACAAACCTTATACTGGTAATTAAGTCACGAATATTTAATAACGGGTAAGTATCGAATTGACATCGCTTATCATTGACATCTCAATTAATAAGTAAGATTCGTACAACACAGGAAAACGCGCAATGGATAAAAGTCTTCATGAAAGAAATAGGTTTCTCTTGAGTTTTCTGGTTAAAGCGGTCATGAAGGATATATAGTAAATATAAAAACGGATTAAAATATTTACACGGCGATTATTAGAAATATTCGTTGTTATTAGTATGAGGGACTGGGATAGACGATATGAAGTGAAATAGATTGAAGGAGAATAAAAAAACAAACAATAGAATGTAATTAAACGGTAGAAGAGTGTGTTTTGTTTCGCCTTGATTTGGAAACCTTATAACTAACAAAAAAAATAAAGTTTTTTTGAGTAAATATTTTGGGACAACAATAAAATACTTTTGTGAAAAAAAAAACGGTTTCATGGCTGAATTATTTTTCTTCTTCCAGAGCAATTATTAGTCCCACATTATCACATGATGTTGGGGTCAACCTTCTTTGTTTTTCTTCGCCACGTGGCTCTGTCTAGTGCGTCATTTTGAATGAGATCGTACTCTTCGTATATCCTAAATGTCCAACGTTTTGAGCATGATGTTATGTAAATATGCTTTAACCCTTTGAGGTCTGAGGGAAGTATGTTTATTTATTTATAGATCTAATGAACATATATCGGCATGACAGCTAGAAAACCTTTTGTTAAAAACATTGCAAAATCGAGCATAGTGCGAAAAACACCTCGATCACAATGCACACCATGCACTATAGAATATAATATTTCTCAAAAATATAATTTAAATTTTCTAGGAATGTTCTATTACAATCATTTTTTGCTGCAAGTCCATTTCAAGGTGAATTGAAACAAAAAACACTATTTAGTTAACTTCCACGTGACCTAATCATTTACCCTTACTAGACAATATTGTGATTCATTTATCTCTTTATTTATTTATTTATTTATTGATAAACACTTTATTGTCTCAAAAGATACAAAAAGGCGTACAAAAGCATAGATAATTATATCATGTGGAAGTTATCTAAATAGTGTTTATTTTTTCAATTTGGCAATATATGAATTGTAGGTATGTCTTGTAAATGGCAATCTTGGCCATAAGTTGAATGATAAATAAATAAATAAATAAATAAACAGCGTGTACAGAAAGGAATACAATAAATTTAAAAAAAAAATACTTAACAATAAAATTTAGGTACTCGTAGTAGTTTTTCATGTTGAGTATATTGTCATACAATGTGTTGAAAGGTGAAGAAATTTGTATGAATAGCGCGCGTGTGTTTTCACATATATGTAGCAGTGCTAGCGATTGTGTGGTCTATATTGGTATATTTATACATATATAAATTGGTTTAGGCGCATTTGTGGCTGGCGCAATCATTATTGTGGTGAAAAGGGGAAACACTTGTTATATAATAGGTATATCATGGTTCATGTTTTGAGAATTTCCAACGTTGATATACATTAAATCACGGCATTGCCCATAAGTAGGGTAGCCAGCGAATTAACTGCATGTTATAAATACGCAAGTAATCCTCTTCGTACTAAGAGTTCATCGGTAGCCTGGTAGTAGAGTCTCGATCTCATAAGTGGTGCGTGGTTCGATCCCAGATGCCGGCAAATTCCTCTGTCATGACACTTATGTATTCTTAAAATAAAGAAGTTTTACATTCGGGATAGGTGGCACACTACATCGCTGAACTGAAGATGATGTTAAACGAATACTTGCCTTCTACAAGACACCCAAATGTAGAAAAGAGTGATAGATCTATTATTTCCCGGTAAGTCAAGGGGAAAATTACATTTCTTATGAAACACATTCTGAAAGCCTTAGCACGGCGATTAGGATCTGTATATTGATTAATGCAATTTATCACATGAAACCCTACTTATATGAAGAGCTATGATGATATTATAGGTACACATTGTTTTTTTAATCTTTTCTAAACACAGATGTCAGTATAGCTGGAGGAATTCTCACATATCGTCGCCGCACGCATAATTTGACTTATGTGAGCGCGCGATGCAAAACTACAACGCTACAAGTGCCGCACGAGTAAGAACGCATTTTATCACTTAATTATAATATCCACAAGTGATAAAATGCCTTCGTACTCGTGCGGCATTTGCAGAGTTGTAAATTTGCATCGCGCGCTCACATAAGTCAAATTATGCGTGCGGCGACGATATGTCATTTCTTCCAGAGAACCAGTGCCATCTCAATCCTAAAAATACAGTCTTTCTCCAAACTTTGGGAAGTGAAAATTCCGAGTGAAACTTCACAACCCAGCTGGGAATCGAACCCAGGACCACAATGATGCAAGCCGACTGCGATAGCCGTTACACGACGTGGCCGGTTATATTTCATAATAGGGGTAAATATAACAAAGAAACCTTAATATATTGACGAAAACGGTGCGATTCTAACATAAATTTAGTTTTAAACACTCAACAACATAATACACGCATATCTATAATGATAAGGGAAAATATGAATGAATGAAGTATGTATACAATAATTTATGAACAAGCAACGAGAACAAAAATAACATTGTGTGTCAACCAACGGTAGTATTATACTCGTACATTATGGGGAATTTAAGTACTGAGAGTATTACAAGTGAAATCTTGATAAGCTAAACTTTATGACAACCCTACCGCAGGGTGTCTGACAGTTGTTTACTTAGTGTAGGTAAAGTGGCCATTCAGACTGTTTCACTTTGGATGATCATCCAGAGTGTTAGGGTCAAAGCTGTTCATTGAAAGTGAACACGTCTATTCACACTTGTTCATCTACCATGCTTTCACTACCATGTCAATACTTACGGTCATGTTGTGTGTTGTTTGACGTATTTTCGTAAAAAAAATATTAAATAAATAAAAAAATGAAAAATAACATAAATTTATATAATTCTCGAATGCATGATAATTTTGTATATGATTCTGACTTTCAGTACTAATTCATAGAGATTAAGATAAATATTAGGAGAATACATAAATTTTTATATATAATACCTAGATGGAGTACTCGTATGTATTTTCATTGTAATAAAGTGAGGCACCATTTTTCGGCACTTTTGACAGATCGGTTGGCGAAAAGAAGTGTGGTGATTCGCTTAAAACGTCGATGAGAACTTCAAAAATTGTCCAATTACGTTTTTATAAATGTAAAAATGGTATATTTTTTATAAAAATGTGAGAAATACTTCATAAAATGTAGTAAACACCACACGCTTTCGCCAACCGTTCTGTCAAGATTTTTTGCCTCACTTTTGTAAATGAGTCAGGGTTCTAGGTTTTGTATGGAATTCTGTGGCAGAATACTTGTTTATGGTCGTCTCAGTGAAAGGACTTTTCATCAAAATGATGTCGGGCGGTAATAGCTTTCTTCAGCTAGTGATCACTATTGATGAAACGTCCATTCACACCTTTACATTTTGGAGGATCATCCAGAGTAAACAAGTGTGAATACCCCTTAAGTGTATAATGCACACTTACCTTTCTGTGACTAACTATAAATTATAGCAGTAATCAAATTTGTAGAATTCTAGGGTTGTCAATTTCTTTGTTGTTGAATGTCTTAATTTTTTGTAGGTACGGAGAGAACAGCTTGCTTGGAGAATAGTATAAAATAGTAAAGATACAAATAAATATAAGCACAATCGATACATTGCAATTTGAAATCCAGGATCGGAAATTCTTATTATTTGTTGTTCTTCTTATTCTTCTGTATTATTTTTTGTTAATGTCATTTAAAAAGGCGTTTAAGCCGTATATTTCATAAATAAATAAATAAATTATGGAAAAACCCAAAATCGGGTGAATTCGAATATATTTTATTGGACAAATTGCAAACTTTTAATTTTGTTAAATTACACGATTGACGTACTTTTACGTATTTTTGTTACAGAGAGGGCATTCTTAATTTTTTATTTATCAGGAGAATAAAAAAAAAATAATGAAAATCCTAAACAATAATTGTGAAGATTTTCGAGCTAGCATACCAACTACGCAGTTTCACATAAAGAGATAAAAAAGGCACTATTTGCTCATATATAAAAAATGGTGCTAATGTGATTCAATATAAATCTGCAAAACAAACAATAAAGTACACAAAACATTGATTTCTAGCCACCGCATTCAAGTGTATTCAATATTGGTTTGATTATATTTGCTTTTTTTTACAAAGGGCCACGCGTCAGTATTGCCTGATAAGAATTTAGAATGATATCATCTGATTGAATGAATGTTGGAAAGAAAATGTACTAAGCAGCTAATAATCTCTCTATTAAAAGAGTTCGTTCCAATGTTTGTATTTTTGTTTATGTCATTATGTGAGCAACATGACAACAGGCAAATTATTGGGAGAACTAATACCTTTTATACTAAAATAAATACGCATTAAATGGACATATTTTTATATTAAAGATAAAATATAAGATTATTTTTAATACATGTTTTTTCTTTTGAAAAAAAAAACTGGTCTTTTCCATTTATTATTTTGAGTATATTCCAAACGAGGACAAAATAAGTCCATTTTTGTGCATAACGTCCAATGTTTTCAACTATATATTACAATAGACCATATAAGTTTTCTTGTCTAATGGAATATGTAGGTACCTATTTTTCATTTTTTATTTATTGAAATAATTAAATAAAATTATAAAAATTACAATATTTTATATTTTAAAAGCACAATTAATACACTATTTTCCACAATTTTATTCAATTTACATATAATAATTTCTGCAACTTTTTTCGTCATTCATAGAACGATGACTATAATGATGTCTTTAGTGTTTTTGTTTTGTATATTTTAAATATTGATTTCCTGATCGACATCGAGTACAAACCTAGTACTTATAATATAAATAATAATAAGATGTGTATAGAAAAAAGGGGAAGCGACAAATGGCTTCATTTCGATAAAAAGCAATAATAAACGATGTGATATTATAGAAAAAATGCTAATGTGGGGGAAGGAATTGGTATATGTGATGCCACCCATCTACAAAAAGTATATGTGCAAAGATAATATATTTATTAGAAATAGGGTGAGGAATGGTCTTTATGAAATTGAAATATTCCCGCTTTTTATGAAAAAAAAATCGCATTAACTTGAGCTAATGTGATGTGTACGGTACTACTTGACTCCCTAGTACGCGTCGTACATAGACTGTATCTCCAAGGTGGACTGGAGTCGGGGTGAGTGGGGGTTTGCTGGCTCCCACGCTGCTTGTAACCACCGATGAAGATGGTGGTAGTGTTACCATGCGGGTAACGTCGATCAATCAGATCGTCGGCAGCCGGTACGTCGATGGGTGAAGACACTAAGCTTACACCGCCAAAGCACGTCGGAAGGCTGCCTAATAGACCACCTGCAGAGACCCACACTGCTCGCGGCTTCTCCGTCAACACCTAGGTACACCACAATGACACACTCGCAAGCGCACACACCACGGGCAATGAACCAATGGTGCACCGGCTATCTTGAGTGTCCAAATAGGTATACGGCGGCGTATCGAGTGAAGCGTTGAGTAGGTAGCCACCACAATGCGAATCTACGTCGGGAGCTTCGTCGGTGCAGAGGAGATGCTTGCTTCGTGTATGCCAGAGAAAGTCCAAATCCGTTCCAATGGTCGTGGTCAGCAAGAGTATCCAATGTCCAGTCCGGTCAGTCCAACAGTCAAACGAAGTCCAATAGAAAGCAAGGTAGTGGCAGGGTGGTAGAAAGAAAACACGTATATCCTTATCGTACAACAGCTCAGCAGTGAGTGACGCGCTACTGAATCGCATCCCCTTATATACACCGCCCGACCGGCGAGTCCCGTCTCATCGGGCACCTCAACCTGGGCGGTATACCGTGCGTTCTATGCAACACGGTGTGTCATGCGTTCTCAACCCAACACACCGCGTGCCGCTCGGGGACCGACTCAGTAGTCGTCTTTCTTTATTAAACATAATATATTTACATTTTACATCATTTGTACATCATTACAATAATTACAATATCGCAAAATGCCTTATACTATTACATTTATTAACAATATCAACAGTATGACGACATCTCGTCGCGTTGACTATTTTACTATATATATTTACACACATTATACAATAAACATATATATTCACAATTTGGTTAGACACACAGTCTTTGCATTATTATCTTAACAACCATACAACATTATTAAATAACAACACAGTGTGTAGGCTCGCGTCTCGGTACAGCGATGCTGTGGTGTACGCGAGGCTACACTGGCCGGCTGTGTATGCAAGCGCGTGTCATGCACACACACTCGGAGCCGCAAAATTAGGAAAAACACTTTAAATTCTGTAACTCTTGTTACAGACATCTCATCTCCTCGACCCTGGTACCATTATACGCAGAATCGAGAGAGCTTTCTAGTAATATAACACACATGATTCTAATCTCAATATTCGAATTAATCAGTTTTTTCCCAACTTTGCGGCTCGCCGGCCGTCGATACCACTGTATCGCATGATTTGTAGGTAGGGGACGCGCGCTACCCAGCCAGTGCTAGGTACACACACGCCGAGGGGAGCTACGTTCGATACATGATGAATATACAGTTCATTCTATCTGTCAATAAATATCCATTATGGGACTATGCACCCGATTCGACAGTGATCGATTCATTTATTTATTTAGACGAGCGTGTGACTGTGTTGCAACACAGACAATGCCACACTTGTTGAAGTGTCCATTGTGTCCTGTCATGCACTCATGCACTATGGAGAATATTTTTGATACATCTCAACCTGCTGTGCGTTTTGCACAGTACTCGAGAATGACAATGAAATCACTAGTGTGTAAAGAAATGTCATGGAAAGAATCTATAAATAATCCCGAACTGAAGAAACTAATTTCCCCACATTGTTCTCAGTAGAATGTACTGAAAAAAATAAGAACGACCTTATTTTATTCAATATCAAACATTCCAGCAAAACGTGTTTATACAATGTTAAATAAATTTAAAAAATAAATAAATTATTGACATTTATTAGAATTCTGGTACTCGATAAAATTTCCATTCAAGACATTTAAAAGCGTGTAAACATTTTGAAAAGTCGAAGAAATCGTACAACAAAAAAACCGCTGTAATTTAAATTAAAGAAATATTTCTAACAAATCCTTCACACTGAACAATAATTAAAAAAAAAGGTGAAATTTATAAAGACATGCGATTTTTATATCGTGAAAATAAAACCTTTTGATCGGTGACCAGTCTCAGAAGTGTTTCCATGTTTATTTTTGAAGATTGTGGTTTGAGATAATCTTAAACACACCCCCGTACATCTTCATTGAGTTTGAGTTAGTTGGAACAAATTGCAACATTGCGATATACTCGCGATTGTTTATACATAATTTAAATGCATTTCCCTATAAAATTGGAAGTATTCTGATCAATATACGTTAAAGAATAAATAAATAAACATATATTTTTCTACATAATAATGTTTATGCATAGGGATTAAAATCTTAATGGCAGGTTTCAATAACCTATCTATCCGTGACTATCGATTGAAATCTATTGTATAAAATATATTACACATTAGATTTCAATCGAAATTAGCGGATAGATAGACTATTGAAACCGGCCACAAATCAATTCATTCTCTTGAAAATATCAAGCTCATTTGGCGAAAGTACTATTAAATCAATAGTGAAATGTTAACAGTGTTTTGTGTTTGAATTAAATAGGTATGCTAAAAATGTCTTTTATCAATGTGAATACACAAACCCTACATCATTTAAATATTTAAACGTCTTTTATCGATATCGAACAGAAATAATTGCAAATACGATCCAAACTGTTATTCCGATAGTCGATTTCCAGGTGGGTATCTGACATGTACGCGCAAATTTTGTGGTGTGAAAGTGGTGTAATAAAGTGAAAGAATAATAATAATTACGTGAACGGAAGAAAGACGATGAAGAAGAGGAAAAAATAAAATAAAAATAAGCGAGTGAGAAACAAAAGAAAATAAAAACATTCATAACAACAATAATAAACAAAAGCAACCGTGGAATGTTTCAAAATTTCAATATAGCAACAGGGGAAGAAGTCATAAATTTAATCGAACATTCTCGAATACTTAGTGACACGAGAAGAACGATATACATTATTGATAAAGTAGCATTTACACTGTGCCAAATGTTGGTAAAATATAAAAATAAATAATAATTTGTAAGTTAGGTCCACATTCGTGGGAGTTTTAAAGTCGCTCCCATCGGCGAAAAAATAACTGAAAACAGATTAAGATGGTACGGACACAATTTAAGACTACCACAGGATAATATGATCAAAAGCACAATAGACTCAGAAGTAGGACCCAGAAGTTCAGCCACATCAGTGACCATCTGGATGTCCACAATTGCCAGGGACCTGAAGGAGGAAGAGTTGACAGACCTTCCGATGAAAAAAATATGCCCTTCAGGATGGGTGGCATGACTTAATTCTGATTTGTAGATGACTTGGTTTATACGTAAGGTTTTTACGAAAACTAATCATAAAAAGGTTGGTGCGTATTATTTTCTGCAGAGCACTTCAAAAGAAATTAAAAAAAACATAGTTAATATTATTTTAATCATAATTTACAATATTTATTTATTTACTTATCACTTGTACACGGCGTGAGCCTTTTACACGTTAAACATATAACAAAGTAGTAAAAAACAATTTGACAGACAACAATAATAAAAAATGATAAAAAATGAATTGGTACAAATTTATAAAAATAAACATTAAGATGTAACAAAAATGGTACCTAGTAATTTGAACAAAACAGCAATAGTAATAGAATAAAACAATTAAATATTAATATAATTTTAATATTTGAAATGTTATTCTTCCAAGACGATGAACATCAAAACTGACGAATGTAAATTAACCTTTTCTACGCGGGAGGAAGGTTTACAATATACTCGTGTTTCTGTGAATTTTTTAAGAGGCTTACACTAAAATTTATACTCCCCGTTTCATACCTGGAAGAATGAGGAGAAGTGAAAACAAAAAAAAAAAACGCTTGCTTTTACATTTTTGTTTTACTGTATATACTCTAACCTATATTATAATAAATTTTATTATTTGTATGTGCAAGAGAAGTGAGAGTTTTTTGTTTTTAGAATCTGAATTTCATTTTTTTGAGTCGATTAGGATTCTCATTGTAAAGGGTCTAGACACATTTTTTGTGAAATTTAGGCTACAATATAATTATATTATTACTGGTATGTCATAAGTGGGAAATGAGAGTTTGTTTTGTATAAAGAATTAGATTTCCATTAATAAATAAAAATGAAAATATGATTTAGAGTTTAACAAGTAACTTTATTATAATTATCTAGGTTTCGACATGCAAACTCAAAATAACGGATTCGACATTTGTTATAAATAGATAAAGATTTTTACAAGATATATATCGGTGAAATACTTAAAAGATTTTTTTTACATTATATTTTAGTTAAATTACTATTTTTATTGTTAAGAGTCAAGTCATCTTTTTTATTGTAAAATTTAGGTTAATACAGCAATCGAAGATGTTTTTTGTTATCCTTGTTGGATTGTGAATATTTTAAAAGAACAAGACTAGAGTATTTAGAATATTAAGGAGTGAATTGAAAATACAGTTACGATTTTGGGATTCGGAAACAGAATAAAATTGTTTCATTACACATTTACAAATGACCCACAAAAAAGAATATAATTAAAGAGACTTTTGACGCATACTTCTAGCTATCGCAAAATGGTGTGGTTGCTTAAAAGTATTCATATATTACACCAAAAGAGATTTAGTTCTAAGATTTGATATTGACTATGTTTTGCAAAGGTTTCCATCGGCTCAAAAGACTCTTCACAATACGCAATTCCTATGACAACGACATATGAGCATTAGGAATGTCATGCAATAGGAATGGCACAGAATAGTTACTAAAGTTTGCAATCGAGAGAAACGCCGAAGGGCAAAAAATAGAAGAAAAAAATTAGTATCAATTTTACCAAAATAGGCTCTTTGAAAAAGAGTTGCGTCGACTCAATTAGTCTACATACTCGTACATCAAACACAATAATAAAGGTTTTGACGTGTTAAATACGTGTTTTGCTCCAGGTGCTTTTCAGACTAAAAATAGAACACTGGTGATGGATATTTTGAATTTAAATTTCGAATTATATTATCAGAATGATGAATAAATTTCAAAATGAAACTTTTTCAAAGATAATAATATATGAGAGAGAGGTAGGTACCAGACGTATTATGTAAATTTTTGGGTTAAAGTTCGTCAGCTGACATAACATATGGTAATTAAAATCCAAATTTGTAGATAGAGGTGATTTAATTGATACAGTATAGCTACTCTGAATGTAGGAAGCTTGTCTACACTCAATTTTTTTAATAAGTGAAAAATATAAGAAAAGGTGCTAGCTGCATACAATTTTATTCACCTTAATGGCTACATATCGACAACACGCTTTTTTCCAAGAATAAAAAAATATTTGTGTAAGTAGGATTTCCCATTTTGATACATTAACGTTTTATATATTTGATTTTGATAAAATTGGGAAACTATTATACATTTTTTTTGGAATATGAATATGAATATTCAATATACCCAAACACACCTTTCAGCTTGAATCATACTTAGAGTTTGTCGGGAACGGGATTCGAGTAGAGGGTATCTTTTCCCGGATTATTTTTGTTCCCGGGAAACGGGAAATTTTAAAATGAATTTCCCGGGATTCCCGGGAAATTCATTATTATATTTATAAATATTCAATTTTCAACAAATTTGGTATAAAAACTCACATAACTTGTTGACCCTTGCAAACATTTTGATTTGATAAAAAAAAAAATCAAATTTTTGTTACCAATATAAGTAATTTGCTTAAAAAAAACTAAATAGCTGACTGACGAGATTTATTTAGGTACTCTATGTTACATCAAAATAAAAATTGTTTACAAAATATATAATTTTTTAATTTTTGATCATCCCATCAAGCAAAAAAATGTTATGGATTTTGGCAAAGCTTTTTAAAGATTTTTGACTTTAAAAAATGAGAAATTTCGACAAAAAAAGATTTTTTATATCGGTTAATATCCATGAATAAAACAAAAAAATGACAGTTGGCTGCACTAATATTTTTAAGAACTATCTAACTTTTCGAAATATGTAAAAAAAAAACATGAAAAATTGTAGGATTCTTATACATTGTCGGCCAAACACACCTCCGATTTCGAATTATATTTAGAATAATTATGCTTCTTTCAAACGAATACATTGAAGCTATAATTAAGTTTTTTTTTTAAAGTATAACACTTATATTGGTAATTAATATTATTTTTCATATTTTCATATCAAAATATTCGTCAGCTTCTACAAGTTTATCACGACTATTACAGTTAACTAAACAAAGATTTCGGTATCGGTATGGCAATCTGCATGACTAATAATTTGTATTTTTCCCGGGAAAGGATTCGTTTTTTCCCGGGAAACGGGAAATAAAAATAAGAGGGTTTTCCCGGGAATTCCCGGGAGTAACCCTCTAGATTCGAGTGACGAACAATCGGCTCGAAAATCCAACACTAAGAAGTGCGGTAGAATGTTTAAATTATCTATCAATTCTAGGAATCTGGGATCAAAAAAACATAAACAATCAAGGTCTCTCCCTCAGCGGGCTACGGTAAAATATTAATCGTCGACCGGTCCCCAAAGATAAAAAAAAGGTTGGAGACCACGATTTTAACTCACTCACACAACAATATGTGTACTCTTTATGTTATTATAAACAACACCTCGCATACAGAAATTTAATTCTGGCAGACAATAAATATCTTACGCACGACAGCATCAAGTGACACGTCCGCAAAAATAATGTATTATCATTATTTATATGGATTTTTCACTAATACTACGTTCTCTCCTTTTTGTTTCAAACCTTTATGTACACTTTATGCCGTCGAGTTTTTGGAGTAAAAGATGTCTCCCTAACTTTCTATAGGTTGTTCAATAACCTACTGTAAAATATGGCATTAAAAATATATAAATTTAAGAATTGATAAGATGTATATGTCACCTATCCTTAACGTTTTATGTTTTTTCTGTCATAGAGAGTACAACAGTTAAATGTGATTTCGCAATATCCTAGGTTTACTAATAATATTTGGATAATTGAAATATTTTGAGAAAATTTTATGGCAGTATGCATGACAATTCGAAAAAGTCCATTTTTTATATTTTCCTGGCCGGGAATTGAACCCGAGACCTCGAGACTCATATGCAAGAGCGTGAAATCTGCGCTACACAGACCGTCAATATATATAATATAGCAATATTTAAATCAGATTCAGGGATGAGGTTTGCCACCCATCCTTAATGTCTTGATTTTATATAGGCACGAAGAGGACAGTTTGCATGTTTCTTACATGCAGCTGATCTGCTGGCTACCCCACTTGTGGGATATGCCGTGATGGTATAGTAGTAGTAGTAATATTTAAATATATTTCTTAGATAAGGAATAACCGAATGGGTCAGCTGATGTTAATACTTAATAGTATAATTTAATATCATTTCAAGCAAAATTAGTTAAGTCATTTAAGTGAGAAAGGATTACAATTTAATCCCAATACGGTTGAGTATCTGTGTCAAGGGCCTAATAATTGATGGGTGAAGATTCAAAAGCATGTCATTACTTGAAAGGAAAAGCGGCCGAGTAAGCAAAATTAAACGACACAATGAAGAAGGCAGATTATGTTTAACGGAGTGGAATCATTTTAAAGACAAGTTTTCTAATTTTTTATTCATGTATCTTTCTGTGATCTATACTATCACGGAGACTCTTGGAAGTGGGTTAACAATCGGACTAGCTGCGTGTAATGAGCAAGCAAACGTCTCAGAAAATTGGACTTGCAGATGGGTGGCATGATCCATCGTTGCTGAATTGAGGACATTAAATACCTGTCTTTTCCAGGACACTGAAAATTTACAGAGTGGGTTTATTCTTTGATAGAAACTCCACAATTTTTCAATCTTCTTTGTCGTTCAGAGTAATGATCATATCATACATTTTTATATTAAATATTCTACGAAATATGCTTCCATAAGAGCAGGTTTGTAATTACGATAGGATACCCTGTTAAAGAATTTCTTAGAAAAACTACTTTATTGGATATTTTTTCTCGAAACAACTCAGTGGAAAAATCATGAGTGATATTTTACAAAAAAACCAAGGATTTTTGTCTCTCACGTATTAAATTGTGAAGATTTTGTAGGAGAATAATCATATTATAATGGAATACTCGGAAATTAATACAAAAATGGGAGTCCTATTATATTATGAAGAATAACAATATCGTGTTACAAATTGTGATCACTCAGCCGAGATGTGAAGTTTCTGTAATACTGAAAAGACGACGAACATAACAGAGCCATGTATCTATAATCTCCAATTATGATAATGTAGTTGGCTAAATAGACCACAAATCTTTCATTTTTAAGGTTTCCGATGACTCAGATGATCATTCGATTGTCTAGCACAAAATATCGTTCCTATAACGACGACATCACAGCATCGGGAATATTGTGAGGGTATGTGACTCACCTTCTTCTTTTTCTCTTTATACTCGATTAGTGTAGAACTGCTATCATGAATCAAGGAGGATTATTTTTGCCTTGTGATCTTGAGTGGACCGTTGAAGATAAAATATTGTATACCTACATAGAAATACTTTAACCGTGATGTTCCAAACAAGGAATATAGCTCCCAATCTTTTCTGTATGTTTTCAAGTGCCCTGTAAAAACAAGTATTCATAATTCATCACGAATGAATAAGATATTTATCAACGTTCAGCAATGTCAATACTGTCTGTCCATACACAAGACTTCGGTAATTTTTGGATTGAAAAAATCTTACGTAAATATGTGATTATTGTTGTACAATTGTAATGTAAATTTATGTATTTTGTTTATGTAAATATTTATAATAAATAAATAAAAAGATTAAATGAGAATTTTAATTTTTCTTTGTTTTTTTAATTTAATTTTTCAATGTCAAGTTTGATTTTTTTTATTGACGAGAAGAGGTCAACTTGGGGTAAACCACTTTAAGGGTAAGCCGTGATGGTAAAAAATAGATTAAAAGAGAGCATGTTCATTACAATACGTATAATAGGTAATCTGCTGGCAACCTCGCTAACGAGAGACACATTTACGGTAGAGGAATGGGTAGACTTTTTCATCTTTCAGAACCATTATTCTGGAAGTACTCAGCTTTATTTCTGACATTTAATGATAAATAATAATTTTATTAATCCTCTCCAAATTTTACTCTTCTGTTTTCTTCATTGCACCGTCCAAGTTTTACTCATCGTCAAAATGTCAAGTATAATAATTTATTGTAACAGGCAATTTTTCACTTGTGAAGTTTAAATGTTGAATTTAGCTTAGAGCGAAATAAACATTTTTCATCGTTGTCTCTGCGATGTCAACTAAACTGAAAACCGCGTAGTGAAATAAATATTTAAAAAAAAAACGGTACATAGGTAAATTGTAATAATAAGTCTACGTCGACCAGAATGTGAAACATTTTCACACATATTATCCTTCTTTGTTTTTTTACATTGTTCCTCTGTTTGTTTTATTTCATTCAGAGAAATATAAACAAAAAGTGGGGTGAATTTTATGCCTTGTCACACTACGAAAATAAATTTCAACCTCCTCTCGATAATACAGGGCAAAACGAGACTCCTTCGTGTTCAAAAAAGTAATTTAGTGAATAATTTAAATCAAAAGTGATAATTTTTAATCGAGTTCGTCGGTAGCCTGGGGGTAGAGTCTCGGCCTCCAGAACAAGGGGTCCGTGGTTCGATCCCAGGTGCCGGCAAACTCCCCTTTCACGGCACAAGCTTTTAGCTTAGTGTGAAAGGTGTATAAGGTTGTATTTGGGTTTATAACAAACCCAGATATATCTTTAAAAAAAAAAAAAAATTAAATACATAGTGAATAAAACTCATTATCTAATCATGACGCGTAATTATCACATAGTTAATGCCAAAAACATCGAAAATAAAGTAATTTAGTACTATTGATTCAGAACTTTCCTGACACAATACTTGCCTCTTTCCATACATCCAAAAGATATTAATATCTCACACAAAAACCACAGCATCTATACCACAAGTAAAGTAAACAACGAAATATATGTATTACCTCGAAACGGGTGCAAACCCAGTGAGGTAGTATTAAACTGTATAAATGAAACTTAATTAAAATTGTGAAAATGTTATATTTAGTGTTGACTTTCAGCTAGGCTATGCTTGATATATAAAGTTGTAATGTGAAATGTGAGTGATCTGATGAAGGCGAGCGACAAGGCGATATACGTCACTGCATACTGGAGTGGCAAGGTCTGAAGTCCGGACCCGAAAAGTAAAGTAAGTATGTAAATATATAAAGATAATTTTCAACATTCAGATAATTTTAACATAATTATATTTTACAAGTAAACCATTTAATACAGTTGTACATACTGCAATATAAACTATGTAATGTGAAAATATAATATTATAGAGGTTATACAACAAAACAATAAAATACACTCCATTTATGTTTGTATTAAAAGTGGAGACAATACTATAATATTCCTACATAGGTTACGTACATCTTTAATTATAAATACTAGTTTTACCCAGGTATTATTCGGGGAATAAATAATATTGTTTAAATCTAACATCTTCAATAGGGCTTTTGGTGTTAAAGGCTAGTCATATGGAATCGCCTGATAGTGCTAATGAGAGACAACCGACCAGTTTCAGGAGCAAATAATATACTGCTCAATTTGTCAGTGCCTTTGAGATGGTTTAAGGACAAAGTAAGTTATGAAAAATAATTTAAATGATAGTTAAACTATACTGTTAAATGATTGGATAACTTAGCACAAAAACAAATTTCATTGATTCGCTAAAACGTTACCTATTTTTGGTATTTATGTAATATAGCAGTAATGTAAAAATTGCAAATACCTCAAAAGTAAAATCTGTGTTAAAATAGAGATACGAAACATCTTATTACACAGTAACGTGCTCAAAGGATGCATGTTTACACAGAAGGCCTTGATTTTCCAATAGCTTATCTGGTAAAAACAACTATAAAGGATACAGGTATAAACAAACATAATATATATACTAGGCTAAAATATTTATGTTGGGATAACTATTATTTTATAAGATTAATATGTAATGATAACAATAATAAGATGTTCAACGGTAAGCCGCAAACAGGTGTTGCGAAGGAAAATTATAATCATACAAAATCTATGTACCAAATACGTGGTACGAGGAATGTAATATGTCGGTATTTTACTAGAGAGATATTATTAAAACAGCTATACAATGCGTGAAAGGGTTAACACAACATTTTAAATCTTCTCTATTGTATTTAACTATATTCTATTAATCGAGCTTGAGTTTCCATTAAGAAGGAGACCAAAGGATGACACAATGCAACAGGATCCTGCGGAGAAATGGCCTGGATGAAGATGACATACAGAACAGAAGAATATACAACCTTAGGACGAGAAGAGCCGACTTTTTCAGCCTTCAGCGGACATAATTCGAGACAAAGCCAGGAAGAAAAGAAGGAGAAATTTGTTTATAAGAAATAGTTGGAAGATATAGAAATACAGTTATAAATTCGCGGACTTATGGTATTTGAACAAAATGTCATTATAAATATGTGTATATAAATGAATGCAATTTATGTTTTTCATTTCTGAGTATACTACTCTTAACAGATTTCTAAAAGCTTTTGTAAAGCGAATTTAAAGTTTTTTCATTACTTCAATAAACCCTTCACATTAAGCAATGGTTTGTATCAGGGATGTTGCGGATGTCAATTTTTACACATCCGCGGATGTGAATGCGGATGCGGATTTTTGAAGGCTCACATCCGCGGATGCGGATGCGAATGCGGATGTTTAAGATGTTATAGAAAAAAAAGTAGGAACTATCTTAGTTGGTAGGCCCCACTGTCAAATATGTGACGAAATTTGTGCTACAATAATATTATGGATTTTTTGGCGAAATATTTTTTTTCTTCCTTGTTATTTGCAAAAATAAAATAAAACCGGCAAAAATAAAAATGCGTCGGATCTTGTCACTATTATTTTCGTTCCCACTGGTTAATGTCAAGTGCAAACGGCACGCGCCATTCGCCGGCCCCGCCTCATTTCTTTCTTGTCGCAAATTGACTTACTTCCGCATGAACATCCGCATCGATTATTGCGGATGCGGATGTCCAAATACATGCGGAAGCTCCGCATTTGCGGATGCGGATGCGAATATTCGCAACATCCCTGGTTTGTATCCTAAACGTGGTGTAAGTTGGCGACGGAATTTAAGCTACAGACATTTTGCTTGGATGTTCAAAATTAAATACTATCGTCGGCTAGTGATCACTTCTGTGACCAATAAATTTAGAAGTCTCACTTTTTGCGTGTGTTTCATAAAATATTAGCTGAAAAAAATGCTTTGCAATAGTTCTACTTACAATTTCACACACTTGATAAACGATAATATACCTAAATATTAATGGAAAATAAAGATTTTTTTAATTATTAACTACCGCCTCAGAACAGACTATAGTTTAGAGAGGCAGTCCATTTCATTCTTTATAATTGTTTTTAGACCACATGTAATTAGGTTAAGAAAAGTTATGTTCAGTTATACTGTTTTTTTGAAGCAGTTAAGTGTCATGTTGTTAAAAATAACTTAAAAATAAATTCATATATGAACTAAGGACATACAAATTTTTATTTCCAGGTAGAGCAAGTAGAAAAGGTTGAAAAAAGTTCTTAAAAAAAGTAATAAAGGATAAGCTATATAAGATAAAATGAAATGGAATGAGGTATTATTCATTTTGTCTCATATCACATCTTCAAAAGAGCGATTTTTCACACACTAAATAATACTTTTCAAACTAATATTACTTTCACAAAATAAATTGAAAACAAGAGAGTGTAATAAAACACTTCAACATATCATTGTAATACGACAGACTTGCTAATCTTAGCACATTGTTCCAAAGACGTAGAATGTATGTACCTACTATGAACACATGACATAATATTATTATATACAACACAATATTTACACACAGTGAAACATAAAAGGGTACCTACGTCACTTACAAGTATCGTGTCAACGTATTTATTTATTTTATTCCTTTTGTACATCATCATCATTCAAAATACTTAAAGACTATATGCAGTGGCGAAGAGATTTCACTATGAAGTGATTTCTTCCATCTAACTACGTATTACCTTTGTTTCTAGGCTTACTTGCTTGTAGCACGTCAAACGAATCAAATCTCAGTCCTAGAATATTAACTTAGCTTGACGTATCAGAATACAATTTATGAATTATTTTGTAGTTATATTGATGTAGTTAGTATAACCGAAAACCGATTAAGATGATACGGGCACATCTTGAGACTGCCACAAGATAACATGATTAAAAAGACGATGGACGTGGAAGTAGGACCCAGAGACCAGGCAGACCAGTGCCCACCTGGATGTCCACAATTGCCAGGGACATGAAGGAGGCAAAGTTGCGCGCGGAGGATGCAGGGGACCGCAAAACTTGGAAGATGAGGACTAGGAGAGCCGACCCCAAGTGAATGGGAAAAAGGAGAGGGCGAAGAAGAAGATTGATGTAGTTATATCCACTGTCCAGTTCCATCATAACTCAACAAGTAGAAATTTCGTGAAATAGTATTTTTTTAAATTGCTATATTTATATTCTGCTTTAAAAACAAAATACACTATATGATAATCGGACTGTTAAAACATACGTTGTCTTTGTTAATATTTATTTGTGGAATTGAAAATAGGTACATTATATTTTTTTTTCTACAACTGAATATAAATGTATCAGGGATCGTGTGATTTTTATAGTTTTCGTTTTTGGAATTGAAAGAGTAGCGTCGATTATGTGTATTATCAATTAAATCAAAATTTCAATTTGTTGAGCTATGGAACTGTCGATTTAAGATAAAAAAAATTGTAAATTAAATTCTCACGCATCTGAAACTTAATCCGCATTTTCACGAGAGAACGACCGTAAAATTGTAAATTGAATTCTCACGCATCTGAAACTAAATCCGCATTTTCACGAGAGAACGACCGTAAATTGGTTTGTTACACAAATATAAGGAATTTCATTAGTATCTTACGGCATTGCCTGGTTAAAAAAAAAACAATTCAGATTGTTATACATGTATTTATTTATTCTTTTTGCACATCACCATACATAACAGTGTTAACAAAATAATATAGAATTTTAAAAACTAGGACGATGTGCAGTGGCGAGATTATCACTATAAAGTGATTTCTTTCATCTAACCACGACGCATTGACATGAAACTAGTAAAAAACAAATTTACTTACAAAAAAAAAAATACAAAATATCAAAACACAACAAAAGAAAAAAAAACAAAATTTAAAATAATATATTTAATATATTTGACACACACCCAACATGTGGTAGGGATTATGGATCAGAGGAGGGGGGGGGGCTAGGGAACGGATACTGAGTTAGAAGATAGCATTTTTTCCTTTACATAAGATTTAAAGACATTGAACGATTGTGAAACTCTATGCGAAGAAGGAAGATTATTCCAACAACGAGCACCATAAACTGAGAATGATTTCGAGAAATAATTGGTACTGTGTGTAGGAATTGCCAGAAGACGCTCTATATTGGATCGCAATGGTAGGCCATGGCTCGCTAAATACTCGAAATTTTCTTTTAAATAATACATGTATTTACTGAATTAAAATATTGTTTCATCTATGTTAAGTGTAATGTTAAAAGAAATTTAATTAATCGCGAAATCTGACACAGGTTTCATCGCGACAAAATGAAGTTAAACTTATCAACAAAGCCTACATCCTCAATTTAACTTAATTCTCCCTCAATATGGGGTGACGGTGACATAGTCATGATGTTATTCGTGAGGGTACCTACTCTGTACATACTAACTATGTACACACTCACAAACCCATCTTAGGTGTCTTTCATACAAAGCATTTAGAAACCTTAGCGAGATAAGCCTATCTTAATTCCATTCAAAGTGAGACCTACTTGTGTAGCAACGTGTACCACCTTCTTTAAGGCAAGTTGTTTAAGGGTGTAAAATGAGACAATTTTACAAGTGAACCTGTTTTCGCATGAATTTAAATATTGTTTGAGATTTTAGAAAAGATAAAAAAAAGTTTTTAGATGTTTCCTGTTTGATAAAAGACAGTATAAAAACATTGTGTAGAAGTTTCGACAGAAAAATAAAACCACACAATAATTTGTAATATGAATACTCAGAGCGCAATCGGGAATCGGACAAGTAGCTTTTCATGCATTTTTATTAAAGTATTGAATGTTTTCAAAAGTTACTTTGTGGAAATTCAATTTTAAAGATTATTACAATCAACAAAACTGTTTTATCCACAGTAATTTTTCATACTCATTTATTTATTGACTGAAAATATATACGTTACATAAATTAAAACACAGCGTTGGGTTTGTTACTTATTTCAACATCAAATGACTAAATAGCCTTTAACAAAATTATTGCATTAAACATATAGACATTTCATAGCACATTCATAGCGTATAGAAAACCCTATCTATCATATAACCAATAAAATAAAACAACATTCAAAATCAAATTTGAAAAAGAAATGAAAAAAATTACAAATTTATAATACGAGTAGGATTAAAACCATTATTTTCACATCCTACGAGATTTCTAAATTCCTTGTTGACATTCTTAAAGCTCTCGTATCGTTGTGATAGGAATGAGGTATTTTGAAAGAGAATCGACTAAGGCTTTAAAAGTCTCATGGACAAGAAAACAATGCTTTTACTGGCCAACTATCTACACACTTCTATCGTATCTCAGCGTTTCTCTGGGGAATATGAAAATAAAATCGGCAGATATTTGCGATAGAAAATCAAATATTGTTTCAAGGGTCAGCAAAAAACAAAATGTCATAGACTAAAGCAAAAAGTTAAAAATGTCTGATATGACAATTTATAATTTAGCAACCGCATGCAAATTGGGTTGGGGAAAAAGAAACCCCACAAGAAATGTATAGGTATACCCACAGTTATTCTAATAATATATGCAAGGACAGGGTCAAAGTATTGGTTTCGGATAGATGTAATATTATATACATTCATAAATACATTATTCTCTAGGGTATGCTCCGTGATATAATCATCACTATTTTCACTTGTTGTGATTCTTTTTGGAAATGTAAACAATAACTTTTTGGAAATATAAACAACAAACAAAAATTTTCAACGAGTAATTTTAATTGGCTTTGAATAATTTGATAATCATATTTTTATGTTCGAAATTGTTGTTTAGTTTCTTGACATATTAATGCTTGTTTGCAGTGACATAAATAATTTATTTACCGTAGACCTATTGTTTCCCATTGACTTCTTCTGTTTGGCATTATTTTATTTTTTTACTTGATATTAATTAATTACTCTTTATTTAACTTAATTATTTTATATTTGACTTGTGATTTCTGATTATCGTGTCTGTTTGTATTTGTTGTCTGTTAAACTGTTTGTTTAACGTGTACAAGATATGGATTTTGGAAACAATTAGGCTCATCCATTCTTTGGGAGTGGATTACTAGTCAACACAGTGTTAGAATAACTCAGGCAAGACGGTCTGATATGCAAGACAGATCAGAAGTAGAGAGTGGATGCAGTCAGCTCAAAATGGACGAGTTGAAAGTTTATGTGTAAAACAATGAACCAATATAATATTTATTCTCGTTTCGTGCTTAAATCTTTCCATTACAATAGGTGGCGAATAGACATCACTATGTCGTTCACTAAAATCAGGTTCTTAGGACTAGATATAGCCGTTCGCCATCAGTTAAAATATTCGTAGTGACCGTCGTCCTGAATTACCTACGTTGTATTCGCATTGTTTGTTTTTCCTCTGAAGACAGGTATCCCCATTTTGATAGATAGACAGATACACGACTGCCATCTGGTGTAACTATTTCACAAATGATAATCTCCATAATAGGATGACGGATGTGGTTAATAATATTTGTATTGCATTGCTAATAATAATAATAATAATAATAACGAGATGGGTGGTGTCTGAGGTGTCTGTGTTGTGTGAGATGTGGGATGTGGTGATTGTGACGAGGACGCGTTTGTTATCATAACAGCGTAGAACTGTAGCTAAGCTTATCAACTTTACCCCAAAGTGGGTGAGAATACACTTATACATATATTTTAACCTGTACGTATTAATTTAGTTATTATCAGAAAGATAACAATAACTAAAAACTTACTACCTACTACAAAATAATACTTATATCTTAAAACATATTCCTTTAACAATTTTAGGAAATGGAATTTACTGCCTCACTAGATTCGAGTCTGTTCTGAGGCAATATGATTATTTATCATTATTCATTTATATATGATCATGTTGCTCGTGAGTTTATAATTCTTTTTCTTTTACTTTGATGAATTCTGAGTAAATATCTTCACATATATCTTCTATTTAGAAGAGCAATTCTGTATCAATTAAACCACGAAATATTCAAGACTCTCATATAGTTTTTTTATTGGAATGGTATATTGTGAAAGAGGAACGTTCAAGTAGACGGAAATTTTAAGGTATTTAATAAATTATTTGAAAATTTTCCACGTCTATATTAATTGTCCATAGTGTTAGAAAGAAATTCCAGGTCTGCGTACGGACACTTTGTAGACACAAAAAATATGCTTTTTGACCAACTATTATCACACATTCTCAAGAAATAATCTAGTCATAAAACACCATCTTCTCCATTAACATAACTGCCAAAAAAAAAATTGATATTTTATTTTTTTAGTATGTTCAAAAATTCACAGAAAAGAAATAAAAATAAAGTTCTTGTGCATCATATACCCACAGTATCCAGTCGGTATTTGAGGATTATTTTCTTGTACGTGGTCGAGTTTTAAACTAGTAAACATATAATAATACAGAATATGATAATGTGTAATACTTTTATACATATAATAGGTACAATGCAAACACACACACACCCAAACACACAAGTGAATGTGGGGTATTGGATAATCATATCAAATCCCAAAAACATACAACATGCTACGAGTATAATACCCCAAGGATAAAGAAAGATATTACAATATATAATCCACAAGATGTGTAGAACTTAAAGAATATACTTCGAGGGGATTTAATTATATGTACACATTTTTTATCTATCTTTACCCATGTGGAAACTTTTGAAAGTGGAGAAACCAGCGGACTTCTTGCATTTAATAAACTATATTTTATACCCTACCAGTCGCTTTTCTCTTGTAACAATAAATACCCACAATTTTCTTGATATCATCGGAATATTTTATCCAACGTCTCATTAAAACCAGCATACCGATGGTGCTGAATAGAGATGTGCACGAGAGATGCACAAGGAGTAGAGACGACATAAGAAATGCAAACCCGAGAACAAATAAAGAGAAATAGCTTTTACTATAAGGCGGTATTGAGTTACAATGCTTTGCCAAAAGATTTAAAATATGTTAATAATAATAATAAACACTATATTGTCAAATATAAATTTTACAAAAGGCGTACATATTGCTTTGAGACAATGTCTTCCAGTAAACCTACTACAATTTTTGATAACTATGTTTTACTTTTAATAATTTAATTTCGTTCAAAAAAAAACTTAAGAAAAGTGTTCTGGAGAAAAGAAATTTGTGAAGTGCTAGTGATGTAGTGGTATACATTTTATACATATTAGTGAATGACACCTGTGATTGTTTTTGACCCCTTATACCAGCATATAATTGCTGTCTGGGGTCTTTAAATCAGAAGTCAACAGAGCTATTTATGAGTGTGTTATTTTTTTTACATGTGATTTTTTTTAAGTAATAAATAAAATAAATAAATTGTGAACGTCTAACTCTCACTTGGTCTCCGATTCAGTACTTTCATTGTGTAACGACTATTTGTAAATCGAGAAATCTCTTACAATACCATCTTAAATCTGCTATTTTTAGATTCACGATAATGTGTTAACTCGAACATAATGAACATTTCTGAAATTAAAACATCTCTTTCTTCAAAGGGAATCTTTAATTTTTTATTCAGACAATTAAAATCGGGTGATGGATGTAATGTTATAATAGCACCAACTTCACGCTACTGACAGAAGCGAAAGCGTCAAATTCCTGAAACGAACAAATTTATTCAGGAATTCCTGTCTAAAGAATGTGTAAGTAGAAAGTATTAGGTCGTAACAGAAGTACGACCTAATACAATAAAATTTTAATAGTTGAATAAAGGGGCACGTGACAATACTATGTACATGGAACCAAAAGCAGGGAAAATAATGAACAATGTGATGTACCTATAAACGTACTTAATGGAGTTCTCTCTGAACTCTGGCTGAATTTAGATTTTTTACTAAATGAAGTTTGGAAAGCATGATTATCGTTACCATCATGCCACTTCCCTTGCGGGGTAGACAGAAAAGATCGAGCGTTATTTACTCCTATCCTTACATAAAATTTTCATATCCATCACTGCCGTACAATTCCTATTCAATGTGCTCAATACTTATCAAGCATATAGTAATGATCTTGCCATTGATTCTTGAACGGCCACGTGTCACGTCTCCGAGCACCATTCCTCTCAGCCATGTGCTGTCAATAGAGAGATGTCATTGATTTGTAGAAAGAATGCACTGAGAAAAATACTAACGAAATTTCACAACGAATCATTGGTACGTACTATCAAATTAGGACCAGAGATCGTAACAACGATTCATTGGTACAGATCTATTGACTTCGCAACCAATTCATTGGTACATTTACCAACAACTTCTTCACAGTGACGTCATCAACTTGAAGTTCGCTGCAGAACGAATCGTTGGTAAGAATCAATTGAATTACTTGTCATACTTACGTATGTAGGTACCTATACATAACCTCAAAATTTAGCTGTCAAAAGTCCAATAATATTAATCGCGTTTAGTTGTAAAATGTGATCTATTTTTCTAATAACGGTATAATTATTTGAAACATACCAACAAAAATAATATTATTAGAATAATTATTCACACTTTACAAATAAACATTGTGATTAATATAAGTAGAAAAAGTAGGTAGGAAATTAAAATAAAAAAAATCTTTTAAGTAGTTACTTGCGTAAAATAATAGTTTATTAAAAATTACAAAGGAAAAAAAATAAAAATAAAGACAGTTAATAAAGACACACATTAAAACATACATAAAAATATATACCATATTATAGGAAACCAAATAAAACAGCCATAGATATACTATACTTGTAGTGCAGTACATTTTTTTTTAATATTCCTGTTCCAACTCTTCCAACATAATACGCATTAATAACAATAATAATATTGTGCTGCCTCACTCCATATCGTTTAGATGATAGTGGTATCTTTGTCTCAGCTCTGTTACATCTTGTTCATTCAATATCAAAGTCGATTATATTTTCTGTGGGAAAACATAAGGAATATAATTATTAAGTATAGGTCAATGCATCAAAACTTCAATAATTTAGAATTATTTTAATGTAGCATTATATCTGGGAATAACAATGCGGTGTAATATTGTGGTTTTATTAAGCACAAAATTATTTATACACTGATTTGTAGGTTAGGTTAGTTATGTAGTCTGATGTTTTTTGTGCAAAAGCACATTCATTGGCAATCATTTCATTAACATAACATTTCTTGAGTGGAAACTATGTATATAATTACGAGAATATATTAAGTAGAAATAAATAAATATTGCACATTAAATTAAAACAATATGACAAACAACAAATAAGTGATTGTACTTACTACTGAATAATTCTATTTTATCCTCAAATCCCCAGGACTTTAACAACTCAAAAAGATACATAGCTTTGTTTCATTGACACAACACACTAACTTCACGGTCAGGAAAATAATAAATTCACACTTTCTCAATAACAAAAGATTAGAACTTGCAACGCAATATTTTCTTATGATCGAACACCTTTTGTTGTTTCATGTTTGTATAGGTACATACCGAAAAATGACAGAAAAAACGGAAACGAACTAACAACGTAAGTAAAAGGACGTGCCAACGCATTTTTTACTTTATTGTCTTATATGATAAGATCACTTTTTAAATAGAGTACTACTCTTTAAATCCACTAGCGCCGTACGGATGTTTAGTTAACTAAAACGTTGGTAAAGGAGCCGAATAATTTCAAAATCTATTAGTAGGTACACACAAAAGATGTTGGTAAGCGCCGAGAAATTTACAGTTACGCAAAATTGAATCATTGTTTGTGTCTTATTATATCAATAGTAAGGCGAGCAAAATAATTTATTGTTATAGATCAATTGAATTTGGAGATGTACCTTTTCTCAGTGTGGGTAATATTTCAATATTTGAACAAAAGATCCACTGCTCATCTTGTAGAGTATCAGTTTTCAAAGCAGAGGGTCTGTAATTTTAATCCTGTTGTCTTATTGCGACATATTTACAGCTAAAACGATTGGTTGGTGTGAGGGCGAATCTAGGACGACAACTACCTATTTATAATGAACCCACTGATGAAATTCGGCTGCAGTCTTGAAAAAATCTGATATTGCCAAATAAAAAGGCTTTGTCTAACACATCCTTTTGGAATAAAAATATTTAGACAGGATATGGAATAAAAAGTTTTTTGAGGTTATCCATGATATGTTTGAGTTCGTGAAATACTTACATGCAGATTTTTTATTCGATTTCTTACAAGACTAAAAATAAAAAGTATTATTTCAGTTCCACAAAAACATAATGTAAAATTTGAGGATATATATTCCCATTGAAAATCTTTTCAACTTGGTGGCGTAGGCTCTTAAATCGCGTCACCCTATTCCCCCGACGAAACTATTTCAGGATCGCAAAGACAATTTGAAGAAGGAGCAATAATAATAATAATAATCAACAATCTTAGTAAAGGACTGTAAGAAATGATGCGATCACAGGAGAAGTGTAAGCGACAATGGAAAGACTTGAGAGAATAACATTCATCAAATGCCGTCTGTACCTCGGGGACTCTTTGTAAAGCGAAAAAAAAATTGAAATATTATTCATCCTGATCAAATTGAAAACTGTTAACCTACTCTTTTTTATAATTCGAGTGTCCTGTTAAGCCAGGGCATTAAGAAAAAAAAACACCGCAAATAATACAATAAATGGCTATGACTTGAAATTTTTCGGTGTTTTCTCAAAACGTTTTCTTCTCTTCGGGTTAAGGATCCTTATTTATTTATTTTATTTTTTTGCACATCATTATAATATAACAGTGTTAACAAATCAATACAATATTTAAAATACTAAGACGATAATATGCAGTGGCAAGATTATCACTATGAAGTTATTTCTTCTATCTAATCACGATACTTGTGAAACCATGTGTTTTGGATTTAATTTTTACATTTATATCCACGCACTTTCTGGCCAACTTCAAAAATGATGATTATGACCAATATGTGTTGAAAACCAAAACACTTGCGGTTGAATACCCAAAAATAAGAGCTGATATTTGTGTGAAGTTAATTTTAGATATCTCATAAATAAAGGAACGTTTTTAATAACAATAATAAAGACTTACCAATAATAAAACCGAAATATCTCATCGACGCAATGAAGAGTAAAAATTGTTTGGTGTGCTGATATTTGTGTGAAGTTAATTTTAGATAACTTTGGCTGAGAGGAATGGTGCTCGGAGACGTGGACGTCCGAGGATTAAATGGCAAGATCATTTAAATCAAATCCTACAGGACGGTCACGTGTTGAGCACGTTGAACAGGAGAGCATGCATGAGGAATTGTATGACAGTGACGGAAGCGAAAGATGTATGCAAGGATAGAAGGAAGTGGCGCTCGATCCTTTCTGCCTACCCCGCGAGGGAAGCGGCGTGATGGTATGTATGTATGTATGTATGTAATTTTAGATATCTCATAAATAAAGGAACGTTTTTAATAACATTAATAAAGACTTACCAATAATAAAACCGAAATATCACATCGACGCAATGAAGAGTAAAAATTGTTTGGTGTGAAACATACCTGAAACAAATAAAAAACACATTAGTAGGGCTTAAAAGAAAATATACTTTGCAGGTAAAAAAGAATATTAATACTTTACCATGCCAAGTCAAAATGTGAAAATAAAAATAAACATTTTTCGTAACGTCTGCTCGAAAAAAGCAATGTAAAATTAAAAGAAAATAAACACCATCATGCAGCTTCCATTGCGGGATAGACAGAAGGGATTTAGCGCCATTTACTCATACATATTCTTGCATACACTTTTCGCTTCCTTTCCTGTCATAAAAGTCTTCATGCATACTCTCCAATTCAATATTTTCAACACTTATCCACCAAAGAAAGGTCTGGTTAGTATGATTTCGTTATTTGATCTTCAGACAGCCACGTCTCCGAGCACCATTCCTTTCAACCATGTACATTTTCTTAGTCATTTAGTCATCGTTCATTCTTTTAGAAACACCGTAGTTTCCATTCTTGTTATAACCCCAGTTTTTACACCAAACTTTTACCTCATAATGAAAAGTAATATGTAGTAATAACGTCACACACGAGATATAGTACATAATATAATTTAGTTCCATCTATGATACGAATTTGAAAGGAGGTACGAGACAGTACTAAAGTTAGTAAGTGTGTGTCTCACATAGTGGAGGCAATATACGCGGGAATTAATTTCAATCTTATTCATAAGTGACTCCTACTAGACTATGTATATTATGAGAAGTAAGATCAGAAAGTAGTCATAACATAAACTGAACGAAGGTGTAAGGTAATGTGGCATACATTATTGGAAGGTGTAATGTAATATGGCATACATTGTTGGAAGGTATAATGTAATGTGGCATACATTGATGGAAGGTATAAGGTAATGTGACATACATTCTTGGAAGGTGTATTGCAATGAGGCATACATCGACAGAATATGTAAGGTTATAATATAAGGCATATTATGCCATTGAATATTTTGCCAACCATTAAATCAGAGACAAAATTCTCTAAGGTCTCAATCCAACATTTCAACAAGATTGGAAGTAGTTAAAATGAGTCCAGCGCCAGCGTACTTGGATCGCGCCTTCATATCTGCGGGTCCTAGTGCCTGGAATAGGCTTCCCACAAACATCAGGGAAGCACAGACCTTGACCCAGTTTAAGACCCACTTGAAAACGCATCTTTTTAAGAAATCATATGGATTAAACTGAATATATATGTAAGGTCACTGTTAATATTTTGCAACGCTATAGCGAATACTTTAAAACATCCTATGCGCCCTTGAGGTGGATCTGTCCACAAAACGGCGCTATAAAAATCATCCGATTATAATTATTATTATTATTATTGAAGGAAGGTATTTTGAAATGTGGCATAACTTGATGGAAAAAATATAGCAAATTATGATATCATGATGAATAAAGTAGAGTGAAAGAGTAGGTATATCAAAGATCGTGTCCTTAGTCAAACATAGAAAAAAATAATAAAGGTAACGAATTTGTTTATCCAATGTAAATGAACCCGTGTCACCCGTGGAACACCCGGTAAAGAATTGGTCTCCCACTCTTCCCTGTCAGTTTTCGAGTGTCCTGTAAAAGGCAGGTGTTCGAAAAAAACTAAGACATTGTACATCTTAAATTCAGCGATGAGGTTTGCCACCCATCCTGAATGTCTTGATTTATATTGGCACGAAGAGGACAGTTTGCATGTTTCTTATATGCAGCTGATCTGCTGGCTACCCCACTTGTGGGATATGCCGTGATGGTATAGTAGTATAGTAGTAGATGTAAATGAAGCGTGTGCCATCCAGGATGATAAAGGCACTTTTATTATTATTATTATTTGTATGATTTGTAAAGCGCCGTTTTGTGAAAAAAATCCACCTCAAGGGCGCTCTTTGCTAACTAAGGTTGTGTCTGGATTATCCCGTGAGTTTAATATGTTTTTGTTACTTGTAAATAATATGTTTATCGATCAAGGATGGCTGTAGTCCTGGTAATCTTATTTTAGGAACATGGCATCTGGCGCCAGCTATTGGAGTGGTAAGTTAAAGATAAACTTCTCACTCCAATAGAAGGAGAACTAAAGCAGAAAAAACGGAGTATAAATGACATCATTGAGAAAAATATGTAATTTTATTTCTTATTTTATTTTGATGAGAGCATGTTCAAGAATTTTATGTAGAGGTTGTATGTTGTAAGGCAGGACTAGATGACGTTCGATCCATTCTACCTACTCTACAAAATATAAATGTATCCAAAAATTTGTCCATGTATCCGTGAATTTCACGGTGACACTAACCGCATTATTCAATGATAGGAATACCTTTCAATATTTGAAGAACTTTCCAAATTCATGTAAATAAAAATGTCTTGAATACGTATATATTTTGTTTAACTTTGACATGTTTTCATCTTGTAACTTTGTGAACAGATCCAGTTTGATTGTGAGATGTTGATAATAACGGTCTGGGCGGATTTGTCATCGCGACTCGGATGCTAATATCACATCTTATTACGTATTCTGATCGTTCTCAGAGTGACGCTTTAACTGCTGCTACATAGTAGACTTCATGAATCATATCATAAAGATTATATATATAATGAGTTCAACAGCAATGATATATTGACTTTGTTTTTGTAGTGCTAGTGGTAGCTTAAAGCTTAGTCAAACTGAATATTAATTTATTTCCTGTCATTTAATTGGCTAAATATTGAAAAATGCTTTATGAATTTGCAGCGCTGAAAAATAGAATGTTAAAATCGAATGAAAGAAAGAAGATTGAGAATTGAAAATACAAATCTAGAGAAATATCGAAGAAATCAAAAGATTCCACAAACAGGGGTATTTTGGCCATCTAGACCTGAAGGCTGCCCACTATGGAACCTTCGGAATGGACAAGATTTATTTAGTGTAGAATTTAGGATAAATGGAAGTCTGCAGGCTTTTGCTGTATCCAAGTGGATGGTGGGTCTCCTTCAATGAAAATATAAATATTCCCGTCAACCAGACAGTTACATAATTTCAATACATAATAATAAGTAGAAAAAAAGTACAGTTCTATACTATTGATTATTTCTTTCTGTACGAAACATTTTTTTTTCTGCTGCGTTAATAAAATTTGACAAAACAAAAATAAAATTTATAAAATAAGTAAAATTAAAATCACCTATTTTTCAATGTGATGTTAAACAAAGAAACGAAATTCAAAAAAAAAAAAAATAACCATCGTATTATTCCTGTGTAAAAGTAATAGTATGTATCTGCGTAAAACATAATCGCGAAACTATTCTCATGGGTCTTGTAGGCGCGCGTGTGAACTGTGTAATTTCGAAAGCGACATTCAGCAGCAGCAGCAGTAGTAGTAGTAGTAGCGATGATGATGGGCACGTAAGAAAAACAAAGTGGATTTATTGCTTCGCCTCAGGGATGGGATGAACAGTAACTGGAGTGTGAGGGAGAAAGAGAGCGAGGGAAAGACAAATAATAATATTATTGGCGATGATATTTCAACAGTTCACATGTTAAAATTTATAGAATAAAGTTCTAAGTTGACGGCACTGAAGATGGACTAAGTCCGAAAGGCCTCTGCCAAAATAAAATTTATACAGTGAAAGTTACAGTGTTTTAACTAAATCATTTTAATATTAATAATAAAGATCTTTCTTTCTTTCTTTTTCAGCCAAGGCAGCCGACACCGTGTGAATTATGATAGAATTGAGTTAGTTATTCCCGGATTTGTATAAAATACATAAACAAATACCATAGTTAACGCTGATTCATTGTTTCTATTTTAGCAATATTGCCTAACAAGTTCATTTTCTTTTCTGTCGGTTCCTCATTTATGAGAATCGTGACCATTATGTCTCTTCAACCACTATCTGTCGCCATACAGTGAAAGTAAAATGTACAAAACTATTCATAAGATCGATATAAATGAGCTAAATTGACATAAAAATATTAAAAATTTGTTTTCAATTCATTATCGTATTTTTTTTTAATTTTTGTAACGCTTTAAAAATGAGCTACGCACTGTTGATCCTTCAACGTAGATATAACAAGTGTTGCTAGTGTTGTGAATAATGGCATGAGAGACTAAAAAAATAATCATGTGACGCTTTCCAAGGAAATTGCAAACTAGAACATTGCTAGGAACCGTATGTTTGAAGAGTTCGTGTATATTTTTTCAGCACTTCTGGCAGAGACGTTTACTTAACGCTAACAATGTTCTGCTAAAAGGTATTTATCCGTTGATTGCGACACATTTTGGATAATGCTTATTAAAAAAATTAAGGAAAAAAATATGATATTAATTAAAAAAAAAATTTATTGGTAACAAACATAATATACAATAGAAAAGAAAAAAAAAGTCAATTTACGAGTCACGCCAAATCAAAAATGATTTGTCGGCGTGTTCTCTTACAAGTTCAAAATAAACTATATAACGAAAAAAATAAAATTATATCAATCTATACAAATGACAAAGAATGAATACAAATATTTTTTAAATCGATTTACAATGTAATTATTTTCTTATTTGTGAAGCACTATTACTCCGTGGAGCACCCGGTAAAGAGTTGGTCTGTAACTCTTTTCTTTCCAAAGTATTCGAGTATCCTGTAAAAGGCAGGTGATCGAATTAATAGAGATTTTTACATATTGAGTTCAGCGATGAGGTTTGCCACCCGTCCTGAATACTTATTTTTTTGGCACGGAGAGGACGGCTTACATGTTTATTGCATGCTGCTGTTCTGCTGACTACCCCACTTGAAGGATACGAAGTGATGGGGTAGATAGGTAGATAAATTTACATGACTGATTCGCCAACATCAATATTTTAAAGAAGAAAATGTTATAATAGCGAATGTTAGATAAATTTTAGAATGTTAGATGTTCGAATCTAATTTTAAAGTCATACGTTAAATTACATTGCATACTAAGGCTACTGCAAGTATCAAATTGTGTCACTGGATTTGAAAGAATGTATCGAGAACAATTCTTCGACAATACATAGTTTACAATGCAAATTAGCGCCCAACGTGGAATTTGAAATTGGCGCCCAACAGTGAGACAAAGTATTACTTCCGGGTTGTTCTCTTTCTCGCTTTGAAGAATGATTGTTACTGTGATATTATTGATGTAGTAGTACATAAGTAATAGTAGAAGCTTGCTTTAGAGGCCGGAGGGAGGTAGACAGAGTAAAGGAAGTGAGATGACTGAACATAAAGCTCCATTAAGGTGTGACGTGACGGAAGGGAATATGAATATACTTTTGAGAAAAAGAAAGGAAAGTGAGTGGAACAGGAGGCGGCCATATGGTTACATTGGAAACCTACATAAATTGTGATAGAAATGAATGATGGTAATATAAAAATGTGAGAGAAATTTGATGAGAAATGTGATAAGAACGAGAAATGTTTACCAAATATGTAATAGAAGTAGTAGTAGTAGAACAAATATAAATGTCGAATTCTGGATTCAATCAGATAAGACGAATCTTATTATGTTAAGAAAACAATTGAAAGTAAGAAACAATGAATAGAATTGGGTGATTAATTTTCTGTTCTCGTGAGAATAATGGTAAGAATGGAAGAAAGAGGGATTTTTTTAATTAGACAATTATTTATCAATATTTCACAAGATACTTACAAACGGATAAGTTTAGGAAAATCCTACGTGACAAAGAAATAGTTCTACGCCAATCAAGATACCTCGTTCCACACCTGATGCTCTGATGTTACCGTCATAAGAACGGCGAAAGGCTGGGATTGTCATAAACTCAATACAAGATGACAATACCAATCAGAAACCTCGATTGGAGAACCATGTCTACACAATGCAACATTGTGTAAAATCTAATCGGAAGAAGTGAGAAAGCTGTTCCAACGCTTACGAATTGACTCTAGGTTGACTTTAGTTATCACTTCCGGTGTACATGGACAACGTTCACCAATTCTACCATTCTCACTGTCACGATGTAAGGTCCACCAATCGAGAGACGCTTTATGCAAACCTTAGAAGCAACCATCTTTTTGGGATCTCATTTTCAGATCTCAATCGTTGGGACACCTTTCTCAGTTCTTCCGATTAGATTTAACACAATGTTGCATTATGTAGACATGGTTTTCCAATGAAGGTTTCTGATTGGTTTTGTCATCTGTACCCAAATCCGGTTAAACAATAATAAAAAAAGAAAATATTCTAAACATTCAATACAAGATATTAAATATAAAATACCAAGAGAAATACGAGCACATATTATAAACCAACAATGGCAAATTATTTCTCGAAGGATCATAATAATTTAATATCTTAGAAATCATATAATTAATATGTTTAATATCATTTTGATCCATGGCTTATTATGATTCTCCTTCTTAATCTAATCAGCGTCGACTCATCCGTTAGGGTTTGAGGTTAACGAGAAATAATAATAATAATAATCTCCACATTCGCTGCTGCTGTGTTCATAATGTTTATACAATAGACAGACATGTTCACATAATACATAATACCCGAATTATTTTATTAATTAATATGTGATTATACGGACAATGGTATATATTATTCGATATTATCGATGCTAATTAGTTGTACTTCATTAGATATATTAACACTTTCTACGTTATAATTAACAATTCGCCACCAAATCATATTATATATTATTTTCGCAATTATTTTATGGTAAACGGTAGACCACAATATCACAAACATATTTTGAACCACTCTTGATTAATCATTCCAATTGATCACACTCACATTCCAATAGTGGAAGTTTATCAAATTGAACTATATATACAGCATTCAAAAATTTCAAGTCATGTGATAATTCAAGTCATGTGCGAACATATTTTTGAACCACTTAAGATTAATCATTTCAATTGATCACACTTATCCATAGTCAATCTATTTGAATAGGTATTAACTAGGTAGGTATGTTGTATATGATACACATACATATGTGAACAACCTTAAGGAGTGCACAACACAGAGTTACGACGCTTATGAATCGACTTAAGGCTTGGTTAAGAGTACTCTTTAAACCTAGGTTACATTCCTAATTCCTCTGTGCCATGCTTATCACATGACTTGAAATTTTTGGAAGTTGTATATATAGTTCAACATTGTTAAACATACCTATTCAAATAGGTTGACTATGGATGTGTGTGATCAATTGGAATGATTAATCCGAAGTGGTTCAAAAATAAAGAGATTATGTATTACATAGTCTACTTTTACAAAAACCTATTTTACTCTCAGAAATCAACGTTCCATATCTTTTGTGTAAATTTTGAAATTATATTTTATATAATGTTTGGAATGTGATGAATTATTCCAAGTTCGTTTCCACCACATGCTCCTAAGAGATGCGTTGAAATGCAAAAATAGAGCAAAACTTTGCAAGGCACCCTTCCTGAAACCTCCTAAAGAAATTTTCTGATATATTATGCTCGTTTAATTTCATACCTTTCAATATACCAACATAAAAGATACGCGATGCATGCCGACACAAATTTACCCTAGTTCGTAATAATTCATTTTTCAACCCTCTACAGGTAGATAAAGAACAAAAGGGTGCCGATTAATCCATTATCCAATTAACAAGCAATACGTGCATAATAACGGTAACGGACACAAAACACGACATGGCGTGAAGTAAAATAAATAAATAAATAATACTACAAAATAAACCAGCGACACTCACAAGTCACGGAAACAGAATATTATAATATTAATGATAGACCACAGCATTTTCACACGAAACTTATTATTATATTTCTTTGCATATTATTACTATTAAAAATATGTATTCAAATCAATGTTATACCATTGTGAATATGTGCAATAGTGAAGATAACAATAAAAAATTTTATCATCTATCGAACTAACCATCTCAATCAAATTATTTGTACAATGATTGAATGAAATTATTATATAAATACTCCCTCCCATACGCGTATATCTCAGAAGTCGGGGGACTTCTATTTATCCGCTATTCTAAGCAAAACTTTTGTCCTCACGGGCGAGCCCGAATGGGCAGTATGAGGGGCAGGCCGGCCAGTAACCGCCTCGTGGGAACCTTTAATGCTTCATTTACGTCCTCGATGCTCCTCTTAGGAGAATAAGGATCTATTTAAAAATGTTTTTTTTAAGTAGATATTTGCCGAGTCATGTTTTGAGAATGTCCATTGTCCAATGATAGTCAACGATAATCCTGAACAACCCTCTTACACAAGCAAACCCTCCTGCGAATTAATTACTCAATTGGCATATAATCGGTCTCAATGAAAGAACTTCATTTCCACTCTCAAGAGAAGCGGTGAGAAATAATGTGTGAACGGATAAAGTCAGTTACAAGAATTGAAACTCAGATCCGAAAAATATGAATCTTGAGTGTAGGAATAAAAGTAAACTACAAATTACAAGATCTCGTCAACAATGCCCATTACGATAATAAATAAGTCTCAAACATGCACGAGAAATACTTCAACATATTATTAAAGATACTTAATTTTTCATTACGATCGTTTTTACATTTTATTTCATTGGTTTCATAAACTATTCACAAGTCTTCTTATATCAATAAGACTAACAATAAAACAAAACCCAATTAATTACATAATTGAAAATACAAGAATGGATACAATACCAAGGATATTCGTGACTCGGCTGCTAATGTGGGTATTCCAATACTGAAATAATTTATTACATTTTCAATTTTAATTCGACACCCCCAAGCTCCGACCCACTACAAGTGAAAACTCCTTTTCATTCTTGTGTTGTATTTAATTCTAAATCATTCTAATTTGGAACATTATCATAATTGTAATTGTCATTATTTCGTTCCCCTAATTTTGAATACTGCCTTTATTATATTTCCTCCTTCCATACTATATTTAAAAGTGTTTCAATTAAACTGTTTAGTTTTAATTTTAAAGAAATTTTGATAATCAAGGCAAAGCTTCGAGAGATTTAACATGAATTTGTGCGAATATCGATCTATACAACTGCAAAATCAACCACTAGCCGTAATTTACCATTCGTTTTTAAAGAAAGTTTGATATGTGATTCAAATGGCTGAGCAAATACACCAGTTTTATTAATGTGTATCAAAATATCATCATCATCATCGCCCTCAACGCTCCTCTCGGGAGCACAGAGCAGAAACCAGCCTCCTCCATTCAGAGCGTCTCAGAGGGCAATCACGTTACCTTCTCAAACAACGTTCCCTGTGCTCTAATGTCGTTGTCATAGGAACGGTGTGTTGAGAAAGAGAAGAGAGAAGAACCCTTGCCGACAGAAAAACGGTGCTCTTTTTGACCAACTATCATTGGACAATCTCAGAACATGACTCAGCCAGTACATATATACAATCATAGGATCTCCTAAAAGCGAGATAGTTGGTAGACTCACTGTATATAATGAGACAAATAATTTTCTCTGTGCAATAAAACAAAAGACATTCAGAATGGATAACATTGCTCTATATTGGTGAACCGAATATGAAAAAGAGAAACTTATACTACCCTTGTAATCATCGTTGAGGTAAGATTAAACATACGAGAGTATCCTTTTGAAAAGAGACCAATGCAAGAGCAATGTACCCCTTAGAAAATATACATAATTTGTGGTTTGTAGAAGATTACAGTTAATTTTATTTTAATTTATAATAATTATTATAATTTTATTCTTACGGTTAATTTTATTCATATTATAATTGGTAACAGACTATGTTAACTGGGTGAATTGAAACAAGCGTTTCTCTCTACTATTGAAGAATGAAATTATGAAATTCTGCTGCTTTTGTACTAATACAAAACAAAAATAATACTGTTAATTGTTATATATAAAAAAAATGTTACCACGGTTTCAGTGGAGGCATCCACCATTGTCAAACGAAATTCTAAAGTAAATCTTAATGAATTCCTCAAACATTAATCACAAATGTACCCATTCTTCTAAAGACAAATTCGGATATCACCGCTAGTATGTTATAATTTCATGTACTTCCCCATCTCTTACAAGAAGTGATCAAAAAAGATAAAGGGTTCCAAACACTCCTCCTCTTCCTTCCCCATTAGATAATTTCTTCAGATTGGAAGAAATTAATTCCGTGTCTTCAGAATTTCCTCCCCCATTTACTTTATGTATTATTATCAGATGCATATTATCTGCCTATTTTGCATATAGAACGTGAAATGTGTCTGCCTGTAAAATGTTAAATGAACATATTATTATTATTATCGTTTTCCGTATCAAATACTTACAGATAAAAGCGGTTACTTTAAAGGTTAAATTGTATTTTAAATATATTTAGAAATACAACCTTTCTTCAAAGATTTTTCTCATATATTTGTATAAAATCACTCCATCAAATATGATGGAGTTTATGAAAAAGATTAGGTTTCTCACATTTTTTTGTATTTTTTTTCCGATGTATTCTTATTCCTAAAAATCACGTTAAATGCTTTTCACATCTTTTTGAAGGATTTTGCAAATATAATTTTTTTTCTTACAATCAAAATAAGATACCTACACCATTTTCATTGTCACAAACTTTATTAGATTTATATTTATATTTTATTAAAATTTATCACTTAATTCAAAGACAACAGACACAAAAACGAAACTTTAAAATAAAACACACTTAAATATGATAAATAAAAACAAAAAGGATATTTAACAATTATTTTACTATAAAAACTGGAGAAGTTATGGGTTCAGGCAGCTACAAGAGTGGCATCTACCCAAATGGAAGATATTTCAACATAGCATTGATATACTCGCGTTTTGAACACAAAATTGTACCTTACCTACTTACTTCTCTGTAAATTGATTTATAGAAATATTTGTGTAAATACAAAAGTCAATAATAAAGATGAGGAATATATTCAATCCCAATGACTTCACAGACATCAAAATTTGAACAACTGCAGGTTGTGGAGGTGCATTATTGTTTTTCGACTTTTTTTTCTATAAATTCAATGCAAAACAATTAAAAAATAAAAAAAAAAATGTTTGATTCTAATATTTCAACACGAACTTACACACAGTGCGATTTTTAAAAACAGAGAGAAGGTTGCAACGAAAAAAAAAACACAATTTTTTTTATCAACAAAAATATTACTTTACACCTATTCTACACATATCCATAACTTATAAATGTAATTACTTTAATATCGCGTTAACGTGTCGTATATTTTCATGAAATAATAGCACAAAGCGAACGCCCAGTGTGCGAGTGACATGGTTTGGTTCGTCACGTAATCCGTATTACAAAAAGAAATCGTAAAACATGATTTTATTACATGGGATTGACTAGAGGTTGCATATAAAAAAACAGACGGATAATACTATGCGTGTTGTTAGACTGATTGAAATAATATTTCAGAGTATGTCTGGAACCGTTGAGTATATACAAGTATCAGTCGTGTAAAAGGCAAGCATTGATGAAGCATGAAATAAATTTTGATGAGGTGTGCCACCTATTCTGAATGTCTTTTTCTTTGTGGTACCTGTCTATTAATTTTACGCTGGAAGCTGAAGAAGTATGTATGTGTAGAGCTGTGTGGAATTCCATTCTCTCTGCCTAGCCCACTTGGAATACGGCGTTCGAGAGTTAAGTTTAGTAGTAGGACTAGGTCTAAATTATGTAACTTCCTACAATAACTGTTACTTGCTTATTATATTTATTATTTTTTTTATTCTTTTTATACTAAACGCCTACGAGGCGACTAACGTTGATCTGTTCTTCGGGTTGCCCGTGATGAAAAGAAAGTAGGTCTGCATATTTGGATAAATAGTAGTCCCCGACATCTGAGTGTGTAGAGGTTCTTTCAAGGTATTCTTTTGTACTGTAATGAGTTATTTTTTTATAATTTGTATTGTATACCTACTATGGACTTGAAAGGTCTACACATCCCACCTTCAATTTTGGAGTTAAAGATTAAATAAATTTAAAAAATGGTGGCACAAACATTAACAATTAAGACCGCATTAACATGATAATAAAAAATGTGGGTACGCTTGGCCGTATAACAAACGACAATTTTTAAAAACGTATTATGCCGTAAAAAGAAATTAAATAAACTCAAACAGATGTATAAAAACGCAATATTAATATTTCAAGAGACGTTAAAACGCTTTCAATAAGAAAAAAATAAGAGTACTTTTATAAATAACATTCGAGTACTCAGAAAATATTAATTACGTACTTTGTATATTCAAGAGTACTGCTGTGATTGTTGATAACTGATGTAGGTACTACTTGAAGAATTTTATTAAGCATTAATATTATAAATAAAAATGGATTGACCATGTATATCACCCCGTAATTTGATTACGGCTGAACCGAATTGGCTGATTCTTTTTTTGTTGTGTCCGTTATTATGAGGAGACAGTTTGCATGAAAGAAAAACTTTGGAAAATCTAACGGAAAAGTCGGAAATTTGTATTGTATTTTGTATGAAAGTGACGTTTATATGACAGTTCCGCTGTCACGTGTTGCCATAACGAAAAATCTTTTAAATCACCCTGGCGACGCCGGGAAGGAACATCTAGTTTTATTATAAAATTCAGAGAAACACTAAAGTATTTGTTTAATAAATACTTAATTTGAGTTCTGCTAGCTTTATAAATTTAATATAATTATTATTAATGATTACATAAATACATTGAAATTAGAAATACCATAATATATTTTTTAATAAAGGTTCGTTCCAGAAAACCATGGAAAATATAAAGCTCTGCCTGGAAATGTATTTGTGCTTTTTGAGGGTCCTTTTGATGATATTTCTTATACTCTGAATGTCTTTATTATTTTTCACTGTAATGTGTATTATTTTTTTTAAATATTTTGTATTTTATTCTTTGTAATATGACATTTGAGAGGTTTGCACCCCCCACCTCAAGAGTAAAGAAAAAAATAGGAAAGACATACCTACTTAAAAAAATTGTCTTCCGGAGATCAAAATTTTGTTGATATGATGCAAAAAAAGTCAAAATACACTCTATGATCCAACATGAACATCTCTTTGGAGTACCTACATATTGTTTCTACTACAAACACAATGGCATATATTTCATGTTGGAGAGAGAATGTGTTAACCCTTAATGTGCGACGAAAAAAAATCAGAACGCCCGTCATTATACACTCGGCAAGTCGTAACAATATTTTATACTAAAGTATACTTGGGCAGTAGGTGAGCTTCTGGTTTTAAAGAGAAAGGGATCGAGTCAAACTTGGATGAAATCATTAATCTTTTACTGTCGTTTGTTTAAAACATAATGATATTGTTCATTATTTTTCTTTACATTTATAAATAGGTTAGATCACAGTAAGGGTATCTCTCTCTCACATATAGAATAATCAATAGAATTGTTATTTTTCAAACTGTATTCCGATTCATTTTTAAAATATGAGATTTTGTATAAGTATTTGAAAAAGAGTGGTAAATTCCTTATCTTGTATATCGACTTATATTATTAACCATGAAATTAATATTTTTATTACAGGGCGATTAAAAAAATAATTTAATATTGGATGGTGGGTTTGAAATTAAAATAAGTAATTTATTATTTATGTAGCAAAAGAATGACTAAGATGGTGTATTATACCTACCAGAATGAGGGGGAATGAATTGTATCTGAAAAGCGCGAATGTCCAAGAACTGCGTGGTTTGAACACGTGGTTCAAATTCTCGAAGACGGCCGTAAAATCGGCGAGCACATATGAGATATTGGATAAATACGAGAAAGCGAATGAAGTATGAAAGATATATCAATATGGTTCCGTTTTCTCTGTCTACGCCACTTGGGGTAACGGTGTGAGTTTACGATAAAATTTGACTTGCACTAATATGTTTTACATCAGATCCGTAATAGGACATTATTATAAAATAGTAGGGCCGTTAAAGCGACTGAATATGATAATATTGTACACGAAATCTCACAGCAACAACGTTTCCTAAAAGATAGTAAGTACAACAAATACATGTACAGCACACATTAGGATGGTGAAAAAATGAAGAAATCTTGATTTCCCATTGGGGTACCATCGTCCTATTCTGCTCCGATGAATAAAAAAAAAAAAAATATTAAAGGAAGTTTTTTGTTTTGACGCCGTTTAACAGTCCATATAGCGTCTCAATGGCGTCGGTTAAGAGTGCAGTTTTCCATTTGCTCCTGAAGCTGGTTGACAGTCTAATTTTCTCTCAATGGCAACGGTAACCGATTCAACAACACCAAAAACCCTCTCAAGAAATACTTGATTTCAAGTAACCATATATCCCGAAAGCATTAATAGACAGGGATCTCAAAAGGCAATACCTAGAATAAGTGATAAGGTTTGTCACCTATCCTGAATGTCTTAATTTTTGGCACAAAGAGAGTGACTTGCATGTTTAAAACATGCAACTGGTCAGCTGGCTATCACACTTGTGGAATATTATGCCGTGATGTACTAGTAGTAGTAAATAGACAAAATTATTTACTTTCGGAGTTGTTTGCGACTCCTTACGTTCATTGATTTTTTAAAATATAAATATGAAACCATATTACCGATATAATGAGAGTGTCACGTGGAAAAAACGAAAAAAAATCTTTCATACTAGTTTGAATCACACTAACGCATACCGACCGTGTTTGGGGGCCACACCGTCTAATCTCCTACAACGGCGCACACACACACACACAACAGGTAAAAGGTGATATATATATGATATATTAAATTTTATTACGCAAAAAAAGAAGCACAAGCTGAAAATAAATATTCCAAAAATAATAAATTCACGAAACAGAAAAGAATTTATACTAAAAAAATAATGTTCCTGTGAAAAAACGACATTTTGCTCAACGATAAGTATATTACCGTTTACGTTAGTTGAAAAGTGAGTAAGTATCTGGTTTTGAATAGTTTTTAATAATAATTTTTATTATTTCCAAGGTTTTTTTGAATAGTTTATGATCATTTTTATTATTTTCAAGGAGTTTGTCGGTAGCCTGGAGGTAGAGTCTCGGCCTCGTGAACAAAGGGTCCGTGGTTCGATACCAGGTGTTGGCAAACTCCCCTTTCGCGACATAAGCTTTTAGTAGCTTACTGTGAAAGGAGTATAAGGTTGTATTTGGGTTTATAAGAAACAAAACCCAGATATACCTTTTTTATTAAAAAAAAAAAGTTTCCGAAAGTCTGAAATACCTTTTCTACAATACACTGTTCCAATTATGTCAAAAACATAGAAATGAAAATAAAAATAGGTATAAATTTGTTCTAAATCATTAAATGTATTGTACATATATCTCGCACTGGAATGTCCACAAAAAATTATATATACATTATCCATCACTATCAAAAGCTACATTTTGATGTAATCGGACTATTTTGTCTCTGACTTCCTAAATTCTATTCTAGGTTATCAATCTAATTTATGTCTGTTTCAATATTTTTTAATTTTCAGTAATAATTTTTGTGTAGTTTTGATGATAATTTATTTAACTTTGATGTTTTATTTTAAAGACTCGTAAATTTACTATCGTTGCTGGTCCACGTATTGAATGTATATTTTGTTAACATATACTATAAAATAAGTTTTACTTTTCACGTGGATGGTTATATTGCAAAAAGGTTTTAAATGTTTTACCATTCTTAACTGTTCTATGCGGCCCTTTAAAGTTCGCAAATATTTATTTTCCAAAATATTCAGAACAAATATTCAGTTTCCCCGAAGATGCCTACAAGTATAGGCGAAAACGTTCGGTATCTAACCTAACAAAGTGGAGATTAAACAGTGCTCAATAATATATTTTTATATTTTATTTAATAAAATTAAAAATGGATTTCCATAGCGTAAACACAAAAACTCTTGAATTATTTATTTATTCATTCTGTAGGTACTGCACATTGATTACAAACAAATTCATAAAGAAATACATTTCAATTCAATCTTATCAATAGCCACAGGACGAGTCTATCGCTGCAAAGGCACAATCTCTTTCATCTAACCCTAGCCAAATATTCTAGCATAGATCTTTGAGCTATTTATTTATTTATTTATTTATTCATTCTACGGCAAAAAGCCCTTATTACATGATACATATATATAAACAATTTCCACAACAATAAAATTGAAAACACAACACAAACACACTCAAATCTCAATGATATAAAAACATATAAAAGACAATGTAATAGAAATTATATAAAAGATATTAAAATTTAAATTTAAAAATAAAATTACAGAATATAATTTTTTTTAATTTAAAACCACAACACAAACAAACTATTTGAATAACTCGACTCAATCGCTCTTCAACGTTCCTCCTGAAAGCAGCCTCCTCCACCCAGAGCTAGATTTTGCAAGACCATCTCATTTATATTTTAAACATTCACGTTTACTCAGCCATTTAGTCATGTATGTATTAATGGTACAATGCAAAGAGACACAGGCGTTGAAAATACACTCGTCGCTGCACAGTTGTATTAAATCTGTTAAGTAAGTATCCATTCAAAGTCTATGATACCACATTCAAATCCTATTATCAACATTACAAAATAGAATTTGACTCTGGTCCAATATTTCCATGAACCCTTAAGGTGACTCTTAAAAAAAATCAAATCATCTTAACTTGATTAATTTAAACGTATCGCAACTGTTTTAAACCAGACCTGAGGCCTGAGTCAACAACACACTTTCGTGTCACGTTCCCGCTCCGTTAGCGTTCGGGTGCAGACGATGTTGCAAGCAAGTGTCAATTTCGTTGCTAAGATACACAATAGTTACGAAAATTAACACTTTGGCGCACCATCGTCTGCACCCGAACGCTAGCGGAGCGGGAACGTGACGCGATAGTGTGTTGTTGACTCAGGCCTCAGCAGTATTCCTCTTGACATAATCTAAGTACGATCTTAATCTTGTCATCATCTTTAATCTTACAACGCGCGAAGTGACTTTAGTTAAAACTACATTTAACCCGATCTCGGAGTATCGCGTTATTTTTATACTATAATTCTTTCGCGCGTACTATGATTAAGATCAAAACAAGATTAAGATCAAGACAAGATTAAGATCATATTTAGATTGTGTCAAGTATAAGCCTGTAGAATATAAAAGACATATTGAATGACTATCGAAGCCTATTCCCCATTCATATGGAAATGTATTATTCAACAAGTCAATCAAATGTTGATTAACGATAACAGTACTACTTAAAACGGTTGGAATGTGTCACTGACGGTCACTCTTTGATTTTTCGTATCAAACTGGTAATTTTGCAGGTGAAATTAGACAGGTATAAAAGGCATAAGCTAACCTGTGCCGATTCGTAAGCGTCGGGATACCCAACCCTGCGAGTAATGCATATCTTCTGATTAAAATTATACATACCTATATTACATAACTATTGTGATACATATCACATTATACTGAAATTTACTGGATAAAAAAAAAAAAAAAAAAAAAAAAATTGATGTATATTTCATAATTAATCAACGTAAAAACTATTGGCAAACCAGGTGGAAGACGTTTGAAGACATAGACTGAAATGGGGTTCTCATGAAGAGGGCTGCATCCAGCAGTGGATGGCGCGCACTGAAGAAGAGAGAATCCATAGTAAGGGTACATTGAAATATCAGGCTTCTATCGCGGCCATTGAATGAATGTGAGAGAGTATTCATTCCAATATGCAAGCTACATATTATTACTATTATTATTGATATAGTAGAGTGCCTTTCTTGTTTGGTTCGTGCATGTAACAGAGCATTCAAAATGAAAATCCAATTTGCGAAATGGGCGCCAACTTTTAGTATACCTACTCTGTAATGTTTAGACCATTAGGGTAATATTATTTGGAGATTATAAGGTACTCGGACATCATTTCTAGAGTGCCTGGTGTAGAAAAGGATTTCACATTTTTTATATAAAATATACAAGTATCAATTTGTAAAAAAACAGGTATTCCTAAAACTTCACATTAAGACAATGAACATTTTTTATTCATTGATGTTGAAATAACTTTATTTCTCGGATATTGCAGGAGTCCAAGGACTCCTATTTATCCGTTTAGGTGAAAATTTATTAATATCTGGACTCTCTCTAGTCTAACACCACTATGCCAGTGTTGGTATCTCCAACCCTACCACGTCAGTGGGCTGGGGACCCGGCTGACGCAGCAGATCCCATCTTGAGACCCACACATCCACGAATGTCTTAAAGTGTGAAGCGTTTGTGGCATTTAAAAACACTTCCCCAAACCAGATGGGTCGAGGAGTGTCAACAGTCATACCCAGAATCATTTCCTCTCTTGCATCCATCATCAAAGGACATTCCCAAAGGATATGTTCCGCATATTAAGCTACTGTCCCACATGTGCACCATGGCTTATCGGTCAATGCTAACTCAAAAAGTTTACCTCTCAACTGGCCATGTCCAGTGATAAGTTGTACAGAAAAATGATCAAGGGACAAGAAGCTCAAGCTGAAGCTCTTTAATTCAGTGATGTGTTGTATCACCCATCCTGAAAGACGTAATTATTTTATAGCACGGTGCAAAAAATCTGTATGTTTATTGCTTACAGTTTGGCTCGCTGGCTATCCCATCCATGACCTAGTGCCAGTAAGAATGGAAACATTGAAAAATATAGAGGAGATCTATTATCCTCCGGAAACTTCACAGGTTGATAATTCATTCAATCATTTATAGCATGTCTTACAAGCGGTTTAATCATAATGTAAAAAATATGCAAGTTTCTGGGTTGTTAAAGTTAATTTTCTTGAGATGAGTGGCAAAATTCAAGGTGAGTTGGATACCTCATCGCTGCATTGAAGACGTTAAATATCTTTAGTCGAATGGACAAAAATACAGGGCGTCTAGGAGCTGCTTAAGATAAAAACACAGTCTCTTCAGTGATAACTTGATACATGAAGATACGGGATTTCATCAAACATTTATCAAAACTTGTAAGAGGTAATTATTACATATCAACTAATAATTTTACTACGAGATCCGATAACTTCATATATTTTGATAGACGATTAACTTTAACTATGTAAAAGCAATATACCTTGTTTAAATAAACCCGATAACTATTGAAAACTATTTCAAAACCATAATACAATATAATATACTTAACACATAATGCAAGCAAAATAATACCCCCTTCAAGAACATACCATATTATCTTGCACTCTATTAGGTACTACATGTATATGGACATGTTATATCGAATTTTAGTAATAATAATATGTATTAAACCACGATGAAACTAAGATAAACTATTCATCGCTAGGGCTACAGTTTAAATCTAAACGGGAGACATTTAAAAGTTAATGGGCGACGATATTGAAAATTTTGGTGGTTTTTAATGTTTCGCATCAAATTGATTTCATTTGTTAGCAGCAAAATAAATTGCAGTCATTTTGTTGAGTTTTAATTCGAAAATTCAATTGGGTACTATACGTCCAAACGGCTGAAAAAAGACAAAATTATATAATTGTCTAAGAAATGATAACTGGCCCGGATTTTCTCCAATCAAATTCATTTATTGCAGAGCATTGTAATGTGTTCATGTCAATTTTATTTTATGCATATAATTATTATCTTAAAAATGTCAACCCACACTGAGACCATAACAGCTTTTGGCCAAGGCGATCTCAGCAGGGAATAACAAAACAGAGAAAAAAAAACACAAAAGAGACATCATCAAAAAGAAACAACAGAATCAAAGGAGCGTTTCTATCCTGGCGATGAAGTCATTGTATGTTATGTTGAAAATATCATCATGAACATTCAAATCATAAAATAATTTTATAGTCTTGCCGACAGAAGATATGGTATTCACTTACTTTACAATGTACATGTCATGTAAATGGGTGAATTTCTGAGAAAATTGACTGCGCCAGTTATTATTTACTGAACTTATTAAGGTAACCCCAACCAAACCAAAGAGATACAAAAATATTTCTAAGATTAAAATAATAATGGCTTGGCTGTCCACACTTATAATACAAAAAAGCTTAGCTGTTACAATCATACTGAGAATTTGCCATCGTTCGCTCGACGCTTTTTGAACTTTCTAAGCTTCTAACTATTCCGAACAGCGCCCGCATAGAATGTTCGTACAAACTGTATTAAACTCCAAAATGCTATAGGAGTGATTCGAGTGTTCCACAGTACGGCATCTACAAAAACAACTTTCGAATCGGCGAACACAATAATTTCATGCATGAGAGTAGAACCCATATTAATACCTACTGAGAACTTTACAACAATAATGGTATGGAACTATTAGTTCATTGAACAACCACTATAGTGCAACTATCGAAAATTACAGGGGCGGAATATTCAGCATGCTAACGTTATAAGTAAGTACAGTATCTCAATGTTTTCAGAGAACCAAAATATGTGCATGTTTTTTTTTATTTATACTAGAAAGTGTCCCACTATCGAAAGCAAAAACAGAGATACAGTATGAAAAAGGGCAATTTGAATGATACAAAGAGTCACGTTTGAAAATGTTCCCAAACATTTAAGTAACCATTTTATAACAGCTTCTTGGACCACCTTTTGGGAATGTACCGACATCACAAAATTACAAATATGTCATGATTTAGCACAAAATGTTTTCAGAGTGAAAAAAGAAGGTTGATTTTCCATTGATTACCTATAATTTAACTTAGCTCTTATTATCGTATAATGAGGAGACTCAATTGGTACATAATCGTTATTTTGATTGGAGGAGTAGAATATATACGATATTAGAGACATACGTTGCCTTTGTTCCATTCAATAGTTTTAACAATCCGAAATATTTATTTGTGGGATTGAAAATATGTACATTTTTTTTTTCATATAAAAGAAACCGTGTATTTTTTATAATTATTTATTTGTGGAATTGAAAAAGTGGCGTTGAATGTGTGTATTAGCAATTAAATCAAAATTTTCGACTTGTTGAGTTGTGGTTCTGGAGAGTTGACAAATTCACAAAACATAAACTATAGCGTACAAATCGCACAAATTGTAACAACATTAAACAGAACATGTTAACATGAGTGGTAAAACTTTCATAATATAAATGTAACATCTTAGTATTATCAGTGCGCTAACGATTCTATACTTGGTTAATATTCCTTCGCTATTACATACATATTTCGGATCTGTAATAATAATGTTACGTAGTAATGCATCGAAATCAATTTCAATAGAAATAATATCATGATTGTTATTGAATCGATTATGATAGAAGCGATGATACGAATTATGAAATGCGTCTGGAGAATTGTATTCATTTATATAGTGGATATAATCTGCAATCTTATATTTTTTTGAGTCCGTTTGTTATTGCAAATATATTTACGAATAGAGAAGAAGTTTGCGAGGGCGGATGTTAAACATGCGTGTTGAAATATTTGATTCGAAGTAGTCAGAGGCACTGGAAACAGAAGTAATGAAAAAGGATCTCTGGAGAAAGTACTTTGACGCAATGCACATCTGAACCAATAAGGACCAGGGGAGAAGATGTATGTATGCATACTTCTTCTTTAAATGCCGTATTATGACTCTAATGTCCCCTAACAATGACTCACTTGTAAGAAAGTGTCGCTATTCTGCTCCTTATGCCATAGCTCCTTATGCCAACTGTCCAATCGTACGTATTAATGAAGCCAAGATATCCACCTGTATATTATTATGTTATCGTTTGATATATTATTTATTATCATTTTGACGTGACAGGTAAAAGAAAAACTTACTCTCTTTCATATGTTGTTTCTAGACCACGCGTGTAGATTGTTAAAAAAAAAACTTACCACAAACACTTTGTCGGTTGAAACTAGTAGTCAAATATTTGAAAATCGTGTGGAAAACATACCTGAAACAAAAGAAAAAGAAAAAATTAAAATATATTCAAAGTAATAGAAAATGTAGCGTTTTATATTCCTTAAAAAGTTAATAATCAAAAGTCGGTAGGTACCTATCGGGAGCGAAGCAATTTAAGGAAGTATGTAATTTTGCATAGAGCATTGATATCATTTTTATTATACAACACACTGCCTGTACTGATACTGACCTTTCAAGAGGTCTACCTCACGTCCTATGAACAGATTGGATTAGATGTTAATACATACCAATGGACGATAGAAGATTATATGTTCAGAGCTGATTAGGATAACAAGACCTTTTGCAAAATGCCTAGAGTAGTGTAAAAATGAAGGAAACAATTGTAGAAAACCATTCGGAAGATAAAACCTAACTTAATTTTTGTATACATTTATAGATACATCAAAGTAATTTGTGCCAATGGAGTGAACTCTATCTTTGACACTTAATGTGGAGGAGCTGTTCCAGCTGGCACGAGAGGCCACTGCCAGAGTGGCCTCTCGTGCCAGCGTATCATCGAAATTGTGGGGCCTAACATGGTACTTAATAAAGATGATTCATTCAGTATGAAATTAAAAATAAATGTTTTTTCAACTTAATCGGCTTTTATTGAGAGAGATACGCCCCTCATGTCATATGTCACATAACAATGTTCTTGTCAATCTTGAAAGATGAAAAAAGTAGAAAAAAATTTTTTTTCAATTTTTTATTGTGCAATTATTCTACACGTGGTTTGATCACGTGGATCAAATTCTCAAGGACGGACGAGTGTTGAGTAATAGGAACCGACGTGCGTGTATGAGAAACTGTATGAATAGGTATGGAGGAAGCGAATGAAATGTAGATCTGTTTGGCATTCCGTTCTCTCTGCCTATCCTACTTGGGACACGGCGTGAAGGTATAGTATAGTATTATTCTACATAAATAGAGAAAAAGTGAATCATTCAGCACTTCCAAAATAATTTAGACTCTCCGCCAAAACTCAAATGTATCAATAAACCTGTAACATACAAAAATATACGTAATGGAAGTAATCTCATTATAATAGGAGTACACCCACGTATGTATTGCAAAAGTATTTGCTGTAGTACATACTATTAAAGGTACTGAAATCCTTGTTACTCTTCAACAATAAAATTATTATTATTATTAGGTACATATCTGTTGGTCGGAAGGAAACTACGCAATGTCAATATGACAATTATTGAAAGTTTTTTTCAACAAACGATTATTTCGAGGTTTTCGTGTAATGTCTTCATTTCATTTAGATAAGCTTACTGACATTTTGGTCTACATGCTGAGGTCGTCATGCTGATCATAAAACAATAATAGCATATGAAGATGCAATAATAAACAATCTATTGAGATGGTCCCCGCTTTTGGACTGAAAAATCTGATGAAAATTCACGCTGCCACTTATGTATGTCGGATGATCTATTCTGCACCATTTAATGGAACATCCATCTCCAGGGCGCGAGAAACTTTATTGGAAGAGCGATGTCTACAATTTGCTCCTGAACATTGTTATTGATTGGATTTTCGAAGGCCCTGCGATACCAATAGCTAGGTCATAGAAGCAGGACTCGTTGACTGTTCTATTGGCTATATTGACTTACCCAAAAGAGTAGAAAAGATAATTGGTGTTAACTGTTTGAAAACACAAAATTGCAGACAAAGGTAATTGTCAATCAAAACTTTTTTTCAAAATCAATGTTATCAAGTAAAACAAGTGTTTTTTTTTTCTCTGACATAAATTTGAATTCATTCTTGAATCACATAAAATAGAACGTCTTTTCATCATACATATGAGAATATTATCACCAAAACGCGAAGAGAACTAAAAACATTTTTATTTTGCTCAAAAATTGACTTAGTGCATTTTACCTACGACCAACAACGAGATACATAATATTAGATATACCTCAACCTCCTAACAAACTTACCTCCTGTACACGCTGTTATCCTGGTAACGCTCGCTCCTAGAAAATTCATTTAGTAATGGAAACTTTCATGATTTTCAAGTGTTGCGCGCACTCTAAAAATATTTATTACACAGCTTTATAAGTGGCAACATTTTCAATTTATACAAATACATAGAAACATCAAATTTATGTACCTATAGAATCAAAATTAAATTTTTTTTTTTTTTTAAAGATATATCTGGGTTTTGTTATAAACCCAAATACAACCTTATACACCTTCCACAGTAAGCTAAAAGCTTGTGTCGTGAAAGGGGAGTTTTCCGGCACCTGGGATTGAACCGCCGACCCCTTGTTCAAGAGGCCGAGACTCTACCTCCAGGCTACCGACGAACTCATACGCTACGAACGAACGAATACAATGTAAATTTGATATTATTTTCTATGACTTAATAAATGCTTAAATTTTATATTCATTACAAGTGAGGCCATTAATGATTCAAAATGATAATGTTTTGGATTTTCAATCGGGATGTTTTGCTGTTAGATTACTTCGTCTTAAAAACAAGAGCATATTTCTGAAAAGATGACTGTTCTCAATAGCCTGGATGACCCCCTTACATAATTATTCATAATAATATATCACAGCATAACGCTAGAAATGTCGTGAGTAGTGGTCATTCAATTTCTACTAAATTGTCAATCTGAAAAGAGGAGATTTATTTGCACACTGTGTTGCGGAGAGGAGTGAACAAATTGCTAAAAGTAGAAGGAAGAATAATAAAAAAATAAGCAAAAGGATCGTCTTTAGTAAATTTCATTTAGCGTTCAGCACTCGTGTTTATCAAAATATTTAATGTAATCTAGTTACGCTTCTGTATATGAGGTATCTCTTCCTCTCCGCTGGGCACCACTAGGAGTATGTAGGTACTGTTTTAATTAATTTTGTTTTAGCAAGTAGTACAACGTAATATTCAATGTATAACGCGGCAGCCTTTTATAAGTGGCTTCCAGTAAGAGTACATTGCATCGGTTCAAAACATTTCACAATATTAAATATTGTACCTATGTATATTCCTAGAATAAAATCAGGTTTATAATTACATATAAATAAAGCAAATAAATAATAATATGACATGGAAAACCCTGAATCGACTGAAATTTGGTGTAGAAAACTGCCGAAACAATAGAGAACGATGGGGTTTCTTAAAAGACGAATCTGGAGCGTGTGACTGCGGTGCAGCATAGACCATGCCACACTTGTTGGAAGGTTCATTGTTCCCTGTCACATGCACTATGGAGGATATTTTTGACTGATCTCCACGTGCTGTGCGTTTTGCACAGTACTGGAGATCAACTTGATTGATTTTCTAGGATTGGACACGACAAATAATATATCAACAGCGAAGCATTTCATTATTTACGAATCTCTTTTATTATTTATCCAATGAAATAAACAATTTGTACACACATTATGCAGTAAGGCAACCGGCCATAAATAATTCATGGTAAATTCTTTGATACTGATGATTCACATTGTTAAAAATAACGAAACCACACATTTCCACGTAGAAATTAAGACCGAAACAGCCTCTCAGCGTATCCCATAGAGAAATGCGTCATTATAACATTTTTTTTTTAAAGATATATCTGGGTTTTGTTATAAACCCAAATACAACCTTATACATCTTTCACAGTAAGCTAAAAGCTTGTGTCGTGAAAGGGGAGTTTGCCGGCACCTGGGATCGAACCGCGGTTCAAGAGGCCGAGACTCTACCTCCAGGCTACCGACGAACTCATCATCTATGCTTTATATGACTATTTTTTATAACAAGATTATTACCCGGGAGCAAGAGAAGTTGATCATCATATAGAAATAAACAGGACAATTACTGTATAAAAAAATAGTGTTAACTATATCCTTTTCATTAAATTGCGGACTAGCAATAAGTGTAAAGTGAACGGGCAAAATTCGGCTCATTAATGACACACTGGTAAAGATCCAAACGTTACCTTCCAAAGCACAATTTAATATTACATATTAAGGGTAACAATAAAAACATTTATTGTTCCAAAAATTCATTCTTTCGTAATGAAAACATAGGAATGTATTGTTTCGATTTCCTTCATATGATATTCCTGAAATTTCAAATATATGAAAATAATACCACGAAATAACAAAAACAACGTTAGTATGTACATAATATTATATTCATAGCATAGGATATCAAATTACGATTACAGTAGGAATAAATTATTTTGTTTAAAAACGTATTTTTATCCATCGACGGAAGATTGTATCAGGAAATATTTTGCACCAGCAGAAAATAAAACCTAGTTAAAATTCTTCTTCTGTTACTCTTTAGCACTGTTTTCAAGAGCACAGGGTTAAGAGCACGAAGTATTCCACATCTTTTTGAAAAAGTTTTCCAGCGCCCTGTAAAAAGCATATACCGCGGAAAACTTCATCCCAAAGACATTCTAAAATATTCTGCAGTTCAGAAAAGTTTTTGGGAAAAGAAATGCTGTGTCTTTGAGTTGAAAATTTCAATTTCATGAGCATAATTCAACAAGTTTGTGATATTTTTAATTTAAGCTCATTTATGGTCAAAACCTACTTTTACTTTACTTTTAATAAATTCTTTAATCTTCTTTATCTTCTTTAACCTATGTCGTATATGGACAAAATTAAAATTGCTATAGGTATATGATCAAATTCTAAGATACCCATGTGTAGTCAAATAGGTACTAAAAAGAACTTTTATGATAAAATATTCTAAAACAATTAAATTTAAGTTTCACAAAACACTGTTTAACTTCCACTTCACTTTATATAAACTTCAGAAGGTTTTCGAACAATATCTGTTCAGTACTACATTGTCACTGATAATGGAACTTAAACAGTGTTTTGTGATATTTTATTATCTTATAATACATCGATCCATAAAGTTTCGCTAGCTAATTTCGAAAATTTTAAAAATGATACATCGGTCATACACTTATGTTCGAAAGCTTAAGTAGTCACTGTTCATATTGAGAAAATAAAGGGTAAGTATTTGAATATTGTCAGGTGAATAAGCGAGTAAAAACGTAATATTTATTTATTTGAACAAAGAAAGTCGAATAAAAAGGTATATTATTATTAAATTCTAGAAAGATGATGAGAATGCAAACAAAAAGAATGACAGAAACAAATACATAAAGCTCAAAGCAAAAAAGTTCAAGAGACGACAAGAAATTATTAACAATATTCGCCCTTCTGTCCATGGGCAGAACTTCTTCCTCAATGGGGATGTTGGTCGAGAGAATTAAACAAACTTACGTTATTTATTCGTATTCCATGAAATTTGAAAAAAAGAAAGGCTATTTCTGATGTGAAAATATAAAACTGACATAGGTCCATATATTGCGATTGCATTGAGTATGTGAAAGGAATGGGTAATGATAGGATGATGAACAAAACGCAATTATCTGAAAAAAGGGGGCAAGAAAAGTCAAAAACTACTAGCTTGAATAAACAGATCCAAATTTCAGCAGAAAGCAGGTGGAGCAGAAAGAGAAGACGGTTCTGGAGGGACCATGTGGACCGCAGTATTAGTGATAGATTAGCCCACATTGCCGCGAACGAGACTCCACTAGGACGAAGATTGCCTGGAAGGCCACCTAAAAGATGAAAGGATAGTTGGTCTTCAGCGTCGCAAGAGGAAACAAATTCCGAACAAACTGATCAATGATCTACATAAGCAGAAGAAGAAGAAATTTCAAGAACGGCCGTGTATTGAGTAGAGTAAATTGGCGTTCATGAATGTGAAAGAAGCATAAAAATATGTACATATAGATGAGAAACTGGATGAATGTAGAGGAAGCGAAAGAAGTGTGTAAGGATAGATCTATATGGTGTTCCGTTCTCTCTGCCTACCCCTCCTGGGACACGGCGTGAGGGTATAGATAGATAGATAGAGAGATAGATAGACATTTAAATCAATATGACTTTCAAATTTCTCTGCTTACACATTTGAGTACGGTGCGGCGTGAGGATGCAGTATAGTCCACGATGTTCCAGTTTAGATTTTCGTCTTGAAATTTTATGCAGAAAACTTTTCTTCCACAATAAGCCATTTCAATGATTTTATAGCACAAGGAATGTCTCAGAAAGAGTTGACTCAATTTGGAGAAGAGGGAGGTTGGTTCTGCCATGTCTTTCAAAGAGGAGAGTTGAAGGATTATAAGAAGAAAAGAAAGTAAGTAGTAAAGATGTGAATAAATAGTACCTAATCGTAGTTACTGTACTAAATTCTCATCCTACCAATTTGAAAGCAGTGGAGATGAATGGGCTTCATACCCTTTCCACCCCCTAGGTGGAAATTCCAAGTATTTACCCCATAATGAAACTACTCATAACTCTATATACGTATAGTTAGTCCTGCACATAGCCACAAAACATAAAACCTCATTTTACATGACTATTCTGTCATCGCCAAGTTCAAAAAATGCTCATATACATTCCTAGAATGTTTTTTGGTTAAAATGGGATGGCATTTCAAAAATTGGATTATGTTTTACATTTTAAAAGTAAAAAAATATAAAATTACAGTTAATTTTAAGTCACTAGTTGATTTAAGGTGTCGATGACTTGCATTGATGCCGAGTAAAAGCTATTTGATCTTCTCGAAGATGCTGGTGTATAATAAAAGTTTGGATAGAAAACCGATGATTTGTGGATCATCATATACCTAAAAGTTCTATCAATTTGAAGATACTCTCAACGTGAAGGCCAAAACGTAGAACTCGTTGCATACATATATAAGAATTATGCGACTGTAAACCTAAAGTAGTAAAACAATTGAATAAAAAAATCAAGGACAAAAAAAGTTGATATCATTCAGATGAACCAATTTTCATTTTTTTATTAATTACTTCATTCTTTACTGTACCTACATTGATCACAATGCATTCAAATTGGATATAATCAATATACAGAAGGCGAGTTCATCGTAAAGGCACGATCTCTTCCAACTAACCTAAAATTTCAGTAAATATTTCATGAAGGTATTTCCTAAAATCACATCCAATTACAAAATATTACATGTATTATAAGTATTAAATTCTAGATTCCACGAAACACGTGTATGAATTATGAAAATATGTATGTAAATGAATAATGGGTTAAGAATAAGTTACGAAATTCGAACGGTGATTAATTAAGAATGTAGTGTGGGTGTGTTTTCGGTGGAACATTGAGAAAGTAATTTGGTAAGAAAGTTGTGAGGAATATTCTCCATTTCACGAAGCTTGCGGTAGTCAGAGTACTGAGAAGTGTTTGCGATAAGAAAACACAGGTACGATGGATTCGTATAACATGTGTCCAAATTAAAATCCGAATATTTCTCTCCTTTAAGAAAGATCAAAAACCGAATTGTCCATCATATTTCAATCAGCATTTCAATACTTATAGCAGCATTGGTGTCATTTTTTTTAAGACTGAACATATTATGTTCTTTATTTAATAAAATCTGGACAAAAACCTACCTTGAGTTTACACAGCTTAATGGCAAGCAAAATTTAAGAAACTAAACTGCCGACCTTGTGGCGCCAATATTTTATTTATTTATTTATTTAGTTAATAAAGTTATAAAAACAAAAATTCTTTCATAACTTAAAAATACTAAATAAACTAATATTATCTAATGAATAAATTATACATATATATCTATACAATGCAGTGGAAATGAGATCGTTGAGAAGGATGTGTGGTAAAAGTCTGAGAGATCGTGTGCGTAACAGTGATATACGAAAGGAATGTGGAATGAAAGTTGGTGTAATAACAAGGATGAATGTAAATAAGTTAAGATGGTTTGGGCACGTGGAAAGAATGAATGAGGACAGAATGACTAAGAAGATATATTTGGTTGAGAGGAATGGTACTTGGAGACGTGGACGTCCGAGGATTAAATGGCAAGATCATTAAAATCAAATCCTACAGGACGGTCACGTGTTGAGCACATTGAACAGGAGAGCATGCATGAGGAATTGTATGACAGTGACGGAAGCGAAAGATGTATGCAAAGATAGAAGGAAGTGGCGCTCGATCCTTTCTGCCTACCCCGCGAGGGAAGCGGCGTGATGGTATGTATGTATGTATGTACTATTTATACAATTCTGCAATATATACTACTTATACAATTCAATACTATATATCTTCTTATTTACAGTGAAAAAGAAGCCTCTTTTGCTACATAATCCATCCAAATTGAAACCAATTTTTTTCCAGAATTTCAATCTAACTAGCTTTGTATTTTTTTTCTAACATTTTAAAGAGAAACATTTCACATCAAGAGGGAGATCAAAGAATACCTGGATGACACGATCCAATAGAATCCTGCGGAGAAATGGTCTGGGTGAAGATGATATAAGAAACACAAGAATGTATAACCTCAGAACGAGAAGAGCCGACCCCAACAGCCTTCAGCGGCAATACGGTGGGACAGTGCCAGGAAGAAGAAGAAGATTTAAAAAAGGAAGATATTAAAACTTTTTTTTTCTAAAACATCACGACATTTCTCCAGAGTGGGGTTGTTAGCGAACTTACTGCATGTAATATTCTCGCACATATTGTCCTCTTTGTTATGCATATGGTCAAGGATGGTAACACCAAGTGATGTAGTACAATATTTTGCTTAGAAAATTAGAGATTCAGGGCTTCGGGTTTTGTCACGACTGAAAAAAAACTACCAGCCGTTCTCTGAGATTTGTTCTCAACATATAATATTTTACAAGATCCTCAGGAGAAAATAATAATTAAACCAAAAGTATGCCGGAGCCCCCTAATCACAATCACGAGAAGGGTGTTGAGAGCAGGTGAGTTCTGGTAATAAATTACTAATACCAAAGTGCTAAATTATGCCTACGTTTGCGGGATTTGTTGGAAAAGAAGACCTACAACCACCATCTTGTTATGAGTTAAAGATGAGGAAGAGCAGGTTAATAGTACTACAAGTAATAATCATTAAGTTTTTAACTAAGTTAATCGTTAATAAAGAAACAATAATGTTAACTTCAAAAATAGTAGTGTTTAATTTTTGAAGGTGTAGTTTTTAATTAAAATCACAAATGCAAAAATGACGGAAGCTAAAAACAACAAAAAAACTCTTTTAATGCTCAAATAGAAAAAAAAAACGGTTCAGATCATTGAATAATCGCAGGCAGACCCCATTCCTCAGCTTAAGTAATGAATGTGAATCAATGGATATATTACAGTTTAACTAATTTAACTTTAAAGTTAAGAATGAACAGGAGTGCATGTGTGAAGAATTGCATGGATATGATGGAAATAAAATACTATTGGAAGGACAGGTGGAAGTGGCTCTATTCTTTCTGTCTACCCCGCGAGGGAAGCGTCGTGATAGTATGCATATATGTATGTAGGCAGAGGAAAGCATGGATGTTTATTACATGTAGTTAATCAGTTCGTTACTTCACTAGTGGGTACCGCCGTGATAGTAGGAATGAATGATTAAATAAACGTAAGTCAACGTTGCAGTAAAAAATGAGACTAATTAAAGATAATCACAATTTTAACCAAAGTTAATTAACTCGTTATTTAATCCTAAATGCCTAGTTCATAATAATTATTCCAAACTAATATTTCTTTCGAAACTTAGAGTTTGAATAAATTAGAAAACTTTTTGGGGTTTCGTTGTTGATGGGTCTGGGTGGCTAGTAGCTATTTGGTTTACAGTATCGGTTAGTTGATAAGGCGGCATTCGGATGAGGAAGTTAAATGAGTAGATAGATAACAAAACTAACAAACAACAAACAGTAAGTCCATCGGTTAACAATAATATCTCAGTTAAAGGGAAGTGTCGTATTATACTCGCATATATAACGATGATGGATGACTTGTTTTGACATCGATTAATATAAGTTTAAAGTTTTAAATTTAACTGATGTGTAAAAGCGGTGTTAACCAATTTATTATCAGAAAATTGTTACTCAGGTTGTGTTTATTTCTGAAAGAAAGGGAACAGAGAAAAATGGGCAAATTAAATACCTAGTACAAAGATAAGACTTACGAAAACTTACAGAAAAGAGCAGATCTAAAACAGACTACTGACCATTTCAAAACACTTGTTTTATACATTTATCCAATACAATTACATACAAGATAAAAACGAATGGACTACGGAATTTTCATAAAGATTTTAATAACAAAATCCAGTTTCTTAGATTAACGAAACGAGAAATGTGACACTAATTTTAAAACACATACATACATAAGGTGATTGAGGTGGTCGGTGGCCTATTGGTTGAGCCTCGGACTTTCAGTCGAGAGATCTCGAGTTCGATTCCACCTGCTGTCGAGCTACTCCACCACCGTGACACAAGCATACTGCTTACTGTGAAGGTGCTTGGGTGTGAATTTGGCGTTTTTTTTCAAATAATGATTCATATCTATTCAATCAAAAATGAGATAATATTGCACGCTGCTACCAAGTATACGAACACATCTCCATAATACATATTATAATATGCATGCATGTACTTAATAAACATGAAACATATGAAACCTTACACACATTATTATTACAACTCCTTTATAAGTAAGTAATATTATTATACTTCCACCGTATCATCATTTCGCCTGGAGGCAAATTGTGAAGAAAATAATACTATCTAATAATACTTACATTACATATCTCAATAATTTTAGAGATACGTCACTTTGCGAGGGGGACGTGATCACGATAAAATTACAGTATTGTGTAGTAGGTGAAGTCGTGAAACTATGTAAAATTATATTTTGTATCAATATAAATGGCTTACTAACATACTTCAATAACAAAACGGACGTATTATAGACAATTTAAACAAAATAACAAGTCCTAAACTAAGATATGAATACTAAAGTAACGATGCACATAAACCTACAATGCACCACTCCAGTTCGTCGGTAGCCTGGAGGTAGAGTCTCGGCCTCGTGAACAAGTGGTCCGCGGTTCGATCCCAGGTGCCGGCAAACTCCCCTTTCACGACACAAGCTTTAAGCTTACTGTGAAAGGTGTATAAGGTTGTATTTGGGTTTATAACACAACCCAGATATATGTGTTTGGAATATTAACTTTTTTTTACAATTCAACAAGATTTGAGCACAACGCGCAGATTACAAAACTAATCAGACATCTCGATTGGAGAACCATATGTCCCTGACTGGTCGTATACATTTAAAATTAATAAAAAATGTGACAATATAGAATATGACATAAATGTTCGATGCATCCATTGCATTCCTTTTCTATAGAGATGGCTTAAAGCTAGCACATAGAAATTCAAGCAAACATGATAGTACGTAGGAATATGTGTATTTCTTCCGGCGCACTAGTAGGATATATCATTTAATACGTAGATACTTTATATATTCAAACGGTGCAAATCCGAAAGTGTCTAAGTACAGAAATATTAGAGAAACTATAATATTATCACTCGGGCGCTTTCAGAACGTAAGCCGAGAAATGATAATAAAGCATGACATCTATCGCATGCGGAAAGACGAGAATTTACCCCACGTTGGGCGCCACATTATGAAGTAGTTTTCTGTTATAAAAATACATCATCCCTCTCTCATATATTACTGGGAATCCTCGAGTGTCGTGTAAAAGGCAGTTTTAAGAATAAAGAAACAAAAAAAGCCTAATAATTTAATCTGTATTCTACCCTGATTGTTAAATTACTATCTTTACTTTCAAGGCATATCTAACTGGTGGAGAAGCCAGCAGACTAATTGCGTGTAATAAACATGCAGTTTATCCTTCAAATAATTGCGTAGAAAAAACGAGGTGCGAATAAAGTTTCATCTGAAATTCATCCAAATCGTAGCATTAAGATTTCGTAGTTTTCTGCATAAAGTAGAAACGCCGTATAACCCAGAAGCGAGGCTTTATAGGTAATACTATCAAAGAATTCCTTCTAGGAATAAGAGAAAAGTATGCACTCTGAACAAGTAATAATAAAAATCGCAAACTAGATCGACCCATGGGAAACGTTGCATGAGTATAGATAATCTATGTACAAATGAAGCTTTATATGTAAATGAAATAGAGAAAAGCTTACACTAGGTATTAGGATGGTGTTATGAGTGATAAAATGAAACGGATAAAAGGTTTTGGTTTTAATATATGGACTGAAAGATCACTGTTTATTCATCCACCAGATTTCTGACAGCTTAGCCGACCAATTTTCACAATAAATCATTCCTAATAAGACAATGTGTAAAGAGGTGACTTGTTGGGCACAGAAATGCTCTGAATATAGAAGGCATGATTCTATTCTGTGTTTCGATCGTATTAAGTTGCGATTGTAATGGATTAGATTTACTAAAATTACTCCATTAGTATTAAAGTGTAATGACGTTTCACATATTTTCTGATACAGATTAAAAATTAGGACATTTTACGTCTTAAATTTAAAGATAAAGTTTGCCACCCGTCTTGAATATCTTAATTTTACATTGGCACATATCTCGACATAAAAATGACATAAAAAATATTTATTATAAATTAGCTAAATTGGGTACATATATTTTCACTTTTAATACTGTTATGTACTATGTAGCGATGCATTTGATGTATGTAACAATTTTCATATTAGTCGGCAATTATACTCCTTGGCTCCTGCACGTACTTTTGTTTTTTTTTCACCCGTCCTCGTTTGGCCTTTCAACATGGCCATTCGAGCCGGACTTATTTTCTTTAAAATAAGTAATAATAATTGAACCAGTGAAAATATTAATAGTTAATCGAGTGCTAAATAATACAAAATTTGAAAATGTAATTCTAAAATAATTAATTAAAAAATAATAAGGCTGAAGGGATGGGGTATAATAAGTAAACCAAATAAATATTGAAGGCACTTCTTAAGAAAAAAACGACCCCAAGATATATGTTAATGTACTATCAATGCTTGAATATCTGTTGTATAACATATTTGATAAACAATCGATAGGGAATCTAGTGCCTTCTGTTTGAGTTTTCATAATATGCGTAATGCAAAGAAGTTGTGTTTTTACATTTTACTGGATTTTTACACCTGCGTGAGTGAAGATATGTTGGATGGGAAGATGAGGCGTCTGTTGAGTGATATTCCTAATAGAAGATGTTTATAGCATTTATTGATAATAAAGTGACATTATTCTGATATCCAATCGTCGAATTTGTATGCAATGTGAGCGTTGCATTATTTGTCAAAACATTATTATTTTAAGTCAAAATAGAATAGAATTATCATTCTCAGTTCATGCTAGGTAGTGAATTTTCAATTTGACAATTATTTTTTCAAGTCAGTCAAGATATAAAATTATTTCCGATACTTATTGAACCGTACAAGATAATGCACGACGTTTCGAAATCAAGTTAACAACAATTTATGTTTAAATAGATGTATTCATAATACCCATTATTGGGTGTGGCGGTTTAGGGGAAGTTGATGGAAAACTGAGTAAACATAAGTGGAATGTTAAGGCTGAGATAGATATGATAATTATTGTATTATTAATACAACATTGAGCAATGTTGTACTATAATCATTACATAGAAATATGGATAAAATGATAATTCTCGAGAACAAGAGTACGAAAACTCGATAAACTTCATCTGTTTTATTTACCCGTAGCAACGCTTAATTACTCAGGATTCTCTAAAAATTTTAACATATTATGAAGATAAACAATGTTTCTTTCAATTTAAAACATAATTATGTGTTCAGAATCCACAGTGTAAAATGCACGAAAACATGAGTTTGATCCAGCCACAAGAAAATGTGGCATCAGCAAATACTCAAGTATAAATGATATGGTTTTTTTAGTGAATCTATCATAACCAATACAAAGGTTGTAAAGTTACTAAATAATGTGAACGTATTTAAAACATTTTAAGCCCAGCTGAAAAAACTGTTTTTTTTTAGCGAAGAAATGAAAAATTAATCATCAACTCGAGAAATAAATAAATGTCAATTCGTAGCTTGTTGCCATAATAATAAGCATTATTGGTAGTACACAGTATTAATATTATTATTTGAGGTGGCAAGTTTGTGGATAATGGTGGTATATGTACTTACACGGAGACAAAATTTGCTATTTGGCATAAGGAGATAAATTAATACGTTGATGTACTACTTGATGGTACTAGGCGAGAAATAATAACTACCTGAACATACATATTAATAAACAAACATGGTATAAAATAATATATTGATATTGTTGATATATTTATTTTTTCCTCACAAATGTTAAAACTTGAACCTAAAATAAGTCTCCCACAGTTTTTTTGTAAATTTTTAGGTATCGTGCAAAAATCTGGTATTCTTAATATAGCATGTTTTAATGCATATAATGGTTGGTTACATGAAATCAACTTAGGGACGGTTCCACTTTTTATCACTTTTCACAAATTTTACAAATTTGTGTGTCATATTTTCTCGTTTACATAATTATATATTACACTAGCTACATCTATAGCATCACGGCATGCCCCACAAGTGAAGTAGCTAGCAAATTAGCCACATGATTGTAATAAACATGCAAACTGTCCACTCCGTGACAAGAACAAAATTGAGACATTCAGGATGGATGGCAAAGCCATACCTGAATTCAAAATGTATTTATTTTTCGAACACCCGTCTTTTACAGGACACTCGAAAACTTACGGTAAATATATTTGACACTATAATATTAAACATTCACATCTTTGATGAATGCCACTCATTCTGAATCCTATTTTTATGATAGGCACGAACAGGAAGATGTTATATATGTAGTTGTCTTTTAGAAAAATTCGTATACCAAAAAACACTTCTGTTCTTGCACTTCTTTCTCGATTAATCACAAATTTTTATTTTTCATATGGAATGTCCCCAGCACGTGTCTAACAATTGTCAGATTCTAAAAATTCAAATAAGTGTTTTTAGTGGTTGTTGTAACGACAAGGTCACAGTTTCAATAAAATAGAAGGTCAGAATAAACATATATGAAGTAAGAGTTACTCCAAAACGGAATTTCTCCCAAATGACATGGATGGCGGTCAACATTTGAATATTAAGGAAATGGCAATAAAGTTTACAATCCAACCGCCAATGGCCCACGTCCAGAAGTTTTGACACATTTATAACTTGAATTACAATAATAAAATACTTGAATTAGTGTTGGGAACAGTCGATTCATTAAATTGATCTGTTCGTATGAGAACTGAAATTATTCAATTCAGTTCTCATACGAACATAAAAGATGGTTTGCAAAAATTGAGTGTTTGTAAGTGAACTGAATTATTGTCAAGAAAATAAAATGCTCAAGATACCTGAATTATTTGACATAATAAAACACAGAAAATCTTTATTTAATTTTCAATTATTAAACACGATGTAGAAATATTTGTGCTATTGAATTACTTAATTATAAGAAAAAAAAATCCTATCTGTAAAAAAAAAATCTGTTTAAACAAATCACGCACGTAGAAAATGATATTACGTCATCAAATCATGATAATTTTAAATACGACTAAAATATTAATACACTTATGCGACACAGTATTAAACACAAATGGTTATAAATATAATAAAACTGGAATAGGATTCGAACAAAGATCCTTAAGTTTTAAATTATATGGCAGTACAAACGTTCTTATAACAATTATTTCAATGTTTGAAAAGTTCTCAGCCCATCTCTAGACAACTCCATACATTCATAGAGTAACCGCATACTCGTGACGTTTTAATAAGCGAGACAAGTCACAAATTAACCCGACACTAACGATGCTAATGGCTCTCTTAACCGCAACCTATCTTGGGGTAGTACAGCACTATTCCACTACCAAATTTATGTTTGGTCATGATGAATGGAAGTCGCATTAAGCGATAGTAAAAGTACAAAACATGTAAGACGAATGAACTAGAAATACTTAATTTAAGGCTTCTTCGAATATTTAACCATCAAAATCTGGGTAGAAGATGAATGATAAAAGTTTAATTGTAAAATTACCACACACTATCTTAAACAGTTCAATAAATGAGGTTGACAATACTTTAATAAAACGATAAAACAGAAATCTTCCTCAAAATATCATTCCTTGACATATTCCTTTAAGAAAAGATTTCGTACTCCCATATTTTTAAAGTTTTCAAATGCCCTGTAGAAGACGTGATGATATTCGTAAAATATAACTTTTAAGAAAATAAGCATCTTCAATTCAGCATGAGACATGCCACACACCTTCAAAGTCTTAGTTTATGTGGCAAGGAGAGAATGATCTCTTGGTCTCTTATGAACTCTTCTTACACGCAGTTAGTCTATTAGCAACATCGCTTGAGGGAGTTAAGTTTTTTAGTAGATGAGAAAGACTTTGAATACTGGTAAGATTGGATGATAACAGTTGTGACTACAGTAAACTGGACTGAAATTTTGTCAGAAAACCTGTAGAGTTTAATCCAGTTCTAGAAAGAAAAAAAATACTGAAGTGAAGTTCAGAATTGAGGCAGCCCGTGCTGCATTTGATAAAATGAGAGTGCTCTTCTGCAACGACAATCTTAATCTGAAACTTCGACGGAGACTCGCAAAGTCCTATGTATGGTCTGTATTGCTGTACAGTTCTGAAACCTGGATCCTAAAAATGAATACGATGAATCGCTTGGAGGCATTTGAAATGTGGCTTCATAGAAGTATGCTTCGTATTCATTGCACAGATAGGGTCACAAATGTAGAGGTGTTAAGAAGAGCTGGAATGGACAGAGAACTCCTGTTGGATGTCAAAGTGCGTAAGATCTCATATCTGGGTCATATAATGCGTGGAGAAAAGCAAATATATTGAATCAATTACCAGAGGAAATTCTGTTAAGTAATACAGTCGAAATTGTTAAGAAACATTATTATGTTCTAACAACAAAAACAAGTTCCTTAAACACTTAACAACAGAGTTTCTACGAGTATTTATCTGCCTCGAAAACATTATGACAACAATCATAATTATTAATGTAATATTCCAGGCTTCCTACCATCCCAACTTTGTCGTCTGGGCGTTACAAAGCACCCTCTTCGCTCTCCTCCCTTATTTCGTGTGCTTATCTTATTTTGATAAACATCCGTCCGGTTTTATTAAGTTTAAATAACAATTGTTTCGCCACTGTAGACAACCCGAACTGAGTACAATTAATTCTGCAATGACAGTAAGAACACTTTACTTGAAGATACCTATTTGATATAAAATTATTCTAGATAAGTACCTTTAAGAAACTAATCGAAGAGTAAGAACTTTTTTGTAAACTGATTTATGAGGGACATCCATCAATCAAATTTAAAATATTGTTTTATGATAGAATGCGAGTGTTATATGAGAAGAATGTGGAGTGAAAATTGGTGTAATGACCATATGGAATATAAATCATGGTGAATAGTAAAGGTAGTTACCAAGATATTTCCGAGATGAGCTATCCGAGAAAAAAATGATGATTTTATGCAGATCAAATGTTGGAAGACTAACAAGTACGAAACAAATTGATTAGGAAAGCATGCTTGATGAGTTGGATGAATATTACGGAAACGACAAAGGTTTGCAAGGATAATTGAAAAACAAAAGTGTTGCTAGATACATTCTGCTGAAAGGATGACGAAGAGGATATATCTGATTAAAAGAGTGTGTGAAAAAGCGCGAACAACGTGTCTTAATGGCGGCGTACAGACAGCTGGAAGCGAACGTCAATCATCAAGCATCAAGCAAAAATCTTAAATCTTTCGACGACAATTCGGAGCATTCTCCGACGAAATATTCGAATGAATGCCTTCGTTACGTCTCATGGACGGGTAACGAAGGCATTCATTCGAATATTTCTTCGAAGAATGCTCCGAATTGTCGCTGAAAGATTTCAGATTTTTGCTTGATGCTTGATCATTGACATTCGCGTCCAGCTGTCTGTACGCCACCAATCACAAGGATCAAATAATCAAGGACGCCCGCGTGTATGTATGAGAAATTGTATGAATGAAGATCGAAAGAAGTATATAAGAAGATACATACTTTTTGGTATTACCGAAACAGAAATGTTGAGCGAATGCACAATGAAAGAACGACGAAGAGGTAGTATATATCTGAAAGAGGGGGTGTGAGGAAGCGCGATCGTCCGAGAATAACATGGCTTGATTATGTGGATCAAATTCTCAAGGACGGCCGCGTGTTGAGTAAGAGAAATCGGCGTGCATGTATGAGAAACTGGATGAATGTAGAGGAAGCGAAATTAGTATTTAAGGACAGAACTATATGGTGTTCCGTTCTCTCTGCCCACCTGGGATACGGCGCGAGGGTATAGGTAAAAAGATATACAGATATAAGCTTTCTGCATATACTGAAAAAGAAGCAGCCACCTTGATAGTATGTACGTATAGAATTTTCATTATCACGAAATTTAATATGTCCTCACGTAGGTGTCGAAATAAAACTTTATAATTTGAACTGAAGCATCCACTTTTAACATCACTCAACGTTTTTCCAGGAAGCGTTAGAAAGCTACAAACAAATAGAAATAATAATAATAATAATAAAAGTGATCATAATTCACGGCGCTGAATGTCCTTTAATGTTTCAAGTATCCTCTGAATAATACTAATGCCATGTGAAATGTCATTAAGGTTCTGTATATCTCGGAACACTTATCTAAGCTTTTATTGCCACACTCGATACTGTGAGGAGCTTTTAGAGTACATAAGAATCAGATACAAGAAATACCGTTTTTTCGCTATGTTCCCGGAGACCCTCATAATATTTAATAGTGATAAAAATGATTTTAAAAAACACCATACTAATAACAATGCCATAAACGTATAAAAAGTTACGGGAAGAGTGATCCATTTAGACAGAATAACAAATGGAGGAGATACATTTTCATTTTTTATCCCGTTAGAGGAGAGCGTTAAAGAGTAAGAAGATAAAGAAATAATAATCTTCTCAGAGTTCTAAGAGGAATAACATCTTACCCTTACAGCAAATGCAATAAATGAATATCAAAATTAAAGTAACATAATAATACATTTGGGTATTATTATGTTACTTTAACAACAAAACCAAGATATTTATTTTAAAAAAATTATATACTTTATTGCACAACATAGAAGAAAAGCAATTACAGAATTATCAAATAATGTGATACAAATAGATGACATTGTGCAATGGGCGAGTTAATTCTTCCAAGTAAACATATGCAAAAACATTAACATATTCTAGAATAGAAAATCAGCAGCTTCTTACACCATAAGCGAAAACAGAAAAAAAAACATTACAGTAGGTACATGACCTCTTGAGGGTGCAAATTGAAAGCATTGATATTCAGGACGGAGACAGCGAAATGCTTAATTAAATTAAAAAATATATATGTATGAAAAAAGGAAAGAAGCAGGGAGGAGTTATTTCGAGAATTTATTCATTAAAAATCATTTGTCATCATCATATAAAACATTATAATATACTTACTAGAACTACTCTAAATGGTGCATTCGTAAAGTGATGAAGAAGTAAGAGGTTCTCCGAATCTAACCAAGTTTTGTAGGCAGAATTAAATTAAATTTTATTAGCGTTCAAAATGCTTGTTAATGACGCTCATGCGTCAAAAACCGGTCGTGAACCTATTTCCCTTAATTATTGACTATGAAATATAGCAGAAAACTCGTCAGTAAATCAAGAATAAAATTAATTTATAATATTACAATTTACCTGATCGTTCATTTCAATCAATAAATAGGTGGACTATTGGTTAGCAAACTCAAATTGAAAGCGAAGGACGGAGTGCACAGAATGTCTTTGCTAGTTTTTAGGAATTAAACTGATGTGAATAATTCACCCAAAATGGTTTAAATCCAAAAATGATTAACATCCACACTTTTAAACAGGTGAAATCTAGTTTCCGGTACTCGATTGTGTCAAAAAATCTTTTAATTTTTATTGTAATTAAATTCGTAGTACTATTTCATAGTCGCGTTTTTCTGTTTAACGATTTTAAACCTGCCTTTCTCAAGGCGCCTACTACACGCACAAGTATCACCACAGTTTTGCTTGCGCAAGCCGACTTGTACACGGAACACCGTGCGTGTAGTTGGTAAAACTGTACCCCGCGCAAACCCTGCAGCGCGGCTTGCGGACTTTTCGACTTGCTTGAAATTTTACTTGCGCAAGCCAGGCATGCGCGTACTTACCTGCACGAGTGGTTGGGTGTTCAGTGTTCATGCCGCGCTTTCTTTTATCGTTTCGACACCAACAGTTTGAAGCAGAATTACCATAGGTCTCGCTTCACGTTTGCGGGTAGAATGAGGCTTGCGCGTACTTAACTGTATCGTGTGGTAGCTACGTCTGTGTTCCGTGTTTTCGTGCGAGAAGCTTGCGCAAACAGAACTGTGGTGATACTCGTGCGTGTAGTAAGGCCTTAAATGTTATTAAAAACTTCTAGCTAATAAATCCTTCATCTATAACAACTACTACCAAATATTATTATGTAACATTATGGTTACTCCATTTTCGAACAATGCCGAATCCTTCAATAAGACAATCAGGATATATGATCTACAACATGCAGGATACTGCAAAACTTACAGAAAAGCGTGCAAGAGCTTTATTTTATTTCAAGATTCCATGGAGAAAGTGGAGCGACATTTAAATTTCTACAATTAAAATAAAATAAGAAATCAGTCTCAATGAATAATGATCTGCTTTTGGTATGTAATTACTAGAAAGATTTCAATTACAGTCCCATTAGATATTGGAGAGGCCATCGTGATAATATATTCACACAATGTTAATTAGATTTTTTACACAATACGTACATAGCTTTGTAGACTTGGTGATAGGAAAATAAGGGGAGGCTGTAACAGTATCCAAAAAAATACATTTTTGATATTGACACTTCTAATGGCCGAGACGTTTTGGGGGATGGTGTCTGAGAATGTATTAAATAAATTTAAGAAGTATTTGAATTCGTTCATATGTTTATTTATGTGTTGGCGACACATTCATCAGGGAAGAAACAATAAAGGAAGGCAATTCCTTCTATAAAATCATACATCTTTATGATTTCTGAATGCGCCTTTTTGATAATAATATTATACTATACCATCGCGGCATATCCCACAAGGGCTGGGGTAGCCAGCAGACTGGATGCATGCAATAAACATGCAAGCTGATTTCTCCGTGACAACACAAATTATGACATTCAGGATGGATGGCAAGCTTAAATTCAGCGCCGTATATAAAAGAAATTTGTTAATTTTATTGTATAAATGTATAGATTATACTCATTTGTCTAAAATAAGACAAACAGAATAGTTGGAAAACCTAGCTGCAAAGAAGATGGTTAAATCGTTTACGCGATTTTAACAAAGTCTTTTTAACTTTTGCAGTAGAATACTGGAAAAATCAGAGAACAATGCCTAGGGATTGCATTGCAAACTTTGTTAACCCAAGTTTGAATCTTCGTTTAATGAATAAATGGATGTTACTCTCATTGTTTAGCTGGGTTTGAAAACTAGTGAATAAAAAATAAATTGTAAATAAGGGCACGACAAGGGAGCGTCAACAAGACGTGGCCAATTAATATCTCGGAAAAGAGAAATGGAAAGTTAAAATCTATCATATATTTAATTTATATAATATAGGATGTTGCTCCTTCAATAGAAATTGCTTTACCAGAAAGCTGGAGATGTCTTTCGATTGACCTATATGGCCGAAAGACGTATATTTATTTAAACTATAATAGAACGAAACGCTCGTTTCAATTTATTCAATTGTTGAAGATACATATTAAAGTAAAAACGAGCTAATGAATTTAAACTGACTGTTTTCGATAAGTTCCGCTCTCATTGTCAGGCGAATGTAAAATGCGTGTTCATTATAAAGATTTTTTCAATTTAGTGTACTATCATAAACTTCTCCCAAGAATCGTTGGTAGACAAATCGAACTTAATGTATTAATTAACGTATATTTTCAATACAAATTTTACCTTACACAATAATTTAACGTAAGCTTAATAATATTATACGTACAGCCTTATATTGCTATTTTGCTGAGTCTAGAGCCCTCTCTATCACACAGTACACACACAGGCAGTGAAACCTAATCAAATCAAGCGTGATATACCACGCCCATATTGAAGATTTAGAATATATCTATCATATATAATTATAAAATATGTAAGTTCATAGAACTCATTTACAATGTACAGAGCTATAGTAAAATGAACAGAACATTGTAGTACGTGTCTCGACTGCCTTTAATGTTGTATGAAGTATTATGGTTTAGTTTATCATAATAATAATAAAGACGGTATTAAAATTATTGATAATCTTTACATAAACACGTGTATAAGTTTTTTTAGTTTCACAAAATTGGGTGTATTTAGGCAATGTTAAAGAACATAAGGTTTCTTCTTCTTCTTTGTTGTCGGTCCCTAAGTGCTGAGGATCGTGACTTATCATTTGTATAGGTGTGGACAAAATGTTTCCAGCAACTTCGATCCTCCGCTCTTCGTAGCACCTCATGCAAGGTCCCCCCCGTTGCCCCCTTCACCTGCTCACTCCATCTCATTGGTGCGCGCCCCTAGCTCTATTGAGGTTTACTAGATTCTAATGCTTCTATAATAATTTATTTTTCTATTCTTTCCTTTATTAAGTGAATTATGCCTCACTTAGGATACTCCTGATAAATGACGCATAAAAAATATTTATAAAACTTTTATAACATGGCATTTTCTTCATAGTGAACTAACTACTCATAAATAACATACGTGCTATAACATAAAAAAGAAAATCGAGATCTTTAATATCCCTAAGACTTTACGAATGTTAACACTTCACAGATTGTAGTACATGCAATTTTTTTTCTTCTGTGTACAAACTTACAAAAAAAAGGTAATTTTTCATAAACTACTGCGAAAACATATTCTACACAATTCGCAATGGTTGATTTTATCGCTGTATTTATTCCAACTAACCCATGTATATGTATCTGAAAATGGAAGAATGCATAATTTTCGTTCATGTTCTCCGTTATTTAGTACGAAAGCATTACATGTTCATACATTGCGTGACCACGAACACATCAAAAATATTTTCGTCCCTAATTTATGATTCGTATGATCTCCTCTCACAGAAATTGCAGGGAGTACAGCTATAAATATGAACCATACCTGTTTTTAAGATTTATTTATAAATGCACTGCATAAATTCTCAAAATTGAACAGAAAAACAAGATATAAATATCCTTTTTCATCTACCAATATTATTACTCAACTGTGAAAAACACAACGCTGTTTAAAGAGTTGTCTTGTTATTAATATAACTATTAAACAATTTAAGATTGATGGACACTTCAGAGGGTATTTTATCATTGTAAAATGTTTTAAATCTAAAAAACTTGATCAAATAATATTTTTTTTATTGTGATCCAACTTGACCCGGCTCGAAGGACCAAATTATTATATTGATCCGGCTCATAGGACCAAATTGTCATTAAAATCCTGCTCAGAGGATCAAATTGTTTTCATGATCTTGCTTGGAGGACCAAATAGTAATACAATCCGGTTCGAAGGATCAATACTTCACAACACGAGACGCAAAAGGAGAGAGTGATTAGTGGTGCCGAGTTGATGATATTAATTTTATTAATTATCAGTTTGGACCATTGTAATTAATATCGTTACGTTGTTGATGATGTTGGTACTGCTGCTCTCATTGTGTGTTGTTATTGCTACAGATCGCGTGATGCAGACGCAAAATGAAATATGATCAAAAGTTTAATGCGTTACGAACAAAAGATGAAAATATGAATCATTCCAAATAAGTAATGCAAAATAATCAGTAATATCGTCATATAGTATCCAATACTTTTAATCTGGAGATTCAATCTTCTAATTCTTTCATTAGACAATAGCAATTTAAGGACAAGTGGAGCGTATGGATAATGAAAGGATAAGGAAAGAATTATCTATCTGAAAGAGGGATGGGAGAAAACACGGACGTCCGAGAAAGTAAAAGAAATCGGCGACGGCGTATGAGAAATTGTATGAATGTAGAGGAAGCAAAAGAAGTATGTTAAGATAATAATAATAATCTGGACCATTTATTGAGCGCCGTTTTGTGGTACAAACCACCGCAAGGGCGCATTTTCAGTTTTTTTTAAATTTATTTATTGTTATTTATTAAGTTATAGCATGTTTTATGAATTTAATTTAACTGTTAAAAATTTTTTATGCATTTCTAATTGTCACAAATTTGAAATATGAAGCAAGCAAATATGAGTTCCAATGTAGGTATTATTATTTGTCACAAATTTTATCCACTAAAACATTTGTTTTTAAATTTGTAATTTTTAATTAGTTTGAAAGTAATTTAACACTTAAAAAACAATTATCTTTATAAAACTATTGAAACCAAAAACACTGTATAAAATTTTTGTTATTTTGAATCATTATTAGATAATATTTAAATTTTTAAAAATGAGACGTCAGAGGTTTCAGGCAGCCACTACGGGCGCCATCCACCGAATATCTATATGGCGTTCCAGCATCTCTGACGACCCCGCTTGGGATAAGGCTTGAGAATATAGATAGTAATTTTATTCTAACGATCTTGTTGTAGATGGCATATATATAAATAGGAACTATTAAGGACAAAAAAAAATGGAAAACTACATTTATAAAGGCCTAAATCATAGTTTAAAATTGTTTTTTTTTTGTGTGCACATAGAGTACTCCAGATAATTAAAACATTAATTGAAGTGAAGAATCTAAGCGACATTTTTCAGCAATTTGTTGCATTAAAAATTAAAAGTAATTTAATACGAAAAAACAATCTCGAAAGAATTCAATCGAATCAAAATTTTATTTACTAAACGTCTATATGAACAAAAAATCAGATATTGAAGAAATTGCCTGCAACGCAGTGTACCGTGCTGATAAATATGAAATACAGACCCGCTGTGTACAGACTACAACAGAAGGGACACGGACCCGGTAATAAATACACCTGATGATATATTATAGTTCGGCGTGTCAATAAGATATTACGGAGAGTACATTTTTACTAAAACACACTACACTACTAGTGCGATACAGGGGTTTGTAATGCGCGGTTCGAGCTATAAACTAATACTGCTAATAATATTATATTGACCCAAATTACAGAATTACGTGTTCAAAAATCAAACTAAATCAATTAAAATAGTAATTTGTTAAAACAAGTTCATCTAGCCACTTTTATGGTACGTTCATCAGTGTTTTAAAATCACGGTAACTTATTTATTCATAGACAATTGTTAACTGCCTAATGATAACATTTTAGACATTCAATTAACATTAAAATGCGCTATTTTGCGAAAACCACCACATGACACATAAAAGTAAGTGAAATTAGCATTTATTTATAACACATATGATTTAATAAAAATTTATAACAAATTACGTTTAACTAGACTCAACATATACCTACAGAAAAAAAAGATTTACATAAAAGTATAATTCTTCAAGTTATTAAGGTAAAATTCTATTCAAATCCTGAAAGTCCATCCAAAGATAAAATGTACAGTCAGAAGGACGGTCGCATTGAAAATAATTTTCTGTAAAATACAGTGTCCTACATAGCAATATACCTACTTTGTGGGATGTGTGTTTTGTACCATCATGACCATCGCTTCGGTACTAATGTATTTAAAACAGGTGTGATGGTGTTACTAGGATGAAAAATTTGTATTAAAAATAAATTATGCTGGAATTTTACCTAGAAAATATCTCTTTTACATCACAATATATGTAGATTATGAGTAGATTATGACTAAACCACGTTCATTTGGTTCGAACAAATAAAGCAAATTTATGAGTGGTAAAAGAAACTTCAATGCATTTGAAAGGAAGAAAAAAATACCTAGAGGTCCAAAAAATATACGTGGATGTACTATGTAAACTGAATTCACAACGACACAAGTGTTGAATAAAGAAAATATCATATTTGCAGGAAGTATATGTATGTGGAGATGTGAAATATTTTTCTAATGTTTTGTTCATACCAACTAAACTAAAGATGTAGTAAGAGCAGTAAGATATTAAAAAAAAAATTAAAACATAATCCTGACAAAAGTCTAAAACTCCATGATAACTGCTACTACTACTATTATTTCATCACGACATACTTCAAAAGTGAGGTAACCAGCAGACCAATCACATTCAATAAAAGTGAAAGCTGACTTCTCCGTACCAACAAACAATTAAGACATTCACGATGGGTGGCAAATTTCATTGCTGAATTTGAGATATAGAATATTAAAATGTCTTTTTTTTCGAATATCGGCCTTTTACAGGACACTTGATAACTTACAGGAGATAAATTCTTTGCCAGGTGCTCCACGGAAAAATGATAACATCCATCCATGAAAGCAAAATCAGAATTCTACAAAACTCTCAAAAACGATCCGATTCAATTTCAAAATAAAGCCAAAAACGAACAAAAAATAATACGGAAGTGGATAACTAAAAAAATAATATCTGATTCAGTAAATAATGCATAATATGAAATCACCCGCTTTCAGCTGAAAGGTAAATGAAAAAAAGTAAAATGCGAGGGACCATGATGATATACAATTTTCACAGGTTGTAGATATAGATAATAATAACACTGACAGAACCAGAGCGTGGAAACCAAAATATTCATACGTTTCGCCAAAACGACTAATTTGCATAATACAGAAATGAAAATGGTTGGTTGTACCATTTAAATAATAATATGTATTTCAATACATAATATAGATAGCATTATGTGATGTATTTTTACTATAATAATATGCATCAAGCTCTACATATATTACAACATGTATCAGGACTTACGGTGTTGAATATAATTTTTTTAGTTCAGTTATTCTGTTACAACAATTTTTGACGTTTGCATTGATTTTCGTTTATAATAATATATTTTACAGAAAAATCATGTAACAAGTGTTGGTAAAATATCTCGTAAAAATCACTTCAGTTTCAAACACTTACACTTCAGCAATAAAGAGGTACTATTTTTGTATTTTATTACTGCTTATTTTGTAGAACCTAATAATTTAAAAAAGGATTTGAAAAAGACATAACATGTCGAAACCTGGCCATTGAATAAAAGTACATAGTAAAACTCTAAAAAGTATTTTGTTTTTATTTAAAATGGCCTTTTTATAGTATAGAAAAGATGATTGTATTATCTAAAACTTGCATATACCTGTTATTCGTATTGCTTTGAAGTTCGAATTATCGTAAGCACAAAACCATTGTAGGCAATAACTATAAGCAAGACAAGGGTTTAGAAGATATTGCAATCCGGCGATTAACTCGCCCTCTGTGCATTGAATTGTACAACTGATAATTTGAAATTATTGATGCTATCACCAATGTTCAGTAAAAAATGAAAAAAAAAGTAGCATGAATTGATTTTCTCTCTCTAAATATTCCTGTCGGGAAATCGGGCAAGAAAAAGCTCAAGTCAGAATAACGTCTTTGTGACAATCGAGACACTTCTTATTTATTCTATTTTATTCATCACAGTATATTGAATATGATATAAATCAATATAAAATTATCAGTCATAAAACTCAATGAACAAAGGGCGAATTTGAGGCTTGCGATATCTTCCAACTAATCCAGCATTTCTAACGACAAACCAAACTATTTCAAGTCTCATAGTCATTGTGAATTGTGAAAGTCCAGAATTATTAATATTTTGAACGTTCACATTTCTATTTTGAAGAAAACTCTGCGTCTGTCCCATATTGCTAAATACAAGAGAATTTGGCGCTTAGTAGAGCCAGTAAAAGTTAGAGGAAATCAGAAAGATAAATTTTCCATATTGTCACATTTATGGGATTTTTTTTTATTCCGAACCATTATAACGAGCTACCATCATTATAAGTAAAGCTGTGATGGCTTTAAAAAAGAAATGAAGAAATTTTCATTGAGGATATAAAGGAAATTAATGAAAATAATTGAAAAGATTAAGAAAATGTCTACATTAAAAACTGTGGAATCATGAAATAGAACGATAATTTCGTAATTTCTTAAAAACACTTCATTTAACAAGTGGCAGTGTTTTACCGAGTAACTATTTCTGTCATGTTCTGAGAATGCAAAAAGACCACTGTTTTTCCATCTACAAGGGTTTCGACGTCCCGGGAGTCCCTCTTTCACAATACACCGTTCTTATAACAACGATATCAGAGCGCTGGTAATGTCGTGGAGTGAGGTGACGCAATCGGCGTAGAGTCGCTCTGAATGGAAGAAGCTGGTTTCTGCCGTGTTTCCAAGAGGAGCGTTGAGGGCGATGATGATGATGAACTATTTCTACCAATTAATCTATTTTTCAAATTATTTATAATACAAAAGCGTAATTCATGAATAAATCAAGATCGTCGGATTTTAGATTTAGAACTATCAATCTAAAGATCCAGTGTGTGATTTTCACTCACAACGTATGTACACTAAATCACTACCTATAAGACAAGTATTTTAGAAGGCATTAACCTTAATATTAATTTTAAGATCAATCAAAATGTCTAAATACATTTACTATAGTAGCATATCGCATAAGTGGATTAACCAGGAAATACATACATACCTACATTGCAGGCAATAAAAAAGCAAGAAAACATAATTGCAATTTTAATATAGAAATAATATGTATGTATTTGCTTCATAGAATCGGTGAAAGATTGTATTAAAGACATCACGTGAAAATAGCCAAAGTTGGAATAGTAATATTTTTTGAAAATGTTTGTTGGAATTTTCATTCAACTAATTCCATTTCTATGGATTATACCATTACTACCGTCGAACGTAAAAACTTTTCGTTTGATTTATAGAAATTGCTTTGTGATTCATGATTCGAAAATCAAAAATACGGTCAATTTGAAATTCGAACTTATTCTTTTTGTTTGACGACAGTTTGAACTAACATTTGCGCGTTGTGAAAATTGCATTACTTTTACGAAATGATAGTAAAATAATTTAATGTCAACCATATTATTTTTCGTGTTTCTGTCACGAAGATTATTCCAGACAGCCTGGAAGATCCTTTTTCAAATAAATCGTACATATGACAGTAACATCATATTTTTATTGAGGAATCTTGTGGGAAGAATTCTTAAACTCAATTGCCGCAGAATCGTTCTGCACTTGTTCTAGAGAGGAGTATACCAACAATTAGCTACAACATTGATTAAGATCGCGTCGTTTTGTAATTTACTATCATAAGGGATCCTGAACAGCTTAAGAGGCAATCTGAAAAACTGATTGTTTCATCGGTACCAATAAAAAATTTAATGACTAGTTAAATGCTAATAAACTAGTACACTGATTAAAATGACATTGTCGAAATCGTTACAAATCGCATTTAAGGTCAAAGCATGTGATAAACCGGTGTGGCGCGGAGGTCAACGCACTTGCCTTTGAGTCACGAGGTCCCGGGTTCGATTCCCGGCCAGGGCTAAATGAAGAATGACCCTTTTCAGATTGTCCTGGGTCTGGGTGTTACATGTATATGTGTTTAGTGCATTGTATATGTGTATCGCCATGTTAGTACCCATAATACAAGATTCATATCTTAGTTTGGGACTAGCTCGGTCTGTGTGAATTGTCTATATGTGTTATGTTATGTTATGTTAAACTTCAGTAATCAAATGAGGCAAAAGCTTCGTATTAAATTCAATTAAAGAACTTGGAATCGAACCCGATAACTCAAGACGTGCTCACATTGTATTATTTTTCTAACAAAAAAATGTCTACTTCTATCTATAACATCACGGCATATACTACACGTAGGGTAGCCAGCAGATCAGCTGCAAGAAATATACATGCAAGCTGTCCTTTCCGAGCCATCAGGATGGGTGGAAAATCTTATCGCTGAATTTTAAATGTAAAATGTCCTAATTTTTTCGAAAACCTGCCATTTACAGGACACTCGAAAACTTAAATAAATGATTGGAAGACCAATTCTTTTCAGGGTGCTCCACGGGTAAAAAAGAACAAAAATCATATTTTACTAGATTCATTGCAAATATTCTTTCTTTCCTAAAATTAAGCAAACATCAACAAGACACTAAAATTCAATCACAAAACAAAGAAACACAAATGTCTGTTCGTCGAGATAAGTCAATATTTTGACCTAAAATGACAAATCACAATAAATTGAATAAACTGATAACAATAATTTGATCGTCAATCTTATAATATAGAATGATGGTAATATTGTCTTCAATAAATCATCCTAAAGTAAAGAACAGATGAAGTCTCTACCTATCTATCTCTCTCTGTGTGATAAACACAAGAATAAATTGATCTATAATAGTACATCTCCTTCAATATCACCATTCATTGCATTGTGTTATGTGTATTGTTGTATGTGTATAGCTGAGACGAGTGGCGACTATCGAGATATTGATGGGAAGTGTACAGATACATTCATATAAGTGATGGAAATGAACATTGAACGTAGTAAGGTGTGATTCTTAAATGGACCATTGCGGTGGCATTTTTCCACAAAACATAGTGTCAATATAATTTATTTATTTGATTCTTCACTGTATATTGGTCATATTATTTCAAATCAATACAAAGTATCTTGAAAATATCAGTTATTTAATGTAGAGAGGGCGAGTTTATCGCTATAATGCGATGTCTTCCAACTAACCCGGTATAATTTTTCATGTTTCACTGTCCTTATCATATTGTCTGGTTATCGGGATCTCTGTGCAGTTGTTGATGCTGCCACAAACTTTCGGCGAGCGTGCTGTCGCCATCTTCAAGAGCTTGAAGTCTGGAATTCAGTGAGCAAGGATGGCAGAACGATTTCCTAGTGACATAATACTAAACAATTGTTTTTAGAGTACCTATGCATAGTTAGTTATGATTTTCTTACTAGATTTATTTAGGTTCAATAACGCCATTAGTACACATGTGTTTTGTAATAAAATGTTAAATTGATTTTTATTTTACTTATATTGGCACTGAGAAGATGATTTGCATGTTTATTAGATGCAGTAAGTCTGCTGACTGCGCCACTTGTGGGAAATGCTGTGACGGTATGAATGAATGACTATTATATTATTATTGTTCTTGCGCAAGTATGTACAACAAATAATAAAATATTATTGAATAAAATTAATGTGGATAAACAAATTGAGTCACAGACTTCCAAACTTAAGGTACCTTCTACCTTCACTACACGAGTTTTTTTTATGTAAGGTGTATTTTTATATTCATCACAAACCTACATACATACATACATACCACCTTCCTGTAGGATTTGATTTAAATGATCACAAACCAATGTATTTAAAAATAAATTACAAAAAACAACCATAAATTTGAGTACAACTATTAGTTTTGTCAAAAAAGTGAACAAGTATTACACCTTTAACACTGTATCTAATCCAATATAATTCATAATACTGAGTACCTACTTAATCAGAAATTTACACAAAAACATTTTTATCAATACGATGAATTTATCAATACATTTGAGGTGATATTAGAAGCTGGAGTCCACAACGTGCACAATACTATGCTAGTAGACAGAACTGAATGTCGTGGGGACAATAGTCTCTCCTCAGATTCACTTCATCAAGTGTTTAGTGGGGTGAATCGATGGAGATACTCGGTACTATGTAATATGTATATATAAACACTTAACAACCTATTGTGAACGCCGATTCATAGAATAGACTATAATAATTAGTATGGGACTCAAAACTTCATTAAGTATCCCTTCTGTTAAATAATTTGAGGATGTCGTTAAAGTTCGCTGCCTGTCTGTATGGCCTTAAACGTTCTCGAATCTCGGAGGCACTGTATTTCGCGAAGATATTCGAAGAGCATTTAATTTAATTACGAATCCAGTATGGTACAAAATACTCACCACTTTTGGAAAAAAAAAATTAACATATTGAAACATTAACCCAAATTTTATGGAATTGCGAGCGTAGAATAAGTCTCAAAAGCTGTCATAGGTTTTCTTGGTCATCATTTCTGGACGATGTTAATTATTCGGGCTTAACGTGTTTTGTTTGATAATTTTAAAATTAAACACAATATGTAGTTATTCCTTGTCTCTCTCCTTTTTCTTGACATTTCGACCCTACTTATGAGGTTAATATTTTCAAATTTTATACTTTCAGTAGGGTCGAAATATCAAGAAGAAGGAAGGAAATAAGCTAGACACGACAAATCTATAAAAAAAAACACATAAAACAACACAGGTAAGTCTCATGTCTCATTACTGTAATATAAAAGCCTCGTATGTTTATTACCTGTCGCTTACAGGCCGATCGAAAACTTAAAGAATAAAGTAGGAACTATATTCTGTTTTGATAACTCAAAAGGAGATCATGACGCAATACTGAATAAAATATTAAAATTCTAAAGTGAAGATGAATTTAAAATATCTTACAATTTAATACTGGGTTTATTCACGTCAATTCACCAAGCCAAGGTAACCCATCTTTTCCTATCAAAATGCAAAAAGTAACTCATCACATCAGTTCATGGGTTACTTTTTGTATTTTTTATTGGTAATTTGAAAAGAAATGACCTTACTGAAAGCCGCAATGGACAGAAATTTCTGAAAGTAGAACCTAGGCACAGTGAGGCCTTGACCCAATTAGGGCAGTTGGAAGGTGTATCTACGTAAATAAATTAATCTATCTATCTCTATACATACCCTCATGCCATGTCCCGGGAGGTGTAGGCAGAGAGAACGGAATGCCATATAGATCTATCCTTACAAACTTCTTTCGCTTCGTCCACATTCATCCAGTTACTCATACATGCACGCCGATTTCATTTACTCAACACGCATAAATTAATACTGTTATTTTTTTAACCATTCTCATCAAGAGTATTCTTAATAAAATCCCAAAATTCAACAACATTTTAGAATGTACTACAGAATTACTTCTCCGCTTTAACGCCATGGTAACAACGAAACGATGAAAAGAAGTAAAGCCTTGTAAGGCCACTTACTAGCAGAAATCTCAAGTTCCACTTCAAATATTATTGTTGTATACAATGTTTCAATATAGATAGATATATTATCTTTTTATACGTTGCAGGAGGATGATACGTAAGGATCTACTTTGCCTTCTTCTGATGATAATATTCTCTAGTCAAGAGTGCTTCTGCAGATCAATGTCATCGGCCTTTAAATACTTTCAGAATACTGTGCACGTAAATTGAAAAAGTAATAAATTACAACAATCATATGATTTGGCTTGCGATTGAGTAAGATCATAATTATGAAAACATGATTAGCTAATTTTGCAATTTCAAAAAAGCAGATTATTAACTAAATTGTTATAGACATACACAATACTTGTGGAATTCCATACAGTAAGCCTTATCACGCCACATTCTGGTTAAAAATATTGAAAAAAAAACTGAATATTTTGTTTTAATTTTTTTAAGGTTTAAATAATGAAAGGAGAATACAGAGATATCTCCTACAATATTGTAAGACATTAAGGATGGGTGACAATATACTTTAATATTTTTTTATCGCATTTTCTTTAAATCATGCACCCCGGAATCCAAATCTGCTCTTGAGCAAGAAGTCGTTTCGTGCATAACGGACATTTCATCCTGGATGTCTAACAATATGCTTAAAATCAACCCCACCAAAACTGAATTTCTCTGGATAGCGTCTCCACGAAGACAACATCTCATAAACGCTGACCCTATTCGTGTACAAAACGTGGACATAGTCCCATCTAACCACGTTAAGTTCCTCGGAGAGCATCTTGATAACGCCCTTACGATGGAGAAACACATATCATCTACTGTTAGTAGTGGTTTCTATACTTTAAGGCAGCTCAAGAATATAAGGAAAAATATATCAACCGACGGAGCTAAAACCATAATTAACTCATTCGTCGTATCACGATTGGATTACTGCAATGGCATCCTCGCAAATCTTCCACAATATCAACTCCAGAGGATTCAGTCCATTTTTAATGCGGCTGCACGTTTCATTTATCAACTGAATCGCTCTTCACACATATCTGCCACCCTTCAATCTCTTCACTGGCTCAGATGTCCGGAGAGAGTTGAATTTAAAGTGTGTTTGACAGTATTTAAGGCACTTCATGCTATGGCCCCAGAATATATCATGGAACTCTGTCGTAGACAGGCGTTAAGTCATAGACAGACAACACTTAGGTCTTGTCAAGATATAACAACTAAATTGGAGGTGACCAGTACTGTATCGAAACCAGTGTACGTGGAGCGTGCTTTTGCAATATCTGCACCTGTAGTCTGGAACAGGCTTCCACAAACGATCAGAGAAACGCAGGACATATCTCGTTTCAAGAACCAACTGAAAACTTATCTATTCAAGAAATCTCACGGAATAATTCAAGCACAACCTTAGTTAGCAAAGAGCGCCCTTGAGGTGGAATTTTTTCACAAAACGGCGCTTTACAAATCATCCAAATAATAATAATAACAATGCTGAATATTGAAAATGCTAAATGAATATCATAGTTCGTTAATAAAGGAATTTGTTACCATAGCACAAATAATAACAATGCCAATATGAAACTATGTACTAACAAAACAATAACAATAACAGAAACAAAAGCGTCACGAAACAAAAGAATGATATAAAAAACAAGAGAACGCGTTGTTAGATAGGTGAGGCTACACTTTGATTATTAGTAACATTATAATGTGAATCTTAAAATAATATTTAAATTAGTAAGTCTATATGTATAGTCACAACACATATTACTGTAAATGGTTAAACTATTACGCTACGTAGGATACTTGAATCTTGAACTCTCAAAATGTTATTTATGAATATTAAACTTTAGAATACCACGTCTATAAAAACAAAACAATATTTTCTTCTATAAATTTCGTGTAATCAAAACAACTAATTGGACGAATGCTGATACTCCAAACGCATTTAACGTTTGAAATCATGCACGCTTCTCGAAACAGAAAGCTGTGGAAAACTAAGGAGAGGGCCTGCGTTTAGCAATGGACGCAAAAGGGTTGGAGGCATTTTTTTTTCAATTTATTTACATAGGCACAGCAATTATTAGTGGATGATTCTCTGATATTTATGACTATTAGTGTAAAATTTAACTATTAGGTTATGATTTTTTTTTACCACAAAACATTGGGTATATTGTCTAGTAATAGTTCTCACCAAATATTATTTTAATAAAAATATTCATAGGTATATAATATCACGTGCGCGTTCATCATTCTAATTCGATTATGCCATTACAGAGGGCGTGGTTGCCACGCCGACGTTACGTCCCGAAACCTGCGAGTCTGTCCATAAATAACATCACCTACTATATAATATTATATCATGACAAAATTACAGTACATGTAACACTACTCACTACATTATTAGTGCTATATTCTTAAGATTATAACAATAACACATATTATTATAAATATACATTGTGATCAAAGATGTACTAGATCAGTAATTGAAAGAAAAAATCGGTTATGCGGTCGATCAAATTTTGCAGCCAGTTTTATACTAGCGTTTGTTGAGAAAGTATGTAAGACAGAACATAACAACTTTTGCAACTCTCGGCAGGTTTAAGGATGTCCTATACTTTAGCATTAGTAGCAAAGAGACCATTATCATCTTAATGACATGGAGTGAAACAGCATAATATTATTATTGTTATTATAAATGTTGGAACACAAAAATTCCTATAAAAATGTACTGCACTGCAAGTCTTTTATGTCTATGGTTGTGATAAAGTTATTTTTAGGACTTCTTCTCTAATAAAGTATTCAGTATATAAACATAACGTATTTCAATAATTATTGTTGTGATTTTAATACTTGTATCTAAGCTTTGAAAAGTTGTTTTTTTAAGAATATTTATAAATAAAATTCGTCAATGACGTAAGAACATGAATGTATATGATGTTAAGCTGGATAAGAAGCCCTTGAGATGGTCACTAACCATTAAACGGCGTCACATACAAATTGTCTAATTATTATTAAGTAGAGAACAGCCTGTATTTTCATTGCATGCATTATGTCTAATTTCTAATGCAAGAAACGCCATAATGGTAAAAAAATGCTATTTGGTATCTATTGAGCATCTGAATGAGACGTATCCACAAAAAAATAAACAAATGAATATCGACAAAATCAAACGACTTTCAAAGAATAAAAATTGTTTTACTACGAATGATAAAAATAAAGATTGAAAAAAAAAACTGAGACAGAACAGTAATAACAAACATAATATTTATTGTAAACATAGGAATCATTCAGTTATTCATGTACTTACAGCATACAAAAGTGTTGGTGAAAGAGACGCCACTAATACTCTCTAAAAGATCGGTACAATAATAAATGTCAAAAACAGAAAATGTTCTCTGTACGCCCGAGCGCTCAATGTCGCCACAGTTTACTCTTTTGTAAATCGTACAAATAAGATTAATATTCTGAAATAAGAATATAACAGTTATTATTGATACAAAAGAACCAAGAGGTTTTAATTCGCATTTATTCCAGTTGATTGCTTAGATAAAATGAGAAGAGTTATTATTTAATTCTACAATACAATGAAGATTGTGGAAACAAATTTTATGTATTTCACATGTATCCTAACTTATATATACCATCATGCCATTTCCCACAAGCGGGGTAGCCAGAGGACTAACTGCATGCAATAGGCATCCGCTTAGTGACAATAGAAGACATTCAGGATGGGTGATAAACCTCATTGCTGAATTGAAGATGCGAAATGTTTTATACAACACCACAGAAAAACTTACAGAAAAAATAGGAGACTAATTCTATTTCGGATGCATTACATTTCATTTTTCATGTTCATAACATGCCTTTTAGTCACGAGGCCCCGGGTTCGATTCCCGGCCAGGGCAAAATGAAGAATAATCTTTATCAAATTGTTCCGAGTCAGGGTGTTAAATGTAGGTATATGTGTTTAGTGCAGTGTGTATATGTGTATCGTCGTATTAGTAACTACCCATAATACAAGATTCATATCTGAGTTTGGGACTAGCTCTATCTGTGTGAATTGTCTACACATGTTATGTAAGGTTTTGTTATGTTGATTGGTTTGTTCGTTGGCTATGTAAATATTAGAAGGAAATGCTGTGATAATATAAAAAGATAGCAATAAATAAATATCCAAGCTCAAACTCAGCCTTTTTGGGCAGCACTAATAATTTGTTTTTCATAATATATAGGACTGTATTTTTAAAATGAAATAAATAAATAAATGAGATTAAAAATTTACGAATCAAATAAAATGTTATCTTTAGAAATCAATCACACTTGTATCCATGTATATTTATAATACAGCTGAAATGGAAGTCAATATTATATTAGTCATCTGGTCTATTTTCAACCCACTTATTCACAACCTATAACCGGAATTATCAATAGTCTGAAAATACTTATGGTATATAAATAGTTTGGTATCAAAATTAGATAAATCCATTCAATTCGTGATCAATTGTCAGTAGATACTTAAAACTACCTAAATCTATTTCGTACTCGTAACCCCATTCTTTTCTGTGCCTGAAATTTCAAATATTCTGTAAAAGGAAGACTATCGTAAGACATCTCGAACAAGGTATTAAGCGTCTTAGATTCTGCGATGAAGTGTGCATCCATTCTGAAAGTTTTATATTTCCATTGTCACGCAAAGGACGATATGCATGTTGATTAAATGTAGTTGTTCTGCTGTGGGATTTATTCCAAATCCAATTGATTTAGATAAACAAAAAAATAATTTTCTGCTTACACCTGAATACAAAATAACTATATAGGTACATATTCTTCTGCCCATTTGATCAGTTCGAATAAAACCAGTTTTGATTGTTACACGCAATAGTTTAACCGATTTCGAAAGACACAATTAGATTTTCTCTGCCGTTTTTCATACAAATTTCATAGGATTCGTCTATTTTAGGATATACACTTTTTTAGAACTCACACAAAGAATATTCTGCAAACAATAATTCTGCATGATTATTGATATTTAAATATTTATCCTCATGCTGTGTTGCGCCCAAATAGGGTAGGCAGAGAGAACAGATTGACATTGTGATACATATCCTTTATCGATGTACCTATATGTCCTTTATATTGTATGAGGCCACATATATAATTTTAACACACGAAACTACCATATAAAGCTTATGAAAGACAACGTCACCTCATTTAGTAGTGCACATTCATGCAATTTCTGATGGATGCTCGCCTATTTCTCTTATTAGACACAAGGCCGTACTTTTACAATTTGATCCACATAATCAAGCCACGTAGTTCTTGAACGTCTGCGATTAAATAGACTTTTAAATCTTACAATATTCTTGGATTTGTCTGATTTTGATAGTAAACCATTTATATTATATTCTATCTCATCATTAAATAGCTACTGACGCAATAGTGTTGAAGGGTCACATTTAAATGGATGTATCAAATTCACAACTTCTATCAAATATAACTTAATAGTATTATATATAGAAGGAACGCCTTTAATGTCAACGTAAGTGAGAAGGCTGAAGGGATATCTTCACAAGAAATTTTCGGTCTATTTAATGGTATTTGATGTACCTAACAGTTATATCTGATAATTCAGTAGTTTTCGTCTTACGTAACTTTATATTATATCTATACGTCTGTCATATTCAATTTACTCAGGATGAAAGTTGAGCATTTTTGTCTAAAGCTTCCTGGATTCTTGAGATTGTTTTAAAGATATTCAGGAAAATAAATTATATGAAAATATTTTTAGAAGATCCATCTATTACTACACAGAAAAATGAGAAGCTAACGGACTATTTGCATGCAATGTTCTTGTATTTGTTAAAATACAAAATTTAATTATGCACATTGTCCTTGAGGTGCACTGGCACGTTAATGACACAACCATTTTCCAAGATAATAATACTTATAATTAGCAAAAGGTCGTCCTCTCTGTACCATAAGAGATACGATATAAAAATGAATGGCGAATCTTCTTGTTGAACTGATGAATGAGGTCAAATTTGGGCTCATGAGAGAGTAAATGGATAGAGAAAAAACTTACTCAGTAATGTACGCATTTCTTTGTTGTCAAATGTAGAGCTCAAATAACGAACATGAAATTGGACATACCTGAAACAAAAGAAAAAATAAATAAATTAAAATCATTGCAATAAATAACAAAAACAGTATATTTTCGATAGTTTTATAAAGTTGATTGTATTAAATAATTTACTAAGCTTCCTAAATATAATTAATTGTAAGATACATACAGAGAGAACAGAAATCAAAGCCATTTAAATTCAGATCAAGATAAAGTTGAAAATATAATAGAAAACCTTAACGTCAATGAAAGCTCATAAGTGTCAGGTTAGTGAAAATGATGGGGTGTACATCTCTATATGTGTGTGTATGAGGAATATAATAATAACATTAGATTGTATGTATGTGTCTATAAGTGGAAGCCATCTGGATACTGCAACCAACTCTCAAAGTAATTGAATACCAAATGGCAAGAACGAAACTGTTAGCAAAGAAAATAATATAATAACACATACATAGAATGTGCTACTGCTAATAAAGAGATGCTAGTCGAAATAATCGAGCTTAGTATTATTTTTATTGAAAGTCTTAAGAATTTAAGTGAATATAATCCTAATATTGATGGTTTGGGATCTTATAATAGTTGTCTTATAATATTTTCTTTCATATAATTTAATTATAAAATGGGCAGTAATCTAGAGAATGGAGGAACTGTTCCATGAATCACATTTAAAAGTAAAGTTTTTAGTTTTACTATCACTTTACTCAGGTGACTCGGGTTTCGACATTCCATGTCTTTGTTAAACTCTACACTTTCAATGATTCTGTTTCATTAGGCGCAGGACAAGGAGGACTAAGACAGGGTGACTGTTTACGTTGGGGGGATCTAACATTGCACATAAAGAAAAATTAGTTGTCCGTTCATATTCTGTGTTCAGAAGTACATTAGCATTAGTTGAATTAATAATATAAATGCATGATCATAATAAGAAAAGGGTTGTTGATAAGATTAAATTCAATGACTAATGGAGTGGCAAAATACCAACTAATTCAACAGATATCTAAAACAATACATCAAATGTAATAAAAAAAATTTCAATGAAAAAAGGATCGTTCAATAAAAATAATCTTTAACCAAAAACAGAAATATTACGATCAACAAGCCTGAAAAGATTAAGGTAAAAAGCGTTCTATTAAATTTTCCGTGAAAAACATTTAAAAGGTGCAAAAAAAACATCGACGAGATAAATAATTCTGTAACATCACTAGTTGGATGTGTTGATACGAAAAATAGAGAAGACGACGAAAAATTCTAGGATAACTGCAACAAGGCGAAAAGTAAACAGAGTCTAAATTACCTCCCTCTGGAAATGTGCCACAATTACAATAACACTAACAATAATATAAAACTCATAGTAAGAAAACGATGACGAAGATATCAGAGCCGATTGTATTGGTCTAAATATATTGCCCTAATATTACTGCTAACGTAGCATTTGGCTATTGGGAAAACTAGTAAAGCAGTATTAGTGAACGATGAGATTTCGGTTAAGAGTTCGATTGAAGATTGGTCGCGATTTTTTATTAACCGAAATCTTAATGCACATAAGTTTCGGAATACTCAGTATCGAATTTATTCACGAGTCAAAAGTAAAATTAAGATGTGAAAATTGATAACGTTGACCATTTTTTATCACGTAAAATTCGTGAAGTTAGGTTTCCTGTTCTTTTTAATAATTTCTCCAGTGTATTACTGTAAAAGGGACGTAGGTATTTAAATAACATCCTCAAATATGCAAGCTGTTCTCTCCGTGCCAACAAGAAATCAAGCTATTCAGGATAGACAACAAACCTCATCGCTGAGTTTAAGATAAATTGCTACATGTAATTAATCCACTGACTGGCACATTAATGGGAGATATTTGATCGTAAAGGGATAAAAATCAAGGTTATATTATATACTCACTTGCATTTTTCTTATGTAACTTGAACATTTTGGTTCTGGCTGAAATAAGAATCAAAACCGAATTTCGATTCGATATAATATTCGGTCAGATACTAATCAGTAAGTATGTATGCAATAATCGAGTTTGTGGGTAAACTTTGAAAACTATAATAATAAAAGCGTCGAATATACAGGTCGTGTTGCATTTTGCAGTTTAGCGACATTATTTCGATACAAATTTGGAGTTTGCAAGTTTTGAAATACAAAGTAAAGTTTTTGGTTGCAGATAATGTATGAAGTCTCCAAACTGAACTACCGATAACACTATGCAACAAAAATATATTTTTTTAGATAGCATCATCAAAAAAAAAGATAATAAATAATTTTGCCTGTTTTAAGGCAAATGGAATATTTAAAATAAAGTGTTAACAATTTCAATTCACGACTAAGTCATGTCACGTGTCACCCATCCATAATGTTGAGTCACTTGTTACTAAAATTGTAATGCAATGACTAACTCGCTTGTCTATTAGAAATTTTGTAATATTAAGTACAGCATGATTCTTTCAATGGCATAAATCAGCCCTATAGTTGGCTGGGTTGCCTTATAAATAAAAATAAAAAAGTACAGCATGATGTCACAACTTCGGAATGCTTTATAGCAGGAAAAAAACATCGCATTGGCCAAAAGCTGTAACGATGTGCAAAGTAAAGAAGCAGCAGCAGAAGAAGAAGAAGTTACAACCGTGTGAAAATGGGTAACCAATGTATCAAACCATACAGAAGTTTTATGTTTACATGATCTTAATATTTTTATATTAAAAATTTATTTAATATTTACAAACCAAAAGATCTAAGACACAATTATTATAAATATAGTACTTTATGCATTGAAATTCTGAATAGCCTACAATGTAATCTGTCCTTATGTATATTGTCAAGCATTTATAATAATATGTTGAAGTTGCACAAGACAAGATTCTGAAAATCTTCGTGCTAGAACTAAATTTCAGCATTATTACTTGTAACTATACGAACATACATAGATGGAAATTACTCGCGAAAATTCATCACAAAGATTTCCTTTTGTAGTGTTACCGCTACAATAAGGAAGCTGTTGATTTGAACACGTTGCTGTATGGGCAATCAAGATGAGGTGAATTTTCTGCATACTTTACTCATTTTTAGGGATGAAATGGATTATTATTTAACCGAATAACAAACATACTGTTACTACTTTACCTTTGGTACTGTAATGTTGAAACATGTATACCTTTGTATCATATGGTCGTGTTTGTGTTGTATTAAAGAGGAGTCATGAAATCTTGTGAATAATAGGGTCTTTATAATTATTGATTAAGTTTTACTTAATATTTAATTATATAGTGTCGTGGTTCCGATTTTGAAACCAGGTTTCAAGTTTGACAAGTCGAAACCAGGTGACTTTATAATTATATATAAAGTGAAACGTAAACCAATTTTGTTTTATTCCACAAACTTTATAAAATTGTTTTTAATACCTCTGGGTCTGAGAAACGTTGACTTATTCCTTTTTTAATTCAAAGACTATGATGTTGATGATAATGACGGACGATTTCTTCGACGCCGTTTAATGGAGTATAAATCTCAAGGGAGCTAAAAGCTCTGTTAGAAAAGCGAAACTTCAGTTTGCTTTTGAATGTTGTTATAAAATTATTTTTTCGAAGGTCCTTGGGGATTTGATTTCAGCTCCTGGGTTCGCCGATGCTAAAAGCTCTTACGAAGAAATAAAACTTGTTTGCTCTATTGATCTCGTCCAAAATATTTGTGGATGTTTATGCTGTGCGTAGGGATTTACTAGTAGCCAATGTTGTGAGAACACAAAGTGCTCGGAAATCGATTCAAGTGGCATATTATTTAGAGCCTTGTAGACCAAAAGGCACTGTTTGTATTGGATCCTTTCACCCACTCTCAACTATTGCAACTTTCCCAGTAAAGACATAATTAATATTAGTCATAAACTACGGTAGTTTAGACAGATTGAACGAATGAACGAGGTAAAAATGACAAAGAGGATATACTTGTCTGAAAGACAGGGTGTGAGGAAGTGCGGGCATCCAAGAACCACGTGGCTTGAATGAGGAGGAAGCGAAGGAAGTGTGTAAAGATAGATCTGTTTGGCGTTCCGTTCTCTCTGCCTACTCCACTTGGGACACGGCGTGAGGGTATAGTATAGTATTAACTATCCGAAATTAATCAAGAATGTAATAAATGTCTGAATAGTAGCCGGATATCCATTTCATTTCTACATATTATTACTACTGTAGAAAAGATAGACAGATAGAGAAGACTAGTAAAACGAAAAAAACTGCTGTCAAAATTATTGTAGTTGGCATAGAATCAAATCCGAATGTATCTTCTACCGCTTCTGCTGTGCTCGTTGCTGTACCCCTCGCATACTGATTTGCAGTATTAGTGAGAGTCAGTCGTCACATCAAGAAGGCATCAAAATTACGCGGTGGCCGTGAAGCAATGCTGTCTGATAGAATACCTCGGAATTCACTGTACGTCCAAGTTTTTTTTTACTGTCCAAATTTTTTTGTAACATTCACAGATAATTCTAGTAGAGCACGTTTCTCTTTTCCAAAAAAAAGACCAAATAAAAGTTACATAGTCCATAATGATTTGCCAACAAAATTTATATTAATTTTTCTGTAGTCTGTAGATAAAAATGTGGGATCTCAGGCAAAGGATAGGTTTTCCACTATTACCTGCAAGTTTTCAAGTATCCCATAAAGACAAGTATTCGCAAAATATCACGAATAAGAGATCCAACATCTTCAATTCAGCAGAGATATGTTATCCATCCAGAAAGTCTCATTTCTTTACTGGCACTGATACGGAAACGGTTCTGGAATTGGAATCTAAGTCAAGAGCTGAAAGCGAATAAGAAAATGGCTGCGTCTATTTTTATTTTTTTTAAGGGCAGCGCCCGCCACATATCTCGTGCCGTACCTGGAGATATGTTTCTCCATAACGACACACACATGCACAAACAGGATTTAATGTCGCATTAAAGCGAGAAATGCTGCCCCGAGGGAGAACTCTAGATTTAGTGGCCACACACCAAAAATGTTGGTGCAAAAAGGGAAAGGAAGAAATGAGAAAATGCCTTCTTCTCTATGCAGTATCGTCAGTTACTTGAAGGGGATATTAGGCTACCAAAGAGAGTACAGAAGTTTTTGAAGGCGAAAAAGTTTTTCCTTGTGGCCACCAAGTCTGCATGTCCTACAGGTCCAGATAATGGACCACGAACAGCAACGAGCATCTCCTCTCTTTTCCTACTGATGTCGGTGTGGGAACAATCCCACAAAATATTATCAGACGTTTGGGATTCAGAATTATAAAAATGACATGAAGGGGATGATTTTATCCCAAACTGATAAAGCGTCTGTTTTAAACTGCATTTGAGAGGACACATGGAACATGATTATATGTTTTTTTCGTGATTGTATGGAAGAAATCACACAGTGATAATTTCGCCACTTAATATCATCCTAGTATTTTGAATTTACAATTTTGTATTGTTTTGTTTTATGATGATGCGCAAAAAGAATAAATAAATTAATACGAATACATAATGAGATACTTTGGAAGTCTTAGTCAATGTTTGACGAAATAAAGTGTCCATATTGCAGTATTGTTAGAATGCTTCAAAATCACAAGGACAGAAACATTCAAAGTAAATCTAGATTTAGCAAAGCAAAAATCGTATGAACTGCAATCCACCGCGTAGAATCATAAACGTTGGTTTCACCAATGCGGCGGCGGTAGAGTCTGGTTTAGACGTGTCAGCATTATGCTTCATGGTTAAGTTGTCACGAAATACATATACCTATACATACATGAAACTACTTTCATGATATATAATACATTGCATACTTCACAGTTCACACAACAGTATGCATGTAGTAATTCACGGGAATCACGGGGCATATAATGTGAATCCATTTTATATCTTTACGTTTAACGTAAGACTGCTTCCGGAGAAAGATTCAGCAAAAGATCAAATACCACAAACTCTAAAATATTTCTACACAACTATTACCAAATTCATAAGGAATATTGAAAATATATTGTAGTTATGTTGTCATCTAAATATAGCTAAAAGTTATCTACTGGGATCGCATTAATTAGTCTCCAGCTGAAATGATCCTTGTAAGAATTTTCAGTAGTATATGTCAATAAAAATAATTACTTGAAGAAGTATCATCCATCTAGAATGTTGTATTGTTTATGACATGGTATGCTTATCATATTCAGTAGTGAATTCTACAATCATGAAGGATACGGTAATGGTACTTTTATTTATTTATTTGAAAATTATCGGCTAAATTCTCTTTAATTACATAATTATATATATCCAAAGTACTGACGTATTATAATACATAAAAGATTAAATAAAAATAATGTTATATCACAGAAAAATAGCATAATTACAATCTACGACATATGTTAACAATAAATCAATTAAATAGTTGTAAAATTCTACGATAATTCCGGGATAAATTTAAATAATAATAAAAAATAGGTATAATCAATAAAAAAAAACAACAAAACGGTCAAAATTGTTTAAAAAAACGTATGATTTTCAGGTAGATCATAAGATTTGTGCAACTTGTGAAAAAAAATCCGACTCGTATTTATCTTTACAATAACAGAAGTAACAAGACAGTGGACTTTGTTTTTTTAACACGAATCTGGATTAGTAATAAATACAAATATATATTTCACAGAAAGCAACATGCTTGTGCCGTAAAGGTGGGGTTAGTCGGACAGCAGGTGAAATCGAACCCGGGTCTCACGATTGAAAATTCAATAATCCACCATCACGCATTCGATCACCTCGTTTATTACATAAATTACTTCCAAACAATCCAAGTAAACAAATATGGCAAAATGAACCTCTGTTGGATGCAACGTCTTTACAAACACAAAGATATATAGAAATGTAGTTAAGCGTTTTGAGAATTAGGATCACATTTCATGATATTTATTAATTTAACATAGAGTTCACTAAAATTGCACGAGTCAAAGTTACTGACTCTAAAACGTAATTGTAGTAGTAATTTACTGATTAATATCCGGAATCTACTCAAAGCGATGCTAGCTGTAATAATACATATCACAAAATAGGGAGCTTATTGAGATGTTAATAGAAAGGCAGAAACTATAATATGTACCACTTACATACCAATGCATTGTAGAGTCACTGTTGTTATTTGTAGTATATCAAATACCTAATAGATAATGAAGGTATATGTTTCACAATAACGAATCAGCACGGTGATTCGAGAAATAATACTCGAGAAATGATGGTCGATTGCTTGAAAATTTTGATAGTAGGTAATATGAATCGTAAAAAAATATGATTTTGGTTATAATTCGAGTTATAAAATTGATTTATTTTTTTGTTGTTGAGAACATCACTTTAACACAAAAATGATGGATCATAAAAATAATGATTTTAATAATTATGGCTTAAAAGCATGTGCAATTTGACTATAATTCATATCTATTCCATAACGGCATATCCCACAAATTGGCTAGCCAGTAGATCAGCTGCATCTAATAAACATGCAAACTTTCCTCTCCGTGTCAAAAAAATTAAGAAATTCCGGATGGGTTAACCTCATAGCTGAATTTAAGATATAAAATTTCTTTATTTTTCCAACACTCGCTTTAACAGAATACTCGAAAACTTACAGAAAAGAGTGGGAGGTGCAATATCTGCACGTCTGGAACAGGCTTTCACAGTTTATCAGAGAAACACACGACATGTCTCGGTTCAAGAACCAACTGAAGACTTTTCTATTCAAGAAATCACCACGAAATAATCCATTCACAACCATAAGCCTTAATTAGCAAAGAGCGCCCTTGTGGTGGAATTTTGTCACAAAACGGTGCTAAACAAATCATCCAAATGATAATTTAGTATCTTCTTTATACACTGAGATGTTTTGTTTGTCTCGAGTTGTCGATCAAATAGAAAACTTTGAGACACTTCGAGAATGATAACGTCGTGTAAAGTGATCATAGATTAGTTATTTGTGATAGTAGTCTGTTTACTGCCGCCAGGTACTCCACTACACCTGACAGACAGGCGGACTGGCGTGTTTCCAATTCATTACTGTCAAAAACCTAATCAAATATCTAATACAGGAAACTAAATAATAATAGTATTAACTAAATGAACATCCATAGCAAACAAAAAAAGACAAACAGTGAAGTTTACAGATCGAGAAATAAATACTCGTAAAAATTTCAATCAAATAATAAAATATATAAAGAAAAAATAGAATGTGAATTATAAATGTATTTTTTTATAAACTATTAGCCTTGTCTTTCAAAAAAATTAAATAAAAATATTACATAGAATAAAATATTACAGAAGTTAACGCAAAAATTAAGTAAAGGTAGGGTACACAGAGAGAATGGAACGCCTTGTTGATCTAGTCTAGTCTACATACATAAATTGTTTTAAAATACATAAATATCGTATTATTCTATGGTGCTTGGTGAGCATTATGATCGGGGTGTTTCTCGCATTGTGCTCGGTGAGTGTGTAATGTTTGTGTAATGTTTTTTCTTGTTTTTTTTTTAATGCTTTTTATATTGTTAACATGATTCGGCGAAAAGGCTTTCTAGCTGTCATGCCGATATATGGTAATTATAGCTATAAATAAAGTTATTCATACATAGGTAATGAGTTGTGAACAATACACCATTCTACAACTAGTCAAAAAAGGGAAGATTGAGGCCGTAGAGGGAAGAAGTGGGCCAGGATGAGAGAAGATGAGGAGCTGTTTCGTCCTGCCAAGGAGAGACAACGTTTCTCGCAGGTGATTGTTAAAGTCGGGCGGACCCGACAAGACAATTAAAGAAGAAGAGGAGTCAATTAGTAAAGTGTGAATAAATATACATTATTTTTATCAGACTCTTCTCATATAATGTGTATCTATTGGGAGAGTACTGTATACAGTAATGGTAAGGCTAGGCATGTAGATAGATAGGTAATATAATAAATAGGTCATGTTAATATATCTCGCTCTATCGGCAATTCCCAGGCAGCCAGCCAGTCAAACCTATATGAGACATCGAGCGTTCATTCAATCAAGGCATGCTGCATACTCGTATAAACATTTTATATAATATTATTATATCCTAAAGATGTAAATTACTTCTACAATACATAATATAAAATTTAAATTAAATCAAACACTGTTTAATTCCACTATGAGATTGTTATAATTATAACGTTTTCAACTACAATGTAGTCATCATCAGTAATAACACAATACTAAATCTAAAATTAAAGGACATACAACAATATTAAAAATCTAAAATTAAAAATGACTACATTGTAGTTGAAAACGTTATAATTAAAACAATCTCATAGTGGAATTAAACAGTGTTTGATTTAATTTAAATATTATCTTTTATAATGTATTTCCACAAAGTTACACTCGAAAATATAGAATATTTAATATAAAATATTTCTAATAGCAATACCTCTCTCTCGGTGGATTATCCGGTATGGAATTGGTCTACCATTCAATTCCGTAAATTTTCGAATGTTCTGTATAAAGCATCAGGTGTTCGAAAAAATTAAAGACATTTTACGTCTTAAGTTCACTGGTGAGTTTTGCCAGCCATCAGGAATATCTTAATTTTTGTTGACACAGAGAGGATAGCTTCCATGTATATTAGATTCAGCTGAAAAAAATACATTTTACATCTTAAGTTCACTGGTAAGGTTTGCCACCCATCCTGAATGTCTCGATTTTAGCTGAGCACGGATCTTGAATGTTTTTTATAGCATGAGGATTGTCTACTGGCTCCCCCACTTGTGGGACATGCTGTGATGGGATAATAGTAATAGTATTTTCATTATGCCTATGATTAAATCGAGTCATATTTTTTTCTTCTGCTATTACTGCAGTTTGTGAATGTTGAATGTTGGCGAAATTCGAAACCATAGTGCACCTTTATGCCGACTAAGTATCATTAAAGCCAGTATTAATCTCATTTCACGGAAATGAATACATGTATCGTGTCTTTGAGAGACTAATGATGACATGAAGTCCAGCTGAAGAACGTTCACGAACTGTAAGTAGCCACGACACGAACGGTATAAGTATTATATCTAGCAGGCAGTATGGTGTTCCATAAACGTGAACCATGGTACAAGAATTACCGCGATGAGAAGACTTATCATCGTCTCGATATTGTCCCTAACAAATATTTGAATTCATTCGTTCATATACATATATTATGTAAATAAATATTAAATTATTTACGCTTAAATCGAGTACAAATATGAATTAAATCAATGATTTCTATGAAGTCTTGATGAATCCTTTGAGCGTATTTCTGGAAAATCAAATTGTACGTATCGTATTAACTCCCTAGATATTAACTGAGATATAAGCGATAATGTGAAGGTATCAGAGAAAAAAAAAACAATTTTTTTATTATTTAAATATACGGCGTCAGCCTTTTAGATGTACACAAATAGACATAAAAAGGACATTAAAGCAAATTCAACAAGACAGGAGGAACCACATAAAAAAAAAACAATACATAATCCAAAAACAATATTACATATTTTAGAAACACATTTTTCCTCAGAAGTGTTTACTACAGATTATCGGAAATCAACGATTTGCATAGTGACGGCCCTTCAGCGCTTTACACATAGGACAACTAAAAATGATATTTTCTCCATAACTGTAAATCCTAGGACATTCTTATTCTTGTGTCCGAAATTCGACTTGTAATCCTATCTCGAATTTTTTTCTACCAAGGTGCAAATAAATCAAAATATAAAAGCGTGTATAAAAGTTATTAGCATGGAGTTGTCGTTAGTTTACAATTTTATAAAAAGGTTTCTTATGATATACGCAAAGTTTTAAATTTAATTTGAACTTTATTCCTTGAGCAAAGCCGGGTTTAAAGCTGGTAATATTATAATAATAATAAAATAACCTCTGTACCGATATAAGATCTCATCTCTGAACGCACGATCGGGCAAATTAGAGAAACGACAACATGCAGAACACTACAGAAGTAACTAACAGAAGTCGAAGAGAGGTTTGGCATAATATATAATTATAATTCTGCTATCGAAGTACATATTATTTTATTAAGAACAACTACTTCTGCAAGAGAACCGTCAAGAAGGATTACTACAGTATCAAATGTGAATTCGATAGTTGGAACTAATGTCGATAGATGTCGGTAGTGTATATTAATTATAAAGTGACATATGAAATAATATACGAAATTATGCATATTTTAAAAAAATATCTAAATAAGACAATTCTTGGATCTAATAGTTATTTATTTATACAGCGAAAACAGCATTTACAATTATATATATCATTTACGTAGGTAATTCTAGTTTTTTTTTGTTTATATCACATTTAGATAATGTTGGTATTACCGTCGCGTCGTGTTAGTATAAATATATAACTCACGACAAGATTCATAATTTACATTACTGATATCGCTATAAAAAAAAAATAGGGGTTGATGGTAGAAGGGCGAAAATTTAGGGCTGTATGTATTTTTTAATGCCTCACCATAAAAAAAATTAAACATAATCGAGGTTAACCCATAACTTTTAGGTATGAAAAAAATGTTGGCCGATTCTCAGATCCTACCAAATAAGCAAACAAAATTTCATCAAAACCAGCCGTTTCGGAGGAGTATGATTAACAAACATATCCCGTGGAACAACCGGTAAAGAATTGGTCTCCCACTCTTACCCGTAAGTTTTCGAGTGTCCTGTAAAAGGCAGGTGTTCGAAAAAACTAAGACACTGTACATCCTAAATTCCGCGATGAGGTTTGCCACCCATCCTGATTGTCTTGATTTTATATTGGCACGAAGAGAACAGTTTGCATGTTTCTTACATGCAGTTGGTCTACTGGCTAACCTACTTGTGGGATATGCCGTGATGGTATAGTGGTAGTGGTAGTAGATGATAACAAACACCGTAACACGAGAATTTTATATATTAGATTTATTATAAAATAAGTAAGTACCTATTACTAATATCGAGTGCACTAATATACGAGTACCTAGATAGGTCTGTACTGAGTGTATGTATGTGTGTGTGTGTGGATGTGTATCGTCAGGCAAGAGCCACGATCTCATTTCGGAATTAGATGGGAAACAAATTATATTAGAAATATCCGATATGGTCTAATAACAACATCAATATCTAAAGTAACTATGTACGAGAATGTAGTACCTATATATTATAACAGGATCGCAGTAGTAAGCACTGGTAATAAATAAACATGGGATTATAATATTGTGTATGTAATATAAGACAAGTGCATATTGCAAGAAATATATCTACATATGAGAGAAAAAAATTCAACGTTATTTTTTAGTATTATTAATATAAGTGGCATTTACAATGTGATAATTTCGAGACATGATTTAAAGAAACGAGTTTTTTTTAAAGTTGATATTTTCAACCGACGGTACTTGGTGGAAATTCATGTTGAATTAATTAAAATAAAACACTTATTTGTAGTATATCCACGGTGACTTTTAATTGGACGCGAGCCGGCTTTCAAGAGCTTCCGCTCTCATCATCAGGCTGGCGAAAAAAAAAGTGACTAACTAAAACTTTTTTTTCGCCAGCCTGATGATGAGAGCGGAAGCTCTTGAAAGCCGGCTCGCGTCCAATAAAAAGTCACCGTGGATATACTACAAATAAAGAGTTTATTTTACTTTGTTTTAATAATTACAATTAATTTTTATTTCCACGACCAGCTTAGTTATTTTTGATTTTAATTAGAAGAATCTATGATGACCGGATTTAAAAGCGCAGGACAGAGATGCCAGGAGACATATGGGGAAGACTTATGGTCAGCAGAAGACAGGAATAGCTGTATAAGTATTTTTTAACGGTTGTTTTTAGAAACTTCATGCATCAAGTTATCAATTTATTCATATTCTAAAAAAAATACAGTCTAATTTACAAAAAGAAAAAACTCGAAATAAATCCAAAGCTTGAAAATTTAGATTATTTTAGATTATTAACATTCAATCATTTCTGTCTGTCTCTTAATTCTGAAGATCGTGACCATCATGCCTCGTTCTATAGACCATAAATGTCTCCACCTCCAGCGATCCTCCGCCATGTGGAGGGCCCCGTGCAGTGAACTGTGTGGCCTCCTTAATTTGGTCGCTTCATCTTGCTGGTACTCGGCCCCTTCCACAACCCAAGTTGCCATCACTCTTCCCAGGTTCTCAGGTTATCCAGATTATTTACATACCCCGACTACTGAGATATCCGAGTGTGTAGAGGTTCTTTCAACATACCACCTACAAAAGAGTTCAGGAGAACACAATTGTTCAAAGCCGATGAAATTCAACTTCATACATATTATTGAATTCATTAACTGCATATTTGCACAAAAATGCATATTTACAAATTAACATAGTCCATGGGTGGTTAGTGCATAAAGTAATGACATTATCAGTATATGTACGTTGTACAGATAGTGTGACGAGGGTGTGCAGGATATTGAAAGGAAATTTAAAATATGTACAACAAAATAAATGCAATGGAACGTCGAATTATAAGTAGTACGAGTAGTCGAGTTGTTGAGAGAACGACATGATTGAATTTGAATCTCCATACGTGTAATAATAATATGCAAGTATGTCAGGTAAAGAAAATATTATTATCCAATTACTATGTTACACTAGCATTCACAAATATTTATTTTTAGACTAGGCTGGTTAACCATGACTAGAATGAGAATATTTAGAGCTATTCCTGCTTCAACTAAAACCTAACTAACGAAAAAAAATGTTCTACAAATGATGCACCAAAATATTCTTAATGTAAATATTGTACGATCGCGGTATTTTTATCTGTTGTTTTTTTTTTTTATCAGAATTCTCCAAAAACAATTGAATTTCGGTAATATTTTAGCCAGACTGTAAGTCCATAACTCAAAAAGTCGAAAATTTCGAAAATTTTGATTTAGTTGGTAATAAACACAATCAACGCAACTCTTTTAACTCCACAAACAAATACCTTTGAAAAATACACGGTTCCTTTTATATATTAAATGTTCAGTAATGGCACAAAAAAATAATGTACGTACGTATTTTCAATTCCACAAATAAATATTTCGAATTGCTTAACTATTGAACAGAACAAAGGCAACGTATGTCTTAAACAATGCAATTATTATGTAGCATATTTCACTTTCTGTTGTGATTTAGATTAAAGCATAATATAAATATATGACGATTTCTCGATATAGTACATTTCTACTAGTTGAATTATGGAACTAGACAGTATGGCCAATTCTGAATGATAAAATAGTTTAGTTGCACTAACTAAGTCAACTAAGTGTGAGAAGATAATTGAGTCATAATAATTAGTTCTAATTCGTATTCACAGTTTTCCGTACTAATTTAGTTCATTAGTTCATTTTGACACCTTAGTTCAACTATAAATTTCGAGAATCTATGGATTTCGTATTCAGAATGAAATTTTAGCTGACAGCCGACGACTAAAATAAGTTGGATTTGGCAGAATTTTATTCGCGACTTTTAATGTGCGAATATTATTAGTTGCTGTCATTTTAACGCAGAATATTGCTATATTTTGGAAGTGATAATTTGTTTTTTCAATTAAAAGTAAAAATTTATATTTTTAGGGCCCTCGCAACTATTAGCATGTATAAATTGTAAAATTACACCACCACCGACGCAAATACGAACGCCAAAATATATCGGCAAATCTGACATTTCACAATTTTCACGCGCGACAACTATTAAATTGTTGCCAGAAGTGTAAATCGGAACGTGAAAAACATTTTGTATTGCGGCATCACTGACTAATATTAGTTTGTCTCATAGATTTTACCGTTTGCACATGGTGGTTCTCGAGTTTATAGTTGTTTATAGTTCATAACTAATGCTGAATACTACATAATAACTAATATTAATCAACTTTTTAGTTAGTTAGTTCATTAAGATTCAGAATTGGCCCTAGTCTATGATAACATTAAGATAACTTTAATTTCAATTTGTGAGTAGGTATTGTACAACTTAGACGGACATAACAGTTAGAATCATGGTTATTCCATGATTGTCAGAGGGTGTTAGTACCTAAATTGCGATAGACATAATATGAGAGAGTGGGAAAAGTAGTGGAAGTATAGATACGTCGTTTAGTAAGGAAATTAGATTTCTACGTTTTGAAAGTGGCTCTCAGCAAAATGACGGCAGAAGAACTACTTTGAGTGAAAGCAGAAAAAAAAAATCAAAATGATATAGTTAAGTGAAAAATGGCTCCATATATATATATATTAGTTCCTTTTCATATTTCACACATCAATGACACATAATTATACTGAACACTTAATAAGGAAGTCTTTACCTTATATTCAAGCTGTCAAAGGTATTTCTAAATATAATAAAAATAATATTTATATTATTAATTGATGAATACACACGAAAAAATCATCTCCTAGACGGACATTTTACATCTCAAATTCAGCGATGAGTTTTTCTACCCATCTTGAATGTCTTAATTATTTGTTGGCACAGAGATGACAGTTGGATGACTGGTCTGCAGGCTACCCCACACGTGGGATACTAACCCCTATTCTATATTGATTCAAACTTAAATAAGAACGTTCCTTAATTTAATAATTAAGGTCACTCGAACTAAAATTCGTATTTTATATTATTATTATTATTACTGACAAAGAGACGAATATTCTTACAGGGATCATTACAGCGGAAGGCCAATGCGATCCCAGAAGAAAATCAACAACATCTAGACAACAACACAACAATTATAACACATTCTCAATCTTCCTGACAAACTCCGCATACGTTACGCCAAATATATCAATGTGTCTAGCCAGACCGTTAAATATTTGAATAGCCCTTCCTATTGGCGACTTTGCCAATATGCTTGTTCTACTTTGAGGCTGATAAAAAAAATTGTGATGCCGAGAATATGATATATTAGAGTTTATACTTTATAGAATACCAATGTGCATTAACTAAAATTGGAACGTTCCTATTTTAGTTAGTGCACACTAAAAATGAAATAGAATAGGGGGTATACTGTGATTGGATAGTACAAATACATTTATTACAATTATATAGAAGGTAGGTATACATTCAAATAAGATACAATCAATTTACTTACAATTAATATACAAAATTATACTTGCATTGGCTAACACAAAAAGGCAACGGAAGAGTGAAAAGCTAAAGTGAAGCTATAAATGCACACCAGAAGTTAAGAAAAGTTGAAGAAAATCAGTTATCAGTAAGATACATTCAGAAATACATACAAGCAAATCTTAATTCTGAACTATGAAAGAATTGATTTAATAATGAGCAAACAAAATAATATGATTGATGTTCACAAATGGCCAGCTAAAAATCAATACAGAAATAGCAATACCTAATTATATTTCATTTCCGCAGTGGGTTTAGTAGTAGTAACGGCAATAAGGAAAGGTTGTTAGGTTTTGAATTAGGATTAAATTTAGCAAATAATGGGTTTTGGATGTGATCCAAACACCGACAAGCAATGAAGCAGTTTATAATGGTGACTTTTATGGAAGATATCGTTTGAAATATCGTATATCTATCTATCCCTTGACGAATTTAATCACGTGATGCGATTTGAACGTGAAGCAGAAGGACGATTGGTAATAAGATATTTTAAAACAATACAAATGTTACCCGTTTAGAGCATGGTTTTAATCAATAACACCCATAGGTAGACACGATATACTACTACTACTATACTATACCATCACGGCATATCCCACAAGTGGGGTAGCCAGCAGATCAGCTGCATGTAAGAAACATGCAAACTGTCCTCTTCGTGCCAATATAAAATCAAGACATTCAGGATGGGTGGCAAACCACATCGCTGAATTTAAGATATAAGGTGATAATTCCATCCATTTCTTTGCATTGAGAATTTCATTAAAAACACGAATGTAAAGAATGCAGAAGGTATAAAAACGACGTGAAAATATCCCCGGAAATGGCTTCGACATACAGCGGAAATGCTAAATAAGCAACACACATGCGGTTGAAAACCTAACTGACTTATTTTACTTTTTTGTATAGCTTCGGCTTATATAAATTTTCATAGCTTTATAGCTACGTTCAATATTTATTCTAAATCAAATCTTTAGTACCTACCCGTCCGGAAAGTCAATACCGCACCACCTCTGAATTTGTTGAAGAATAAAAAATCAAATGTTCTAAATAGCTTATAAATATATTTAATTGATGGTCACTATAACAATTTCATTGTTTTTATGTGCATTCGTCTAGATACTATAATATTATGAAGCAATGTGTAAGCCAATGTTAAAATGTAAATTTAAAATAACCATTGAAAAAATTATGGGAATAAAAAATACAGTAGAGAGCGCATTCGTGATTGCCGGGTCCGTTGGTTGTAAAAGGTCGAAAAAAAAGAATGAAAAATCGAGAATAAAAGCGATATATAACGAAATCGAAAAGGTATCAATCCGAGAAGTTAGTATACCAGATAGTAAACTATGTACACAAAACAACGAAAAAACATCAAAAACAAACCAAACTAACGAATCAAAACAAATGAAACAAGGAATAGAATAAACAAAAAGGGGGACAAACAGGGAAATTGCAATGCGCGGAGAAATTCTAAAACAAATATTTTAGAATGTTTGTACGACTGTATGTTTATTATTTATACATTATGCTTAACGAAAAATTTCATAATTCGATGTTTTATATATGTTTTTGAGGAAAATTCTGCATTTTTCATTAATCGAAAAATGTCTTACCGATATACTATATACGAAATACGCAAATTGCCTCTCGAAGTGTAACTGGTGCTTTAACATATGGAAAAATCGCATTTGGAATGATTAGACCACGTGCAGAACCTTGTGTCATGTACAGAAGAAAAAGGCTACCACTTACATTGTTGGAGGATATGGGAGAGGGCAAGATCGCCCCCAAAGAGACTTCCAACGGCAAGTGTCAAACGTTACTTTGGTAACTTAATTTAAAGTGAAAAAACATAGACCCTGAGTGAAGCAATAAACTGGGATTTCTGGCGAAAAACCTAAACATAATGGGTATCATACCCAATTGGGATAAGAGAATGATGTATGTAATAATATATTTCAGATAATGTGTTAAGAACCTAAAAATATTGTCACTCATTTGCAAATTTACGTCATCTTTTAAGATTACCTAAAGGACCTAAATATCCAAAAAAATTAAACCATGGAAACATATTTATTCGAAGCACAAATTCTACAAGAGTTATTCAACCTTATCAAATTTTGCTACATATTATTCAAATCTTTTCAGTGATGTCAATTATTTGTACCGTGCCGGGTCTTATAGCTAGCACAAAGAATAATACATACATCTACTACAAGCACACAAACCAAAAACACGAGGTATAGAAAATAAACAAAAGAATACTAGTTTTTTTTCGGTTGTTCTATTGTTTGCTACTATCAAGCCACGATACATTTTGTATGTTAAAATGGTCTGATATTTCATATTAGATAGGTATATACATAGTATGGGCATGGATTCAGCTATCATGAATGTTGATATTATTTTCTATGCATCAATACAATTTGTACTTTGTAGAGCACTGTACTATTGGTTGCTATCAAAACTGAGAATTAACGATTAATGGGGGTAACAAGTTAATAACAAATATTGTACTACTCTTCACAAAGTTCACAAAGATCCATGGAAAGACGAATGTTAGAGGTGAGTCTGAGAGATAAAATTAGAAACGAAGACATCAGACACCTAACAGAATTCACAGATATTATGGATCGTGTTATAAAGCTTGTGAGGCAATGGGCGGGTCAGAATGCTCAGAACTCCCTGGACCGACATGATTACCAATACCGAAGTCTTGAGGCGAACTAGAGTTGACAGGGAGCTGTTTTCAACCATCAAGATTTGGAAGGTTTCACATCTGGGTCATGTTCTGCGTGGAGAAAAATACCACCTTCTCCAACTGATATTGAAGGGAAAAATTGAGAGACGTAAAGGAACCGATAGGAGACAGATGTCTTGGCTGCGAAACATAAGAGAGTGGACCGACATCCAAAGTGTGGAAGAGCTGTTCTGAATAGCGCAGAAAAGGGACAAGTTCGCCGAGGTGATCGCCAAAGTTGGGGGGACCCGACAAGGCACGTGAATAAGAAAAACATGATAAACTTTTATGTTAATCTTGCTCCGTAGAGTTGCTCGGCAAAGCAAAGGACTACCGTTCTTCTCTGTGAGTTTTTGACTGACTTGAAAAAGGTCTACAGTTCTTCTCTGTGAGTTTTTGATTGATTTGAAAAAGGTCTACCGTTCTTCTCTGTGAGTTTTTGATTGACTTGTAAAAGGTCTACCATTCTTCTCTGTGAGTTTTTGATTGACTTGTAAAAGGTCTACCGTTCTTTTCTGTGAGTTTTTGATTAACTTGTAAAAGGCATGTGTCTTCTTAAAATAATTCAGGTTATCTTCAATTCAACAGAGATGACGTATGTGACCTATCCTAAATGTTATAATTTTTTATTGGCACGTTATGAATAACTTGCATATCAATCAATCACAACTTGTGAGAAATGCCGCGATGGAATTAATGATTGTTTTTTTTTTAAGGAACGTTTTATACCTATTTTAAAACATTTTCGCGATGATAACATTTAAAAGTTCCCAGTTCTTTAAAAAAAATTGTTCAAAATTGCGATACTTTTTCAAAACATTAACCACTTGACGAGTAACGATGTTAACCTTTTTGTTAACAAATCAACGATTAACATGGTTAATTTTTGGATTAACGGTGTTCAACTTCGGTACTTATTTTCGCTTGTTTATCCAAACACAGATCTGAATGGAATTTCATTATTTTGCAAATCCGACTCAACAGCATGTATTTTTCTACTGTTTGTATTCATTAGTTTCCTGGAATCGTGTCCGTTGCAATATGTGAATTGTAAAAATAGGGCTAATTATCAGGCGGTATGAGCCTGCCACAAAGGATTATGTACGCAAGTGCACTTTGTAAAGACAAGAACCCTTTTTGTGTGGGTAAATCGCTGGCATCTTCTTTTCTTTCTCTCTTTCTCCTGGCAATGCATCCCCATCATCTAGTGCCGACTTTCCTGGACTTCATCCTCCCAGCATCTTAGCTTTTGCTGGACCGATATTCGATGCCCTCGTGTCTCGTTTTATAGATAGATCGCTGCTCTGGCACCGAGTGTGCCTTTATTAAACGGTAAATTTTCTTAACGCCTCCCCTATTTGATAAATATTGATAATTTGTAATTAATCAACCCAATTGTAGGAACTTGCGACAGTCCATGGATGATGCCATCCGAAAGCAAAAACACTGTGAATAGTCTGAGCTTCCCACGTGAAAGACCCTAGGAGGGGGTGACTAGGTGCTAAAGTAACCAGCAGAGGGGGGGCTTTCTGGATTGAGAAGACACGAGCTACAACTGCGGGGAGGTGCAGAGTGATTCTCATTTATTGCAATGCCCGCTGATGCGGAATGCATATGATGAGAATTCCGTAAGGATAGCAAATGCCAAAATCGATATACGTCGCTATATAATGGAGTGGCAAGGTCTGAAGTCCGGACCCGAAAAGTAGGAAAAAGATAAACCCAAACTTGTATGAAGAGTGTATAGACTGATATTCCTGTAAGACTGAATATAGACTGAATACGAATATATCCTGAATATAGACTGATATTCCTGTAAGATTTATGGGTGAGGGAGGGTGCAACCCTTAATGTGTAATATCGTTAATTAGCGATTAATGAATTAACAGCAGGTCTACCAATAAATCATTCATTTAAATACTTCGTCACCCAGTTCACATAATTTTATTTCGGTTAATCTGCGTTTTAAAAAAAAAATATACAACATCCCGGATAGAATTGTTTATGAAATAATAAATTAATGTTTTCATTCAGTGATGAAAATATTTTAATTAAAATGTTGTATATTAATAATTGGAATTTTATTATGAATTCAAAATTCATAAATAAATCTGTTTTTCGTGCTTTTAATTTGAAAACAATGTCGTTTATAAAAAATGTTTATACCAAAACAACAGTGGTATTTGGAAATATTGGGAAAAACATTGAGAGAATCTCCCAAAAAAGGGATAGCCAGTAGATTAATTGCGCGCAGTAAACACGCAAGTTGTCCTCTTCGTGCCAAAAATTTAAAGACATCAGGATGAGTGTGAATTAAAGATGTTAAATGGCTTAATTGGAATGTTTTACGAATACTTGCATTTAACAGAACGTTCGAAATCTTACAGAAAAGGGTGGGATGCCTATTCTTTGGACACTCCACGAAGATTGATCTGATACTTTATTAAAGACTATCAAGTGCTCGCTGGGGTTCCTGAAGGCGGCGTCCACGCAGCTGGATGCGAGCGTCAATCGTCAGACATCGGGCAATAAGGTCTTGGATTTTTCGGCGACGATTCGGAGCGTTCTCCGAGATGTTCGGGTGAGTGCCTTCGTTGCATTTCATGGACGGGTAGCGAGAGACCGTCCACAACGGCTCATAATTATATTAATATGGTTGACGATACATGATAAAAACACATCTTTATATTTTAATTTTTATCTATTGTTTTCTGTTTGTCACATACATAATTTGTAATGAAGCTTCGCTTACTTTTGCCTGACGATGAGAGCGGAAGCTCTTGAAAGTCGGCTGGTAAAAATAAATAAAGTCAATAGTGGAATAACTATATATCGTGTTTCATTTTAAAAATTATTAATATGAACCTCCACCAAGAACCCCGCTCGATAAATTAAACTTGTGCATTATTTTTGGAAAAAAAATTTTAAAAAAAAATCTCGTTTTAACGAATCTGTCGAAAATTTCTTCATGCATGTAACACTTTAATATCATGATGCTAAATTTAACGTGAAAACTGGTGGCATGAATGTAGGTATTCCCACATGGGTGTTAGTTAAATTATGTAGGGTAATAGTGTAACAATTTAGTAGTGAGCCTGCTACAGGTTTTAGCACACAATATTGACCAAAATTTATGGACGGTATAGTCGATAATTACATGGAAGTTATAGCCGTGATAACAGAGCGCTTGTAACATCCATATTCAGAGACGTGGATAACGTGCTTTTACTCTCGTAAATTCCAAAATTTGTGAAATCGTTACAAAAACTCATAAATTAAAAAGTAACGGGAAAGAACTGTCAAATTTACATAAAGATCTTCAGAAAATTACACTCTAAATCAAATTTCTTTATTCATAGATTCATTTCTTATACATATTTGATAATAGCAAATTATTTGGTAATTTACAATGCGTTACTGTTGCTGCCCCACTAGGCAAAATGCACCTGTATTAGGCCTAACAAAAAAACATTACAAAAGTTTGAAAGAAAACATATAGAAACATTTTAACAAGAACACTTGCAACTGTACAACAGAAAAGAAATCAGTCCCCTTCATTTATCTCTGCCTTGATCTATCAAGCAATCTATGAGCAATATTGTGATTTTTTTTTATTGAAGTTGTGTCCCTTATTTCTCTAGGAACACGTTATAATTAGAATGTCGAAATGAAAATCAGAATCTCTCTGAATGGATATAGTTCGTTTCTCAGTTGTACTTCCAAGAGGAATGATAAAAAGCGAAGAACTCTTTCCTACCAATACTTAAATATTGCACATTCTTTACATCTTCTTTTAAGCAATGGCATAAAATAGACCCTATAATAAAAACCAATCAATGTCCTCCACAGCTTGCAACACCAATGTTTGGTTGGAAATTCTAGTCTTCAAAATTGATTGATGCTCAATAAAAATACATGGACATCTTTTAAATAGCCGTTAGGAAAATAATGTAATCCAAAAAAACCTTTGCCAAATTTGACTCTTGTTCTATATTGGCCTAAATCACTCTCAAAAGAGCGGATGGCTTTAATAAGTATAGAATAGATTTGACTCTTTGTCGCTGAATACGGGTGTACCAAAAGTCCGTTAAAATTGTTACAGGCAAGTTTCCTCAGGTCGATGCATCAATAATTCAGAGTTTATTAGCAAGTTTGATGTTAATACCTACAGTATTGAGAGTTGACCACTATGATAGCAATATCAAACATACTATAAACACTGTTGTATTAATAATACTACTAAATACTATAATAATAACAGGTGTTATTAAAACTAACGTAGTGTGTAGTAAAGTTTATAAGGATCGTAACAGAGGATAATAATGATAAATTAATAATAAATATTTACACGTATTAATAATAATGTTAGTCCTTATTACGTATTATAGGGAAGTCTTAGGGAGTAGAAGATAATTGAGAAATTGGTAGGGATGGACAGAGATTACTGACAATCTGAGTAGTATCGACTACTAACACTGAATTTCAAATATTTCGAGTTATTACATATATCTTCTTTATTTTAACATATTTGTATTTCTTATACATATCTTTTTAAATTATCATACGTGTTTTGTGTGTTTTATGAGTTTATTCTTTTGTATTTTATCTCGTACTTAAGTTTGTTTGAATCGACATGTGTGGCATTGCTGTTGCATTCATTATAATTGTATTATATATTGGTAATGATAGGGGACTTTACTGGTCCATTTATGGCTTTATACGATTCTGTTAGTATTACCGGTACATATATGACTGTTTGTATCCCTGTAAAAATGTAATAAATACCTAAACACCATCACAGCATACTCCACAACTGGGGCAGCCAGCAAAATATCATTTTTTCTGTCAACTAACTCTACTTTTCTCCATGTATACTGCTATCAAAGCACGCAAAAAGATGAAAAACTAGACAGCAACAATTCTTTCGATTTCATTTTTATAAAACTTATACTCAACACATAACTATCTCCAATTTCATAAAATATCTATCTAAACTATCAAGGAATTTCTAAAAAGTAAGGTAACTAGTACTGCATGTGATGACCATGTAGGTAAGTGATGCTCTTTGTGCTAATAAAATATAACATTTATTAAACTAATCGTGCACTTATTTATTAACAAATTATATGACTATTCGACTTTACAGTAGAATAACTTTAAAAAAAAACAACATACTTGGAACAAACACAATTAACATATAAGAGACAATAAATACATGACAATAGAAACTACTGGATATTCTCAACAGAAAGCAAACCTTTGAATAAACCCGCTCATAGCACATTTCCTCACGGTGTACTCCGAATCGTTGAAGATATCAACTTCACAGTAATTATTCCCTATTACATGGAGTCAAATTCCCAGGACTGCTCATCACTATCGCAGAAGGTAGGACCGAAGGCACGTGTTTATGGACCAACTGAAGAGGGACATGAACTGTGGCTCATACGTAGAGCTGAAGAGACTGGCTGAGAATAGAGACAAATGGAGAAGAAAATCTAAACTCGTTGCTGACCAATCCAATGGATTGTTACTCATTATATACATGGAGTCAATTCATCGATGAATAAAAGCTATAGTTGGACGTTATAAAATATTCATCACCAAATCATTCAACTACTTTTTCTGTACTGTACCAACATATAAACATGAACAATAATACTGCACTATGTGGTTGAAAATACTCAGAATGCGACCATTATTGGTGGTAATACATAATAAGAAACATGTATTAAATAATAATATGTGCAGGACAATGCATTGCCAAGCATGTAATGTAATGAAGGGGGTAGGTCCGGATTCCAATAGTCGCCCCTTTGTAGAATGCATCTACGAGAGAGGGAGAAAATTATTATTACTGCTAAACACCCAGACATATTTCGATGGTTTAAAGCACAAAAGACACATGTCCACTATTTATGTAAAATGAGTTAATATATTTTATTATTTTATTTATTCTATATGGATCTAAAAGTTGAAACAATAAATATAAACAAGTAATTATAACAATGAGCAAACCAATTAAGATCCTTTATTACCAACTAATAAACATAAATTTGAGGTACTTCATTGAATAAAAAGATGAAGGATAAATTAAAAATGCTAATACATACATAAAAATGTTAAAAAAGGTAAAAATGAAAAATATATATAAAATAAAATATATGTTAATATCCACGGAAAAATTTATAGTTATATTTTGAATTTGTGAAAAAAAAATGTTCAAGATCGGTTGCAATGTTTTCTTTGTCCTGATTATAAAATTACCAATAATACTTATAATAATTATAATTATCGAAATATTTAATAAAAAATAATGCCACACGTTTTTAAATTAACATTTTTTTGTGCACAGATGTAACATGTCACAAAAGATATTTGAGAATGCATTTATATCGACTTTCTTAATTCTCAAAAGCACAAGTCCATGAAAGAGATCTTCTGAATTAATTTAAAATTAGTAAATTAATTGAGAATCTCAAACTTTGAAAACCTGTTTTCTCTAAACTGTCAAATGTGGATATGTGTCTTCTATGCTTTGAATCATCGGTTTTATAATAGTAACTATTTAGTACTGATATAAAATGAAAGTGTGAAAGTAACATAATAAAAAACAAAAACGTCTGAAACAAATGAAAGCGTGCTGTTATTTGAATTAGTGATAGAACATTAAATTTTGAATAGTGCTATTTTATTCAAGTTCAATTAATATTATTTTCTTTTTGTTTTTTTCGATAACTATAAAAAATAAATTTATTTGTTAAATATACGGCTAAATGTCTTTCTAAAAAAACACAAATCGTAAAAAAAATATACAACAAATTAAAATACAAATGTTTTCTTCTACTTTATGTTTTGTCGACTGACAGTTATGTTCTTACAAGACTAAAGACGTCTATCGAGTTTGGTTTTTCTTCTCCATTCGTCTCTATTCTCAGCCAGTCTTTTTAGCTCTACGTATGAGCCACAGTTCATGTCTCTCTTCAGTTGGTCCATATACGCGTCTCTTGGTCGGCCTCTGCCATTTGTCCCCTCGGTCTTACCCTCTGCGATGGCGATGAGTAATCCTGGATGCCTGATGTTGTGGCCAATCCAGTTAGCTCGTCTATCTCAACGATAAAATGTAAGCCGATAAAAAACCTATGTTTGGATATAAGACTGTTCAAATGTTTCTTTACTCTAAAACTATAATTGACAATATTTTATTTTGACAATTTATTTTTAGTCCTAGGTATAAATGTTTTAATATTTATTGGTAAATCACATTCATTTGTTAATTTTTTTTTTGTTTGTCTAGTTATTTTAATCATTTAAAATTCAATTTATCCTTTGTACCTGCATGTGAAGTTTGTTTCAGATTATATATATCTTCTTTTTTTTCCATTAATTTGAGACGGTTTAGGGACTGTTAAACGGCGTCAAAAATAAAATAAAATCATCCAAAATCATCATCATCATCATCATGAAACTGTAACTGTATATTGATGTCTTCGTCTGTCAAATTGTTTAAATTGTTATTTTTATTTTATTGTTCAACATGTAAAAGGCTCTGCCGTGTAAAGAAGTTAAATAAATAAATAAAAATGTTATTATTGCATACATATTTTTATTTCACATGTCTTTCATCTGTTGTGTAACGTATTAACCAGTGTACGTGGAGCGTGCTTTTGCAATATCTGCACCTGTAGTCTGGAACAGGCTTCCACAAACGATCAGAGAAACGCAGGACATATCTCGTTTCAAGAACCAACTGAAAACTTATCTATTCAAGAAATCTCACGGAATAATTCAAGCACAACCTTAGTTAGCAAAGAGCGCCCTTGAGGTGAATTTTTTTTCACAAAACGGCCCTTTACAAATCATCCAAATAATAATAATAATAATTAAATTGATTAAATAAATAAATGAACACCGACGCAGCGAAAAAGAAACATACATTTTACACTTAACTAATTTTCATACTTCATAAATTGTATACGAACAATAATATCGTTACGCCCTTATAGATACCATTGCCACTATAGCAAATCTATTGAATATGTTGAGAACGGAACGCCATATAGGTAGATCTGTCCCTACATATTTCTTTCGCCTCCTCTATATTTATGCAACCTCTCATGCACGCACGTCGATTTCTCTTAATCAACACAAGGCCGTTTATGAGAATTAGATTTGATGAAATAAGCCTTGTTTTCAAATCAATTAGCATTGCTGAAATCGTGACAATAAAAACAAGCAATATAAAAATATTTGATAAAAAAAACAACACAACAAACCGAGAACAACGTGTCAAAAATCATTAAACAAAAACATGGCAAAAAAATAACCGATAGTGCAACAGACAATACAATTACCAAGGTCGATTATATCAATATCGACAGATTACAAAAAACAATGAAAAAAAAAAACAAAAACAATTGAACGAAACAATTGAAAAACGTTTCACTTAACATAACTACTACAACACTCGTTTCAAAAGTGCACAATCATTGACATCAACGATGGTAGATATATTGTATAATAAAAGTGGTATAAACATGATATTATAGTTTTCGAGTTGATAGCCGTTTTGTTCAACATAATGTGGCTCTTCGATAGAACAATCATCGCAGCTCGAGTGACTCTCGAATAAAATGGGGGAATTGATATAGTACATTAGGTAATAATATGTACAACGATTGAGGGAAAAAGAAGGATGGATGTAAATATAAAGGCATCAAAGAACTGTTCCGTGGAGCTCCCGGCAAAGCATTGGACTCCCACTTGTTTCCGGAAGTTATCAAGTTTCCTGTAAAAGGTGTTCGAAAAAAATAAGGACATTTTACATCTTATATTCATCGATGAGGTTCGCCGCCCATCCTGAGTGTCTTCATTTTTTTTATAAGCACAAAGAAAACAGCTTTTATGTTTAATAGATGCAGCTGGTCTACTGGTTACCACACATTAGGGATATTTGGTTTAGTAGTAGTAATATTGTTAACTCCAGTAAGATAGTTATTAATATTGTATTTTTTTTTGTATAAATGTTTAGGATCAAATTCTATAGAACGTTCCTAACAAATGTATTCTTATTGGAGAGGCCGTGATTGTATGGGCAGGTCGCCGGCACCGTGCGGCTTTAAGCGGTGCATTAAGCTTCTATGACGAATATTTGATATCTGTCAACCCAAACAAAAAATATTAAGACATTATAGAGACCTATCGTTACATATGGACACCATATTTGGACGCTTACAGAGAACATGAGATCTAGAATACTAGCAGCAGAATTGCGGTTCCTCAGGGAACTAGTTGAGATGCCATTATGAAAAGAAAAAACACCATGATAAAAGTAATGGCATAGATGCAATATGTTGAGCACGCATGCATGAATAATTACAGTGACGGAAGCGTTTTATACAGGGGTAGGAGTAAATGGCACTCGATTCTTTCGGTCTACCCCGCATGAGAAGCAGCGTGATGGCTATTTTTCAGCTCAATTCATCACAAAATTTTCATTTTTATTCAAAACTTATGATTATAGTGAAAGCGTTTTTTCGCTCGTATGGTAAAATCAGTTCATTAAATCGCACGTTACCCTACTGGGACAAATTCAGGCATAAAAGCAATAATAGCACATATATGTAACTAACATTATATGTACACAAACAAGAATAGTAGAGGATAGGGTGAGAGTGAGTGAAGCAAGCCACCTTCCCATATCTAATTAGACCATTAAAAGTTTCACTAGCGAGGTGCTTCTGCCACTAGAACTAGAAGCAAGCAATCTAGAATAGTATCGTGCAACTACTAACACTCTATACTAGACAACCTTAACTAACCAGGCACTACACTATTGTATCAGGTACTTGATGGGTTACAAGTAGTACTAAACATTAGTTTGTATCTGGTAGAAGACAGATATGTTGAAATTTTTGGTTTTTAAGAGTTGGAGAAAAAAATACACTCAACATTAACTTTTTTCTTAAGTAGGTGGAGTTCAAACTGTGCCTCACGGTCCACAAAGCCTTGAACGGCACGGCACCTCTTTGCCTCGCTGAGCTCTGTCCCCTCAACGAAACTCTGAGGCGACCACTGCGATCAGCTTCCACCGCTGTCAACAAACTTGTGGAGTTTGAACACTTCCAAATTCGCAGAGAGGAGCTTAAGCGTTGCGGGGCCAACTGCCTGGAACCGATTGCCAGCGGATTTAAGACAGGACCAACCCACTGCAACGTTCAGGAGTAAGCTGAAAACACTGCTTTTCAAGAAAAGCCATGGCGCCCTTGAGATGGTCACGGATCATTAAACGGCGCCAAATATAAATTGTCTTTATTATTATTAATTTGGAAAAGCCGTGAAATTATGAGAAACACAAAGATAAGACTAGTCAAGACCTTGGTATTCAGCATATTTTTATACGGAGCTGAAACGTGGACGCTGCGAGCTAGCGAACGCGCGAGGATCGATGCGTTTGAGATGTGGTGCTGGAGAAAATTGCTCCGAGTGCATTGGACGGAACACAGGACCAATGAGTCCATTCTCAGGGAGTTAAACATTTCGGCGCGACTCTCAACGATTTGCAGTCAGCGCGCTTTGCGATATTTCGGGCACATTGCAAGAAGAGAGCCTGACAACCTAGAAAAAGTGATTATGACTGGGGTTGTAGAAGGGAGGAGAGGAAGGGGCAGAGTGCCAATAAGATGGAGCGACCAAATTAAGGAGGCCACACAGAGCTCACTTCATGGGGCCTTACACATGGCAGAGGATCGCTCAACATGGAGACAGATGGTCTACAGAACGAGGCATGATGGTCACGATCCTCAGGATTGAGGGACCGACAGAAATGATGATGATTATTAATTAAAGTATAGGTAAGTATTTGTCCTATACAATGCACTCTGAATTGCAAAATGGAGGCTCTGATTAACATGTATCAATCTATTCTTCTTTCTATACACCCACGGCATCTTTTACAAGTGTAGTAATGAGTAAACTAACTACTGCACATATTTAATAATCAGATTATCCATTCCGTGTCATGGGAAAAAGTCGTTCAGGATGGGTGGCATACCTCATCTCTGCTGAATTAAAGATAGATGTAAAATGTATTACCCGTGATGTTTTACAGGATACTGGAAAATTCACAGAAAAGAGTGGGAGTCGTATTCTATTAGAGTACACAAAATAGTATTTATATTTATTTTTCAATATAATTTTATTATCTTAAAGAAACTCATAAGATTACAAAGAAATATGTACATTTACAACAAAAAATCTTACAACTAGGTGAAGTAACAATACGAAAGGATTTAGAACTAAAAATAAGTTTTATTATTTTTTTTATAAATTAATCGCATTAGTATTTAAATATGTTAAATACAAATTTATTTAATTTATTTATTTATTTTAGGTTTCACATCTGGGTCATGTTCTGCGTGGAGAAAAATACCACCTTGTCCAACTGATATTGAAGGGGAAAATTGAGGGACGCCGAGGTCCCGGTAGGAGACAGATGTCCTGGCTGCGAAACATAAGGGAGTGGACCGGCATCCGAAGTGTGGAAGAGCTGTTCCGAGCAGCGCAGGACAGGGACAAGTTCGCCGAGGTGATCGCCAACGTTGGGAGGACCCGACAAGGCACTTGAAGCAGAAGATTTATTTAATTCTTCACTGTACATAGGTTACAACATTACTACATGTTACTTAAAGTAACAATAAATACCTACCAAATCATTTAATTATACTATACTATACTACTATACTATACTATACCCTCACGCCATGTCCCAAGTGGGGTAGGCAGAGAGAACGGAACGCCAAACAGATCTATCTTTACACACTTCCTTCGCTTCCTCCACATTCATACAGTTCCTCATACACGCACGTCGGTTCCTCTTACTCAACACGCGGCCGTCCTTTAGAATTTGATCCACGTGATCAAGCCACGTGGTTCTCGGACGCCCGCGTTTCCTCACACCCTTTCTTTCAGATAAGTATATCCTCTTTGTCATTCTTACCTCGTTCATTCGTTCAACATGCCCAAACCACCGTAGTTTATTCACGCGCATTCTGTCCACAACACTCTTCTTGCATCCGCTCATTCTTCTAATATCCTCATTCTTCACTCTATCACGCAGCGTTTTACCAACCATTCTTCTCAACGATCGCATCTCTACTGCATTTATTCCACTTTCGTCCTTCTTCAACCACGTCCATGTCTCGCTTGCATACATAAGTGACGGTACCAGAATGGTATTGTGCACCAGCATTTTAGCCATGTTCGACACATTGTCATTGCTGACAATGGGTCGAAGTGCACCGTTTACTCTAGCACCGGCCACTTTCCTTCTTTCAATGTCCCCATCGCATCTTCCATCCCTCGTAAACATACTTCCCAAATATACATACTCATTATAATATTTCCAAAGTAATTGAACAACACTATTTCTGCTCATAAAAACAAAAAAAACAGTAAAACTAGTAAGAATGTAAATTTATAAAATCTATGTAAATCTATATCTAAGAATTGATTTTTGAAAATATTTCACCAAAGCTAAACATTATAAAATACAAGTATTTAAATTAACATCGTATTTTGTTAATATCTTTTTCAACCAAACTAGGTGGTATGTCTGAAGGAAGAAGTTTCACTTCCATTTTCTTGTTGCTTTGGAGTCGTTACATTGTATTTATCTGTAACTAAATTAAGCGAAAGAACTTCAGTTACAAAGGGAGTAAACATCACGGTTAAGTATCGTGAAACTAGTATCGCTGTATAATATATACTATACATACTAAGAGATAGACAGTTGGGAGGGACAGACGGGAGACAGACAAGACACAGTGGAGAAGAAATGAGAAGTTTGAGGTATGAATTCAGTTTCTCGACAAAATGAGAAATACTCGAACGTAATATTTGAATATCGAAATGCTTTCTGGATTACTAACATTAAAACGATTTATTAATTTTACCCAAAAAATCGATATAGAATGTAAAATTGTATGAAATATGGAAATGGGTATAGAATATGTGAAGACTGAGTTCAATCCATTCTGCATACTCCAATAGACATGAGATCTAGTAATTTTTTTAAGGGCAAAATTTGTTTATATGTCTTCAATATTCTCAAATACCTGAATGACTTGTTATAATGTACCTATACCCGTTCATACAATAAACACATTAGCAACGACCAAAATGATTCTCTTTTTGTGTAAACACTTTCATTCGTGAACGACATTAGAGCATTCGGAATGTCATAAAAAGAGCAGATTAAAGTGGCAAATATTACTCTGATTGTATGAGATTTGTCTGCACCCTTTGCTTTCAAAGAAATATCAACTAGATATCTTCCTGAAAATAAAATTAAAGATATGTTATAAAAAATTATCGTAATCTCGACAAAACGAGAAACAAATCACTTCAAAAGTTCGTCGGATCGTACAATATCATGCGACTTAAAAGAAGCTATGGAGTGGCACGATGAAAACTGAGAAAAGTACTCTGTAACTATGTACATAATCTGGAGACTTGGAAGTCAGCAAGTAGCCAAAGCATTTCAAAGCGAACAGAAAAGGGTGGCGTGAAACAAAAAGATCTCGAGACAATTAATAATAAAGTGGTGGTAATTATAAACAAAGTTCATTAGGAGACAACAACACCAAGACAAACTTTGGCAAGTAGATAAAATGGCTGCGAAAGACGATGATGCAACTTTTGTCGTTTGATTACAATGGATGACATGCACTTTGTACTTTGTTACTGTAGAAGTTAAGTAGTATGAGTCAAATTAATTATGTTCTGATAAAAAAAAATGATTGAAACTATTGGAAGTTGGCAATGTACATTTATTTATCAACGCAGATTAGAGTCTGTGATTGAAATCTTCATATGGATAAATTGTTTCAATATTTTCTTCCTTTGGAAATACGAGTAGTATACCAATGTTTTCAAGAGGCATTACAGTAAAGTAGATACATAACCGTATCTCTGGACAATTCGCAGTCTTCTGTGTCTTTTTTTGGGATCTCAATTAAGATGGTCTAACGATGACAGAGAGGTCAAAAAAAAATAATAAGCACAGTGAATTAGTGGAATTTACTCTATAAGAATAAGCCCATCGCTGGATTTAAGGTTAATGAAGAATGAAAATGGATGAGTACCCAATATCGTCCAATGATAGAGGGCCAATAATATTATTCCTTCATTCACAAACTTTCCAACGATTTGAACAACATCTCACATCAACGACATCAGAATAATAGAAATGTAAAGGTACGTGACCAGATTTGTAATTAAAATCTATACTTTGATTAATGAAGGCGTCTTCCCTGTACTTCTAAAGAGCGTAAAATACAAAAGTAGAAGTAAAAACGTTTTTGGATAGCTACAATCCACTAATCTACGGTTATCTATAAACAAGGTAGCACAAATTCTTACCAATAAATAGGTATAAATAACGTCGCTATATAAAAATAATCTGAATTACTAAAATTCTTTTTGTGGCTTTGCGGTAATGGGAAATGGAATATAAAGTAACATATTTTAAACGGCTTGATATTGAAATAACAATCTAAAAATATTTTATGAATATTGAACTCCATTTAGTGAAAGGTATATCTTCAGGAATACAGCAGTAAGTAAAAAGAACCACAAGTCCATATAACAGGTCATAAAATACTAAGGTTTTGAAGACTGAAGGCAATGTGTAATGATTACGATCAATAGACTTATATGCAAACCCAAATGTGTTTTTTGCCTTTTTAGATTTTTTTAAAGGCTTTTTAGATTGAAACGATTTTATGTGTTACCTATATCCTACTGCGAGGATATGGTGAACTTGTGTAAGACAAGTTCTAAGAAGGAAGTTAATTACTAGATTTCTCTCACCTGAAAATGAGTAGGCTACAATTAAAAGCTTTTCCACCAGTTTGATGTTTCACAATACGATTTAATGCTCTAATTTTAGTTCTATACTATTACAAATTCAATGAGTATATTAATTGGTTGAATAAAATATTAGAACGCGTGAGTACAAGAACACAACGAAAATAGTAAACCACCGCGAGTGAGCGACCAGTCGAGAATCGCTCGCTGGTTGGCAAAACCAATCTCTCCTCACTCATTCTTCCCACATGCAACAATACTATGGAACTTTCCATAAGTTGCTACATGTAGGAGTCACAAGATCTATTACGGAGGCATCACACCTCCACATAGATCTCCCCCTTTCAGAAAAATGTTCACATTTTTCTTTTTAATTAATTTGAATGTGGTGTTGTGATGTCCTGTACTCTCGTTTCACTAAGACTAATACAGTACTGGGTACTAGAGCTAATTTGATAAAATAATTTTTTTTAAATAATATAAAAATGTACATCTTGAATCAATGACTGGATGTATTCGATTGAGAATGGTTTGAGAATTGAGGTGCCAACGCCTTGTTACATGTCTGCTCCAACCCTGAAAGCAAAATCAAAGTTAGCACCATGCTCATCTTTATCAGCCAATACATCCCAATGACTCCAATGTGCATTGCAATGACATCCATATATTACATCTCTACTTTATACTATTTTACATTGGCTCCATTGCAACATCACCAAAAGTTTATATTATATTTTGCCAATGCAACTCCAAAGTATTGTTTAAATTATTGAAAACTAACAATATTTGCAAAAATATACAATATATTTACATAATTACATTTATATAAAAATTTCATTTTCATTTATATTTATCCAAAGCACACTTACATATTAAATTAAAAAAGTTTATTTTCTGTGCAATTTCCATATTGGATGCATTTGAAATTTACTGAGAAAGTTACTTTCTTCTTTTTAATTACTTTACCAAAGCTTAAAACAAACAATGTTTATTATAAGACTATTCTTTCTGTTGATAGTATGTTTATTTACATAAGTCATATTCTATCACAAATAATATAATAAGGTATAATAATTAAAAACATGCTATATCTATACTCAATTGTGTTTTGCTTAATGGTGTTCACATAACCAAAATAGAACAATAGATAAAGAAAAATATTCAAATAACATATATAACTATCTTCCAGGCATTAACAGCATTGCCTAGATATACTTACAAAATAACAATTTAAGTTTTAGTGTAATAATTTAATAATTAAGTGATACTGACTTTCCAAATTAGGTTTGTACAGTAAACTTTTTAATAATAAAAAAATGAGATTTTTCAAATTAAATCTTTCTAAGCATATAAAAAAAAATTAAATATTCAATTGCATTATGTGATCTTACATTTTTTCTACATATTTTGAAAATTATAAACTAAGCAAATAATAATAAATTGTAAACTAACCAGATAATATGAACATAATGAACATATATACCTGATTCAAGGGTTGATTGCATAAAATAAAAAAATTATAAAAATAATAACATATATACATAACTTAAGAATATCCTCTATAGGATGTTTCTTTCTCTGGTGTCATCTCTCCCTGAACGTGACTCTCCGTCCTGATCTGGTGGTCATGCCGGTTGGCTGCTCGTCGTCTTTTTTGGTGTCATTAGTCAGCATCCTGTCATCGTTGGTCTTGACACTCCTAGTCCCTGAAGTAGTAGCTTCACTCTGCTGACTTCTGGGTGTGCATGCTGACTGCGTATCTGTAACACTTACATATGCAGGTTTCAACCTACTTAAATGGATTACTTGTTCTTCTCCTTTAATACTAATTGTGAAACCGTGTGTGCCTCTTCTGATGACCTTGAACGGACCTTCATAAGGAGTATCTAAAGGTTTCTTGTGTTTATCCGTCCTTATGAAAACATGTGTGCAGTCATTTAGATCTTTGTGTATAAATACATTCTGGTCTGTTTTTACCTTTGTGGGTACAGGTCTCAACTTTTTCATGGCAGTGTGCATTTGTCGTAATAGCTCTTCTGGGTCTTCTAATTTGTTGTCTTGGAAGAATCCTCCTGGTAACCGCAGCGTAGTTCCGTAAACTAATTCTGCAGGTGATGCCTTCAATTCTTCCCTGTAACTTGCTCTTAATCCTAAACTTACGTAGGGTAAAGCGTCACTCCAGTTGATAGTATCGACTGCTTTGAGAGCTGCTTTCATTACTCTATGATGCCTTTCTATTAACCCGTTTCCTTGAGGGTGATAACTCGAAGTCTTAATGTGTTCAATACCCATGTTTTTTGTAAATTTGCTGAATAATTGTGAGACAAATTGTCTTCCTCTGTCGGTTGTTACTTGAACTGGTGTGCCAAACCTGGCTATCCAGTGTCTCATAAAGGCTCTAATGACTGTTTCGGCCGTTATGTCTCTCATCGGAGCATATTCTGTCCAACGAGAGAAACGATCAATCATGGTTAGTATATACCTATATCCTTGGCTCTCTGCCATGGGTCCGACTATATCCAAGTGGACATGTTCAAACCTGCTTGATGGAATAGGAATAGATTGTACTGGGCACTTAGTATGCTTGTGGACCTTGGTCTTTTGACACAATATACAGTTTTGGACGTACTTCTTGACATCCTTCTCCATCCCTGGCCACACATAGCGTTGTTTCAACATTCTGTAGCTAGCTTTGCTTCCTGGATGACTAATTTCGGGGGGGTAAAAGGGGTCACCACTGAAACGATTTTATGTGTTACCTATATCCTACTGCGAGGATATGGTGAACTTGTGTAAGACAAGTTCTAAGAAGGAAGTTAATTACTAGATTTCTCTCACCTGAAAATGAGTAGGCTACAATTAAAAGCTTTTCCACCAGTTTGATGTTTCACAATACGATTTAATGCTCTAATTTTAGTTCTATACTATTACAAATTCAATGAGTATATTAATTGGTTGAATAAAATATTAGAACGCGTGAGTACAAGAACACAACGAAAATAGTAAACCACCGCGAGTGAGCGACCAGTCGAGAATCGCTCGCTGGTTGGCAAAACCAATCTCTCCTCACTCATTCTTCCCACATGCAACAATACTATGGAACTTTCCATAAGTTGCTACATGTAGGAGTCACAAGATCTATTACGGAGGCATCACACCTCCACAAGATATTCTCACTACAAATTCAATAAAATTGGATTTTACATTTTTATCTGATATTTGAAAATCTTAAGACCCAAATTACAATGGATAATCAGACATATCCAATTTTCACCTGCTCGTCGCATATATTTCACAATATAATTGATTATTGTTGTAAAAACAGCAATGATTTTAAAGCAAACAGAATGATGTGCATGTATTGGTTTTATTTACCTACTTGTAACAGTTTTTATTTTTTTATATTAACGAAGGTACTCGTACATCATCTTTGTAATCAACTAATAGATTTTTGATATGTTTTGATTTTATTTACTTCCACTGTGTTAATGTTTTTATATTTTGGTTTTATATTATGTATACTTAGTTATATTATTATGTAAACGATATTTGTTAACCTTTATTGTCAAGGCCAATGTGCCGTTTATGATGAATAAATAAATAAATAAATAATAATTATAATTTTTTTTATGTTATATTCAAAATACGGTTTTATTATTTGAATAAAAAAATATATGAAAGACTGATAACATCCGAATGATTTTTATAGCGCCTTTTTGTGCACAGTTTTACCTCAAAGGTGCAATATAGAATGAATATTTTGCCGCCCCTACTTCGGTCATAAAAAATATTATGAACCACTTATTTAAGATAGACAGCAAATTTTATAGCATACAAGATAATGTTGTTTCATTATAAACCCTTAACAACTTTTCGATTAGCAACAACTTGTATCATGTTTGGCGAGAGATTTCGAACGAAGGACCTTCTAAAGAATACAATTATTCTCTCGCATATTTTTAAAATTTCTCATGCATACTTTACACCTTTTTATGTTGCGCATATAATCTATGTCAAATGATTACACTATGTTATAGTAGCGAACTGTCTATAGACGCAGATAAGACTCGGCTTTTAGAAATAGCGTTAGAAACATAAAGAACATACGGTGTCAGGCAATTTATGGAATTATGTGCTTGAATGAAACGGGAGAGGGTTATTACAAGAACAACATGCAAAGTCATTGTAAGAAGATGTTTCACGTAGTTAAATAATAAGTAAGTTGTGCTTAAAACTGTGTAGGGGTTAATTATAATAAATGACGTGCAAGAAAACTGGAGTTTGAATGTTTGTTTTTCCATGCAACAAGCAAAAAGATTTAGTATAGGTAATGACCAAAAAGCGCATTTCTTACATCGAAAATGCTTGATACTAGTCAGATATTCGAATACAGCGCCTTTAAAATCTAAAGATCTTGAGTTAAAATCATTCTAATTAACAGAAAAGTTCATATTTTGTAAGTGTTGGGCAGGTAGGTAGGTTAGGTAAATGTAGTGAATGACAGTAAATCTGGATTGTTTATAAAAATATATTGGCTAATTAATCCTATTGTAAGAACAGATTACTGTTATCCTTCTTTATATTGTTTTTTTATTATCTAATGTGGTAGCTTTTTTATCATTTTACTATTCTTTTATTTAAATCTGACAACCTTATGGGCTTCAAACTTAGATGAATTTTTAATTTGTGTGCACTTATAAATAGGGCGATATATTGATACCATTTTTTGTTTACATTGTTTGTTTTTTATGCATATATATTGTCTGTAGTGTGCTGTTGATGTGAAATAAATAAATAAATAAAGTTTTAAATTTATATAAACTACATATAGGTACACTTATTCAAAGCATGGTCATGGCGGCTCTCTCAATCTACGGAGCACTGCACAGTGCTGAGAACAGAAGAAAATTGTGGAGATACATGATACATGGCAGTTTGTCAGGGATCGTGTCCTCAACTACGAGAGAAGGAGAATCGTCTTTGGAAGTATGTAACGTCAGCAAAAATATATTTCCTTAACATTGATTCTTATAATTGTAATAAAATTTCTTCAAGTTATTTGAGTGACATAAGTGACTCGCAGAAGGGTGAAAAGTTTATGTAAATTTTGGATGAAAATGTTCAAAATAAATATGAAGTATTTCATAAATATGACAAATAGAACAATATATTAAGAAAATTTAAATAAACGAGAGACCTATTTAAAGTGGTTTAATCGGATAAGTAATAATACTCTTAAATTAGATGTCATATTTAGACAAAGGGGTAAATTTATAATATAATGCAATTCACCCTTTACATATTGCAAAGGGGTTGATATTATTATTATTATTAAAATACATCTCGAGATATTATGAATTGAAAATGACGGTTAAAATCCCAGAATCCCAGTCTAACAACGGGTCGAAATGGTATACAAGAAGGGGGAACCCTAAAAAACAGAGCCATTGCAAAAAGCTGTGCATGACGACGAGGTTTGGAATGACTCCCTTGTGGTACACCACAGGGTACCGCAATTAGGCACGTTGTTTAAAACAGAAAACATTAGCAATTAAAAGTCGTGGATGTTTATTATTTCTTTGCTCCTTGTTGCTGTTGTTGTTCCTTTTCTTTATTATTACATAACTAGCCTTAAACCCACTTTCACCTTTATTTATACACATATAACTATAATGATTCAATGCAAAATATTTGTCATTTTTCCTAACGTGGTAATCTAATCTTAAATTTAATATTCCGTGGAGCATTCCGCAAAGAATTGGTCTCCCACTCTTTTCCGTAAGTTTCGCGTGTTCTGTAAAAGGCGGGCAAGTAAAAAGAATACATTTTTTTTATATAAATCAGCGATGGGATATTTGCCATCCATGAAAAGGCATCTTGCGTTTTTTGCATGAGATTGGTCTGCTGGCTACCCCATTTGTGGGATATGTCGTGATAGGATAGTTAGTAAGAGTACTGATCTTAATTAATAACATCCATCATTTCATGATGCTTAGTTTGATGTTTTATTCTTTTTATACTTTTTTTTTTCTAATATTCATCGTTCCTTTAGTGCTAAAAATCATGACCATTCTTTGTGTAAGTGTAAATTATTAATAACAAAAAAATATACACAATGAAATCAATATTAATACTTATTTTCTATCATAGCAACACACAAGCTGTACTATCATTGTCAATAAATAAGATATGTATCATATTTTTTTACGGAAACATGTCTAAAGAATGAGACCCCATATAGGCTGTATTATTTTTTTACAGTGTGCACAGAGGAATAAAAACAAACATAAATTAATCGCACGTATTTACGAACGGACTGAAGCATTCATGCGGAGATTTTTACAGCATGTAGTCGTTATGCGATACTGCAGTTCGGATTAGCCGATAAATATTTAATGGGTGATTTAATAAACAAAGTTCTTTAACGACACTTTTTACGAGAAGTATTCTTTTTCCACGCCGGCCATAATGGCAAAAAGTTTGAGAGAAGTAAAAAAGTGTTTTCATAATTCAATATTTATATGACGTATAGAGTTGATATTATTTTAGATTAAGAAGTAAAGCAGTCCTCTTCTTTCATATAATTTATTGTCTACTACTGACTGCTAGAGGATGTCTCGTATGTTTATTACACGCAGTTGTTCTACTGACTATTTCATAAATATGTGATGTCGTGAAGACAAATGTTTAGATTGATATTGAGTGTAAAAACCTAAGTGTCGCAAGTATGATTAAATTTTACTAAAAAAAACTCATCTTTCGCCTTAACCTTTTGTTCGGGAATATAAGACGAACAAGTCCATAGCTAACAAAGCTCTTTCAACGTTACATCTAGCGTTCTTAAATTATAATAAATATTAAATAAATCAATTAAACAGTAAGAATTTTGAATTAAATAATCGGTACAAATCCATCAGTCGCCTCTCAATGCTCCCCTTGGCAATACTGCGTGGAAGAAAATCTCCTCTATCTTTATTTATTCATTTATTAATAAACATTGATCACAATACAAAACGAGTTTATAGAGAAATGCATTTTAATAATATACAATCAATCTACAAAAGGCGAGTTTATTGTAAAGACGCGATCTCTTCCAACTAACCTAAAGATCTCTTGAGATATCTCAGCAGTTATCAGCGAATTGTGTCACTTATTCGGGCAAAATTCTGACAGCGAAGTATACGAATATTCTACGGTGTAAAAAAAACGGAAAAATGTTACTAATAAAATACGCCCGTTGAAAACCCTTACAAAAATGTCGCACAGTAAAAATAATTATTAATACGTATCAAGGAAAATAATGATTGACAATTTATAAATAAAAAGAACACCAAAAAGGCGGGGTTAAAACATATTAAATTATGACAAATACACAGCGGAACAAAAGCCAATGAATGATATACATTAGGAACCATAATACTAGGGATTAAACAAAATTCGGTAAACAAAATTTAAATCTGCTAGGAAATGAATAATAATGAGAATCGTTAAGAATTTACTATTAAGACGAATTGCAGATACTTTTTCATATTATGACAGAAGCAAGGGCGAATGTTATATCATATTTGAATAAGGGTAGAAAAAAAATGTTTAGCAATCAATCCCTTTTGCTTATCCTGCAGAGATGACAGTAAGCATGCTACCATCTCTGTTTTTGGATTGGAATGAGTTTTCTCAAAACAGGTAAGGCATTCTATTTTCTAAAGTTGCCCTTATACTGTAAAAGAGAATAATTCGTAAAACATTGAGTTTTAGACATTTCAAATTCAATCAGCAGTTTCAATTTTATTCTGCAATGATGAAGTACTGCTACCCATTATGGATGTCTTAATTTTATGGATGATCTGTATGTTTATTACAAGCAGTAGTTGACTCTCTGGCTATCCCATTTGTGTAAGATACAGTGATGGTATATGAGGATAAGACTTTTACCCTTGGAGGTCTACGAGAATAATACTTTATGAAGATATCTATATTTTTGAGGAATTTAATGATTAATATTATTTATTTTTGCCGTTATTAATAATTTTATTTAAGTTCAATTCACCATATTTTTTTATATTCTGAAAGTGTTGAAGATCTTCTATTTATCAGTGGTGGGGTACACTATCATCCATTAATAATAATAAAGGAGAGTAATATTTAGAGCGCCATCTTTGTGCCACAGCACCACGAAGACGCTGTACATGATATTATTTTATCTTCAACAATGTTGTCTGTGTCAAGAATTTAAATTGAAATACAAAACAGTACTACATAATATAACACATAATCTCAGATACATAATAGTTGGTACACTACTTTTTAATGTACAGGTAAGAAAACTCGTATATTTATTACATTCTAGTCTACTAGCTATCCAAGTGGAAGATGCTTTTGACGATATAGACAGACCTGAAAAAAAATGTGTATATATCTCCTTTTTCTCTAGCAATCAAGAGAATTTCAACAATAGCTTGATGATGGATATCATCATTATGTTAAATTGTATATATTTTTTTGGCAACTCTCCAAAAATACCCTCAAATAAATTGGAAGCACTTAGTAATATGTATTATTATTTATTTTATAGGTGGGCTGAATAAATGTTGGGAAAATTGTTTTTTTTTTTATTCTATCAACGACAGCGTAGAGAGACGAGATACAGTTCAGGTGTAATTGAACTGTGAACTCAGCTGAGAAAAAAAAACTCCAACTCTTAATTGAATCATTTATGTTTGACCAAGTTCTGTTTATTTTTTTGTATCTTTTACAAGTAGGTACTAAAAGATGGAAGAATAGACTAGCAAAATTAATAATTGTATTCATTTCAATGAACTGGAAAAAAGATTTTACGGAATATTTTAATTTTATTTTGAGAGAAAGGTTAGTTAGAAGTTTTGATAATTATTGAAAATGCAAAATGAAAGTTGGCTCAGAGGAACAATAATTTTTTGCACAAGGTAAATGGCTTTCAAAAAACATATCGTTCAATAAAATTAGTGCATTATGACGTATATACATTGTACTTCTTATCTTCGTATTGTAAAATAAAGACATTTTACATATTCAACTCAGCAATGAGGTTTGCCACTGATCCTGAATGTATTAATTTTTTCTTGGCACGGAGTGGACAATTCTCATGTTTATTATATGCAGCTAGTTTGTTGGTTACCCCACTTGAGGAATACGCCATGATGGAATTTAAAAAATCCCAATATCGTTAGGATACCATTACACTCAAGCACCTACTTCATCAAGGAAATCCTGTTCGTTGCTGCTTCTGGGACCTTTAGATAAACAAAATGATATTAAAGTATGTTTCAAACAGAAATTAGACATAAAAGATGAAGATATTTTTAGAGGTTATCTAAATCTGACATCAGGATAAATAGGTATTATTTTCATACGATGAAAGGATGAGAAAGAAGTGTATCTATCACGTTAGTACCCATAATACAATATTCATATCTTAGTTTGGGACTAGCTCGGTTTGTGTGAATTGTCTATGCATGTTATATTATGTTATCTGAAAGAGAGGATGTGAGGAAACGCGGACGTCTGAAAAATAAGTGGATTGATCATGAGGATTCCCAAGGACGACTGCGTGTTGGGTAAGAGAAATAGACGAATGTAGAAGGAACGAAAGTACATATGTAAGTATAGAGTATATGTATTTATTTTATTATTTTTTCACATCATCATTTACATAACATAGAGTTGTGTGGGATTTCGTCTTCTATGATAACTCCACTTGGTTAAGTATAGGTAGTATATGAACATATACTGTAAGATTTTGAAACAAGAGTAACCGCAACAGGGAGTAGAGCGCCCAAAATGATATAACCTCGGGTGTGTATGAACAGTGTCACTAGGTGATAGTACCTAAAAGGTCGATGCTGCTTGAAACATGAAAAGTTCAAAACAGGCAACTCAACAAATAACGAAACGCTATTTACATACTGCTTGTACTGAGTAAAAATGCAAAACACCAAACTCCATTATATCATTCAAAATAAGATAGTATATTTTCACACAAGGTTTTCTTTCGATTGATAACTTTTGATTCATGTCATTTTAGCCCTAGTAAACAAAATAAGTTACATTATGAAATATTTCTCCAGAAACCTGCGTGAGGTTAAAAAAATCATGTCAAATAAAAAAATTAATACAAAAATGTATACAGAGATTTCTTTAGGACGATTTGATCTTTGATCACAAGGGAAAAGAGATTGAGAAGAGGGAGATAAATTAGCCATGTGTATTGTCAGACGATTTGAAAATGAAAGATTACAGAGTGCATTATGCAAAAGAAACCTAAAGGCAGAAGATCTTTAGACAAATCAAAATAAAAGTTCGAAAAACTCAAACTTGGAGAAACTTAATGTCAAAAAACAACTGGGAATCTTCTGCATAAGATCATAAAGTTTGTAAAGGTATTGTTTTGACGGTTAAAAAACTACATTACGAGAGCTTTTTACTCGTAAGCACATTTTGTAATAAAATGGAGACAGAAATATTTAATTTTGCTCCAAAGCTTTTGATCATAGTAACTACTTGAATACTACTACTAAATAGCTGCAGAGAACTGGTTGTGTCTATATAGTTGTATAGTCTCTAGGTATCTCGAACAATTGGTGAATTGACTGCCTGGGGCTGTTTAGAACGGAGAACCCTGTTGTACACAAGAGATCTTATAACATTTACCAAGTATTTGTTCTTCAGAAAGATCTATACCTATGTAAGTAAAATGAAACTAGTGAGGAAACGAGTATAGAAATGCAAGAAGAAGGTAAAATCTTATATACAATACAATATTAATTTTGATAGAAACTAGGGCAAGGAAGTTAGTAGAATGTTGTTTCAGGTACATCGTCTTTGTGGAATTATTTATTCGAGTATTGTCTCACGTTATTGCATGCAAGTAAAAACAAGAAATAAATATTGGAAAATTTGGTTTCTTCTTGAAACCATTGTTAAACCTAAGTCAATAAATAGATAAACACTGAAGATTCCAATCTCACGTCCAGATACTTCAGTAGTCGGAGGACTTCTTTTTATCCGTACTTAATTACTAAGCAAAACTTTGTCCTCACGGGCGGATCATAATGGAAAGCTTGCAAAGCTGGCCGGCCAAAACTGTCTCGTGAGAATCTTTTATACTATATTTACGTCTTCGATGCCCCTCTCATGAGGGGAAAATGCTTTAAATATTAATATCAAGTAAAATAAAAGAATAACAAAGGAGGAGGTCGATAAAGAAATATGATATCTATTTACATGCCTACGGATGGGAGAGTGTGATAACAAGGTGATGTCTGTCTGTCTGGAAGTATTTAGGCCTCTTAAATAGTAATATTTTCCACTATCCTTGTTGAAATCGAAATGAAAGTCATATACAAAGGCAATCTCAGACTTTCATAATTTGCTAGACGGGATTCAAACCCGTATCTCTCACATACCTCAATCATAGCCACAAAACATACCATTTGAAAGACGTTGGTAAATTGCGAACAAATCTTAAAACCTTTACATGAGTAACATCTCAAAAGGGTGTTAAACTTTAACTGCTCATAAACAAATACAAAATCATATTAACCAATAAATAATATTACAATAATTTAAATGCCATTTAGCTACATCTAGTTCACAGGTAATAATTTAAATAGGTAAGAAAATATACTGCGTACAGTAATCAATACAACACTATAGTACTAATAATAATAATAATAGGATTTCAAATAATGTTCGTTTATTGTTTTGTATGGAAGGCGTCCACGGAACAAAACTGTGAAGGACGTTATTAAATAATATACATTCTGATAGCGTTTAGTAAAAATTTATCGAGCCACACCAATTTTAAAATGAAATAAATTATCTACTTTAATATACCCTCACGCCGAATCTCAAGTGGGGTAGGCAGAAAGAAAAGATCACCTTATAGATCTATCCTTATATTATACTTTTTTCGCTCCTTTTACATTCAAATACTTTCTAATCCACGCACGTTGATTTTTCTTACTCAACACACGACCATCCTTGAGAATTTGATCTACGTGATCAATCCCCGTGGTTCTCAGACGCCCGTACTCCTCACATCCCCTCTTTGAGATACATAAGTATATCCTCTTTGTCATCCTTTCCTCATATATTGTGTGTGTGTGTGTCTTCATGTAATAAATAAATATTCGTTCCACATGTCCAAAGCTGACACTGAGGTAAACGTCAAGTAGATTTATGTTAATTGAAAGAAATCATTTTCCAGAAGTAGGACAAGCAGTAAACTTACAGAAGAAAGAGAGAGAGAGAGAGAGAGAAAATGTAATCTGTATAAATACATAAACAAATATAACATATAATCTATCTATCTATCTACCGCCGTGACCCAGACGGGGTAAGCAGAGAGAACGGAACGACATGTTAATCTTTTCTAACATACTTCTTTCGCTTACTATACTTTACAAAAATATCAACTTGATCCTATAAATATGATATACGCTAACATAAGGAATAATTAAATAAAATAAATATTTTTTTTTTGTGGTTTGATAAATTGTAGTACAATACCATCCATTTCATCATTGCATGCATATTATTATTGTTGTTATACAAGTACAGATATAATAATTCATGTTCAAATCAATAATTTTATTCGATTTAACTCTAGCCGCTGTTTAATCCGTGTCGTTCTCTATGTTGTCAATACCCCGTTGTGTTTGGTGTTTTGCTAGAAAATAATAGCTTGTAGCATAGTATGATCGTTGCAAGTTGTCAGGTTGCAATTCATTTATTATTAAAATGAATCTGGATTAAAAATTAGCCCTAATACAACCTAGACACTCACGTTAAACAATATGATTGTGTTGTTAAGGAGGGGTAATTTGGTAACGGTTAAAAATCCGAAACTCTACCACTAGGCTACCTACATATCTACTTAAAACATTATTTTGTTGTATACCATCGTCCACCAAAAAGCTAGAACGAAAAGGGAAGAAAGTTCCAATATTAAAACCCGAAAACTGTCCTATTTAAGTTATGTGCTTAGAGGAGAGAAGAAAAAAATTGCTGCAACTGATCTTCAAGGGTTAAAGAGGTTTTGGAAGAAGGAGGATCTCCTGGCTCCATAATATACACGAATGGACAGAGTGTCGAGGAGTTTTGCTTATGTTTTCGGCATTCACAATATAACAATTTCTAGACATGATATGATTTTTTAGATTATTATGTAATTATTAGATTATTATGTAACAATTATTATGTAACAATTTCTAGACATGATAGTTTTAGATTAACGCTCGTTAATGGTGGACGCTCCACCGAAACCGCGGTAGCAAATAAAAAGCTCAAAAAATAACAATAATTACATAATAATCTAAAAAAATCATATCATGTCGAGAAGTTGTTTCGGGCTACCCAGGATAGGAACGCACTCTAGCAAATGTGATAGTCAACTTTGAACAGACCCGAGACGACACGTGAAGAAGTAGATACCCTCAAGCCAAGGATGAAATACACATGACACTGAGAAAAGTTTTAGAAAAAAACTGAGATACCAGTTATTGCCAGGGTTTAATTCGGCATATTTTAGGGAACTAGATGATAATAAAATATTATTTTATAATAATATTTGTACACGGCGCCGTTTAATGATCTTCTAAACTTCTCCTGAACAGTAATGTTTTCAACTTGAATGTGGCAGTAGACTAGTTTTGTCTTACATCTGCTGGTAATTCCAGGCAGTTAGTCCCGCGACGCGATAGAAGATACTGCTGCAATATGTCATGTAATACCGTACTTACATTACTTGTTACAATATCGGCAATAGTATGAGAAATATATTATTTTAATATGGAATTTATTTTTAAACACGTAGGTACATAACGTGCTGTGCAAAAGTCATCGTTAAGGAGTGGTTTTCAATTATAAAGGTATTTCTTACATACATCTTATAAATAAATACGTATATTACTTTAAAATTATATTATCACCAATATTATCTTTAATAAATTCATTTTCCAATAATTTTATTTTCATATATAAATGACCCTGGAGGATATATTTAGAATTAAAAGAAAAGCTATTGTTATGATAACTTAGAATATTTGGAATAATCCCACTCTATTCTGGAAGTTGTCGAGTGCCTGAAAAGTATAGGTACAACACTTTTCTTTTACAAACGTCAGAAATAATTCAAATATTTGCAAAGAAATATATCTGCAGTTCTGACACCCCGCATGCACACATTTAGAGAAAAAAAAAGATTCCATTAAAATTCCTAAAAATAGTACTAAAACTTTACTTTTAAATTAGATATTAAAACTGTTTATCATCCAATATTAAACCATTACAGCATATCCCACAATAAACATGCAAGCTGTCCTCTTGTCCCAACAAAAATAAAAACACTTAAGATGAGCGGCGAACCCCATCGCTGAATTTAAAATGTAAAGTTTGATTTATAAAGACATTTCACAGCTTAAATTCAGCGATGAGGTTTACCACCCATCCTAAGTGACTTAATTTTTTGATAGCATGGAGAGGAGAGCTGACGTGTTTATAACATGCAGCTGATCTGCAAGTTACCTCATTTGTGGGTATAGTATGCCGTGATGGTATAGTATAGTATACTGACATCCTAAACCCATCGCAGGTGTAACTCTTCGTGACAGAATAAGAAATTCAGAAATTAGAAGAATCTGTAATGTCGAAGATGTTGTGCGATGGGGCAGAACGAGAAGACGTTTCTGGAGAGATCATGTGGGGAGGGCGAGCTCAGATCGAGTGGTCAGAATTGCAGCAGATGAACACATGACAGAAAACAGACCCCCAGGAAGACCACCTAAACGCTGGAGGGACAGTTGGACATCCACCTCCCAGGACCAGGCTCCGAGAACCACAGGACATAGTCCTAACTGAAGCAAAAGAAGAAGAAGAAGACATCCTAATAATTTTGGTACTCTGTTTGCTGTTTGGTCATTTGATTTTATTAAATTTAATGATTTATTATTTTCTTTAAATTTTCACTGTTATACCTGTAAATGTTATGTAAAATGTATTTTGTCAAGTTATAGGCTTATGTCGTGAACCTAGGTAAAATAAAAATAAAATAGAAAATATCCCAACAAACAGATCCTATATTTATGTAAAGTATGTATAACATCGAACAAATTACTATAGTATTAGAATGTGTTTAATATATTATTGGTTGTACTGTATTACTAATGAGTAAGCATAATATTCAATATATCATGAAGAACATACAAAATGATTCAAAGCATTATTAAACCTGATATAATACACGTTCGAGAGCAGACAACGAGCTCGTATAGTATTATAATACATCCTCATAAGTTTAGTACTCTCGCGAAGCTAGCGAGAAGGAAGAATAATATTGATACGGTGCGCCTTGGATAATTAGGGCTGATAATTATATATTTTTTATATTTAATATTAATTTATTTGTAACATAGCGGCATCCCCAGAATAAGTGCAAAGTGAAATACAAACTGTGCGTTATAACATAAACATGCTCACACAATTCACATAAATCGAACAAGTCCCAAATCTGAAATATGAATCTTGTATTATGGGTACTAACGAATGTCTTATAAGAGATTTTTATATATTAATTGTGTCGGTGCACACGTAGTAGAATTTCATAATTATGTAATTTGAAACAAGTGTTTCTTTCTACTATAGATTATTGATTCCGAGAGAGACGTCTTTCGACTTATCAGGTCATTATCAATCAAGATTTTTATAACTATACCTGCCAATATACTTATAGGGACACTTACAAAAATGGGTGGGAAACGTTTATTTATTTTTTAAATTGATGTTGATTATTTATTGGTGTCAAATTTGTGTAGTAAAAGACTTGGTTTTTAGTGGCTAAATGTCTTGGAAGCAGCAGCAATGAGCACTATAGATCTATGGAGGTATTAAAACGTTTTTAATGAACTTTGTTTGCCATTAAACCTGTAGATAGTTTCAGATTTTAAACAAAGTTTCGTTTATGTAAGTGGGTTAATTTAGTAGGTACTTACTGTCATTTCTTGAAATCTAAGTGAATAGTCGTGTAATGAAGTAATTCTTACCTGCAAAAAAAGAAAATATATACATTAGAACATTTGAAAACAATAAGAAAATACGATAAAATTAATTATACTAGCAGCTTAATATTATTAAGTGTGTTTCAAGGCTGTTAATATACTTTGAAACAAATCAATTCTCTTTAGTAAAAATATATTTTTTGTAATCGAAATCCAATACAGAGTGAAACAAGACAAAAGGTTGTTTGTAGCCTGATGGTAGAAGAGTCTTCAATCAAGAGATATCAGGTTCGAATTCACCTGCTGTCGACTTGCTACACTTTCATGATACAGACATATTGCTTACTGTGAGGGGTTTTAGGGCGTATTTGGGGTTATTCAAAATAAAGATTCATGTAATTTTAAGAGATTTTTTTTAATACATTGGTTTAATTGACGTATATTTTGAAATATCCATTTTAATTTTGGGAAATAAACGAACTATTTGAGTTTTACAATATTTAATAATAGGTACAGTAACATGGTTTCCACAAACAAAGTCATTGTCGAACATACTTATCACACATAAACACAAGATAATGAGATGTAAAAAATACGTTCGTACTTTTGATGACAATAGTGCACCATCGAGTTAAATACTCTTATAATTTGTATCATAATACTGACCCATTGTTATCTAGAAAGTAAGTATGAATTCAATGTCATTCCGTACTAAGTGCATGGTACAAAAAAAACAAGTACCAAATACATAATAGGAACACAAGTTGCTCGCATACGATATTATATAGTCTACAAGAACAAGCGCCTTTCGAGTTGCGACAACCTTGTGTTGCGTGAAGGCGTGTAACCTCATGACCCTAAATACCAGTTCCGCGGGGCGAGTCCCGCCCGAGCGAGTGAGCGAGCAACTAGTAAACTCGCAGGTAAAGGCGGCATCATCTATCACATTCACTCAAATATAAAAATATATATAAATATCTCTTTTCCCATTGTAAGTTCTCACCAAGCCACCATTATAATATTACCTTTTATATATCCCATCTCGCTCTTACATAACTTAACAAGCAGGTAAGTAAAGTATTATATGATCCGTCACTTTTACTCTAACGTAATTAACATTTTCCTTCCTGTTTTTTCTCTTGTGGCTTCTTACCATATTACACCGAATTTTATCTCACTCTGACGCATGTAAATTATAATTGTTTTTTTTTTGTTGTTTTGTCTTTCTTTTTGTATGTCCTTCGCGCCAAACCGCAGCATGATTTCAATGCTTTCGTATAAAACCACGCTTGTCGTGTCTTATGGAAAACATTAACATTAATGGGTTAAATTTGTAATTAAAAATATCAGAGATGTTTTTTGAAAGGTGTATAATGTATATATAAACCCCCATATCCAGAACCATGGTCTTAAATTCAATTCTTTTTCTCAAATCCGATCGACGTTTATAAAACTAAATAAAAAGAAAAAGCGATGAAGTATGAAACCCATTCTGTATGTTTTTTTTATTTGCATGGAGGGAACAACTTGTGAGTTAACTTTACTCTGGAGAGTGTGGAGGTGTTCAAGGCGAGGTTAAAAACCCATTGTTCAGGAGGTGTTATGATTCATGAATGGGCTCTTGCGGTGGTTTTTTGACTAAACGGCGCATCTTAAAAAAAAGCTGTCTAATTATTATTAGAGAGACCTGTTGTCGATTCTCGATGTGAGGAAGGTCTCATATTTGGGTCACGTGCTGCGAGGTGAGAAGTATCGTCTCCTCCGCCTTATATTGGAGGATAAGATAGAGGGAAGACGGGGAGTTGGCAGAAAGCAGATGTCCTGGCTGCGCAACATTAGAGAGTGGACCGGATTGAGGACAGTGGATGACCTGTTCAGAGCAGCACAGAGGCCTGAGTCAAAACACATTTTAGCGTTACGTTTTCGTGTCGCAATCGTTCGAACACAGACGATGTTGCGCCAAAGTGTCAATTTTCGTAACTATTGTGTATCTTAGCAACGAAATTGACACTTGCTTGCAACGTCGTCTATATTCGCACGTTAACGGAACGAAAACGTAACGTTAAAATGTGGTTTAACTTTAGGCCCAGCAGGACACGCAGGTTTTCGCCGGAGTGATTGCTATAGGTATAATGTGATTTTCGAGAGTTTATTGCGAGGAAAATAATATAATGAAACACGTTATTATGGCCAATCGTAAATATATTTATTAAAAAATAAAGTGGTGATATTCACATGTCATATTTTTCAGTGAAATCACCACTACTATAAAATTATTAAATATGCCATTAAGGTTTTAGTGTTGCCACTAATGAAATATTATGATTATTGCCATAATGCGCTTTGGGTTTTAATCCAGAATATCCATTAATGCGTTTGGTTGAGATTTGTCATTTATGCATATCGTATCCTGAATTTATTTATTGTTTTTTTTTATAATTTTGGGGAATACGAGTATAAAAATGGTCATAGCTAAATGCTAGAAATGACCTATACAGTTTTAAGTATTTTTTTCACCGAGGATGGGCGTAGTCCGAAAAGCTAATGAAAATAAATTACTTGGAAAGACACAGTGTTTTTTTTTAATTTTATTTATCAATCTAAATAATAAATTTACAGAACATGATGAGAAGGCTTATCACGGCGATTAAAGCATTAAAAAACACTAGTATTCAATCGAAAATGCATTAAGTTCCCTGTACAAAATTTCTGAAGTTTTGTAATATTATTTCACAAAAAACAACTGTGATTCATTTCAAATAAGTAAAAATAAATGGGAAAAAGGTCGACATGATTAGATATGCTGACGACATAGCACTGCTCGCAGACTCCGAGATGGAGCTGAACGAAGCCTTAGGAAAAATGGAAAGTATACTGTTGTCAAAGTACAACATGAAAATAAATAAAGATAAAACAAAATGTATGGTCGTTGGAAGCGAGGAAGCGACTGCGAACATTGCCATAAATGGAGTGAGCATCAAACAAGTAAGAGAATTCGTGTACTTGGGTAGCAGAATAAACCAGGACGGACGCTCCAAATCAGAAATTGTGAGCAGAATAAACCAGGCACGAATTGCCTTTAACAAAAAATCCAAAATATTAGAATCCCCTAATATTGATCTAAGCGTGAGGAAGAATCTCACTAAAGCCTTTGTGTGGAGCATTTTGCTATATGGGTGCAAGACGTGGACCATAAGCAAGAAGGAAAGCGGACGGTTAGCGGCATTTGAAATGTGGTGCTATAGACGCATGCTGAAGATTCATTGGTCGGAACACGTCGAAAACGAAGAAGTGTTAACCAGGGTTGGCGAAAAAAGGCAACTCCTCAAAAGAATCTGCAAACAACGAGCTAATTGGATTGGCCACAACATCAGGCACCAAGGACTGCTCATCGCAATCGCAGAGGGCAGGACCGAAGGCACAAATGGCAGAGGTCGACCGAGAGACGCCTACCTATATGGACCAACTGAAGAGGGACATGAGCTGTGGCTCATATATGGAGTTGGAGAGACGGGCTGAGAATAGGGAGGAGTGGAGAAATAAGTCAAAACTCGTTGCAGACCAATCCAATGGATTGTAACTCATTATATATATAAGTGAATATCCATCCATATATATCTTTCTAAGTCATTCTCTACGTGCCAACATAAATTCAAGATGGGCACCGTGCCTTATCTTCTTATCACTGAATTAAACATGTTAAATTCTTTTTCGGGTGTTTTAAGAATACTCGTTATTACAGAACACTCGAAAATTGTCAGAAAAGAGAGGATTATATATTCTTTGCCGGTGATTTCACAGGATACAGGATTCGAACAAAGCCGTATATTATTTTCTCCAGTATCGTGAATCCTTTAAATTGCATACCTCTAAAATATGCAACATCATAAACTGTAAGTCATAAGTAATAAACATGTCATCAACATAGTCAGAGCGAAAAGCCGTATTAACGAGGATTGTGCAATAAAAAAATCTGGAGATAAAAAGCACCGTAGTAAAATAAGAAAGATTACGCAAGAGATGATTAAAATATTATGATATAAATAAAAAAAGGATTTTAAAAGGGACCGATACAACATTGAAAAGAACGAGTAGGTACAGAAGCAGATTCTATTCTAACATTTGACTTATCTTTACTGCCGGAGATCTTTGATTAATTTCATATTGGGGAAATAAAGTATATTAATTGCTACTTCAAAAAGCATATGATATCAGACCATAATGAAAGTTGTTAGAAGATGTGACGCAGAATTATATTATTACAATTGGCGCAGAATTAATTTAAATAGTAATATTACTACACTGCTCTTTTGGCCGGTAAATGCTTCAGGCTGAACAGTCTGGCCAATGTGACGCGCCCGTGAGGACAAGTTTTTTTGTTTAGTAATATCAAATTGACAAACTCCTTCAATTTCAGAAACAATCGCGGGAAATCTTCAATATTTAGTTTGTACCTACTAACAAAAGCATAACGAATTAAAAAATAAAATATTTGATACTTAAATAAATACTGAGGTGCAAATTGTGGTCTAATGAGATTTTTCTGTATGAACCGGGACTGGAGATAAACTAATTTTATTCCCAGGCGTATATAACGAATAAAAAGTAATAACGTTACGTATAATATAACGTTATATATTATGTATTATGATACCAGCTTTCACCAGAACACAGTCATCAGTGAGAATATTAAATATCAGGTAATATGTACTAATGAGCATCTCAAAGACAAAGACAATTCAGTGAGGAGGTTTGCAACCCATACTGAAGTCTTAGTTTTTTGTTGGCATGGTGAGGGCAGCTTGTATGTTTGTTACATGTGGCTGGTCTGCTGGCTTCTCCACTTTTGGAATGTGCCGTGATGATCTAGTAGTGGTAGTAACTATGTATGAGCTATGAGTATGTCACAAATAATACTGTACACCAACAAAAGCAGCAAAGAGTAGTCTCTGTGATACGGCAGAGACAATTGTCCTGATTGGGTCTTGTACTGCTGAGGATGTCCAATAGCAGTATGAGCAAAAGATTTCTGACAATCTTCAACTGTGGACAATTATGGATTAGTATAATACACTATGTTTGTCCTTGTCACACAAATACATAATATACATTGTTATGAAATAATTCTCTTTTGTGTTTTGTTAATTCTTGTTTTCCAACTGTGTTGTGAATGAGATATTTGATTTGTGGATTATTTATTCTTGAACATGTAAAAGGCTCACGCCGTGGATTGTGAAATAAATAAATAAATAAATATTGTTCTCCCTTTCGCATAGTAATTAGTTACCGATACATACCACATTATAATATTATACTACACCTACTGTTTTTTTTTTCATATATAGGAATATTGTTGTATTTTTAAAATCAGATTGACAATGTCCTTATAAGACGAAAGACGTCTCTCTCATCGAATAAATCATTAGTAGAATAAAACGCTTGTTTTATTTATTTCAATTATGGATAACCTTCTTTCAGTATAACGTAGTTTTAATCATAACTTTATCAGACAAGACTCTTTTTTCTTATTTTGCCGTCAACGATTTACAAGGGAGCGCAGGGTGTGAACAAGTTTTCTCCAATCGGTGCATTCTGCACTAGTTGAGTCATATCCTCATAAACATAAAGTCAATCTTACTGACCAACGGTAGGTGGTGGAAGTTTATGTTAAATTAATAAAACTTAAACATTTTAGTATAACGATCCCACGGGGATTTTGTTTGTCACGGGCTTGCGTATTATATGTATAAACAAACGAACATTCTTATATACGATTGTATTAAAATATATACCTATAAGAAGATTTTTTTATTTACAATGTTTCGCTTCCAGTAGATTGTGTCGCCAGCATCCTTCGTCACCACCTAACAAGGTACATTGAGATAATCAAATTTAATAAACGAATTTATTTTTCCTTTACCTTCTTGTTGATTTTATTTTATATTTTCACATATTTCTCTAGTTACAAGGTACATATTGGTGTTTTTGGCAAAAAAATATTAGAAGATACTTTTAAACATGATTTTCAGCGAATTTTGTCAATTTATATGTCAACGAATTGTAATGCTTGCGTTCACGATCACTATATAATGTATGTTTTATAATTTCACTTTTCTTTTTAGTAAAAAGTTTTTGAAGACAGCTAAAAATTCCCTGAGATTGAATAATGACATTTAATATTACTACTATACTCTTACACACACCAAATCCCAAGCGGGGTTGGTAGAGAGAACGGAACGCCATACGAGTATAAACCATCTTCACAGACTTCTTGTTCTCCGACATTCACACATTTTCTTAAACATGCAAGCCAATTTAATTTATCTAACTCAACACGCGGTTAAACTTGAGAATTTGACACAACCACGTAGTTCTTGGACGTCCGCGTTTTCTCATACACCCTTTTCTTTTTTCTTCTTCCTTTCTTCATTCATTCGCTCCACATGTCCAAACCATCGCAACTTATTAACACGCTTTCTATCCACGACACTCCTCTCGCATCCGCTCATTCTCCTAATTTTTCATTCTGCAACGTTTTGTAAAAAATAAATAAGAAAAAATAGTCTTATCCATGATTATTTTCTACATAAAACCAGTAAAAATTTGAAGGAATGGAGATAAAATTATTTTAAAAAAGGTCTTAAAATAGAAAATATCGATATCGTTTTTCGTTATTGTATGAAAACATTTCAGGAATAAAACGTTATTTTAACAAAAGATAAGACGGGGATTTAACAATAAAATGCCATCACACAAGAGTAGACCGAGCGTAAAAAACGCTTAACCAAAATATGTATTATCTATAGGATCAATGATAAAATAATATTGATGCTATCGATGAAATGATGCTTGTAATATTTCAATCTAAAGATACAAAGAAAAATTTATTTGAGAGTTTTTAGTACCAAGGAAAATAATTCTACTATTAATATACTCGTATATTAAAAATATGTGTACATTGAATATTGTATGGCATTTTATTGTTTCTAAAAAGAATCTGCATGGTAGGGCAGAAAAATACAGTTTTGTTCATTGAATTTTTTATATGTAATCTATTTCATGAATGTATATGTATACCAAGTATTACTGTAATGTTTACCTATATATAATATGGTATTGTTAGTGTTGTATTAATATTTTAATGTAATTATATATTTATGTTATGATATTTTGACACAATTGGATGTCGGGAACTGGATTTTTTGCTTAATAGAAGTGTAGGTGTCAAACATATGTTTAATTTTACATTGTAAAAGGCCTAGGCCGTTAATTGAAAATAAATAACAACATAGAAAAGGATACCATGAAAACGTCGTGATATAGAAAGGTAGTTACTTTAATTCTCACTCCTTTGACTGGATCACATAATATTATCTACTGTGTCCACAACAAGAAAAAAATATTTAGATCAATCGGTTTCCTATATATTATTATTATTAACTGATTAGAGGATATTAAATATCACTGACCAACTTAAAGAGAAAATATGGCTTACATAAATTTCTACATCAATACACCTTAAATAGGTTGAGGATAAAAGAGATTCATGAAGCGTAAAATAGAAAAAAAGGATAATGGTATGAATACAATAAAGCTTATGACATAATATGTGGAGTGGGTAGAGGTGATACATAAAGAATGAAATGATCCGAAACATACATTATATTATACAACATTTAAATGAGTGGCTCAAAGTCAGAGGTGCCTATCCAATGATGAGAGCGGAGGTTCCTGAAAGCCGATTTGCCACTAATTTTGTCACATTGAAAGAACCTACTTAATAAAAAATTGATTAATTTATTAGACAACAGACACCTCATCCGCAAAACTGACAGACTGTGCAAACTTCTTTCAGTGGGAAATAGAAAAGGTGTTCCGATGCTTACGAATCGGCTAAGGCTGGTTTGAGTGCACTTTACCAATGGTACGTTCACCAATATTTTGAATAGCTTCACAAGCAGAGTGAAAATACGGTTGAATGCGACGTTGAACAATATTGTTTAATTTTTTACAATTTAACATTAACTTCTATCCAAGTACCTACCTACCATCGAGCGTTGATTATACTAAAAAATGTGGTTGATTATAAGAACATTCATTCATAAAACACTGTATTATACTTTTTTCAATACTGTCTACCATTATTGTTATAGTTAAATTGTGAAAGCCTTTGCCGTTTAAGAAATGAAATAAATATACAAATTCATGATACTGCACAGCAATCATTCACTTTTAGAGTACCTACTAACAAAGAAAACAAGTGAATTATTCGCCACGTGGCCAGGAGACAACCTGTGTATGTGGGCAACAAAGCACAATATATTAAGATTACCCTCAAAACGCCAAGAGGAATGCCAAAGCGCAGATGGTGTAAAGTGGTGACACAAGACATGCCAAACTGCGATGTTTCCCACGAAGAAGCACTCGACAGAACCAAGTGGCGAAAAAAAACAAGAAAGGCAGACCCCTGTCACCATGTGAAACTAATTAGTGTCCAAAAAGAAGAAGACTTGGGTCGCTACGATGTCATTAAACTTGACAAAAATGTGATTGAAAATCTAATAGCGACTGCATGAACCATACCTAAGCATAGACAGAAATATAAGTAACAATACTTGATTATTTCGTCTGCTATTGTGTAATAAGATTTATATGGTTAGTAATCTACTTCCATCATCTATGGCAGCGGTCGGAAAGTTCGGCTCTTCAGCCATACGCGACTCTGGAACAAATATCTAAGCCACGAAATTGTCAATTTGTTTTCAAGCATGAATTTTATCAAGAGTTAACTGATAAATCGTCTCATTGATGAAAATTTGGAACTGTATTTAAACAATACAAATTTTCAATACAAACAATACAAAACTGTACAAAATACAAATTTGATAAACTCGAACTTTTCAAGAAGATGTGAGAATCAATAATCGTTTGTCAATCACCGTCAGAATTTCAATTTAGGTAAACCTCATTTTTTCATATAATGTTTTGTCAATTACTAAAATCTTAATTAAGTATGAAATCAAGTTTTATTTTATCACTGTGTCGGTGTTTAGGTAACACAACTCCATAATGATATTATTAAAAAACAAATATTTTCTTCTACTGTATGCCAGTTATTGAGAGAGACGTCTTTCGTCTTGTCGACAGACTGACAATGTCCTTATAAGACGAAAAACGTCCTCTCAATAAAGGACAAATAGTATAAACGTAAAGTAGGAGAAAACATTTGTTTTTTTTTCATTTCAAGTTTTATTCAGTGTACCCGTTAATTTAACGAAGGTTTAAGATTAAAATAGAGGTTTACTAAGTACATAAACAAATCTGGCTCTTTTAAAAGCTGTAATGTACATATTCGGCTCTATGGCGATGTAGTTTGCCGACCACTGGTTTATGGCAAGGGAAACTTTTCCAATATAATTCTATTAACTCTTTCATCTTCGAAGAAGTCTGAGAGGAGGCAGAACAGTAGACAGACGGTGTAATAAGAAAAAGGTAGATTATAGGGAGGTTTTATAATAAAAAGATAATTGCTCTTCAAAGATGTAATCAAATGATTGATAATGAAAACAATAAAATATAATAAAACTAGCGATTAAGTATACCATCCGTCCTGAATGTCTAAATGCGACTATGGAACGGAAAAGACTTCATTTATGATTATGACGTGCAATTACTGTTTCAATGGTTTTGTCGCATTTGAGAGATGTGCTGACTGATGATTAAAGAATCAAGGCTCGTTTCAATGGGGAAGCTAGTCATCGCTATAATATCGAGTAAAACAATCAAATAAATTCAATCAATTTTGGAACAATAATTATAAAGTCGGGTCCTAAGTTATTCATTCGTTCATACTATCACGGTGTTTATATTTATATCTATAATTGAGGTAGTCAGCTGACAAGTAGTTGCATCCGTGACAATAAGAATTCTAACAATAGGACATTCAGGATGAGAGATAAACCTCAACGCTGAATTTAAGATGTAAAATATTTTCCTCCGCGATGTTTAACGAATATCTGTCTGCCTTTTGCTGGACACTCTTAACGGCTCCAACTTAGATCCATGAATGAAAACGTATCGCATTTTAACATCTTTCACATTTTTCTTTAATATGCTTATCACTACATAATATTAAGATATAATTATCTACATTATATATTTTATTATCCAGGAATATTCAGAATAGGTGCAGGGTTGTACATAAGCCAATGATTCCAATGATGCTTGTCTGCTAAAGATGCCTATAACTATTAGTAAACAAACGTTCATACATACACGAGAACTAGTTAAAATATTAATGCGAACATCTGTAATCAAATAATTCGTCGGTTATTGAAATATACAAGTACTTCCTAAGATTAAAGGAAATTTCATTTTATTCTTTAATTTTGAGACAAATGAAAATTGAAAATTACAAAAGAAATGTGATTGTTTTATCTAAATTAAGAACAACTTGACATAATATTATCATTTTTTAAATCTTTAATATAGCTAGTGGTATGTTGGGTGGAATAATTAAAAAATTGGTTTTAGTAATAAATTGTCAATTTGTATTGTGATAATATCACTTTCAAGATACGACGACATATCTCGTGTCATAAGTAATGAAGCAAGATCTCAGGATCTTAATTTAAAATATATTTCCTTCTTAAAATATAAAAGTCTAGAATATATAAATCAAGAAAGAAGAATATTATACATTTCAAAATGTAGGATTCACCAGAACTGTCTATAGGTTCGAAAATAACAATCATTTTCATTCAAAATTGACGAATCAAAGAGATGAATTTACCATTTCAGATTCAAATTTAGAATATGATCTATCATTACGTGTCATTCATGTTTCAATAACAATACGTTTCTCCTATTGTTGGTTCCGAGAACTAACACAATACTGAAATTGTGGCGTAGGAGTCGTGAACGAGATTTGTATTTAGAATATATCCAACAGGGATGGGAAAACGAGAATTTGGAATTGCTGATAGGTAGTGTTTTTTTTTAATTATATTAATACAAATAAACGTGTTATATTAATAAACGTGATGAATGTTGATTAGTTAACAATGAATTTGTAAAAAAAAATTTAATAAATGAATTATGACATTACACAGTAATTCACCATTCATGAAGTCAAGTCAAAAATTTACAGAACTCAAAGAATTATTTATTTATTCTTTACTGTACACAGATAACCAAAGCCATACTAGAATGTGGTAGGGTTCTAACCAATTAATTAAAAGCAATATCACACAAAAATAGATTCAAATACTAACCCAAAGTAACATCCAAATCACAAGAAAAAATAGCAATACCTATCATAAAAAAACTAATAACAATATGAATGTGCATAAATATGTCTGACAGAGATGCCTACTAAAATGCTGCAGAAATGCAAGTTCAAGAAATTACGATAACGGACACTTCGTGTAAAGTGATGCACTAAAATTCTTCCACATACTTATAAAAATCTTAATTGTTGAAGGGTGTTTGTGTTTACACAGTGAAAATTCATATTTAATAATTTGTAAATAATTAAAAACACTTATATTTTCACTATATTTATTTAAACTCTAACGTTTTCGCCCACTTCACTGAGCATTCTCAGTATTTTTGAGAATGCCCATTGATGTGGGCGAAATATACGAAGTAAAATCTACGAAAAAAAAGTATTGCCTCAAGGCAATGAGGCAATATGTACGCCTTTTGTAAAATTTATATTTGACAATAAAGTGTTTAGTATTATTAAAATCAATAAATATTTTGACGTCGAGTTTATGCCACCCCTGACACAGAAAATAATAATTATACTTATCATCTTTTCGGCATCACGGATGATTAAAGATGCAAGGTTATTTTTAATAAATGCGGTTTTTGCGGTTACAACCGTAATATACGATAACGCTATAATTATCTATTGTACATTGACATTATCTGTCATCAAAAATAATTTTCAACACATATCTATGATGAAAAGAATTGACAGCAATGTTTATGCTAATATTTTTAACTTTTCGGAAATAATAATGCAATAATAAAACAATATGAGGGAGTCTGGGTGTGCGGGATATCTCGGATAAAATACAAGAGAGCAGATTGCGATGGTATGGCCATGTGGCCAGGAGACCACCTGAGTATGTAGGCAATAAAGCTCAATGTATCGAGGTTACCGGCAAGAGACCAAGAGAAAGACCAAAGAAGGAAGACCAAAGCGCAGATGGCGTGAAGTAGTGAGACAAGACATGAGGAGCTGTGATGTTTCCCATGAGGATGCGCTCGACAGAACCAAGTGGCGTAACCAAACAAGAAAGGCAGACCCCACCACCATGTGGGACTAATAATTGCCCAAGGAGAAGAAGAAGTAAATTAATATTGAGATTTGCCTTCTATAGCAGATCTGGTCCTTTTTTTAGTAGATATCGAATTCTAATCCAATTCTAAAACAAATGAAAATCATCATTTTGTATTCATAAAAACATTTTACATTTAATCACCGATTTCTTTTATAAAGCAAGCCTTGATTTGTTTTCCAAAGCACTAATGATCCTTTAGAAAAAAAAATATTCTGAGCATATGAATGGATAATAAAATATGTATAAGGAGTGACAGAAGTATGAATGTTTTATATTTGAAAAGTCGTTTGCATTTACTTTCCAAATTCCATGAAGAACATCACACATGATATTTTTTTTAAATTAAAAAGATATATCTGGGCTTTGTTATAAACTCAAAAACAACCTTATACACCTTTCATAGTAAACTAAAAGCTTGTGTCGTGAAAGAGGAATTCGCCGGCACCTGGGATCGAACCACGGACCCCCCGTTCACAAGGCCGGGATTCTACCTACAGGCTACCGACAAACTCAAAGATTAATTCGAATATTCCATTAAATTCAATAAATTAGCCCGTAGCTATCTGGGTATAAAATGTAGGGAACATCAGCTAGTCTACAAACAATAAATAAACAAAATAAATAAATCATTTTAAGCGCTTGCTAATGTAAAAATGTGTAAATTATTATGATAATAATGCGGTGAATAATTTGAGTTATTTCCTTTAAGGATTCAAAAATTTAGTGACCGTAAAAATTGATTTAATGATTTTCCTCAGAATGTGATTCATAGTTCATACGTATAATCTATAGTAGGTATGACGCATTCGATAACAACAACAAAAAATCATCACTACTAAACACAACCATTCAACTTCTTATAATTATTATTTCATTTGAACTTAACTCAACTCAACAACTCTCTTTACCGTAAAATTTCGTGTGTCTTGTTAAAGGCAGATGTACGAAAAAATAAAGACATTTTATAACTCAAATTCAGCGATGAGGTTAACTTCATCCTGAATGTCTCATATTTTTATGGCGCGAAGAGGACAGATTGTACGTTCATTACATGCAACTTGTCTGCTGTCTACTTCTGGGGTATGCCGTGTTGGTATAGTATAAGTAGCAGTAGCAACTTCTTTGTATGACATTTTTATTGTATAATAATTATTATTAATAAGAGGCAACAGCCGTTAATTGTATCAATAAATAAATAAATAACGAAGAGGGAGGTCCTAGGATAATGATAAACGAGAGTAATATAAATGATGTTTTACAAATGCCTGGCTCTGACAGGGCACTTGAAAAGTTATATAAGAGCGGGAGATCTACATTTTTATCCGGAGAATTAACAGAAATGTCAAGTATGTATGTTGTAATTGTTGATTAGACCGTTTTTTTATTTATTGTCAATATTCAAATAGATGACAGTACAGCAATGTATGTACGTATCAAGAATCCAAGTCTCATGATTATAATTGCTCCTTGATATCTATAAAAAACATGAAGTTTAGTCAATACAATATGAATTCAATAACCAGGAAACAATTAGCGAAAATACGTCACCACCAAAAGGCGGATTTGTATGAATTATTATTATTATTCATAATGTTAATGTTTACAATTATTACATATTGTATCATTTGGAAACAATTAAAAAGAACGGACGAATACAGTGATTGCCCAGAGCAAAAGAAGCAAAAGGGCAAATTAAAGATTTCGGTAGTAATCGGAAACTAAGATTGGCATTGATCGAGGTTGAGTTCAGTTTTGTAACATGTGAAGAGTTTTTTTTTCTTATTTTAAAAAAAGGCCGGTAAGATAAGGTTCTGCCTAGTACAACGAAAATCTAAAAGTTAACTAGCGCCCTATATACTCGCCTCGCAAAAAATGGGTCATGGGTTCGATTCTCGGAGTGGATATAAAGTTTCTGATCGTTTCCGGAGTTGAGTTGGATGGAATGATTAATCTGCAGTAGTTTGAGAATCAAAAATATGATACCTGAAATTTAATAAAAAAAAATTGCGATGGATAATAATTAACTAAATTGTACAAAATATTTAGATAAATATGATAAAATTACAACATGGTTTAAACAAATAATTTTGCACAATGGGAGAGTTTATCGCAGAGACGCGATATCTAACCCAAAATCTAATAAAACCTAAAACTTATGGATGGTGACGTTTACTAAATATTCTCTAAGCGAAGACGGGTTTAATGCTAGTTATGATGTGTAATTACACGCAGAACGTTCATAATAAAAAAATACATAAAAATCGTACAAAAACTGTGTATTGTAATAAAAAATTAATGAGTAATATTTATGCGCACTATTTAAGTAGAAAAACAAAGTATTAATGACAAATATTAAATGAAAATTGGTAATAAACATAAATTATTAATGAATATCAATATATTCATTCATATTATTAATAATATAAAATGTGAATTTGATACGAAACTAAATATCGACCAATAGCGGTCGTACGCATAATTTCATAATAATAATGTCATAGATTATACGTCGTTAAATTTGGTCCTTCGAGCCGGATACTGTCAATATTATAGTACCGTCATAGATTATTCCTCGTTGAATTTGGTCCTCCGAGCCGGATACTGATAATAACCCAAACCGAGTAGAATATGATGGTAAAATCTACGCATAAAATTTTATACGCATATTCATTCCATACAGTGCTTTATTTAGTAAGTAGATAGTAGGAAAAGTATTCGTACGGTATATTATTACGAGTATAAAGATCCCGATAAGTTTTGGGAATATTTCTACCTTCTTTATTCAATGTTTTTATGAGTCTTGAGATATTTTAAGCAGGTTCTTAAATACTAGAAAATCGTTTGTTATTGTATTTTCTGAATTTCAGGGCATAAAATTTAGATATTCTTCGAACAAATAAAACAAACTTTTCAAGCTATGAAAATGCGTTACATTTTAAATTCAGTAATTAGACGAAAATTTATACAAATAGCAGAAATCATCGAAGAAAACTCAGTGAACAAAAAACTATGATTGATCTAAATAGTAAAACTTTAATTAAAATTTACCGTGCAGTGAGACACAGTTTTTTTGCTTGTTCACTGCATAATATATTTATTTTAGTGCTGTTTTCTTTCATTTATCGACATTTCATTGGAAATGTACTATAAACTTTTGTATTTAAATGATTAAAAAATCGTATCACAATTTTCAATTAAATTCATAATAGAATTTAGACAAAAACAACGAACGTGCAGAAATGAGCCCTGTGTTCTTTTTTTTGCAGATATTTTTAAAGTTTCGTTGCTTTAAAAAAAAATCGATACGTATCTACACAAACATTCTTATTTTCAAGAATTTGTATTGTTTTAATTTCAAATCGCTGACTTAGTAGGTAAACCGTCTGGTTGTCTAAAGCCATATAATGTTATAAAGAAAAATGATAAATAAGCATCTGTCTGGGAATCAGGGAGAAGAACAGGCAGAATAGGGTAACAATATAATAGGAGAAAATAGTAAAAGAAAATATCCACTAAATAAAAATAAAACAACAAAATAATAATAACGAAGAGAAAGAGAGGGAGATGAGATTGAAAATGGGGGGACGAAATAAACCGTCCTATCTAGGAACAGATGCTGGCTATGAATCACTAAGGTTGCTTATGAGTCTTATAACATAGAAATATTCAGACGTGCTCGCAGAAATAATGCGTATTAAGACTAGGCTTACTAGACATTCTCAAGTTTATCTTGATTCAATGAAACAAATAACCCATTAATAAAAAATAACCCAGGTATAATCCAAGCTTTGATCAAAAACCAATATTTTTCTCTAGTTCACATACTCAATAGTTACCGAAAATGAATATTTGCCATTTATAAGAAATATAACATAACATAACATAACATAACATAACACGTGTAGAAAATTCACACAGACCGAGCTAGTCCCAAACTAAGATATGAATCTTGTATTATGGGTACTAACACGGCGATACACATATAAAATGCACTAAACACATATACATGTAACACCCAGACCCAGGACAATCTGAAAAAGGTCATTCTTCATTAATCCCTGGCCGGGAATCGAACCCGGGACCTCGTGACTCAAAGGCAAGTGCGTTAGCCTCCGCGCCACACCATTTAACGTTCATAAGGAATAAGTTTAAGTCAGAACAACACTGATTTCCGTTTGAGATTAAGATGTTACTAAGTCAGGTCTAATATCTGGAATAGCTGATATTCTTTGTTTGCGAGTACAGTCATTGTTATCGTAAGTAGAAAGAACAGTAGTCCGGCCGCCGATCTGAGGTCATTATTTATTATGGATTGGCATGGAGGAATAGCTACCACTACTACTCGTACTTATACTAATAATAATAATAAAATATATACATTGTCTGGAAAGAGAAAGTCTTGTAAAATGTACGAGTATTACATACTCGTATTAGTTAATAGTAGCCTATGTTGCTGAGATTTAAAGATAAATTGATGTATCTTCGAATAAATAAAAATATACTAATCGCGCAAGGGGATTAAACTGACTAGGGGACGAACTCTTATATCGTCTTTTGGAAGTCTTAAGCATTGCTATTAAACTATTGCTTTCTTATAAGTGGTCTATGCAGTTGAATATTCAGTAAAAAATGTGAAATGAAAGGTACTGTAAAAGAGGATAAGACCATTGAAAAACAAATGATGTTTTAAATGATGTTAAATTTTGAATTTTAAATTTTGAGAGATTTTATATGATATTTTTATATTTTTAATTTTATTATTCATGACTCATTGTATTGTTTTTATTGCTTATTGTTTTATTGTTTAATCCTACGATTATTACTTTGTGAGCATTATTCTATTAATTTTCTTTACATAATTTACTCTATTCTATTGTAATTGTTGTTTTTTGATTTATCTGTTGTGTTTGGTTATGTATGTTTTGTAGAGCACATAAGGGTAATATAGGGATCTTCACTGGTTTGCTTATTGCTAAATATGTTATAGACCATTGTATTTTTTGTATCAACTGTATGTATCCTGTAAAATTGAAAAAAAAAAAAAAAACAAATAGGAATTGCGATGTCTATGACCCCAAACGGGACCATTGTCAATCGGTATATTAATTATGAAATAATCCATTAGACACAACAATAAAATTCGCGTAAATTTGAATATTTCTTTGTTGTTGTTTTCTAATGCCCTGAATAATAATATTTTTTATCATAATAATGTCTCAAAAATAAATAAGAAAGTACATAACCCATATTGTTTTATTCCACGCTTGAGAATATAAGAAGTTATTACCACTTGATGTAAAGTTGTCATATTATTTTTGTCATGAACAAAAAAACAAATACCAATTACCATATTCCGCAATTTTGGAGCGAGTAAATAAAACGACGAATAATAAATTAAATTACACACAAAACTTTTACTGAGAAAACATTTAGGTACCTAATATTATAATAGAATATACATGAAGCAAGATCTGAGGTGGTGAACTGGCTTAGCCAAAAATTTAGAGGATACGAAGTAGCCCACATTGGTAAAATATACATAATTTACCGGGACGCACTAAAAGTAAAGTAAGTAATAAATGAAGGTCATCACAGTTAAGTTATCATGATTTGGACATACTGAACGAATGAACGAGGAAAAAATGATAAAGAGGATATACTTGTCTAAAAGAAAGGGTGTGAAGTAGCACGGCCGTCCGTTGATCAAATCCTCAAAGAGGGCAGTGTGTAAAGTAAGACGAAACGACGCGACGTGCGTGCATGAGAAATTTCATGAATGTGAAAGAAGCGAAAAAAGTATGTTAGGACAGATATATATGGCGTTCTGTTCTCTGCCTACCCCACTTGGGACACGGCGTGAGGATATAGTATAGTATATTAATCGCAATTAAGATTGCTGGGTCACGTATTTCACAAACCGGAAAAAGCTACCATGTAGACTTTTGGAAGATGCGAAAAAGGCAGAAAGGCAGTGAGTCGCCCAAGAAAAAGCTCACAAGAAAATGTGTAAAAAATGTTTCGTGAAAAACTTTTTTGAAAGTCTTCAGAGATCCTGAAAGCATAAGCATTGGATAGTTAGAGTATATCTAAACACCTAACTAGAGAAAAGTGACAAAGGTGTATATATAATATGTATGAAGAAAATTGTGCACATCCCTTTAAACACGGAAAAGAATTCCAGCCGTGATTGAAAAATGTAGAAAATTTAACGGCAAAACATTGAGAGATGGGTTAATGGAAATGTAATGAATGTTTTTGCTTAGAAACAATCCATTTTCTCGTGTCCAATGTGAAACGCTTCGAGAGAAATAGTATCTTATATATAAAAATAGTCATGTGATGGACGATTGTGTAAGAGAGGAAATAAAATAAGCTGTTAAAATGATATTGAACAATTTATTTCTTTACGATTTAACAAGACAATATCAATAAACTGGGATATTTCTTCAGGAGCAACCGCTGTGAAAGTTTAAGAAAAAGGAGGTCGCGAAAGGAAGAAGAAAGAATGGATATAGTAGAACTACTTATTCGTACTATATTTTTAGAAGGATGAAATACAAGAAAACATCGTCGATTCTTAAAACATCATCGATTAAAGTACTATCAAAGATTCTAAGAAAATACTTTTTTAAGAACCCTGATACGATTATTTAGAATGTAATACTTTGACATTCGATTAAATATAGCTTTAGTAGGAAAAGAGTAATAATAAAAAAAAGCTCAAATATTCATAAAATAGAAATATGGATAAAAAAGGTACAGAAAAAATATCCCAAGGCTAAAAATATGCCTTAATTTTTAAAATCACAATATGGAACTTAGAAAGTTGAAACATTAGATAACTTAATTGATGAGTTTATGTAAAAAAAACAAAAATGGTTTAAGTTTTTTTTCCAATTATTTAACAATGGAATGACGAAATTTTAACTCACAAAGGCATTCTCAAACGAAATATAAGTCAACTCAATCAATTAATTGATGAGGTTGCAAAGAGATTAAATTTTATTCTGACACTATATTATGTCAAAGATCTTTTGAAAAATATATTTTGCTTCCTTCACCCTTAAACCTCACCGCTTTTCTTGGGAATAAGGGGTATAAACAAACCTGTTCTTCATGTTTAAAATAACGATATGGCATGTTTAGACACATCTCCTGAAAAAAAGAAAGCGAGAAGAGCGTTTTCGAAAGAGACTATTGGAGAGCCAATTGCGTAATAACAGACAATGGAATAAAATTGGTTTATGAAAGACTTCGAAAACTTCAATTTCAAAAATCATCTTTAACATCCATATAACGTTTGATTGAGTACCATTACCTCACCGTCTATATCGTTTAGTTTATTTTCTACTATATTCCCAGCTATAATAATAAATAGCTGTAATAACACTAGTAGCACTGTAGTATGTAGCAGCAAATAGCAATATAACATGAGCTATTATTGTAGTACCTAATAATATAGATTTATAAGTAACGTTCAGATAACGTTATTATTTCAGCGATCAAAATGACATTTGTCATGTTATTATTATTATTAAGTACATAGATAAAGGAGTTATGCTGTATACATTGTTGTTATACGACGATTTAACGATGTTTAACATGTGCTATTTTTATTTGAAGTGTAATAACATACGTTAATATATTGCAATTTTTAGCATTAAGCGGCACAGTTGCATTATTTTTTAAAGATATATCTGGATTTTGTTATAAACCCAAATACAACCCTATACGGATTTCACAGTAAGCTAAAAGCTTCAAGAAACTCTAAATTTTAACAATAAAGATAAATTCAACAATTATTTATTCGTCAATCAAAGAGATATCACAGCAAGGAAGTGGATGCAGCAAGCCCAGGACAGAAAGGAGCGATAGATCATGGGAGAAGGGGTCTTTGTCCAGAGATGGATAAAAAAGCTTTAAAGAAATCATTTACGTAATGATAATCTCGACACTGCATATCATCACATTTCTTGTGTAAAGTGCTTTGTTGATCTTGTTATGTAAATGATAATGTGCAAGAAGAATATAATAAATAAATGGTGAAGATTGATCAGTAAAAACTTATAATTGAGTAAAAGGCGATTAGAAACTCAAACAAAAGTAAAGTTCAATGCTCACATGGCTTCTTGTAAAAACAAAAAAAAGTTTGGGGGTGTTTTCTCCGGCACAATATTAATTTCAAACTTTCTGATTGATAAGTTGAATCATTAAAAAAGTATTTAAGTTATTTGTTTTCTACATTCTGAGATAGATGAATAACGAAACTAATAAAAAGTATAAAAAAAACTTTAATAATAATAAGAATAAGATGAGTGTTAGAAAAATAATGTAAAAGTCTCGTAGTAATAGACAGCTTGATAATGACGAATGAGCGCTATACGAAGAGTTGGCGCATGATTGCCCTTCCCCCCCATCTCTATATCAGCTCATGAGAGCCAAATAATAATGTAACACTAGTGTAATATTATGTTTTATGAGCCGGCTTCGCTTAGAAAAGAAATATCAAACTGTCAAAATAATAAGTACACATTATACATCCTTTTAAAGCGATTGTAAATAATGAGGGCTATTATTTCAAAAATGGCAACACCACGAAGCAAGAATATTTGACAGTTCTAACTTAATCTAATTACAAGCTGTAATATCTATACTATATTGTACTCTCACGTCGTCTCTTGAGTGGTGTAGGCAGGGAAGGTGGAATGTCGTACTGTAAATTGTTTAGAAAAAAATATTTAGGTGTATATCGATGGACATTTTACATCTTAAATTCGGCGATGAGGTTTGCCACCCATCCTGAATGTCTTGATTTTATATTGGCACGGAGAAGACAGCTTGCCTGTTTTATATGCAGCTGGTCTGCTGGCTACCCCACTTGTGGGATATGCCGTGATGGTATAGTATAGTATAGTATAGTATATCGATGGTTTTAAGCACAGAAGACACATGCTCACATTTGACAGTTTAGAGGAAACAGGTTTTGAAAGTTTGAGATTCAAAATTACTACTACTACTATACCATCACGGCATATCCCACAAGTGGGGTAGCCAGCAGATCAGCTGCATGTAAGAAACATGCAAACTGTCCTCTTCGTGCCAATATAAAATCAAGCAAAATTAATTAAATTAATTCAGAAGATGTCCTTGGTGGAAATGTGCTTTTTAAAAATCAATTATGTCGATATAAATACATTCTTAAATATTTTATGTGACATGTTACATCTGTGCACAAAAAAATGATAATTTAAGAATGTTTGGCATCTGGTTTTTGTTAAATATTTCGATAATGATATACCTAAGTATTATTGGTAATTATGTAATCAGGACATAGACGACGTTGCAACCGATCTTGTACATATATTAACTCATTTTACCTAAATAGTGGACATGTGTCTTTTGTGCTTTAAACCATCGATATATTGTTTTGCTTAAAACCTGCCCAAAAGATGAGACCGAGAATTTCGTCTTGTCTAATTATGGTATAACAATGCAAAGTACATACAAACATATAATATACAAACAAACTAGAATATTTATTTGATTTAATACCCCCATACATCTGACACGTTTATATTTCAAAAGACGAGATCGATTTAAGTTTAGCCAAGTTTTCCAACAAGGGATTTCCTCTTGGCTTTAGCGCTGCTATCGTTTTGACTCATTCGATTAAAATATAATTTATTATACCACACCATGTGGTATCTCACTCTGTGTTAGGTTTAAAAAAATATCTATTGAATGTTAGAAGTTTTTCGGTCAATATTATGCCTTAATTCCTCTAAAAGTAACCTGAATAAGATCGGAACTAAGTGTTAATAATGAACATAAATTGAGCAACAACCTATTTCTCCAATCCATTACGTTACCACCTACAAATGGTGTAACTATCGAAGTTAATGCTTGTAATGAATAAACAAGTTGTGACGCAAAACGCGGAGATTCATTCCTTATGTCTACCGCTTTTTTGTTGTAAATTTTTCAGTGTCCTTTTAAAGACGAGTATTCGAAAAATATTTATTTTATTTTATTTTATTTTAAAAAATTACGCCTTTTACAAAATTAAACATAGCGTGATAAAACAAATTTTATGAATAAGAACAATATCAAACATTTGAATAAATACAAACACAAAATATATACCATATTATATTTGCATTATTAATAACGCTAAACTCGAATTAATAAAATTTAAATTACTTTAGCATCTGAAACAAATTCTTTGTATAGGAAATAATAAACATTTAAATAAATACAAACACTAAATATATACCCTATTATATTTGCATTATTAATTACGTTTATCATCATATCACGTATATATGACAAATTTAACATATATAATTCAGCGATGAGGTACATCACTCATCCTGCACGTATTCTTGCCTATTTGCATGCAAAGGACGATTTAAATATACCCTTTTTTTAGGAGATGTTTATTTTTTTTTTAAAGATATATCTGGGTTCTGTTATAAACCCAAATACAACCTTATACACCTTTCACAGCAACCAAAAGCTTGTGTCGTGAAAGGGGAGTTTGCCGGCACCTGGTATCGAACCACGGAACTCATGTTCACGAGGCCGAGACTCTACCTCCAGGCTACCGACGAATTCGAATGTAGTGATGGGATAAATATATTTAAAAAAATAATGAGAAACAAGCAACAGCACCACGTGAAAAACTCATAATGATTTTTAAAATAATTGAAAATACAAGATCCTTAAGTAATAACAAACCTATGAAGAACGAATGCAAATGAAAGATGTTGAAATAAAAATTAACTTAAAAATTATTTAACTAAACGAAATAAAAAAGAATATCTTCCACCTGCTATTATTATTAAGTTCTGACTATAAACTACAAAATGTTATAGAGAAATAGAATGCGATGGTGGTCCCTAAAGGAAACAGATAACGCATATCGGTCAATAAAAATAATATAAAGAATGCTCCTATATCCGATATCAGATACACATTATATTATATAACAGGCACATGATTCTCATGGGATGAAGAATTCCTATTACAGAACATACATATCTACATAATTACCTTTTCTTTCTAAGTGGATAATAACATAGGAATCACAGTACCGGTACACAGTATTGGTTATACAATGAACCTAATAAAATAACGTATGGGTCAAGAGCTAGAAATAGCGGTGTGAAGGAAATAATGGAAGTTTTTAAACAGAGTGGTCAGTTATTTGGATGGCATAATAACGTAAGTTGTTAACTAAATATAGCCGGTGCTATCAAATACTATTTTTAATGCCGCAAAAATCAGAGATTTCTCTTAGGTTTGTTTTAAACGAGGCAAAATAGCCAATAAATTTTATTGTGAAAGCTTATCACATTGCTGTTTACTATCAAAGGTTTTCTTTTGTTTGCATAAAAAATTGATGGATAAATAATAACATTTTTATGACCATCAAAAAAGGCTGATAATACATTTAAAACGAAATACTAAATAGGATTAATATAACAGTTAAAAATAGCTAGGTACAAACATATACGTTATAACGAACACATCTCATTCCTATAATCAAGTATCCATGATATTGAACTAAATAAACCAATGAATTTATCTGTGACCCTGGGATTAGAAAAAAAATATAGTTAAAGGATTCCCGCCCACGATTTAGGCGGTACATAATAATCATAATAAATACTTGCATAGGAGCTTCCTGAGGGATAGGCAGAGAGGTACACTAATACGTTGTTATTATTATATTAAAAAGATTACATCATATTATTATTCTTATCTCAAGATAATAAAGTATTTAAAAAGGATATTTTTTTTTGTTTTTATTTTTTTTCAATCTATTTCTCATTGAATTTATTTTTAATAATTTATTATTGTAATAATACGTGAGATAACGAAATGTATCTTTCCTTTTTATAATTTGATTATTCTCGTATTGGAAAAAAAAATCTTGGAGTCTGAGGAAGGTGATTATAAAATTTTAACATAATATATTATTTTGATGAGGACAATTTGCAAGTTTATTTTGTAGGTTAGTCAACTGGCTACCCCACAAGTGGGATATAGCGTCTTCTACGTGCCATAAAAATGGGTCAAGTAAAAGAGAGAAACAAAACTTATGTCATCAGAGGCATCTCCCGTAACATCTCAAACGTAAAAAAAACATACAGGTTACCTTCCTCGCACCATAATAAGTAATTTAGAATAGGTGACATATCCATAAATAAAAGTGGTGGAAACAATATTAAATGATAATCAGCCACTAAAACGTACATTATTTCTTAAATGCGTGTAGTCATTAGAGAAAAACAAATTTATTGGCAATTAACATTAATTATAAAACCAATTCGATACTAAAATGTTGAACAGGTAAGTTATTACCTGTAGTTGCTGCATTGTTACTACGTTAAAGACTTTAGAGCCAGACCATAGAGAACCAAATTAATTCCTAACCTAACTTGGGAGATGTTTATGAATGCGACTTAAGCGGCATAGGCCACGATGCGCATACAAACGGACAATATCATATACTAGCTAGAACACCCATCAATAGGTGAATATTTTTTTGCAATAATTATTTCAATAAAAAACTTTGACCATTTGGATCATCATCAAACCGTGCTCTCGAGAGCATAGACTGGAAACAAGACTCCTCCATGCAGAGTTTTTTCTTCTTCGCAGTTCGCTTCTGGACGCATATGTCTTCCTTACTATGTTGTCAGATTCTGAGTTGAATCACCAAGTTTTAATGGTGGCCTTCCTGCGCCATTTAGTCGCCTTTTCCTACGAAATTTGTAACACTATGACGTCGATATTGTAAGAAAGATTTTTTATTAAAAATGAACATCAAGACCCTAAGAAACCTTCTGCATAAAACAATAGTATTTATTAACCGACTACCATTGGAAATTCCTAGAATTCAAGATGTTATATATTATTATTATTATAATTACTGACAATAAGACGATTCTTACAAGGATCATTACAGCTGAAGGCAAATGCGATCCCAGAACATAACATTAAACGATGTCCAGACGATAACACAACTAGAATATTATCTTCAATTTTCCTTATAAATTCTGCAAACATCACGTTAAAGATATAAATTTCTCCAGCCAGACCATTGAACATAACCTGTCCTACTGGGTACTTTGCCAATATGTTTGTTTTCGAAGTTACTAAAACTATTCGACTGCAGAGATTCCAAGAATAAACAGATATACGTAAGGTTAAACTGAAATATTAAATATTATAATGTTAGATTATTAGCATTACATTATAATATATCTATTTGGTCGAGCCGGGATTCGATCCCATAATCCCTGATTTATAGTCGAAGAGATTTGAAATATTATAGATACACGATCGGAACGCCGCTGTTGCGGTTTTGAGAACTACTATAACGACTATACATCGTGCATATATATGTACACACACACTGCCTGCCACGAATAAACGATCGTTTGGGTCAGTAGTGCGCCTTTTAGAAGCTGCATAAACATATTGTAGCTGATCAAAATCATTCGACTATTAACAAAGAGCCTAAATCATTTTTTTGACTATCTCTCAAAAGTCTTCAGGCTAAACTCATGTATTAAACATGCAGGTTGTCCTGTCCTTTTTATATATATTTTTTTAATATACACCGTCTTATAAAAAAAATGGGATACATATTCATTGCCGTGCACTCTATGGAACAATTTGTAAAACTGGAGAAAAATATTCAACATTGGGATAGATTATGTATCTATTGTGATATATAGGATTGAACTACCTACATATTAATAACGTGACATTTATTTAAAAAAAATTAACATCAGAATCGATTTTTTTTAACAAATTAGCAGATCAAAGATCTCTCGTTAATTTCACTGACCGAAAAGTTGAAAGTTGGTCCTTCGAGACGGATCAAATACTTGTGTTATTTGTGTTATTCAACTTGTTCGCTTTAATTAAACCTAGATGATTCGTAAACTGGTAGTCTATTTCTATAACGATGAGCCTATGTTTCAGTATGTTTTGTTTAACTTTGACTAATTTCAAAGATACTTATTAGTTCAACTAGCCTACGACAGCAATAACATTGTAATATAGCCTTTTGGTCCTCCGAGTTGGATGAAATTTATAGCTGCGATCGTACACAAGGTACAGCGGATTGGGTGATCATAATGTAAAGTAATTATTTATGTTTTTGATCTGGTAATAATCGTACGATAAACAGTACATTATGAGTTGTTTATTGAAATTATGTTATTATTGATATCTAGAGTTTTAATCACCTATAGAAATTACTAGACTAAGAATCGTTATGGCTAAAAGGTTCAAAGAATGAACTATGTATGGACGCTCAATTTACTTGGAAATTTATTGTTATGGGAGTCAATAACTTGAAAAAGCTGTCCATTTGTCATGTTTTTGTTAATAAACTCTATATGAGAAAATCATTGAATTTAACATAATGGTTAATTGATAGACATTAGCTCAAGAAAAAAGGTTGGAAATATTTTTGATAAATTCTCCAAGAGAGGACGATTTACATATTGTTTACATACAAAAAATTCTCCAGGTTTTCACGGTCCTTATCATGCTGTCTAGTTATCTGGGATATCCATGTGCGTGCGAGCGTGCTGTCGAGGCAAAGTCAAATACGACACGTTTATTCCGATAATCATATAATTTAACATGCAGTTAGTCCACTGGCAACCTCACTTACGGAAATTATATATTATGAATATTATGATGCTCTTAATGAAAAATTTCTTCAAGCTAAAATGGAAACGTAGTGGTCATATAGTTCAAAGAGAGAATGGAATATTAACGCCTAGAAACCTAAAAAGTCAATCGATTGACAATGTCCATGTAAAACGCCTCTCTCAATAAAGAACATACAAAGTAGAATTTAAATGATATAATAGATATAGAAGGAGAAAAATTTTGCTTTTTAATTTCGTTGTAAATCAATTATTCCAAAAGTATTTATTTTCTGATACAAAGCTTTAGAATAAGATGATAATTTGCTTTTGTTAAAAACTTTGATCTTAAGGTCACATTGTCTTAATGAATGTGCAATTAAAAAAAACACAAAAATAAATACCATTTCTCCAAACAAACGTCAAAAAATTGTTAGATTTTCAAAACAAATAACCAAATAGCAATCGCATTGTATTGAATTTCACGAAAAATGATATTTTGTTTATTGAATAAATAATCGTTAGTAAATAATAAAATGAAAATAATACAAGAACATGTTTTAAAAATCAAAAACAAGATGCTTATTATAATTAAACAACAACGACAACGAAAGATAACAAAAGACTTCAAGTGAATCAAAAAACAAAAGAAGAAAGAAAAGAATAACTAAACATTATTTGAATTCAGAAAAGAAAAATGTATTAATATAAAATTAAAAACAACAACAACTAGACAAAAGAAATACGTTATTTAATATTTAGAAAAAATAATTAAAGCTCTAATTAATGAAATATGAAAGAAAATAATTATTTGTATTACGTTGATTGGTATGATTTGTTCGTAGGAGTAGATGTATCACTCTACATGTCTTATTTCAATAGCACTATAAGAATAAACAGCATGTTTATTACACCATTTCCGTGGAATAGCCCTCCCAATTTCTTCTGTAAGTTTTCGAGAGTTCTGTATAAAACAAACATCCGTAAAACTTCTAGAATAAGATATTAAACTTTGATTATTCAGCAATACCCGTCAACCATAATTGTTTTATTTTTTTATAAGAACTGAGAGGATGATTAACACAATCGCACATTAAAGTATATACATACCACATTATTATATTAAGATTTTTTTGCAAGTGCCTTGCCGTTAGAGCAATAATGATGTAAATCTCATTTTTATTCCACACGTCATGCCGTCAGAGCGTTAATCTCGAACTTTTCTGAAAGCTATGAAAAGTTTCATGTTCAGTCCAATAATAAAAGTAATAAAATAATAACAAAATCGGACCTATCTATCATTCATACTCACAGAAAGAAATGTATATTTAACCCTGGCTTCTGGGTATGGCAAGTCTGAGATATATTGTTATCAACAAGACGTCAAAAATAAATCAATTTGTTCTACGGTGTACCAACTCAATACTGATTTTTTTTTTGTTTACATCGCCGAAAGCTCGAGCTAAAAACAGCTAAGACACGCGGATCTAGATAACCAAACAACGATGATTGGATTTAGTCTGCTCAAAGTAGAAAGCTATGTGTCCAACAATGGACGCAAAAGGGCGTCAGAAAGTTTTTTTGTTCAATGTTCGGAAATGTTAGAGAGCAAAACTTAAACAATTGACAGCAGGAAATGATTTTAAGAAACATAAATTCGAACACTAATCTCTGTTTGTACGAGAGGTGTAATAAAGCCAGATATAATAAATGGAATAATAATCACACCGTGTCCCTTAGCCAGATATAACTGATGATATAGCAATTATTCCGTGATTGAGATTACGAGTTTAAGTACCCACCTACATATCGATGCGATATCCAACAAAGTAGTCTGATCAAAGGATTGGATCGTACAGATATGAGTTAAGTTTTGAGAAATAAATTAAAAAGAGAAAAAAGAAAAGTCAAATTGAAAACTAATAAGACACTAGAAAAAAAATAAGCTTTATTATGACTTTATACGAGTTCCCTTGACTTGAGTATTAAAAAAAGTAATATTGTATCTCAGACTGCGCCAATTTTAAGATCCATAGAATATAATTACTAAATTCAATACTCTGAATCAATAAAGTAGTTGTGTAGACTACATAACTTCACTCCTTCAATTTACAATGAATCGGTGATGCCGAGCGATTTGAGAAAACTAAATGAAGCTCGCTATTCTAAGCGCATTGAGGAATATTATCAGATAACCATTGGGAGAAATATGATAAAGTAACATATGTCAACCTTAAAGTGTTAAGATTATTAAAACTTTGACTTAAATTAATAATAATAATAAGTCAGCCGTCTCTCTGCGATAATCGGTGGATATAAGGCACAAAATACAGCACCAATAATTGGTTATACATTTCTAAGGTAGTTCTGAAATATAGACATAGGAAAATGCTGTTTTTATCGATTTTGCCATCCCAAGCATACTAGAATAATATAAAATGTTTTGTAAAAAAAAAAATTGGCATATAGTCGTATTTGATGAAGTGTTTTTTTTACAAATTCGATGTTCGAAGTCTGAGAAATAGGACAGAAAACGAGAAAATAAATAAAAAAAAACTTCGTTTTTGTCTCTCAATAGTACATAATATATTCACAATATCGTCAAACAAATGATGAAGAAAAACAAAATAACGGAGAGATGATAGAATAATGTTAGAGATAGACAAACGATTGAAGTTTATGAAGCATGTCCGGAAAATTTGAAAAAAAAAATGATAAAAAGAAAATAATTCTACATGAAAGAAATCAAAACTGTAATAACAAATAGCTACATGGTTGATTGGACAATTTCACTCCTTCTGATTGTGGCGTATAATTTTTATATAGAGCTTTTATCAGAGTACAATATAAGCTTTTAAACTGCCTTTTCCCTTTTATGTTTATTTTTATTCATTTGTTAACACTTCCCTGAACAGAGTTATTAGTATTGATCTTTTCTATGGGGTAATTTTTATACAAAACTGATTCTGGAATTGTTTCTTAACATGACTCTACAATTAGACGTGAACTTCTACCGAAGAATTTACTGGGATACACTAGGAATTGCACAAGGGACCTGATCACTTATGATATAATAAAGAGTACCCATCAATCAACGCCAAACCAATTATTAAAATATTTAAGTAAAAATTCAAAACGTGCTGGGAATCAAACCTATGACCTTTTATGTGTTGAATCCCAATGAAAATATCATCCAAATGATGATTTTACATAATGCAAAACACTAATATTTACATCTCGTCAAAAAATTTATGCTGGGAATCTATTTCGGCATGGTCTGTGCTGCACCACAGTCACACGCTTCGGATTCGTCTTGTAGGAAGCCCCATCATTTAATAAAGTTTATTATTATTATTATAAACGGCATGAAAACTCTTACAAATTACAGCACAGTACATCTGAAATATATTCCATCAAAACAAATTAATCACAAATCTATTCCAAATTACATTATTATAAAATAGCTTACTTACAATCTCGCACATCTCGTCACATCAGCGAATAATACGTATAAGGTAGGTACGTATATTAGAATGTACTTTGGTAATATTCAAGCTGATGGGAGACGCGTCATATAGGAATGCGAGGATAGATTTAACCTGCTGACTACTTATTCCCATATTATGGACTTTAGGAACTTTGTTTTTATAGATCCACATTGCTACCATGAGATTTTATAATTTATGCATAACTTTTTGTATAAAGATTGATTTTGTACGGTTGAATATATTTTTTCTTGTCACTAATAGACACATTATTAGTTGGGTAACTTTGGATTTTGTTTGCTGCTACCCCAGTTGTAGGATATATCGTAATGATAAAGTAGTAGAGAATTTAGTTTTTTGGTCGCGTGTTTGGTAGCTGGCTAGAGTAGACGGCATATTTGGGTGTTAAAATATATAGTCTGCAGTAGCCTGAGGTCCTGAAACGGCAATGAACAAGAAAATAATTATCTAGGCTCAATGAGCCCTCGGCCCAACAAGGCCAAAGGAGAGAGGATGTACGTTTGTTTGTCTTTCAACAACCACTAAAAAGTACACATTTATTACACACAAAGAACACTCCCCATTTAATTCTGGTTGCGAGAGGGTTAATAGTAGACAGTTGTAGTACGGAGACAAGGGTGTTCTTTAATTGCCAAAAGTTTACGACAGAAAGACTGACACAAGTGTCGCTGCTGGGAAAACACCCTCTCACTAAATACATAATACTCACAAGCTGTAGAAATGTTACATGCACATGTACCTTTAGAATTAAATCAAAATCATGGCTATGTATATTATATACAATAGATATTAATTGAACAATTTATATAGCGTCATACTGTGACATATCTAGGGCCCTTAGACCATCATGTATAGATGTTATATGAAAACAGATTTATTTTTATTTCATAGTCCTCAATGCTTCTCTTGATAGCATATGATAGAGACGAACCTTCTTCATTTAAGTAATAATTTGCGGCTATCAGATTACCTATTTTCGCGAATTTCTAACGTTATATTTTTTGTCTTAACTCAATGTTGATCAAGCGATTGATAATGAACTTAGAAGTTGAAAGACGTCTCTCTTGCGTTGTATATTCTATATTAGAACGAAATACTTGCTGCAATTTATCCAATTACGGAATCTTATGTACCAATACTATAAACGATATATTTATATAATATGAATATATATTGTTCTTATGCCTTTTTGTATATTTATTTATTTATATATTTTTTTGTATATTCAGCACGCCTCGATACATGGCAACCTAGTGAGGCTGCTGCAACTTAATTGAAGATAATTGGTGATATATTGTTTCAACGTTTGTATATTGATTGAATAAAGAAATATTTATTATTTATTTTATTTATTTAACATTAAATACAACTGAAAAATGAATAAAACCACAATATTTCAAAAAAAAAATTGATTACAGGATTTTTTTTTAAATGTAATAAATAATGTACAAAAACATTTTTAAAAGTTCCATTCAGCAAAAGCTATTCTACAAATGAATCTTAAGCAATTCTTGATACATATTTAACTCCATGATTTAAATGTTCCTATAATACATCTCTTCACCCAAACGTCGTCAGGTTAATAATGTAATAATATTATATATCAGGTCCTTGTCTTCTAAATCCATCACAAACAGAACAAACAACATTAATGCCTTGGACAGAATAATATAATTGTCAAAGTTTCCAGATACAGGACAAGTTAGAGCAAGTAGATACAATATAACTGCACATTCCGATATGTCTGATACGGGAGTAATAAAATACATACATATTAGATTTTATGTCGATTTTTACGACTCGAAATCAATGGATTTCAATTGGGTAAAGGTAATAGGTGGAATGTTGACTGTGTAATGTATATATATTGGTAAATTACATTCAATTAAAGTAGATAATGTATCCTTATACTACATACTATACTATACCATCACGGCATATCCCACAAGTGGGGTAGCCAGCAGATCAGCTGCATGTAAGTAACATGCAAACTGTCCTCTTCGTGCCAATATAAAATCAAGACATTCAGGATGGGTGGCAAACCTCATCGCTGAATTTGAGATGTACAATGTCTTAATTTTTTCGAACACCTGCCTTTTACAGGACACTCGAAAACTTACGCAGAAGAGTGGGAGACCAATTCTTTACCGGGTGCTCCACGGGATAATGTATCCTTATACCTAAAATATATCTGTTATAAATACATATAAGACTAGTTAGTATCAGAAAAACTTATGCTCCCCATGCAAACTTGCAACAAGCTTTCTAAGTTTGGTATTGGTATTGGTAATTACATATTGGTAATGATAAGGGACTTTACTGGTCCACTTATGGCTTTATATGATTCTGTTTATTGTTACCTGTATATGACTGTTTGTATCAAAGCACCTCAAGGACACTGTACAATTCATCAATTCTAGTATATTACATCCATCTCATATTAAATTGAACATAACTAACACATTATGGCAAAAATAAATAATACATATTTATAGAAGAATCTTCGAAAAATGAGATTGTACATTTGGGAAGTGTATTTTTCCAAGACATAAAAGTATTAAACAACGCTGGTATTAACATAAATAGTATCATATTAATTCTGCGAATCAAAGAACTGCGATATAAAATTTCTTTCAACACGTTCTCAAATAATGAATTATCACACACAAAAAATATTTATCTATAGAAATATGACGTAATCAGTCAGAGACGAGCACTAAGTTCAAATAAGTTCATAAAGACCTATGTATGTGTATATAAATTTGATGAAGCTTTCATTCAATGCCATGATTTTACTGGGTAAGTTTAAATTATCAATTTCAACGATGAGGTACGTATGTAAGCCACCTTGAATGACAATTTGCGTTTTTAATATATGCAGCTGGTCTATTGGCTACCCTGCTTTTGAGGTACCTATACCTAAATATGATTTTCTGTGTTAGACAAAATATATTGTATGTTTGTATATATGTCGGATGATTTATTCGTCACCGTTTGATGAATGGATTCAAATCGATCTCAAGGGCGCGGGAAATTATGTTGGACGAGCGATGTCTTCAATTTGCTCCTGAACTTTGTTATTGATTTTTTTTTACGAAGGTTCTCGGGGAGTCGATTCCAGATGACGGGTCCTACAACACCAAAAGCCAAGGCTTTCACGGCAAGTCGCGAAAGCAGGACTTGTTGGCTCTATTGATCTCGTCCAGCAAATTGGTGAATATTGATACGTATCTCTTAAAAATCACGTTCTTTTGTGCGATCTTTTTATTCTACACGAATAAATCTACGTGTGATAAATACACATATTGTCCTCTTTGTGCAATAAATAAAAACGTTCTGAGAGATGGCACGCATCATCACCTGTTTTAGAAATGATTAAATTTACTTCAAACATACAAATTCTAAAGATTGGATATCATAATTATTCGATAGCCTGTTTTGTGTGTTTCAATGAATTAAAATATCCTCGACATATTTTTTGTAGAACCTATGCGTGTGGTCGTTAATGAATGTTTTTCTATAAAATAAAAATATGATAATATATGTAAAATTAATGTGTAATATATAACGATTAAAATATAAATAAATGAAATTAACAAAGGTGCACAGTTGGAAATATATTTTGTCGCTGCAGTCGACGAGAGGATACCACTTATGAATAAAATAATATTTTAATTAATTTTACAATCATTTTAGAAATATTTAAAGTATAATAAAATAGGAAATGTTTTTCTAAACAATTTTTATAGTCGTCCAAGTTCAAATATCGATAAACGCGTAATATTTTTAAATGAAATGAACTATGTGAACAACCTACATCTTCATAAATATTACATATTACAATCACGTTCTCCAACAACTATCGTCAGTGACAAGTGTTAATAGCGAAAGACTTCCATCGGCGAGATTCTAGGTTTGGTTCCTGACCGGGTTACGAAGTTTTCTATAGATACAGAGCATCGAGGAGCAATTTCGAGATGCAAAGATAGAAGAACTTGATAAAGTTTAAGATCTTTATTGGCATCCAAATACGAGTACATTTCTACAGAGAACCAAAATGCGGGCTTATCGCATATTTTGTGATTTCTTCCAGCCAACCCGATAATAAATAATTATCGTCCGAGAAAGAAAGAAAAAAAATCAAATTAAACATATAAATCTACCAAATAAGGCTAAGAAAGACAACGTCACCTTATTCGGTAGTGCCCCGGACGGGACTTGAACCCGCACCCCTTACGTTTAAGTGAGGAGTGCTTTGTCCAATTAAAAAATACAGAAATTATTTAGTACAATATTATGGAAAATAGATATATTAAAATCAAATCACGGAGACATCCTAGATAATAGAAAGATAGACAATAGACTGGTGTAGAAGTAAAGATTATAATACATAATTTCACACACACATAGGTACACACAACATGAAATATCAAATAGCTGATGCGGCACTAAACACTGGTTTACATTACTCACGGATCCATAATAAGGCAATATATCATAATTATATAAACTTATATTACATGTAATTGTTATATCATGTACATAGGTTCTTACTATCAAAAAGGGAATGACTAAGTATTCATATGTAATCACATCACTCCATATTGGATGCTTTGCCATTGAAGTGAAAAATGTATGTATAATTTATTTATTTCATCTACTACTACTATACCATCACGGCATATCCCACAAGTGGGGTAGCCAGCAGACCAGCTGCATATAATAAACATGCAAGCTGTCCTCTCCGTGCCAATACAAAATCAAGAAATTCAGGATAGGTGGCAAGCTTATTTATTTCATTGAGTATCAAAATCATTAAATCAATCAATACAAGTAAATAATAGGATAATCCAACTAGGCAGACCCGTTCTAGGATAATCCCTTTAGTGCAAAAATATATACCTACATATCAAACCTATAAACTAAACTTAAAACTAAAAAATAAATAAAACAAAATCAAGAACTCACCTGGGGGGAGCTGCAAGAGAGGTCGTGGCTTTCTGGGAGGAAATGGGAATATAGATAATGATTTTAATGTTTTCGTTATTTTATCGTTTGCTGACTGACACGAAAAGAAGAAATCAAAAACAAAATAATAGAGTTAAACTAGCATATTTCAGTACACACACACATACATATATATATACACCAACATGCACATCAACAAAAATAATGAAATAAGACAATATTATATTGTCGGCCGGTGTGGCGCGGAGGTAACGCTCTTGCCTTTGAGTCACGAGGTCCCGGGTTCGATTCCCGGCCAGGGTAAAGTGAAAAATGACCTTTTTCAAATTGTCCTGGGTCTGGGTGTTAAAATGTATATGTGTGTAGTGCATTGTATATGTGTGTATCGTCGCGTTAGTACCCATAATACAAGATTCATCTTAGTTTGGGACTAGATCTATCTGTGTGAAATGTCTATGTATGTTATGTTAAAAAAAAAATCAGAATGTCTCTTAAGGAAACATTTGACAAGTTCACAATCCCTCCGGAAATTCTTCGCCTGAGAACGCAAGTATTAGTAATTTTACGTATGACAGATATTTGTTAATTTAAACCTGTGAAAATTGAGGGTAGTCGCGGTGTGGGAAGGCCGCAGATGTCCTGGCTGAGAAATATCCGAGATTGAACCGGAGTCCGGAGGATGGAAGAGCTGTTCCGTCTAGCACAGGACAGAAAGCATACGCCAGGGTGATAGCCGATGTCGGGGGACCTGACATGACACTTTAAGAAGAAGAAAAAACCTGTGAGAATAGCGGAATAGGTGGACCCTGTACATTGACACTAGAAATGATAAGATTACCACTTAGGCCAGCCTAGAGCCAATTCGTAAGCATTGCGACGTTTTTTTCACTTCTTCTCATTAGATTTTGCACGATATTTCATTGTGTAAACATGGTTCTCCGATCGAAATGTTTGATTAGTTTCATCTTTATTCGTTTTGTATAATACAACGCATAACATATTAAGTAAACTACCCCACATGTGATATTCGCTGCAATGGGGTTAGAACAATTTAAAAACAAAAATGTTAAAAAAAAGAGTCATTAACATTGGAAATTATTCAACAAAGCATGACCGAATAAACTCATATTAACATCAAATGACAAACTTGTAATTTATGATGTTTTTTTTTGTGAATTTAAATACGAAAATAATAGATATGCCTAAAATATACACTCATGCATATCTTCCATAATATTAAAGGTATGTACATTATTTATTAATTATTATTGTCTGTGTTTATTATTATCATCATCGTTTTGGGTAATTATTTTTTCGAAATGGACTTTTTAAAAATTCGTCTCGGTCGCAACATCGATACGGACGAATAAATTCGATGGTACGATTAATTACGTGTTTGTAGGGTCACATACTAAAGTATGTGTGCCACATAGAAATATAAATGTATATACATGTTACTATTTCTTTGTTATTGTAGGCTGATGAATGGAAGACGAAATTTATTTTAAAATGGGTTGATGGACAATGTACCTATTGCGCTGCGTTTTATATACATTAAACGAATGATAAATGTTAGTGATCGATTTGTGGAGCCTCCGAAATAGGTTCCCAGTTTTTATTTATTTATTCTTTACTGTATATTGATTACAAACAATTCTAAGGAAGATATAACTACATTCAAATTAAATACAATCAATTCTGTCAAAGGCGCAATATCTTCCAACTAGCCCTATTTTTTCTGAAGTAAATTTCACAAAATATCACGTATATAACACATACAACATCATAAATTCGGCAGTGATGAGGTGAGTCACCCATACTGAATGGTTCTTATTGTATGACACGCAGAGGACGTTGTTAATCCAATAATTCTTCTTCTATCAGTGCCATATCAGGTCCTCCCGACGTTGGCGATCACTCTGGAGAATGCTTCTATGCCTCGCGTTTTTGAGCTATTGTGTATTTTGGCTACGAAAAATGACACATTCTCACAACGTAGTCTATATTCCAACGAAAACAAAACGTAACGCTAAAATGATTTTTGAATACGGGCACTGTTCTCTCATTTGTGTTATTCCGGTCCATTGCCGTATATGACGCAGCCACGACATCTGCCTCTTTCGCAATAGCATTTTTTTTGTTGCAAAAAGACCATTCATTTGATATGTCGAATGCGGATAATTTTACTAAATTAATTTGATTTGTAACAAAATAAGAAGGTAAAACGCAAGAAATGTTCACTAAACAGTTGAAAACGTAAACATTCAAATTGGTGTGCATGATTCATTGCTGATTATAAGAAATTACACAAATGGACAGTGTAAGATAACCAAAAATTATGACTTCCAATACCGTGCGAAATATTTAAAGGCTGGCCAGATAGTTGATTGAAGGTAGGTAAGTACCTTTTACATTATAACACCGATACAGTACAACTATTTAGTTAGGTAATAACAAAATGTATGTTAGCAATAACAGTTTGTACACAATATGGCTCTAGGGCTTCTCACATCGTGTCTTTACATGAATAGTTATATATATTATTATTATAATTAATTTATACTATTATGGTTGTTACTATTAATAATATGCAGAATTGCAGCACTATCTCTGTCTTATAATTTATTGAATACTAGTATAACTTGTCTAATGGCTAGCATATTTCATTTTCTGCTGACATTTTCTTCCAGAATCTGGATAGTTTTGCGTTGAGCGGGAATGAAATTAAAGCGGGTATAACTGAGGCCTTATGGTCGTCGACGATTCCGTCGGCTTGAACGATGAAAGCTTTTCTGATTCGGGACTGTTGTCGGCTCCTCTACAGCGGTTTTGTTTATTTGGATGTCACATTTTCTGATCTATGGAGCATTCTAAGTTCAATGGGATTCATTTTTGATCTACTTAATTAGTGTATTATTTATTAACTATTTTCCTTCTTTTTGTACTTTTTATAACGGCTTCATTCATTAATAGGTAAGAGCGATAACTTTACCGATTAATTTGTTGCTCTTTGTAGGTATATACTTGTGATATTTTTGTGTTAACTGTCTATATCCTTATTTTGACTAATAAAATAAAATATCTACAATATAGGTAGATATGTATAAGAAAATCAACGGGACCTGCAGGACATCCATGAAGTAGAACCTGAGGCGGTGAACTGGCTATCAGAGCTGGAGCCAAGACTGTAGATGATAAGATGCAGTCTACATGGGTTGAGATTTATCAAAGCACCAAGCCAAACGAAAAGTAAAGTAAGTAAGGCAGGTGATAGCCATTAGGTGACAATCATTGTAAAATAAGCTAATTTTGAAAAAACGCTAATGTAAAACACTTCCATAAAATAATTTAGTAAATATTGTCGATTGATGGCAGATGATGAAAGCGGAGGAGCTCTTGAAAGCCGGTGATTCATAAAGTCATTGCGGAAGTTCTTTATACAAGTGATTTATTTTTAATGATAAAGATGATTGTAAATTAAAAATTCGAAAAAACTGAATTTGTTGCAATTCACCTATGTCAAAATTAGTATGTAACAAATAGTTATTTATTTATTTATTACAAGCACAAAAAGACTACTACATATATTAAGTACAGAAAAGGGTAAATCTTTCTGAAATCAGCTATCATCCAACACTATGCTCCACAATTAATTTTAAATATATAGGCACATAACATAATGACAAGTCCAAATATATAAAATGAAAAGTCCTTCGTGTTTAAAACATAAATCGTATCGAAAAAGACCACGAACAGCGAGTTCTATGAAAACATACGAGTTTAAAAATTCCACATAGACCTTTTGATATACGATAGATATACTCACAAGCACATACAAATAAACACAACCTCAAGAAATATTATAATGTAAGGATATAAGATAATTCGGATGTAGCGCATTACAACAATACCAGTATGGTAAACAATATAGTAATTTGGTGTAATAAGGTTATGTCCATCCATCAAAAGTGATAGCATTTTATACATATTAAAATTATTCCAAGTAGGTACCTATGTTTATATTATATTATTATGTAAGTCTTTTTCATATTATTATGTTGCATATTAAAAAGATAAACAATACGTATATATTAAGAAGAGTTTATAATTTTGTATTTTTAGTTTGAGGTAACTAGATTTTTTTCCAAGAATACCCATTGTTGTGTTTACATGAATTTTGTTTACTAAATGGATTTTCCTAGAACAGGCACACTTAGATGAATAATCCAATTTACACGCTTGTATTAATTGTTGTTTTGTTTTGGTAATAAAATTCAAAAAAAATTTCAACAAAACTATGTGTAAAATGGAAAAATGACTAACGGCTAAAATTTAATATCTCCAAAAAAATCGTAAGGAGGGCATTCTGTGACATTAAAACAACACAACAGTTACATCTTTTATAGGTAAGAATAGGAGTGACAAAAGAAATCGCGGAAAATTGCAATTTAGTAATGAGTAGTCCAGAAAAAAAGGAAGATTTTTTATATTTCAGAGTCTCCAATGAAGGAGTTTGCATGTATGCTTTAAAGGGTTGTATTCGTTTCAACTTCAGTAATTATTTATTTATTTTGGACAATAAACGGCATTTGCCTTTTACAACACATGACAAATTTACAACATTATACAGTCTTCAAACATCAAAAAATGTATACACTTCAATTCAAAATAAAACAAAACGGTATATACCGTTTATATATATTTTATATATCATAACGCAGAGAAAGCTTCAATCATGTTTAAATTGAATAAATTGAAGATCTTCTGAATTCACGGACAAAATTATAAGGAGTTGTTCAACCATCTCTGTCTACAAAGCACTACTGAAAGTATTCCTAACGCATTCGAGTATTCATATTTATAAAAAAATGTAATCTCTACTTAGTAAAAGTCCAAGAATGTTTCATAATATGAATATGAACACCTAATTAGTATGTAAATTCTAGAACGGAGCCATACTGAGTTAAATTGCAACACACTTCTTAACCGAAATTATGGATACAAATTTATAACACCCAAATAGAGATTCTTTTGTACTGCGTTTACAATACAAACAAATTATTATAATGAAATAACGACGCAGGTGAAAATATGCAATAAATCAATAGTTAAGCCATAAATAAAATAAAAATAAAAACATAATAATGCTTAAAGCAACTTGTGTTTATACAACATGAAATAAATTCATTTAAATCAAATATTGTACAATGGTTTGACATGTACCTACTGACACAGTTTTTATATTATTTTACACATTGAATTATACACTTCATTAATGAGTTAATTAAATAAGGGTCTTGAAAGGTTGATAAATTTATTTTACGGTTGAGACGGAGTTGAAGGAGTAAATAGAGATCGCATACCAATAGAATGATCAAGGGAGGCTGCAGGAGATGCAATGTGGGTTCTTAGGTACAGGCACAAAACAGAGAACAGAAGATGAGAAGGACGTCCTTAGCACAGAGAGATCAATTTGAAAGAAGTATTAAATGCAAACCCTTATCAAGAGCATTAGAGATGTGGTGTAAAGCAAGTCACTCAATTTGCACAGAATCGAAAATGGAGAGAATGGATTATGCCCTATACATTCGAAGACTCGGGAGGAGGTTGAAAGACAAAATATGCAAAAAGTCTACAATTTTTCACTCAAATAGGCTGTAACACACGTCTCCTTGTTAAATGTGAAAAGTCAGGTCTTCAGAATCTGTCTCTCATCAGTGGAAATAACAAAAAGATGGCAGTCATGCTGAACTGGGCCGTATTCACATTTATTTATAACAATACAATTAAAATGGATCGCATAATGCATACGTATGAATATAAATGATAACAATTTAATTGTGATTTATATTAACAACATTCGTAATAATCCAATAAGTGAATGAAATGGCAATTTAGTAGAGTAATCAAACAGTGATTTGTATTAATAATAGCATGATTATAAGATTCCGTACTGTGTAGTATGCGATACGATATTCAATACAGTCATGTTAGTAAGTGTATACAATACAATATCAATAAACTTGTACTTGCATCTCGAACTGTTGTTAGTTAAGTGAATTCAAAGTGAAATTGTATGGGTACTTTGGACAGCTGAGATGTGATTGGTTTTACTTACTTAACAATAACAATGTCAGTACTTACAGTAACTAAGACGGGGAATAATAATAATTCTCTATGTTTGATTGAGACTAAGCTCTGTAAATTTTTTGTCTTTTGCGGTATAATCTCCCTTCTTCGCATAGGATATCTCAATTTTTAATGGATTTAAATACCCCGTCAAGAAGTATTTATTGTCTTCTAACATCGCATCCTTCCCCTAACCCCTTCCTTCAGTTTTTATAGTTCCCGGTCCCTGGAGTGTTAGATTTGTGGGTTGTAGATTTTTTTCTCTCTAATTTATGTAGCTATTTTTTTTATCGTTTGTGTTTTTATTATAATTATTTTTATTTGTGTTTGGTATTAATATGACGTGGTTAGATGGAAGAAATTACTATAAAGTGATAATCCCGCCACTGCACATCATCACATTTTTTCTTATGTAATCCAATTTGTTGATTTTGTTATATGAATGATGATGTGCAAGAAGAATAAAATAAATAAATAAATTTGCCTTCTATATGTTGATTGAATATTATATTAATGTACGAGGATTTCTTTACAAAATTGTTTAAAAATATTGTTCAATTCTTGCTATGTCCTTGCTCATGGCATATTGAACAACACAACAACCTGTAAGATTTGTAAAGCATTAGGACAGACTATTTTCATGGATAATTTGTACCTTTCCAATAAATATTCAAAAACTATTATTCGATTATCAACTTACGGTCAGTTCCAATAATTCATCTCTCCATTACTATCAGTTAAAATCTATTGAAAATTATTCTTCATACAATCATAGTGATGGATTGATAGAGTTTTGAATTCGGACGTAAAACTTAAATAAACTTACCAAAAGCTGCTTTAAGGAAATCAGCGTTAAAATAGTGCAGAAACAACATACCTGAAACAAAAAATAAAACAAATTAATAAAATTTGACAAATTGAAATACATATATGCAAGTTAAATCGTTAATTATGTCCATAAAATAGCGTTTTTATCTATTGACTGTTATTGAAGTCCCTATTGATAATTTATTAATAAAACAAAATATGTAGCTTTCATAAGCTTCTGCTCTCATCGTCTTCTTCAAAACTTCCTTTTGCCTGACGTGGAATAACTAGGTATAAATCTAGTTTTATTCAAAAAATATTTAGATTTCATATACATAGGTATGCATTTTTATTCGTAATTAGTTTTAAAAACACACCCTGAATAGAAATATTTTGATCAAATTAAACGGTGATTTATTAAAGCATTGTGATAAAGAAAATAATTAAAATGAAATATAATACATATCCAACACTCTCTCTCTCTTGAAGGCATAAGTCTACCCACATATATAGGTAAGTATACAAACACAAGTAATTATGTACTTATTATTATTATTATATAATATATCAATATTTATGTACCTTTAATGGTATAATATAATGTAAGATAATACATACATACATATTTATAATATAGGTATATATTATGTATCGCTCACGACTTTTGATATCGTTATAGTCGATCGTGCTAGAAATATTATTTTAGTCATAGATACACAGACACACACTTAGGTATAAATGAGTATTAATGATTTTAATGAAAATATATTATATATCCACTCCTTTGTGGGTATATGAATTTTTACTCGTATAACTATTTAGATGCCTTAAAATAAATATTCCATGGCCCACTTTCGTAAAACTTCAAGTTGAAGTTTATATATTTTGCGTGCATAATCGTGCGTTGCCAAAAAATACTATGTGCTTTTAATATTAAAAAAATAAACGGAAAATGTTGGTTAAGCAACGTGGCTTATTATCAATTGACTGAAAGAAATTTCGTCATCTATATCTGCTACCAGGTATTACTACATTATCACGGCATATCCCACAAATAGGGTACTCAGAAGACCGACTGTATGTTATAAAACTGCAAGCTGCCCTCACCACACCGACGAAAAATTAAGACATTTAGGATGGGTGGCAAACCTCATCGCTGAATTTAAGATGAATTTATTATAAACAAAAGACTTATTATGTTTTATTTATAATTAATTCAACATGAATTCCCACCAAGTACCGTCGGTTGAAAAATATCGAATTTAAGATGTAAAATGTTTTCAAAACACGAGATTATCTCTTTTCGAAGTTGAGTCATTGAAATTTAATGTTTTATTTATATGCATTAATTACCTATGAAAAAAAAATGTAAAAAATTGATGAATAAATTAAATTAAAAAAGGACTATTATTTTAAGGGAAAAGACTTGGAGATCAATTCTTTACCGGTTGCTTCGAAAAGGGATATAAACTATATGATTACCAAAAAATATTGTTACAGTATAAGCTATGTGTTATAAAATAATTATGCCTGTAATAGAGCACAGCATTTTTCAGATTTATTTTTATTGTTTTTTTAGCAAAAATAATAAAATATAGTAACAAAAAATGAGGAAGTGGATGCAACAAGCCTGGAACGGAAGAAACTGAAATATCAGAAGAGAGGTGCAAGAACAAGAAGGGGCCCAAAGTGAATGGAGAAGAAAGTTCAGTCACAGTAAAAATATTGAATACAAATATAATAAGGGTAAAGGTTTTCATAATTCATATTTAATATCTTCAACAATATACAGGTAATAGAAGAGCAATAACGTTTAATATTATCCTAGTGTAAAATTTCTAGCAAAGGACGTGGTATTGTAAGGGACTGACAATGAGGTTAAAGAGCCTAACAAAAAGCGGGCATAAAACCCATCTTATAAATAATATATATTATACAATAATAGTAGGTTATGTATGCTTTATACTTCAGTGCTACAAGAGAACACACACACATGTAGGTACCTATGATATCGACAGATGGCTCTTTACAACGAAACTGTATTGTATCAGGAAGTACATGAACGTGTAGGAGGATGTAGGGATGATGATTCTAAATTCAAATCTCTCTATTTGAATTTCGATTATTGGATTTTGTTCTAGACATTTTAATTAATCATTCCCTTGATAATTTTATCTATACATACTGCGATCTGTCAAAATGGAACGGAATAAATATGTTTTATAATAGTTCTGTGGAGTCCCTCACAAAAAAATATAGATATGTCTTGTGTCTTCTGTTAAGATTACAAGTGCCCTCTAATGGGCAGGTCTTCACAAAACATCAAAGGTATACAATACTTTTAACGCCTTCAATTTAGCGATGCGCTATACCACTCACCTCGAAAGTTATCTTTTATAGGCACGGAGAAGATGACTTAAAAGTTTAGGCAGCTAGTCCATTGGCTACCGCAGTTGTGGGAAATGTCATGATACTGAGTCTGACTTTTCTAACTGAGAGTCAAATCGATTTTAGATAAATTACATTTTTCAAATGAAAACCAAGAAGGAATCGATCATTTCATTCACTCGATTAGTCACATCACTAGTGGAAAAGAAAAATCACAAGGACTTCCGAGAATTCGGGCGTACGGTGCTTTCGATAACATCTTTTGTATAAATAAAAAGAGAAGAAGTACAAGCTAGTAGAAGAGAAGAACGAGTAGAAGAAGCCGAAGGTAACTATATAAAATCTCTACAATATTGTTAGGTCGTATACCAGTTTGATACTAAAATCTAATAGCAACATCTTACTCAGCTAATATATTTTGTATGGAAAAATTCAAACATTCCATGAATTTGAAAATTCTAGATACGTTCCTATCGGAATCAAAAAAATATAGAATATTATAGATTAAAAATATTTAAAATCATATTGAAAATAGAGGAATCCATCGCTTTACAATTGAAATTAATTACAGATAAAAACAGAGTTTTTCAATCGAATCTGGATAAATAAAAATTCTTTATACATAAAATGTCATGAAAAATATGATTTTATTAACACAAAACTTCTGAGTGGAGCATTGATTCCAAAATCTCTCAAAACGAGCAAAAAAAGGCGAAGGTCTGAATTTTTTCATTAATTTTCTTCATATTGAGTAATATCCGAATATCATGAAGAAAGATTTAAAAAAAGTAAAAAACGAATGTCATGAAAAAGTATCTAATAATAAAAAAAAACTCTTTTCAAAATGAAAGATATAATACATATTTTCTCCCGTATTCCAAAAAAAGAACGATACATTTAGAATGCGCAATGTGAACTTTCGATCAGCGATACGTCGGATGCCAAACGCCGATATTTATTTGGTAAATGTGAAAAATAGCTTATATACCTCGCTTGTATGTTAGGCTTTGTGAGAAATATCCATTATTCCATCATAAAAGATTCTCCATGGAACACATCAATTTGTTAATGAATTCTTTTCCTTCTCTTATTCATGTTAAACATTACCACATACCTACATAAATATATTATAGGTACATTTGTTTTATTAATATTAGCTATAAGTGAAATATAAGTAAATCTAATTAATACTTATATTAATGACACTTTAATTATATATAACATTCCTTGCAATTTTTTTCTTCCATCTGCTTGACACCTTCTAACATTATTACAGTTTATATTATTTATTAATTTAAATCATATACGGCGTGAGCCTTTTACATGTTACATGTTTTATTACAGATGTGAAATGTGATTTTTTATTTTGTTTTGTAATATATTTTTTTGTAAAAGGCAATTGCCGTATATTGAATTAATAAATAAATAAATGATTTTATAGACAGACAACAACAACAACAACAAAAAACATTCGTTCACAATCACACAGGTACATTGAAAATTCACAAGTCAAGATCAAAATACAAACAAAATAATAAAATCTAATAAAAAAAGTCTATTCTTAACATATTACTTAACATTTTATAAACATTCATTCATATTTTCATCCATAATAGTATTATTTGCTTTCATTGTGAAGTGAAGTCGTTCTAAGTGAAGAATGACCTTTTTCAAATTGTCCTGGGTCTGGGTATTACATGTACATTATGTGTTTAGTGCATTGTTTACGTGTGTATCGTCGTGTTAGTACCCTTAATACAAGATTCATCTTAATTTGGGACTAGCTCGATCTGTGTGAATTGTCTGTGTATGAAATGTTATGTTATTAATTTTATATAACTATGTTGTGATTTGATTCCCATTTGCATTTTATTATTCATTGCCGATTGCTATTCCAGTGTTTCCGACTTGGAAAGTAAAGAAACCGTTAACATAATGAATGTCGGCTGCAATGTTTATCTAGGGACTCCACAATATCACCTATTATTGTGTAATACTGATAATAATTCAAATGTGTTCATTATCATCACACAACAATTATACGTACCAAAGTACTTTATGTTATAATGTTGCTGGATAGGCTTCGATGCTTGGGCAAGCGGAAAATTGGACATATTATAACATAACTATAATATACATTTTGGTAGAATGTAGTTGCCTAGATCGGGTGACGTGCGATCGTGGACACCGGTCATTCAATCGGTTGGCTAGCGAATGAATACAAGGGCATAATAGTAATATGCAATATACAATGTACACATTATTTGTAACGGGCGTTGTGTCCCGACACCATTTATCAGACAGTGGAGGAATCGTCTCAAACCAAAAAGCACTGTGATTTTCTATACTATACCCTCACGCCATGTCCCAAATGGGGTAGGCAGAGAGAACGGAACGCCAAATAGGTACATCTATCCTTACACACTTCCATCGCTTCCTCCACATTCATACAATTTCTTATGCACGCAAGTCGGTTCCTCTAACTCAACACAAGGCCGTCCTTGGGAAAATTTGATCCACCTGATCAGGCCACGTTGTTCAGGGACGCCCGCGCTTTCGCACACCCTTTCTGCCAGAAAGTCAGCGATTTTCAAGCATTCACAATTCAGGGACGCCCGCGCTTTCGCACACCCTTTCTTCCAGAAAGTCAGCGATTTTCAAGCATTCACAATTGGATTTTTGTTCCAAAATGATGAGGCAACGCATTCTTTAACACAACGGTTTTTGAATGCGCAGTAAAATAATATTGAAAAATGTGATATATGACCATGCCATTAAGAACAAATGAGAATAAAACAATAAAAAGAAATATAGACGGAATAGGGAAACAGAAACGAATGACATAAACGCTAAGTGGCGAAATCAAAGTGTAGACAAACTAGGTTCAGACTAGATTCTAAGATAGACAAAACCGGAAATTCCTATAAAGACTACAGAGTTACAGCTAAAAAAAACACAAAATATACATAAAGAAACGAACATAAGAACTAGCGGACGAAATAGTGTAACTAAGGTTACATACCTACCCCTTCATGATTCAAATAAGCAGTGTCAATATTTTGGTTACAGTTACATGAAATTCAGACAAATATCTATCACTGCTCCTGGCATTTCTATTCACAGTATTATTACCATCAAACTCCTCTTCTCGCTAGAGTTAAGTATTAATAGTAGGGAATACATTTGTCATCGGCGTTTTGTAAAATCCTAATATTCATTTTACAAAATGCCGAAATCATATTCAAGCCAATTGTAGGCATTATTCGTTGTATTAATCATCTTATAATTTTGCAAATAAAAAAAAATACAAGATTATGAAAAATAATCAAAACTTCATTGACAAACATCTCTGTTAAAATTAATATTGAGAATATTCGGCATCGAATAACAAATTATAGGCATAATGTAATACAATAAATATTATTCACTGCCATGTTGTGATTGCAACGCTATGAAACGGTGTGAAACAGAATTTTTTTTTACAAAGTTGTGAGTCAAATTCCACGTTGTGTTTGCAGGGCCTGAGATTGTGGTAAAAAAAAATATGTCTTTACAATTTGCTTTGACTCGAGTAAGCTTTCGGCATTTTGTAAAATGAAGACGCCGTTTGTAAATAGACATATTCTATAAAACGTCAACAATATACGTACCTAAGTGATGTGATATCCTGTAGTATCCTAGAACCGAATAATTGTAAAGCGAAACTATCGAACGACAAATTGTAACTACCATTGTAAATTTATTGAAATTGGCCGATATTATTATTATTATGTACTATTACTATAACTAGAAAATGTACGAACGCTTTTGTTTTTTTTTCTATGTTCTTTTGTCGTCAGTGCGGAAACAAAGGAAATGAGAGGGAACGAACAAACGTATGTATGTCTGTAATACTAATAATAATATGTAGATGAACGTAAAAATTGGAGCGGCACGGAAGCCAATTTGGATGAAATTGGAGGGTGCCAAATTTGCTTGACTTAATAATGAATATACGATGTTTATAGGTAATTTGGAATATGTGAGTCTCAGGTGTTCGAAATTTGAATATTGCTTACAACATACATTTTAAAATTTGCTTATTTATGTTTGTTTACTAGTTTGCATGTGTGTAAAAGAACAAAATGAGATATCAATAATTTGGAAGTAAATTCGGCGCAATTTAGAAGAAAGCAACCTTTTTATATATGTCAACTGTTGGGATACAGCTGCGGTTCCGAAGATCACACTCTGAAAAATGACAAGGAAATGTTATTCGCTGCCTATTGGAAAGAAAATTTTAGACCACACGTCAAGTGAGCAAGAATTTAAGTTTATATTAGCAATGAAGTTTAGAAATTAAGTTTTAATTAGAAATTTATTTATAATTTAATGAGCGAGAATTTTTAATAAAAAAAAATAAAATGTGGTGACCTTGAATTGCACTCGACATAAATGATTTTTAAACAATATTTTGATTGACTATATACGCTGTAGAACTCATATTAGAATTAAGATTAACTTAACATCGGTTGTATACGCAACATAACATCTTCAATTATTTTTTTAAATCAAAAGAACAAACCTTTTTTACAAAATAAGATAATTTTCCGCATAATAATTCGACACGAATAATATTATAATACACTAAATGTGCTGTGAAAGCATATCTTATTTCTTCTGCACCACAAAAGTACAAATAAAATAATCTGAACACTGTCTATCCTGAAATCTGTCTATTCCCATCATTGGGCTATCGCAAAGTTTAGCATAAGTCTTGAAAGCCGACTCGCGACTAGGTAAGCTACTCTGGAAGATATAAGTTGCATTTACCTACAATAAAAATAAAATACAACGATTGATATACTCGTACATTTGGCTAATAAAATATTCTCTTTGATACACATTGTATTATTATGTACTAAATAACTACGTTCATTCACTGCATCTGTTGATTAATTCTCTCACTATATATATTTTACGTACATGCATGAAATTTAGCCAATGAATCCAATAATAAACAACTGAGAGGTACAGAAGCAAAAGCACATTGATCCAATTTCACAAAAAAAAAAAAAATTAACTTTAGTTAACGTTGTACTATTATTCAATTATTTGTACTCTTGTTTTGTTTAAAATGAATTGTTTTGTCTTTTTAAAGAAAATAATCTTTTTGTTTGCATGTATTTTATGTAAACAATTTTTTTTTACATGTAAAAGGCTTCGGCCGTGAATATCTGAACAAATAAATAAATAAAAATATTTAACTATGAATAAAGAAGTGTTTATGCACTGTAGTTTAATCGATACAATCCGTCTCCATCCTCGAGTACATCAGTGCTAAAAGACTGATTAAGAAGCAAACTCATTTCAAGTTTTAATTTTTGACTACATCTAAAATTAACGCTGTTTTTTTATTCACAAAAGTTTTTAGACTGAATTTTTTTTTTTATTATTTATTTTATTTAACAACAATTATACAGACATGACAATACATAGACTATTTGATAAAACTTAAATCTAAACATCCTCCTTATAGAGACAAGTCTCGTGTAAAGGAGGGTATTGAAATATTAAATCAATTACTTAGTTATTTTTTTTTTTTAGTTTCGATAATGATAAAAATAAAAAGCTTATAACTATATATAAATGAGTAATACCTATATATATAAGTAAGTAATTCAAAATAACACTGTTACAGCTTGGTGAAGTACAGACAGTGAAGTACAATGGGCGAGTTTATTGTAGATGCGCGATATCTTTCAACTGACTCGAAATATTCAAGATTTAGGGTTGATTGCTACTTTTCATCTAAACACCTCAACCATATGGCAAAGGTGAACGTGTGTGAGCGCGTATTCATGTTTTAAATAATGGTATGTATATTTATTTTAATATAGATGGCGTGGATCGTATAGAATAAATAACATGTTCAACAGTAAATAATAATTCACATATTTACAGAAACGTTCTGCGGTCCAACCACATAGTGGGATTACGGATAAATTGTAGAATTTATGAAAAACATCGAATTTCTGTATGCAGTAAGAATAAACGATGCTATAGCTAGTGGTGAAACCGTGATTTTTACAGAAACGTAAAAATTCAATAAAATCTTTATATATAATTGATGATTGGTAATCAAGTTTGTCGTGATTATAGAGATCGTTACTTAAAATTAGCGTTAATTCTATACTAATTATTTATTTTATTTTTTATTTTTATTTTATCACTTGTACACGGCGTGAGCCTTTTATTAATTATTATTATTTATTGACATGAATATGATGACCTGCATGTTAATTACATACAATTATAAATTAAAAAAGGGTCTTAAACTTAAAAGGACCACTCAAGTACTGAGTCAAATACAGAGCAGCTCAAAAGGCATTCGATGTAAGAATCACATATTTTGTATGTACATTAAGGACACTACAGTAGATATTGGATGCTCAGCACCACAGTCACACTACCTGAATTTGCTTTGAAGGCTCCAATTAAAAATTTCATCGAACAAAAAAAAACATACGACAATAGATGTGAAGATGGTATGTTTTAAATCACTATTATCAAATCCATGGTATCTGGCGTTCGTACACCGCATAGTTTAAAAAAATGTCAAATCAATTATAGCGGTTTTTCGGTCATAGCCGCCATTAAAACTATTATTTCTATCGGTCTGTGTTACATATATACATACACGAATAATAACAACATCTATAAACTGTGTGTCATACGACAATGTACCAAGTCACACAACCTCAATGTGAAATTTTTCAATATTATGAATTGAATCAACACTGATAGCTCATCATCATAAATATCCTACAATAAGGGCATTTTTAACAAAAGTGGTAGCCAGCGGACTTGTAAAAAAAACGTTCAAATCACCCTTTTGGTGTTAATAAAAGTCAAAAATTAAAATAATTAAAATCGATATCTATAACGATTTAGAGTACACCGTGAGGAAATGTGCTATGAGCAGATTTGTTCGAAGGAACATGCTTTCTATTGACAATCCCCTGTAGCTTCAATTGTCATGTTTTTGTTTTCATTGCATCTAATTTATTGATTGTGCTTGTTTCAAATGTAATTTTTTTCTTTGTTTTTGTACTGTAGACTATTTTAAAAGGCCAAATATTATGTTAGTAAATAAAACGTTCAGAAGGGCGGCATGCCTCATCGCTGAATTGTTTTATATTAAATGTGTACAACGTGATGTTTTAACGTTAAATATTTTCTTATCAATATTCGCTAACACTCTGTATTTTACATCAAAAATATCAATATGAATATCTCATAAAAACCAATGTCACAACACCAATCTTATAAGGAAAATATTCACATTTCTCAAAACTTACTATTCAATAACTGTCAAAATCACATGTTTTGCTCCGCATTTTTACAAGTCGTATTATTTGAATTCTAAGTCTGAACACAAGTTACTAACAAAAGAATATAAATTTCATGTAGACGACAGATTTTAGCATGTTTCCTATTGTTAATATTATGTATTATTATTCAATATATTAAAATAAAATAATGTGTATATTTTCTGTTTATAATATTATGTTGACATGGAGTTGAATGGTTTTGATGATCGGCGTTAGAGCAGAAATACCGAGAATTCTATTCAATAAATTTATTTCCACATTATTTTGTAATATAAAGTATTTTGTGCAATAGTTTATTAAGGCATTAACTAGATTGATAAAAATGAGTCATCATAAATTATTCCTTCAGTCATACCGGGTTAGTTGGAAGACATCGCATTTTAGCGATAAACTCGCCCTCTGTACATTGAATTGTATAACTGATATTTTTATGATATTATTGTTTTATTTTGTAATGTTGCAACCAATACAGTGAAGAATAACATAAATAAATACAATCACGGCATTTTCCACAAGTGAGATAGCCAGCGGAATAACTGCACGTAAAAGTATGCATTTCGTTCTTTTTGTGCCAATAAAACTTAAAACTATTCAAAATGAGTGGCAAACCCCATTGCTGAACTGAAAATGCTAATTGTCTCATACGTGATGATCTTCGAATAACCTTTTGCAGGACGCTCGAAAACTTAAAAAACAGAGTGGGAGAGCTAAATTTCGCTGGAAACTCCACTGAAAAAATTAACGTTCGCTAGTTCATTTAACTTACAAGCAGTTAGTTACCTATGAATAAATAAAGTGGGCTTCAAAAATACAAAATATATTCAGAATAGAATGTATTTTTTTTTCTCGAGTAGTACCTACGTGGAACCGCCAACTTATAATGTTTTAAATATTCAACCAGACATTTACTAAATATTCAGAACGTTTCAAATATTTATTCTGTGCCTACAATTTTTAAATGTGATAGAGAAAAGTGGTGGTCGCCCGATGATCAACACCATTAGATCATGTTTATATCTCAACCAAAAATATAGACTCGAACTAAGAACATTGAACGAGAGAATATGAAAATGAAGCACGATACGAGTATTATCAAAACATAAAGGGTTGGTGACAGTGGCGTAGCTATGGGGGGGCAGGGGGGGACATATGTTCCCGGGCGCCACATACGGGGGCGCCAAAATGAGTATTAAAACTATTTTTTTCATATTATTTTGATGTAAGCTAATGTATCCCAAATACGTTTGCAAGATTAAATTTTGGAGCTCCACAAATATCTTCATTTCAAAAGAGTTGGTAAACACGATTTTGGCGCCCCCATTGAGCATTAACGGGCGCCATTCTACTCATAAACAAAATGACACATCCACAATGCAGGATTGCTGATGGGGTTTTTTTTAACAAAGATCAGTTCGGGTTTAAATATTATTCTTCATAATGCTTCATGCTTCGAAAATGAACCGTATAAACTGTAAAATTTCAAAAATTTCTTGGGGACTCCGAGAAGGGGCGCAGACTTTGTCCCCGGGCGCAGATGACCCTAGCTACGCCACTGGTTGGTGATGACTGGAGCTGGTCTTCTGACTCCTCCACTTGTGGGATATGCAGTGATGACATAGAAGTAGTAATGATTAGAGTAGATGGAGCTTGTTCCGTTCCTTAAAGGACACTGCAGGTAATATAAATATAATGTAATTAAAACAGAGATAGATGACAAACTTCGTCGCTAATAATAACAAATCTTTTATAATACCTCGATTTATGAAGAAAAAGTAATATAAAAATCAATGAATAATTTATACTCGCAATAAACCATGTTCGAAAATCTAAAATCACTTCGTATTGTGTACAAGTCAATAGAAAATTTTGTCAAATGGTTTAAGAGAGTGGGAGGAAATGTATTCAATTAAATTTAACATTTGTGTTGATGCTAACATGAACTTACCTACAAAAACACCACGGGGGATTTCTTTATGTCCATTTGATATCAATTTTATTTCCAAGTACACGGCAAATGTTTCGAATAATAATATTACGACGAATAATAATGGTTCAATAGGCTGACGGAATAAATGGTAGGTATACAAAAACACTGTACAAGATGGCGCTGTAAATACGATAATAACCCCCACGAGATCATTCAACATGTAGAATGTTATTTATTTATTTATTTATTTAAAGTTATAAGCAAGTAAATAGATTAAAGATAATTGAATTTATACAAGGTTTTTCAATTTATAGTACATCAGTCATTTTGTTAATAACAATATATTATTTGACAATTCATACGCATGAGATGGCGCCCAACGTATTGTAATTATCGTCAACTGAAAAAATACATGCTCTGCCTCTTTGATAGTATTGCAAATATCTATCTCATTTCGATTTTTAACGTTCAACTAAGGAATGCATTATGATTATTTATTCAAATGGTAGCGGATACATTGATGGTAGTCACGGACTTACAAATGAGATACCTGGTTCAATTCCTCTCGCTGCACTTTCAAGAGACGAGCACGTTTATTGCTTATTACAAGAGTCTTTGGGGTCTACTCTTGTTTCTATACACCTTTAAATATCTTTATACTGTATAATGATTTTTGCCTTAGAATACATAAATAGTTTTGATTAGACTGAGAATATTTTAGAAAAAAATACCAAAGACGTACTTCCAAATAATAATATTAAGCACCTACAAGCACGTGGGTATTAAAATTCATATCAAAATCTATTTAATACCAAAAAGCGGTCAGTTGTTAATCCTTCAAAGGATTTGATCGACTCGGAAAAAATCTTCACACTATGTCAAATATTTTTAAAATTGATTTTCGGATATACACCCGAAACGAGTGAGTCGTGAAACACAATTTCAAATAAAAATTAAACGTTTGATTTCTACAGCCGATTGAAACGACGGGCTACAAAAATACATTCCTAAAGAATTTAAACGTAGTCGTTACGAGTGCAATAAAATGTGAATTAAAATATTTAAATAAATAGAATAAAACGATATGATTGAAAAAATAACATGTAAAACCGGTTTTTCTATTATGTATTTGTATGTTTTCTATGAATGTGTAATAGACAATAATGCTCAATAATGAATTTGGTGTTTATGGTTTTTAATAACAGTTTAATGCATTCAACAGTGAGGTCATCTATGAGTTCAGTCAATTTAAGACGCATTCACATTACCTTAAACGATATAGTGAGAAGAATACAAATAAAGATACCAAATATTAGGTATAACCCGGGAGAGATTTACTCATATTTTGAGAATATCCAGTGATAGCTGCCCAAAAAAGGCACGCTCCTTTCGTCCACAAGGATTCCGACGGCCTGAACGTCCTACATTCACAGAACACCGTTCCTATGACAACGAAATCTTAGAGCACTAGGAATGTTGTGAGAAAAGGTTGTTCGATTAACGCAGAGACTCTTTAAATGGAGAAGGTTGGTTTCTTCCCTGTGCTACTGAGAGGAGCGTTGCAGGGCGAAGTAAGTTTAGGTTATGTACATTTAGTACGAGTTATTTACGTTACAAAATAGTATGTAAGAGATATCATATTTTATGAAGAGTCAAACATCACAGCCGAGCAATATTGGTGTTTCAAACTTCTATAAAAAATGTGACGTCAATATCACGAAAACAAGTGATCTGGAATTACAATAATTGTGTTTACGACACAAACGACTAACTTAGAGTTTGTTAAACATAGATTAACACCAACTAACATTGAAAAATAAAACATTTGTCATAAATCTTTTAAAGGGTCCAACTGTGTACATAGGTAAAACATTTTGAATTAATAATAAATTAATTTGAACAAACAACAGTAACACGTAATTTGTCACGTTCTGTGCTTTAATAAAACGCAAATTAACTGTGCCATTATAAAATTATTAATTAATAAAGCTATGATATGTGTGAATATAATGTTTAATTAATAAATTAACACTTTAAAACTTTATTAAGTCTGAATTTAATAGTTTTACTACTGTGTGTGTGTGTGTGTTGACTGATACAAAAGTAGAGATAATGATAACTGCTCCGTGGAGCACCTGGCAATGAATTGCTTTATTTCCCTTTGATTTTCGAGTGTTCTATTCAGGGGTGTGATGAAGCACGGGCTTCCGAGAACCACGTGGCTTGATCACGTGAATTAGATTCTCAAGGAAGGCCGTGTGTTGATTAAGGGGAACCAGATTCTCAAGGACGGCCGTGTGTTGATTAAGGGGAACCAAGAGAGATTGTATGAATGTGGAGAAAGCGAACACAGTGTGTAAAGATAGATCTATTTGGCGTTCCGTTCTCTCTGCCTACCCCACTTGGGACACGGCGTGAGGGTGTAGTATAGTACAGTTCTTTACAAGACATTGTACATCTGAAATGCAGATTATTTATCTACTAGCGTTAGACTTACATTCATATATCTTCAGTACTGAGGCAATTGCAAAGCAGATAGAAAAGTGTCAAAATATTTTCCATTGAGTCTGTACGAGTATACTCAGGATATTTCAGTAGATAAGTGACAATATATGGATCGCCCAATACCACAGCCATACACATACAGTTGGCTCGTTCTACAGAAATCCTTCGCTTCGTTTCATTTAAGATAAACAGATAAACAAAACTAGGCAATTTAACTAAAATAAGTTGTGTGTGTGTGTGTGGGAGAGGGCAGAAGACCGGTGGGTCGCCCTAGAAGAAGCTGGCTAGGGCAGCTGTCGAAATTGTGTGTTAAAAGACTTGGTTTGGAGTGGCCAGAGGTCCTGGAAGCAGCGGTGGATAGAAATCTCTGGAGGATGTATCTAGGCGCAATGGGCCCCCGACCCAACTAGGACAAGGGAAAGAAGATGTATGTAAGGTGTGCCAATCATCTTGAACATCATAGTTTTAATGCTATGGCATTAAAGCACATTCAACATTTTCATTTATCGAGGGAGTCTGCTGGCTTCTTCATATTAACACCAAGATTTTACGTGATGGTACAGATGTGCATAATAGAAGTAAGATTAAAAACGTTTAAATTTCAGTACGTTGTAAGTTTGTAAAACCTTTGAACAAATTACTTAGAAAGAAAATAGTATTAATTTCCATTAATCTTACAAGTTGGGTCGTTAAGCGTTTTAACTGTGAAATTGAGAGTTACTAAGTAAGTATATTGGCATGCTATGGTACTTATAATTAGGGGGTAGACAGAGAGATCAGAAAATAGAAACAGCAAAACAAGAGGAACAACAACACCTCACCTTAGAGGAATAACAGTGTCGTCACATTTTATTTACCTTGTTATCAGGACCAATATGTTCAATATAAACTTTTTTTCTTGTAGCAGATTATTTCGATGTAGACGATGATTTGGACACCTCGTTCTCATAGGCAAAATGGAAGACTTTTCCACATACTTTAACTCCATTTAGCCTTTAATATTATATACAGCTAGAATATTTTCATAAAAATTGTAAATTTACAATAGCTTTACGAGAGCGAAACTCAGATAGCCAAATGTCGTGGTAAGAGTCATAGAAATTTTGGGCATTACTGAAAAAGTATTCTAAGATACTGAAGAATATGTGGATGATTGCTGGAGGATGTTTTGTGGGCCTTGGAATCTAATAAATTATTTAACGTAAATCAGCCAAAGAATTCAAAACAAACTTTTTATAAAACTAAGCTGAATTAGACACGTTTTCGACGATACATCATTAATAACATTACACATTCAAGATGTATCGTAGAGAGAACAAACATGATTTAAAAAACATATTTTTTAACAAAAACCTAAACTCATCTCATCAATCTACTCATGCATGATTTGTAAAAAACGAAATATCAAAACCAAATGCGTAGAAATTTATAATGAGGGCATCGTGATTATCAAAAAAAAAAAAATTATCCTCGCCACCACTGCGACTTGAGAAGGGGTTCGCTAATTAACTAAGTTTTTCCAGACCATATTGTTTAAACACCACAACAACAACAAGCAGGGGTTACGAAGGGATGGTTGTCGGACTCTGAACACTTACTGATTACATGAACACGAGTTTTGTTGTTTGAAAACAAACTATGTATAGGTAACTATTTATTGCAAATTAATGTTTAGGGCTATCCTATTACCTTTATGTCACGGACACAATGCGTGGAGGGAAACTTTGAAGATGATTTTTAAAATTTTAATAAATATGTGTTAAAGCAAATTTATACATAACTTTAAGAGTATTTTGGGTTAGTTGGAAGAGATTGCGCTATTACGATAAACTCGCCCAATGTATATTGATTGTATTTAATTTGAATTTAATAACCTTTAATAAAATTGTTTGTTATCAGTGTTAAGTCAAGAATGAATAAATAAATAAAAGTGTTCGGAAGTTTACCTCTCTGAGAACCAAATAATTAGATCACTTGAACCGTATTCTCAAGAAAAGTCAAATGCTAAGAACATTGTCTAGAAGCGAGAACACGCATGCAAGAATGCATGAGAAATATGGGCAAGAGCAGGATTATAACAAAACATAACATTGTATAGACAATTTACACAGATTGAGCTAGTCCTAAACTAATATATGAATTTTGTAATATGGTTACTTATACGACAATCCACATAATATGTACAATGCGCTAAACACAAGTAACATTCAGACACAGAAAAATTTGAGAATGGTCATTTCGCATTTTGTCCTGGATCAAGGGCATATTGAGTGTTACCTCCGTGTCACACCAGCCAACAATTACACTATGGGTATCTTCTTTTTTACATCTTATAGGTGTAATGTCCAAAAATCAAATAGTGCAGTTTTTTCGGGGGCTTTGGTACATATATTATGACACACTCTATTTAATTTTTTTTCTATGACTTGAATGTTCATATTGATATTTTCAACGCAAAATACAATGACTTAATCACTAGGATAGAGACTCAACATCAGGCACCCAAGACTACTCATCGCCATTGCGGAGGGTAAGACCGAGGGGACAAATGGCAGAGGCCGACCAAGAGATGCGTATATGGACCAACTGAAGAGGGACATGAATTGTGGCTCATACGTAGAGCTGAAAAGACTGGCTGAGAATAGGGAGGAATGGAGAAGAAAGTCAAAACTCGTTGCAGACCAATCCAGTGGATTGTAACTCATTATATATAGAGACTAGTGATGTAACGAATATTCGCATTCGCATTCGCGAATATTCGCATATTTCAAAGTATTCGCATTCGCATTCGCATTCGCAAAAAAATATGCGAATGTTTTGCGAATATTATTTTAGTAATAAAGTATCTGGTCTGTTCCGTGTTGGCCACATTTGTTGTATTGTTTCCTGTGTTCGTTTGCTTGATGATGTTATTATTATTAGGAGAAATATGCATTTGTGGAGATTTAATTTATATGTTTGTTTTAAGTATTACAACTGCTATGAGTATAGGGACCTACAATAATTTTATATTGTATTTAAGGAATATTTATATCATACTACAAGGTGAACCACACTAAAGTATTCTCTCAGAATTTTCGGGGCTTGAAGACTAAGATCGAGGAGTTTAGAGCAAACTTATTTGCAAATAGTTATGATATAATTGTTCTGACGGAAGCTTGGCTAAATTGTGGCATATTTGACAGCGAACTTTTTCAAAACGAATATACAGTTTACCGCAAGGATAGGGATTTCATGTTGAGTGGTAAAAGGGATGGAGGTGGGGTCTTAATTGCTGTGGATCGGACACTAGGATATTCATCCACTCTTGTTTGGGATTATACTGGTGAAAGTTATTTTTACCAGTATTCGTTTTTCATCGGTAACGCATGAAAAAATGCTCACCGCTACTGGGTGTAGTATATGTATATACCGCCTTCCACATCCTTAGATACTTAAAACATCTTTTTTAAAGTATATCTGAACGTTTAATCAGCTATTACGGCAAAACGGATATTTGTCTTATTGGAGATTCCAATATCCCAACAATCCAATGGAAAAAAGACCCCGATGTTGATTCAATCTTTGTTCCGTATTCTTATTCGTGTCCTGTTGCGCAGTATTTGATAGAATCTATATCTTTTCTCAATATGTTTCAGTCTAACGGAGTTTATAACAGCAATCAAGTTATCTTGGATTTAGTTCTTTCAACTATTCCGTGTTCTGTTACCAGATGTGACTCTCCACTGGTTGGTAAGGATTCACACTATCCTTCACTGTTGATAGATTATGAGTTTGAAATTGCTGAGGATTTGTCTCAAAATATGATCCAGAAATTAATATACTTTAAGTCAAACTTTTCGGAAATAAATTTTGAACTACAAAGTGTTGATTGGGTCAGTGTTTTGGGAAACGGACCGGTGAATAAGATGATTGAATCTTTTTATGGTTATGTTTTGCCAATAATTGAGAAGCATACACCTACATATGAAGAGGGTGTCACCTAATAATTTTCCCAAATGGTTCTCTAATAGAATTCTGTTATTGTTTAAGAGAAGTCTAAGGCTTGGCGTAAGTTGAAGATGAAACGTAATGATTCTGACTACAATTTATTTTTTCAACTAAGAGCTCAGTTGAAGTTGTCGCAGAATCACGATTATAGGTCTTTTATTATTAATAACACTGAGAAGTCACTTAAGGGCAATGTCAAGTCTTTCTTTTCATTCGTGAATTCCCTTAAAGAATCTAGAGGCTATCCAAGGGTAATGGGTGACGGTGACCAGACTTCGAGCGATCCAGAGGGAATTGCAAACTTGTTTTCGACGTTTTTTGGTTCTGTATTTTCACTGAATAATTTGCATGATTCTAATACTAAAGAATTGGAAAATATTTTACTCATGTTTATCCATGGTTAATATCTTGAAATCTGATATTCATAAACGTTTATTAGGTATAGATGAGACAAAAGGAGTTGGCCCTGATGGTCTAGCACCAATATATTAAAGAGATGTGTAAGTCATTTAACCAAACCATTGTATCTGACATTTATTAGAACACCTTGCTGCAGGAGGCAATCTAGACTATGGGACATGGAAAACCCTAAATCGACTGAGATCTGGTGTAGGAAACTGCCGCGACAATAGAGAACGATTGGGCTTCCTACAGGACGAATCCGGATCGTGTGACTGTGGTGCAGCACAGACTATGCCACACTTGTTGGAGTGTCCATTGTGCCCTGTCCATAATATTATAATTATGCGTTATTGTTGCGATTATTGTCAAAAATTCATTTGAAGTCGATCGCCAAGTGCGTGTTTGTCTAGGGGGTCAGAGCATGTGACTGTGGTGCAGCACAGACCATGCCACACTTGTTGGAGTATCCATTGTGCTCTGTCACATGCACTATGGAGGATATTTTTGACGCATCTCCACCTGCTGCGCGTTTTGCGCAGTACTGGAAATCAGTTTGATGGGTTTTTTCTCTGGGTTTCAACACGATAAATAAATTAGGAGTTTACAAGAAGGATGCTTTCCATGCAAATGGAAGATGGCTAGTATTATTCCTTTGCATAAATCTGGCAGCAAATCGGACGTTCGTAACTACAGACCAATTTTAATTCTATCACCTATTTCAAAAATATTTGAGGGTATGGTTCGTGAACAAATTACTTTTTTCCTGAAGCCGTATCTTCTTGTAGAGCAGCATGGATTCATGAGTGGAAGATCGACAGTGTGGCGACATCTACCTGAAGTATCAAGAAGCACGCATTGAAAATAATTACTAAATATCTTGGTAACTAGCTAGGTATTAGTTTACAACGATCATAGGTAGATGGCGATGAATATTTCCTTAACAATTATGTCTGGTGGAAGTAGTGAATAATTAGCTAGGTCAGATCTCTATTGAACGTCCAGCAAACAACATACTTTAGTCTAACACATTACTAACATTTTTATTGTTAATTTTATCATGGGTGAATAAACTTTGTGAAAGCATATTTTCATGTAAGTAAAATATTACTGTTTCATTTCGTTCCTTTTTAATCACAGCATGTAATTTCATATAATCATTTAGAGTCAAACTAATTTTCTTACTTATCAAGCCTTCTGCAAATTGTATATGGAAGAAAGGGAAAATATGTACACAGTGGATCTGTGAGGATATTTATCATTTAACAATCTATACCAACAAAGCCCTTCCATCCATATAAATGGTGACCCCGACGTGATCGAACGAACACGAATTTATTACATTTTTCTTTTAAAAACACTTTTTTCTTTGAAAATTTTTGTCACAATACATCAGTGATTGAATTAACTGAGAAATTCGACAATCTTAGCAAACAGTTGCAACACAAAAATCAAAATAATTTTCATAGAAAAAATTTCTATCATGGCAACACCCGCCATAGTTCACATATTGACAGCTCTGTCAAAAACAACAACGCGTCTTACAAACAAAATCAAAATAAATATCGTAGTTATAATAATATAAAGACTTGTAATAATAGTACAAAACTGTGTTTCTATCATGAGCAATTCGGACACAAAGCTCGCAAATGTATTTCTCCATGCTCATTTACATCAAACAAACCATCTAATTCAAAAAACTTGTAGAACAGTTCACTAGCGAGACGGGTGAACTGCATACGAAAATTCGTCTCTTCATAAAGGACCGCATACAAGGTACGTCATTTTTGATTGACTCCGGTTCAGAACTATGTTTAGTTCCGCGTTCCATATGTTTACGCCAAAGTTTAAAGGGTAAAGATAACCTAAATCTCTTTGCAGCGAACGAGACAGTGGTCAAGACATTTGGCACAACCACATTAAATTTAGACCTCGGTCTAAAGAAAATTTTCAGATGGAACTTTATCATTGCAGACGTTCCACGCGCAATTATCGGCGCAGACTTTCTGAATCACTTTAATTTAATTGTAGATATTAGAAACAAGATGTTGATAGACAATACTAATAAACATAAGGTCGTAGGTTACAACACAAACTGTATTGATAATGATATTTCGTCAGTTTCATTACTAGATAAAAATAACCCTTACCATCAATTATTAGCAAAATATCCCAAACTGATTGATATAAATAGACCATATACTGATTGTCAACATTCTACAATACATTACATAGATACCCGTGGCAATCCTTTTATGTTCAAACCTCGACGTTTGTCTCCAGAACTGCTGAAGCAAGCGAAAAAAGAGTTTGAGAACATGGTTGCTCAAGGTATCTGCCGACCCTCAAACAGTGAATGGGCATCGCCTCTTCACATGGTAAAAAAGAGTGACGGTACATATCGCCCTTGTGGTGATTATCGTAAGCTTAACTCTATGACAGTGCCAGATAGATATGCACTTCCACATATTCATGATATTTGTAATGATTTGCACAATTGTAAAATTTTTTCTAAGATAGATCTCCAACGAGCATATCATCAAATTCCTGTCAATGAAGCAGACATCAAGAAGACAGCAATTACCACCGTTTTCGGGAACTTTGCGTTTTTACGCATGCCATTTGGGGTAACCAGTGCGTGCCAGACGTTCATGAGGCACATGAACACCATCACTCAAGGACTAGAAGGAATACACACATATATAGATGACATTCTGATAGCGTCACCCGACGAAAAAACTCACATACGACATCTGACTGCTCTATTCGAAAGACTACAGGAGAATGGTATGATACTTAACCCTTCTAAATGTCAATTTGCCAAATCATCCTTAATTTTTCTAGGATATGAAATATCAGCAGCAGGAGTTGGACCAGCTCCAGAAAAAATAAAAGCCATAAGTGAGTACAAAAAACCCAAAACAATAAAGGATCTCCGCAGATTCATCGCTCTGACCAACTTCTACAGACGATTTATACCGAAGGCTGCACAAAAACTTGTCAGACTGAACGACTATCTAAAAGGGGCAACCAAAAACGACAATAGACCTGTCGAATGGAACGAAATCACAAATAACGATTTCGAAGAGGTAAAAAATTCTTTATTACATGCTACTAAGTTAAGTTTTCCTGATGCAAACAAAAAACTGTCAGTGTGGACAGACGCATCAGACTTTGCCATTGGTGGAGTTATACAACAGACAGACGAATCAAATAATTATGAACCAATCTGTTTTTTCTCAAAAAAACTTAACAAGGCACAATGCTCTTATAGCACTTATGATCGAGAACTATTAGCAATATATGAAACTATAAGACATTTCAAACATTACCTAGAAGGTAGAGATTTTACAGTATTTACCGATCATAAACCCCTTCAATTCATGTTCAGTAAAAAAAGTTATGCTAAAGAAACACCCAGGCAGCAAAGACATCTTGATTATATATCCCAGTATACCACCGATATAAGATATATCACTGGTGAATCAAATGTTGTCGCAGATGCTTTCTCACGCGTCGAAATGATAGAAATGAATCATAACATATCATTAGATGAAATATCAAGAGAGCAATTAAAAGACATAGAACTTTTAGACATGTTAAAAACAAAAGATCACTCACTTAATTTAATAAAAAACAATTTTCAAGGCTTACAAATAATTTTTGACACACATAATGGTAACATGAGACCTTATATACCTAAAACTTTACAAAGACAATTTTTCCAGAGTATCCATAATTTAAGTCACACAGGTACCAAGGATACAATTAAAACAATAAGCCAGAGAGGTGTGTGGAAAAATATGAAAAGTGATTGCACAACATGGTGTAAATTGTGCAAACCATGCCAAAAAGCAAAAATCCACAAGCACACAAAAACACAAATTATTCCAATTCCACTACCTAACGGAAAGTTCCATACAATCCACGTGGACTTGATAGGTCCATTTATTCCATCAGAAGGTATGCGATATTGCTTAACAATTATAGATCGTTTTTCCAGATGGGTTGAGGTAATCCCAATAGCAGATATCACAGCTACCACAATAATACGTGCTTTATGGGACAACTGGATCACAAAGTACGGCGTCCCAGAGAAGATCATATCGGACCAAGGCCGTCAATTTTTATCTTCTGATTTTAAATCTTTCTGTTGCAGAATAGGTATCCAACATGTCAAAACCAATTCGTATCACCCACAGGCGAATGGACTTATAGAACGTTTCCACAGGACACTAAAAACGTCTATAAAAGCACATCACCCTATACCATGGACTAAATCTCTAACAACAATTTTATTTGGTTTAAGGTGCACGATACGAGAAAACCATAATTTTTCCATTGCAGAGATGATGTTTGGAAATTCACTGCGCATGCCAGCTGACATTCTACAGGAAAACACAGAAAATGCAGATCCAACTTACTATACACAGTAACTTATAACGTTTATGAGGAATGTAAAACCGAAACCTATTAAACATCACCACAAGGATAATATTTTCGTACATCCAGAACTTGGTAAGGCATCACATTTTTTCTTGAGAGACGATAGAATATATAAACCTTTGCTTCCAGCTTACAAGGGGCCTTATGAAGTTTGCTCGAGGGATGACAAAACTGCCATATTAAAAATAAACGGAGAACAAAAGAAAGTATCGTTGGATCGATGTAAACCAGCCTTCATAGAACATCCAGAGGAAGCTAACAACTCAGTCGACCGACCACATACATACATCACGCGGTCTGGAAGGAAAATATTTCAACCAAATCAGTGAAAAACCTGCATTTTTCACTTGGAGGGGGCTGTGTGGCGACATCTACCTGAAGTATCAAGAAGCACGCATTGAAAATAATTACTAAATATCTTGGTAACTAGCTAGGTATTAGTTTACAACGATCATAGGTAGATGGCGATGAATATTTCCTTAACAATTATGTCTGGTGGAAGTAGTGAATAATTAGCTAGGTCAGATCTCTATTGAACGTCCAGCAAACAACATACTTTAGTCTAACACATTACTAACATTTTTATTGTTAATTTTATCATGGGTGAATAAACTTTGTGAAAGCATATTTTCATGTAAGTAAAATATTACTGTTTCATTTCGTTCCTTTTTAATCACAGCATGTAATTTCATATAATCATTTAGAGTCAAACTAATTTTCTTACTTATCAAGCCTTCTGCAAATTGTATATGGAAGAAAGGGAAAATATGTACACAGTGGATCTGTGAGGATATTTATCATTTAACAATCTATACCAACAAAGCCCTTCCATCCATAACAGTAACAAATCTGATTTTTTTTCTCAGCTATGGACAATCGTATACAGTTGGATGCCATTTATATCGGCTTTCAAAAGGCATTTGATAAAGTAGAACATCGACTTTTTTCAACTAAGGTGGATTGACTCATATATTTCTGATAGATTGATGACAGTTAAACTTAACGGTTATTCATCTGGCAGTGTCAGTGTTACATCTGGTGTCCCTCAGGGGTCTTCTTTGGGTCCTTTACTTTTCACAATATTCATAAACAACATAAAAAAGTGCTTTGACCACTCAGAGCTTATATTATTTGCGGACGTTTTAAAAATATACTGTCAAATTCAATTATTGTTTGACTATGAAATGCTTAACGAGGACTTGGAAAGACTACACGAGTACTGTAAAAGAAATAACTTGCACTTGAATCTGGAGAAGTGTAATCTGATCTCTTTTACCAAAAATAGAAACAAAATTCGATAAATTTACAATATCCATAATCATGATTTAAAAGAAGTAAATAAGATTAGAGATTTAGGTGTGGTGTTTGACTCTGAGCTTCACTTTGATGATCACGTGAACAAAATTATCGAAGAGAGCAATAAAATACTGGGATTTATTCTGAGATCTACAAAGTCATTTAGGTTATATGAATCGTATTTGTACTTGTACTTATCGTTGTTTCGCTCCAAGCTGGAGGACTGTTCCTCTGTATGGAATCCACATTTTAAAAAATATGTCGATCAAGTTGAGAGAACTCAGTCTAAATTCATTCGTTTGGTTAGGAAGAGATTGCATTATCCTGTATTTATTAAAGATTTGCCTAAATTGGAATTGTGAAGAGTTTTGCTGGATGCATGCAACCTGAGAAAAATATGCTTGTCCGAATACGATGTGCCTAATATTTTAGATAGGATTAACTTTAGAATGCTTCCTTTAACAAGATCTTGTTTTCCATCTACATTAAAAAAAAAACAAAAACGATTGCAGACTCAAGAAACCCTGTTTATAGAATTTTAAAGTGCCAATTACGTCAGGTTTGTGAGAAAGGAGAGTTGAGGGTAGAATAAAATGAAATAAATATAAAAAAATGTATATGTTTGATAAAATGTGTTTGGGATAGTATAATATTAATTTTTAGACTGTTTTTTAAATTTTTGATTTTTCTTTTTTAAGAGTTTTTTTGTATTGTTATTGCATACATTAGTGAAGTGTGAATGTGTTTGTGCGAATGAATGTATTAGGTATGTGTGCGAAATTGGGTGAGCAGCGATTTGTAATAGGAATGGGTGATTGGATGTATTGTGAATTAATACCTATATTATGTGTAAGATTTTCTATAATTGTTTTGTGTGTTATTGCTGAAGTATGCACTGTTTCGATGTAAGACTATTGGAATGTTTTTGTCGCTTACATGTTTATATTTATATGTCTTTCATCTGTTGTGTACCATGTAAATGAAGAAACAAATCAGTAATTCGGTGAAAGTACCGGATACTTACCCGGTACATTGTGGAAAAAGGTATTGCAAGAAAATATTCTTTAAGAAAACCGAGGAGTTTTGGAATATTTCAAATTCCTATACCATTTTCAAGTCAATATTCGCATTCGCATTCGCATTCGCGAATGTCGGCATGAAATATTCGCATTCGCATTCGCATTCGCGAATATCCAAAATCAGACATTCGTTACATCACTAATAGAGACTCATTTGATTCTGTTGTCTCAGTATAGTAGGGTGACATTTTTAAGATAACAATAATAATTTGTTTAAAAACTTTACATACTACAAATTAGTTGAGTTTTTAAGTTTTATTTTGATAAACAATACAATATGGTCATACAATACATGACATTATTTGAATTTGATTTTTTCTATTACAAGAAAAGTCGTCTGACAACAGATATTTACCTATACAGAGCATAGTCTCCTTTCTTTGGCATATGTCAAAATAATAAACAACAATAATAGTCTCTTAAACAAGACTTTTATGCTTTTTCAAAGTGTGTAATGGAAAACATTCATTCTTAACATGTACATGCATATTATGAAAGTTCCAATCTCAGTATTCTAACTATTTTAGGTATTGGACTAACGCCATCAGTGACAATACAATAGGTACTGTACACAAACCGAAAATAACTTAAGTAAAAGGGAACATAAAAAAGTTACAACGAGAAATTCCATGTAACTATAATACAGTAGTAATAAAATAACAAAACATTGTTGAGTACCTCTAAAAAATTTAAGTTCACAAAAAACAGTAAGTATTAATATGTTTGGTGACTGTAGCTTTAGTTTTAATGCGTCTTTGGATATGTTTAATAATAGGGAGACAAAAATAAATAAAGATTAAATAGAATCGATGAGTATTTTTTTTTGTATTATGAATAAAGAAGATTTAACATTACCTTTTTAAGTTTAAAGTTAGACCCCGATTCCGTTGTCACAGTAGGAACTTTGTAGCGTATCTCAAAAGAAGGGCAGCCAGCGCCAACTGACTGTATATAATAATCATACTCATTATCCTTTCGGTGTCATAAAAAATTAAAAATTCAGATAGATGGCAAATTACTTCATCACTGCTAATTGAAAATGTTAAGTGTCTTGCAATATGTGACATTTTCTGGAAACCTAACTTATACAGTTTAATCGAAAAACAAAACCGAATTCATCATTCACACCATCGTGGCATATTCCATAGAAAGAGTATCCAGCAGATTAACTACGCGCAATAAGCATTCCTTTCCAGGATTCTAGAATGACGGCCGTGGGAGGACAAAGTAAGTGTAAGTTTACCCTAAAAAAGATGGGTTGACGATATTGTCCAGATGATGGGTATACAGTGGTATCATGTTGCTCGAGATCGAATAGTGTGGAAAAGATTTGAAGAGGCCTATATCCAGTAATGGAGAAAAGAAGGTTAGCAGTAAGTAATTAATAAGAATTCAGGTTATCCTCGCTGTGCTAATTAAATAAGACATTCAGGATGGGTGGCATAATCTAATCGTTGAGTTGAAGATGGTAAATGTGTTATCGTTACGATCTGCCTTTTACACGACATTCAAAAACCTAAATAAAAAAATGGAACACCTAATATTATTTCAGAGATTTGCTGCAAATGCAGTCTAAATACAAAAATGAAAAACGTAACAAAGCAAAAATTCCACACACATAAATCATACACACAATCATTAGGAGAATGAGTTTAGAATGAGATAGCGAAGTAGGCTAATGTGTTGTAACAAACAAAATAACATCAGCGAGATACGCTCGTACTTGGATATTCGTAATGTACATACCTTATGTATGTATGGGGTATGTATAAAGGATGAATAATATATGTTTAGATATGTAGTTGTGAGTGTTATAAAAGGTCGCAGTTTAATTGAGTTAATGTATCTTTTGGCAAAGAATCTATCTTTTTATTATTTTGGAAAATTATGCCTGATTGGAGAATCACTGTACAGACGGAAATATTCGATAAAAAAGTATCTATAGCTGAAATGTTTCATGCAAACTATGAACAAATAAATAAAAACAAATTGAAAACATTTCTGTTCCTAGTTCTTAAACAAATAACGTTTTTTTTTTCAGGGAATACATATCCAATGTAACTAAGAACTTTCTGTGTGGTGCGATGTAAGCTACTACAACTACTACTAATACTATACCATCACGGCATATCCCACAAGTGGGGTAGCCAGCAAACCAGCTGCATATTACAAACATGCATGCTGTCCTCTTCGTGCCAATATAAAAACAAAACATTCAGGATGGGTGGCAAATCTCATCGCTGAATTTAAGATGTAAAATGTCTTAATTTTTTCGAGTACCTGCCTTTTACAGGACACTCGAAAACTTACGGAGAAGAGTGGGAGATCTATTCTATACAGGGTGCTCCACGGATTCGATATAAGTCCTGCAGATAAAGGTTTCCCATAAACAACGACATATAAGCAGGAATGTCGTTGGGCGAAACAACTCAACTGAGGTAGAATCGCTTTGAATGGGGAAGGTTTTTTTTTACTATAATTTCCGAAAGTGGTGTTAAAGAGTGTAATGAATAACTAAATAGTATTGTATTTTATTTGTATTTACATTGTAAAACTCCATATAAATCAAGAAATAAAATGTGATTATAAAGTTTTACAAGTATTTTACAAAAGTGACTCGAGTTTTGACATGCAATGTCTTTTTCAAAGTTTGAAAGGAGTTTGAGAAAGACATTACACGTCGAAACTTGAGTAATTTTAACAAAGTACTGGAAAAACTAAATAATCACACTTCATTTCTTAACTAAATAATACACAAAACGCATTTCACAACAATTATTAATTAATCTAATTAAAAATATATCTGCTTGAAATACACAAAACGCATTTCACAACAATTATTAATTAATCTCATTAAAAAATATATCTGCTTGAAATACACAAAACGCATTTCACAACAATTATTAATTAATCTCATTAAAAAATATATCTGCTTGAAATACAAAAAAACGCATTTCACAACAATTATTAATTAATCTCATTAAAAAATATATCTGCTTGAAATACACAAAACGCATTTCACAACAATTATTAATTAATCTCATTAAAAAATATATCTGCTTGAAATACACAAAACGCATTTCACAACAATTATTAATTAATCCCATTAAAAATATATCTGCTTGAAATACACAAAACGCATTTCACAACAATTATTAATTAATCTAATTAAAAAATATATCTGCTTGAAATACACAAAACGCATTTCACAACAATTATTAATTAATCTAATTAAAAAATATATCTGCTTGAAATACAAAAAAACGCATTTCACAACAATTATTAATTAATCTCATTAAAAAATATATCTGCTTGAAATACACAAAACGCATTTCACAACAATTATTAATTAATCTCATTAAAAATATATCTGCTTGAAATACACAAAACGCATTTCACAACAATTATTAATTAATCTCATTAAAAAATATATCTGCTTGAAATACAAAAAAACGCATTTCACAACAATTATTAATTAATCTCATTAAAAAATATATCTGCTTGAAATACACAAAACGCATTTCACAACAATTATTAATTAATCTCATTAAAAAATATATCTGCTTGAAATACACAAAACGCATTTCACAACAATTATTAATTAATCCCATTAAAAATATATCTGCTTGAAATACACAAAACGCATTTCACAACAATTATTAATTAATCTCATTAAAAAATATATCTGCTTGAAATACACAAAACGCATTTCACAACAATTATTAATTAATCTCATTAAAAAATATATCTGCTTGAAATACACAAAACGCATTTCACAACAATTATTAATTAATCCCATTAAAAATATATCTGCTTGAAATACACAAAACGCATTTCACAACAATTATTAATTAATCCCATTAAAAATATATCTGCTTGAAATACACAAAACGCATTTCACAACAATTATTAATTAATCCCATTAAAAAATATATCCGCTTGAACGCTGAATTCTTACACTTTTTACAAAAATCTTGAATTCTTCTCAAATCCACACAACTTTCTAAAATAAACTGGAACATAATTTACCCTGGAACATTACTAGGTGTGTAGTCATATATGTATGGGGCATGTATAAAGGGTACATAATAATAATAATAATACATATTAGGTATATAATGTATTAAGTATGTAACAATAATACATGGCAGTGTGCTGTGGAGAACAATGTGAGGTAATTAGTGAAGAGATAAGGCAACTGTAGTGCCACACATATAGAGATAGATAACTTGGTGAAATATTACAAAATTATGCACAACTGACTTATATTCTGATGTTGCTTTGTAAGGACTAATAATGTTTTTGAATGACCAACTGTTTGGTTTGAATTTATTGAAATTGTTTTGAAATTTGTAAGCAATATTTATTCATTAACGTTATACTTGAAATATAAATTATCTTCCAAACTTTTTTTAAGTTTTTCAGCGTCAAACTGTAAAAGGCAGGTATCAGAAGTGATGAGATATGTCATCTATACTAAATAACTTATTTTATATGGCACGGAGACGACGACCAGAGTGTCCATTACAGGCATTACTGTCTACAGTGTCTACCTCTAGCAAACATAAGAAAAGATGGTATCTGGATAAAACGGGATTTACAATTCAAAAATTTCTTCACAGCCCAACTTACACTGTACAAAAAGAGATATTAAAGACTCGTCTGTTTATTTAGTCTTTACTGTGCTCGAATTTCAATAAATTTTACACAAAAATGTCTTTATATTAAATGTAATCAATAAAAAGAGAGCTAGTTTATCGCAGAGACACGATTTCTTCCAACTTCCGTTTATATCAACGGAAGAAGTGACTACCACCGTAGAAAATATCCTAGGTATGTTCTCAATTGCATACTATACGATAGCAATACTTTTTACTCAAACAACACAAAAGTGGCTTACTACTGCTTACCTTAGTACATACCCGGATACAGTTCCAATATTCCCTTAGTATAAAATAGTCACCTGGTATACTCGTATTTAAATCCAGAAACCCATTAACGAGAGACGAGGACTGGAGAGCTGTTAAGTATGTAGTATAGTTTTCAGTAGGGTTGTAAAGGATATCCGCATTCGTAACCGCAAGTTTTTTTTATTTATTTTAAAAGCTCGTCTTGAAAAAAATCTATGAGGATAGTTTTTATAAAAATAACACGGCATATAGTTATTCCACTATTGACTTTATTTATTTTTGCGAGCCGGCTTTCAAGAGCTTCCGCTCTCATCGTCAGGCAAAAGTAAAGTAAAGCTTCATTACAAGTTAAGTATGTGACAAATAGAAAACAATAAATAAAAATTAAAATATAAAGAGATGTGTTATTATCATGTACCACATCTCTTTCACAACACTACTACTACTACTACTATACCATCATGGCATATCCCACAAGTGGGGTAGCCAGCAGATCAGCTGCATGTAAGAAACATGCAAACTGTCCTCTTCGTGCCAATATGAAATCAACTCTTTCACAACACACCTCTTTATATTTTAATTTTTACCTATTGTTTTCTATTTGTCACATACTTAACTTGTAGTGAAGCTTCAAATTATTTTTGCCTTCAGTGAGAGCGGAAGCTCGTGAAAGCCGGCTCGCAAAAATAAAGTCAATAGTGGAATAAATATATATCGTGTTTCATTTAAAAAATATAAACATTAATATGAACTTCCACTAAGAACCGTCGGTCGATAAATTAAACATTATCTATGAGGATGTAATTTTTTTCAGATGATTAACTGGCTACCTCAAATGGAAAAAGCAGTGATGGTATGAATGAGAGATAATTCGTTCCACGAAAAAAAGGGCAAAGATGACTAAAACTATAATGATATAGAAAGAGAAAGAAACATATAATTTAATACGAGTTCAGTAATGACACAAGTAGTAACTAGTAAGTATGTTACGAAAAAAATAACAAAAATAACTTTACTACTGAAGAAAAAACAAAAGAATTCGTAGCCGAAAAATTTCTTTCAATGGGGAACTTTCACAAAAAAAAAAATTCAACCCAAAAAATAGTACAGAAAATTAGAAAAATTATGGTGCTTTTTATATTTTTAAATGTGTATTTTTAAGGTTTTTATCACCATTTAAAAAAGCAATTTTCGCACTTCGCCGCAAAAAGGTTCACTCGTGGCGGAGCAGTGTTTGACAATATCAGGCGCTACAAACAGTACTAAGAGTGAAATGTGTGGCAATACAAAATAGCGCCTAGCGACGTCACACCGGACAAATTCAATAACAGAAAATATGGATTTTTAAAATGAAAATAATGAATGAAAAGTTTTATTTTATCGTTTCTTATTAGGATATTCGTGATCAGCGTATATTTATTAATATGAATTGATAACATTTATTCATATTCCTCACACATGCATGTTCCCTATTGTTACAGAGGTAGCACTCTTTTGTCATTATTATTATTTCTCAGGTCTGTCGTAAGTTTGTGTAATTAACGACATCTTTTTATGCTCTTCTTAAGGGGACGTATATTCCAAATTGAATGTTTTCAAAATAATTTTATTTTTTCTCAATCTGTCTGTCTATTTACATTACGGCATCTACCACAAGTGGAACGGTCATTGAACTAATTATATTGTATGTAATGAATATAAAGGTTGTCTACACAGTGCCTTAAGAAATATAGAGACAGAACGGGCGGAATAACTGTTCAATGCTGAATTGAGGATGTCAAATGTATGACATGTGATTTTTTACAAATAATATCTGTCTTTTACAATATTAGGACACTATAAAACTTACAGACCACAGTGGGAGACCAAACCTATTCCAAAGACATCGAAAATTGATCAAAATAGAAGTTTTGAAAGATATCGAATATTCTGGCTCTATGATACTTATGTATGATAACATAGGAAAGGTTGAGGTGCAAACAGTTTCGGGCAGCCCACAACTGGTACTCTTATTCGCAAGTGCATATCTAAGGAAACCTTGAGACAATATCATAAGAGATATTTAAAAGAAATATTTATTATTTTCCCTTATGAGAACACTGCTATATATGTCCTTAATGTGTTTGAGCGTTGTTTTTACTAACGTAGGTAGAATAAAAAATACCACAAAATCGATGCTACACGGATGAAGGTGAAAACATAGAAATAAGATACATAGCATAGAGAAAGAAATAGTTAGACAAGAAAGACAATAATAATATCATCAGTGAAAATAGTATTCTCACAATAACACCTATATATTCAACATCTAATGACAAATTACAAACGCGATGATAAAAAAAAGTGTTTGTCCCTCTGTCTTTCTCTTCCCATAATGAGCCCATTCATCAATATTGAGATGGATTTTTTACGATAATGTTTTTCATTCACATTAGAACTCGTAAGTAAATACAAGCACATAATATAATATAAAACTGATACTATATGCGCTCATACATTGGGTGAGTTCTACACAATATGTAATGACGATTTATGGGTTAGTTGGAAGATATCGCGCTTCTGCGATAAACTCGCCCATTGCGCAAATTTATTTGTCTGGTCTAAGTTCTACAATGTCTATATTTTAATAATGTTTGTTTTTTGTGCAATAAAGATTATTATTATTAATAAATATAATTATGTAACGTTGTAATAAATATAGGTATTTCATGAATATTTCTCTATAAAAATGGAATATTTAAGCAAACAATTCAAGCTGAATTTCCATATATGCAACTTCTTGTCCACTATTGCTGATTCAGAAGACCATGAGCCATGGCAAGTCGTGGTGCTTTTCTGACAACTGCACTTGCAAGTCTCTTCAATGGTGACTAACCAAACGGCGCTATATAAATTGTCATAGTACTATTATTATTGTAAACTATCGCATTCATATACAAATGCTAGGCGATCTCTCTCTCTCTCATTCAATACTTAAGATTCTGACACATTCATCATCTTGTTTTTATCTAAGATCCAAACCTAAAAGACCTAAGTTCATTTTGCAACAAAAAGCAACTATTCCTACCATCCAACATCAGCCTAATTAAGATTCCCCCAGAAAATTCATTATTTGTAATATACTAGCGAATATCCAGTAGTATCTTTCACTGAGTCCAAGAAAGAAAGAATGAAGTGATTGTACAAACAAGATTTTTTTTAAAACACATACTAGTATTTTAAATATTAATCCGATTTTCTAAACAAATACTTAGTCCAACTTGACGTCAGAAAGTTAGTCTTAAACGGCTCGTCAATGATCAAAGTGCACCGAAATTGAGAACAATAAGTTTTATGATTTAATATTTTTGAAAACATCCCAAATAAATCATTTAGATGCTTAAAAATGCAAAGAGAAAAATTTGTTGAAAAAAATGACATGAATTGGCAACAAAATATCTCCACATTTTTTGATATGAGGCCAACAGGAATTTTGTGATATTATTGATCCCAGAAATTATTTCGTAGTCTAAATTCTAAAAGTAGCTATTCAACCGTAGGAATTTAGGCAAAATTATCAACTAAAACTAGACACATTCCAACGAATAATTTTGTTCCGTTGTTATAAATAACTCCAATTTCATTTTTTTTATATATATTTAGATGTTTAACACACAGGTCCTGACCCGAAAAGTTTTAGCATAACAATATCGGAATCTGCGTTCGTAAATTTAATGTCCTCTCCTACAAGCAGCGAGCTGATTTATGTGACGTAAAAAGTCGCAATTATTAATATACTGGTTTTATATACCCGGCTGAATCAAGGGAATAATGTCAAATTAAAAAATACAGCTAAGCTATGGTATGTATTCTTATAACTACATTTTTATCAGACAAATCAGGACGATGTGAGGTCTGTTCATTCAAGAAGAAGAAGAAGAAATCTAGATGACTGGCTTCCACGATAGTGAGGTATCACAAACAATATTCCTGTGAATATTAACAAGCAATTATTATTAACCAAAAATAGCAACCTCATGTAGACAACTTTATTTTAACACTATTTGAAAGAATAAAATCTAAATCAGATGATTCCTGGGTTTAAAAATGTTTTGTATTCTTTTTATATTAAAGATGGCGTTGATTTAAAACTAACGATACCTTCAGAATTGATATTTTCTGTTATAAATTTACTATTCAAGAACACTCTTAAAGGCTTTAAGGTTTTTTTTCTATAATAAAAGTAGTTTGATTCCTTATTTCTCGCCTGTAAAAAGGAGTCATAAATAATTACACAGACCATTTTAAAAAAAAATAGTTAACTCTTGTGTTTCTTTACATAAATTAATAGAGAGCTTAACTAAATAAACCGCCACTCAATCAGTAGATATCTTCCATCTCTCTTCTCATCTTAAATCCGTGTGTATCTTGTGTTGGATATTTTTTTAAATTTATTTTCTTGAATAATATATATACAACTAAGTTATATGATTACAATGAAACTTAGAGCTAACTTATTTATTTGCTTTCCCCAGTCAGCATCCCCAATTAGCCTCTTGATTAGCAGGCCACTTATACATAGGTATCAAACTCTTCTTTTTGTGCCGTATCAGAACCCCCACAACGTTGGTAATCACTCTGTCGAAGACTTCTCTATCTTTCGCGACCCAGAACAGTTTCCCCACATGTCTCATCCCTGTCCAGTCTCTTAGATTGCACAACCAAGACATTGGCCTTTTACCAGACCACGCTGCACCTCAATTTTCATTAGTTGGAGCAAACTATACTTAACTCCTCACAGAATGTGACCATTGAAGATATATAAACAAACATAAACACACATTAAGAAACAGACTTAAATATTTGGAGGCGGACTGTTTTTTTTATCCCAGGCTTGTGTTTTTAAATATTTTAATTTTAAGTATTATTATTGCTTTAAAAATACAGTACTACACCGTATTACGATGATGCGAAAGAAGATAATAATTTCAGTAAATTTTATTTTTTACACAGCGATGTATGAAATCTGATTACGTCAAGTTTAACAAAAAAATGCGTAAGCGTAAAAAATACTGCAAGGGTTTGTTTAGAGAGCGATTTGTTTATTTAAATAACAAGTTGGGGATAAAAACAAACAAATTATTTGAATACAGAACTACTAAATATTTTTGAATTATTTCGACAATCAGAAGGAACACAGTTTATTTGATTAATTTCTTGGAAATAAATGTTTCTCAACGTTTAAAGCTAAAGTCTTTGAAGCAATCGTCCACCCTTATTAAGGACTTGTAATAATACCTGGCGTTCTGTGGACATATACTTAAATTTAAGAGGCTACATTTTGACAGAGACACGAACCATTTTTTCGAATGTATGCTCAAAAATTCTTCATTTTGATGAAATAATAATAGATCGCAAATCATCTCAAGTCTTGCCTCAAAGAGTAGACAAAGATGAACATACTTCAGATAACTTCTTCGTTATGCAAAAATAAAAAACAGAACTGTTGATAACACGTAGCGAGATTCAAAAGAATATTATTTGAGACACATAATAATCAGAGGTAAGAAAAAAACATAAATTTCTCCACCTACAATTTTAGAAGGAGAACCGTGAGATCTAAGAAGGAGGCAGATCTCCTCGCTTCCTTCATGATTGAACAGTTGGTATAAGGATCGTTAAATAATAATAAGAAAAGGAACACTTTCTCAAAAGTTGCATAGGGAAAATCTGAAATATCAAGCGTAGAAGATTATATGTACGTAGAATGTAACGATTTGAAATTAACACCACATACCAAATTTTATACATAATAATTTTGTAAAAAGACATTAAGTTATACCGTTTCGAAATTCTGTTTAACACAATAAACTTAAGTCAAAAAAGAATGAAAGGAGAAAATTCACTTCAGTCCGCTAGTCTTTATGTTGTAATTTTATTTCAAAGTTTTTAGAGGAATGGTGTCCGGGGTGTGGGGGTGTATTAAAATTTGAAACAAACAGGAAGAGAGGGCGATGCGGATGAAAGCGGAACAAAACGGTAGTCGAAAGGGATGAAGGGAGAGGGGATGGAAATCTGAATTTGTAGCTGTGACTTAATTCGTGAAGAAATTAATCAGAATGAAGTTTTAATGTTATTCATGTATTATTTATTTACATAAGGTCAGAGACCCAAGCGATGTGGTCCTAGTAAGATGTAAACATCATGGCTCTGCAATACAAAGGACTGGACTGGAGGAACTCTACCGACTGGGCATGAAGGCGAGGCCTTTATAATAATGATGACAAACATCGGAAGAACCCAGAATGGAAACAGAGAGGAGGACAGATATAGGGAGAGAATAACAATGCGACGGACAAACCAAATACTTACCAGCAGATCGTGACATTCTCAGTCTACAATACTGAAAACAGAAAAGGGTGGCTCATAGCGACATATATTTACCAGTTGTTCATGACCGACAGGTATGAAGAAATCTATGAGAGAGAGTGAGGATTAATTCTAATTGCGCTAACTTTATCCAGAAGTGTTCGCGAATAGAAAACGATTAAGATTTTGAAATACAAAAAGAACACGGAGTCACTGGAACAGAATAACTCTACCACCCTTTTCTTTATATTTTTAGTGTCTTAATATTTCAATAGCTTACCATATTGATATTAGTAAGATAAACAAAATCTCATCAGCAGCGATTAAGTGTGATACTAGACACCATTCTTATATCTTCTTCTTTATATGCCTTGTCGGACCCCCCCCCGACGTTGACGATCACCTGGGAGAAACTTTGTCTGTCTTGGGCAACAAAAAACAGCTCCTTTACACCTCTCATCCCAGTCCACACTCGGATGTTCGGTATTCTTATGTTATCATGCCTTATTTTTTAACTGTCACATAGAGGACAACCTTTATTCCATTAATTCACTGGCTACCCCACTTGTCATTAATACCGTGATGGTGTAGTAGAAGTATTATATGCATATTATTTTATCGATATTTTTTTGTATGTCGGAATTCAGGTGATAGAGACCTGCAATATGTCATCATTATAAGATTGTATATACATTATGTTAACTTACATACCTTTCATAGGTACGTTGCGATTATTAAATAATGGATAAACATGTTGTGTTTATCCGTTATTTAACATATGAAAAACAGTTTCTCTTCTAATAGTTAAGTAAATAATAAGTTATAATAAATTTATTGTTAGATATTGCAAGTAACTATTAATATAGATTAGTGTTTCTCGACGTGGGAGACAGGGTCGCTTTGTGGGCGTTGGAAAATTTCAGGAGAACGGTAGAAAAATCAAAGAAAATTAAAGGCTTTAAGGTAATTTAGGACATAAGTAGACAATTTAAATTTGTGAGTTAGATAAGAAAGACTATCAAAGTTGGGAATTTTTTCAATTCCTGTTCAGATAACTAAAAATCGTATTTCCTGTTATTTCATTAGGTATCCAATCAAAAATCTTGGGAACATGAAAAAAGTAGAACTCTCGTAGGTGCTTTAAATTTCACAGGCATCTCAAAATGAGCGTTGTCAAAATAAATCTGAGAATCGTACTATGTGGGATAGTAGATAGATGTATTATGTAAGTATATAATTATGTGATGATAACAAATAACATTTTATCCCGTGGAGCACCCGGTAAAGAATTGGTCTCCCACTCTTCTCCATAAGTTTTCGAGTGTCCTGTAAAAGGCAGGTGTTCGAAAAAATAAGACATTTTACATCTTAAATTCGGCGATGAGGTTTGCCACCCATCCTGAATGTCTTGATTTTATATTGGCACGAAGAAGACAGCTTGCATGTTTTATATGCAGCTGGTCTGCTGGCTACCCCACTTGTGGGATATGCCGTGATGGTATAATAGTAGTAGTAGTAAAACTATAGATTGTATTTTTCAATGATATTATTTATTGATTTAAATTTATGATGTATTTACCGTGACTGTTTTTATTCGGTGATTGCTGTTAAGTCGAATAACAGAAGTTAATAACAGAATTATGATTGCTGTCTCTAACATAATTCTGTTTGTTCATTCGTCTGGCTCTTTCGCTGACTCAATTGCGAGCTCACCTACTGACTCACTCACTCATGGCATACATAACTCATTTTAACTATCTGCACAGACTGACATACTAACTCATTTGTAGTTTACTTTTGTTATAATCAAACAGGATAAGTTTATTGTTTCTCTGCCACAACACAGCCTTATGGCTAGTGTGGTTCTTTTGTGTATTCTAAATTCTTTTGCAAATTTTGATGTCTTTTGCTTGTATATTTATGTAATTGTGAACAATAATGTTTCAATAAAGAATTATTCTTTTTATAATGAATCTCTTTATTTAAAAGAATTTTCTTAAAGGTATTTAATGACAAAAAAATAAATAAATCAAACTACATGAAAAAAATTATATCTTTAAAAAATAGCGTAAATAATATTATGTATATTGTTGGTATATTATTATGGTGGAGCGAAATCTTTAAATGAGATTCTCTTTCAAAAAGTTTAATGAAAGGAAAATAAACTCTGTAGTTAATTACGTCATCTTTTAAGCGGAGTTTTAAACTGTGCTTTTAGTCCCGTAGTTGTGTTCTTCGTAGCAGCTTAACTTGTTGTTTTTTTCTTCTTCTGTGTTTTAATTTAAAACGAAAAATAATGTCCGCCAAGATGTAAGCAAGTAAAACATCGTATTTAGAGATGAAAACGATGCTTAATATCATCGACATTTATATTTACAATTTATATTTGATCTTATTTAGTTTTTTTCTTAAATTTAGTATCTAGTCGCATGGCATGTGCAGTAAAGACACGTATTTTATAATAATATTCAATATGACATACAATATTTTAAAGAATGACAAATGAAAAATGCGTTAATGAATGGGAAAGTGACATTATTTTGAAAATTACATAATTATGTACAGTAGATACACGCCAAATCTTTTTAGCCTAAAGCACTAGTGTGGAAGAAAAATATAAAACCTACACGTTAATTCATCAACATTTTTCCACCCTTTAATCAAAATATCGATACTTACGTGAATTCAAATATAGTAATGAAATAAAAGAATAACAATGTATTCACTATGTAATTTGAAACAGGTGTTTCTTTCCACTATAGGTTATTGATTCCGAGAGAGACGTCTTTCGACTTATCAGGTCGTTATCAATCAGGATTGGATAATGACCTGATAAGTCGAAAGACGTCTCTCGGAATCAAATATATAGTAAAAAGAAACACTTGTTTCAAATTACATAATTATGGAATTATACTACGTGTGCACCGACACAATCAATAATCAATGTATTCTTTATTCAAATTAACGAACGCGTTTTGTTTTGATATTATTTTTTCGATGCTTTTGCATTTGTCGTTTAAATCGCTCTTGAGAGAAATATACAGTGTACCATGTCACAATTTTGAACTCGCGCTAAAACAATAATAATTTAAAAACGCTAATAATAAAATATAAAACTTTGCAACTCTCCCCATTTTTATTTTCCGCGATTTTCTCACCGAACAACAAACCAATCATTTTATTTTCCACCCCACCCTTGAAACATTCCAAAACGAACAAACTTTATACAGCTACCCTATGCTTGAAATTTAGAGTTCGATACCCGGGCAAGTCACGTTTTGTTTTTGAACAAATTCAAAGTTTATGAAACAACAGTTTCAATCTCGTGGTTTATTGCTTATAATATGAATCTAGATTAATAATAAACTGATGTACACCTCAAAAATTATCACAGTACGCAACATGCTTGTGTCGTGAGTGTGAAGTTGGTTAGTAGCGATTGACACTTTACCATTAGGTAACCGATTACTTCAAAATTATTACAAGATTTGTAGTCGATTGGAAAATGCAGTTGTTCCACTATTGTTATCCCATTTGTAGGATAAGCCGTGACGGTATAGATAGATAGATAGAAGAGTCAAAAACATATATAATATAAATAACGGCGCCTTTGCATCGAAGACGATGGCTAATATCCTGCACACTAATAAAAACCGATATAACTCTTTGTCCTCTTTATTATAAGCAGTAGTAAACCCGGACCGGAGATTGACTTTTAGATAAGAACGGCTAAGATCAATTACAGTGAACAAATTGAAAAAAAAAAAAACTGAAGTTGACATAAATATTAATATTCTAAATAAAGAGATGAAAAAACAATGAAGTGATTGCCAAACAGTTTCGTATATAATAAGTTGCGTTTTTGACCAATCGGGTGTCGGAAACTGGATTTCACAGAATATACTTTGGTTTAGGTATTTGTTGCACTTTAAATTAGATGTGGTGCTACAGACGCATGCTTAAGATACATTGGTCGGAACACGTCGAAAACGAAGAAGTATTAACTAGGGTAGGCGGAAAAAGGCAACTTCTTAAGAGAATCGGCCAACAACGTGCTAACTGGATTGGCCACAACATCAGGCACCCAGGACTACTCATCGCCATCGCGGAGGGTAAGACCGAGGGGATAAATGGCAGAGGCCGACCAAGAGACGCATATATGGACCAACTGAACTGTGGCTCATACGTAGAGCTGAAAAGACTGGCTGAGAATAGAGACGAATGGAGAAGAAAAACCAAACTCGTTGCAGACCAATCCAATGGATTGTAACTTATTATATATATATAAATTATATGAGATATATGTAAGGTATGAAATATTCAAAAGAAAAGAGAACTAAAATTACTTGATACCTTGCGTTAAGCCTTTGTTGTATTAAGCATCTCATTTGTCAGTTCAGTTCAGTCTACCTTTATTTTGGAATAAGGAAATAAGATTTTTTTTCGATTCATAGTAATTTTGTTCTGCTTGAAATTTTCTAATAGATTATTACCATGAAAAGAAAATTAATAAAATCTGTAAAAAAAGAAATCTACCTTGCAAGCAGCAGAAAAAAAAATACGATAAGGTATTAACACTAATTACATTTGGTTGATTTCTCCGACGAAACATATCTAACTTGACAATTTGTAATAACTAATTGCAAAAAAATAAAATATTTTCCTTAAATTATCTTTTATACATCTAGGATACAATCTAGGGAAAAAATTATATTTCAAATTGAAATCTGATCATATTTCTGCTTGAAAAAAAAGAAAATAGAATTAAGCTTAAATTAATAAAAGTAACATTAATTTCCTCAAAGTATCTGAATTTTTCATTCGATTGGAAAGCTGTCTGTTTCCGCCTGAACAACTTTACTTTAGAATTTCTTCATTGTTAAGAAGAACAACGCCAACCTGGGGTAGAATATTGTTTAATTATTATTATATAATTGTTAATACAACATGTCCGGTATTGCCTTACTTTGCCTTAACATTTCCTTCATTAAAAATTGACGATTTTCCCTATTAAGATCCAGGAATAGATGAGGTTTCATACTCTTCCCTAAAAAGACTTCGAGAGTCCCAATACTAAAAAAAGAGGTAGTATTAGTCTTATTGTTACACGTGAAGTATCTAACATAGTGATAATCTCGCCATTGCTTGCTCTGTTGATTTTATTATGTAAATGATGATTGCAAGACGAATAAAATAAATAAATTGTAAAATATAATGTGCATAATTTTCAAAATCTTCAGTGATGAGGTATAATACCAGTCATAATTAATGCATTATTTTTTATGGCACAGAGTAGACATCTGTATATTCGTTAGACTCAATTGGTCCACGCTCAACCCCAAAGATGCTGTGACGATATAAAAAGAAATAAAGATATGAAATACATTTTAAAGTCGCTGAATTTTCACGTCAATTCGAATCTTATTCAAGATACAAAAAAAATGTACCAATTAATTTTTACAGTAGGGGAAAGTCGGGTAGCCCCGGACGGCGGGTAGCTGCGGACATTTAAATTTCTAAGAAACGAAACACGTTGCGTAGGTAAATCTTTCATTTGAATCAGTGCCCTCTGGTGTAAAAACAAATCCAACTCAGTTGCGACGTTGCCGTCGAGTGAGTTACTCGTGAGTGAGTGTTTTGTTATCGCCAAATAAAAATATTCGCTCCTGTCAAACTTCATTGACGGTTATTAAGTACAATACGTAAGTGTGCATAATTGTTTATTGTTTAACGTTGTAGATAATTTCATATATTTAAAGGTTTTAGTAGTATTTGTAACATTTATTATGCAATTTAAATGTTGTGTTTAAAAATGTTGCATGATAACGATCGGGTACCCCCGGACACGACATATTCGCAATATTGTTTTAAGTTTTGTCAGAGGAAGAGGAAGATGTAGAGGAAAGACAGAAAAGAAGAAGAAGAATTAATAAAGACAAAGCGAAAAAACAAAAAAGTGAAGGCGCTGAGAAAATATTAAAAACAACAAAAAATATTCGAACCATTTCCCAAGAAAAAGAGACCGAATGCATCATGTGCGGTGAAACATTTGAAGAGGACTGGATTCAGTGCCAGGAATGTAAAGACTGGGCCCATGAAGATTGTGTATATATTGATCCTTCGGATGTTTATTTTAATTGTGACGTTTGTAAGACCAAAAAACTATTGGGGCACAATTGATCACAATGTCCGGGGCTACCCGCCATCTTTTTTGTCGCCAAAAAATTAAAACCAACGTATTTTCAACATATTTCTAAAAAATATTTTATATGTTTCCTAATTTTCAATTAATGTGATTAAGGAAGTTCCTTGTTTTATTTTTAATGCAAAATAAATAGAAAATTTTTGTTTATTGGTATTTTTATTTGCAATTCATTTAAGTGTCCGGGGCTACCCGAACTTCCCCTACATTGATTACAAGTTTATAGAAAAATGCATTAAAATAAGATATTATGAACATACGGAGGGCGAGTTTATCGAAGAGGCGTGATCTCTTCTAACTAACCCAAATGACGTAAAGATGTTCTATTTATTGGGATTCATTGAAAAATAATAAAAATAAAGGCGTATTAAAAAAATTGTGTGAACGTACCAAAAACCAAACTGAACAAATTAACAAAAATAATATATTTGATACAGTACTAATGGACATTGTGAGAAAAACACAATTATTGTTATACAATATTCCAAGTTTAAATACTTCATCAAATTAGGCTAACAATTGCCACTGAGAACAATTGAAGTACGAGCAGTGAAGGATAAAAGAGAAGAAGCAAGAGTAAATTTTATAAAAGGAATTTCGGGATTTATTCAAAATAACCAACCACAAGTAAGAATACTCGAAGATTAATTAACTTATCCGTTTTATTTTAATTACAAAATTGAAGTTTAAGTACCTATAAAGAATAGTAGTTTAAGGGTTATGAGAAATTAAATCCCACTCAAACATAATTTTTTCTTTGATATTTTAACATCACATGAACTCAACAACATAACGTCATTGTATATTCAAAAAGAAGTATGTGCTAACATTTTTATTAAGGCATATTCTTAAACTGTTCATGAGGGTATTGAAATTGTTATTTGGATTTTTTATTGGCATGTGATGTTATTCTCTAAGTATTGAATTTTAATATTTGAAACTAAGAATCACTTTATAAAATGGTTTTGATGTGATTGTAAGTAGTTTATTCTGTTTGTTTAATGTTTTAGAAATTCACATACCCCTATTTGAATAAGCATCGACGATAAACTACAATCTTTACACATTTACACATTTTTTCTTCAATATTTTAACACAAGACACTTTCAGACATTTTCGGGTTCGCAGTCGCCTAGATATTGCATCTAATGTGGTGTTGTCACTTTGACGAATATCGCCAGGGCACCAAAATATCGCCAGCCATTTGAACCGTGTGAACAAAATGACAGCTAGCCTGAAACGATAAAAACCAGTAGAAACGATATCGTCTCGAGTTGACCACCTTCCAACTTTTCCGGCCGATTGAACGATTTGCGCATGCGCAGATGTGCGCGGCGTTCGTATCTATGGAAAAAACTTTATAACCTATAAATTTTATAATGTTTCCCGCTTCGTGACAGCTGTATCTTTGTTGTTGGTTTGTGGCGTTTGTTTCCTTAATTAAAAGGCGCCTTATAACCTCTTTTATAACATTTTCGACTCAAAATAAACACTTCGCGATCTCCATCTCGACGTCCGCCATTTTGAAAACAGTGTCAAAATCAAAGCGCATCTGACAGATCGTTTCTATATCGGTGGACTGTGTGAACAGGTGTGACGATCAATGGATGTCCGGCGAATTTTGTTTTTTCGCCTGGCGATATATTTTGAAATTCGCCTGGCGATATTCGCCAAATGAGAACACCCCATTACGTTCCGACACGCCCGCCTGATTCATCTTCAGGGATGTGTAGTGTCTCTTTCTACGTTGCCTTAATTTCTGTTGCTTGAAAATGTTTCCCGTTACCTTATAATATTATGTCCATTTATGGGTGCTAACTTACATGCGTGTGGTGATCTAAAAAAAATTCGAATGAAGAAAAAGTGAATTTAAATTACAAAGAAGGCCTAAAACATTTAATTCAGACCTGTAATTTCAGTTGTCTGGTTGAGTTTTGAGAATTTCAAATGTAATTAGTTGACCGAAAGAGCACTGATCTTCTCTCCACAATGTTTCTGATGATTGGACGTTCAACTTTTACAATACGCCGTTTCTAGTAGAAAAAGCTTTACAAATATCGAGAGAAGTAATCGGACAACTAAAAATGATAAAGATAAGAAAAAAATTGATCTATAAAAATATTTTTCTATGAAGGAAACAACAAGAAAAACTTTTTGAAACTGCTTTAATTTGTTAAAGACAAATCAAGTACAGGCAAGTCCATATTTAGAATAAATAATTTCTAAGCAAATTGAGCAAGTGCATTTACCCTAAATGCGCAACATTCCGTCCAGAATGGAGAACCCCCAAATGAAAGAATCTACCTTTTCTATCCCCTTCTTCCTTCCGTCTGTCCCCTTTCGTGACAACAGGGGGTCGGTCGTCCGGGTCGTCTGCTACAGAAATTATGTATTATTATAAAGCATCTTCTCCTTAGGCAAAGTAGTAGGGCCACTTATAAATAATATTTCGGAAAGCTCCATCCCCATTTTCAGTCTGCGCTTTATTTTAATCACTAATCTAATCCAGGGCCAAATTTAATCGGTCTGTTTTTGTTATTCTCCGACATACAATTTCATTTTCGAAAAAGGTAGAAATGTGAGACAAAATTTCAATGAAGAAACAATTGGGAAGTATGGGGTGAAACGTGTTAGGGAAAATATTAAAATATCACTTTTGTTGAATTATTAATTGGAAATTTCAATAAAGGATAACTTCTGTAACACGAAGAATATTTTAAATGAAATGATTAACAAAAAATTGATGTGTTCGTGGAAAATATATAAAAGTTACAAAAAGATATTCGATGGTTAAATGGACTTGATACATACACTATGTGTGTTTTACCCTATTCTGCTTAAGATTTCGAGTTTCCAGTAAAAAGAAGATGAATGTGTTTTACGTCAATTCCAATTCCATCCATCCTATGACGGCCTCATCCACATGTGTGTAGCTAGCGGATCAACTGCTTGTAATAGACATGCAAATCGTTCTCTCCGTTCAAATAAATGTTGAGACATTCAGGATGGGTGGCATACCTCATCGCTGAATTGAAGGTTCTAAATGGCTAATAACGTGATGTTCTGCGAATACATGTCTTAAGCACGGCACTCGAAAACTTAGAGAAAATATTGAAAGGGTTATTTTGTAGCAGATACTCCATGAGATACACATTTTGAAGCATTGCATCTTCCTGGATATTAATATTATGACGAAGAAAAAAAATTCTTCAACGTCTCTTTTTGAGAATAATAAACTGAAAAAAGCCTCTTCAAATCAATGTGATTTGTGTTAATTCTCACTATATTCTTTAAACTTAAATAAATTTTTGAAAGAATGGTGTATCATGAAAAAAGAATATAGGAAGTATTGTGAGTAAAGTGCAGCACTCTTTTGATCATAAGAGGACACACGTTAAATGTATGACAATGCATGTTTAAGAACCTGCTTAAAATGCTTAATCTAGTTCCGGGCCAGTCCTCCACACACCCTTTAATGTACGAAGTTAGTACAATAAGTCATTTTTCGTCTACAGCGCAGCAAGTATTTCGTCCACCCTAATGTTACACAAGAAGAAACTATTGTTTTGAAGAGCATCATAACAGAATAATGTTTAAAATAAAACTATTGGTTCGTTTGTGGTTATAAAAGCATTTCATTTTTCATAATATTAATAAAGTTGTACCGATTTTCAATACATTCTTCACAGCAAGCGATGTGCTTATAAGAATTTGAAAGTGAAATAATTCGACCAACAGGACTTCTTATTGAAAGTTTGCCTTCTTTTCCTTATTATTCATATCTTTTGTCCATGTTTCATTATTTTGTCTGACTATTAAAACTTTGCTAAATATTGTCTGTGGTTTTTATCTATGACTGTCGCATAATATGTAAAATTTTGACAAGACTTGTATTATTGTTTATAAATTAATATTTAATTTTTTTCCTTTGTTGTGTATTTTACTTATTGATTATACCTAGTTTTACGATTTCTATGAAATATCCATATGTTTAACAAAATAAACGTCAACTTAATCAGTAAATTTTATCAAGGGCTTTTAGCCAAATGATGATGAAATAAATAAAAAAAAAATGACTTTTAGTGAGTGCATAAGCTAGTATCAGATATTTTATATTGTAATGTATTAAGTATATGCAATGGGTATGTGCAGAGAGGCATTAAGTACAGTGATGTTGCACTTTTTACCCCAAAACTCTGCCTGCGCTTTCAAGAGGTTGTCGTTACTGCATACTAAAGGCTTTATAATAATAAAATAATCGTTAATCGGAAATTTAACAACGTTATTCTTTAACACAAAAAACTAACTTCGTAAATCGTTAACTCTTTATTTTACTAAAAACGCTTTGAAAACTTTCAGCTCAGATGGGAGGACCAACGTGATGTGATCACCGGCCCAGCCAACTAACTGAGAAATTTAGAATGATTCTATGATGCCAGAATACAAAATGGAGCACATAAAAACGCATGTTACAATTAAGCTGAAGTATGTATTTTTATAAAAACTGGAACCACCATCGGTTCCAAAAAAGATAAAGGTTCCTCCTGAAGTAATCTTCGGATGGCCAAATCTCCAAATGCCATTCTGTCCTAGTCCATTTTTCCACATCCCCAAATCACTAGTTTTTTTTTTCATATTCACTCTTGTTAAACCAGCTTTGATTTGATCATCTTCTTGTATGATACTATTACGCGCATTATCTCTCAGACTTTTTAGACGTAGATAAATAACAAACTTAATTCAAGGTTTTTGATATTACTGACTGAAAGTACTTGTTGGAAGTCCATTTCAAAGTGAATTGAAGCAAAACACTATTTAGTTAACTTCAACGTCAACACTATTTAGTTAACTAACACGTCATCACTATTAAGTTTATTTCCACGTCAACACTATTTAGTTAACTAACACATTATCACGTGGAAGTTAACTAAAAAGTGATTGTTTTCAATTCTCCTTTTGATTCAAGGAATCTCATTTAAACGAAAGTTAACAATGATATAGTAGATCGGTAATTCAAAGAAAAAATCGGTCATGGAGCCGATCAAATTTTACATCCAGTTTTAAACTAACGTTGGTTGTAAGACAATATATTGCTAATGCCCGAAGGTCGTCGATGTTGGAACACGAAAATTCCGAAAAAATGTACCGTGCTGCATGTCAAGTATGTCTATGGAAGATAACTATAATTTTTTTGTTAACGTGTAATCTAACATTTTTTAACATCGTTACTTAACGATTAATATATGAAAGAGTGAATATCCTCCTCTACTAGCACAATTCCACTACATTATTATAACTATTATAATTTTCTTTACAACGTACACATACACACACACACACACACTTGGATATCTAATAGTTAAAATAATTATTCATTGTGTTTATAATAGAATAATAACAATGACTAAGGAAGGAGTACTCATATAATCAAAAAGCCACGCCAACTTCTATTAATTTGATAGCAGTGTGACTCCTAGCCTTAAAGAACATAGAATACTCTTTGTAACAAAAGTTTTCAAACATTCTGTAGATGACAGATACCTCTTAGTAAAATTTTACACACGTGATAATGAAATTGTTTGGCAACTCTTTTGTTTCAGTTGCCATGGAACACCCGACAAGGAAATGGTCTCGCACTCTTTTCCGAAAGTTTTCGAGTGTCCAGAAAAAGGCAGTTATTCGATAAAATAAAAAAATTCTATATATTAATTTAAGCGATTAGGTTTGCCTTACCCATCCTGAATGTCATATTTGTTGGCACGTAGAGGACAGCTTGCGTGTTTATTACGTGCAGCTGGTCTGCTGGCCACCCCGTTTGTGGTGTATGCTGTGATGGTATAATTATGCCATACCACTATACCCTCACGCCGTGTCCCAAGTGGGGTAGGCAGAGAGAACGGAGCACCGTATAGATCTACCCTTACACCTTCGCTTCCTCTACATTCATCCAGTTTCTCATACATGCACGCCTATATCATAATTATAACGTGATGTATTGATGAAGTCTTGTATATTAATCAATACTATATATATATGAAGGTGAAGGTTTTACTCCATTTCACTGCGTACAGTCGGGCAGAGACTTGGCTCATGCCTTTGCATACGGAACGAGGCTTGGCCCGTCACCGGAATATGCAGTTTGGATTTGTCGAAGGGATGTTATGTTTCGACATTGTGCGCATGTGTCTCATCAGGACCATCTTACATAATGGCCGACACAACATCAAATCCAGTATGCGAGGAGCATCGCATATTATGAAGACTGTATGATCTAATTTTCATCCGAAATGCATGTACAACATGCACCTCATGAATGAAAGATCATTTGATTTTACGCAGGAGACAGTATGAAGGTGAAGGTTTTACTCCATTTCACTGCGTACAGTCGGGCAGAGACTTGGCTCATGCCTTTGCATACGGAACGAGGCTTGGCCCGTCACCGGAATATGCAGTTTGGATTTGTCGAAGTATATATATATATATATATATATATATATATATATATATATATATATATATATGAGATGAATGTTTTACTCCATTTCACTGCGTACAGTCTGGCAGAGACTTGGCTCTTGCCTTTGCATACGGGACGAGGCACGGCTTGTCACCAAAACATGCAGATTGGATTCGTCGAAAAGGTGTTGTGTTTCAACATTGTGATCATTGTGTATCATCAGGACCATCTCGCAGAATGGCCGACACAACTTTTAATCCAGTATGCGAGGAGTATCGCATATTATGAAAGACTGTATGATCTAATTTTCATTCGAAATGCATGTGCAACATGCATTCCATTAATGAAAGATCATGTAATTTTACGCAGGAGATAATATGAGATGAATGTTTTACTCCATTTCACTGCGTACAGTCTGGCAGAGACTTGGCTCTTGCCTTTGCATACGGGACGAGGCACGGCTTGTCACCAAAACATGCAGATTGGATTCGTCGAAAAGGTGTTGTGTTTCAACATTGTGATCATTGTGTATCATCAGGACCATCTCGCAGAATGGCCGACACAACTTTTAATCCAGTATGCGAGGAGTATCGCATATTATGAAAGACTGTATGATCTAATTTTCATTCGAAATGCATGTGCAACATGCATTCCATTAATGAAAGATCATGTAATTTTACGCAGGAGATAATATGAGATGAATGTTTTACTCCATTTCACTGCGTACAGTCTGGCAGAGACTTGGCTCTTGAGTAAAACATTCATCTCATATTATCTCCTGCGTAAAATTACATGATCTTTCATTAATGGAATGCATGTTGCACATGCATTTCGAATGAAAATTAGATCATACAGTCTTTCATATATATATATATATATATATATAGATTGTCTTTGCGGACACATCGCGTGTTTTTGTTTGGTGGTGAGCTTTCGAATGCGCACGGGCATCCATTGTCAAACCGACTGACTACTTTTTCCTGAGCCTCTCGCTTCGCCGTAGAACCTGTGAAGATGTAGGGGTGGGGGTAGGAGTAGGGGGGGTAAGGTTAGACGGTGTCTCATTGTTTTGTTTCGTCGTAAATTTGTCTGCGTTGTTGCCGTTTATTAGCGTAGGTAAGTTTGCGATGTTGTCATTTTTTTGTGTAGAAGATAACGTGTTCGTCTTTATTTTGTCTATAAGGTGATGGTAAGTTTTAGGTAATTTATTCGTTTCGTCTCGTTGGTTCAGTGCAAAGTCTCTCTTGGCTATATGAATAGACTCATACAGGATTCTGTGAGATTCTGTGTTACTTTTTTGAATCGTAGCTGCGTTTTTAAAATCGATTCGTTTATTTATTCGACTTATAATTATATATATATATATATATAAGAGAGGGAGTGAATGGAGAGAGCTTTAATATAGGGCTGGAGACGCACCGTTTTGCTGGGAGTTTTGAATGATAGACGCAGAATACGGCGCCCTTGAGGTCATGTTATGAGTAAATGGTGCTTTACAAATTGTCCATATATATAATTATTTCCACTGTTCTCAATATTTCACTTTTCTATTCATATTGCAAGACACACATCATAGTTTGGGACTAGCTGGATGGGTATAAATTGTCAGTTTACATATATTAAAAAACTACTGTATATCCTTTATACAAAACATTAAGTCCAATGGCGTACACACTTAGAACAAATGAAATGAAACTTAATGAATAATTCTAATTGTCTATGATAATTTGAACACACCTACTAGAAAGCTAAGGAGGAAATAGAATAATTAAATTTAACATGAACAACAATATGTCGTACAAGTTTAAAAACATAATTTGTACACTAATACGCTATCAAAAACAATGTTAAATTAATTGAAGAATTAAACAAGAAAAAACTTTGTTTCTTGAACTAAAAACAGGTCACATTGTAAAAGTTGTAAAAGAAATAAACGAGACATTAAATCGTGTCCAGTATAAACGAATGAACACTTTTGATAATAAAAACATATTGCTGACCAATAATATATTGTGATATACCTATAATAAAGGTATGATTTAAAGTGGGTATAAAAAAAACTAAATTTCTAACTACTTTAAGAGTTGCTCATCTCTTTCGAACCCGTATCATATTACCATGTGGGAGTGAGATACTCGTATCTAAATAATAAAAAAGTTGTAGTAGGGATTTCGTCGGTTAAAGGTTTTTAGGAGATGAAGAAAAAATCCCGTCAGTTTTACTGGAATGGTGTAAGTAACAAAACAAAAAATATAATATTACGGTTGAATTAGAGGCAGACTGGTTTAACCCAATAAACAAAAAAATAAGTTATAAAAATGTTTTTCGAAACCTTAAATAATGTAATGAATTTTTTGACACAATTGGATGTCGTGATCTGGATTAAGACCTTAAATAATTTAAGATATTTTATACAAAGTAAGAAATGAGGATATTAGAAGAATGAGTGGATGCAAGAGGAGTGTTGTGGATAGAATGCGTGTAAATAAATTGAGATGGTTTGGTCATGTGGAGCGAATGGATGGTGTAAGATTGACGAAGAGGGTGTATTTATCTGAAAGAGAGAGTGTGAGGAAGCGCGGGCGTCCGAGAACCACGTGGCTTAACCACGTGGATCAAATTCTCAAGGACGGCCGCGTGTTAAGTAAGAGGAATCGGCGTGCATGTATGAGAAACTGGATGAATGTAGAGGAAGCGAAAGAAGTATGTAAGGATAGAGCGACATGGCGTTCCGTTCTCTCTGCCTACCCCACCTGGGACACGGCGTGAGGGTATAGTATAGTATAGTATAGTATTTTATACATTAAAACATTGTCTAATACTTATTTAGGTGTGTACTGATAATTAATTTAAATATATTATAGAAACTAATGCTTTATGATGAAAAAGAAAACCAATTTAAAGAAGTTATTAAAAGGACATTACTCATATAAAATTGGAATGATTTGTCAAAAACCTATTTTATTGTAATTTGTTTAAAAAAAATGCTCCAAAAAACAGCATCAAAATGAGACAAAATTACGTGTTATGAAACATTGATAAATAATTACAAAATGTGTATCGATCGTTCTCTTATGCAGAAAGTCTGCTGATAAGGGTTTCTAGAGATTCCGATTCATAAAACTAATTTTACAATATCATTGATAAAATTGTTAATATCTATAAGAAAAATAATATTTGAACGTGTTCTCAAAACACCCGAAACCTAAAATGATTTTTTTTAAAATCAAATTTGAATCAAGTATTTATTAACAAAAATTTTAAAAGTGGATAAGTCATTTTGCTTTCCTATTATATATATTATGATGATGCTTCTTCATAGTATTATAACAAAAAGGTTTTAAGTGATTTAGGAACGTTTTAGCTAAAAGCGTCGTAAATCTTAAAGATGTTAAGGTTCTATTTGGCATGCTTGCAAGTCGGGTTATTAATGGTTTATCGGCGGTGAGAGACCGTGAGCGGAGAAAAAATAATACAGTAAAAGGTATCTAGATATACCTACATTGTGAAAATAAACCGGTATGTTATGTTATATATTAAGTGAACAAGAAATGGGTTAAACGCTTTAAAAGTATAATTGTACAAGACATCGTATAAGATTTTTACAATCAGTACTCTCTGTCTCCTTTGCCTCATATCTGAAGATGGCCTGCTGTATCGACAATTTTATAAATGGTGTATATTTTATGATACACTCTCCCCTTCTATTGTCCAGACATGCGTTAAGCCCGTGTGTTTCTGAGCATTACTGTATTGTTTATACCTTTACCTTTTGTCCTGCAATATGTCGGAAACAAAACATCACCTATCTACAACACATAGCGGGTGAAAGTGACAACAAAACTGCAGAACACGGGTGCCGTTGATGAATATGACATATGCGTGACACAAACAAAGAGGTTAATTTTCAGTAGCAAATTGCAGACATCGCTCTTCCAACAGAACCTCCCGAGGCCTTTAGATGGATACTCCATTAAACGAAGCCGAGCCAAGCCGTCGTCATCATCATGATGACGAATGTGATACGAAATGCTAATTAGTCTGACGTTCCATCCTCTCTGCCTACTTTACAATATAATATGCGACGTGACAGGATAAATAGATAGATAAATACATTTCAAGATGAACATTAAAAGGATAAAATAAGAGAGGGATAAACCTTAAACGTTTATACTGCGTCTTGTTCTAATGTGCTCTTAAGGATAAAAACCAACCTCCATACGCGCTCAATTTCCCAATCCTTTATCCACACATTAAATTTCAAAATCCTCACGTTCTTCTTCAATATAAATCTTCCCAAATTACATACTTTGTGTCTGTCTATACGAGAAAAAATAAATAAATACAAATAAGAAACAAACGCGTAAGAAAAAACAAATAAACAGTGAAATGTGAAACTCTGACAACATTAGACATTTATTCTTATTAAATCCTGTGACTTCCTCGTGAAACAGAGAAGGGTCAATCGAGTTTTTTTTTCAACTTCTAAAATCTCTATCTAACTAGTACCAACATCATCTTAGTACTTCTCACAAATGGGGTAGCCTTTAGGCTAACCGTATGTAATAAACAACACACAGGTTGTCGAGTGTCCTGTAAAAGGCAGGTGTTCGAAAGACATTTTACATCTTAAATTCAGCGTTGAGGTTTGCCACCCATCCTGAATGTCTTGATTTTATACTGGCACGAAGAGGACAGTTTGCATGTTTCTTACATACAGCTGATCTGCTGGCTACCCCACTTGTGGGATATGCCGTGATGGTATAGTAGTAGTAGTAGGTTGTCTTCTCTGTGCCAATAATAGAACGAGATATTCATGATGGGTGACAGAGCGTATCACTGCTTATTTAAAGATGTGAATGTGTTATTCGTGTTTGATAAAGCAAAGAAAAATCCGAATTCGATTTCTAGACGAAGAGTGGACATTTTTACTATCGACTCTTTGATCTTACGACACTCGTTTCAGTAGCACAAGGAAGAATAAGCTTGCTCCATTTAGAGTGATTTTACTCCAATCTATTTACTTTAACAGTGCCCAAGATTAACAACACAAATGCATGAAATATCCGCTTACCCAATTTTCGGTTCAATTAATAGGTTTATCGGCTTCGTGAATATAAACCAAATGTTGAAATCACTCACCTGTAACAAAAAGAAATGAAAAAATTAATAATATGATTCAAACATTGTATATTACACGATACAAGCGAGATTTATCAATTCATACAAAGCTACCTTAAGGGGGGCCCTTTAGCAAAAACGATGAAACATTCAATTTTAAACAAGTTTGGTACACAAACTCTCAAAACTTGTTGACCCTACGAACATTTTGATTTGATAAAATATGAAAACAAATGTTAATTACCAATGTCAAACTTTAACTTTTAAAAAAAAAACTCGATTTTAGCTTCATAGTATTCGTTAATAAAAAAGCATATTTCTAAAAATCGAATTCGGGGGTGTGTTTGGTACATTAATACACGAGAATAATATAAATTTTCATATATTTTTTTTTTTATATTGAGAATATTTAGATAGTTATTACAATTATAGAACAAAAAAATTCATTTTTTTGTTTATTTTCATCGATATTGACCGACTTAAAAAAAATTTTTATATACAAATTCTCATATTTTGAAACCAAAAATAACCATATGAACTCAATTTTTTGTATACTAAAAACAGTTTGCTAAAATCTTTAGTATTTATATACTTGATAGGATGAATAAAAAATAAATATATTTTACAAATAATTTGTATTTTGATATGACAAAGAGTACCTAAATAAATCTCGTCAGTCTGCGACTTATTTATTTTATAGTAAAAAACTAATATTGGTAATAAATATTTGATTTTTTTATTTTATCAAATCAATATGTTCGCAAGGGTCAACAAGTTTTGGCAGTTTTTCTATCAAATTTGTTGAAAATAGAATATTTCACTGTTTTTGCTAAACGGGGCCCTTAATGCAGAACTACCCTTCGTTAAAATTTTGGTCAAACTGACTTAATTATTAAGAAATAAGTTATGATAATAATAGATTAATTGAAGATAACTGGTGATATATTGTTTCAACGTTTGTATGATATTGATTGAATAAAGAAATATTTATAATTGAAAAAAAAAAAAAAAAGATACGAGATAATTTAATGAATGAGAGTTATTAGATTCCTAAATAATAATGCATGTCAAAAATTGCTTTAGATATTTTAAAAATTATTTCTTTTTATTACAAAAATAAAGTTTTAAACTGCTGTAAACAAAATCACCCTAAAACAATTAGGTTAGTTCTGCGTTAAGGTAGCGACATAAAATCGTGGTTAGATGGAAGAAATCACTATAAAGTGATAATCTCACCACTGCACATCATCACATTTTTTTTGCTTATGTAAACTGATTTGTTGATTTTGTTATTTAAATATAATGTGCAAGAAGAATAAAGTACATAAATGCATAAATAAAAACAAGCGCAAGATATAAAATAAATCAGGTTTGCAGTGTCATTTTTACAATAGATTAGACAAGAATGGGGCATGTGAAAGCGCTAATAGATATAGTAATGGGGAGATTTAAGAAGGGAATCTATGTTGAACAATGGATTCAAGCAAACTTATATGAGTCACGAGGCCCCGGGTTCGATTCCGGGTCAGGGTAAAATCAAAAATAACCATTTCAAATTGTCCTGGGTCTGGGTATGTATATGTGCATAGTGCATTGTATATATGTGTATCGTCGCGTAAGTACCCATAATATATGATTCATATCTGAGTTTGGGACAAGCTCAATATATGTGAATGATCAACGTTAAATTTTTTAAAGAAGGTGCGTTAACGTTGTGAAAATTCATTTTAATATAAGTTTTAAAATGTTAAACTAAAACACTGTTTAATTTTCGCGTATGATTTTATATTTAGTCATTATTAATTGACTAAAAACAAAATCATACGTGATAATTAAACAGTGTTTTAGTATAGCATTTCAAAACTTATATGTTAAAAAATATGCTGATAATGACATAGTCATAATTATTTCGTAATTCGAAAAGAAACCGAAATATAATTATAATTTCATAAAACGTGTTTACATACAATAAGAATCAATTATTAAAAAAAATACGACTTAATTTATGATTAAATTCAAGATGACTACGTTCTACGTACCGAACTGTACAATGAATTCAATTGATTACGCCGAAGCAAAAAAATTAGGAGAAAATTGAATAAAAATAAAACACCAAATAAAAATTCAGACTTATATATTATTATTAAGCTGAAAATTCTCAGAACCTTTCCATGGAATTAATTTCCATTTTGAAGTTTGTATTGGCGTTACAGAAATTTATTATCAACACTCTGTGTAAAACGCCAATTTTCTTCCATGGTTTTAATAAGCGTTTATGAGAATCCATCACCATAATTTGAAACAAGAGTTTCTTTCTATTATAGATTATTGATTCCGAGAGATACGTATTTCGACTTATCAGGTCATTATCAAACGAGAGATTGATGCACCGACACAATTAATAAACATCACCATAACGTAATTTCAAACACTGTTTCTTTTATTTAAAGTTTGCTGAAAGAAGTTGCCAGATGGCAATTAATCAGCTTTATTGATATTTTTTTATTTATTTATTTTATTCTTCTTGCACATCATCATTCATAAAGCAAATTAAATAAAGCAATATACACAAGAAAAAATGTGATGATGTGCATTGGCAAGATTATCACTATATAGTGATTTCATCCATCTAACCACGATGTTCTATATGTTCTTTGAAATCGAAGTAAGTGTTTTGAGTTTGTCGGTAGCCTGGAAGTAGAGTCTTGGCCTCGTGAACTCTAGGGTCCGTGGATCGATCCCAGGTGTCGACAGACTCCCTTTACACGACACAGGCTTTAAACATACTGTGAAAGGTGTATAAGGTTGTAATTGGGTTTATAACAAATTCCAGATATATCTTTTAATATTAAAAAGAACCTAAATACGCTGCTTTATGTCTTCTTTTTCCTTTGTCTTCAATACTCCTCTCAAAAGCGCAGGGTACCGGCTAAAGATTTATTTCCTTCACTTTCCTAATGCTCTTGTCTGAGCCCAAATGAAGGCGTGAAATGGCTGAAGTCGTTTTTTATACGGTATGGTTGTCACTTTTAATAATTCTAATCGGTGACTTTAACATTTTCTATAAATAGTTTGAGAGACAGAAGAATATGTAGGTAAGTTAAAACGATCTGAAAATGACAAGATGTCGAGAACGATGGAAAAAATTAGCAGCGAGAGAATTTGAATACGGTATTAATCGATTGAAAGGTTACAGACATATCATAAGATAAGTTGATTTATCGATTGAAAGTATAGACACTTATCATAAGATAAGAAAGGCTAAAGTTGATATTTTTCAACCGACGACTCTTGGTGGAAATTAATGTTGAATAAATTATAAATAAAACACTTATTTAAAGTTATATACTTTGAATAAGTGTGATTTTTTAATGGACGCGAGCCGGTTTTCAAGAGCTTTCGCTCTCATCATCAGGCTAGCGAAAAGTAAAGAAATTACAAGCTGGTGACGAATATTTATAGTATGTTATTAAGAAAGGCTACTTATTACTTCCAATCAAAACAAGGTTACATTTGTATTCATCAGAAACCGTTGATTAAGAAATCACATTAAGCTATTAACAAACGTAAAGAACGTCAAAAATATATATATTTTAACACGATTTTCTTAAGAAATCAGAAAAAATAACACGTTTAAATAATTCCCATGCGGGTCACAGACGGTTAAAGAGCGAATAAAAAATAATAAACACACACCAAGAAAAATGAGATTAAATTTTCTATTTTATTTTGTCGAAAAATCAAAAAGTAATAATAAAAATAAAGAAACAAGAAAATTTTATGAGAAAATTTTCATAGATAGGTATTTATGGTACAACGCTGAGAAGTTAAGTTGGTAGTAACTTGGCAAAAATATAACGGAACGAAATGAAATTGGATATATGGAAAATGTCATAGAAGTACAGTATGTTACGGTTGAGATGTTTTGATATGTGCCTAGATCTTTTTTGTAATAAATTATTCTAGAACAGGGCCACCTAGTTGGATAATTCAATTTTTACTTGTATTCATTGATTGTATGTTTATATTTGTTAAGTGAATAAATACATAAACGATACGAGAGGAACATGGATAGCTAACTGCTAACCTGATAACTGATTCAGAATCAAATGAGTCAGAATTAATGAATTTTTAGACTGCAATATAGTCTCATATACATCAATGCACAATGTATCTGAATATCTAACAAAATAACACTACTAACAGATTAGATACACAGGAGCTATCTTAAAATTTTCTCTACCAACTTACATTTGTTGTTCGGTGGTAGTACTAACGAGATTCAGTGGTGTAACAAGGAAGGGTAATAAGAAGCAGGAAACGAAATATATTAATACAATGTTTGTTCCGGTGATAAAATATAAAATACAGCTAATGTTTAAGTTAATAATAAGTACCTTTATAACTCGAGCAATATAATAATGAATATTTTTTACTATTTTATTAGTAAATTTATCAAAAAAATAATTTTTCAGAAACAAAGGATAGAATCAATCTTACGCGGGGAGAGAATAACGTGTCCAAATTTTACCGCCAGTGCTTATTTAGTTATTGTGTTAAGTTGTCAGGTATCTATCAAAGTATACAAAGAGAATTCCAGGATAAAAAAGCATCATACCGCATTTATCATAGATCACAGCAATTACCGCGACCCCCATATAACTCGCTACCTCATCTACATAATCTTGTATTTATGACAGAAAAGATCCACTATTCTAATCATTTTTTGGCACGGAGAGGACAGCTTGCATGTTTATTATATGCATCTGATCTGCTAGCTTTCCCACTTGTGGGATGTGGCATGATGGTGTAGTAGTATTCTTATCGACGTCGCTATTATTGTTTACACATTGCGGAAAAACATCTACAACACTTTCTTAGTTAATCTGATATCAGATTTAGGATCAAACTTAAAGCTGCACTTTTGCCCCTTGCCCTTGATAAAGCCGAAAGACTGTTAAAGGGCGCCTACAAAAATCATCCAAAATCATTATCAATGTCACAGGGATGCATAAAACCTGCTATAGTCAGAACAATTCTTTGGAATTGAATCACTGCTAATCGTTGTCATGGGAACAATAATATATTGTGGATGGAGTTATTCAGGTCGTTGGAAAACTTGTGGAGAAAAAAATTGTGCTACTCAAGATTTCAATTCAACGTACTTTTCACAGAAAATGGGTCAAGCCAAGCCTTCTTTTCCAAAAGTTTTTCTTATTTTTATTATTGTTTAAGTATTTAGCTCAAAATATTTTTATTATTCATTAAAAGCATAGCTTATAAAATATTTGCTGTCAACAGTATAACTGAAAGTGTCGTAGACAAAAAAAAACTAATATTTTTACATAATTACCACCAAATTCCAACACCCATTACATATGTATGAAATTTCAGACGTAGTATGTAAAAAGTTGACATAACTAATATAAAATGTATTTATTCATTGAAGTCTGTGTGACCTTCTGAAACTTCTTGGTGAACCTATGAAGGAAAAAATAATATAATAATAACGATATCCATGGGACTCTCGTACGGCATTAAAATTACTATAGTTGTATGGCCTAATAATATTTTTATGACTTTCTTCAACATTATCACCTTTCTCATAATCATGGAATACGTGTATTCACTGTGTCGGTGTTTAGGTTGTAGAATTACATAATGAAATTAAAAAAAGAAATGTTTTTCTACTATACTGTTTTTCATTGAGATAGATAGATGTTTTTTTCTATTCTATTGTTTATCATTAAAAGAGATGTCTTTCGTCTTACAAGGATTGAGAATTGAACACGTCCTTAAAAATAGTCATTTGCTCTATAACAGATATCACTTAGTTGGGCAATATTGAGTGAAAATTTTTGTTTTCGTATGATGTCTATCTTTCTATCTATCTTTTCCCTCACGCCTATCCCAAGTGGGGTAGGCAGAGAGAACGGAACGCCAATTAGATCTGTCTTTACATACTTCTTTCGCTTCCTCTACAGTCATACAATTTCTCATGCACGCACGTCGGTTTCTTTTACTCAAAACACGGCCGTCCTTGAGAATTTGATCTACATGTTCAAGCCATGTAGTTCTCGGACGCCCGCGCTTCCTCACACCCCTCCTTTCAGCCAAGTATATCCTCTTTGTCATTCTTTCATCTTTCATTCGTTCCACATGACCAAACCATCTCAATTTATTTACACGCATTCTATCCACAACACTCCTCTTGCATCCACTCTTTCTTCTTTCGTATGATGACAAAATTCAAATTCAAATATTTTTATTAAAATAAAATTTACAATTTAATAACATTACATACACACCTTATTACTAAAAAAAAAACCACATTTATTTGACCCACAAAATTGAGCAGTGCTCGTGCTAAAAAATAGAAATAAAATAAACAAATAAATAAAATTTATTATTTTGTTTTTATTTTGATCTTGACTTATGAATTTGCAATGTACCTATGTGATTGTGTATGATTGTTTTTATCTTTGTTGTTGTCTGTCATATTTTTTGTTAACGTTGAAAAGGCTCATGCCATATATGATTTTCAATAAATAAATATTATATTGTAGTTTGCAAGGAGAGAGCAAAGACATGTTCGGTTTTCTCTGTCTGAATAATGAGAGCCTAAGACGCAATATACGAGTGTTTTCAGAGAATAAAAATCTAAATTAAAATACCGATTTCTTGAGATTTCGGTTACCGAGAATCTTGCGTTGCTGAAGGCTTATCTGATTTCTAGAAAGAAAAGAACATTTTTGATCTAAGTCGCAAATAAATTACGTAAATCTGTTTAAAAATATTGCCTATTAAAATAAAGTCAACTAACGACTTAAAAGAATTAAATAAGTCACCTTTTCGCCAGCCTGATGATGAGAGCGGAAGCTCTTGAAAGCCGGCTCGCGTCCAATAAAAAGTTACCGTGGATATACTACAAATAAGTGTTTTATTTTAATTAATTCAACATGAATTTCCACCAAGTACCGTCGGTTGAAAATATCAACTTTATTAAGTCAACTTATTCTAGAACAGGTCTACCAAGTTGGATGATCCTATATCTTACTTGTATTTATGGTACGTGGATCAAATCCTTAAGGACGGATGCGTGTTGACTTAGAGAAATCGGCGAGCATGTATGAGAAACTGGATGAATGTGAAGGAAGCGTAATAAATTTGTAAGGATAGATCTATATGGTGTTCTGTACTCTCTGCCTACCCCTCCTGGGACACGGCGTGAGGGTATAGATAGAGAGAGATCTATGGTATGTATGTATGAATGTTGGATGATTTATTCGGCGCCGTTTATGCAGCATTCATCTCAACAGCGCGGGAATCTATGTTGGAAGAGCGATGTCTTCAACTTGCTCCTGAACGTTGTTATCTATTGGTTTTTACGGAGGTTCTCAGGGAGTCGGTTCCAGATGACGGGTCCTGCGATGCCAAAGGCCTTTCATGGGAGCATAACTGTATGATTGTATTTGTTGAGTAAATAATTTTTTTTTTTTACTTAATATGTGAATTTGTTTTCAAAATTTTGGATCTCATTTTGAGAATTCACATTCGAAATCTGACACACAACTCTTTTATGGCAAATTATCTTAAGTTGTTCAGAAATAAGGAAGTGTGTAAAGCGCACAGTGAATGTCGGAAATAATTTTAAAATATACAAAATTAGCGTAAACAGCATTACATAATTATTTTGAAGAAAACAAACAAAATACGTCTGCTAAAGGGGCAAAGTAGTCGGGGATGTTGAATGTGTATAATATACCAACAAATTCAGTACAGCTAACACCATACGCGATGCAGTATGAAGGAAAATTGGCTTCGAACCAAAAAAAAACAAAAAGGCCTTCCATCTTTCTCAAATGGATTAAAAACATTACAACTCAGAAACGTATTTAGTAGAGATGAAAAAAAGAAAGAAGTTTGAACGTTGATCTGGAGAGATTATTAACCGGATTGGCGGATATTCAGGTACTGCCATTTGTGTTTAGTTTCGAGCCAGTTATCCTATGTGGAAGAAAAAAAGCTTATACTGTTATAATTAGTAAGCTGTGTTCTAAACGTTATCATTTTAAAAAGAAATTCTTATCTTATCAAAAAATAAATAGATAATAAAATAAGCTAACTTTTTATTCGACAGACAAAAATTTACAAATTTGTATTAACTGGTTGTTGTTTTTCGGGTTTGCCATGTCTAGTTTTATTTCGTCGACGTTTCGATACACTTACTGGCCCCATCTTTAGGATATGAAAGCCTTCAATCCAAATTTGTATTAACTTTGTTTTTATTAATCCGTCGGCCCGGGCGTCCTTCTTTCACAATACACCGTTTCTATGACAACGACATCAGAGCGCAGGGCATCTCGTGGGAAGAAGTGACGCGATTGGCACCTCAATGGAGGAGGCTGGTTTCTACCCTGAGCCCAAGAGGAGCGATGAGGGCGGTGATGATGATGACGATTAACTTTATAAGTTTTGTTTTAGAAAAGTTAAGTTGAAAAGGTCAGATATTGGATTGAATCTCGCAATCCGACGGGATTTCGAAGAGTCATTATGTCATGAAAAAATATAATATCAATACAACGTTATTGATTTTATAAAGAATAACCCAATTATATTTTTTTTTGGATTTGGGTCGGATAGCGAGACTAAGCCGGATTTCGGATAGTTTCATCGGTTTCGTTTCTAGTAGTTACAGTTCATAGTACTCTTGTTGTAGCCACTAACAAGGAAACGCATTAGTGAGAAAACTTCCAAGAACAGTTTACAATGAGAAAGCAAGATGAATGAATATCCTACCTTGGCGTTATAAATGTTCTTAACTAGTGAAAAAATGTTAAAAAAAATTATTCCCGCATAGGGTTAAATACAATACTTATTTTTGTCAGAATCGAAAGTCTTGGTTGCATCTTTATAAAAAAACATTTGATTTTGTGCTGAGAGGATTCATTTTCGGCGACATGGGTGTCCGAGTATCAAATGTCAATATCATACAGGATAAACTAGTGTTAAGCACATTGAATAGGAGGGCATGCATGAGGAATTGTGACAAGAGAGTAAGCAAAAAGTGTTTGCAAGGATTGGAGTAAGTGGCGATCGATCCTTTCCGCCTACACCACAAGAGAAGAGGCATTATATTGATGATGATGATTTGAGTTTTAATACATTCTAAATCGTATAAATAAATAAATAAACCATCTTCCGAGGGCATTATTAGATCATAGCTTGAGTTCGTCGGTAACCTGGAGGTAGAGTCTCGTCTCGTGAACAAGGGTTCCGTGGTTCGATACCAGGTGCTGGCAATCTCCCCTTTCACGACACAAGTTTTAAGTAGCTTACTGTGAAAAGTGTATAAGGTTGTATTTGGGTTTATAATAAAAACCCAGATATATCTTTTGTAAAAAAAGTCTTTCCAGTAAAGGAGTGTCTCCTTTTCTAGGATAATTATGATTATCGGACGTGAAAGCCAATGAGCAGCCTTAGATGTTAAGTAGAAAACTCATTTTCTTGCAGGACGAATACAATGTCCACCTTAATTCTTGTCAAACTGAACTAGAGTTCTTTTCTATTAATTAATTTATTTACTTAATTCTTTTCTGTACATTGGTTACACAAATTTTCAATTCAATGTACAGAGGGAGAGTTTATCGCTAGAATGCGATATCTTCCAACTAAATCAAGGTGTCAGGTCATGTATTATGAAAGTGACAGGTAACATTTATGACACTTAGATTCGACAAGAGTATTTTTTTTTTACTAAATCGGGTGTTTTGTAAACGAAACATTATATTATATTTATTACAAAAGATTCAAAGAAATTGTTAACACTCATAGAAATCAAAAATAAGAAGAAAAACCAAAGGATAAATAAGTTAATAAGTAATGTATAACAACATGCGACAACAATAAAGGATTATAACATACGACAAATACAAAGATTCAAAGAGAAAAAATAGAAAAACTTGGGACAATGCTGCTTGTAATATTAGATATTATGATATTTATTATATTAAATGAAAGTAAATAGATTCCTTCTGTATTGTTAATGAAATATTAATGTTGTTTCATCATTTTGCGACTAGAGATTTATATACAATAATATAATTTCGCAATCCTTTTTATTTTCCCATTACCACATTAATATATTTCTGTACAAAAATTGGATATTTATTTTGTCCAAATACTTAAGTCCGTTATCTATTAGGATAAAATACCTAGGTAATGTTTATTTAATATTTACAAATAACAATAAAGTATTAAATTTAAAAAAACAAATGTTTTCTTCTAGTGTATGTTTTTCTGTCGAGAGAGACATCTTTTGTCTTGAATGGACATTGTCAATCTCTGATGGATTGAAAAGTTCGTTATGGAATTTTACTAACAAAACACCAACACAGTGAAAAAATAAAATATCAGTTAAAAAAGCTTTAAGCAGTTGTTTTTATTTATTAAATAAGTCTCATTTACATACAATCTTTTCATGGTTCACCTACACATTCGCCGTAGTGGAAAAGGTTTGGTGTGGGGATAATCGAAAATGCAATTGAAATAGATGCACAAATTTGTTCTTCTGTGTTTGTGGGTTTGCAGTAGCATATTTTTTGAATATGCGTCCTACGTTATGTTGTAATTACGTTAAACTACGTAACGTTGCTATCCAAAAGGAACCGTATAATGTAAACATACTCGTAGATCAAGGTATTTATCTGTATATCGATTTATTTAATATTGAACGACACAGAGAATAAAAGACAAACAGGACTTTCTACAGATAACAGAAGCTCAAACGATGTAAGAAGAGAGAAGACGTAGAAATCCCTGAAGATTGCCCAAGTAGATGAGCCGAAACGTAGGTTGCATATCTAAGAAATACGCGACTGCAAACCCATAAACACAGAATAACATATTTGACAAAATTACTGCGAAAACCTAAAAAAATATTTAAGATAGATGTAGGGAGTAAAATGAATTAATATATGCATCTCTTTGATGTGAGATCAAACCGTTCTATAGCTTGTCCTTTAACGTTTCTATTGGTAAAATCGGCGAAAAGTAATCCACGCAATTTATGATTAATAAGATTTTTGAGAATTGCGTCTTATGATGATACCTCATAAAACTGACAACAGACAGATTATGGTAGTTCATTTATTAAAGTACTTTAAGCAGTTCTTAAGAAAATGACAAAACGACTTATTTTTACAAAAACCAGAACAAAATGAAAAAAAAAAACTGAATGAATTAAGTACAATAACAAATAATACAATAATAAATCGAGTAAAATTATAAAAATAATATCCCGACACCAGAACAAGCAGCCAGCCAAGCCAGTAATAGTAACAGAGACATTATAAAGAATGGTCGAATCATAATAAAACTGTTAGAGGAACTAAAAGGTAAGAAAATGTTTAAGCAGTAATAGTAAGATGGAGAAAAATAAAAGAAGAGAATTGTGTAAGTTGTTGAAAACACATTAAGAACCGAAACGCCGTGTGATGATGGGTAAATCGAGCGAAAATATATAAAGCTATATTATTATTCTCTTGGTTGGTCTTGTTTTTAAAGATGATACTACTAGGAAATTAGATGGAATACGGTTATAAATATCACAGCTGAATATTCGGTCACTCTTGCGGTATGGTAACGTATACCCAAGGACTGCCAAAGAAAAAAAGGATTAAATTATTAAGGATTTTCCATGATATACCAGAAGAGCTCAAAGATGGAAATCATCATCAGTGGCGCTACAACCCTGTGTGGGTCTGGGCCTCCTCAAGAAGTCGCCTCCACTCCTTCCTATCTATCACCTCTCGTCGCCAATTGGTCACGCCCAAAGCTCGCAGGTCCTTTTCCACCCTTAAGTTTTTTTTTCGAATATGTCCAGTCTCAGCTCATCCGCCTTAGTGAGTGTCCATGTTTCGGCGGCACTGGTCAGGACAGGTCGAATGAAAGTCTTATACATCAAAGACGGAAATAGTTACTATAAATTCAAGAGGCAGTTTAGGAAAAGAACGCTAGAAAGAAGATATTGATTGAGTAAATTTTAATTCGGAGCTTTCCTGGATGGTGTGTGTCAGGACTAAAACCAGAGTTAAATTACCTATGTGTGTTTTGCTTAAATGCTCTCCGGAGACAAAATTTTATTTTTCTAATTTTAACTGTTAAATGGATGACATATATTTGTTTTGTTAAAATAAATGAAAAAAAAAAGATTCACGGCCCTCAAGGATCATTCCTTTGAGCTACCTATATATTATCTTAATCGAATAAAGAATAAATCATTTTCTCCACACTAATATTTTCTATATGCCCTAAACCACCGTAGTTTATTCACTTGCATACCAACATATTACTCCAGCTTTCATTCTACGGTTTTATCTTATGACGCAATAACGCACTCTTTCACTCTTAGACTCCCGTTTGTAAAACGTTGATTTCATACAAATTCTTCAGATTATGAACAGTCCGGTATCTTTATTGAAAAATTGACCAGAATCCGGCTTATTAGCAAATGTTTCAACCATTTCATCTCTAACTGTGTCCGTTCCCCCCAAACGATATAACATTCACTACCCGACCATTAAAAAAGATGACTACTCGAAGAGTACTGAAATTTTCAGGTATTGTTTAGTCAAGTGCTTGAAGTGAAAATTACGGAAAAATCTCTGGAAAAATAAAAATGAGGCTTTGACTCAAGAATTAGTTTAACTTTTACATTTCAAGGGATTTTATAAAATTGTAATTGTAAGCAGAACTAAATTGTGGATTCCTTTCAAACGCAAACTCAAATCGAATGTCTTTGAGAGCCTGAAAAATAAAATTAAATTAAAAAGAAATGATTAGCCTGAGATGAGTTCAAAATACAGCAATGTTTTTAAAAAATTGGAAATGAGTGTGATAATCAAATTAAATATGAAAAAAAGGTAAAAAATGCTCCACGGAGTATTTGAAAAAATTAATGCGACTCTAAAACAATACAAAAGCGTAATCGGCTATGAAGACATGAGCAGGAACAGGCGTGAGACCAAAATTTAAAGAAGGATCTATTACGTGAAGGGAAAAATGATACAAGACGGTAGAAAATTGAGAAAAATACTGTTATATTCTTAATTAAAAAAAAACATAGAAGATAAAAAACTTTTGAGGTTTTGTTATTCAAACGCCATTTGAACCTTTTGGGAATATTGAGAAGCCATTAGATCTCAAATTAATTAACAATTCATAAGAATACTATCTTCCCACTCAACATTACTTCGCAACAAAATTGTTTTTCTTCAAATTCGCTTTGCCAATAATCTACAAGTATTAAAGATACAGTTTTTCTTGCTAACGTTCAAAATATTATTCAAAATTCACAAGCAACAATCCAAAAATAATAAAAGAAACAATATTAAAAAAGATCGAACTTTCCAATTTTAGTAAGTTGGTAGGAATGTCCACAAACAAAACAACGCAATCGTCTTTTCGCTTAACGACATTTCGAACAATGCTCATGGATCCAAAGTAATGGCTTTGTTTTTCAGAGACGAACCATTGGTGGTATGTACTTTTAGTATTCTCGTTGACAAGAGACAAGTGGATAATTGATGATGCTAAAAAATAATGGAGAAAGAATTATTAACTAAACGTGGAAAGAAAGAAAAATAAGTCAATTTCACGGATTCATACTTGGGAGAAAAGTAAAATCTTCAGATTTCTTATACTTGAAAATCGTGATTTTGTAAACTGTATTATGTTACTTTGACTAAAACAGATGGAACTGGACAAGTCACGTAACCAGAAGCATAAATAATATTTTTAAGGCGCTTTCTTCAATTCTGTGCGCCGTGACATGGCACCTTTTTTGCCCCAACTAAACGAAGTTTGCAGTCCTTCCGACATGCCGAAGTTTTCATAGCATCCAGTATTCTTGAGATATTCTGGTAGTGGATATTATTTGGATTAATTATAAATAAAACACTTATTTATAGTATATCCACAGTAAAGTCACTGAACCAACATGAATTTTCACCGTCGGTTGAAAATATCAACGATAATATTTGATATGTCCTCCTAGCAGGGAATCGTCCTGACCCTTCTACGCAACCAACGGTAATCAACCCTAATTAAAAGCGTTCAAAAAATACAATTCAGGATAAACTAAAGCATAGTAGTTCAATTTAGCAGATATGGTTTACCACACATTCTTAATGTCTTTTTTTATGAAGGGTTGATTTGTATATTCCATACATGCAGTAATTAATCCACTGGCTTCCCCATTTTTGGTCATTTATAAACCAAAATGCTGCAGTGGTATGCATAGAAAGACAGAAATCAAAGAATATTTGAAATTCATTGTGAATTTTCGTGTACAATTTACTACAGGAAAAGTAAAAACCATAAGAAATATTATACTATTTTGAATTATCACAATGTTTGTACGGAAACTTTCGCAGATATTTACTGCGTAGTGGTAATTCTTGGGAAAGAACCAACAATATTACATCCACAAAACAAATAAGCTCTTTGTTTGTGTTAGAAATAGTTGAGGATAATTATTGTAATCCGGCTTTTTAATTAAAACTATCATTAAACTATGGTAATTGTTTTATGATAAACTAAAAATATAAACGATTTTCGTTTATAATTAGAGAAATTAATTAATTAATCAGAGAAAGTTGGTTATTGTTTTTATTGTCGTTATATTGTTTTGATGTTACGTAGAGGTAACGCTCTTGTTTTGAGTAATGAAATTGCAGGTTCAATAACCGACCAGGGCCAAACTTTTTCAAATTGTCCTTGGTCTGGGTGTTACATATTTATGTGTATCGTCGAGTTGGTACACATAATACAAAATTCATTTCTTAGTTTGGGCTAACTCGATCTGTGTCTCGTCTATACGTTATGTTTATGTAATTTAAAAAAATGTAATTAAATCTATCCAGATTAAGGTAATACGGCCTACGTTTTGGGCAAATTAACTTATTGTTTAAGACACCCAACTAACGTTTCGGACTATCAAGTATTCGACTAAGTCTAGCAAAAACATTATTGCTTTAAAGTTTGGACTTCGATTAAAACTCGACCATTTTTTAAAGTTATTAACCATAGATTAAGGCTCTAAAGTTCACCAAGTTAAACTTTAAAACGTGATCCCAATTTTCTGATCAAAATTATCAATTTTTTGTTTAGAATAGCAAACTGTTAATAAGATTGACATCAAAATTGACAGTTTAGGCTTCTGAACATTATACTGTATATGGTTATGTTAAAGTTTAAAGTGAATGATATAAATTCTACCCAAAAAGGGCATAAAAGCAAAATACCTTAATTGCAATTGTGATGTAGAGATTTTTGGCATTGAATGAAAAGAGTCAAAATAGGGATACAACATAGATACACAAATATTATGAAATGAATATTCTAACAAGAGAATTTTGTAGAACTGAGACATTGGATAGTAAAGAGGAGTATGAGAGTTGATTTATCGACGTTTTTAGCCGTCGCGTTGTAGCTTGTAGGTTGTTGTACTACGAAATAAATACAAGTAATGTAACGAATATTCTCAGTCGCATTTGCAAATATTTCAATATTTTCTGAAGTGGTGATTTTCTTTATTTTGAATATTGACATTGTCAAAAATTTAATGCGAAAATTGAAAATATAACCAGATAAACCAAACAAGCCAGAATGAGTGACTATAATGGACTAAAAAATATGACAACCTAGAAAAGGAAAGCGGCAGCAGATCGTACACAGTCAAGGTGTTTTGATAATGTAAAGAGAGAGGCCAGTTCTTATTGAATTCTGGCTGCTCAAGATATCGAGGTACAAAGGGAGGGGGCTATATTCAGTATTGGACACGAATTACTCTTAGTAAACGGTAACGTCTAAGTTTGACTTTGTCGCTAGCCTAGAAGTACAGAAGAGATGCGCAGTTTGATCCCAGATGTCGGCAAACTTCCCTTTTCACGACACAAGTTTACTGTGAAAGGTGTATTAAGTTGTGTTTAGGTTTCTATGGAAAACCCAGGTACATATTATAAAAAAAACGAACATTCTCAACTAACACTAGATTAGATGGTATTTTAAATCTCTCCATTCGAGTAACAAAATATTTATTCGACATGGTTAACACTGGGATTTTATTGAGAAAAAAGTCATTTTTCCTTCCTCGAAGATTTTTTTAACGCATTAGTGAATGCAGTTTTTGCCATTTTTTGGAAATTCACAATCGCGAATATCATTTTCTCATATTCGTAACATCTCTAGTACACACACACACTAGGCTGGAAATAGAGTAGGCAGGCGCCCAAAGTATTATACATACATAATAATAACAACGCAAAAATATTAATGCATTTTCCAAAAATATTATGAACCGTAGAAGGGGTGTGAGATGGGGATTGTGATAGGGGGTTGTAATTGAACACACGCCCACACACATACACTTACATACACAAACACGTATACTGTATACAGTGTTGGCGACAAAAATATTCTATAACACATAAGGAAAAAGCGCTTTAGAGGTATATAGACAATTTATAAGAAAGTACCTATGCAAAAACGTGTCTTTTTTTAAGTTTATTGTTTAATTTAAAAAAATATGGCTCAGTAAATTTTGGCATCTAGTTCCTCCCGATTTTAGTATGTACTTCTACTATTAAGTATCCCATCATAGCATATTCCACAAGTGGGGTAGTCAGCAGATCAGCCGTATGCAATCAACATGCAGCAGTCCTCTCTGTGCCAGGCAAACATCTTCGTTGAATTTAAGATGTAAAAAGTAAAATCGAACATCTGCTTTTTTCAGGACACTCGAAAACTTGCGGAAAAAAGTAGAGACCACTTCTTTGCCAGGTGTGTCACGGACTTTTCTTTTTAAAAAACGCTTACAACTGTGTTTCAATCCGGAACTCGGTTACAAGTTCGAGACACGAGATATTGATTTGACTATAGATTATACATACACAGACTACTGCAATCAAGGTTTTCTAATAGATCACCTTTGTTCTTTTTGTCTTTACTTTCAAAAAACGTCGCATAAAATACAGTCTTTCAATCTTAAAAATCCTAAGACATTCAATGGCGTTTATTCTGCGTTGAGGTACGTTGCCCCATTAATATTTTAATATGCCACTAAGAGGACAAGTTGTATATTTATTACATTGATAAAATTTACTGAATACTCTGTGTGACAGATAGCGCAATAGTACAGTTATATTTTCCTATTACACAAGTGAACAAACAAACACAATAGATTGCAAGGTTCGAACCCCGGAATTAGATTGTCTTACAAGAGTGATTTCGTTAGAGAAGAGCACCACAAAATAAACCATGCACTTTACTAATGGAATAAATAAATGCGTTTCGTAAACATAGTTATACATGATGATGATATTATGGGCTGTCTCTATAACACTAGCGATGCAACGGAGAATCATTTAACCAGATATCGGAATAATTACATTCTATTAAACAGTGTATTGTGTACATATACGATATATAATACTCCCCCTACTTTGCTTGTCCAGTGCTGTCCATTTGAAGAGAGCCTTCTAAACCTAAATAACTTATGATGCTTAGGATTTTAAGGGTTCCTAAACCGGATACTCGAATATCTAACCACTGCTATGACTTTACTAAGAGAACTCTCTTGAAAATGTCAATATATCAACATTAACGAAAGCGCTCGAGATTTAAATAAATCTAAGTGAAAAGTTAACTGTGTTGTAATTAAAGTAGAATATCATCAATTGACATAGCATTTTTTTTAAATAATGTACAATATATTCCCCTGAAAATTGAGCACAGCTCGTGCCTTGAGGGATAATTCCATTGGTCTGCATATTAAAACACGAATGTTGTAATATATGAAGCGATAAAAACTCAAAATTCACTAACACAATGATTTATAAGAAGTCATACGATTTTCAAATAAACATAATGCAAAAATTATATAATAATAAAAATAACTAGACATTTTTTTTAAGATGCACCGTTTTGTGGAAAAACCACCGCAAGGACCCATTCAAGAATCATAACACTATTCTACTATACTATACCCTCACGCCGTATCCCAAGTGGGGTAGGCAGAGAGAACGGAACGCCACGTCGCTCTATCCTTACACACTTCTTTCGCTTCCTCTACATTCATCCAGTTTCTCATACATGCACGCCGATTCCTCTTACTTAACACGCGACCGTCCTTGAGAATTTGATCCACGTGGTTAAGCCACGTAGTTCTTGGACGTCCGCGCTTTCTCACACCCTCTCTTTCAGATAAATACACCCTCTTCGTCAATCTTACACCATCCATTCGCTCCACATGACCAAACCATCTCAATTTATTTACACGCATTCTATCAACAACACTCCTCTTGCATCCACTCATTCTTCTAATATCCTCATTTCTTACTCTATCACGCAATGTTTTACCTACCATTCTTCTCAGTGATCGCATCTCCACTGCATTTATTCCACTCTCGTCCTTCTTCAGCCATGTCCAAGTTTCGCTTGCATACATCAGTGTCGGTACGAGGATGGCGTTGTGCACCAGCATTTTAGCCATGTTCGAGACATTGCTATTGTCTTCAATGTATATTGCTAACAATAGATCGAAGTGCACCGTTCACTCTCGCACCAGCCACTTTTCTTTTTTCAATGTCCCTTTCGTACCTACCATCCCTCACAAACATACTTCCTAAATCTCATATCATAACACCTCCTGAACAATAGGGTTTTTAACCTCGCCATATATACTTGATAAAAGAAAATAAAAAGAACAGTTACATAAAAAAAAATGTGGAAAATTGCGAGAAACAATCAAACGATAAACTTTGATTTCACTGTTTTTATTCATAGTTTATCCGTATAAGGTCGGATAGTAAAACATGGTCGGACACCGGATACTTGTTAAGTATCCAAATCGTCTCTACACCACAAAGTCTAGGAAAGGCGAGACCAAAGTTAGATAAAAATGTTAGACAATAATAAAATTGTAAGTATAGTAAGCACAATACAATGTGCAAGGGTCGCACCCTCGGCTCGCATACTAGATACACACACACACACAGAGTGCGTACTAAATATAAATTAAAATCATAATACATGATAATGTATCGTGCAAAACAGGGAGACTACTGCAAGCGTAGGGAGAGAGAGACGGTAAAAGAGAACGGTTCTATAATATATAGATTATTATGTGGTGACAATATTGCATACTACTGAAGATAGATGGAGAAGTATCGTGTTATGTTTAATAGTAGTAGTAGTAGTCTAGTCTACAGTTTAAACAGGGGGGTTTCAAATAGTTGGCTGGAAAGGTTGTCTGAGCAATAATCCAGCAATTCGAACCATTTTTCTTCCTTTTTCTAGATCCCTAGACATAGATTTCCGATTCAGTAATTTTTATGGTCTTCCATAATTCTTCCTTTTTATTTTTGATACAAGTGGTTAATAGCTGATGAATAATAAAAAATAGTAATACATTAAGAAATAAAAAATAATAATTGATTTAAAATCAAGTGTTCATGGGTTCGAATCTAAATGCATATATTATTTTTCTGTTATTTTCTCTGAAGAAAATTTTGGAAACAGACCACCTTCATTCAGAATAGCGGTCCTGCACCAATAAAACCAACCTCTTCCCGCAACACATAAAAGAATACCGCTGTTTTTGTTCAACAACAAGATTTTTCTTATCAAATTTTTACTCATTTTCTTCATAGCTAACAAATACATATAAATAAAACATTAAATTTCAATGACTCAACTTCGAAAATAGATAATCTCGTGTTTTGAAGTGAGTTACATTGTTACAATATTACAAAACAATACAAAATGTAATACATCCTTAGATAATTTGATCCAAAGTCACAACAATTTAAATTCTGCCACCCGTCATCACGTGGAAACAAACATTTGACTTTGGACAGCGTGCGTAATTTAAAATAGCAATTAGAGATGATAAATCTTTCAATGTACGCAATAATAATATGCAGTACATAAATAATAATCATTTTTATCATCCCGATTCTACTTCTAACAACGAACGAACCCCCTAAAAATGTCGACATGCAACAGCGGCAGTAATTTCGTTGACAAAGGGATTTTAATAATGACGTAATTTATTTTCTATAGGGTTGTAGTGTAGTACAGCAGTTGTAGGTACAGAACAAAATAGTCTATATGGTATAATAATAATACACGAACTTCGTCATCTTACGGTACCTACTAATAGCTAAAAAAGTTTTTAGTTAAATAATACGTTATTGGGACAGCTATTTTAGGTGATGCAAGTTTTATGTAAAACGAAACAAACTATTACTGGAGTTATTTTTATTCATTATTTCGTGATTTTTTTTAAAGTTATCTTTTTAGTAATTATTACTTCTCAGACTGTTTAAAATCGCGAGTTGTAATTATTATTTGTCGATTGTTCGATTAAAATATCTGGTAGGTACTCTTAAAATATTGAACATACCACATTTAACATCCTCAATTCAAAGGTGATAAAATATGGAACCCATCCTGAATGTATCGTTTTTATGACGTGACATTTGTATTTTCATAACAAGCAGTTAATCTTCTGGCTACTCCACTTGTAGGAGAAACTGTGATGAAAATGAAATATACACATACAAAAATACATATTTAGTGTTAAAATGATGTAAATTCTGCAAGACAGTATGAAGACTTATTCCAAATCGTTAATTTTAAGCTATAAATAACGTATTCACTCAAAGCGTTATAAATAGCATCAGTTATTTAAAGTTCATCCAACTCTATTGACGCACCCTAGGCGCTCTTTACACCGATCCTAACACACTTTCGCCATATAATAATAATATTTCAATACAATATAAAATGTTGTTGTTGACTGCTATACATAGATAGGTTATATATACTATGTTTATTGTACATGCCTACTCCCTTCTGTCAAAGCTTTGGCGCGATAAAACCCTACTGCGCTTTGTCGCGTCGTTAGAACTGTAAGCTTACTTATTACAAAATGAAATCGCCAATATCATGACTAAATTAACAGTATTCCATTGGTTTTACAGTGATTGTGGATTGTATATGTCTCAACAGTCTTCTTTTCTAGTATTTTAGTTTTGAAATCCTTGGTCACTCTTTTCTGCAAGTAAACGTGGCACACACTCTGTTCTGCAAGTTTTAGAATATTCTGTAAAAGCCGGGATTTAGTCAAATATTCCGAATGAGACATTTAATATTTTTAATTACCCGAAGAGGTACGAGAGGAATCCGTCTTGAATACCTACAACAACTATACTAATATACCATCAAGGCATATACCACAAGTGCGGCAGCCAGCGGATAAACTGTAAGAAATAAACCTGCAGATTGTCCTCCTTGTAATGGGTAGTTTACCTCATTTCTGAATTGTAAATGTTGATTGTCTTCGTGCTGATTATCCTCTATTTTACATAACGCTAAAAAGATACCTTAATCTCTTCACTGTGTCGGTGTTTAGGTAGTAGAATTCCATAGCGAAATAAATAATTGACTGACAATGTCCTCATAAGACGAAAGACGTCTCTCTCACCGATTAAATCATATATCACAATAAATAAAACAAATGTTTTGACAATGTCCTAATAAGACGAAAGACGTCTCTCTCGTCAAATAAACAAACAGTAGAATAAAACATTTTGTTTTATTTATTTAGATACCTTAGTGTTACCTTAGTTACATGCAGTAATAAGTTCAATTTAAACCTAGTTTGTGGGAGACCGTGTAATGTCTAATGTCTTTATTTCTTGAAATTCCATATATTTAAGACTAGTGTCAACTAAATAAAACAGAATCTTCAAAGATTTCGAATACTAACATATATCCAGGACGAATACAAAGATATCGAGGATTTATAGGACAGAATCATCAATTAAAACCATTGAAAAATAATAAACGTTAGTTGGTTGCTAAAATAAAATAATTCTACAAGCATTTCAAATGCAAGAGAATAAATAAATATGACGAAGAAGCGGTTTTCCGAGCGGTTTAACGTAGAGACTCAGCGACTGTAGGTGGAGTAGATACGTAGTATAGCCAACCAAAGTTGTTTTCAGTGAACGTAGACGGGAAGTGAAATATAATTTCTCATAGCTGAAAGAAAAACGCGGAGAAAAATAAAAATAACAATCATATTAATAATAATAACAATTAACTATGACATAAATGAATTAACTCGTGGAATGAGAGACGTGAAAGTAGAAATTGTATGTAATGTTTTGTGGCATGGCGAAATAATACGTAGAAGCGAGTACATTATTTTGAATATAAGTTTTATTTTCGGGAATACTAGATGAAACAAACGTGCTTTATTAAAATATATTTTAAGGTATTTGAAAGAATTAGTTTGGAGTAATCAAAGTCCTGGAAGTATTAGGAATGGACAGAAAGGATCTACAGAGGCAGATCTCAGGCCAATTAAGCTCCAACCTAAGTAGAAGACAAAAAAGTTGGTGTACTTTATTTTATTTTATTTATCAGCCTTCAAGCAAAACATAAATCATTTCGTACATATTACAAATTAATACATCAAATCAATATTTGACCAGTGAAGTTAGCGGATATTACAAATAAATCAGAATGCATGTTTACAAGTTTATAAAAAGAAAAAAAAAACAAAATTGAGTTTTAAAAATAACGTTATGTAAGATACTTTTTTCAAGGATTTTTTTTTAATCCTGGTTAATTATGTGATAAAAAAAATGGTTCATAAGAACGCAGTGATGTGGTTTTGAGACAAAAGGTGAAAACTGAAAACAAATTGTAACATATATAGCTTTTGAAATGTTGAATGTTATTGTTTATGTGTTTGTGTAAGATTATGGCCAATAAAGATTTATTTGTAGGTATTCATAAAATATTTGAATGTAAATATGACAAGTCAGGTTAGGAAGTGTTAAGCAAAGATAAATAAATATCTACAAGTAATCAAATTTTCTGGGAAATTAAACACATTACCAAAAAGGGAAATTGTGTATTTGAGCAAATACGTAACAAGTTAAAAATCAAATACGTCATACAAATTGACAGAGAGAATAAATAATCCGAGAATACAAAGGCAACAAAAGGAATTTGGTTGTGGAGAGAAAGGTGATAAATGGAGAGCGGATTATATGCATAAAATATGCCAGTGCATAATACTATGACTGTTATTACAGATGGGTTATATGATGCCGATACATGTTTAACTACATATTATTAATTAATTTATTTATCGTGTCGAAACCCAGAAAAAAAACCAATCAAACTGATCTCCAGTACTGTGCAAAACGCACAGCAGGTGGAGATGCGTCAAAAATATCCTCCATAGTGCAAGTGACAGGGCACAATGGACACTCCAAAAAGTGTGGCATAGTCTGTGCTGCACCACAGTCACATGCTCCGGATTCGTCCTGTAGGAAGCCCCATCGTTCTCTATTGTCGCGGCAGTTTCCTACACCAGATCTCAGATTATTTATGAATTTTGACTAACATCTTACAATTCTTTTGTATAACATGAATTGATCAATTTTTTTAACGTTTTGCAGAAACCAAGTTTTTTTGTTGCCCATTGTTTATTCATACTTATTTTTCGTGAATAAATGTTTCGTCTGCATTTAAATTGAGTTGCTCAAATAACGATTATATATTTGGATGTATTGTAAAAAGCTTTCGAATTTCTCAATTAACAAATAAATCATTGCATCAATCCTGTTATTTTTTATCACATATTTTCATCTAAAAAAAAAAAAAAACTACCTACAGGTATTGTGCCCTGTATATAATACCTGTAGGTAAATATAACAAGATGTAGAAAATAAATAGTACTTACTGAATACAGAGCATTCTCAACTTTTATTCAAATCATTTAGAAGACTCGACAAAACGCGAATTTTAATTTGAATAACTATAAGTTATATATAATGTTGCATATTTTAAACATATCTCATGGATATCGCTGCCTTTTCACTTTGCATATAAGCTGGTTTCCAGTGATAAGTATTTGTTCAGAAGAGAGAAAAGTAAAAAGTTTTTGATGGGAACCCATGGGGAATCGATTGTATTATTCACAGCGAAAATACCGTTCATACATTTCGGTACTCGGTACAGTAGCAAACACAACAACTCCTGCACATAAATTTTAGATTCATTCTCGATTCCTGGACGAACAGAGGTGAACGATTCTTCAAAGAATGTGGATGTTTTATAACCCCATACGTCTAACTCTTTGTTTTGTATAAAAACTTATTCCGACAGTTTGATAGGAAGAACAATATTGTTAGCAGATCGTCAAAGTGAATTAATCTTAGAGTATCTTCATAAACAATCGATTCAATTAATTAAGAATAGCATTTGTCCTATTATAATTAGAAAGCACTTACGAAGACATAGTTCTTTCCACATAGAAATCGTGAGAGGTATTACTTACATACGTTAGTTGTTATATTTTGATTGAGCTTTCGCTAAAGCGATTTCATTGGAACGTTTACCATTGACAAATTATGACGATCTTAAATTTTGTATTCTATTACTGTTTATTTTGTCAAACTCCATAATTTAATGTAAATAAAACAAAAACTTTGTCGAGTTTGAAGATGTACTTTTATTTTAGTGACACGGTTTCGACATGTTATGTCTTTGTCAGAAGATCTTAAACATTCAATCTCTCACAATTTATTTGTTCTTCACTGTAAATTGATTACAAGTAAACGCCCATAAAATTACATTAAATATATACAATCAATATACAGAGTGCGAGTATATCGCTAACACGCATAATACAAAACAAATATTTGTTTATTATAGATGTAAATATATGAAACAAAACCTTACAGGAGACTGAAAACGTATAGGCCTTATCGAGACCGTACCCAACAAATACAAATATTTTTGTACAGTCATCCCTTCGCAAAGCTATTATTCATGAAAACCTAGAACTATTTCCAAAATCTTGTGCATCTAAGAAATATACGAATATATCATATTGTATTATGGAGTGATTTATTGTTCTCGTGAAACACAGGATCGTATGATGATATACGACATATGTCCGACATTCTGACTAACGTTCAAAACAAATTGCTTTTTGAAACTTTTTTTTCTGCAGACACTTATAATAGATAGTATGAAAAAGAAAATTGGCACTGAATTTGATAAAACAATGACCTATGGGTTTAGAAATCAGTCACTCTAATTATTCCACAAACACCTGTTTTTTTTTTCAGAAAATAATATAAGAATCGTAGAACTCAAAGGGTGTTTGGAAATTTTGAAGGTATTCCTCATACTGTGAGGGCATCAGATCGTAAACCTGGTTGCTAAACTTTTAAAATCTTGATGACGCATAAAGCCAATCCTGAAAACCTTATTTATTGTACCCCACGTACAATTTCTCCGAGGCCATATAAGTTTTATGCATCTGCATGACATAACACAGAAAAATCAAATCCAGACATTATTTGAGTCGATGTTTGGGTAGAAGAATTTCATAATGAAATTTAAATCCAGATTGATAATGCCCTTGAAAAGTAACCAGCGGAAGTGGGGCTTTTTGGATGAGGAGGACACTAGCTGCGACTGCGGGGAGGTGCAGAATGATTCTCATTTATTGCAATGCCCGCTGATGCGGAATACATGTAATGAGAGTCACCTATTGATGGCGAATGACAAGGCGATGTACGTCGCTGAAAACTGTAGTGGCAAAATCTAAAGTCCGGACCCGAAAAGTAAAGTAAGTAAGTATTGACAATGTCCTCTGGATTTATACATGAAAGACGTAACTCCCAATTAAAATAAAAAGTCAATTAATTCACTTGCTACGCATTTTTTTAAATATTGATAGACAAATAAGAAATTGGATGTTTTGCATGGTTTAAAAGTCAAGACGTTACACCCGTGTCTTACAGAATGCATCACAAATTCCTAGAACGAGCAAAATGCAAGAAGAAAACAGAATACGGAGGAAACCACGGGAGGTCCCAGGATGACATGGAAAATTGCAATCCGGAAGCCAACTTCCGCGTTGTAGACAAGAAGCGAAGAGGGCCAATTTAATGCGCCCGAGGAGATTCCGGAATTTTATATCTTAGCATCAAAATAATAATTTTATGTTTCTTTTAGATTATATAGTAATTTGAAGTGTACTCTTGAGTATAATAAACTTCTTTATTATGTCTCGTTGATGATTTAATACCTACTATTTTTAAGATTGATGTTATGTTAATATAACTCTTACACATATTACATGAAAGTTTAGTCAAAAGTGTACGACGAATTTAACAATTCGGTAAATTCTTGGTAGTATTTATTACCATTATTCACAAAACGGCGCATTTTAAAACCAATTACCTAAATTACTATTATTATTAGAAAGATGGTGACGGAATCGCACTAAGACTGCGTTCACCCTGGGGAGGATCGCTGAGGTTTGAAATATGTTTACAAGTTTGTAGGTGGGCCATTATTATTTAAATTTTAAAATATTTGAATGACTGTTAAACAAGATCCATTCTCAATGACTTTTGTTTACTAGCATGGAGAGGACAACTGCATGTTTATCAGATGCAGTCAGTCTCCTGACTACCCCACTGGTGGTGGATATCGTGATGGTATTAGATAGATAGAAATTGTTAAAACAGTGAAAATTCAAGAGATCGAAATAAACCAAATCCATATAATAATTGTTCATCGTTCATGTGTCTTCATCACCTTTCGAATGTTGTCATTCTTCTTCAAAACACCAGAGGTTTTCCATCTTAAGTTTCTGCCATTCAGAGTAGATTTAAACCAAATTGAAAGACTTCTTTCAATTTCTTAGGCTCCCATATAATTCTACTTCAATTCCCAATACTTAAATGATACTGATATAAAAGCGATAAACAGTGAAAGATGGTTTTCTAGGACTCCAGAAATTTTAATGACTACCAATCATATTAAAAAGAAAATTAATAAAATAAAATATATAACTTTCTCAATTACAATTGCGACGGCTGGTGTGGCACCGAAGATCGTTTCGCACAGTTATGTGTGTATACATAAAAATGTTGAGCTCCCCATATCTTGTGATTGTCCATGTCTTGATAATGTAAATAAATTTGTATATCTAGGTGTAACTATAGACGATAGATTTAAGTGGGATCAGCATGTAAATATTATTTGTAAGCGATTAAGATCTATAGCATGTATGTTATTTAAGATAAAATATTTTGTACCGAGGTCCACACTTGTTACTGTGTACAAGTCTTTGGCAGAATCTTTTATCAGATATGGTATTGGTAGCTGGGGCAATTGTACTAATTCTAATTTGAAAAGGGTAATGTTCGCACAAAAATCGATATTAAGACTTATAGTAAAAAAAGAAATTTGCAACGCGGCGCGAAATAATATTTCTCTGTATTTCAAAAAGTTAAATGTATTATCTGCTAAAGGCTTGTTTTGGCAGAGAGTTGTCCTTGACCAGTTTTCAAAAACCGAATATAAAGAAAAACCTCGACATATGCATCACACAAGATTTAAATTTAATGAAGGATATGTAGTCCCTAAATTCAATAATAAATACGGAAAAAGAACATTTGAATATAACGTGCCAAAAATACTTAATATGATGCCGGTATCTATTAAGAAATGCAAGAGTAAAAATATTGCAAAAAAATTAGTCAAGGAATGGTTAATAAAGTGTGGATTTATATATAACTAATAATTATTTTTGTATTTAGGTTAATGTCGTATTAGGTCAATATATGTATAAAGTATGTTATAAGAGAACACGCCGACAAATCTTTTAGATTTGGCGTGACTCATTATCATAAGATGTATATATTATTATTCAATGTACTATTTTCATTAAATAAAAAAAAAAAAAAAAAATATTTGTAAGAAAAATGTAGATAATTATTGAATGAACATATTTTCTTATTGCTAGCTACTCTACTCGAGTCACAATCTGATTAGATGTACTTTATTGTAGGTATTCCCAATGCGATACTGGGACGTATAACAAAAATAAAAATACTAAAACATAGAGAAAAAGAAATACCCAGTCTTAATCGACGTATAAATATTTGAAATTGTTTGCAAATGTCTATGGTTATAAGTCCTCTATGGAAACTTTTAGTAAGCATGATGCAGGAAAAATAATAATCCCTATACAAAGTCAGATCTTTAAGGTATATTTTAAGATTATATAATTGAGCATGTGTCATTTACCTAGTAATAAAACCTTAGATCATTAGGTGAAAAGACTTCGATATCTCAAGATTATCACAATTTGTGTGAAATCACGTCACGAAATTTGTAAGGGAATTAAAAAAATATACGATTTAAAGAAACGAGTTTCCTTACTTTGTTATAATTATCACAATTAATGTTTATTTCCGCGACCGGTTTCGACACGACAGTGTCATTGATGTGCAGTTTGAAACCTATAATATGCTCATTCTACAATATGTTTCATTAACCTTAATTTAACAATTGAAAATATATGATATTAACGAAACAAAATTCATATGGAATGTCTCAAGTACCTACCTATTTGTAAATTTGCATCGCATTTGAAAATCATGACAAAAATGTCCAAAATATTATCACATGGTTTTATTTTAAAGAATAATTTTTCTATGGTTTGTCATAGAGTGAGTATTCTTTTGTAGATTTATCGATTATTTCCTAGATCAATTATCTACCAAAGAACAATATTCAAGGGTTATAATGCAGTGTAGAGTAATCGTAGTTAAATGTTAGGGTCCAATATACACTGTGCCTTATAGTCTACAAAGCTTAGAACAAAATGGCACCTCAGTCACTTTCTGAGCTCTGTGTTCTCAAAACACCTGCAAGTAGACCTCTACGCTCAGCTAAGACATCCACCAACATGCTGGACGAAAACAACAGAGCAAACAAGTCCTGCTTCTATGATAGGGCTTTTGGCGTCGCAGGTACCGTCATTTGGAACCGACTCACCGAGGACATTCGTAAAAACCAGCCGATTACAACGTTCAGGAGCAAGCTGAAGACTTCGCTCTTCCAACATAGTTTCTCGCGCCCTTGAGATGGATGCTCCATTAAACGGCGCCGAATAAATCATCCAACATAATAATAATAATAAAAATGATGTACATAAAGAATAAAATAGATAAATAAATAGAACATTTTCTGGTTCCAGAGCGATGACGGGTTTCAATGTTGATGCAAGAAGTAGTAATAATAAAAATAATAATACTAAAGAAAACTGTAATGCAATTCTACCTTAAGATGGATGCAGTTTTAACTCTATACGTTATTTTCTTTCTTTCCGATCCAGCCAGCTACCCAGCCATGCACTACGGTATGCTCGCTACTTCGCGTTTGACGGTAAGCACTCTTCGTTTCCTCGCTTTAGACTACTAGAGAGACACGCCGCTAAAATGGTTAAATACGGATGGTTGCCGAGTCTCTTGTAGGGAATATAAAATATTATATTATTAGCGTTTTCTTTCAACTGAATAAATTGATTTTATTTATAAACTACTAGTTTTCACAATATTTTCATCGCTGCATTTTGCAATGCTAACCATAGGCGTAGCGATTGAAATTCTGAAAAATATTATAAAGGTAACTTGCCCTCTTGAAGTCTCAAAGCAGTGGAGAGAACTTAGGCATGGACACACCCATACTTATTATAGAATAGCCTTAACAGTAAAATTCAGCTTTGGATAATCTCACAAAAATTGTATTTATTTATTTATTTCATATATTTACGGCGTTAGCCTTTGACATGTTAACAATCATATTAAAAACAGAAAAACAGCAAAAAAATAACTACACAATAAATGTGTCATATCAGGAACAGTAAAATAAGTGTATGTGAGATAATTATTCGGTATAAGTCAATCAAAAATATTCAAATGAGTCATTGTAAATAGAGGACTTAAAAATATATGTACTCGTATAGTCATTCATACAGGTAAAATAAGTGTAAGTGAGATAATTATCAAATGTTTTTATGTATTTGCTTAGATCTAATACGTTCTATTTCTATGTTTTAATTTTTATATAGAGTGACATCTGAATATGTATTGAAGATTAAATGAGATGATTTCATTTTTGTAACAAATAGTTGTCTTTTACATTTCTCAGCAATGAGATTTGCGGCACTTCCTGAATGTCTTAATCTTTTGTTGGTACAGAGAGGACAGTTTGCATGTTTAATACATGCAGCTGGTCTGCTGGCTACCCCACTTGTGGGATACCATGATGATAGTGGTAGTAGAAAACTTTACAGTAAAGATTCAGAGACAAACTCTATTCCTGAGACAACGTTCAATTTGATACAGATATGTATAAAGGGTTACAATCCATTGGATTGGTCTGCAACGAGTTTGGATTTTCTTCTCCATTCCTCCTTATTTTCAACCAGTCTCTTCAGCTCTACGTATGAGCCACATACGTAGAGCTGAAGAGCCACATGCGTAGAGCTGAAGAGCCACATGCGTAGAGCTGAAGAGCCACATACGTAGAGCTGAAGAGCCACATACGTAGAGCTGAAGAGACGTGTGAAACACAATACAGATATGAAAAAATAATATCACTTGCATAGAGACAGTTTTTCACGCCTCATATAATACTGGACAAAAAAGGTCGGCGAAAAAATATGTATAGTATAATAAAACAAAAGAACGACCGAGGAAACGAAAACAAATGCCAACAGAATTGAATTGTTGTTGATGTGAAAATTCTATTTGCAGTAAAAACTGTCCTTAGGGAATGTAGTGCGATGCGCTTTTGTTTCACTTTTCTCTCGTTTTTTTTTTTAATCTTTCAAAGGAAGAGAAAATATTACTATTATAATTTACATCAAAAGCCTTTCCGTTGGTGCAGCGAAATTAAATTTATGAATAATTTAATATGAACCTATTGCAGTGAAAAAAAGTTTCTCCTGCGATAAATAAATAGACATTTCAACACCAAAATAAGAGATGTTTGCATTTTTATTTCGCATTTTTTGTCTATATAAGATACTGAACTTAATATAAAAATTTAAGTTTTATGTGGTTCGCATTTCTTACAAGTTCATATGTATTTGATATTTTATATACATTAATTAATGTATATTTATTTATTTTATTTAATTATAATATACCACTGTCAGCTTGACAGTAGTGAACCTAATTGCTGGACAGTGGACAACATTTGTAACATAATATTATAAACTAAGAAAAACATAAAATACAATAATATGACTATACCTAATAAAATAACGTACCTAATAGACATCGCTGTTCCAAATACACATAATATACAAACAACCGTCGCAGAAAAAATACGTAAATATACAGAACTAGCAGGAGAAATAAAAAATATTTGGCATTCTAGATCCGTTTATATAATACCTTTAGTCATGTCAGCTACAGGGGTAACTCCGAAATCTTTAATAAATAATTTACAAAAATTAGATTTACCGGTTAATTTGTATATTAAAATTCAAAAATCTATTATAATAAACACGTGTAATATTGTAAAAAAGTTTTTGAACACAGATATTTCAGGCACAATGCTGGTATTTTGATCCCGCGTTTTGAGCCTAATCCTTTGATATCCTGTATATCTGGATAGGTGAATTTTTCCCGGCATTAGACTGTTAAGTTTTTGTGTGACCATGACTGATCATATGGAGACTTATCTGGTTGTATAATGCTGAGAAGTGTGGATGGCAATTCTGCCGCCGCGTAAAAAAATAAATAAAAAAAATAAAAAAGGAACTAAAAATATATGGAAAAACACCACACAATAAACTTATTCACATTATTGAATATTAAAAAATAAAATGAAGCATATCAAAAACAATACAAAGTTACGGTGGTTGGTAGACTTATGATAAAAACACATTCATTCAAAAGATTTCGAGTTCGATATTTGATGCAATCTTATTCCGTTTTTACCTCGCTCCGGTATAAGCTCCGGTTAATTTATTTTCAATAAAGAACTGGTGACGATTCGGTATTTCAGGAAAAAATATTTCATTTGAAACGATCGTCAGTCATGCTTCAAAAATAGGTTCATAGTTTAAACTACATATTACTACATGACTATTTTTATTAAACTGCAGGTTTATCAAACGGAAATTCAAAGCAAACTAATTCATTTTTAGATATTTTGAAGAACGTAATATCCAAGTAAGTTTACATAAAAAAAGACGGGTAACAACAACGCAACATTATTTATCAACCGGTACAAAGGATAATGGAGTAAAAAGAAAGTGTTAAATTTAATAATACTACAAAGATAAGCCAACAATTTCTCACAATTATCCAACAAAAATGCGGACAGCTCTGAATTTGAAAAACCGAAATTCGTTTGTTTTCATTAGTCCACGTAAGTAGAACACTTTAGTGTCAAGTAAGTATATTTTACGATGGAGTTAAATTTAGCATTCGACCATTGGCCATTGGCGGTGGCCAAAGCACGAAGAGATTATTGAAATAAAGTCTGGATAATAAAACTTTGATAAAGACATTTTATACAAGCAATCAGATAAGTAAAAGAATACCGGGTTAATTGGAAGAAATCACCCGTTTGCGATAAACCCGCCCTATGTGAATTAATTTTATTTTTCGTGTATATATTTTTTTATGTAATTCTTCGTATTTTACGTACAGTAAAGAATAAATAAACAAACTAATAAAAAAAGTAACATTGGAACGAAGAATCAAAGTCTGCAATAAACAAAATGCATTGTAAGATAATAAAATTCTTGGGCAAACTTACAATTTCTGTGTTAACAAAAACTATTTTTTCATACATGCATCTTCATCCCCTTGTCCAAGTTGGGACGCGAGTCTATATGCGTCTAGGTACTTTCATTTTTACACTGCCACTTTCTGGACCTCTCCACTCAACACCTGGATTTGCTACCTGATCTTGTTAGCTTATTCTGGGGCAGCCCAACGATCTTCGGCCCACTTCCAGAGCTTCCAACGATATTAGTGATAGACTATAGCTGGCATTCGAAGCACATGATTTAGCCAACTCAAATGCGACGTCTGTTATTTTTATCATCATTATTTTTATAAAATCTTTTTTAAATAAACATTTACAGAACTCAGAAACAACTAAATATAAGTATATGAATCATAATTCTTTATGAAATTCAATGAAAATAATTAAAATTTCATTAAATGCTATGAAACCGTTAATTTTTTTTTCGGTTTTTGATCCAAGGACATAACATAAACAATGATAAATTTAACAGTAACAATATACAACACGCATACAAATTGTTTATATAGAGTAGAATAGAGAGACGACAACAACGCCGCTACTTTATTATTTTAAGGTTTTAAGTACAGCCCCTATTCTGCTTAAACCTTTAAAATATTATCTTCACATATAAATGTATTTCGTCTCTTAAACAAAATAATAAATTATGTCTATATCACGAGTAAGTGTTTTAAGATTCGAGGTGTCTTTGCAAAGGTCCTAACTATAGCCTATTCGTGAAATATTACATCAATAGATTTGACAGTTTCCTATATAAAATTGTTTCTAATTTTTTTTGCAATATGAATAGCACTATCTATACAAATCAAATGTCATAAATTTCCAATTCTTAATCCTTTCTTCGACATTCAACTCTCCTGTCGGAACAAAACTGTAGAAACATCCTCAATTCAGCGAGATTATAAATTATGTTAGAATGTTTGTACAATTTATCTGCTTAGGTTCTAATGTAAATTATCTCTATTTTCGAGTAGGTACAATCTTCTTCTATCAGTGCCGTATCAGGTCCCCCCGACGTTGGCGATCACTCTGGAGAATGCCTTCCTGTCTCGTGCTGTGCTCTCCCATCCGTGTTATTTCGGTCCATTGCCGTATATTCCGCAGCCACGACATCTGCCTCCTTCCTACTCCACGACGTCCCTCAATCTTGCCTTCTATTATCAACTGCAGAAGCCGATATTTATCGCCTCGCAATACAATAACCGAATTTTTTTTTTATTTCTTAGAAGGCGAAGGGCTTTAACTTCCACAACGAGAAATAAAACTATAAAATTCTTCCTATAAAAGAGTCAACAGAGTTCTCCGCAGTCCAGTATATATGATCCTCGTTTTCGATCAAGAATTGTCAAAGCATCATTAAGGAATAAGATCGATGCCAAACATTTCAATATATATTTATAAATAATGCGTTCCTAATAAGATGGTACACTATTGTGTATATCTCTGTAATCTGTCTAATGTTTCAACATGTAAAAGGCTCACGCCGTATATTAATAAAATAATAAATAAATTACTGTGTGAAATTTTATTTGTATGTTGGCCATTTATTTAAAAAAATAATAAAAAAAGTTGACTTTTTGCTTCGTAAAGTTTTAAATAAACACATACAAAAAAAGTAAGTACCTACGTGAAAATAATTAATGAAAACTTCATAATTCCAAGTAAAAGCGATTAGAATATCTGTTGATCGACTTTTATACATGAAATTTAAACGCCGTGGAGCACCCGGTAAAGAATTGGTCTCCCACTCTTCTCCGTAAGTTTTCCAGTGTCCTGTAAAAGGCAGGTGTTCGAAAAAATTAGGGCATTTTATATCTTAAATTCAGCGATGAGGTTTGCCACCCGTCCTGAATATCTTGATTGTATATTGGCACGGAGAGGACAGCTTTCATGAATATTACATGTAACTGATCTGCTGGCTACCCCACTTGTGGGATATGCCGTGATGGTATAGTATAGTATAGTATAGCACTTGAATAGTTAAGGCTCTTTGCAACGAGTCGTATTTCTCAAATTGCCCTAGAAATGGATCTACATATATTCAAGGATGTTACGCTATTGCGGTGGAGGTAAAATGACGCGATGATAATAATAATAATAAAAATAATGACAGGAATAAGTAGTATACAGTAATAAAAATGTTAAAAACAAGAACAATTTACAATTTTGAAGCCTTCAGTGTTGCTGTTTTGTCTTATTTAGTCACACGAAGATAAAGAAATAATTTATTACGTGAAGGTAAGCAACAATAATTCTAAGTGAAAAAATTAATACCGAAAGTGAGTAAATTTTTCATTGTCTCATAAAAATTATAATGTTCTGGTATTATTCAAAAGAAAATCGTCATTATGTGAACAAAGCTAGCTCATTACAATTTTAAAAGATTTTTAGTGAGATTATTCATTTTTTCACCGCCAGTAAGTAAGCAGAAAAAAACGCCTTTTTTGAAAATTATCGGTTAAAATTACTTATATATAAACTTGAGTAACATTTTCTCTACTGAATAAGTATTTATAAATATAAAATACGTAGAAATCTAATAGCTGTGTTTAAGTACAAATTGCGTTATATCATGTGAATTTCGCCGAAACACAGTAAATGAAGTTAAATTTGCATACAATATATTTCACACAAGAGAAATTTTCCCCAATCCAGTTACCATACATCGTCATATATACACACAACGGTTGAAGGGTAGTTATGTAATTCTACCCTCCTCGCTTGTTTCAGCGAACATTCTATTTATTATTCTGCATTTCCTTATCGTCAAGAAACAACACCAGGAGCTACAACAGAACAACGTTCATCGAAACCCCGTCAATAAAATAAATATTCTGTAAAAAACAAGCAACAATTTAAAACTCTTCACAACTAATTATTCATAAGCGTCGGGACACCTGTCATATTTTATGTCAAGCAGTTTTGATACCATAAACAACACTTAAATAAATTCAGCACATTAGTTTAATTTACATTGTCTAAAAGTAGACAAAAGACGTCGTTAAGTAAAATAAAATGTGTATATTTATCTATTCTAAAGCTTGATTGACATGAACTAAATTTTGACAGGTTAAGCGATATATGAAACACAAAGAAAATGCTTGATAATTCAATTAGGGAGTAAATTTATTTCTTTGACTATGAATTGGAGGGAATATCAAGGCTTATCGTTACATTCTTCACACAAAGTCCAAATTCTCAAATATAAATGCCAGTTAATTGAAAATTTATTTTCGTAAGCATTTAAGCAGAATTTGAGTACAGATATGTCAATGCTTAGCAATAAATAAAGTGTTAGATTGTGTTGTAAGATTTCAGTTGGAAAATCAAGGACTCGAACCTGTATTTGATCATCTCTGCATTCAAGACTTAGCACATCGTTTGCTGTAACGATTGTTGGGGTTATATTTAGGTTTATATACAACTCAAATTCATCTGTTTTTATATTTATTGTCTTTTCTTAACTAAAATGAAAATTGTTAGGGGAGCGACTGTACGTATAAAATCCTCTGATATCGCTGTAAAGGGATCAGGCAAATGTGGGTGAAAAATACTAGAATATTATTATACATAATACATTCCAAAGGTTTACCTTATATCGTATTACAGAGGTACCCCACAACGCAATTTCTGAACGCACACTAGTGAACACTAACGAAATACAAATCGAAAACATAATATTTTGATTACATAAATGTATTTTCTTTTACTTTTATCTCAATCTATTAATACCATAAACGTCTTATACAAGTGGGGCATGTTAATTTTTTCCTAAAAATAATAAATTTGTGTAATATAAATATAACATATGCAGTCGAACCAGTTTTCTCGAATATAATTTATAAACTCAAATAGCGTCATCATCTCGTTCTCCAACGTTCCTCTCGGGAGTACAGGGCAGAAACCAGCCTTCTCCGTTCAAAACGTGTCTCCTCTACTACAGAGACAACAGACTTTTACTGAGTGCGCTGGCGCACAGTATCATACAGAGAAAAAACAATTCCCAGGAAAATGTGGCAAACATATAAGAAACATGCAATATAAATGCAAAACAAAGTATTACACAGCACATGTTCGGCAACATTATCAACTGTCAGACTTGACGCTTCCGTCACTATCATACAAATCGTCATGAGTGCTCTCATTGATCGCAAAAAATTATCATTAATTTTAAAATTTTAAAATAAAACCACCCCAGTCACCAACGCTCTTGAATGACAAGTAAAAGGCAGTAAAACAAATTGTTTATACTCATTTGTTAATTTTATTAAATAAAATAAAAAATATATTATTGAGCACTGTTTAATCTCCACTTTGTTAGGTTAGATACCGAACGTTTTCGCCTATACTTGTAGGCATCTTCAGGGAAACTGAAATCTAAAAATTGTGAGAGCTGTTGTGAAAAGGGTGCAGGTAGTGGGAGGGTTATTTTTATATTTTAGTAGTTATTTTTATATGTATGTAGTTATTTTTATATTTTATTTATTTAAATTAAAAATGGATTTCCACAGCGTAAACACAAAAACTCTTGAACTCTTTTGTGATATGATTTTTCTAAGTGTAATTCTTCCATTCCAGTGGTAGAGATGAATGATTTTAAAAAATCTCCAGGATCACGATCTGTAGTGTAAATACAGATCATATACTAATAACGCTACAAGGATGCTATAAAATACAAAATACAATGAATACGTAATCGTGGAACACTTTCCAAATCCCAAAATAACGTTTAGGAGACTCGGAAACAACTAACGAAAGAATAAAACATTGCTTGCTGAACAAATATATATTATCTAATATTACTTTAAACATTTCTCTGTTGTTTTTATTTTAAGTATTGAAACTCTTGCTTATGGCTGATGACAGACAATTCCTTTCAACTTTATTATATTAAACTATATCCGAATAAAAAAAAATACAATATAAATGTAATATTCTTCTTCTTTTCGTGTCGGTCAGCAAACGAAAAAACACCAAATTCACATCTACACTCCCATTCCCTCCCAGAAAGCAACGACCTCTCTTGCAGCTCCCCCTAGGTGAGTTCGTCCCACGAATTCCTCCCAGTGACACTGTCTGGGAGCCATTGGGCATGTCAGGAGGTGTCCAGTGTCTTGCTCCTCTCCACAGTCACACGCCGTGCTCTCAGCCAAGCCCCATCTCTGGAGGTTCTTTCTAGTGCGTCCCACTCCTGTTCTGATTCTGTTGAGGGTTTTCCACATCGGCCATGGTAGGTCATGGCCCGGAGGCAGGGCTTCCACTGGGCTATTAAATATTGTCCCTTGTATGTTCTCCTCTGTGTCTCTCCATAGGCGCACTCTCGCAATCTCTGGTGTGTCAGTCAAAGGTGTGGTCGCGTTAAGAAAGCTCCTCCTGGATTTGAGACGACTCGGTGGGGGAAGGTGCCCATGCAGCATGTGTCTCTGATCCGTGACCTGTTTGCCTCTCTCCACTTGTGCAGCCACCTTTCGTCTAATGTTCGGCGGGGCTATCCCACTCAGGGCGTAGAGTCTACTTTTATTCTAGTTTTTTTTATATGTAATATAAAAAAAAGATATATTTCAAGAAAACCATAATGTCGTATAAGGGAAACAAAACCAGGATAAAAGGGCGTTCTCTTTTCATAGTTTATTAGTCAATTGTTTACATGAAATATTTTTTTTATCTTTAGTAAAATAATGAAAAACCAAAATAATAATAATAAATAATCTTGTTTTAAGTATGCTTTTTAAGTACTGAAATTGTGCTTTTTTTAGTACCCCGCTTGTAGAAAATAATAAATGTGGTTATGGATAAATGATTATCCCGTATAATAAAGTAGAAAACATGAAATTTAGGGCAGGTGGCATGCCTCATCGTTTAATGTTTCATTGAAACTCAATTGCTTGAAAAATGCGAAACCAATTTCTTTACTTTTGGGGCATGCTTTGATTGTATAGGCAGATATAGATACAAGAAGAATAATTATAACATGTCAATAGAGATGATTAAAATTATATAATATATTATGTACATTAAAATTAAGTTGCGCAATGAAATACAAAAGGTGTTATTTTACAACAACTCAACTAGTATCTAACTAAATATCTACTGTACAAATGCGTTTATTAAACAAATACATTCGTTTACTCAAAGAACAACGACAAGCATTTATGTATAGCTGCTACAACTAGGTATAAAATATAAACTATGCATAAAATAACCTATGTAATAATTCTTGGCACAAAGAGGAAACTAAAGACAAGAGAAGATATTGTACATAATAATATTATTATAATGATATAGGTAACACATACAGCTGAGTTATATTGTTTTAGCACTAGCTTGACTTAAACCAAGTATCGCTCTGGGAATAATCATCAATTAATTGACATTTATTTAGGCGAAAAGAGGCAATTCCTTAAGAGAATCAGCCAACAACGAGCTAACTGGATTGGCCACAACATCAGGCACCCAGGACTACTCATCGCCATCGCGGAAGGTAGGACCGAAGGCACAAATGGTAGAGGCCGTCCAAAAGACGCTTATATGGACCAACTGAAGAGCAACATGAACTGTGGCTCATACGTAGAGCTGAAGAGACTGGCTGAGAATACGGAGGAACGGAGAAGAAAATCCAAACTCGTTGCAGACCAATCCAATGGATTGTAACCCATTATACATATTGTCGTGGTCCCTCCCCACAAGAGGAAAAGAAAAAGAAAAACCGTTGAGACCACATTGACAGGAAATAAATAAAATATATTTATTTATTTCGACGAGAGAATAAATACGTATTTATCCTCTGAGTTGGAAGTAATTAAACTAAAAAGAATCGAGTTTATCCAATCTACGCAAATTTATAAATTTCTTTTCGCAATTACGTCTCTATAATATTCCGATTAAAATTTAATAATACAAAAATACTTTCATATCACCTACCTACTTGTAAAATCCAAGAGTAATAATATTCATCGTATATAAAGATGTCATACGTACATAATAATATATACTCGCTAGTCTACCCATATCATTCACACCTCACCATAATTAAAATTATTTCCGAACGTTTTACGTAAGACCCGTCAAAAGTGTCGGCCGCTAAATTCAACAATTTTCGTTTCTTCAAAGAAATTGGCTCATGATACATCTAGAGGAAAGAAAATTTACGTAAAGGTCCCTTTCTACGTTGTGTGTACGATTTATAAAAGAAAATTTTATCAGTGGAAAACAAACAATAATTTCTATTCAGAACACATAAAAGCATAATTTTATAAAAATCAAAATTAAATTTCTGTTGTACATAAAGGTTAGTAATTAATAAATTATTTCCTTTTATACTCGACGTTAGCAAATATAAAAGCCTTACCTTATTGCTGAAAATACACAAAGAAAACAACACACAATAACAATCAAGAATAAATATCAAAAATTTTTTTATGTACCACAGAAGTCCATGTTATTTGTTAGAAATAGTCAATGAAATAATATTTTATCAAACTTACGATTCAACGTTATCGAAAGTTTATTTCTGTAATTATATTACAGATTAGTTTTGAATGCAGTTTTATTTATAAAAGGCATATGGTTTCATACATAAAATAGTATCTGTCTAAAGCGCCAGGGGCGCATCGAGATGAAATATTTTACTGAACCAAAGTTTGACAAAATTCAATCACTGACTATTTTTGTTAATTTTAACAATAAAAATTGGTTTGTTAGTGAAAATTTGCTCCTACACACGCAAATTTCGATCTGACACAGCCTTTCATACACTATTGTCAGCCTCATTAGTATACAATATGATAAATTAAGAGAATATAATACATAACATGCAAATAATATAAATATTTATGTATAAATCTGCGGGGGTTGGCTTTTTTGTGTCCCTTAAGGCAAGGCAGACGACCAACCTTGATTTTTTCACGCTGGGAGATCATGGGCCTTTAGTTCACGATCATGTGGGTGTGGGTGGTGGGACGTTAGTTTATGATATAATAAGAGATATTTACATAAAATAAATATGAATTAGTATTCATGCTAAATGTTAATTCAATATATCAGAAAATAATAATTAGTATATGTTTCTGAGTCCGTCCCTGTTCTTATTATCAGGTAATGTCTATAAATTAAATTTACAAATAATATTAGTTATTCAAATTTTATTAAATTGGGAAAATAAAATAATTTTATGTTCTGAATTCGACTCTGTTCACATAATTGAGTAATCCTCCACAAAACAAAATTGCAAACAATGCTAGTCTACAAATCTAACAATGTAGAAAATAAAATATCAAACAAAGCCAATCTCACAAGAAATTATCAAACTTTACCTTAAAAGAGACATTTAATAAGATAAAAGGAAAATAAATATTCTTAACAATCAAATTCAACAAAATAAAATAAAACAAAATCTTAGCTTTGAGTAAGGTGGTTTACTGCAAAATTCGCTGCTTCGAGACACTGAATTTAATGTAAAATTATAATAAAATTTTAGGATGAGTTTCTTATTATTTCCATTGTGGAAATAATCACTAAAAGAAATATTATATTTATTACTCGGAGAAAGAAATGTCAACAACGAAAAACAAATTGAATACAACACTGCTTTTATGATTTTAACCTCTCTCTCCTAATTCCAAGACAAAACTGCCTCGAATTTTGTTGTGACATCATTTTTATTAGTTCATTCCTTTGTCCTCACCACAAAAATACCTACTCTTTCACTCCTAGCACAAGCATCTACTTTTTTATGTAAACAACCACACGTGTCTCTCAATCCTTTCCTTGAAATTATTTTTATTTGAAGTATTTATACCTACATAACATATCAACATAAACAAAATTTAACCTCTTACCTAAAAAGCAATTAATAGTTCAACAAACTTTCTTTGTTTAAAATTCAATTTGGTACTTTTCTTCACCCGATGTACTAATATCTACTTCCTATCATCTAAACACTGTCACGTGTTAAAATATTCAATGTACCTTCCTAATAAAATTATTTAATAAATAAAGTACTCTCTGAAGTACGTACCATTTATTTACCAACAAATATACTCCGAGTTATACATCCATATACCACTTAAAATAGTAAGTCGAAATATATTTAGTTCAATTTCAAACAAAGTTTGTTAAAAAAACTAAGACTATGTCATGCCCCCTCAGAAAATTAATTTTCCGGGCTTGCACAAGGTGAGGAAATTATTTTCTTAAAAGAAAATTTTTTAACAAACAAAGAAAAATATTTCACAACGCAATCAATATGCTACGCCACTGGCCCTAACTTTCCAATTCTCTATATTGATTAAAATCATTCACAATCCTATACTTATATAAACAACCACACACTTGTATTACCCACTATCCTATAATTAATTTGTAAACAATCGCATGCTTACAGCACTATACAAGTCAAATAAACCCATTTATAATTTCTTACCAAAACATTTTGTTAAAGTACAAATGTCTTTGTACTGACTCTCAAGTGGTTGGAATACACATTCAATATACATAACCGAATTATAAATAATAGGTATATATCTACCGTCCCACGTGTCAACCTTAGGTACATCCAAACACATGACATACGTACAGTTAATTCACTATAATTATTACTCTCACATGTTTTTATTTATACAAACTCCGTCGTATGTTATATTAATAGTATGTACCCAATATAAACTGATATTACTATATCATATATAATAATACCGACCCTATTCTATAATTATGTATATCTGTTGACATAAGTATTAGTCAGTTTTTATATTGTACATAATTATTATCACATTTCTTTTCCTAAACCTTTTTCCTTCACGATACTGATTTCTTTATGTGTGAACATAAATTTTAAAATAAATTTCCATATTGTACACATTCATATTTCTCTTCCATACATCCTATAGTAAATTTTACTATGAAAACTCTCACGATCTAGTTTCATTTCTTACATCACAGTACCGCCAAAATCAACAAATTCACCCAATTTCATCATAAAAAAATTGAAAACTTAATTAATCAGTTAAAAAAAAAAAAAAAATAACCCCTACCCCCTCATGACTGGAATTAACCCTGAAACTATTAATCATAATAGCCAATTACCAACTGATTATTTTTTTTATGGTACCATACCACACTCACGCCGCATCCCAGGTGAGGCAGGCAAAGAGAAACAGATCGCCATGTTGATCCATTCCCAGACACTCCCTTCTCTCTATCCACATCCACCCCATTCCTCAAACATTCACATCGATTTCTCACACCCAACACGCGACAGTCCTTGTGAATTTGATCCACGTGGTCAAGTCACGCAGTTCCGGTATGTCCACACATTTTACACCCTCCCCTTCAGACAAAAAAAATACACTCTCTTCATCATTCTTACATTCCATTCATGTAATGCTTCATCAACCATTCGTCTCAATGATCACATCTCCACAGCACTCATTCCACTCTCATCCCTCCTCAGCCACGTCCATGTCTCACTAACACACATGCCTAACACCTCATTCAAACACAGCACCCAAAGAAAAATAAAAAAAAAAATTCACACAACAAAAACCCCAGTTATAGCATGCAACTCTCCCCTTTCAAAAGACACATTACATATGCGCTGAAAAGCCATATTATTTCATGAAAACCAATCTGTTCCATAAATACACAAATACATAAATCGACTATAATGTCTACGCACTATAATATTATATACGAGTAAGTATTTATATCTACTTACTGTTTAAAATATAAACTTTAGGTACCCATAAATTTTATGAATCCCACATTGATATTAACATAATTATGTATCTACTGTCTTTCACCAACGTTCTACCTATATTGAAAAAACATCAGTAGGTACCTAGTATTTCTGTAAACATCGCTCGACAATTATAATAATATTGTATAATACCATATAGGTACTTAATAGTCATTCCACTTAGCTAGCGACAATCTAATATAATATTATTATTAGACTCAGTCTAAATAATAATATGATACAACGAACAAATGCGTTTTTGTTAAAATAATAATATTACCGACTGTACTCAGTTCACCGATCATACTTGTCGAAACCGAACAGTTTTTTATCTAAAGTGATAAATCTACTTAACCCATCAGATCAAAACACATATCTACCCGCATTATTATACCTACAGATTCGTCATTTATGAAATAATATTATTTCATATTCATTTTGTTAAGATCTGAGCAAAACCGACATATTGAAAGACATTCCAATATATAAAACTATACATATCTAACAAAAAAAAATATTACTACTGACACACATCTCAACCCCATAAATTATTACAGTATTCAACAGTCAAAAACCCCATAAAATTCATCCTTCAAAAATTATTTCAAGGTAGTTCGTTCAACTTTCACATAACTGAAATAAATAACTAACAAAAAAAATGTTTACCATTCTATATACATAACGTCTTAATAGGTACATATAAAAAACCCACGATCCACTTAATATCAAGATATAATATTATTACTAGTTCACTAGTCATACAACAACAAATTTTATCTAACGAGTTCGTTCTTGTTAAACTAATAATATATTTATAATTTCTAATAGATATAAAAAAATTTGCTAACAATTTTTATTTAGTTTGCCCTCGATTCAATTAATTTAACGTATTTTTAGTGTTCATAATGTGTTCTATAATATTCGCCGTCTTCTGTCATCAATTTTGAAATGCGAGTCACCCCCTTAAAGGATAGGCAGAGAGTTCTAACATAATTTAAAGTCAAAATACTGGAAAATTTCACCGCCCCCCCAAGACAAAAATTCTGCTTCTCGTGTAGAAACTCCCCTTCTCTTCCATAAGACTATCAATCTATCTCTCCCCCCCCTCCTCTGTAAGAAAATTAATTTAAAGATTGGATATTTATCTATTTCTTCCAACTAACTATACTAGCTCAAATCTATTTCTGCTATGACCGAATCTGAATTTTACCCTTGCAATGACAAAAATAATTCTGGTCACACGCCATTTTCTGTCATAGCCTATGACAGAAAACTTTCCCTCGCTACATAGTAACCCAATGTCTAATGCCTGCAATGACAGACATTAAATCCTGGTCACGGCACCATATTCTGTCGTGGTCCCTCCCCACAAGAGGAAAAGAAAAAGAAAAACCGTTGAGACCACATTGACAGGAAATAAATAAAATATATTTATTTATTTCGACGAGAGAATAAATACGTATTTATCCTCTGAGTTGGAAGTAATTAAACTAAAAAGAATCGAGTTTATCCAATCTACGCAAATTTATAAATTTCTTTTCGCAATTACGTCTCTATAATATTCCGATTAAAATTTAATAATACAAAAATACTTTCATATCACCTACCTACTTGTAAAATCCAAGAGTAATAATATTCATCGTATATAAAGATGTCATACGTACATAATAATATATACTCGCTAGTCTACCCATATCATTCACACCTCACCATAATTAAAATTATTTCCGAACGTTTTACGTAAGACCCGTCAAAAGTGTCGGCCGCTAAATTCAACAATTTTCGTTTCTTCAAAGAAATTGGCTCATGATACATCTAGAGGAAAGAAAATTTACGTAAAGGTCCCTTTCTACGTTGTGTGTACGATTTATAAAAGAAAATTTTATCAGTGGAAAACAAACAATAATTTCTATTCAGAACACATAAAAGCATAATTTTATAAAAATCAAAATTAAATTTCTGTTGTACATAAAGGTTAGTAATTAATAAATTATTTCCTTTTATACTCGACGTTAGCAAATATAAAAGCCTTACCTTATTGCTGAAAATACACAAAGAAAACAACACACAATAACAATCAAGAATAAATATCAAAAATTTTTTTATGTACCACAGAAGTCCATGTTATTTGTTAGAAATAGTCAATGAAATAATATTTTATCAAACTTACGATTCAACGTTATCGAAAGTTTATTTCTGTAATTATATTACAGATTAGTTTTGAATGCAGTTTTATTTATAAAAGGCATATGGTTTCATACATAAAATAGTATCTGTCTAAAGCGCCAGGGGCGCATCGAGATGAAATATTTTACTGAACCAAAGTTTGACAAAATTCAATCACTGACTATTTTTGTTAATTTTAACAATAAAAATTGGTTTGTTAGTGAAAATTTGCTCCTACACACGCAAATTTCGATCTGACACAGCCTTTCATACACTATTGTCAGCCTCATTAGTATACAATATGATAAATTAAGAGAATATAATACATAACATGCAAATAATATAAATATTTATGTATAAATCTGCGGGGGTTGGCTTTTTTGTGTCCCTTAAGGCAAGGCAGACGACCAACCTTGATTTTTTCACGCTGGGAGATCATGGGCCTTTAGTTCACGATCATGTGGGTGTGGGTGGTGGGACGTTAGTTTATGATATAATAAGAGATATTTACATAAAATAAATATGAATTAGTATTCATGCTAAATGTTAATTCAATATATCAGAAAATAATAATTAGTATATGTTTCTGAGTCCGTCCCTGTTCTTATTATCAGGTAATGTCTATAAATTAAATTTACAAATAATATTAGTTATTCAAATTTTATTAAATTGGGAAAATAAAATAATTTTATGTTCTGAATTCGACTCTGTTCACATAATTGAGTAATCCTCCACAAAACAAAATTGCAAACAATGCTAGTCTACAAATCTAACAATGTAGAAAATAAAATATCAAACAAAGCCAATCTCACAAGAAATTATCAAACTTTACCTTAAAAGAGACATTTAATAAGATAAAAGGAAAATAAATATTCTTAACAATCAAATTCAACAAAATAAAATAAAACAAAATCTTAGCTTTGAGTAAGGTGGTTTACTGCAAAATTCGCTGCTTCGAGACACTGAATTTAATGTAAAATTATAATAAAATTTTAGGATGAGTTTCTTATTATTTCCATTGTGGAAATAATCACTAAAAGAAATATTATATTTATTACTCGGAGAAAGAAATGTCAACAACGAAAAACAAATTGAATACAACACTGCTTTTATGATTTTAACCTCTCTCTCCTAATTCCAAGACAAAACTGCCTCGAATTTTGTTGTGACATCATTTTTATTAGTTCATTCCTTTGTCCTCACCACAAAAATACCTACTCTTTCACTCCTAGCACAAGCATCTACTTTTTTATGTAAACAACCACACGTGTCTCTCAATCCTTTCCTTGAAATTATTTTTATTTGAAGTATTTATACCTACATAACATATCAACATAAACAAAATTTAACCTCTTACCTAAAAAGCAATTAATAGTTCAACAAACTTTCTTTGTTTAAAATTCAATTTGGTACTTTTCTTCACCCGATGTACTAATATCTACTTCCTATCATCTAAACACTGTCACGTGTTAAAATATTCAATGTACCTTCCTAATAAAATTATTTAATAAATAAAGTACTCTCTGAAGTACGTACCATTTATTTACCAACAAATATACTCCGAGTTATACATCCATATACCACTTAAAATAGTAAGTCGAAATATATTTAGTTCAATTTCAAACAAAGTTTGTTAAAAAAACTAAGACTATGTCAATATGTAGGAGAGAAAATCCTACTCAGAACATCAGAGATGATAGCATTACGTGCTATGGCAAAACTCTCAGAAACAGAATAAGAAATATTGAAATCAGGAACATAATTATGCAACACAAAGGATATCGTAAGATGGAGTTGGAAAAGGAGACGATTCTGGAGACCATGTAGACCAGATGGAAACATCAGTCGGTTCACGGCCCTGAGAAAGACCATCAAAAAGATTGAAAGACAGCTGGTCTTTAGCATCACAAGAGGCAACAACTTCTGAACTAACAGATCGATGATCTACAATACGAAAAAGAAGAAAGAGGCGTTATGGACATCGCAATCAACATTAAAAAAGGGAAATATATGTTGAAATTACTTAAAAAATTTATATATATATATTGATATGACACATAAATACGCAAAATTAGAAGCAGGCTCAAATATTTACTGATATTTTAACATTTTCTGTAATATATTTATGAATAAAATAGATAAATATAATTTTATTATAAAGAAACACGCACAAAACGTGCAAGTTCGTACAGAAAGCGTTAGTTTCCCCGATTAATTTTATAGATAATGATATATGTATATGACACATAAATACGCAAAATTAGAAGCAGGCTCAAATATTTACTGATATTTTAACATTTTCTGTAATATATTTATGAATAAAATAGATAAATATAATTGTAGGTATTATAAATAAACACGCACATAACGTGCAAGTTCGTACAGAAAGCGTTAGTTTCCGCGATTAATTTTATAGATAATGATATAATAGATGACACATAAATACGCAAAATTAGAAGCAGGCTCAAATATTTATATGTGGATTACTGTGACAATACGTTTGTATGCAAATTTCAAAGAAACAGCTGCTTACTGCTATTTCCACTGCATACTTGTGTGATGCTGCAGAGAAAATAATAATAGCACTACTATTAACAATAACGGCTTTATGTGTTAAGCATATTATATTTTTAATAAATAACGTTATGTTATTTTTAATAACTACGTTATTTAATGACAAGCTTACACTACTAATGAGTATTATTGCATTCGTGAATACGCATTATTCAAATCAATAAATTCGTTACATCAAAATTACACGTGATTCTATTTATGTTATTTTTTTATGCAATGTGAGTTCCTGTAGTAAAACAAGTAAAACAGATCTACTCTACACTCTCTTCTGTTAGTTTTCAAGTGTCTAAAATGGCAAATATAGGAAAATTATCACTTTTTCTGCGGTAACACACATCCTGGTTTTTAATAGAACATAGAAGACCAACTATAGAAACGTTTATTATTAGCTACCTATTTGTGGAAGATTCGGTGGTGGTAAACACAGGGAAAAAGAAAGAGTCCAAAAATAATTTATTTAAGAATACTCTGAATAATGATCATGGAGAAAAGATTTTCCGAATAAGATATAATTCCATAATAAATTTTATTTAAAAATGCACTTCTTTATTCGTAGAATGACTTTTTCCATAACACGTGTCATATAAATGACAAAGATAAAAGATACGGGGTGTATAGTTAATACGGATGAGACAGCAGATGGAGAAGATTGGATGAAAATATCTCTGAAACGACCCCTACTCAACGAGATTAGAGACAACAACACTAGACCAGAAACCTAGAACTAATGTTTTACAAATTTAGGATCCGAATGCGCCTTCACAAAAGATATTTATGTTTCATTCCAATAACATAAATACCCTATTGTTTCGCTGGTACTAATTCTCTTTTATTCAACATTGTATATGCCTGGATAAAGCTATCAGTAAAATAAAAAATAAAACACAATGATCCAGTATTTTTTAAGGTACCTGCACGTAATGGTCAGCCAATGTATCGTTGCAATCATCATAATTAGTATAGGTGTAAATAAGTGCAATTCTAATGTATCGACTAGCGATATGTTTTGTACTAATAGTAACATACTTTTTTTTAAGTATTAAAGAGACGAATATCAACTTTCCACGACCAAAGCTAATTCAAGACTGATGGAGATAAAATTTAACTGGTCTAACATTTTTATAAAATTTCGTTTAAGTTTCTCTAGTCTATGTATTAATATCGTTACCTCTTCTGCTAGAGAAATACGTATAAGAGGAGTGATGATAAAGAGGTTATTCAACAATAATAATAGTATGCAACTTACGTGTATACGGGATGATAATATGACAGTTTATGCTAGTTGAAGAAAGATATAAAATATTAAATTTATTAAAAATGTGCGGGGTGACGACGACGGGACGTGTTAAATAGGAATGAATTTATTTCTAAAATGAAATTCATACTCTTTTTGAAAACATGTGCAACTTTAACAACATTTTCATAAGTAATTTTTTCTCTGTTATTTCTATTTTGATCATATTGCGTCCGTGAAATGGATCCATATTCTATTATTTGACAGTATTTAAACATAACAAATCATAAAAATCGACATATTGCCCTAGCATTTACACTGGGTATAAAAAAATAATCGTATTCGGTAAAAAAACAGTGGGTTAATTTAGCATTATTATGTGACCTTGATTTGCACTCACTACATTCCACAATTATTGTCACAATTTTGTAGCCAATTTGTTTTTTTTTCTTAGTAAATCCACAATACTTAATTACTTGCAAGCCGGCTTTCCAAATCTTCCATTCTCATCTTATTAGATACAAATAAAAACTAAAGACCTACCGAAGTACTTTATTTATACGTACATACAAATAAAAACTTAAGCCTTGTCGAAAAACTTAATTTATCCAAGTGTAACTAACTTCCACTTAATACTGTCAATTGATAACACTGACTAGTTTGACTCTCAATAGATAACAAATCTATGTCGTAGAGTGGGGAGACCTGTTGTAAAGAAAGTACAATGCGAAAGAGGCGCAACTTAGGTCGTTAGCCACCTTTGATAAAACATATATCCAATGATGGGGCTGTAATTCTGAAGACCTAATCATAGATCGAGGTCGGATACGAATATTAGGTACTGAATAATCTATTAAATAATCCATGGAAGCTGTATAATTCTGCTAGTAATTTTAATATATATTCGCATAGTGACGACAGCCACGTGCTGGTTATAACGCAATATCGTTGGAGAAGAATAATATAATAATGATGCACTACTACATATATACAATAAAGCACATTATTAAGAAGGGTGGTCTGAACGACCTGTATGGCGCCGTTTTAGAACTGAAGCGACGCTTTTTCAATCCATTTCACTTTATTAAAATATTGCATTTTGAGTATCTTTCCATACAGTCAGTAACTTATTGATTCTCGTTCATACTGAAATTCTAAACTATCTAATCTATATTATAGTACGTACATCTCGCACATTTTCATATTTTCATCATACCTTCCCACTGAAACAAACACGCAGATTATGCTCTACAAGTAAATAAAACATATTAATAAATTTAAATAGTATTTGAAAGGAAAAAATATCAATCGCCATTTTTTTTGTTGTTCAATAAAACCTTTCATTTTAAAGTTAAGATGGGTCAATGTTTATATAAAATACACTATTTAACCACATTAATTTCAGCGATGAGGTATCCACCAATTTTGAGGTATCCACCACCGACAAGAATGTCTTATCATTATATTGCACGAAGACGATGATCTGAATGTTTAATATTTACAATTACTCAATTGGCTGTCCTATTTGTGGAAGATGCTATGATGGTTAAGAGTACAATTAGGTAGAAAAATAATTGGTATGGTCCTTTGAGAGGTTAATTCAAATTTGAGAATTTAAATTCCAGTTCCTGAAATTTCGTACGAATAAGTCGGCGATTATGAAAATAGTCACAGTTTTGACGAGTGTCGAATATCGAAATTCCATTCCGCTCAGTTTAATTTGAGAAATATGAAATTCCAATTAATTTAAAATTCCAAAATATTTCAATTTTCAGTTTCCGTCGAATAATAATGCACGATGAAAATCTCGTTCATCTGGTATATATTATAATACTAACCAATAAATTTGAGCAAATATTTGAAATTTTCTGTCCAATCATAACAAACTGAAAATATTTTAGTGTAATCTTTAATTAAATAAAACCCGAAAATAATTGGTTATTGACAGGTATATTATGAAACTCTTTAACCTTCTAGGAAGATTATTTAGGAGTGATTTTTCCTGAATTACGTTATATTTAAACAGTTTTAATCAGTACAGATAACTCTTACCAAATGTTCAAAAGAGATTTACGAATCCCCATTACACGGTCTTCAAAATGTATAAATGCTGACAAGCATGTTCTTACCTGAAACAAAAAGAAAAAATAATTAAGTACACAAATAATTTTTTTTTTTTTTTTAACATGTATAGACAATTCACACAGACCGAGCTAGTCCCAAACTAAGATGTGAATCTTGTATTATGGGTACTAACGCGACGACGACAAATTATTACACATACTAAAAAAACTCCGATTGGAAGAGGCTTACGGGATAGGCAGTAAAAGGATAGCAAAAGAAGGAAAGGTAGGGCCCTTTTATTATATATATATATATATGGACAATTTGTAAAGCGCCGTTTACTCATAACATGACCTCAAGCGCCATTTATCGTATCCATCACCCGAAACTCCCAGCAAAAAGGTGTGTCTTTAGTCCTCTTTTAAAACTATACACATATACCAGAGGTAAATTTCTGATTACAAAAAACCACTTGGAAATTTAATATTCTGAATGAAATTTTGCACAATCCTCGGATTAATCATTGTAAAAGAAAAATATTTTTTTTTATTTGAAATTGCATATATTTGACGGATAAAAATAAACGTATTTTCAACAAAACGTCAAAATTGATGATAGGTGTCAAAACTTTTGGATCCGAGATTTATCCAATATTTTCTCGCGATAATTGGTAGGATATTCTACCGTACTAGTAACAGTATTAACCATGGTATCCATCCACACTCCTCGCCGCTGCCTCACTCTACCGAGTACCGGTTTTAAACAACAAACACCCGTCTGGAATATATTTAAATAATAAAATTATCGATTTTATATTCAATATTCTTCTTGAGTAGAGATGAAACAGATTTTAAAGAGAAAAATTTAGATATTGCAGTTTTTTTTTTTAAATTGAACATTGCTTTCTTAATGACGTATATTTTCAGCCCCAATATAAATATATTATGATTTCTGCACTCTATAACGCTACAACGAAGGCAGGACGCTCTGAAACTTAAACATTATGTATTACGAGTCCCATATCATTATTTAGGCTTAGAAATACATTATGATCTGCAATTCTAAATACATTGGAACTGAGAAACGGATAGATGACAAATATACTCGAAACAGAGAAACGACATGATCTAATCTGGTGTTCTCACTTTGGCGAATATCGCCAGCCATTTGAACCGTGTGAACAAAATGACAGCTAGTCTAAAACGATAAAAACCAGTAGAAACGATATCGTCTCGAGTTGACCACCTTCCAACTTTTTCGGCCGATTGAACGATTTGCGCATGCGCAGATGTGCGCGGCGTTCGTATCTATTGTAAAAACTTTATAACCTATAAATATTATAATGTTTCCCGTTTCGTGACAGCTGTTATCTTTGTTGTTGGTTTGTGGCGTTTGTTTCATTAATTAAAAGGCGCCTTATAACCTCTACTATAACATTTTCGACTAAAAATAAACATTTCGCGATCTCCATCTCGACGTTCGCCATTTTGAAAACAGTGTCAAAATCAAAGCGCATCTGACAGATCGTTTCTATATCGGTGGACTGCGTGAACAGGTGTGACGATCAATGGATGTCCGGCGAATTTTGTTTTTTCGCCTGGCGATATTCGCCAAATGTGAACATAAAGGAGGTTTCTGCTAAACACTAAAAGCAAAAAGGTGACTTCAGTTGTATAACTTCATTTATACAGAAAAAAAACATTGAACACGGCTACTACATTATTAACACATAATATTTAAAAGAAGTTGAGAGCACCATTAAGAAAACAGTCCAATATGAAATTTAAACTTAATTATACAGCTTATAAAACTGACTTGTCAACTACGTAGAGTAAAAATTTAAAAGTTATGAACAAGCTATAGTAAAATGTAATGTAACAAAGTTTTCTTCTAATTCTGTTTTTACGGACAATTTCCCCTCACTACGGTGTATAAGTATACTCCGATTACCAAATAGAACTGTTCCAATCATTATTATTGATATTTATAAAATTTCCGACAATTTCACATTTTCCAACAGGTACATATCATTATTTCAAACATAATCATCGTTCCTGTTCCACTCGTTTACATTTCTAAATTTTAAATTTAAAATCGGTGAATATAGGTCACGTTTAAAAAACAGTGATTCGTTTGAGTGTTTGTTTACGTTTATGAATATTATTACATAAACAACAGAATAAATAAAAACGTAACATGAATCGCTTTTTGAATCACAACGATATTTGTAAGCCATCCGTCAATTTGAGAGTGAAACTGAATGCCTCACTTGTTCACAGTGTGGATTTTAATTATAATCTTGCTACACTATCTAGTCTTTCTATAAACCTATCAGTGCCACCAGGTGGAATTGTTTGTAAAAAAACATAATTCACCCTTTCAGTGTCGTTAAATAATAAAAAAAAATCATCTGGATTGATTGCATATATCAGCAACATTTTTTTTAAAGATGGATCTGGGTTTTTGTTATAAGACCAAATACAACTTTAAACATCTTTCACAGTAAGCTAATAGCTTGTGTCGTGAAACGGGAGCTTGCTGGCACCTGGGATAGAACCGCGAACCTCAAGTGCATAAAGCTGAGACTCTACCTCCAGGCTACTGAGGAACTCGTAAACAAAGGTGATAAACATGCATTTGAAAATATTTAGGTATTTAAAGATTTGATAATTACTGTCCCTAGAATAGAATACGAGTCCCATTATTATCTCAAAGCTTTCAAGTGTAGTGCAAAAGGCAGGTAATCATACAAACAACATCACATCATCATCATCATCGCCCTCAACGCTCCTCTCGGGGGCACAGGGCAGAAACCAGCCTCCTCCAATCGGAGCGTCTCTGCTCCAATTGCGTCACCTTTTTCCACGACATTCCCTGCGCTCTGATATCGTTGTCATGGCAATGGTGTATTGTGAAAGAGGGACGCCCGGGCCGACGGAACCTCACATACAAGACATTTAATATATTCAATTCAGCAGTGACAATGTTATTTTTAGACTTTGTCGGTATCCTGGAGGTAGAGTCTCGGCCTCGTGAACAGGGGGTCCGTGGTTCCATCCCAGGTGCCGGCAAACTCTCCTTTCACGACAGAAGCTTTTAGCTTATGTGAAAGGTGTATAAGGTTGTATTTAGGCTTATAACAAAACAAGGATATGGCAAGGACAATCTCACCTTCATCAGATCAAGTGAGTTAATTGGCTGTTCTGCCTGTGGGATATACCGTGATGGTATAGATAGACACTATTATCATTTTTTTTTTTTTTATTTTTTTTTTTTTTTTTTTGATAATAAACAATATAAATATAATTAAAAAACACTATTACTTTCACAAATTATATAAAGAGTTATAAGTACTTTTCGGACATCCGTCCATCATCAGTAACAACTTAGAACTAAGTTCTAGTTCTAGTTCTAAGTTGTTACTGATGATGGACGGATGTCCGAAAAGTACTTATAACTCTTTATATAATTTGTGAAAGTAATAGTGTTTTTTAATTATATTTATATTGTTTATTATCAAAAAATCAATATAAACTTCCACAGTGTTTGCTCTTCAAAAGTAGAAAAGTTACTATTATCATACTTGACGATACAAATTCAGGGATTTCGCGTTAGAATTCGATACTTAAAATGTAACAACTAAATACGGAATTGTGTACCTACTACATCCTACCACCAGAAGACAAAGACAAAAGCCTGACACGGGACAGCAGGTGATTAGGTGATTACTGTCTGGGAGACAAAGAGGAGGGTAGTAGTAAGGTAGACAGAGATGATTCAGAAGGTGACCAAAGTGGAATTATTATTTTAACTAGCTTTAAAACCCAACTAAATAGATACATTAAAAATGTTTTGATTCCACGCAATTACTCGTTAACTGGCTACACGAATTATGGAAGATGGCGTGAAGGTATAAATAAATAGATATTATTTATAATATTATTTGGCAAATGGCAACACCATTTAAATAACTTTTTCAGCACATTCTCGCATTTACAACAATTGCCGATTAATTTTTGGCGCCGTTTAAGAATCCGCGACAGTTTCAAGAGCACCGTAATTTTTCGTGAACAGTTATGTTGCAATGTTAACGTATATTTACAAAAAACTTTTAACCAAAATAATTTTAGGGTAGTAAAAATCATGTTATTTCAACTGTGAAATTTTCTATTACTTTCTTCGCATTACTGCTAATATTTTCAATAATAAATAAGATAAATATAAATTTACTATCGAGAAACACTCTCAAACAGTGATTACATAGAGGGCATTGATTTCTATGTTATGTGTTGGTTACAGCAGGCACAGAGGACATATAAACACATTTACAAACAGACTAAAGTATTTCTTTGGAGATGATTACAACTACAATACAGAGTAGTAGACGCTACATTACAATGCGCTGGCTGCGGTGACGAGTCAGATTAGAAAAGGATGACACTTTGAAAAGTTAGGAACAAGTAGGACAATGGACTACCACAAGGTACTATTATAAGTACTTAATATAATTATTTGTGGAGTACCACAAGGTACTAATATTAGTACAATGCGTGGTAAAATTATATACAATATAATATATTATATAATATTAATTTTAAAATGTTAAACTAAACACTGTTTAATTTTCACTATGATTAATTAAGTCCATTTAATATATACTAAATTCTAATTGCCAAGCGCTTTCGCCTTGCGGCATCTTCAGGGCAAGAGTTACTTAAAACTAAAAAATAGAACAAACTAACCTACATTATATTATGGTCTAAGGGTTGGATGGAACAAACAATATATATAGTTGATATTATTATTGAGAACATTATTTAGTTTGCGAACCCCATCTAGAATTTTGTAGTTATATTTCTGAAAAAAGCGTTTTAAAAATAAAATTTTAAAAAATAACTAACAGTTGAGAACAAATCCAAATACCATCACATTAATCAACGTGCCAACGTTATTCGTGGAGGCAAAGCAGATTTACAGCAGATGAATTTGAATCCAGTATCTCTCAAACAAAGTCTCTAAGTAGACTATAATTTTACTATACCAAGCCTCTCTATCTACGACCAATGAAGTATTTAGAAAACTAATTATTTTTATCAGTAAACATAAAAAGCAAGTATTCATATATTACCAATTGGAAAATAGTGTGAAATTGAATTTAAAATTTGCATATTTCTATCTTAGTCAGGGTGGAAACGAGCCTCCTCCAATAATTTGATCCACGTGATCAAGCTTTGTGGTTCTCGGACGCCCGTGCTTCCTCACACCCCTTCTTTCAAACAAGTATATCCTCTTTGTCATTCATTCCTCGTTAATCCGTTCAACATGATTAAACCATCGTAGCTTATTAGGGCCCATTCTGTTCACAACACTCATCTTGAATCCGCTCATTTTTCAAATACCCTCATTCCTCACTCTTATCATTATTCTTAGCGATCGCATTTCAAAAAATCATAAAACAATTCGAATAAGGTACTATTCATAAATAAATTTCCTACCTCACAAGAAGCTTAATACCAAAATAACTTGAGAAGCAATAATAAAAACAAACGAAAAACTATTTCAGGATTTGTTTTTTTATTTCATTATTCAGGATGAAAGAAGAAGTTAATCAAATGAAAACGTAGAAAGGACCCACCGGTAAAAAAAAAACTTTCTGTGAAACTACTAAATAAATTCAACAATTCTGATTAAAAAATAAATAAAAGAAAGAGTAGAGAGACGCGCGTAGAAAAAACAAAGGAATTGTCGTATGCTTAGAAAAGTAAATGAAAAATTATACCAAAGGATTGAATCACGTCGAAGATGAATATGGGTTAGTCTTACCTATTTCATAATAACGGGAATAAGGGTTCATAGGTTTAAGGATGAAAATAATGACTGGAATTAATATTAAATTAACAGTAAAAATGCAAATAAGTTGGACGCAAGAAAATTCCTATAAATATATAATTATGTAGTAGTACTTCACCTGAGAAATGTTAATTCGTCTAAATTTGGTCGATTTCATGACCACTAAATTAATTATTTTCATTTTTCGTACATCAATGCTGACTGCTGAGGCAGAAAATAGCGTCAATGTTATGACCTATTACAATCAATGCTTTTTCCCACTATTTTCTGTAATTTTTTGAGTGTCCAGAAAAAGGCAGAAATTCGTTAAACATCACGTTTTAAGACATTTCAGTTCAGCGATGAGCTATACCACCAATCTTGAATGTCTTAAACGGTTGTAACGAATATCACGGATATGAGGACTTTTATCACTTTCAGTTCGTACGTCGACTACCTCATCTGTTGGTGATATCGTGATGGCATATTTGTACATTTGTAAGCAATTTATAAAAATGTATAATAATAAAAAATTTTGTTCAGTTCAAATTAAATTATAAGTATGAAAAGTCTTAACAAGTCTGTCCAATCTTGGCTCTTGGCTTTTTTTTTTTACATATATCTTTATTCTTTGAAGTGCTCACAAATCTCTACTCTCCCCTTTACAAGCCAAACTACTACTAAAGATGATGAAAGTTTCCAAGTATATATCTACTTCATTTTCTATTTCAATCCTTTCTTTCCACTCAATATTATTATTCTTAACTTTTCGATTTTCGAAGAGGAAACACTATGAAAGTTCATTTTAATTTAGATAATAAATATATAAATAAAAAACACTGTTTACTTTCATTTAAAATTGTTATAATATTAAAAGCTTTTCGGACATACGTCCATCTTCAGTAATAATTAGTTATAAGTAATTATTACTGAAGATGGACGTATGTCCGAAAAGCTTTTAATATTATAACAATTTTAAATGAAAGTAAACAGTGTTTTTTATTTATATATTTATTATCTAAATTATTATTCTTCATTCTTTCCCTTTCATATCATTTCCATCCCACCTTTTCTCATTTTTATTTAAATAAATAATACATTGAATTCCGCCAGATTCAGAAATATACGTCAATGTAGAAAAAGTACCTATATATTATTTATTGAAGGAGACCCAATGTCCGCCCGGATACCGCAGAAGTCTAAGGACTTCCATTTATTCCAAATTCTACACTCGTTGCTGGTTAATCTTTTTAAGGAGTTGCCTACTTTCGTGACCTGATCAACACTTTATAGTTTTCTTCATTTTTTCTTATACAATTTTCAATCTTTTATTATAAAATTCTCGCACATTACATAATATATATTTCGTTTGAATAGTTGAGATGGGATTAGTCAGTCAGTCAGCCAATCCATGTATAAAGATCGAGACTGTTCAATTTACTTTACAGCATACAATTCTACTTCAAGCGTCTTACAATATAGTTTGCTATATCTAACAAGTTATATTATTTAACAAGAAAAAAATAATGCGAGAACTCCGTTGACTCTATGGTAAAGAAAATGTTTGCCACTCATAAACTCAAATCTATTCATTAAATGACGTTTAATTTGTACAATTCCATGTTGATAAAAAAGAAAATTTGATTGGTTTTAAATTGACTTTGTATTAAATTATGTATATAGTGACCAGGTTTCGACTTAAAAAGTCTTATTAACTTTATGAAGTTTGATATTGACTTTATCAAGTCGAGACCTAAATAGAAAACTGAAACCAATTGTGTATATAAAACAAATTTATTCGTAAGCATCGAGGCACCAGTATTGTTTCCATCCTAAAGGAGTTTGCATAATCTGTTTGTAGAGCAAATAGGCTATTTGATTTGATAAATTGAACTAAAAAAATCTCATAATATGTTTAATCGACATTTTTCAGACTACTGCTTAAATATACAGAAAGAAATATTGGTCTTAAACAAAAAAAAATATTACTTTGCATATTAAATTGCAATGAAAGTCAAAAGTTATAATAATATTACAATGATAGAATAATGTAGAATAAAACAAGAAGATTACGTCGTATAAAATAAATTAAAACAGTTAAGAACAAAAACTACTGCAATACATACTACTAAGTACTAGTTGTGATACTGTAGGAGGAATGTGGCGAGAGAATCTTCCTCGGTAGTAATTTACAATGCGAAAGAAACATAGAAGTATTTCTAGTCTTGAAAGAGAATCATTTACGGACGTTTATGGTGTAATATTTGTATGCAAAAATTTGATGACAACATTGATACAAAACGAGCTCTCTTGCCATGTATTGATTTTTGAATGCGTATGGTCTTTTAACAAAATCAGCGACTGAGTGTCATGTCACCATGAATAAAATGAATGAAGTTTATTAGAATTGACTTACAATGACTTAAGAAGACGAAAGATGTCTCTTCAGATTTTGAATTAAATTTTATTAACATATTCAAAGTCCCTACTTAAACGTTATAGCCAAAATGAGGGGACATTTCGTGCCATGGAGGTATATAATCGATATTTTTGAACGTCGGTTCTTGGTGAAAGTTGAATTATTGTCATTTCTAAATAAATGTTTTAATTGCGTCAAGTGCTTGCCTGATGATGACAACGGGAGCTCTTGAAAGCCGACTAGCGACTTACTAAGTAACAGCGGAAGTATTAAATATGTGTTTCATTTCCAAAGAATGGAGGCATATATTAATATATAAATAAATAAATAAAAAACATCGAATCCTTCCTAAAACAGTTTTTATCTTGTGACCTCCCTACTGCAGAAATAGAACACGTTGTTTTGCGAGTAGATCGCACAGATTATAAAGTTTTTCATTATAACTCAACTTCCACCCCCAGAATAAATATATAATGTACTATGCAAAATACTACTACTATAATAAATTCAGATGATGATGATAATAATTAATCTCTGTATTTTATTGCGTATAGATTATTAAACACCCCTTTGTACGTTTAGTCCGCTCGACTTTTGTAAGTGTAACATTATATCGACTGACCAGTTCTATAGACCAACAACAAGCAAATATTTTCAAACCCTCGATTTTTGCCTTTATTACACATAGAAAGCTATATTGTTTCAATTCCAGAAAAAAAAACTAAATTTTGAATAATTTCAACATATTTATATTTAGTTTTTGAAAGACTGCCATACTGCTTTTAACTTTTATGTGACATAGTAGTACTAAATATTGACATATCATGGAATATTTGATTTTTTGGTGATTTGTTGGTGCTATAAATTTATTATTTTTTCTATGTCACTGTTGTTGTTTATATTAGTATAATTTGTATTCAAACATGTAAAAGGCTTGTGCCGTGTGTTTTTGTAAATAAATAAAATAATTTCGAGTTGTTTGTTAATGGAACTGGAGAGTCGATATATATGTACTCTCATTTATCTTAGGTTTCTTCGTCGGATTTTCATTTCTGTTTTGAAATACTTTTAGACGTTTCGGCAATTATCTTGAGACCATCTTCATGGCAGTTGAAAGAAATTTTAGATCTGCTACATTTTCAGGAAAGATATGTAAAAAAAATTACCTAATTAATTGCAATTGTAATTTCTTCAAGAGTAGTGATGATGACGATGACGGATGCTTTCTTCGGCGCCGTTTAATAGTTTTTTTTTTTTTTTTTTTTTTTAATAATAATAACAGCTTTATTGATATAAATAAATTCAATTTTAACATATTCATTATATGATTCACCTAACTAGGCTACAGCCCGTACTAAGGTAGATCAATTTATGTGTGGTCAAAGAACATTGCTCTTAGTTAAAGTAACGTTAACTAAATAAACTTAATTAATTAACATAAAATAAAGAAAAAAAAACTAAATAAAAAGACAGAATAATAATATGCACATTACATACATTTACACCTATGCACATAATTAATTAACATAAAATAAAGAAAAAAAAACTAAATAAAAAGACAGAATAATAATATGCACATTACATACATTTACACCTATGCACACACATGTACTATAGACACACACACACACACACACACCCGCACCCACACACGCCCACACCCACCCACACGATGAGTGTTAAACATTTATAAACGCGTATAACCATATAAACATACACAACACTCTATTTTATTAAACATACACAGATTATCTATCTTAAGAGCGCAGGAAGCTCTGTTGGGAGAGTAATACCGCTTTATTCTGCTGAATAAAGTATTGCCGAGTGCGAAACTTTCAATTGAAAACTTACCGACCCAATAGGGAATGGAACCTGAGATCTCCATATTACAAGTTAACGGAGATTGGCATTGCACCATGCGACCAGATATAATCGAGTAATAAAATTTTACATTCAAAACATCGCTGTATTCCCCTATCGATAAATAAATAATATTTATGCGAAGATTGTGTTGAAATAATGTAAGTAATTAGATGAAAACTTTTGTTAGTAATACAATTTTATATTTGAACCTTTGGAAAAAGGTAAATATTAAAATTTTGTTAGAAACATCTCGTTACATAAATACACAGAAGGAACAACTGATAATATTGCCAAATTATCGTTTTGTTAACTCAAATAATATTAGAGAAGTAAAAACAAATTGACTGTGCTAATTGCGATACAACAACAGATAACCGGGCAATTCGAAACAAAACAAAAGTGAAACAAAAGAACGTTATATTAAAATAAGGTAAAAACAAAGAAACAATTGATGCGGAGTCAACAATAAGAACTGAAGCTAATAATATCCAAGACCGTTATCAGATATTACATCGATTTGTTACAAAACAAATACCGCAAAAGCGGCATAGGGTCGAACGATGTCGTAACAGAATTGAAATGTTTTTTAATAAAATAACACCCTTTTTCACAGCGTCCTGTTATAAGACAATTTGGAGATACAAGATGAAGATCTACTGAAGAATTTACTGATTGCCTGGATGTCCCAGAATTAATCAATACCCACCGACCACACGGATATCACTTCCAATCTTCCAATTTATATCTTAAATATGGTTCGAGGTCCGTGGTTCGATCCCAGGTGCCGGCAAATTCCCCTTTCACGACACAAGCTTTTAGCTTACTGTAAAAGGTGTATAAGGTTGTATTTGGGTTAATAACAAAAACCCAGATATATCTTTTATATATATAAAAAAAAATATATTTCGTCCACATCAATGACACATAACTTTTACCAAACTTAAATGATTCAATTTTATTTTGCAGAGTTACCCCACGTGAATGACCCTGAACAAAATAAGGGTGGGATTGACTACGTGTAAAAGATACCTACAGAGGTGGGAATTTCTGGAAAGAGAGGAAACAAGCTGCTACTGCGGGAAGGTGAAGAGTGATTCCCACTTATTGGGATGCCCGCTAGTGCGAAATATATGTGATGAGAATGACCTAAGGATGGTTCGCGACAAACCGATATAAGTCGTCGCATAATGGAGTGGAAATTCGAACCCGATAAGTAAAAAGTAAGTAACAAAATAAATTTACAATAATATCATTTATTTCGTGATACTCATGTCCTTATGCACACAAAATGAGCACAAATAGGTTAATGTCGCTAAAAATCGAAGAAATCTGCACACTAGATTTAATGACCCAAACACAAAATGTAAAAAGGGTGTGAAGCAATAGGAGTAAGTTTTCATTTCAAAATATAAATAATATGGCAATAATAATAGCCTTCTGTGGAAAAAAAATCAAACATTTGAACGTCAAAAAGAAAAACAAAAGCTGCAGCATTATTACAAAAGTACGAAAATTGTTTGTGCTTAAAAATAATAGCATATAGTTGTTTTAGTAGTTGTTTTTACTAAGCATTTAATACAAGCAGTTGGGGTATTAAAAAATGTGTACGAACAGAATGAATTTAATAACCAGTAACTATGAACATTTAAAAAGTTGTCCTTAAACAAAAAGTGTGTACGGAGTAAGGGTTACTCGCTTTATAAGAATCAAAACAGATAGGGTTAGAGCAAATATTAAAAGTGTGAAGTGAACCGAAAATTAATAAAACAAAATTTACATTAAAAACATGTTGTTTATTTTTTTAATTCGCTGAGATTTATGTGAAAAGTGAGTTTTAAAAACGGTTTCATCAAATTTGAGGAGCGATCAAAAATCTTTCATATTTTTCTATTAGAATTCAATTTGATTCGACATGGAATTAAATAAATAAATAGACGGTTATTACAAATATTTTAAACGAAACTAAAAAACAATTCACAATTATTATCACACTATTGGTTAGTCAAAAGATATCGCTTCTGCAATAAACTCGCCTATTGCACAATATCATTTGTTTCTATCACATTTTTTTTTAATAACTTAGTAAATATGGATGCTATTTCATTGATTGTATCGGCATTAACTTTGTAACACTTCATTTTAAATTATCAAATAAAATAAAATAAATATTTATTTTATTTTATTTGATAATTATGGATGCTCTTAATTGTTCAATAGAGCTTATTATTATTATACGAATATCTCCGCAAAAAAATTGCTTCAAATTTAGAGACTGCTTAACGTTAAATATCAAATGTGCATTTTTTTTGACAACCAGATTTCTGACGGCTTATAAGACACTCGATTAAAGTACACCGTTCCTACGATCATATTCGAATTTAGAAATGTTTTTGTATAGAAGTCGTTTAACTTGCACTTGATAGCTACGAAAAGGAGGAACTCATGGATATCTGTGTTCCTAAAATAATTTTACAGGGCTAATATTTATTGAATGAAAGAAAATATTAATAAACCTACAAATTATGCAAAACAGTTAACTTCTGTTTGAATTAAAATGAGGTTACACATACGCCAATATGACTTAACCAACACGAGTTATAATATTTGTAAAGGACATTTGCAAACAGAGAGTTAAATAAAGAATAAAGGGAGTTAGAGTATATCTTTTATCACAGGGAAATAGTAATAATCATAAAATTTAAATAATTAAATAATGGATTACTCCGAAATCTTTAATAAACCATTTACAAAAAATAGATTTACCGGTTAATTTATAAATAAAAATACAGAAATCTATTATAATAAACATTTGTAATATTGTTGGAAAGTTTCTGAACACAAATATTTCAGGCACAATGCTGGTATTTTGAACCCACGAAATATCTTCTTTTATAGAATGTTAATACTTATTATGGCCAATTCTGAATCATAAAATAGTTTAGTTGCACTAACTAAGTCAACTAAGTGTGAGGAGATAATTGAGTCATGATAATTAGTTCTAATTCGTATTCACAGTTTTCCGTACTAATTTAGTTCATTAGTTCATTTTGACACCTTAATACAACTATAAATTTCGAGAATCTATGGATTTCGTATTCAGAATGAAATTTTAGTTGACAGCCGACGACTGAAATAAGTTGGATTTGGCAGAATTTTATTCGCGACTTTTAATGTGCGAATATTATTAGTTGCTGTCATTTTACCACAGAATATTGCTATATTTTGGAAGTGTTAAGTTGTTTTTTTCAATTAAAAGTAAAAATTTATATTTTTAGGGCCCTCGCAACTATTAGCATGTATGAATTGTAAAATTACACCACCACCGACGCAAATACGAACGCCAAAATATATCGGCAAATCTGACATTTCACAATTTTCACGCGCGACAACTATTAAATTGTTGCCAGAAGTGTAAATCGGAACGTGAAAAACATTTTGTAATGCGGCATCACTGAATAATATTAGTTTGTCCCATAGATTTTACCGTTTGCACTTGGTGGTTCTCGAGTTTATAGTTGTTTATAGTTCATAACTAATGCTGAATACTACATAATAACTTATATTAATCAACTTTTTAGTTAGTTAGTTCATTAAGATTCAGAATTGGCCCTATTGTGAACTTGATATTTTGTAATAACTTTCATCAGCAACGAGAGGACAACTTGCACGTTTGATGTGTGCAGTTACTCCAATAGTTTTCTCACAAGTTGGAAATGTTGTGATGGTAGAAATAGAATTTGGTTCAGCGGTATTTTGCAATAACTTTCATCAGCATATTTATAATATAATGCAATAACTTTCATCAGCATCTTTTTGCTATAACTTTCATCAGATATTTTGTAATAACTTTCATCAGCAACGAGAGGACAACTTGCACGTTTGATGTGTGCAGTTACTCCAATAGTTTTCTCACAAGTTGGAAATGTTGTGATGGTAGAAATAGAATTTGGTTCAGCGGTATTTTGCAATAACTTTCATCAGCATCTTTATAATATAATGCAATAACTTTCATCAGCATCTTTTTGCAATAACTTTCATCAGATATTTTGTAATAACTTTCATCAGCAACGAGAGAAAAACTTGCACGTTTGATGTGTGCAGTTAGTCCAATAGTTTTCTCACACGTTGAAAATGTTGTGATGGTAGATATAGAATTTAGTTCAGCGGTATTTTATAAGCAATCCAATAAAGATGAACAACTAAAAGTATCAAGTCAATAAAATGTTGTGTGAAAATTACTTTCTGGGGATCGAATCCATAAAATCTTGCATATAGTAAACGAGTTTAAAATTTCTAAAAATATATGTTATTAGGTCGAAATTGTAACATGATAATAATTAATGTAAGAATTTAATTAAAAACAGCTGAATCTGGAGTTAACCCTAACCCTATTACCAGAGGGGTAAGCGACGGTTAAATGAAACTGAGAAAAGAAAGTGCGAAGGGTATCGTCTTCAATGTAAGTAGGTACAGTTAATACAAAGGGTAAAATCTGCGTGTATACCTTAGAAAGTACAATAAGTATGATAAGCTTTATTTCAGAAAAGCACGTTTAGAAATTATTCAGTACTTTAAAAAGAAAAATAAAAAGAAAATGTAGATGGTAGGAATATAATGTGTTGTGTGCAAACAAGCAATTCTTTTGACAAGTGTTTCTTTGCAGTAAAGGAATACCTATGTTGATGATTAGCCCAATAAAACAAAGCTTTAAAAAAGGAACGTCAAATGGAATAACTGAAAATGAAAATTGAATATTTTAAAAGTTGATATTTCGACCGACAGTTCTTGGTGGAAGTTCGTGTTAAATTAATTTTAAATAAAACACTTCTTTAATATATACACTGTGACTTTATAATTCTCATCATCAGGCTAGCATAAAGTACACTACACTTTATGCCAGTCTAATCATGAGAGCAGAAGCTCTTAAAAGCCGGTCCACGACCAATAAAGTCTAAGTGGATGTACTAAAGAAATGTTATATTTATTATTAACGCGTTACGAAGACAGGCTTATATCAAAGGAAAAATCTTTGTTTTTACTTTCTCATGAGAGATAATATGGTAATATTCTGAGAAATTACATAAGAAATTGCTGAGAGAAAAAGTGCTCGAAAACACGGCTGTCTGAAAATAATAAAGCGAGATCGCGAAACACGAATCATTTAAAAAAGGAATACGGGTTGATCAAAATGAATAGCAGACATTCCGTCAACAATTATCAGTCATAGAACGGAAGATTGAGGGCCATGGAAGGATTGTTAAAAGGCAGCTATTCAGGCTTCGGAACATCCGAGAGTGAACCGGATAAGTTATTTCGTGCTCCCCAAGACGGACAAAGATTTTCTCAAGTGATCGTCAACGTCGGGGAGATCCGACAAGACACACGTAGAAGAAGAAGGTTTTGAGAAGTTCAAGCAAGGGTAGGATTAAGTGGCGCTCGATATTTTTTGCTTACCACAGAAGAGAAGCAGCGTGATGGTAATAATAATGATTAAAATGGCAACAATATTCAAGAACGATAAATATCTTGCAATATTCTCAATCCGAAAAAAGAAACAATTTCTAATAACGGATTATCTAGTGAAAAAAGATACAGACAAAATTATGTACATTTTACTACACGTATCTTCCCAGAAGATATTTATCTTTGTAGGGATTATTCCCGAATAATTTTAGAAATTGTTCAAGAATTTCACAGAAAACCCTTATCGTCGATGATTTACAAAGATATTGAAATGTTTAAATGGTACTTACAAAGAAATGGATTTACTAGCTCGTGTAATCGAATGGTGCACACTTCAGCGTTTAAAGGTAATTATAGATCTTTGAAATAGAAAGTTAAGGTGATTTAGAAAAATTAAATAAATCTAATCAAATTTATAGATCTAACCACAAAACTGAAGATCAATGTACAAAAGATTTATATTATGGTAGCCAAGGAGATGCATGATCTTATTACTGATTCTGGTATACTTCATTTAAAAGATAGACAGATAGATGAACTTCTGATATTTATTTAATTAAAAAGAAGCAGGCTGAATTATTCAATCATTTTTCAATCGAAAGTTCATCATTTTGAAGAGAAAATTTAGAGCTAAAAAAGGATCAATGTATATTTTAAAATAACAAATTTACTGATACACTGATGAACGAAACAAAGATATTCCTACATAACATTTTGAAAAGCTTACTGAAAACAAAGATCTTATACATATAAATTCAACAAGTATATTCCATGGAAATTTTGAAACTAAGCAGTAAATTGAAGAGAGGAAGGTACGTAAGATTGTTTAAGAGAATAAATAATTTTACAGAAAACAATGTAACATTAAGTAGAGGCTGCAATATTTAATCATAGGATGGAAAGAAATATTAGGAACATTTAATAAGTTTTAATTCGGGTATATTTTCAACGTTTTTGTTAAATTGCCATAAACAAATCCAATCTGGACTCTTAGAGAAATTGCCATTTACTCAAAAGAAGTACAAGTACCAAAGTAGAAGAAAGAGTCATAAAAGATGAAGAAAGAAAAGCAGAAAAGTGAAAATATGAGAGAAAGAAGATTACGTAAAACGGAAAATAGGCATCAGAGAATCAAAGAGAAATAGCAACGAAAAAATGAACGATAATAGTTAAGATTAAAATAGACAATTTAATCACAAAATATAATAATGTCTATGGTTTTCAAACTAAAAATTATTTCATACGAGATAAAAAATATTCAATTTAAAAAGATTGTACCGTAAAATTTCTAAGCATCTAATATTACATCAAACAAATCTATTTATAAATGTAATCAGCTTTAATGATAATAAAATTCTTTGTATATAAATTGAATATTTAGTATAAAAAAACAGGAAATTTGCCGATCGGGTTTGACGCATTCTAGGTAGACTGAAAGAAGACATTAACAATTTTATAAAAAAAGAATAAAAATAAAATATACTTGCCAAAGATCAAAAAGAGAGTAAGACTTTTTTATAATTATAAAACATCATAAGTCTATCTACCTTAATCATTACCCACGAATGGCTCTGTTAAAAATCCTTAAAAAATCGTAACCTGAATACTTTTTACAATGGAGACAGCGATAAACGATATTAAGCAAATTAAAATAAGAGAAAAAAAACAGATTAGAAAGTGGGAATGTTTGGAGAGGACTGATGGGAAATAATATAAAATAACACAATTTTGATTTAGGATTAAAGTTTGTATGTTACTTTTTTAACGAAACAGAAGGATCTAAATGTATGATTTACACCGTTTTGGTCCTCCGAGTCGGATTAAAATGTGTTGGTCCTCCGAACCGGATTAAAATGTTAGCATATCATAAAAGATCCTTTTTACGGGCAAGTACAACAAGAAAAAAGAACAAAATCACCAAAATTTCGGGCAGATAAGGTTTGTGTTTATGTTTAACCTAGCGTAATTCAACCGGTAAAACTCTTATATTGTATATTACACACCTACGCGAACCTTTTTAAAATCTTTTGAGGATTAACATGTTTCCTTTCATTCTTTTTTTACAACGAAAATTTAAAAAAAATAATTTGATATTAACTTATCATACTTTTTCTACACAAAAATATTGAAACAGATTAAGAAATCAGTTTAGTTTTCAACCCAGTAGGAATGAGACTACATTTTGAATAATTATATAACAATTTATATTTAAACCAACAAACTTTTCTGATTTTACAATTTATTCTCTTTATTTACAAAAAAAGTGTTTTCTACAAGGAATGTTTATCATCAATATTCTATAACTTACTGGCGTTACGAAAAAGGATATCTTCAAACAATATCTTTTAGAAATGGGTCATGAATGTTCGTAAATCTTATATTTACTCTATGTGCTACCTAAAGGCACGACAAAAGGCTAAAGAAATAGATCAAAGCTTTAACGAAAAAAAAATTTAGAAATTGTCATCCTTAAAAATGTAAGTAGGTCGATCACTGAGAAACTGCACACTTATTTTTATGCTCATTGATAAATAATAGAAGTAAGATTGTTAATAAATATCAAGTAAAGATTACCAAGGGAAAAGACAATAAAAGAATTTAAATATAATTAAATATTATAGTTCGAAATATATGTAAAATAGGTACGTACAAGTAACTTTCAAATGAATTATTTTTTCTTTATGACATTTGATGATAATAATAATGTGAGAGCTTCAATAATTTCCGATTTCGAATTGCGGTCCGGGACTGAAATCGGCAAATCGCCATGTAATAGAGAAAATCCTTTAAGACGTAAAAAGGTTAAGGTGGCTCAAGGGTGTATAGGTTAACAAATAGGCCAAATAATAATAAACGGGGGCGTTGTGGGTGGTGGAATCGAGAACTAATGTAACCAGATTTTATATAATAACATTCTTATTATCATAATCGTTCGTCACAAAGCATATTACGAGTCTTATTATGTTATGTAATATTGAGACGAAAGAAGACATGAGTCTAGCTACTATTATGTAAACTTTTTCATGGTGACTTACAATATGAAATTTAGATTGGATTCTCTACTGAATCTTAAAAAAAATACTAAAGGTATAGGTACTAAAAATGGATACATAGTTAGGTAAATATTTTATATAGAATTTTGTAATTTATTTTTTGTAATTATAAAGGATATAGATAAAATTTAATACACAATTCAAAACTTGCTAATATGGGCTACCAAAATTGAAGCTTTGGCTTTCAACTTTTTTCCTTCAACGTTTTTCGTATTAATATATTTATTTTTTGGGAGAACTGAACCAATTCTCTTTCATTCTCCGCGATTTTGGATCAAAGGATAAATTTTGGATAAATCTAGTGTATATAAGAAAATTAGAATCCTATACTCTTAGATTCAAAAATTAGTGTTTTGAATCTAAAAGTAAATGAAGTAAATTTTATGAAATTTCATTCCATCATCACTAAACAAGCATAGTAATTAATATTTGAGATTTCAGAAATTAAAGGGCTTGATACATAAACAGAAATACACTAGCAAAATTACTTCTGTTATTAATAGAACTAATAACTATAACATTATTCAAATCAAAGAGATTAACTGTGAACCCAATTCCATAATAGTACCAGAATTGTGTACATATTAATGTTACTTTACTCGGCCTCACTCAGAAAATAAAATAATATCAAATTGACAGACTATAGAAGATGATACAAGTACTGCCCTGAGAAACAAAATCAAGGCATTTCTCACAAGTGGGGTAGCCAGCAGACCAACTGCATATAATAAAGGTGTAAGTTGTCATCTCCACATCAATAAAAAATGTAAGACATTCGAGACGTGTGGCAGTAAACCTCATCGCTGAAATGAAGAAGATAAATGTTTTATTCACGCGGGACACTCGATAATTACATAAAAAAAGAAAAACCTGTTCTTTGGCAGGGACTCTACGTGTTGGTCAAAAACACATTAGAAGTCGAATTAGTTTTGCCTCCATAACCAATTTTTTTTTATTATAAAATACCTCCTATGAAAGAGCGCCATTGAGAAAAACACGCCCTCTGTATATTGAATATGAATGTATATTATTTCAAACAAAATTGCTTTTAATCAGTTTACAGTAAAGAATTAATAAATATATAAACTATTTATGAATAGAATCAAACATTATTATCCAGATTGTTAGATGTACCTATAAGTACTGGGTCATAGTGAAGAGAATACGAGAGTTAGTTAGTTGTTCAAGAAATGTATAATAATATCTTAGTAGTTAGTACTTGTGGTCAGATTCTAAATTACTAGCGGTGGACCGAACTTAATTCCTTCATTAGTCAATATAATAATAACACTTTAGGAACGCTGCTTTCTAAAATCTCTCGGGTCTCAGTCTCACCAGTTGTACAAGGTACAAGAATCGTCAAATTGAAGATGTATGTACGTTTCATGTTCTCGGGAGATTGAAATGTCATATATTTTTTTTATATTTGTCTGATAATATTTGTATTGAACTCAATTATGGAAAATTAGAATAATATTGATTGAGTTCTGTGAGAATCCCAGCAAAAATTGGTTTCTAGACTTTTTTCCAATTTTTCGATAATTTCGTGTCAAAGATTTTAGTGGCATTCGAACATTTTCGAGTATCCTATGTTATTCATCACAAATCACATTAAACATATTCCATCAGCGACGAGGTATGCCTCGTCCAGAATGTCTTTTTTTTTATTTATTTGTAGAAAGCGTTTCAAAAATTTGTAACATGTGATTAGACTACTGGCTAGTGATTACTCCACTTGAGGAAAGTGCCAAGATGGCACAGATATATATATATAACTTCAAATTTTCTTTTGACAAAAATGGTTTAAATCACAGCTCTGAACAATGAGAAATACAACCAGAGAAAGAAAACAGAGAAACAATAATAGAATGCAATAAGACTAAAGCAATTTATCAGTTATTGAGGTGTAGCAATTCAGATTAAAAAGTTTGAAAAAATATCAAAATATTCCCGTTAGTCGATTACATTCTTCCAGTTTATCCAAAATGTAGAAAAATGAGATAAGTACATGTGCCGATACAATCTGAACATAGCATCTAAAGACAACTGTTTGTTTGATGACATGACTGTGACGAAATATATTCCTGATGTATTTTAGGCATTTCGTTTACTGATATTGGACAGTAATTTGTTGTAGATAAGCAGTACATCAAACAATATAATACAAAAACTGTGTCGAGATGAAATTTGAAAAACAAGCAAAGACATAAAAAACAGCAAAAAGTGACATAAAAGTTTTGCACGACTATACAAATAAAAAACAAGCATAATGAGATTTAAAAACTATTACAATTAAGCAAAAATAAGAAATATTTTACGGAGAAAAAACAACACTAACAAGCAAAGAATGAATAATAATAAAAAAATTATCCGACAGAAAAAGGTCCTCGTGTAAAACGGATAAAAAGGATAATACGAAAAATACAACCAAACAAGACGAAATTCGGAGAAAATCTTTCGGGCATAGGTAATTATTATCTCCTCAGGTAAATTAGAAAATCTCTTCAGGAAAGAATGAAGTAATTAAAAAGAATGTCTAAATGTAATAATACCAAAAAAAGTCACATCAGAAATCTAAAAGACGAACAAAATAAAAGCGAAATTATTAGAGAGAAATTAAAAAAGAAAAAAAAGTACTAAACTCAATTAAAAATAAATTTGTTAATTATTATATCAAAGCTAAATCTGAATAAATTCACACCAATTCGTTCTTCTTAAAGCAAGCGATGCAAAAAATGATAAAGAAGAAAATTGGATTATCGGAAGTGTATTAAAAGACTTTCTCCGTTAACAACATAACAAGAGATGTATTTTTTTCGTTCTCTAGTAAGATACTTGTTTCTTTTGATTTTGTTTATCATTTAGAAGAGTGTGTTTATATCTCAGGCCAGTCCTGAACAAAGGCCTGCTCTAACTTTCTACACTCTGTCCATGCAAGTTTGGACGTATGCAGCTAGTCGGCACCAACTCATCATTCAACATGGTTGTTCCATCAAATTATTTTGTCATGCTTCAGGTTTGGTTAATAGTCCCCCACTCTATAAGCCTTTTGACTACTTTCTATGTGGTCAAGTGTAGCTACATGACGTTAATATTAAATCGCTTAATAATATGTGATAATTTGGAATTTTAACATGATATTCTTTCTGGAAATTTAAGGTGTGCTTGTCAAAATAAATGTAGTTGTGATGCGGAAGTATCAATCATACAATTGCAATGGAAGTTGGCTTAAAGGCGAAGATATTTTATCCAAAGTTCTCAAAAGAAGCTTTGAGGGCATAAACGGTAAAATCTGAATCGCCAACAAGTCGAAAATTAATCAGCGATGAAAATGTTATCAAACTGAAAAATATTTTTATCAAATAATATTTCCAAATCACGTCATTATAACTTCAAAAAGTTCAAAAGTTACAAAGATTTTTATCCATTCCAATTTTTAGTTAGTAGTAGTAGTAAGTAGGTCGCTGCCCCCATATTTCAGTACAGAAGTTCAGCGCGAAAGATGTCAAAAATTATTATTAAAATTCTTAAAAAAGTAATTAAATTTTTTTCAACACAGTTTCCGATTACGAAAATTTTGTGGGATGAACAGGAAGTGTGTCCAAATTTGAAACATCTATAATAAATTTTTCGTGAAAATTTACATTGAATTTAATGATAAATATTATTTTATTGCCTAATTAATTGTTGGTATGATTTTGAAAAAGAAAAGTTCCAGGTTTCTCATTTTTTTTAAATACGTTTCCCAGTATCCATATACGTACTGTAAATGGCACGTATTTGTAAAACACCACCTTCGTTTCGGTATACAAATTACTGTATTCATTCTAAATGTCTTGATTCTATTTGCCACCAAGAGTCATCCATATAATCCTTACAAGAATAAATAAAATAAAATTAAAATAAACAATGTAGAAAATCCACTGGCTACTACTCTAATGAGAAATATCGTGATAGTAAAGTAAGATTAATTGTCAAATTTGAGGAGATAAAACACGTATGTCTAAAAACATGTCATTAAATTGAAGGCGAAATATTTAGCGGCATAAAAAATCAGTATTAAGATCTAATAAAATATCGTACTAAGAGAGATGTGAGATGAACTCTCTGTCTCTTATTAGCTGCTAGGGTGAGTCGATATTATTAACGCAAGTACTTCAGAGGGGAAATTTATAGGAAAATTGAGATATTTTTATCTATCGCCGGAGCAAATCAGTGAACATTCAGAATTTAAAAATTTGTCATATTTCAAGTGAAGGGGAATTGAATTTTCTCTCCCGTCAACGAGCTCCGTTATTAGCTGCGTGTAAAGTGATAATAATAATAATATCGGAGATTAGATAATAGGGAGATATGAGGGCGATAACCGTAGATTATTCGGGCGATAAATTAAACAGTTAACTAGTTAAAAGATAAATAAATAAAAGATGTTGATTACATGTACTCGTTAAATATCACATAAAAGACATGAATGTAAGTTAACCTTCAATTCGGGGATTAAGTTTGCCACTTATCTCGAATACCATTTTTTTATTCATAAAATAAATATACAGCATCTAGTCATCTCCAAAAAGTGGGGTGGCTACTAGCCAAAAGTGGGGGAGATGGTATAGACGTGAAGTGTTTTGTTTCTTTTTATTGCAGAAATACAATGTTTGTAATCAATGTACAGTAGAGAATGAATAGATAAATAAATAATACAATGTCATTCTTTAGTAAACGATATTAGGGATGACTCAATCGACGCAGAATTACTCAAAATGGAGGAAATTTGTTTAAACCAAGTGATTCTGAGACTACCGTTATAAGGCATACGTAAGAAATTGTCTTATTACTCTACATATACGCACGACAGTGTTCATGGAAGATAATTGCCGAATTTTTGTGAGAGTAAATAAAGTGATGTCCATTTTTTTTATAAACTTATCGCCCACGTTTATCAAAATATCACCCATATATTCCGCTTATGATAAAATACGACGTAATAATGTAGTTTACTAGAAATTGATACGTACTTATTTTCTGTCGGAGGCGGTGAGAGAAAACTGAGAAAAAAATAAATCACATGACGACGAAGTAAAAATAATAATAATAATAATATAATGTTTCTATGGCAGGCGGTATGGCGACAACTCAAATGTCAAAATTGACAGTAGATGTTGAGATAAACCATAGACTTTTTTGTAACTCTCAGAAAATAATATCACTACATAATGTGATAATTCAATTTTTAAAGAATATTCTATGTAAGGAACCACGCCAATCAGAGACCTAGTGATAGAATTAAAATGAGATGTACAGACCATGTAAAATAGAGGACCATGGCTCCCTTAGTCTACAGAGCGATCCCAGTGCTAAAGACAGAAAAGGATGGCGCAGGGCGTTATATTTATACAGAGATTATGACGCTTAGTTATGAGAGAATCTACGAGAGAGAAAAAGAATGAAACAATATTGTACACAAATATAAAAGAATTCGTAACAATATGTATTTAAAACATGAAGTTATGTTCTCGTTACGTTATCTCTGTCCATCCCACCTGGGATACGGTATGGATATAAAGTATAATATTGAAAAGATTATTTCAAACGTATTTTTGTATCAAATGATTAGACTTGTCACTAAAATTAACCATAAATGAACAATAACATGAACAAAGTTTTAAAGTTGTATGTTTTTTGGAGCCTGCCAAAATTGTGCGAACGTCACATGACACATTTGAACTCTACATTTGAATGTACTAAGACGATATACCGACTGTGATTCTAGGTCAATTTTTTTTTAAATAATATAGAGACAAACGTGACCAAGATAATTTAATAGTACAGTAACTTCCACGTAAAATTAGACAAATCTTGTGGCTTGTCTAATTAATGTTAACTTGGAAGAAGACGTTAAATGTTATAATAAGTGAAATTCCAAAGAGAATAACAAAATTACATACTTCCTTCGCATAAAATTATCGTACAAAACTATAAAGAAACTGAATAAATAAATAAAATAGCTATTCTCTCGACAAACAAAAGAAAACATAACAACCTGATTATATCACCACGATTTCCCTAGAATTAAAAACATTAAAATTCAATTGGTTAAGTTGGTTTTTTGGCTCAAATGTTGCTCGGTTCTGAATTAAATTTTCAGACAAGAGTTTTTCAAATAAATACTTAGCTATAAATGAGCATCTAGTGCTTGCTGGGAAGGTAAGTATGGAAATTAAATGTGGTAATTTGAAAACCAGAGTCATGGACAAGAATACTTCCCCAATTCCAACAAATATTTTCGTCAATTCTATAGATTTTAAAAGAAGTTTTGAAAATGATAAACTTATAGACGGATTCCATTATTTTTAAGGTAGGAAAATTCGCAATTCGAATCCCCTTATTATATCTTTAAAAAAAACATTCGATTACAATACAAACAGAGACTAGTGTTAAATGAAAAAAAAAATGTTTTTCAAGAGTGATTTCACTCAATTAGTATATATTAATTTCCAAGTATTTGATCAACTTGCTTCTAGTTTGAGTATTTTGGTAGTTAAGTTCAAAGGGTTGGGTTTATTTAATTGAAATCATATTTCTTTCTTTACAATGCTTTATCTTTTTACAATTTATTGTCTGGAGAAATGTATGCAGGTTTAATGGACTTGCATTGGACGGTCTCTATAAGTTTGCTTATTACCGTAACATTTACTTTTTTTTTGTATAATTTTGTTTTAACGTGCATGCTGTAGAATTGCTTAATAAGGAGGTTGGTAAAACCGGATCAATGCGTTTTTTTTTTCTTTTTCAATTATAAACGTTTTGTCAGCTTGCAGAGTGTGTCTCAATGAAATAAATAAATAAATAAAAAAATACAAGTGTTTCATAGACATGCTTTTATTTAAACTAGAAATTTATTTATCTATATACATACTATCGGGGACACATCACAAAAGTGGGATTTCTTCTGACTTCCTACAAGGAATGAATAAAATCAAATAGTTTATAAGAATATTGTCATTGCAAAGTGGTTTACCGTCTCAAAGACGTAAGATTATTTGGCGATATCATAAATCCTTAAAAGATCGACATTATAAACCAAGAAACAACGTTCAAAATATAAACGTAGCAGCAGTATTTCTTCTGAGAAATAATAAATACATACAATATTAAATATATATTGAACAAAATATTATGATTGATAAATATTAATATGTGACTCCGGTAGTAAATATGCATTATTTTAAATGAAAATCCATTCTGTGTCCAAATCCAACAAGAAATTGTAAAATAATACCCTCTATACAAATTGTCATCCCTTGTGCATACTTTATGATTACGATTTTAATTAATTGGATGGAATATAATGCGGTGTCGAAACTATAATTGTTTTTGAATTTTTAAATAAAATACTTATGAACTAAATTATAAATAAAACACATATTAATAGTATAAAATCCACAGTGACTTTTTATTGGAAGCGAACCGGCTTACAAGAGTTTTCGATCTCATCATCAGGCTAACGAAAAAAAAACTTTTTTTTCTTCCATCCTCTTTTTTTCGCTCGATCTCGTTCGATCTCAGGTGCCAGCAAACTCTCCTTTTCACGACACAAGCTTTTAGCTTACTGTGAAAGATTTATAACAAAAATCCGATACATCTTTAAAAAAAATATAAATGCTATTCTGTATATTTTTTTATCACTTTGACGATATTCCCCGATAGGTTCCGATTTTAAACTAGTTTTATAATAAACAGAAATAGAATATAAGTACATGCAATATATAGAAACGAGGTCTTATTTCACTTGAGATCTTCTTGTTTTATTTGAGCTATTAATTCGTATATAAAGCAAACCTCAGCTCATTCTATGAACGCCAGCTGTCGCGTGGTTTCTGTACGGATACTAAATGAAACTATTCTATAATAATAACAATATATAGCTATATTTTAATATGAAATAATTCTTTCACAGATGGTATGTTTTGCTATAGAAAAGAAAATATTATTTTATAAGATTTCAACGCTTGATGAGAGAAGTATACATAAAAAAAACTCTGCCTGCTCTTTAATGTTCTCCGCAACCCCTCTACTCCGAGCTACCTAAAATCTTGTTTTACGCCTTTGGCATCTCATGGTTTGCCTCTTCGTTCTGGTGCACTTGGTACGTTAACTATTCCCACTCATCGAACATCTTTTGTCACATCTTCCTTCACTATACATGCAGCTCGGTTATGGAATGATTTGCCTTTACTGATCAGACTTGCTCCTTCAATTTCCATTTTCAAAAGTAGACTGAAACATCACTATCTTGCTCTCAATAACCCATCATAATTCCATCCCCTTCCTTGTCCCCCTTTCCCCAATCCACTTTAAGCATGTTCAAAATTTATGTATTTCTTGAATATGGTATATTTTGTATGTATGCATGTATTATATATATTTTTATTTTTGTATGGGTATATTTATTTATTATTTTGTATTTTTCTATGGTTCTGGCATGTACTTTATTATTTTTCCTATTTCTTTCAAACATCAGGTTGGTTGGCAGAAATTGCCATTTGGCAATAAACCCGCCTTTTGTACAATGCACTTATTATTGTCACAATAAAGTTTATTTTATTTATTTATTTTATTTAAAAAACTAAGAATTTTCTTTTCCCAGAAATATGTTCAAATTTACTAATTAGGAATTCAAAGCAAGGTTAAAGACCTTTTTGATTGGGAGGTGTAATGATCTTTAAATGGAGCCTTGCGGTGGTTTTTCCACAAATTTTGTCACTGAAGTTAGTCACTATATGAGACTGAATAATATTAGTCTCCCATTTTTTTCCATCATTTTCCGAGCGTCGTGTGAAAGGTTGGTGTTCGAAAAATAAAGACATTTACATCTTAAATTTAGCGATGAGGTTTTCCACCCATCCTGAATGATTTTATTTTTGTAGGCGCGGAGAGAACAGCTTGAGTAAGCGAAAGAAGTGGGTAAGGACGGATCAAATTGATGTTTCATATCCAATGCATATAATATCACACTACCGATACTGCGTGAGGGGGTAAATTATTATAAATATATCTAGTTAGTTCTCACAGAATAGGTTTTACATGCAGAAGAGGTCTTGCAAGTTTTCCAGTATATAGCAAATGATAGAAATTGTAACATTTTTATCAACCAGTACTTTGTTTGTTTTTTAACTCGGTCTATTAATGTACCAACTTCTCTTTTATGATAATTCTGTCTGCCTAAATGTGAATTGTTCAGGAGAGCGTTTTTTGTGTTTTGTCGTGCATATTTTCATCTCTCCTAGTTATATGACACAGTGTTAATATATAACATTATTTTATTTGTAATCTCAGAAACATTTTTGTGATGAAATTTTGAAGAATTAGTAGACACAACACATTTTATTTAGAATAATTCGTAAATACGACAACAAATCAGAAGGTTATTCCAGGATAACGGTGACAGTTACAGGTGTGATCTTCAGTGAGAACATGCAGGGCACATATAAATACACATTGGTGATCATAACTGGATTTCGCCTAAAATGTCAGATACGACAGTAAGTCAGAAGAGTATATAGTAAAGAATATTAGGTGTTCACTCACGACAAAACAAATATTTCGCAATTTATTACAAAATAAATCAAAATGAATATTCAACAAAGCGTAGAAAACTATAAATTGACTGAAAATTGATGAAGAATTTATCTTGGAACTTTTAAACATACAATATAAATTGTAAAGTATTATACTTAAGACGTCGATAAAGCCAAGACTATAATAATAATAATTTATTGTCGGGCGACCACGGGTGACGTACGGGAGAGAACAATTGCTGGGATGGTGATTATATTATCTTCGTTGTCTATCTTATTCTTATAAAATATGTATTAATAATATTACCAGGACATAATCCACTATAAAATTCTTCGGATCGTTAGAGCGTTGTAAAAGTGGAATTATCCAAGATTCATTTTTACCTATATAAAACAGAAAGGAATTATTACTAAAACGAAAGTCTCGATGGTATGGGCGACAAATTTTGTACAACGGGCGACAAGATTTATATTGTTGTATAATACAAATTTAGCAAAATATTCAAAGCTTTAAGCGTTGCGTATTGTACAACAATCTACAGAATTTTATTCACAATTGCAAGATTAATGAATTTATTGCCGACTCGCTGAAACTATCCTAAAATTCCATGTAAACCAAATTGTTTACCAAAATTTTCATCAACAACACCACTTCCCTCTTCAACATTCCTCTCGGGAATATAGGGAAAAACCCAACCTCTTTCATTCAGAGTGTCTTTGGACCAATTGAGTCACCTCTTCTTACGACATTCCTAGCGCTCTGATGTCGTTGTAACAGGAATGATGTATTGTGAAAGAGGAACGTTCGGGTCATTGGAATCCTTGTGCACGAAAGTACAGTGCTCTATTTGCCTAACTATTACTGTAGATTCTTAAAACATGGCCTAACCAAGACCATCGTCTCTTCTGTATCAGAGACAACAAATATTTGCTGAGAACGCCGCGCACAGCATCTTTTGTCACACGTTCATAATACCTACATCCAAAATCCTTCTAAGACAGATTTCTTTTTCGTGAGGTGTGCTTTGCCTTACTAAACTACCAGGCGACGCGACGCAGCGAATTTTTCGAAATTATATAATATAATGAGTTACAATTCATTGGATTGGTCTGCAACGAGATTGGTTTTTCTTCTCCATTCCTCCCTATTCTCCGCCAGTCTTTTCAGCTCTAGGTATGAGCCACAGTTCATGTCCCTCTTCGGTTGGTCCATATACGCGTCTCTTGGTCGGCCTCTGCCATTTGTCCCCTCGGTCTTGCCTTCCGCGATGGCGATGAGTAGTCCTGGGTGCCTGATGTTTTGGCCAATCCAGTTAGCTCGTTGTTGGCTGATTCTCTTAAGAAGTTGCCTTTTTTCGCCTACCCTGGTTAATACTTCTTCGTTTTCGACGTGTTCCGACCAATGGATCTTCAGCATGCGTCTGTAGCAACACATCTCAAAGGCCGTCAACCGTCCGCTTTCACTCTTGCTGATGGTCCTCGTCTCACCGCCATAAAGCAGAATGCTCCATACGAAGGCTTTAGTAAGGTTCATACTTACGCTTAAATCAATATTTGGGGATTCCAATATCTTCGAATTTTTGTTAAACGCAATCCTCGCCTGGTTTATTCTGCTCACAATTTCCGATTTGGAGCATCCATCCTGGTTTATTCTGCTGCCCAAGTACACGAATTTCGAAACTATCTCTTATAAACCACATGTTAAAATCATCAATTTGTCACCCGTAAAATTCAAAGAATCGCCCGAATTTCCTTTTATATCTTTTACTCTATCCATTTTTCATCGGTGAATTGTTCTCTATCTCTATCTTACACTCTTCTTTCATGGGATATTATTGGTATTATTATTACTACCTTCACTTCCCACCACACACTCTTAAAATATCGAACACTCATATAAAAATATCATATTACTATTTAAGAGAGACATTGGCCATTGTACGAATTTCAATAGTCGAAAATATTGCTTACAACACAGTAAACGTTAAACGTAGAATTAAGACCATGATTGTTTAAAACGAAGGTGAATTGATTGATACAGATCCGCTAAAAATAGATTAAGTATAATTCTGCTTGAAGTTCCCGAATGAAACGAAAAAAAGACTGTAAATATAATATTGATCCCGTTGACACATTAAAAAAAGCCCGTCTGATTTCGAGCTCATTTTAAAAATAAACCTGAATTTGCAATAAACACTGATGCAAACCTTGTATCCAAATACTTGGTAGGATCAAATTGTAACATGAATTATAAAGATATAATTATTATCTGTAAGAATTGAATACCTTAAAAACAACATTTGTCACAAATCGGACTTTGTTTACCATAAAATAATATAATTCGGGTTCAATCCCAGCTCCTACACAATATACACAACCATTTTCTTCGTTATTACGTCCATTTTTCTTCTTTCAGACCAGGTGAACTAACTACACACAAAGGTGAAACGAGAAAAAATACATACTGCTACTACTAGATGTAAAACAAATTCTTGTTCAATTTGTTAGGATAACAATCCAATATATTTCTATTGGAAGAATGAAACCTGGAGAATTGTTCGTCTTTTAATATAACTCAATTTAAATGGTGTATTATTCTGACCGATGATCTGGAATATAATCAAAAGTTGAATTGATATAAAATTGACGATCTTTTTTACTTGAACTTTTACTATCACAAATTTTCTTACAGTTTTTTTATACTGACTATACACACAAAAAGTAGAGTATAATTTCTAGAGTTATGACAATGTTAAATATGATATTTGGCCAATGATAGTTGGCCAAAAAGAGCACTGTTCTTCTGTCCGCAGGGGTTCCGTAGGCCCGGGCGTCCCTCTTTCACAATACACCGTTCCTATGACAACGATATCAGAGCGCAAGGAATGTCGTGGGAAGAGGTGACGCAATTGGCACAGAGACGCTCTGAATGGAGGAGGCTGGTTTCTGCCCTGTGCTCCCGAGAGGAGCGTTGAGGGCGATGATGATGATGATGAAATATGATAATTGAAAACTTAGACAAAAGAGTTAATCACTTATTCCCAGATTTCGAGGAAGCGGCAGATGGGATCGCATTGGCCTTCAGCTGTAAAGATCCCTGTAAGAATCGTCTCTTTGTCAGTAATAATAATAATAATAATAAAAACTGAATTTATTTTATTAAGTAAAGCAAATTTATTTTCAATAAGAGATACAAGATTTCTACTTAATACTAAACAACTTCCGTCGCAAGAATCCTACCCCATTTGTACAAATATAAAATATTCTACTTACAAGATATTTTCAGTAAATAACAGCCATCAAATAAGTAGTTAATTTCCTGGAATTTATATTCTTACCTGCAACAAAAGAGAAAACAAACATTAGTACAATTTCAATTTCATAGACAAAATACAATTAATAAAATAAAATTCTAGCCTTATAACGTTCTTGGTCCGAAAAAGTACAGCAGTCAAAAAACAAAAAATTGTTTTTCAAGACACAAGCTTTTAGCTCACTGTGAAAGGTGTAAAAAGTTGTATTTGGGTTAGTAATAAAAGCTCAGATACATTTTTAAAAAAAAAATATGATTCAATTTGGTGACATTTCATTCAAAAAGAGGCGATTTCATGTCGCATATATACATGTAAATGATTGTTCACAACTTCATTATACAGAACCAGTAGTAGTCCAAGAGTAGCAATCAGTAGATAAATTGTATGATAATTACAATTTAGATATACGCAGAGACATTATACAGCAGATAGACATAATAATATGGAGTAGTATTGGCAGTAAGCCATAAGTCATACTACATCCATGAACTGGTGTCGCATACTGATACGAGACATTACAGTATACACGTGGAGTAAGCAAACATATCACCGACTGCTACAATTTAAAATCAAAAGTTAACATTATTCAAATTTTGAACGATCTTAAATATTTTAATAGAAATATTGTACCACGAAAGATGGACCATAAGTCTTATGCGTTTATATCATTGGATGAATAACAAAGAAGACATTATTTTCTGTAAAGTCCCAGACATAGAAACGTCGTTCAATCTCTTCTCTAATTTTTCAAGTGTGACATTGTGGAAGGCAGGTGTTTGCACAACATCATGCGTTATTCCCAACATAAAACACATGCTGAGTTCCTTAATTTTTAATTGGCACGGAGATTCTTTTGCATGTTTATAACATGGAGTTAGTTAGGTTAAACTACTTGTAAATCTAATGATTTCAACAGTGACGAAGTTTGCCACCACACATTCAAATGTTTTATATTTATAAGGACAGAGAGGACGATACGCACACTAAAAGAAATTAGCTATACAAAAGCTAGGAAATATATTTTGATCGAGACTCATTATCCACAAAATTGAAACGAACAAAAATAATATATCATGTAGTCACGGACACAGACGGACGGTGATATGTTAACTTACCTAATACACTATAAACAAGATTATTACGACCAATATAGGTAGGATATCAACTGAATAATAACAACAGCAGATGATATATCATAGTAATTCCTGTGTCGTTCATCTGTAAAATGAGAAATTAACCCATTTTAATGACCCGGCGACTGTATGTATACATACACATATGTTAATTATAATAGCAATAATAATAACATGCTACTTTAGAACTAGAATCACTAGTAGGAATATTACAAGCAATAGATGTATTAGAGGAAATATTCTACGAGAATGTATAAAATTTTCATTGAAATATTACTAGACTACTCTCTCTATCTAATATTTAGAATCACAACATTTCTCTAAGGATAGGACACTAAATCGCTTTGGATTCTACAAATATTGAAAAAATGTTGTATGAAAAGTTGACAGGTTTATATTGTTTATTTCCCAAGTAGGTTTTTATAAAAAGGTGATTGGCAATTTATTGTCTGAGATCAAAAGGCTAAGAAATAAATTGTTTCAGCAGTTAAGGCTCTACAAGGGCATTTTGACCGTTAGAAGTAAATAATTTTCTTTAAATACAGTCGTCTTATTTTATTTAAATACAATCTCTATGTACAATTTTGAGGAGTGACCCAACTCACACCCGGGTACCTTCATGAGCCGTTGACACTTATTTATCCGCACATTCAAACCAAAGTTCTTCTCTCGTCAATGTCTTTTTTAAGGTTAGTAATTTTATATAAATAAAAAATATATATAAATTTAAGAAAATAAACAAAGGTATATATGTACAGAAGATGCAATTGAATTATACAATAAATTAAAACTACAAGAAGTATTATTTTGAGTAACGCGCTAACAACTATTGTCGCAAAATGCTTAAAACGCTTTCAACTAGTTAATGTATGAACATAACTAACTTCAACTCCGCGACTTAAGAAAAGCTAATTACAAACTACTATGAAATAGTAAAACAACGAGACAATACACACAATTATGTAAATTTGGCGCCCAACGTGGGGCTTTCACAGCGAGAGACGATACAGCAACAACAATATGGTTGACATGTTCATATTCCATGGTATTATTATCATAGTGATGCTGTAAACTGAAGTGCGAAAACAAGTGTTTTATTGTTATCATTAGTTGCTTGAAACTTTCATTATATGAGCGATATTTCGTATGGCTCGGGCGATAATTCAGGAAGGTAATGAATATTTTGATAAAATGTATAACTCTTTAATCTTATTGGAATCTCGAGTGTTCGAGTGAGGGCTGGTAATGTTAGAACTATTTCTCACAACATTTTGTCAGTAAGAGCAATGAAGTCATTTTAATTTAAATCTGAGTGTTCTTTGTCTAAACAATTGACATAAGAACTGAAAGTCGTGTAATATCGAGAAGTAAAAGAAGAGCTAGCTTATCATTATTCACTATTATTCATAAAAAAACGTTTTCTTAAAAAATATTTATGAACAAGATATAATGATTGAACATAAAACATAAGTAAAGTCATAAAATTTATGAAAACAACAATATTATAGCCCAATTTATTTATAACGTACCTCGACTGTCTACTCAATAGCTGTCTTTTAATGAAAAAAAAAAGTATGAGCCCTTCGTTCAAGAGTGAACAAGGGGAGGTCAAAAAGAAACTATCCAAATATTGAATACTCTCATGTCACATAAGTCTGGGGACTTAAATATATTCGCAAAAATAAGGGACAAATGACCTCGCTGATGCTAAGAGATTGCTCAGTTGAAAATTAATATTATACCAAAAAAATTAGGAGCTCTATTTCAACATAAGAGGATATTTCACGAAAAGTTAGATCAGAGATGAACGGAAATTGAGTAAAAGCACCAAAGACAATTTAATAAAAATATACCAAGAGAAGGGTGAAATCTCAGCAAATCCGCTTGAAGTTTCGAAATAAGAAAACAAGTAATAATTAAATTTGATCATAAACAATAAAGGTACACTGGCGGTGTGTAAACGGGACAAATTAAAATATTAAATTATAATTATTGTTATTACATTATTTTCATCGCTTTAATTCCCTAATTATTTCACTTTTCAATTTCCCTTCGACCACGAAAGACTCTTAGAACCCCGGAAATCAGAGATCTCAAATCCAATATAATAGAATATATTATAAGACATAATTTTAAAATGGAGTAACAGAATAATTCCCACTAGAAGCCCACAGATGATTGTTGATGAAGATGGCCTAACTTTGGCTTACGACAAGGCGATATCCACCGCTGCTTATTGAAATGGCAAATTCAAAACCGTAAAACAAGGAGGATCGAATGCCAAAACATGTAAACCAATTCCTATAGGACGGACACGCATTTAGTAAACCGCCACTCTTATATCATTCCTCAATAAATTGAGGAATGATATAAGAGTGGCGGAAGCCGAAAAGTAAATATAATCAACGTATACGTTGACCTCAATTCGTTTTGCCTGCTCCATAACGAAGGTTTGTGTTTTACTGCCGAAGTCCCTAAACTTCTGCGATATCTGGGTGGTCAGTGGGTCTCCTTCGATGCCGAACGTTTGACGATGATAAATAAGATCACTCAGTTATTAAAAAGTGGTAAAATTTAAACCAATAATGTTCTTTTACAAAAACTAAACGTCAACACAATCAATAAAAGTTCTTTACTGACTCAGCACACAAGCAGGAGTAGGTATACAGAATTCTCCAATGACACTGAAATTTGTTGATGAGGTACAAAACAGAACAATGAAACAACTTTGATACGAAACCAGGTTGTCTATTACTAGATTCAAAGAGAATAAATGTAAAGTGTCCATATACCACCTTCTGGAGTGTTTGTTTTCCTTCAAGTTTACCGAAGAAACTTGCGCCAACTTATTAACTTTTTCTCTCCTCGAGTTTGAAACCACTGGCTTAAACAAATATTAGGTTTGATTAACGTTAGACCAGTAGGAAGTAGAACAGAGTAAAGCAACCCTTTTCGAAAAGAGACGAACACCGTCAAGGATAATTATTATTTAAGTAAACCAATATAAAACAAGACGGTCTCAGAAAACAAATTATTAACAAATTTATTCAAGACTTCAAAAAGGCCAAACAAGCGATTTTAATCAAATAATGCGTGGTATTCTTCTTACCGAATTTATAAGAAAAAATGTACCAATTTTAATATCATCTCTCTAATAGACTTTTCATCGCTTAAGGGGAATTCTCTCAATTTTTTCGAGGGCAAAACAACAGCGCGTTTTGATACAAATTGCGTGTATAGCAGAAGGGGGGAATTTTTGGTTGGACGATTATTTTCCGAGGGTCGACGGGACGTTGATCCGTAATTACAAAATCCTTTTATGTGCAATTTTCAAATTACAAAATTTGAAAATACTGAAATTGTTGTTGAAAATGCAAAAAGCAAATTGGGGTGGATTCAAGCACTTTCATAAGATTGAGTCATTAAAAAATCATCTTCGTAAATATTAAATTTAAGAGACTTACGTGATTTCAAAGAAGGAGGCTAACTCCATTTGATCTATTCCCTTTTCTTTTGAATTTTTCAGTAACTTTTTCAGTCACCCCATATTTAAAAGAAAAAATTGCAAGCATCCAGATATTCCAAAAGTCCAATTCGCGGATCTACTACTTATCAGTGATCTTTTCACCAATTCATAATGTGATACAGGGCTGACAATAACGTTGTATGATCACGCGGGCTAAATTCTTAATAACGTACACAAATTTAATGATTTCACTTATTTTAGAGGCATTAACTATGTAACAATTACGAGACATTTTCAAATAAAATATTTAAACTTGAATCACTATGTTTATTTGTTACATTAATTAATGTAACAAATAAACATAGTGATTCAAGTTTAAATAGTGAGTATAAGAAACAATTCGATTAAACGAGCTAAGACCAAATCACAAAAGTTTTATGGCAATTCTTGGATATGTAATGTTTGGTGGATATAAAACTGTTTGTCTATGGGGTATAAAAGAACTCCAGTCCTCTAGGACAATATTCTAAGCAGTAGTTGTCGCAAGTCCAATAGAATATCGATTATGTCTGTAAACTTCGATAAAAACTCTTTTGGTTTGGGGTATATTTTCCGAGAACTCCTTTTTTTCTCTCTTTCATCTAGAAAGTGGACAAATATTGAACATTGGATTATCTTACATTTTGAACCTTTTGAACAAAGTTTAGGACCTTTTTTCTCTCTCTTCTCTTTTTCATACACACACAATCTCTCTCGCACTTAAAAAGTCAACATATTAAAGTTGTATTGGAACCCATAAAAAAAGGATCAAGTATGTTAAATTTAGTTCAACATGTTTGGTTGGGAATTGTGGATAACACTTCTTTATTATTTGAATCGAAAACTATTATTGTTCTCGGAAAAACCTATTTTCTAAATCTGAAACCGGAATATACAATACTTTTTTTTTAATTTACAGTTAGCAAAAATAATAATTTCATTAATAATATCAAAATGAAAATAGAAAATGAGCTCTTAAGTTAGTCATCGAAAAATGAATTCTTTTCAAGGATTCTATTCAATATGATTCTTCGCCTTCGGGAATCTTCTAAAGAAATTGAATATCTGTATTCAGAGGGATTCATTAACTGACTGAAATCGCTTCCAGGACATTCATAAAGCTCTCAAAGCGATGTCCTTAAGAAAATTACATTCTTATTTTATAGGTTATCCACTACACTCAAGGAAGACTGTCAAAAAAGATTTTTAAGGCTAGAGTAATGATCAAAAAAAAACTTTATAATGAATTTGACATACATTATGATATTTTCTGGAATATCGTGTTTCTCTTTCTTCACAGAAACACAATATAAAAGTAGCAGAAAATAAGTAAGTTGTTAAAAAAATAAAAGTAGGAAAACTTGGGTATTTAAATGGACTCTTGAGGATTTGTTTCACTAAGGAATTATTGAAAATTGTAAAGAGAATAATCTCAAAAAGACGCTTCATGTTGCAGAGATATAGAGTTGTTACTGCAAGATACGTAGTTAAGTAAAGATTAGATAGATAATATATAATCTGATATAAACAAGACGTTCCATGGAAAGAAGTATTGCATTATAATAAAGCAAAGACTTTTATTACTATATCAAGTACATTAAGAATACAAGAGACACTTAAATACGGTAGTACAAATTCCACGAGGAAAACAGTAAGAAGATTAAACGGATAGAGGATTAATAAGTACATCGTCCGATTAACTAAAGAAAATAAAAAAATATAAGTTGAGAAGACTTTTTATTTAAAAAAAATGTAGTACGAATAAAAAGACTTGCCACTTGATTTAAGTGTCTTTCCATTTAAATGATATTTACTGTAATTTAATATAATAGTTTAAATATGTAACAGAAAATAACTAAGGGACTGAAAATAAACCGAAAGCAGAAAATCGATAGACGACAAATACTGGAATCTGAAAGTCCTTTTCGTCAAATAGGACTGGCAATCACAGCATAAGATGGAAAGACTAGGATATTCCCTGTTTCAGAGGCTAATTTCGAGAGAGAGATATTTGTTTTTTTTTTTGTTCATAACTGAAAAAGTACTTATATTTTAATCATATTGAATTGTTTCAGTGCGACGACGTTGAAAATCTACCTTTACCATCAAGGCATAGTCCGAAACCGTAAGTGGTCAGACCGATACTCTACTACGTGGCTCTTACATGACACTCGAACTTACAAAAGAAAAATCTATTCTGGGGACGAGAAATAAAGTTAATAATATGTCCAAATCAAATATCGTAAGAAAGTATACAACAAATTTTAACATAGTTCAAACAGTAGGTATTCATTATTCGCGAATTCCTACTAACTTCAGTTGAAACATTTATTACAATCAATTTTGGTATGAGGTTAACCACTATTCAATTATCTACAACCGGTGAACCGGTGAAGCGGAAATATACGGTTAAATACAACGAAGCTATGTGAATTAATACATGTTACCAATATACTATCAAACATTTTTTACACGAGCAATTAATGATAAACACATCACGAATAAGATATTCAACATCTATAGTTCAGCGATGAGGTATGGCAACCATCCCAAAATGTATATATTTATAACAGCGTCTCCTATAAATGGGGTAGCCAATAGAACGTCTTATTTTTTATTGTATAAAACTACTAGCTACACCACTTGTAAGAGATACCGTGACAGTATAGATAAATAGAAAATAAGGCAGAAATTTAAGTTTTCCTAGTTGAGTTATGTTTTGCATGTCCAATCTTAGTTGGCCAAAAGAGCGATGGTCTTTCATGCAGTTTACGATGATTTGGACAATAATTTTTTGACAGTAAACTATCTCTATAATACCTTCATCTGAGTGTAGTGGTAGGAAGCAAGTAGTGGATGGCCAACGTGGTCAGTTATCTCAAGCTTTTAGTTCCACCAGATCTCGATTGGCGGCGTAGTGGGAAAGAAAAATAGAAAAGATTCATGGCAAATTTTGACACGTTTCTAAGTTCCTTCACTTATCAGGAGTAATTGTGTTACAATCACTTGAAATACAATAAAGAGAATAATTTGAATAATATTACATGACACAATAGTACTTAGAAAACAGAATAATAATACTTCTAATATGAGATTTTCAGAATTTAAGAATTTAGTTTTGTAAATGTCTTGAAATGAATTATGTTACACGTTCTGAAGATGTCGTTGTATACCGAATTGCGCGTGTTTCCATTTATTGTGAATTTATATATATTTTTTTACTCCGTAAAGATTACATCTAACTTTTGTCCTGACAAAAAATCGAATTCCTGTAATTTTTTATTATTATTTACTCCGACATTTCTTTCGAGAACAACACGTGCAATACGCTTCTTTGATTTGAAACATTACTAACTCTTCAAAAATCGGAGTATTAGAAGGAGGATTTCATCACTATTTCAGCAAATACCGCTAAATAAACTTACCTTATAGCAAACTTGCATAATTTAATATAAAAACTGATCAATAGATTTACGGTATTCTCCAGGCCATCCCAAGCATTTCAACGAATTAAATTTCTATGTTGATTTACTTTATCTTTACATAATAAGCATATTGCTTATATTATCAATACGACGTAGTGTATATTCCAAAAACAAAAGGAAGAAGTATATCTATATCCCTCTTTATATGGGATAGAGAATACAAAACGTGGAGCATAATCGATTATTCAAGACAACAACGAGACATGGAGAGCAATTCAATTCAAGGAGTTCTAGTGGTCCAGGAAAATGGGTGTTAATTGCATACTGTTTCTGTAAATTCCCTCGTGCATAATAAATACAAATACGGTTCTACTATTGTTCCAAGGTATAACAATACAACAATAATATATTAGTATGGTAGTACGATCAAAGTTTCAAGTGTTGGAAATAATGCTATTGTCCGTCTATCTATTATATGAATTATCAGTGATGAAGAGGCCAGAAACTAAACCGAATACTTGACAATAAGAATAAATATCTTGCCGCTATCGAGATATGATATGTAAATAAGTTAATATATTAGTAAGTTCGTCGGTAGCCTGGAGGTAGAGTTTCAGCCTCGTGAACATGGGGTCCGTGATTCGATACCAGGTGCCGGCAAACTCCGCTTTCACGACACAAGCTTTTAGTAGCTTACTGTGAAAGGTGTATAAGGTTGTATTTGGGTTTATAACAAAAACCCAGATATATATATATTTTTTTTTAAATAAAGGCAAATTCATGAAAGAAGACCGTTAGACAGACCAAGACAAAATTGTTGGATAATATCAAACAAGATATAGAGGAGCTCAATGCTAAAGACGACTGGCAGGCCATTGCTCAAAATAGAAAGGCTCGGAGATGTATAGTTTAGGAGGCAAAGGTCCTGCAAGGGCTGTTCGGCCATCGGAAGAAAGTAAGTTAATTTATGAAAGTATTTTTACGAAAAGAAGTCTTCTTCAGCTTCTCTTTGGGCACTTTGTGGTGGGGTCTACCTTTCTTATTTTGTTTCGGCCTTTGGATCTGTCGAGTGCATCCTCATGGGAAACATCGCAGTTCCGCATGTTTTTTCTACGATAAGTAAATCGAAAAGACGTAAATTCTGACTGGGAAATGGCATAAGATGGACAGAAGGTAGAATAGGTCTTATAACACGGAGGCCTACGCCATAGTGACTGACAGTCGAAGTGCTTTGGGGGATTCGTACTTGGCACTCAAAAGAAAAATTACAAATATGTTTATGGTAGTGTTTTGAAATAATGTACATAAAGGATTCGTAATTTTGGGAGTATTTTATCGAGGGGAGCTTTTCTAGTAAATCTTTAAAGACTGCATATTCCTCAATCAAAAAAAAATGAAATAGCTCTAGAAGAAGCTGGCAAGGGCAGGTGTCGATTTTGTGTGTTTGGAGTGGCCAGAGGTCCTGGAAGCAGCGGTGGACAGGGATCTCTGGAGGAGGCACCTAGGCGCAATGGGTCCCCGACCCAACTAGGATAAGGGGAAGAAGATGTATGTATGAAATTCATGAAAATAAGATGACACAATATCTGAAAAATACAATTAATACTGTAGTTTTAACCATCTGGGATCTAATCGGATATGGAGTTTTTTTACCAGGCATCCAAGCGGATACTAAATTATAATCGAATATTAGGAACGGATACCGAGTATCAGTTTCATCCCTATTATAATGGTAAATGTCTTAAGGACAATAATAATTAATTTATTGGATGATTTCTGAGATATCAACAATCACGTTAGCGTTGTTTCATGGGTGAATTGTTTTGTGGTGATGGCGTTGTTGTCGTTGATTCAATTCATACCAACACTATAAAGCATGGATTAGAATAATTATTATTATTGGTGGAATAAATGGATTTGTGAAAAGATATTGCGATACAGTGATAAACGAACTTTATGTGCATTGAATTATTGTAATTGTGTACTCTAAGTGTAAAGTGATTTATATAGTAATGTACAATGAATGATAATTTTTTAAATTTTAATGTGATAATTTAATATAACTATTACTACATTGTGATTACAACATATGTGGAGTATCCAGCGGAATTAATGGATGTAAACGGATTTAATGTCCACATGTGGAGTATCCAGCGAATTTAATGGATGTAAAAAACATGCAGATTTTCTTCTCTGTGCCAATGAAAATTAATACACAGTGAAAAATTTTTCATGTCACATAATTATCACACTGTGAATGCCAGTAAAATCGAGAATATTCATAATTATTGTTAGAAATACATGAATGTAGGGCAATATCAGTCGGGGAAAATAAATATTTACATATGTGTAGTGTAGTGAACTGTGATAAAATACATTATGAAACCAGCCTAGAGCCAATTCGTAAGCATTGGGACACCTTTCTCACTTCTTCCCATTAGATTTTACACAATGTTGCATTGTGTACACATGGTTCTCAAATCGAGGTTTGAGATTGGTTTTGTCATCTGCACCCAAATCCGGTAAATCAATAAAAAAAATAGTAAATATTCTAAACATTATGAAAGAATATTTTCATATAAGTACACTGTAGTGCCGGCTGATGTAAAAAGGTAAACTTTATTAAATAAATACATTTACGAAGCTATTAAACATAATCCATCAGAATAAAATAAAATATAAATAAACTACAAAAGTATAACAGTACGGTACAAAGTAAAGTTGTATAAAGTAAATAATGTTTAAAAGGAGGTCATCCATAATATCCGATATGCATTGAATGACAAAATACCGATCTTAACTTAGTACAGTCGATTCCGCTTAGTTGGGACACAACAGGACTTGGGCATTTTGTCCCAATTAAGCGGCTGTCCCAATTAAGGGAAGTTCACATTTTTTTTAATTAATTGATTTGGTTTTGGCAACTAAGGCCATTAACCAGTAATACACACATAAAATAACAATGCATATTTTTTTCAATAATTTTATTTTATAAACTCTTGAAAACTGTTAACATATAGGTAATATAAATTAACATATAAATTACAACTATGTAATATAAACTTTTAAGAAATAAAATCCTAATTTAAATAGTAAATGAGTAGGTACATACAATTAAGGCCAACTATCATTAGGCATTCTCAAAACATGTCCCAGCCATGACCATCGTCTCTCCTGTATTACGGAGATTACAGGTCTCTGCTGGGTGCGCCGGCGCACAGCATCATTTGTAACATGTTCATACCATCTGACATCCAAAATCCTTCTGAGACACTTGTTTTCAAAGCTTAGTATCTTCCGCTCTTGAGCCTTGGTTAAGTGCATAATGTTTTGTTAATGGTTTAAGAATGCCTAATGATAATTGGCCAAAAAGAGCACTGTTCTTCCATCCGCAGGGGTTCCGTCGGCCCGGGCGTCCCTCTTTCACAATACACCGTTCCTATAACAACGATATCAGAGCGTAAGGAATGTCGTGGAAAGAGGTGACGCAATTGGCACAGAGACGCTCTGAATGGAGGAGGCTGGTTTCTGCCCTGTGCTCCCGAGAGGAGCGTTGAGGGCGATGATTATGATGACACACAATTTAATTCAATGCAAAAATGAGAATTCTTTGTACATATTTTTTCTTGAGAATATATGTAACATAATATGTGCTGTTATCTTAAATTTACTGTCCCAATTAAGCGGAATGTTGTCCCAATTAAACATATAAATTTACTATTGGTTTCTCGGTTTGGTTTCTGTTCTTTGAGATTTGTCCCAAATAAGCGGCTGTCCCGATTAAGCGGTGTCCCAATTAAGCGGAATCGACTGTAATACATAATAATATTATACATACATACATGTACACAATATCAGTAGAAGTAAGAAACTCGATCAAACTCTGGATTACTTCATATAAAAATATAAGTAGCACAAACGACAAAAAGGGGAAAATATTAAAGATGAACTCTTGTTCAAAAACAGACCGGGGCGCTGCATAAAAAAAATAATAACATAATATTCTTCAAGATTTTCTGTAAAGCAACTTATGTTTTAAAGCAAATTTCTTACATGTCAAGCATATTATTATTATTATGTTAGGATTATTAATGATTTCTTAGATATTGTGTCTTTAGGCTGTTCTCAAACATGTTAAGACAAACATAATTATTAAGAAAAATAGGCAAAGCATGCGTAACACATTCTTGTTAGATAAATAATTCAATATTGAGTTCTCGAAATTATTTATAAGGTAGAGAGAATAAAACAAAATACGGACAATTTTGGAATGTTTTAAAACGATTTTGTTTATGATTTTCACGATTGAGTAGATGAAAAACATTTGAAATTATTTAAAGAAAATCGACAAATTCCAAGATATCAAAGACATGTATTAAAAATAATTGTACATGTATGTAAATTTACTTGTAATCAATGTACATTAGAAAATAAATAAATAGCTAATATGGTTAATATAAATTTTGTAAAATGGAACAACACATGTCACGTGACGTTGGAATATATAAAGAAATATTTTTTTAAAAAGATGTATCTGGGTTTTTGTTATGAACTAAAATACAACCTTATATACCTTTCATAGAAAGCTAAAAGCTTGTGTCGTGAAAGGGGAGTTTGTCGTTTATTTATTTAACATTATACACGGCGTGAGCCTTTTATATATTGAACAAAATAAGTATGACGGAAAACAACATATTACAAGTAAAACAATCGTACACAATGACAAACATTATAAAATCACAAGTAAAAATTAATGTAAAAATAATTATTAACAAGGAAACACGATATGTAGTCATTCCACTATTGACTTTATGAATTTCTGCAAGCCGGCTTTCAAGAGCTTCCGCTCTCATTGTCAGGCAAAAGTAGAGTTCTTTATTAAAGTCAATAGTGGAATAACTAGATATAGTGTTTCATTTAAAAAAAATATCAATATGAACTTCCACCTTGAATCGTCGGTTGAAAAATTAAACTTTTTTGTAATGTAAAAATAATATGATAATAATTAATTGTTTAAGAAATATTACCAAACATCAAAAATTGAACATTATTTAAATTTTCGTACCAAGGCCTTATTTAACTGGACGTCAAGTTTGAAGAAAAAGTTTTTAGCCGTCAGCGTGGAAGATGACGTTGTTGGTAAAAGTTGTATGACAGGTGGTTTATGGTGGTTCAGGGTAGTTTGACAGGAGGCTATAGGCATGAAGGAATTACAGAACTGGGCGGATATGTCGCCGAGATGACAGCCGGAACGATAACAGACTGTAATGTCATAATAATATTGAGTGGGATGAAGGGTAATGTGATTATTGTAGCAGATATATTTATTTCTATGGAAAACCTTCTTTTCTGACAGTTTTCTGAAAGTATTTTTAAAACATCACGTATAAACATTATTCATCGAAAATTCAGCAAAATGACACCTATCTCGAATGTCTTATTTTTATAGTCCATATTATCTAACGACGGTACTCGGTAGAATTTCATGTTAAATTTGTTAAAATTAAATACAGCCACAAAAAAGCCTGGAAGTAAAGTCTCTGTCTCATGCACATGAGGTGCGCGGTTCGATCACAGGTACTGGCAAAGTCCGCATTCATGACACGAGCTTTAAGCTTACTGTAAAAGGTGTATAATGTTGTATTTTGGGTTTATAACGAAAACCCAGATATATGTTTAAAAAACATGTTAAGTACTTATTTTAACAAGTCTCATTTTATTTGTCATATAAAGTACAAACTGCATGTTTATTGTATGTTATTAGTTTACTGACAACTCCATCTAAAAGAGTTGTCACGTATTTTTCAATGAAAATATTCAAGTTTGACAGAAGCGAAGAATATTTTTTAACAAATCATATACCTATAAAATATGGGTTAGTTGCGATAAACTCGTCCATGCACAATTTTATTTGTTAGGTAATAAATTTGTCAAGTTTTTTTAATTTCCATTTCTTTGTGCAATTTTTTTTTTTACGTGGCGGCAGAATTGCCATCCACACTTCTCAGCATTATACAACCAGATAAGTCTCCATTTGATCAGTCATGGTCACACAAAAACTTAACAGTCTAATGCCGGGAAAATTCACCTATCCAGATATACAGGATATCAAAGGATTAGGCTCAAAACACGGGTTAAATTATTATTATAATTATTACCTTCATTTATTATTTATATGGAAGATGAGGACTACGACAGCCGACTCCAAGTAAATGCTGCTCAGAACTCGCAATTACATAACATTACATACATAGACAATTCACACAGATCGAGCTAGTCCCAAACTAAGATGAATCTTGTATTATGGGTACTAACGCGACGATACACACATATACAATGCACTGCACACATATAGGTAAATGTAACACCCAGACCCAGGACAATTTGAAAAAGATCATTCTTCACTTTGCCCTGGCCGGGAATCGAACCCGGGACCTCGTGACTCAAAGGCAAGAGCATTAACTCCGCGCCACACCGGCCGACTAAATTACACCGATGTCTTACCACATATAATAATTTGGAGAAAGTGAGGTCCGTGGACATATTCTGTATGTCCAGAAACCTTTTTAGGACCCACATTAGACAAGAATGATATATTTGTTTAGTATTTTGTACTGTACTGGCAGTTTAAGAATAGCAATGAATTCAAAGATGGGCTGATCAAGCACAAAAAATATAATAAATCAAATGTTTTTGTGTTAACACTTTGGAAATTCATTATAAATAAAATGATTTTAAAACACTGTATAATTTCCAAATTAAATTTATTCACCTCAAACGTTTTCGCCAAGGCTTCTACTTGGCATCATGGAGTTGCAAGACTTGGAGTCCTCCTGATGATGCCAAGTAGAAGCCTTGGCGAAAACGTTTGAGGTGAATAAATTTAATTTGGAAATTATACAGTGTTTTAAAATCATTTAAATCACAAAAAATGTGTTATATCCTTGCTAACTATATTATATTTTGTAAAATTTTATTTGTATGTTGCCCATTTTTTTAAATAAATAAATAAAAAAGGGATCAAGGCGAGGGAGAAGAAGTAGCTATTTTGAACGAGGAACACTAGAGAAATGTACGAAATCTTTACAATCGGATTCTTTTTATTGTTTTCACCTGAAGAAAACCAAGAATAATTATTTCTTAACAATGCCAAACTCAAGAGGGCCTTAACTAGAAGAGGATGCAGATGACTGAACTTCACCACACAAAACAACGATACTTCACATTACACTTTCATTCTTTTTCTGACTCTGTTTTCTTTTTGTTATTTGTTTGTTTGTAAAAAACGTTACAGCATCATCATCATCAACAACATCAAATCCTTATCCTCATGTACTTACACAACACTTAAAATTCGGTAAGGGGAAGATTAAATAAAACGTAGGGGTACGTCTGACTTGCGACAAATCGAGAATTTTTTTGTTCCACTTCATGCTAACTAAAAAAGCACAAGACAGTGAAATCAGAGACAAAATATAATATATATAAGAAAAATAAAATTAAAGCATATTTATTATTTTTGCACATCATCATTCTTTAATAGTCTTAACAAAACAATACAAAATTAAAAATACTAGGACGATATTGCAGTGGCGAGATTATCACAGAATTTCCAGCTTCACCAACTATCAATGACAAACTTTTTCTTTAAAGTGTTAAAGAGTTCTTGCTGATTTTAATGTTTCTAGGAGTCTTCTTTCACCTTGTTATGCGAATCCTGTGTCTCTATATTTCAAGTCTGTGACGTTATCATTAGAATACTAACCCCCAAAAAGTGGCAGTGTATTTACAGGCTCCTGGCGCATGAGGTTCTGGCGAATTTATACAATTTAAAAGGCTGGGCTAAGCTGTATATACACCTCTATCCATTTTCCACTTATATTTTTTGTGGAGTAATTCACCCTTCCAGAGAGAGGTACATAGTTACCAGACAGGTGTACCTAAGAGAAGGTAAGTACGTCACAGAAGTAGAGATGGTAAAGAGGGTAGGAATACTCAAGATTCTTATTCCTTCATAAGATTCAAACTTGGCTTAGACCATGGGATAATATCATATCGACAAAAATACGACTGTAGATAAAATAACCGAAGATCTACCTATTTGTGCATGTTGAACGAGTGAACGAGGAAGAAAGACAAAAAGGATATACAGTACTTGTCTAAAAGAAGGGGTGTGAGGAAGCGCGGAAGTTCGTAACTAAGTGGATCAAATTTTCAAATACGGTCGTTTGTTAAGTAAGAGGAACCGACGTGCGTGCATGAGAAATTGTATGAATGTAGAAGAAGCGAAAGAAGTATGTAGAGATAGATCTATACGGCGTTCCATTCTCTCTGCCTACCACAGTTGGGACACGGCGTGAGGGTACAGTTTAGTACTAGTAAAAGCCTTTTTTTACAATGACTAATAAATATATACAAAACAACAAAAATAGTCAGATAAGAAAGTTAATAACTTGATGCGAAATGTTTAATATCATAAGAAAGTCGATAAATCAATTTGCAATCAAAATAAAATAAAAAAATTAACATGAACTTTCACAAAGTACCGTCTGCCGACATTGTTAACTAAAATAACAGTGGTATCAGCATGCTTTTTGTTACAAAAATACAATGTCACCTCTGACTTTAATAATATGAAAGACATACATCCATACGTATTTGCGAACATGCTTAAAAATATTTACACTTTGATTTCATCACACCCTACTACATCAAAATATTCTCGTCTCCTTCACTTTCAGATATCAGTACGGCGTTACTACCCTTGTTAAAATTCTCAACAGTCTGAAAATGAAGAATGAGTGAGTGAATAGTAGCCAACGACATCAGTAGGAAGCGTCTGCGTTTGGCAGGTTCTAGAAACATTGTTTTTTAATAATATATTTTTTACTATCTAAAGAACCGATATTCAATATCAAACCGTATGAAGAAAGTTCGTTCGTTGAGCGTGCATATCAAAACTGTTATTTATAAAATTGTCCTCGTGGAAATCCCTAAGTAGTGTAGGACTTCAGTTTCTTTTGTTAGTTTTCGACTGTACTGTAAAATCAGATATAAGATATCGCTAATAGACATATTTTATTATTTATATTCTCCAATTTTACAGTGATTAAGTACTAATAATAATGAACACCTTATTGCCAAAATAATTTTGTATAAAATAGTTTATTAAAAAATATAATACCTTATTATACATAAAACCCGGAACCGGTTTTGGAAAATCAAAATTACAAGTTCTATTATGATAAAACAAATAATAACAGATAGACAAATACATCATAATAGACCCGATTTAGTATTACATGATAAACGTAATAAAATAACGTACCTAATAGACATCGCTGTCCCAAATACACATAATATACAAATAACCGTCGCAGAAAAAAATACGTTAATATACAGAACTAGCAGGAGAAATAAAAAATATTTGGCATTCTAGGTCCGTTTATATAATACCTTTAGTCATGTCAGCTACAGTGGTAACTCCGAAATCTTTAATAAATAATTTACAAAAAATAGATTTACCGATTAATTTGTACATTAAAATTCAAAAATCTATTATAAACATTGTAATATTGTAAAAAAGTTTTTGAACACAGATATTTCAGGCACAATGCTGGTATTTTGAACCCGCGTTCTGAGCCTAATCCTTTGATATCCTGTATATCTGGATAGGTGAATTTTTCCCGGCATTAGACTGTTAAGTTTTTGTGTGACCATGACTGATCATCTGGAGACTTATCTGGTTGTATAATGCTGAGAAGTGTGGATGGCAATTCTGCCGCCGCGTAAAAAAAAAAAAACACATACATATTGCCTTGAGACAATAACTGTCTATGAATGTATGTCATCCATTTCGAATATCTCATTGTTTATAGAACGGAGAGTTCGTATGCTATACTACACCTACAAGACGTATTCTAAGTGGGATAGGCAGAAAGAGCGGAATGCCATATTGATTTATTTTTAACGAACGAGAATATATTATATTGTATTGTCTGCTCATTACACGCATTAGTGATTACTCCTGGTTACCATGCTTGTGGAAGATGCCATGATATGAGAGAGAGAAAGTAAGCGAAAAATAAAGAAAGAGAGAGAGTTTTGATTTAGTTTTATTTATATGATCTATCTATTATGATCTATCTATCCTTTCAATGCACAAATCTGTTGTATTTCATACAAATAATCGTTAGATATACCGTAGAAACATCTTTTTTTTACAAACCAAACTACATTGCCACGTTGATCGATCATTGCATATGCTTTCGCTTCTTCCACATACATCAATAGTAACCTATCTATCTATATCATAACGGAATTTCTCACAAATAAGTATCATCTGCTCCTCTTTCTGCGAATAATTAATAAATATATTCTGAATGAGTAGCACACCTCGTGGATTAAATAAAATATATTAAACACTTTAAAATGTAGCTTTATGTGACATTATAATATAAGATAAAATAAAAAGAGATAAAAATTTATCCTCGAAAACGGCAAATTCCTTGCTTCGCCTACACCGATAATATCAATTTATCATCTAAGGCGAAGATGATAATAATTATAATATTAATAATTCGCTGCAGATGGGTTCATTTTAAGTGTCACCGTTTTGGCAATATTTAATAAGTTATAATTATCCGATATTACCGTGTTAAGTGAGATGTTAACCATTCTAGCAACAGAACCAATACATACAACAGTACTACAGAACACAAAGTAGGGTTTTTAGATATACAGTGGTACCTCGACATAGGAGTTTAATTCGTTACGCAGCCTTGCTCGTATTTCTAAATAAATTTCTCCATTGAAATTAACTGAACTGCCATTAATCCGTTCCAGCCCCCAAAAGATTACCCTAGTTATTTTTGTTACGTGTTTTGGAACAAGAAAAATGTATTTACAAATGACAAATATTGTACAAAAACATAATAAAAGAAAATGTAAAGAAATAAACTAGATTTATAAAATGTTACTTTCGCTTAATTGTCGTCACTGCTTGTCTCTTCACTGGTTTTTGCCTTTTTCGCCACGGTTTTCTCACTTTCACCTGTAGGCCGTTTAAAAATAACATGTCCAAGGAGGTTTGTTTCTTTCTCCCTTTCAGAATGTTCCGGAAATGAGTTAGGCAAGTGTCATTAAATAGCTTGTATCTCAAATTTTGTTCGTACTTCAAAGCAAAAAATCGCTCGCTCGACGGCTCGTATTTCAAAAAACTCGTATGTCGGGGCACTTGTATGTCAAGGTACCACTGTACTTAATATTATTATACTTTCAGTAGAGTATCTATATTATAATATTTATACATAGGTTCGTTGGTTAACATAAGTAGGTAGTGCAAAGTAGGGAGGTATCTACGATACGTTGAAGCCAGGTACGAGTGCTTCAGTGCTGTTCATATTGCATTTAGAAAAGCACGTGTGGTAGAGATGTAGATGGTATGCAAGTCTTAGAAAATTATATTTCGATTTTTATTCTTTCATTCTGTATCGTGAATCAGGCATTTTGAATGTTTTTAGTAATCTTCAATGCACATCCGTTACTTGATTATTTAAATTGCGATCGATTTCGGTAAACCAATATAGTATTGTATCGCCCGTCAATGGTAAAGGTTTGCCGAAATCGATCGCGATTGAAATGATCAAATAACGGAAGTGCATTGCAGAATACTAAAAACATTCAAAATGTCTCGAAACTGTTACAAAGTTAATCCTTCTAAAATAAATGATATTGTGAATCATACAGTTGTAACAATAAATATAACAATTAGTTATAACAATGACAAAAAAAAACATTCTCAAAACATGTCCTAGCCAGGACCATCGTCTCTCCTGTATTACGGAGATTACAGGTCTCTGCTGGGTGCGCCGGCGCACAGCATCATTTGTAACATGTTCATACCATCTGACATCCAAAATCCTTCTAAGACACTTATTTTCAAAGCTAAGTATCTTCCGCTCTTGAGCCTTGTTAAATGCCGAGACTCGCAGCCAGTTAGTTGGCCAAAAAGAGCACTGTTCTTCCGTCCGCAGGGGCTCCGTCGACCCGGGCGTCCCTTTTTCACAATACACCGTTCCTATGACAACGATATCAGAGCGCAAGGAATGTCGTGGAAAGAGGTGACGCAATTGGCACAGAGACGCTCTGAATGGAGGAGGCTGGTTTCTGCCCTGTGCTCCCGAGAGGAGCGCTGAGGGCGATGATGATGATGATGATAACAATGAGCAAAACAGTTAAGATCCCTTCCTTACCAACTAGTTAACTGATGTATGAGGTATTTTATTTCCTAAAAAAGAAGAAATAATATAAATAATTGAATTTGTATAATAATTTTCCATGGAACACCTTGCAAAGAATTGATATCTCACTCTTTTACGCAAAGAGTAGGTGTTCGAAAAATAAAGATATTTTACATGTTAAATTCAGTGATGAGGATGGGTTAATTTCTATTTTCCGATGGAACATTGTTAATATTTGAATCTGTTGATAAAAATTATCGGCCTACATTTATCTTGAGACTAACAGACGAGCTGTATTAAAAATATAATTAAAAATTTTCTTTGAGCGGGAATTGAAATCTTGAAGGAAGTTCACACAAATATATACTACAAGTGACGTTTTATTAAAACCTGCCTTCTACGCGACTGTCTATGAAAGAAAGTTTATATTTTGGACAGTCTAGTAAGATCAAAATCATATGTCAAATATACAATACATATTGATATGAAACAAATATTTAATTAGATGTGAGAAAGAAAATGTTATCGATGATTTTACATTATGAGGAATTTCAACCCTTAAATTCGGATGTATTTTAACGGTTCCCATTAAAATATCGACTGGCGAAATGGCCGTCCAATAGTGTTCTTAAAACCGACATACTTTCCTCCGTACAATATGATAATGGCCCGCTACACCAAACCTCGACTTAGAAAGTCAAACTTCAAATAACGTCTGTCCAAAGAACGTTCATTAGAATGAAAAAATATTTAATTTAGGATAATTTTAATTTTTTTTAATAAAGGTTCTAGTTTCTACTATGAGTTTTATTTAACTTTATACCATTTACCTACTCAGAATTTTCAGACTCTTAATAAAGAACCTTATGTATGACCGCGGTTTGTCATGTGGGACCCTAAAGATGAACACCGAGCCTGTCTAACAAAAGTAAAAAATGTTAGCTATAATAGGAGTCTACTTACACTAGATATTTAAATCCTTGGTTCCCGTCCAGAAAGCCACTGCAACGCCTCAGGGGTCGACCTATGGATGTCTATCCAGTCTCCCCCATGCTTTGTTTTTCTTCTAAAACAAATTATGCGACAAGATTTGTTGGCATTGGAAATAAATAATTTTACTACCGTTTCGAATAAGATACAAACAATTCTAAATGGTAAATGAATTTGAAATTTCTTTAATCTTAACGCTGAACGAGGAGATACTTTCGAAGCGAAGTCGACATCGGTCTAAGTGCGGTCTCCGTTCAAGGGTTACAGAGCCTTCGAGTGATGCTGAATTATACGGGAGGCGGAGGGGGGTTATTCCCCCTTCTCTCAAGTATTTTTAGTCTCACGACGTCAGCTGAAATTCCTTATAAATTTCAGATTATTCATAATATTATACTCAACATGATATATATAAGCTGTTAGTGCAACAAATACCTAAGCCTATCGAGATTCATTTTAAGATATGAAGGATAAAAATATAATTTAATATTGCTTTTGTCAAATTATTTTAGTCAAGAAGAAACCAAACTCTGAAGGTAGTGTTGTGATTTTCAGGATGGGAGACAAGAATCTGAGTTAGAGTGGAGAGAATACGAAACAACTAGAGAAGAAAAATAGACTGTGCCGATGGTCACCCAAAAAAAGTAGAAAACTTAATTAATTGATCTTTTTCTATTTAATTTCATATTTTTTTTTTGATTATTCAGTTTTAATTTTTTTAACCTTAGTTGCTGTTTTGAGATATTGTTTATAATTGAATAAATTGAATTGAATTAAATTGAATTGAATTGAATTGAATGACTATTATTTTCAGTGTTAATTATTTGTATCACTACTGTTTTGTTCTTTTTTTTTAAATAAATCTTATTATAGATGACAAACATATGGGCTTAAAATATTGTGAATTGTGAAAATTGTACGCACTTTTAAATAAGGTACATAATACATTGTTAATATTTTGTCTCTTGTATATTGTTTCTACTTATATGTATTATCTGAAGTGTGTCATAGATAAACAAATAAATAAAACACTGTTTAGAAAACAGCTAACTTTATTAGTTTAGTCATCATAACAATGAAATTGAGCAAATGAATAATCTTAAGAAAGTAATAACGTGTTTTCATTAGAATAATCTTCTTTAAATTACAAAGATGTTCACGTCCAAATATGAACTAATTTAAAAGTTCGTCCCGTGAAAATGAAATGAATTGCAAGCAGCAACTTTTAAACTCCAAGCTTCAATTTAAAAGTAGGAGATATTTCAACTTGCATAATGAATTCAAATCAAGTCTGGAGAATTCTGACACCCACGTTATCCATTACACTAAAAATAAAAATTTCAAGAACACTTGGGAGTAGAGAAAAACAAATCGCATAAAAACTATTTACAAACGTATACAAAGCATGGTCCGTTGAGATGAATATTTAAAAACATGTTCTAAAAAAGAGAAAAACAGTTTTTATATTTTAAAAACAATATAATAACATAGAGAGGGCGTCTTTTAATTCAGAAGCTCACCGTAGTAACTAGTAATGTAACGAATGTGTGATTTTGGATATTCGCGAATGCGAATGCGAATATTTGTTGCCGACTTTCGCGAATGCGAATAGCGAATATTGACGAACTTCGATTTTTAACAATATTGCTCAATTATTACAATTTATACCCTCCCGTCGCCAAATTTTCAAAATGGTATAGGAATTTGAAATATTCAAAACTCCTCTGTTTTCTTAAAGAACATTTTCTTGCAGAATCTTTTTCTACAATGTACCGGGTAAGTACACGGAACTTTTACCGAATATCCGATACTTTATTACCGAAATAATATTCGGAAAACATTCGCCTATTTTTTTGCGAATACAAATGCGAATGCGAATACTTTAAAATATGCGAATATTCGCGAATGCGAATACGAATATTCGTTACATCACTAGTAGTAACATTAACTCTGAGAGTGGTTGAAAATATGGATCGTAAAAATGAAGAACGTAGCATATTGTAAGAAGTGCTGGTAGATATATTTATGGTTAAAAACAGACAAGGATAAAGTAATTTTATTTATTTATTTATTTATTCTTTTTGCACATCATCATAATGACCATGGAAGCTAAAATGCAGAAATGGAACTAAAATAAAAATCTTTATCTCACTTTTCTGTAAGTTTTCCAATGTCCTGACACAAATGGCAGATATTCGTCAAACGTCACATAATATAAGGCAGTTAACATCCTCACTTCAGAAGTAATAATACATATAATTTAATGTTCTGTTCCTATGTAGAACATTTAATTGGAGACGATAATTGACATCATCAATTCGGCTATGTTGAGCTATGCAACCAGTCCTAAATGTCTTATTTAAATTAATTCATTACTGTACTGAAATGCATTCAGATTAAATGCAATCAATATACATAGGACGAATTCATCAAAAAGGCACGATCTCTTCCAACTAACTCGATTATATAAAATTAACAATGAATGACATCACTAAAAGTTCATAGAACAACGCACAATACACTTCAACATTTAATTATTAAATATAACACAAATAAACTCTTTTTCAAACTATTTCGACTAAGACTAAGTTCTGTCATTCATCACATATGGAAAAAAAATAATGAACAGACATTGTATTTTCACAAAAAATTGACCTACAAGTCTGTCCCACACGCTCCTTAGGACACGGAACGAAAACGTACATGTTCATTATAGGTAGTAGTAAGTCCAAAAACAATCCCTCTTGGGGTCTTCCAGATGCCGTGATGATATGGATAAATGAAATAAATCTAAGATAAGTTAAATTAAAATGTAAAAGCGAAAGAAATTTGTAGGGATAGATATATATATATATATATATATATATATATATATATATGGCGTTCCGTTCTCTCTGCCTACCCCACTTGGGACATGGCGTGAGGGTAAAGTATAATATAAATTTATCCATGACACATTTTTTACTTGCCATCATAACGATTTTTCTAACATCAAACAGTGTCTGAATTCTTTAAATTTTAGTACACGTGGTCAAGTAGCTAATTAAAAATAAATCTTAATGAATACTATCATACCATTTTAGTACGTTTGACTCACTGAAGAACCCATTAGAAAAAAATGTACTTATACTTCGTAGAATGTCACCAGAAACGTGAGATAAATTTAAAGCACCTTTCCTGAAAAAAAACCAAGCCGAGGAAAGAAATGAAGATAGAGATCTAAAGAAGAGAGAAGAGTATATTATTAATAGCGAAGAAAAAAAAACACGATAAATTTATTTACCAAGGTGATACTGTACAGAATAATTGATTTAGGAGACATTATATTACACAAACTAGGGATGGTGCAGATCATTTATTTACCCGGTTAACAGATGAAAACCCTGCGACATGCAAAACCGGATAGTAAGATATCTGGTTTAGGATGATTTGTTTGTTTGTCATTAATTCATTCGCCCTTTAACGCAACTTCGTGGCCAAAGAAAATAAATCAACATTCTCCATTATGGTTGACGACACATGATAATTACTCATCTCTTTATACTATTATTTTAATCTATTGATTTCAATTTGTTACATACCGAACTTTTAATGAAGCTTCACTTTACTTTTGCCTGACGATAAGAGCGAAAACATTTGAAAGCCGGCTCGCAAAAATAAATAAAGTCAATAGTGGAATAACTACCTATATATCGTGTTTCATTTTAAAAATTATTCTCCATTAGCTGCATCCAAACTTGCTAATGAATCTTTTGTCTCTCTATTCATCATCGTCGTTATTCTAGGACCGATATGTTGAGAATGAGAGTCGTGAAAAGTGATCTTATTGGCCAACTATCAATAGTTATTCTCAGTAAACACGATGCAGCCAGGATCATCTCCTCTCTGCCCAGAGGCAATGCAGTGGCTTTGTGAACAAGAACCAAGGATCTGATTTGGAATGATTATAAATATAAGCCGAAGCCATACAAAAAGAAAAGTAAGTATCGCCTCCCTGCATTATAGAGACTACAGATCTTTGCTAAGAGCTGAACTCAATAACTATCTAGTTTCCGGATCGATATTAAACAACTATAGAATATTTCGAATATTTCTCGGATATCCATTTCATCTATATTTAATACATCTTCCTGCCTCTTCTCAAACGACTTTAGCCGACATATAATAACATTTTTTTTCTTACTTAGAAAGGTGAACACACGTAGGTTCTTTATTCACCCATAGCTAACATTATGTTTTTTTATTAACATTTCTGAAATTTATTTGATAAAAATGAACGATAAAATGAGCTGCGGATGTGTAAATTGTTTCGGAGATACTTTGAAAGTAGTAAAATTACCCTCACAATCCTCACATTTTGATAAATAGACTCAAATATTAAATTTCCAAACAAAAAAGGAATATTTTATCTACTCTTGTCAGACCAAAAATATGTGTATATATCCACACTAAATAAATACAAGTATTAAGGGGAGAGACGAAGGTTCAGAGTAGATTACTTACTTCCGATGGCCGAACAGCCCTTGTAGGACCTTTGCCTCCGAAACAATAGATCTCCAAGCCTTTCTATCCTGAGCAATGGACTGCCAGTCGTCAATTACCTAAGTTCAATTAATCGACCGATGATTACAGTGGAAGATTATTATAAAAACAAACTTTCATTTCCAATATTTATGTATATGTATGTACCTGTAATTGATTTATTATTCTCAAAGATGAACTATTATTACTTACTCTGTGATTATTCATGAGTAATGATGGGATACAATGCATGTATTTCTGGGTTGATAAAATGATTGTTTTTATTTTTTAACTGCATTTACTTTATTTTAATGTTCCAACTCAAATGTTTTTTATTTTATTATTTTGTTAACTTTAACGTTTATTCTCCATTGATAATGTAATGGGTTCTTAGTTGTATGTTTACTTTTTTTATATTTTTCTATTTATATATGTACCTAAATTATATAATTTTCTGTTAAAGGCTTATAGCCGTTTATTTTATAAAATAAATAAATAAATAAATAAATAGTTACTAACACAACCAAATATGGATCGCAATTTTTATATTGTGAATGTCTCAAACATTAATCATATTTAAAAGGAAAAAAAACAAGTTAATTCCACTGCGACTTACTAACTATGTTTGCAACCCGGATTTTAAAAACTTCTGTTATCAACGTCAGGCAAATGTAAAGCTAGCATGACAATTTCCAATAATAGAGACCAAATAAAGCATCATCTGTTAGTTAATCCATAATTTTCACAACCCACAGTTCTTAAAACAACGACATCAAAGCTCTTAGAATGTCAATCATATTTTCACTCTTGATTTATCATTCCAATTGATCACACTCACCGATAGTCAACCTATTTGAATAGATATTAACTAAGTATGTATGTATGTTGTACATATGATACACATCCATATGTGAACTTCCTTTAGGAGTGCATGACATAGAATTTCGACACTTATGAATCGGCTCGAGGCTTGGTTAGAATGTCGTTGAAAAAAGTGTCACAATTAGTGTTGTGGAATTCTCAAGAAATAATTTTTCGAAATAGAGAATTTTCGGAGATTTTTTTTATTTAACAGTATAATAATAATAAATATTTTATTCAATCAATCAATAACAATGTACAAATGTTGAGACAATTTATCACCAATATGGCTACAATTAATTATGGAAACAAAAAAATGTTAGGTACCAACATAGAAAAATGTGCTAATAACTGATCAAAAATCTTGATGTTTGACACCCCACATGCCCATATTTAATTTTAAAAAAAATTGCAAGTACGTACATGGAAAAAGTGTTAATAACCACTGATTTGAGCCTTAATCAGCCCCAATTTTATTGGATCAATCAGGTTGGCTGCGAAGTGTACTGGGCGAAAGGTCATAATACCACTAAGAAAAAATATGGAGAGAAATTTCTCTTCCATCAGAGGAGAAATTCTCGGAGAAATTTCTCTGGAGAATTTTCTCTTCTCACATCACTAGTCACAATTGGCGCGAAATTGCTATGCTGAAAAAAAAGTGCTCTATTTCATCCTACGTTCTTGAGAGGAGCGTTGAAGAACGAAAAGAAAATATTTAATAGGTCATCTCTTCTATCCCTTTTTCACAACATTAATTCTTATTGACATTGTTAGGAGGAATCAATCTATCGGCATTGATTATAATACCAAAGTCATAATAACTTCTTAAGGTACAGGATCAAAGAAGTCCGGATATCGGAAACATTGAAAATTTTCAATCAATTCATTTTAAGAATTCAAAGCGTTGTAGTATCTTCACTGTCATCAACTCGGAGTTTATCGATTTTGTTCATCGGACCATTCCTTTTCAGCACTTTCTACTCGGTAGTAGAAGTACCTAGTACTCACCTTTCCTTACTTTGTCGATCTAAAGATCTTGGTTCTTATTTCAACCTTCAGCAAGTTGAAAGATTGAACATTAGTATTTTTATTAAATTTAACTTCACTTTCAAAAGTAAATATTTCTATTCACCCAACCTTTATGTTTTGACTTGAGAAATGTAATAGTGCAGTATCGATAACACCGGCAGAAATAAGTTTTTTTATTTTTATTTTTTTACATATTTATTTTATAAATTTTAAAAACACAAAACATACAATAACTACATATATAAAGTTAGAAAAAAGGTTAATCTTTCAGAGATCAGCTATCATCCAATACCATGCGCCACAATTAATTTAAAAAAACATAGGTACCTAACATTCCGGTCATCTCAACATAAATTTTCAACCATAATTCGCTGTATCTCGGGCGTTTTGTCATAAAGATACGAAATCTTGAATAGGTATACCACTTAAAAATTTGAAACACTACCTTCTCTACTTATTTCTGTATATCCTTATGTAACTTTTCTTTCGTCGTTTTTTAACCGTTGATCCACATATCTAATCATCTCAGCCTATTGTATCCGTTAAATTTTTTTTATTCAAATCCGTCTCCTATTACGACACAAAAATAATACGAATGAGCGGATGCAAAAAAAGTGTTGTGGACAGAATGCGCATGAATAAATAAACTACGGTGGTTCGGACTTATTGAACGAATGAACGAGGTAAGAGTGACAAAGAAGATATACTTGTCTGAAAGAAAGGGTGTGAGGAAGCGCGGGCGTCCGAGAACCACGTGACTTAATCGCGTAGATCAAATTCTCAAGGACGGCCGTGTGTTGAGTAAGAGGAACCGACTTGCGTGCATGAGAAACTGTATGAATGTGGCGGAAGCGGAGGAAGTGTGTAAAGATAGATCTATTTGGCGTTCTGTTCTCTCTACCTACCCCACTTGGGACACGGCGTGAGGGTAAAGTATAGTATAGAATAAGAACTTATATACAAATAAAATAAATTACAAAGCTTTCGGATTTAATAAAGTCACTATTAGAAATAAAATGAGAAATTAAACAAATGGGGACGCTTACAGAAATAGTGTTTGTAATAGAAGTAATTTTTATAAGAGGAAATTTTAAATAAAAATGGCAAATAATGAAATTCTAAAAGATTAACATAATTATTATAATATGGGATCGAAATTGTTTTTATGGCAGCGACTGGTACATTCTGACTTCTGAGAAGAAAATATCCAATTTAAAAAGAACGTCACGATATTTAATTTCTTGGTACTTTAAGCATTAAAATTGGTAATAAATTATGTAATACTTCAAATTCAATTTAAAAACGACTTCCCCAATATTTGTCGAGTCGAGTCCAACTTTTGAATTCTTAAATTATACGAAATAGTTGATTTTATTATCTTCGGAAACAAGTTAATCTACTTTAATTTTAGCCATAAATATTCAAATAACTTAGAATTAAATAAAAGCTTAGTTTCCTTAAGGTACTTGTTATATGTGTGTTTTTTTTATTTATTTTTTACTATCACGGCATATCCCACAAGTGGGAAAGCCAGCAGATCAGCTGCATGTAATAAATAAGCAGACTGTCCTTTTCGTGCCAATAACAAAAAAATAAACCTCTGGCCTCGTTTTTTTATATATGTAAAGAAAACCACCTACCTACGTATAAAAGTGATTTCCTTTAGTTTATTTATTTGAATTTAGAATTTTTGTTTTGACAGTTGGTGAAATAATTTTGTTTGTCATTTTGTGTTAGTTTTTGAAAGACCTGAAATAAAGACTTTAAATGTTGTTTTTTTTTTATATATTTCAGGTAACTGTCTTATTATTGTTTATTTTATGTTTAGTTTTATTTAGTTTCTTTAATTTAAATAATGTTTTTAGTAAATTTTTGATATATTTCAGAAAAACACAGATTGCTTTACTTCAAGTATAAACATCCATTATATATATTTTTAATTATTCATAACTGTACATTGGACAAGAAGCAAATTTACACAAAAATTACATTTAAAACAAATACAATCAATATACAGAGGGCGAGTTTATCGCAGAGACGCAATTTCTTCCTACTAACTCATTGCTGCATTGTAGTGTAATTTCGACTTATTAGAGGTGTTTTACAAACACATGCCCTTAACAGGAGACTCAAAAACACGCATAAAAGAGTGGGAGAACTATTCTTTATCAGAGATTTCACTTCTCCTAAATGGTTCTATTCGATAATCTCCATTTATTTCCTCCTGCCGCATTCCTATTACAGAACAATCAGAGAAGACGAGACACCAATCCAACCTGTTTTACAAATATCTGTCTAATCCGCTGGCTACTCCTTTACTAATGGTAGATAAAAAAGTATACTAATAGCACTATTACTTTACAAAACAGGCAACCAAGTTTCGACAGAGATTTTGTCATTCACAAGCGCAATATTCGACTCAACCTAAACTATCCCAAGAGAACTCAAAATTTCGAAATACAAACGAGATTTTATTATCTATGTTTATTTGTTACATTAATAATTAATGTAACAAATAAACATAGTGATTCAAGTTTTAAATATTTTATTTGAAAATGTCTCGTAATTGTTACATAGTCAATGCCTCTAAAATAAGTGAAAATGAATATTTATTATTATTATTTAATGTTACAATTGAGTAATCGGACTATAGTATAGATCAGCACCTGACGATGCGAACTCAGGGTCCGCGAAACCGGACGTGCGTTAGTCATACTCAATAGTAACATTAAAAATAAAAATATATAAAAATTTTATTTGATAATTTACAAGCAAGATATCTGAAAAAACGATAGAAAAACTTACGACAACAGCAAAAAATGGTTAAGTTTACAAAATTCGTAGGATTATATTAATATTAATTATTATCGTAGAGAACACAATAAAATTAGTTATTCAGGAAATGATTCATGTTAAATCTTCTTACATATCCTATCAAATTAAAATTATCATTTTCTTTTCATTTGTTATTCTGTTTTTCTTACTCCACAAATTATAATTATTATTATGATTTTAAAATAAAACATTTGATTATTATTATGTATGATTATTATTATTATTATTACTTTTCTTTCATCTTCTGCTGTTTCATTATTCTATATCAGTTTCCCTTGCTTCTTGTGAAACTTCCTTTATAAACATATTACAGCTGTACTAGGTTAAGGCCCTAAAGAAATCTCCTCCACTTATACAACTCATACATAAAACTTTGTTTAGTTATTAAGTGTTAGTGTTAGTATCCATAATACAAGATTCATATCTTAGTTTGGGACTAGCACGGTCTGTGTGTTTAAAAAAAAAAAAAAAAGTTTTATTTTTTTTTATAGTTATTTAGCTTGATTATTATAATGAGCTTAGTATTACATTGATAATGAACAGATATTGTTCGTAAACATTCTGACGTTTAAATAAAGTGAAGTGGAACTAGAACAGTGTTTTGTGATACTTTAATTTCAATATTTTACCAAAAGAAATCTTTAACAATTTTCAAAAAAAATAATGGACATAGCCATAATTTGTGAAATTCATCTTCTGGATATTGATCATTATTTGGTCTACGTTAAAATGTTTCCTAGTTTGTCGTGGATAGGACGAATATATTGGCCAAAAACATTAAGCACCCAGGCCTGCTCATCAACATTGCGGAGGGCAATAACGAAGGCAGAAATGGTAGAAGCCGACCAAGCGCCACCTACATATATGGATCAACTGAAGAAGGACATGGACTGTGTCACATACGTAGAACTTAAGAGACTAGCTGAAAATAGGGAGGTATGGAGAAGAAAATCCAAACTCATTGCAGACCAATCCAATAATATCTGAAGGATAAAGCTGTATGCACTGTATTTTTTAATTGTCTTGCTCTATTAAAATGTTCATAGAGGACATTCATAAACACGTATATATTTACAAACGGCCTAAAATGTTTAAGTGGGAGATTGCCACGCCTACCGCCGAATATTCTTACTTAAATTTGCCTTTGGCATTTTTATCCTCGAATGCTTATTTTGTTTACTTCTGTGAATTTCTTAAAAAGTCAATAGCGTAAATTTCTTAAAAAGTCAATAGCGTAAATTTCTTAAAAAGTCAATAGCGTAAACGGTCAAGGAGACTTGCGAATCAAGAAGTTATTCATTTACTTTTGCACGACATTTTAATAATATAGAGATACGTAGAATATTGAGAGTTTACAGTTAATCGCAGAATTTATAATGTAAAGCGTCTCTACTTTTTTGAACACCTGCCTTTTGCAGTTAACTCTAAAATTTACGGAAAAGAGAGGTGGACTAGTTCTTTGCTGTGTGCTCCACGGAACTGAATGAGTAATTAATTCGGAAAACATATTATTTATGAAAAATCTGAAAACTATATGAGATATGTGGCAAGTTTTTAATATTTCAACATGAATTTAAATTGGATATTTCATAACACTAATTCATAAAATAGAATAAATTTTGGACTATGAGTATTAAAACAAATAGGACAATTTCCCTTTTCAGCAATATATTCAATTTAAACGCGAAAACTTTACAAAATATGAATCGTAAGTACGTAGTATTTCAAAAATTAAACTAGCGACTATAATTTTACATAACTTCGTACCTAGTTGGGAACTATAAAGTTTTCTGTCATACTGGGTATTCGATTTTATACTAGATCTAATCCATATAAAAATATTTGCACTCGTTCACATGCATGCATGGATATTTTTATTATCTCTCCAACATCTTCACCTCAGCGATGGGGTACGCCATCCATCATGAAATAATTTGATACGGAGAAAACAACCTGCATGTCAATTTCCTAAAGTTAGTCCACTTGGATAAAATGTTATGACAGATAGATCTTAAACTTTTCAACACATCAATTTTGGGCAAATTGTTAATATTTTTGACTCGCCTATATATATAATGAGTTACAATCCATTGGATTGGTCTGCAACGAGTTTGGTTTTTCTTCTCCATTCGTCTCTATTCTCCGCCAGTCTTTTCAGCTCCACGTACGAGCCACAGTTCATATCACTCTTCAGTTGGTCCATATATGCGTCTCTTGGTCGGCCTCTGCCATTTGTCCCGTCGGTCTTACCCTCCGCGATGGCTATGAGCAGTCCTGGGTGCCTGATGTTGTGGCCAATCCAGTTAGCTCGTTGTTGGCTGATTCTCTTAAGGAGTTGCCTTTTTTTCGCATACCCTGGTTAATACTTCTTCATTTTCGACGTGCTCTGACTCGCCTATTGAGCTTAAAAAGTCTTTGATATCCTCTATATTTGAGTTGGTTAATGTTCCTCAAGTCTTATAAGTGAATGCGTGAATCTGTAAACATAGCGTATTGCCTCAGAACAGACAAAAGTCTAGTGGGGCAGTAAATTCTACTTCTTACTATTATTTTTAAAACACGTGTACGTAAAATTACGTTAAGAAATATTTATGTTAGTTATATTGATAGTTTTGGGAGCTGTTCCGGGTCGTGCAACATAGAGAAGCCTTCGCCAGAGTGATTGCCAACGTCGGGGGGACCTGATATGGCACGAGAAGAAGATATTGATTTTTGTAGTATGTTAGTTTGATAAGGTTGGAAATGAATAGAATAAAAAAATAAGCTAGCTATATTATACTGAAAAGTGTAGAAGGCAATTCAACCGTTGACTATTAAAAAAAATGTATTATTCTCCAAACTAATACGGGATTGAAGTTAGTAATTATGTAATAATAATAATAAGAACAGTGTAATAAAACAATTAATTACCAGCCCCGTAAATGACCGAACTCGAGACAAAGAAAGAACGAAAAGAAAGAGACTGCTGCAAAAGTAGTTAGCACTAAGAACATAGAATAGTAAATTATGGAAAGAAACACATCTTATTCTTCTTATTGTGCGAGAGTGGAATGATATCGAAAGTGGTCAAATTAAATTATATGTTTTTTTTTGTTTGAATATGAATAAAAAATCCTTATTTTGGAAAATTCAATTCGATAAATATTAAAGAGAGTTAAACTTTTCAAAATATATGTAAATAAGAATTTTCTACTTTTATTCATGTAATTAATTATATAGTTATTCACCCTAGAAATGATATGATAATGAAATGATTGTCATTAAATGTACTTTTGCATAAAAAACCACCAGACTACCTAACAAACCTAACCTACAAATCAGTCAAACGTACAGATTTAAGTACCGGTGGCATGTCAATTAATTATTTGCATGATAAAATGCAAATAATCAATTTTGTGCATTTTAAACCGCACTATTACCGAATTGTTATTCCCTAGATAAAATGCTACATATCTAAATACTAATAATTCAAAATATCGAAGTTTTGATTTCGTCTTTATAAATTTCGTCGATTCTAATGACATCGTGTGAAAAATAACAACGGAAAAAAATCAATGTTGGAATCGAAGTTAGCCAAATCTATCGTATGTCAGATACAAAACTGGTTATGTTAATAATAGTGATGAAATATTTTGTGTGATACGTCAGCCTTTTTAATATTTTAGTGTCAAGTAGAATCTGTTAGTCAATATGTACCAACTCACACCATATTCCAAAAGTAAGAAAAACTTTACTTCTGTTTTTACTGACATATTTCTACGAATGAATTTGTCCTATTTCAATACCAAACTAATGTGGTATGTAGTAGGTACGTTGGACGGCCATATGGGCTAAGTGAGCAAAATCACGAAGGAACATTGCCCGAGACAAAAGTGAGAATGGGAGCAAAAGTAGGGTATGATCGTAATAAATTTATAGGCAATCTCGCGGAGATTGGAACGAGATTTAGGGATGACTTGACTGACATCGATTTGGTATTTTTATACTAGAACCAATACATGTTGAAAAATCCTGGAAAAACATATGAAATAGTGATCTCAACAGGAACACCACAGTGCTCTTTTTAGCCAACACTCACTGGACATTCTCAAAACATGGGACAACCAAGAACATTTCCTGAGACTACAGATATTTATGAGTGCGCTGGCACACAGTATCATACTCATGCATTTTTGAAAAAGCTCTGCAATGTAATAAACAGTAAATTGGAAGTTCGACATAAAGCTATAAAACAAAGATCGACCAGTTTTATGGTGATTCATGAAAATAAGGTTAAATAAAGTTCAAATTACTTCGATTGACTAAATTATATTTGTTTTTTGTTGTCATTGTTGGACATAATATCTATGGGTTTAAGTAGTTGGAGAATTTTGATGAGAAATTCAAGGTAATAACTTGATTTTCGAAGGTCCATACAGATAATATGGATGTAAATGGCAAAAATGATAACTTTGACTTGAACCTCGAAGCTAAACAGAACTGATTTTTGGAATATGTTCGATGCGACAAAGAACGGAGCATAGAAAATGTACTCAACTTCATTTAACTATATTAAAGATATCCCATCACTACCAGTAAGACGAACGAACGGACGGGTAGTACAGTAGTAGGAGAGAGATGACATTGTCGTGGAGAGAAATATGGTTTCCTTGGAAAATCGAGAGGTGAAAAAATAATTTGTCCCAGTCTCTATCATTGGACTACTTGGACCTATATAGCTTCTATCGCGTTATTACATACTTCTTGAACCATATTCACACTACACTCGATAGTGTTCGATAACTTAAAAAATTCGCATAGGGCTCTCGCTCATTTCGATCGAGTCTTAGCAGATCTAGTATTAAGGGTTGTACCCTCCCTTGCCCGTGGATGTTTCAGGAATGGTAGTTCCTACGTCATCCACACTCATCGTGTCAAAATCTTTATTCATATGAGAGCTATCAGAGATCGCCTGAAGGGCTCCTCCCGACAAAATCTCTCCACAGTTAATTACTACAGTTAATCTAAATATAGCATTCGAAAGTAAAAATCTTCTAACATGCGTAAGTTTTCCACTGTTTTCTATGGAGTTTTTTCTGTTCAACATTAATTACTCCAAAGCATGGAATAAAAATCGCAACAATCAGATTTTTAATTACCCATTTTATCTTTATTGCGCATTACTTAAAATATTATAATTAAAAATTTTCAATATCAATTAGAATTTATCGCTGTTTTGACATGTCTTCCAAGTAATCCACAACAATCATGAAATTTCCGAATTAAAATAAATCACATAATCTATTCTGTATGCTTCCTAGAATTAAAACCAATTATGTGCTTATCATCTCATCTTACTCGTACAGTTTGTCGATCCGACATTACATCAGTCATTCAAAATTCGACAACGTAGTTATCGGATATTTAAGGTTTTTCAGTCGACGATAGTCGAATACAAAGTTCCAAATACGAAAATGGCCTTACATTTTTACCTACAGTTGGTACTCGTAATATGTGTGTCTACTGAAAATATAGGACGACAAACGACAACGATAAAGAGCCCCCAAACGAGATATGAGAATGAGAGGAAAAGGTTAACGAGAATCGATTGGTCATTCGGTGATCCGCAGGAGAAAAATTGAACTACAATGTTAGGTAAGATGTTAACACAAACAATATATATTTCAAACCATCGGATAATATGTTATCTGCTTTGATTAAAGATACAATATTTCATACAACGATTTTAATAAGTTTTCATTTGCATATTTTATTATTACTGTATGTAGGTTTATGTGAACACTCATATATGTTATTCTAATAAAATGGATATTTTACTTGTAAATAAAAATAACAAAGCCCGGACGCCTCACTTTCCCTACCTACGCCCAACGACATCAGAGCGCTAGGAATTTCTTGGGGAATGGTGACTAATTTGGCACAGAAACGTTACGAGTGGAAGAGACTGGATTCTGCCCTGTGCGCTTAAAAGAAGCGTTAAAAACCCAGACAAAAGATGATGATTTTTTATGTGTATTCTTTACATACACATTACAAATAAATTAATTCGTTGCGAAATAAGAAGAAAATCGATAATTGTTGATTTGGTTGACATTTTTTTTTTAAATTTATTTATGTAAATATACACATGTGTTTTTTTTTTTTTTTTAAAAAGATATATCTGGGTTTTTGTTATAAACCCAAATACAATGCAGTTTATCTACAGTGACGAGAGGACGTCTTACCTGACGCTTTACCTGTCTTTTGTATTATATTAGCAACTTTTTCACAACATAGTAATAATAATAAATAATATTTCAAAAAAATATATACAAGTTTATATGTGTGTACTATAGTGCGTGATTGAATCTGAGCAACTTTTCACAACATAATAATAATAATAAATAATATTTCAAAAAATATATACAAGTTTATATGTGTCTATTATAGTGCGTGATTGAATCTGAGTGTTTGACTAAATTATTTGCAAAAATACTTGTTTAAGATAGTAACATTTAATAAATTGATAGTGCTCTTCTTCATCTCCGACATAGTTCTTTTCACAGTATATAACTAATTACAAAAATGGAGAATTCACATTCATTCCTCGAAAAAGCTACTGAAATATTAACAGAATTGGTAGATAACATCTCCAATACTGACAGAAGATCCAGTAAAGATGTACAAAGTGTTGTGCTGAAACATGTGCACAAACTACAAGGAATTTTGGGTCATGCAGCCATCCAAATGACAGAAATGCAAAACATAATCAAGCTTCAACAAAATAGTATTAAAAACAATGTGACACCTTCTTATGCAGCAGCTGTAAAAAGGAATACAATTGAGGATGCATCTTATGGTATTCTCATAACTAACGAAAATAGCTCAGAAGACGCCGATGAAATGTTCAAGAACATCAGAAAAAATTTGAATATAGCAGGAGTAGATGGCATACAAATAAATAGTGTTAAAAAAATTTCTAGGGACAAAGTAATTGTTAATGTAAAGGAACAATCGCAGAGAGAAGTTTTGGCAAATAAAATTAAACAACAGAAACTGAATGTCAAACTACTAGAAAAGAGAAACCCGTGCATAATACTCAAATATATATATAATGATTATAATATAGACCAATTACAAAATAATTTCAAAGAGCAGAATCCTTCATATGCTCACTTTTTTAATGAAGGAACTTCAACGGTTTTTAACATAAAGAAGGTGATAAAGAGTAAGGAGGATTATATCCATGTTATTGTTGAAGTGGACAGAGAATTAAGACTGGCCTTGCTCAATAATGATAAAATCTACATTGGAATGCAACGCATAAGCGTAAACGATGCTAATCCACTTCCTCAGTGCTATAAGTGTCAGGGATTTGGACACACATCAAAAAAATGTTTTAAAGATGATAACACATGTTCGCATTGCAGTGAAAACCACATTTTTGCAAATTGTCCCAATTTAGCAAAGATAGCAATTTGCAAAAATTGTACAAATAGTAACACAAACTATCAAACTAAATATAATACAGCACATAGAACGACTAGCAAAAATTGCTCTGTGTACATAAGAATGGAAGGCTTGGCCAAACAAAAAATCAACTATTAGAATATTTAAGGGAATCGTATTGAACGTATAAGCAACAATATATTATGGATCAAGACTTCATCGAGTTAGATCATGAAGTATTATACACGAGAGAAGAAAATTTACAAGACTGGATCTCTCAACTGAACCCATGTAAACATGGAGATATTACAGCTGTGCATATTAATATAAGATCAATTAACAAATATTGGGATCATTTAATTATACAGATGAAAGACTATATAGATAATATAGATTTGCTCGTATTGACTGAAACATCAACAGATTATTTTAGTAAAGATCTATATAAAATAGAAGGATTTGAATCTTATTGTTTCTGCAGAACAAATAGACAAGGTGGTGGTGTAATGGTGTTTATTAAATCTATTATTGAATTTGAACAAATTGAGTGTAATAGTGAATATAGTGAAATGGTGTGTGGTAAGATAACAGTTGATGATTTCCACTTCTATTTATTGGCGATTTATAGACCTCCTAATTTAAATAAAAATCATTATATAAATGAATTAAATGATATATTGACTAGTAATATGAAAGACAATGAGAATGTATTGATAATGGGAGACATAAATATTAACTTATTATCTGACCAGGAGAATATTGTGATGAATTATGAAAATATGCTTATTAACAATCAGTTTGTGAAATGTATTAATGACGTCACGAGAGAAGTGATGGTAGCTGGAAGAAAAACAATATCATGTATTGATCATATTTTCGTAAGGAGGGTTGGTAAAAAAATACACTCGAGTGATAATTTAATTACTTGTGTTAGTGAATGTGCAATAGCAGATCACTATATGGTTGCAATTAAGGTAACGTTTGAAACTAAAAAATCTAAAAATCAGCTACATGACGTAGAGGTTAATGAGAATCATGTGATTTCTGAAAATAAATGCTCTCGTCTAATTCAAGAAGTTGATTGGAATAGTATGTTAGTTGATAACTCAGTAAATGCGTTATATAATAGGATAAAAGAAACCTTTAAAGAAATTTATGCCAAATGCAAAATTACAGAAAAGAAACCTGTTAAAAAGAGACCATGCTCAATGAACTTATGGATGACAGATGATCTTTTAAAAGAGATTAAAAAAAGGGATACTTTATTTAAAAAATGGAAAAATACCCCCTCTAATCAAACATATGAAATAGAATATAAAAGATTTAGAAATGAGCTTAATAAACTTATATTAAATACTAAAACAAACTTTTATAAAGATAAATTTAATAGCTGCTTTGGTGACATCAAAAAAACTTGGAATAAAATAAATATTATCTTAGGAAGAAAAACTAAAAATAGTTGTGATGAAGTTGTACAAAAATATCTTTTAAAAAACAATCAATTAGACACAATACTGGAGAAATTTAATGAAAATTTTTCTGATAAAGTGTACAAAACTCTTCACATATGTAATCATAAAACGATGCATCATATTGATCTTATTAATGTAACTGAAAATACCTCTATGTTCCTTCAATCTGCAAACAACAGCGATATTATAAACATTATTAAAAACATGAAAAACTCTAAATCACCGGGTATAGACAACATTAGGATGCATGATTTGAAAAAAAATGTTGAGAAAATTGCTCCCATTATTACTCATCTCATCAACAAAATTATAGAAGAAGGATACATACCTCAAGAACTAAAAACCGCAATATTAAGACCAATCTATAAGGGTGGACAACACCATGACATGAATAATTATAGACCAATAAGCATTTTACCAGCTATTGAAAAAATTCTGGAAAAATATGTGTGTAACCAATTAAAAAAATACATAGAAAAAAATAACATTGTGGATCCATCGCAATACGGATATCAAGAAAATAAGGGAACCGAGACACTTCTACAAGATTTTGGAAATCTAGTGAATGACGCACTGGACAAAAGAAAACATGTTCTTGTTATTTTTATAGACTATTCTAAGGCCTTTGATACCATCGATCACGAAAAATTATTAGAGTATCTGGAATTAATTGGGATTACTGGTAAATTATTGCTGTTTTTCAAAAATTATTTAAGTGATCGCAGATGCATAGTTAAAATAAATAATACATTTAGTGATATAAAATACATAAAATCGGGTGTGCCGCAAGGATCAATTTTAGGACCAGTATTATATTTAATTTATGTTTCCATGCTTAAAAATCTTTTTAAAAATGTTCAGCATTTTATTTATGCTGACGATACTGCACTAGTAATGACGCATGAAAATATTGATGTGGCGTGTAAATTACTTCAAGATGATTACAATAACTTGATTAAATGGTCACATGATTATGGCCTAATAATAAATGCTAAAAAAACTAAATTGATACATATAAAAACTCCCCATACTATTACGTTAACTAAACCCTACATAATTTCACATGATTATAACTGCATTCACAATAACATTCAATGTAATTGTAATTGTAAAAATATTGATCAGGTAACAACATATAAGTATTTAGGTGTAATAATTGATAATAATTTTAAATGGGACGAACATATAAGTAAACTATGTAATAGGTTAAGATCAGTTGCCGGTCGCCTTCATAAGGTAAAATATTTTGTACCTAATCGTATAACAAAAACCATTTATTTATCGTTGGCGGAGTCTTTAATACGATATGGAATTTCTGTCTGGGGAAATACAACAAAAACTAATTTAAATAAAATACAAAGTGTTCAAAACATACTTATTAAAATAGTAACTAATTACAAATCTATTCCAGGTAGTCATTTCAATGCCAACGATACATATAGGGCTAATAACTTAATGACTTCAAAAGGAATATTTTTAAACAAATTTTTATTGCCTTACATTTTGGACAATAGATACAGAAATAAGTTAATACACAATTATAATACTAGATTCACACATAATGAAGGATTGGTAATTCCAAAAGTAAATAATAAATACGGTATGAGAACCCGAGACTATATAATACCCAAAATAATAAATATGCTACCAAAAAATATTAAAAATACCCATAGACTAGGTAAGTTAAAGATTCTTATGAAACAATGGACTGTAAATAATATTGATATCATAAATGCTTTATAAAATTTAATATTGTCATACAAAATAAAATAAATTATAGGGAGTTGATTGATTTGTAAGGAACAAGAGTTATAAAAGTTTTAATACAAGAATAATTGCAATTAAGACCACAGTTTTATTTCGTTTTCTAAGTTAAATTGTTGATTTTTAAACACTACACTGTATTTTTATTAAGTATAAGTTGATAAATAAGCATGTTTAATAGCACCTATAGTACCTACCTAGTAAAGTCTCAGACATGTTAGCATATTAGTATTGTAGTATTCTAGTTATAATAATGAGTATCATATTATAGTCAGGAATATTATGTATATATTTTAAAGTAAGGAATGAAGATAATATATTAGAATAATAATTTATATGTAAAAATGATTTTGTAACCTTTGTAAAATATCAAAACATTGAATTATATTTGTATATGGATATATAAAAAAGAACCTGTTGACAAGTCTTATAAAAGACTTAACAGGACTTGTAATATTTACTTGTAATATTTTTGATAAAATAAAAAAAAAAAAAAAAAAAAAAAAAAAAAAACAACCTTATACACCTTTCACAGTAAGCTACTAAAAGCTTGTGTCGTGAAAGGGGAGTTTGCCGGCACCTGGTATCGAACCACGGACCCCATGTTCACAAGGCCGAGACTCCACCTCCAGGCTACCGACGAACTCACTACTTTAGTTAAGTTTCACTACTTTCAAGTTTTAATTTAAAAAAAGTTTTGAACATGAATTTCAAAATTCTGTAGACAAGGAAGAAAACCAAAGTCAATAAAATAGTCGAATTATTAATTATATTAGAATGGTACTGGATAAGACATTTTTGTCTGGTACAACGGCTTAAAGCGGATGAAAAAGCTCTCAAGTTCGTCAAGCTAAATGGTAAAATGAATTACATCAGATCGCTGAAATAAATCGGATGAAACATATACATACATACATACCATCACGCCGCTTCCCTCGCGGGGTAGGCAGAGAGGATCGAGCGCCACTTCATTCTATCCTTGCGTACATCTTTCGCTTCCGTCACTGTCATACAATTCCTCATGCATGCTCTCCTGTTCAATGTGCTCAACACGTGACCGTCCTGTAGGATTTGACTTAAGGGATGAAACAAGCACATAACAAAAATCATAGAGGAGGCAATTGTCCTAAGATGGATCAGCAACGGCTTAAAAATAATTATTTTTAAAATGAATATTGAATATATTATCAACTTCTACATATATTAAGAAATTCCATTTAGTTGTATTAACGCGTTCCTTTTTCCAGAAATGATTGTTTTTGTACTGCCAACTTTTGATGTTAATGTCTCGCTCGTTGTTATTACAGTTGTAGAGAAGTTAGACATTTTGCAAATTTCCTTCAAATTATTATTATCATTATTATTACTTTTAACGTATTTCCGTTATTGCTTCTGACTCGTAATAAAAACAATCTTTTAGGTAGTTGGTGATAAAGATTGTTTTTAATTTCCTTATTGCCGAAAGATAGAGATAATGTTTTTAAACCTTTCAGCAAAACTGTAAAAAGCCGATCATTGATTTCATTTTACTGATCATAATTATAATCTATCTATCTATCTATCTACACCCTCAAGCTGTGTCCCGAGTGGGGTAGGCGAGAGAACATCATGTTTATCTATCCTTACATACATTATGAGGTCACACTCTATCTAAGCTTATAATTGTAGATATATTTTAGATGCTTAAAACGATAATATTGATTGTGCCGTATATATTCTTTATATCCTAAATATCTCTTTTATTCAATATGTCTTTCACTTTCTCATACGTGCACATCGATTTCTCTTACTCAAAACTTATTTATTTTATTATTTATTTATTATATTTTTCACTGTGCATTGGTAACCATATTTCAAATCAAAACAATCAATAAATTTACGCGCATTCTATCTAGAACAGTGGTTCTTATCCTGGGTTCAATCGAACCCCAGGGGTTCGGTGAGTCAGTCTTGGGGGTTCGGTGAAAATCATTTTAAAGGAAAGATAGTTTGGCGAGTTGGAAAAAGAAAATAAATACTCCGATAATTCCTTCAAACTGCCATCACAAGTTTGAAAAACAATGTTGCCAGTTTATTCTAACAATCCAAATATCGCAATAGTGAAAATGACATGAGAGTGGCACTTGCCAAGCTAAAGCCACGAATTTCTGAATTGGTTTCTGAAAGGTAACAGCAGAAGTCACACTGATTTGAAGTAAATATTAATTAATATGTTTCATGATTTGATTTAACCATTAAAATTAAATGTTTTGATCTTTGTTTTTTATTTTTTTTACATTTTGTACACCTATATATAAATATATACCATGTTTTAATTTTGCAAAAATCTAATTTTATTTTTCAAATTAGGAGGGGTTCGGTGAATGCATATATGTAACTGGTGGGGTTCGGCACCCCCAAAAAGGTTAAGAACCACTGATCTAGAACATTGCTCTCACATTCGCTCATTCTCCTGATATACTCATTCTAGAATGCTATCTCGTAACATTTTAATCATCTATAGTGAAACATAGATTTATAAACTACAATTAATATTCAACAGGCCTGAGTCAATAACACATTTTCACGTTACGTTTTCGTTCCGTTAACGTTCGAGTATAGACGAAGTTGCAAGCAAGTGTCAATTTCGTTGCTGAGATACACAATAGTTACGAAAATTAACACTTTGGCGCAACATCGTCTACATTTGAACGCTAACGGAACGAAAACGTAACGTGAAAATATGTTATTGACTCAGGCTTCTGATCCTACGCAATGGAGAGATGCTTAGTACATTGAATAGGAAAGCATGCATGATGAACTGTATAAAATAGAAGCGAAAAAGTGTGCAAGAATAGAAGTAGGTTGCACTCAATTCTTTTGCCAAGGAAAACGCCATAATGAAATGTATTATTTTTTTATTTTTTTTAAAAAAGATATATCTGAGTTATGTTATAAACCCAAATACAACCTTATACACCTTTCACACCTAAATGTGTCGGTGTTGAAATAAATAAAACAAGCGTTTTATTCTACTAATGATTTATTCGATGAGAGAGACGTCTTTCAAGGACATTATCAGTATCACAATATCCTTGAAAGACGTCTTTCAATTAAAATCAACATAGCAGAAGAAAATATTTCTGTTTTATTTCAATGTGAGATGTATTTTATTTTTTGTGTAAGTAAAATAAATTGATAATGAATATATTTTGTTAAAGTGCTGAAAATATCAAATACCTACATAGGTAGATATTAAATTTGTTTTCAAAAATTAATGACTTTTTATACTTCTAAATATCAATTCACGATTTTAATTTTTCTTAATCACCTGTCCATTGCTTATTAATATTATTATCAATCATTTATTATTATTATTTCGAATTATATATATATTATTTCATAATCTATTTATATGTTTTAATTTATGTGTTGTTTATTAATGATTAAATTTTTTTGACATATATTTGAAATCTTATGAATTTGACTATTATCATCTTGGACTATTATAAATATCCGGTAAATAAAAAGCCGGTGCTAGAGTAAACGGTGCACTTCGACCCATTGTCAGCAATGACAATTTCTCGAACTTGGCTAAAATGCTGGTGCACAATACCATTCTGGTACCGTCACTTACGTATGCAAGCGAGACATGGACGTGGTTGAAGAAGGACGAAAGTGGAATAAATGCAGTAGAGATGCGATCGTTGAGAAGAATGGTTGGTAAAACGCTGCGTGATGGAGTGAAGAATGAGGATATTAGAAGAATGAGCGGATGCAAGAAGACTGTTGTGGACAGAATGCGTGTAAATAAATTGAGATGGTTTGGTCATGTGGAACGAATGAAAGAGGAAAGAATGACAAAGAGGATATACTTATCTGAAAGAAAGGGTGTGAAGAAACGCGAGCGTCCGAGAACCACGTGGCTTGATCACGTGGATCAAATTCTCAAGGACGGCCGCGTGTTGAGTAAGAGGAACCGACGTGCGTGTATGAGGAACTGTATGAATGTGGAGGAAGCGAAGGAAGTGTGTAAAGATAGATCTGTTTGGCGTTCCGTTCTCTCTGCCTACCCCACTTGGGACACGGCGTGAGGGTATAGTATAGTATAGTATAGTACTATTATAAATGGATATTTATTTTAATTTTTGTCTTAATTCTTAATTTGTATATGACATTTTGTCTTTTATTGTTTGTATTCATCAAATTTTGTCCAATCTCTATATAAATTGATCTAATTGTTTTATTGTATTACTATTGTTGTTTTGTTCAAATTACTACTGTTTTTGTTGCGTCTTAATGTTTGTTTTTATGAATTTGTACCAATTCATTTTTTATCATTTTTATTGTTGTTGTCTGTCAATTTTTTTTTTATTTGTTATATGTTTAACGTGTAAAAGGCTCATACAAGTGATAAATAAATAAATAAATATTTTATAGGTACTTGTAAATTGTAAGTTTTACGTGTGCAAATGATTTTTGTAAAATTCATTTTAATCATATTTTAACTCAATTGCAAAAAATACATTTTTAGATAAATAAATAGCATCCTAATAGAAATACAAGCCAAATAGAAAACTTTCACAGATATCTAAATAAGAATACGGCAACGATGTGATTTAAATAAAAATCTCTCATCCTGGTGAAGAATTTCCATCACGAAATCGATTTCCTACCAGTCTATAAATCTAGAATCGTAATATTATCTACTACACTTTCGCATACCAAGCGGAGAAAACGAGTTGAAAAGAATAGAAAGAAAGGTGTAAAGTAGAAGAACGGAGTAGAAGAACAGGAAATCAAAAGCAAAAGATATTCAGGAATATCAGCCGTAAATGGTGAATTATTTCTGAATGTATACTGAATACTTCGTATTGTGGAAAATAGAATTTAGAAAAATATTCCTTTATGAATGCAAAGATCATGTGCAAGGATGAACGTAAATAAGTGTAAATGTAAATTCTTTAAGGGTTAAATTGTGCATGTTATATATGTTATAAACTATGATCAGAGCCTTACAGAGCTTTGCCCCCTTGACTTGACGACTAGAAGACCTCTGCGCTCTTCGGAACTGGCTGTGAAAAAGACTTACTGAGCCCAATAGAGCCGGTAAATCTAACTTCTATGAGAGTGCTTTTCGCCTACCGGTGCCATTGAGAGATTATCAGACTGTCACCAGCTTCGAATGCAAATTGAAAACTGAACTCTTAACCGGCGCCTTTGAGACGGTCTAAGGACTGTTAAACGGCGTCAAAATATAATCATCCAGAATCATCATCATCATCATCACTTGGTATCCCATTTGTGGGTAAGCTATGATGGTATAGATAGATAGATAGATAAACAGGGAGGACGATCGGTGTGTCTATTACAATCAGTCCACTGGTTTCCTCACTTGTGAGAAATACCATGATGATAAAGATATATACAAACAAACTGCATTAAAACATAATCTGATTGGTATTACGAAAATATTAGATAATATTAAATACCTCTCATAAAAACATAACCGAAATAATAATATTATTGAAGTTTGTCTGGATGTAATAAATAATGTAAAAAAAAACAGTTCCCGGTCTCATCCTAATTACTTCAAAAGTCAATATAACTTTATACAAAATTCTCTTTCTAAATATACTTACTCACTGACTTACTAATACAAGAATGAATGAAATCTGCGCCTTCGAATACAAAAAGTACAAGTCGATTTGTTCGAAAATGTTAAATAATACCATCAATGCATCTCCTATAAATGAGAAAGCCAAAGTAATCAATGCACAGCATCATATTATGAATGTCCGTTTACTTACATCGTCATGGCTTATTAAAGATATCTCCATCATATTCAGGATATCTCATGCCTTGGAGACTCCTATTTGCCAGCACTTTTGAATCAATGTTTGTCATCATGGTTAAAGCCTTTGAGAGGGAATTTTACAAATCCAATTTACTGCTACCATTCATTATTATTATGGTCGCTCACAACTTGATATCCAAATTCCAGACACTGGATTGCGTCGCACTTAAGAACGTGTAAGTCCTGAACTTTTCCTTGGAATGCGTACGTGGGACACTCGAATCAGAACCACATGTGCACGCTGGTGAATCAATTTATGCATTAAAAGTCTTCCAGTCAACATAAATACTTCCAATTTATATATCTATACAACAATGACATTGCTTACAAGTAATATAGCGATTGGATTATCTGCATGTAATAAATAAACAGAGAAGTCATCCATTATGTGGCATAAAATATAAAATATTTCAAAGGTCTTAATCGTGTTGCTTTACAAATTTCTGTCTTTTACAGTAAGGTACAGAAAAACTTTCAAAAAGGAGTGGGAGATCTATTCTTTGTAGGGGATTTCACGGGGTAATACTGTGGGGGTTCAATTTAGTTTTTAGTTTAATTTTTCTTATATTTCATGTTATGAATAGCTCTTAAAATAGTACAACCACCGACATCTTTTGAAATGAGGAGTAGATATTTTTGATTATGATTTCATCCGCTAGGGGGAGTGATTATGCATTTTGAGTAGCCAAATTTGACACATGGTTGATATTCGCATATCATTTGAAATTCAGTTCCATTTTAGCAGTTAAACTAAACGTATTAAAAATCATATTTTCTCTTAACAAAATTTATAATGTGATATAATTGATACATCCTATTTTAATTTAATAAAACCAATGTAGGTACAAAACATTCTATTTTATTTCAAATCACATGCTTCACATTAAATCAGAATTTACTGAATACTATTTCTTTATAAATTTTATAATTCTTTCTTTTCAAACGATACATGCCCTATGATTAGGAAGTATCAAATTATTTGATGGTTTTTCTTATATATAACCAGCAAATAAAATACAAACCACTTCCGAAATATTTAAAAACAAATTGACTTACAATATTTACCATACAAGGTGAATAAATATACCATTGACAAGCTTACAAAAAGTTCACCGTAAGGTATTCGGGGTCCTTCTATTCGTATTCTTTCAATTTTTCGACGTAGTAGTACAAAGTACATATTTCGTAATTCTCTTTGAATAATTTACTGTTTTAAAGTTTTTTTTTGTTCGCTACGCTTTACTGTATTACATTGTGTAGACTGAACAGATACCTGCTTCTGGTCTCAAAGGTGACAGACGGGTCCTGTCTTATCAGAACAAAATATTTTATAAGATGTAGGTAGAAAGAAGGTAGCTGTTTTTGAAACTAATTCGTTTTTTTTTTTTAACTAATTAAATTACGTCACGCAGCAAAAGAAAAGCTATTTAAATAATGTCAAGTGGAATCACTAAATATTGCGTTTCGTTTTAATACATTGTTACACAACACAATTCCCTTCAATACTTTAAGCAAGCCATCTCCAATCAAAATAGATTTTAGAAGGAATCGATCAGCTTTTTTAAGGTATTTCAAACGCTGTAAAATTATAGTCATAAAATCAATTGCGCATTTTATAAGAGTTAATCAATCGGTTATCTAGATCAGTGTTTCCCAAACTATGGTACGCGTACCACCAGTAGTACGCGACAATTATTAAGGTGGTACGCAAGCAGCCATGGCCATTAAATTATGCAGTGATTCAAGATGTTGATCGAAATCCTTTACCATCGAGTTCTAGTTTAGTGGTACGCTACTGATTTATAATTTCGTGTGTGGTACGAGAAATTAAAAGTTTGGGAACCACTGATCTAGATGAAATAGATCCAAGAAGTTTGCGAAACTAGTACAAAAGACGGGAGACTAAGAGATCCGTTGCTATGAAATTTGCCATGTTTTCAAAATTCAAGAGTCATACAATTTGTAAGGTTGGTTGTAGATTTTCGGGTAAGCCATATCTAGTTTTATTGTACCAATGTTTCTGTACACATGCTGGCGCAATTTTCAGAATATTTACCTCATTATTTAGTTCATTACCTTGGAAATGGCGCCAGCATATGCGCAGAAAAGTCGATAGAATAAAATCTGACACGGTTTTCACGAAAATAATCAACCAACATTAGAAAAAAGCTCGCCATGAAAACTTTCGTATAATCTAGATTGACACAGAATTTAGTTTATTTTTCTCTTGATCTATAATATCTCAGCATATTCCAAAACTAAACTCACTGCGTGTAACTAAAATACAGGTTGTCCTCTCTGCGATACAAAAAATATGACATATAGCAATGGCGGCATACTTGATCACAGCTGAATTAAATACTCGTATGTCAAAATATGTCTTACGTGATGGTTGACGACTCTAAAATATGTCTTACGTGATGGTTGACGACTCTAAAATATGTCTTACGTGATGGTTAACGAACCTAAAAAAGTAGCTATTAACTTATATGGTGAAGTCTAACAAAACATTCGTCTGATAAAACTAATGCATTTTCAACATTTATCAGTTACAGCTGCCTATTCCCTAAGAGCGGTGAAATCGCTGCAATTAATTATATCCCCCGCATAGCTGATGATGACGCGACATTTTAAATGTCTACAAAGTAATATATATTATGTACAAGGTGTCTATGTTTTATATTTATTCCTATATATAAAAAACATGAAATAAGTTTATTTTTCAAACGGCATTATTTCTCATTTTGTTGAGTTCGGTAATGTGAAACTAATCAAGGGACAGGAACGGATTCAGATATTATTAATGAAAAATAAAAAAAAATCGAATTCGGAAACGTGTTACATGCAGGACATATTCATTTTGAACAAAACAAATAAAATGAACATGGGTTGAACATGTAATTCGTAAAGAGGATGAAAGGTAGAATTGAAAACTAGTGATAGGTGTGAAGAGAATTGTGAGTTCTACAAGGAAGACATTACAAGAGGACGAAAAACGTGATCTGCTCAAAAATATAATGTTGTTATTGACATGAAACAAAATATGCTGTGAGAAGTATTTATTTTTAAGTAATTTGCAAATCAACGAGGCTAAGGGTTATACGATTTTGTTTCATTTTGAGAACGCCCATTGAAGTGGGTGAAAACGTTAGTCTTAATAAAATATAGTGAAAATATAACAGTGTTATTAATTCTTTTTAATATAAATTTTCACAGTTTAAATACAAACACCCTTCAACAATAATTAGGTTTTTGCTCAGCAGTGAATGGACACAGGCTAAAGAACATAATAACACAAAATTGCATAAAGAATTTAAGATAGATTCCTTCAACAGTTTCTAAAACCTAACCATTTGTATTTTTCTTAAAAAAAATCATCAATTTTTAGTAGCCAGTGGGCTCCAAATAAGTAAAATATTCTGAAAAACAGTCATACTTCATAATTGAATGTGTTAAATTTCTTGTCAGCGATATTTTACTAATGGCTGTCTTCTACAGATCGAGAACATGAAAACTCGTTGGTAAATAAATTATTAACAATACAATTTATTTATTTATGCACAAATACAGCTCTGCTGTCATCAGACGTATCTTCAATATAACAAATGATTGTTTGATTGTACGAAATAGTACAGGTTTTTTTATATTCGTATTAAAATATAATAATACATACTACAAAACATATTTATTTATTGGTGTATCTATTACTACGACAACAACAAAAAACACGATAGATACTATAAACCATATAAAACTATATACAGTAGATATGATACGGGTATAAATATATAATATTTATAAAGAAATACTGTCATTCTAATGTTGGCAATTTATTACGATCAAAAAGCAAATTAAACTTGTATATCCGAGGTTTTTATTTATACCTGTCGTTTAACTTATATGTCGAAATGGGCAAAATATTTCGCATATATTATTTAATTCAAATACCTATGATTTTTTTTCAATTTACACTTCGTAAAAGTGGCAGTTAGTTATTTATAAAGGCACTGCGAATATTGTATTTAAAATTTCGCCAGATTCACTTTATTTATTTGTGAACGACATTTGAGCAGTTAGAGCACATCAAACTTTTATGTATAAACTTCAACAGTAAAATAAATTAGATAAATTGAAACAAGTGTTTCTTTCTACTATAAGTTATAGATCGTGAAAGAAACGTCTATAATCACAATCTATTATCTTTAGAAAAAATGAACATGTCCTGGTAAAGAAACATCAGAGAGTGGACCGGTGTCCAGAGGGTGCAAGAGCTGTTCCGGCTAGCACAGGACAGAGAAGCCTACGCCAGGGTGATATAGGTCTGCGAATGGTAAAAGCTTGAGAAGAATTCTGAAGTATCACCTTTTGTGCTGGGACGATAACTGAAGGATGAAAAATAAAAACAAGAATTTGTGAATTGATACGTGTATCATCTAGTGTATTTTCTCTGAAATATTTTCGCTATCAATATCTATGAAAAACATTTGCCAAACTAGAAAAAATAATATAACATACAATATTCTGATACATAAACCGCGGTAAGGTTATATTATATAACACACACCTATATCATAATATATAATACAAGAACAAATATTCATATAGAGGGAGACATCGTGACTAACACAGTATTACTAGGTACTGAATATAACACAATGAAAACAATATGATATGGATACCCATCAATTTCTTTCGATGGAAAAATTTTGTTATTATAATATGAATACTTATTTACGGTATGTGTGACGATACTCTGTGAACGAACCGACGATACTATATGAACATAACGACTTATTATTCTAGGTTCGTTATTGTAGTGATGTTTTTGATGTAGATGGTTTTGAAATGAAAAGAAAATATTTTATATCACTCGCAAACGAGTGGATGGCCTTGAGAAAAATAGGAATAGAGTTAGTTGTAAGATACTTGCATTACTCGCCCTCTGTACATTAGATTAGGAATGTGTTTTAAATTGAGTTATAAAAAAATATTAACATTTAAAATGTGTTCTAAAGTGAGATATAAAAAAATACTAACATTAGGAATTAGCTTAAACGTGAGTAATAAAAAAATACTAACATTAGGAATGAGTTTAAATGTGAGTAATAAAAAAATACTAACATTAGGAATGAGTTTAAATGTGAATTATAAAAAAATACTTACATGAGGAATGAGTTTAAATGTGAGTTATAAAAAAATACTAACATTAGGAATTCACTGTGTCGGTGTTTATACTATACTATACTATGGTGTTTAGGTAGTAGAATTCCATATCGAAATAAATAAAACAAGCGTTTTATTCTACTAATGATTTAATCGGTGAGAGAGACGTCTTTCGTCTTATGAGGACATTGTCAATCGTCATAAGACAAAAGACGTCTCTCTCACCGATTAAATCATTAGTAGAATAAAACGCTTGTTTTATTTATTTCGTTTAACATTAGGAACTTTAGGAATGTGTTCAAACGTGAGTTATAAAAAAAAATACAAACACTATATTATAGATTGATATTTAATGGAATCATTGATCAGTAGTTAACCAGGATAGAACAGTCTTCCACCGTTTTTCGTAAATTTTAGAGTGTTCTGTAAAAGAGTGGCGGGTATTCGTTTAACATCACGTGTAAGACATTAAACAACTTTAATTCAGCAAAAATGGGGTACAACACTTACACGAAGAAGACGACCTGTGTGTTTATTGCAGACAATGACTTCGCGGGTTACCACACTAGTGGAAGATGTCGTAATGATATAGATGAAGAAACATATTACATATGCAACATTTATGAATAATTACAACTTAGCCAACAGAAAAACATACTTCATTTGTTCAATAGTCATAGAAAAAGAAACACCATACCTATTCCTACGATAATTTCCGCTCAACACCAGGTGAAAAGCTTAGTTATTTAATAAAAATATTTTCTTGACGATATTATATTGGCTATACTCCTGCCTATATCATCTTGTTTACTCTCATTTTGAAGATATATATTTTTATATACACACATATGAAACTAAAGCGAAACATTTTTTTGTTGATACGACGCGATGTTGTGAATTATGGTTATGTTAAAAAAGGTATAAATATATATATACACAGGGAGTGTACTGTAAGATGGGTACCAATGCTTACGAATTAGCTTTCGGTTGGTTTAAGCACGCTTTACTCCTATGAAACGTACACCTATTCCACATTTGCTCTGTTTGTCTTCAGTGTAATGGAAGAGCCTTAGAAAATTTCAGTCTTTAAAAATAAAATGTTTCGTTGAGTCTGGATGATAAAGTAGCTCTGCTTTTAAAACATACAGGGGAAAGTGGTGGGAAAATTGTGTAAGTGAAAAGTGGTGTATAATGTTTGTCTTCAGTATTAGTTCTCCTCATAACGTGTAGTTGAACTCAACGTTGTAAAACATTTAGTCCAGCTTACTATCATAAAAACATGTGTCTACAGTAGCATTTTAAACTCAGGACCTTCGTAATGCATTTACCAAATAGGCAATGAAGGCACATGTCGCCGGCTTCGCATCTTGTTGTTACTTTACGATTTTTCAGAATGAAGCAGCGACATCTGTCAAATTTTTATTCGAACTTTCGCAGTAGCAGTTCGCAAATGTCTGTCGAAGATGCACAATAAAGACCCATTCAACATACTTCGGAAACTCTAAAATAAATTTAAAAAAAATGAATGTGTTATTTAAAAAATCAACACGGTTGTACCATCGGCAAAAATATACGTGAGTTTAATAAAAAAAGGTGGTCTGAGAATGAATACATAATCTTACAATACTTTATTACTTTTGCAATAATTTTTCCTGTTCTTTTCGATGATAAAAATGATAATTTCAATGGATTTGCAGTGAGATTTTCATTTTTAATATTCTTTTTAAATGCATTAAGGAGTACCTACTTTTATTTTATAAGCTTGTAGAGAATGTTCCAGATATATTCTATCAATACTAGTGTTATTAACTCCTGCTCCTTAAAAATTAAATTCCATTATGATCAATGTTATATAAAGTCTAGGTGATCGTGTGTTTAACAGTTCTATATGAAACGAATATGGTACAATAACCAAGATGCATGTAAATAATCTACGGTGATTGATGACATATTGAACATATGATAAAAATGCATGAGGACTGAATGACTTAGAAAGGACTGGAAGTTGGTGTAGTAACCAAGACGAATGTTGCATGAGGAAAGAATGTCAAAGAAAATATATTTGGCTGAGAGGAAGGGTTGCTCCTAAACGTGGCCATACGAAGATCATATAATCCAGATCCTACAGGTAAGACAAGCGTTGAGTACATTGAATAGGAGGAGCAAGAATGAGAAATTATATGACAGTGACGGAAGCGAAGAAAGAAGACCTTTGTGATATCGTGTAAGGTCTCCTGAACTTTGGCAGTTTAAAATAGATTCTTAACGCTCTTTATTTCAGAATTCAAGAGATTTACCTTGAGCGAACACTTCTTAGACCTTAAAACTTGTTTTTTTTTAAATTGATGTTTGGCAATCTATCCAAGAAGAATGATGTCCTCTGTTCTCTTTTACATAATATAACTATATACGATACTCAAATACTATCCACATACGAGTGGAAACCATTCATAACATTTTTAACTATATCAAGAGTGCTCCAAATTCAAATTCATTTTTTATCTCTTACTCTTTTGCGTCTTCTTAATTACGTGTATTGTACGATTCTTGAAGCTATTTATATAATTTCATTTTTTCAAAAACAGACATACAAACATCAAAAACGTTTTTTATAGAAGTGACATAAAAGCTACATTTATTAGGTACATGCTACCTGCGGACAATAATGAAAAAGCTTAAGAAGTTTAAGTGCAGTAATTATTATTATTACTTTTATCTGAAAAGCTTAAAATATTATTAACTTTATTGGCGATTGCAAAAGCTCTCAGCAGTTAAACTCAAGCAGCACGGAAATGAAAGGATGAAAATATCGATATTTTTATTGAGCTTTCTAATTAAAGTTCTTAATTAGTTTTTTTTTTTTTAATTTGTAAGAAGTGAAAACGTTTATCAGTATCAGGAAATCAATGGTCCACACTTAATTGACAAAGAAAGTGCATGGCAGATACGCATACTATACGCAGCGATGTGGATTGTCTTCTAGACCTGAGTGTGAATGTGGCTCACGATTCCAGTCTATGAACAAATTTGTGGAATGTCCTCTGTATGGATTTGGGTTTGATTGGGAGAACCTACATGAGTGACCACCAATGCTGAAAAATATACCGTAAAATTTATAGAGCCTGAATGCCACATGCATTTAAAAAAAAATTATACACAAAATGCATTCACATTAAAAACAATAAATAAGCAGAGAACGGGGGTTATGAACATAGACTTGATTTCTTCCAACTGTTCTCAAGGTGAAAATATCTCGTAAGAGGTAGCCAGAACACTTCCTGAATACAGTAAATGTGCAGGTTGTCCTCTCCGCACCGAAAAAATTACGATAACACATTCAGGAATGTAGCAATACATTTCATGACTGCCGAATTGTAGGTGTTAAATGCACTATGTTTTTCGAACACTTGTCTTTTACAGAGCGATACAAGAAAACTCTGTTTGCCGGGAAATCCACAAAGCCAAATGAATATATAATATAATACGCTTGTAAATAAGATAATATATAAAAAGACTGTTGTGTGGAGGTGTATGTATTCGTACAAAAAATATACAATAAAATTTAAGAGTGTTAAATTGGCAATAAAGCGTAACATTGAAGCTGTCAAATCTCTCCCTCCCCAATCCTTCTCGAAGGATCAAAAGGGAATCGCAGTCGTCATTGCACAGTGACAAGAAAATCCTTTCTTAAATCCTTTTGGACCTGGTGAGAAATACACCGCGGGGAGATAGATTTATGTAAGCCGAAAATACCGACATAGTCGAGAGATTTATTTTAGTTTTTCGTATTATTATAAGTATCGTTTGATATAAAGTTTGTTGTACTTTTTTACACGATAATTTACCCCTACGCTTTTGATGTGTTAAAATAATATTTTTATGGATTAAATGGAATGATAAAAATGTTTAAATCAAAATATCGAAGAATGGGTTTAAATCTTGAAGATCTCCTACAATGGTCACTAATTATTTATATTCTCTTGCAAACGATTCAGTGAATGCTATAAAACTTTATATCACACTTTTTGATAAAATAAGTATTTTAGAAATATAATTAAGCTGCTTATGGTGTGACAAAATTATCATCGCCTTTTAATTAAAATTGGCATTTTTTCAATATAACTTTTAACGCGGCGGAAAAATTGCCATCCACACTTCCCAGCATTGTCCAACCAGATAGTAGTCACACAAAAACTTAACAGTCTAATGCCGGAAAAAAATCACATATCCAGATATACAGGATATCAAAGAATGAGGCTCAAAACGTGGGTTCAAAATACCAGCATTGTGCCTGAAATATCTGTGTTCAGAAAGTTTCTAAAAATATTACGACTGTTTTTTATAATAGATTTTGAACAGTATAATGATTTAATGCGAGGTCTTAGTATTATTTTCCATCACAACTTACCTAATCCATAATACTGATTAGTATTTGTTTTCGGAGGTAAAAAAACAAAGACAATAACCACGACAACATACCTGAAACAAAAAAATTACATCATTAGTAAATTGAATAAAAATAGGAAACATGCCTATAACTCGTTCTGAGTAAATTTTATACCTTGAGCAATTCAAACTTCAACTTCTACTATACCACCATGGCACATCCTACAAGTGGGGTAGCCACTGAACCAGCTGCTTGCAATTACATGTAAGCTGCCCTCTCTGTGCCAACAGAAAATTAAGACATTCAAGATGGCAAATAAACCTCGCCACTGAATTTAATATTAATTTCTTTATTAATTAACTTATTTCTTTTGTCGAACACCTGCCTTATGCAGGACACTCGAAAAACTTACGGAAAAGAGTGGGAAAACAATTCTTTGCAGGGTCTTTTAAAAAAAACAATGTGTTTTTTCGTGTGAATATTTTTAGCTAGTGCGAGAACATAAATTGCTGATTGTAAACTTTGTTGGGTACCTAATTCAATTTTTGTATGTTCCTCGATGAATTTCATACAATTGCGTCCAAATAAAAATAGCACAACACGGAATAAAACACCAAAAAAAAAATGTATACCTGGGATTGTTAACGTAAGAATTTTTAATAATGAATAAATTACAACTAAAAATAAAAACTCTAGCAGAGGCAATACAATATTCAGTTCATTACACTAAATAAAAAATGGATAAAAATGTGGGTATAATATAAAAATGTAAAAAGACATCAGGTGAAAGATCAGTAATAAGATCCTAATGAAATTACCACTTCGTTCACTTGGCGAACTCCGTTACCTTGTAAATACGTGTGTATTCTAGAATTATCTGTTATAGAGAATTGTGCCGATCTTGCGCCGAAGATTTGTCGGTCTGACCGATAAGCCGAAACGTTAGAATTTTAAAAATGCGTCTAATAGTCTAAATATGAGTTCGTCGGTAGGCTGGAGGTAGAGTCACGGCATCATTAACATGAGGTTCGCGGTTGGATCCCAGGTGCCGGCGAACTCCCCTTTCACGACACAAACTTTTAGCTTACTGTGAAAGGTGTATGTGGTTGTATTTGGAAACCCAAATATATTTTTTATAATGTTGTCAAGGACACAGATTAATGTAAAAATTAAATTAATAATAAGTGTGATGAGTTGGACATAAGGCTTAGAAAAAAAGAAGTAAAATGAATTTTGTATATTTGTCAATCTCTCGACTTGATTGACAATGTCTTTGTAAGACAAAAGATTTCTCTCTCGACCAAAAATCAGATTTAGTATCAAAAACATTGTTTTGACTTTTAAACGCAATTCTAATACCTAAACAATGGCACAGTGAATAAAGTGAAAGAAGATTGTAAAGACATATTGAGATAGCGTCCCGTTCTCGCTGCCTACCTCATAAGACATGCGGTCCCGACGTGAGAAGATGAAGGAATAGATTTGTAAATAAACAGGTCTGTAATTTGATTTTTTTAAACAATAAAAAGTATAAGAATGGACCGACAATCATCCTTTAGGTCGATTTGTCCGTTGTAACTTTATTTCCCTTATCTACACTGTGAAACATTTGTAAGCGAGTAAACACAAATACACCTCGTGTTGTATTGCGATACAAGACACCCTTCCCCTTTCTTTAATTTCAGCACCGAGGCGAAGAATAAACTTTAGTTTTTTACGTGCTTCTGAGAAAGTTACACAAGTATCGGCTTATTTAAGACCCTTAGCACATTTCGAAGGTGCGCGCAATGCGCGTGTAAAAAATCGTAATAACTAAAGATGATTGCAACCATGCGAAACTGTAGTTTGCAAATATATTGCAACTATTAATATTCAAAAACAGTTTATTTTCTACTAAATATATTTATTATAAAAAAATTCACTTCTACTAAATAAAAAAAATATTAAATATTTCTACTATAAAAATAGAGTTCTTTAATTTCATCATGGAATTTTACTACCTAAACACCGACACAATGAATATTAATGTTCAATGTATTAGTTCTCAAGGAGGACTTTGGCTTTTAGCATGCAAATCAAAGGGTAAATATTTTAACCAATTGACCGAATTCAGAACCATACATGGAATAATTGAAAATGTTGTTCACTTTATGAAGTGAACAACATTCGAAATATGACGTCAATACTTCGATAAATTTGACGTTTCGACTAATTCTCTCCAGTAGTACCTACTTGCGCGTTATACAATTCAAAAACATTCATCGAAATCTGAATTATTTGGAGCAGTGACATCACACTTTGACATTCGATTAACATTCTGTTCGCCCATGAAACTGTTATTGGGGTTTATAAGAGAATATCGGAGCCTTTGAAAAGCCGCATGATTAATTAGACAAAGCACATCTTGCAAAAAGATGGGTTGCAGGTTCAAGTCCAGTCAGGGGCACTACCGAAGAAGGTGACGTTGTCTTTTCTAAGCCTTGTATGTAAGTTTCGTTTGTTATATTTACATTCGGTGTGGCGCGGAGGTAACCCTTTTGTCTTTGAGTCGCGAGGTTCCGGGTTCGATTCCCGGCCAGGGCAAAGTGAATAATGGTATTTTTCAAATTGTCCTGGGTCTGGGGGTTACATGTAAATGTGCTTAGTACATTGTATATAATATGTGTATCGTCGCTTTAGTATCCATAATACAAGATGCAAATCTTATTTTGGGACTAGCTCGATCTGTGTTCTGTTCGCATTCTGCTGACGGAAGATTTAGATATAATTGTATATACAAATTGGGTAATATGCGCACGGTAGAAATGCGTTGTAGTTGCCTAGCAATCTACGAGCAAGGGTAGTCGCGGTTTATATGAGGGTACTTATTTTCTTTGTACAATAATAAGTATAGTTTAGTTGTATAATAATACGTGTGCTCCGGTGATAGCTACATACGAAGTATAGCTGAGTTTTACTAGTGCTTCTACTACAGGTGATATTATCCTACGCTAGAGGGATAATTCGAGTCGGAAACGATATATCACGTTCCAAACACCCTAACCAGTGAAGCGACTGCCGGGTGATAGACCCCACTATGTTCAGATGGAGAAAAATAAGTTGGAAAATTAATGAAGTTCAATAATTTATGGATGAATGAGAGAGAAAAATGTAATGGATACTGGGATGATGATGATAATAGAGAACAGGTGGAAAAGTGAAGGAGAATCTTAAAGAGAGATGGAATTATGAGAAACGAAGAAATTCAAGATGGCATTGTATGCAGTGTACCTAAAATAATGTCAAAAAAATCTGGACATTAGAGGCTGAAAAAAAATATGAGAATTTATAATGAACATATATATAAATAAAAAGAAATACTCAGATTTGAAAATTCCACTAAATCCAACAACTAAATTCAAGGAACATAATATTCAATGTTGGTCATGGTGGTCACGATCCTCAACATTGAGGGACCGACTTGGAAAAAGAAGAAAAATATTCAATTGCTTCTTTATTTTGGGTAAAAGAAAATAAACTCCGATTGAATAGGTACATAATAGGACGCGCGGTTCGACGCGCTCATTGGGTGTTCCTTTTTCTTCTACATATATTTGTCATAAAATTCCTTTGTGTCTGCATTTTTCTGTATATTTTGTTATTGTCTTGATTGTTTAATGTGTACGTATAATGACAGCGAAAAGGTTTTTACTGTAATGCTGTTATAAATAAATAAAAAAAAATAAAAAAAAAATAATCGAACGAAAACAGTTTGCATACATTTGAACACTTGAATGACTCAAATTTGAAAAACATTAGGAACGAAAATAAATAAATATTGTCAACCTTACAGCGCAGATACTTAGAAACCTTTTAAAGCACATTATCTTAAATATTTTCTACACAAAGATCACGTGAAATCGTACGGTAAGACCAAATACAAACATACAAACAGCGAAATACTTCGTTTTACAAAAGCGGTAGAGAAGAAAAGTTGAGAGAAAACAGATATGTATTATAAAGAAAAAGAAAAGAATGGATTACTAGAAACAAAACAAGATGCGCTAAGTTAGAAGACATTAGATACAGGTAGTTATGTGAGTATAGAATTCTCTAACCAATAGTACTGCGGTTTAATGAAATCGAACTCCAGGAAAAGACATTCGCAGGAAGAGAAAAAGTAAACGTGACTCTCTTTGGGAGAATTGTTTCGTAATACGGCAACTTCAATATGCACTTTGATGGATTTCTGCAGTGTAGCTTATCAACGTGAAGTTTTCTAGTAACAAGGAGATGCGGAAATTAAGAAACGAATATATCTATAGCTACACATACTATAAAGGTATTCCGGATAAATAGAATAGCAAATGAACTGATAAAGAGCATCTCGAAGTAATAAACGAACGAACTGGATAAACCGGTGATAAATACTTTTCTAAAAGGCTTTTAACTTATTTTTAGAGAAACTCGCTGAAAAAGAATACTTTTCGTAATGCCAATTAGCTCTAGAATATATAACAATACATGTTGAAATTAACTAGTGTAGTTAATTTAGCTATTAGCTAATATTAAAGATAATTTACGTCATCATATTCATGAATAAAATAAGATTGATTAGATATTTAATTTAATTCAATTTAATTTAAACACAATATACGGCAATTGCCTTTACAAGTATACAGATAAACTTTATAACGTCACACAATCATTCAACACATGTACAAAAATATAAAAACAGACAAAACATTCTCCAGTTAAAGTCAAAAAATAAAAATGAAAATTTAAATAGAAATACAATTTTAGTCACTAGTCAAGATATTAAAAAAAAAAAAAACAAAAAATAATAATAATAAATTTAAAATTGCACAAAAATACATGAACATAGGAAAATCTACTAGGTCTGATTTGAAAGAAGCGATTCGACATAGATATCTAAACGTCACTAATTTTAATGTAAATAAAACAAAAAACTTTGTAGAGTTTTACGGTGTACTTTTATTTTAGTGACCAGGTTTCGACATGTTTCGAATGAATACGCTCACGTGTTGGGACTTGTATGGTGTTGGTCTGGGTAAGTATAAATATACTTTTTTTTAATCTGCTTTTGTTTGATTGTTTTTTTTTTTTTTTTTTTTTCTATCATTCTTTTGTTAACATTAATATGTGTATGCTGTAGACACACTTAATTGGGGGGTTGGCCTGGCCGAATCAATGTATGTTGTTTTATTATTTTTGTGTGTATTTTGTCAACTTTCTGTTTGTGTCTCTGATTAATAAATAAAAAAAAATAAAAAAAAAAAATTAAAAAAAAAATATAGTTTAAGAAGATCAATAAATTATTTCATCTCGACAGACTAACTGATTTTATTTTATTTTTTTAAGTTCTCTGCAGTTCTAATGTTTTCATATATATGACAAAGTTCTTCCTGCTGTGTGTGTTTTTATTTTTTGTATGTGTCTGCGTGTTGTATGTTTTTAATTGTTAATCCAATGTCTATGTGTAAATTGATATCTATGATTGTGGATCTTTTGATATGTTTTTTTTAAATGTATAAAAAAAGCTTATTAATAGCTGTTAACGAATGAATAAATAAATAAATGTTGTAATGTCTACAAAAAAAAATCATTCTAAAACTCAGAGATATAATCTTAAACGAGATGCAGAGCACTTGTTTCATTTATATTTTCTCAATACGAGCCAAAGAAACTGATATAACTCATGCATTCATTACAGAGATGATTTTCAGTAAGACATAGCTGACAATTTTCTCAGACAACATCTTCGTTCTATTGAAGTACATACACGAAATACTCATTTCATAAAACAAAATGAATCAGTCATTTGAGAAACAACATAAGTCACGTTTTTAGCGAAAATGATTTTTTTATTTGGGTCTTTATCTTGATACGCACGTTATTTCATTTAGAAACCACGTAATTTTTACATATTTGATACAAATTGCTGATTAACTTGGCCAGTCAATAGAAAAACAACTTAAGTCAGTGACTTATGTTGTAACCACACTAATTTTTTTTCGTGTCGATTCACAGCTGACATTTAATGCCAACCACTAACGTGGGTGAAAATTATGAAAAATAGTGATTTTGGGTTGTTTAATAAATAATCTGGGATGAAAATGTTGATTTTTATTCCTTGAAATGGTGTTCATTTGAGAAACAACATAAGTTAAAGGTTAACAAATTAATATACAAATAAAATATTTTGACGTAAATTAAAGGTTAATTAATAATAAAAGAATACACTGTAAGTTACATTTTGATGTGAGTAAGATATCAACATTTCATTGAAAATTTTATAACAAACAGTTTTTTGTGATTTCTGGAAAGTTTGCATTAACTTACTTACGTTGTTTCTCAAATGACCGATTCAAATACAACAAAGATAGATGTACAGATTGTTGTACAGCGGAGAGTGTACATAAAGATGAAGATTCATTTCGAATATTCATTTTCACCTGAAGATCGTATTATCCATACATACCAAAATAAGATCCAAGTTTACCATCCCTCTTTCTGAAATAAAATCTTTACAACTCAGACGTATTTGTAATAATTGTGTGCATAATATCTTTAGCTACGTGAGTCTGGGATTATGTATTTGCTAAAAACGTAAAGCAGTGAATATTCGAACGTCGAGAGAATGGATCCAATTTTCAGACAGATTCACGGCAATATAATAATACGCAGTGTTTTTAAATTGTTGCACTAAAATTGTTTATGATAAAATATTCTATAATACTCGCATAAAATATTGAATTTCATGAAATTCTATCAAAAGAATACAACCCGAATTATGGAATAAAAGTGAATAATCCTGTAAAGGTGAATTCTTCTTCTTCAAGTGCCTTGTCGGGTCCCCCCAACGTTGGCGATCACCTCGGCGAACTTGTCCCTGTCCTGCGCTGCTCGGGACAGCTCTTCCACACTTCGGATGCCGGTCCACTCCCTTATGTTTCGCAGCCAGGACATCTGTCTCCTACCGGGACCTCGGCGTCCCTCAATTTTCCCCTTCAATATCAGTTGGAGAAGGTGGTATTTTTCTCCACGCAGAACATGACCCAGATGTGAAACCTTCCGAACCTTGATGATTGATAACAGCTCCCTGTCAACTCTAGCTCGCCTCAGGACTTCGGTATTGGTAACCATGTCGGTCCAGGGAATTCTGAGCATACGGCGATGGAGCCACATTTCAAATGCTTCCAGTCTGTTCATTGTATTGACTTTTAAGGTCCATGTTTCACATCCATACAATAAAACAGACCATACATAGCACTTAATCATTCTTTGGCGGAGCTTCAAATTTATGCTGTCATTGCAGAAGAGTGGTTTCATTTTGTTAAATGCAGCTCTTGCTGCCTCAATTCTGCATTTTATCTCTACATCTGGGTCAAGAGATTGCGTTAGTATGCTGCCGAGGTATTTAAATTTCTCCACCCTTTCAACGCTACGGCCGTTCAAATACAACCCACTGTAATCAAGCCGTCCGAAGGTCATCCATTTGGTTTTGCCGATATTTATGGTTAGCCCCAGTCTTTCACCGGACTCGTCAACAAGATTAAGGAGGTCTTGAAGGTCATTGACACTTTCAGCCAGTAAAACAGTGTCGTCAGCATATCTAATATTGTTTATCACAACGCCATTGACTTTCAGTCCCCTGTCTGTGTTGGTGAGGGCTCTTTTAAAGACATAGTCGGAGTAGAGATTAAACAATAACGGAGAAAGGATACAACCCTGTCTCACGCCTCGCTGGATGGAAATTGCGTTTGATTTCTCATATCCATGTCTTATTTCGGCTGTTTGGAGCCAGTACAGATTTTTAATAAAATTTAAATCCTTGGTATCAATATTGCATTCGACAAGCATTTTTATTAAGTCAGTATGTTTTACCCTGTCAAATGCCTTTTCGTAGTCAATAAAGCATGCAACTACCTCTTTTCTTTGGTCTCGGCACTTTTGTAACAATACATTGATAGCCAATAGTGCTTCGCGTGTTCCAAATGCGTTCCTGAAACCAAACTGTGTATCGTCTAAGTCTTGCTCACATTTACCACGTATTCTGGATCGTAAAGGTGAATAATGTTTGAAATAACTGAGATATATACACAGTGCTGACGCAAAGATGTATAAAATATAATCAATGAATTAGAGTTTAATTCTATAATTTTAACTGAATTACTTCGTGATTTCTTTAATAAATAATTACTACAAGTGAGGAGAACAAATAGTGCTTGTCTGAAAGAAAGGGTGTGAGGAGCACGGGCGTCCGAAAACCACGTGATCAAGCCACGTGGATCAATTCTCAAGGACGGACGTGTATTGAGTAAGAGGAATCGACGTATGTGCATGAGAAACAGTATGAATGTGGAGGAAGCGAAGGAAGTGAAAGGATAGATATATAACTGGCGTTCCGTTCTCTCTGCCTACCCCACTTGAGACCTGGCGTGAGGGTATAGTACAGTATAGGAGAAAAAATAGTTATTGACTTAAAAATAATCGACAAATAGAATTAGTTTGATTACACACTAACCGATTATTTTTTAATTAGATTACATCGTAACTGATTACATTATACATGTTGGATAACCATAATCATAATATAATTTATTAGGTACTCTCTAAAGTCGATTATGATACTAAAATCTAATTAATGATTGGATTAATTATATTTCACTCTGCATAAATGAGGAACTAAACTACGTGAAAGAAGTATACAAGGGCAGATCAAATTGGTGTTCCGTCCTCTCTATCTATTCGTCAATTACATGGATAGATAGATATATATTCAAAATGTACAATTTTTTTTTGGGTTTACAGATATCAAATCAAATATTCATCATTGAGTTCGTCGGCAGCCTGGGGGTAGAATCTCGGCTTCGTGAACGTGGGGTCCGTGGTTCGATACCAGGTGCCGGCAAACTCCCCTTTCACGACACAAGCTTTTAGTAGATTACTGTGAAAGGTGTATAAGATTGTATTTGGGTTTATAACAAAACCCAGACACATCTATAAAAGAAAATGTACAAATAATACAAAATAATAATCAAGTAAGAGAGAAGTACATTAGACTTCCAGAAGATGGACATTATGTATTATTATTTTGGCCCATTTCAGTAGGCAGTACGTAGTGAATATTTCTCGTGGTCCCATGTGCCTAGTAACAATTTATATAAGAAACAGCAGAAAAAGGCCTACGTAACATTGTACGAAAACCACTACTGTACTGTATATACAGTGTAGTGTAGAGAATGTAATCTAGTTTTCTTATTATAACAACTAAAACATTTATACGCTAGTTTCCGTACCGCAAACTCTCACAAGTTAAGTAGATATTTTTCGTTTCTTTCTTTACCCTTTAACACTTCTCAAGGGAGCACAGGATAAAGAAACGCTTCCTTCATTCAAAACAAAGATTCAGCGTTAATCGAATTATTTTTAGCAACGAGATTCCAATGCATGTTAAGATGTATAAGGATAAGCCTCATGCAACCTGTTAACCTATCTATAAGTTATAAGTGTCCATCCACAAGGATCTGATGGATTATAGAATAATAAAGAACAGCATATTTATATAGAACGAGTACAAACCAATATATAATATATATTTCTTTGACGAATTATTGGGAGACTGTTTTGTAGGAATAAGACCATTGAAAAAAGGTTGCAACTGTCATATCACTCACAGTTCATTTTACATACCTAATATACGAATATAAATAAAAAAACATATACATACATATTTCTGTTTAGTCGTCGACATTATTATAATAAATTTCATAAACGAATAAATTTTATTAAAATACGATATATTCAAGTAATTAAGACAATAATTTACTTAAGTTCTCACGTAAAATTGAGCTAATTAAACAACCTAACATACATGGAATTTACACGTAATAATATGTATGATGAAAAAATGATAAAACTTCAAGTCCCTATTTAGTCCTTCTCAATTTGATATGAAATATATTTTCTCTATGACCTTCATTATGCCATAAGAAATCACAGCATTAACATCATTTTTTACAAATTTAAAAATTGATACTGTCACAATTCTTGACGTTGAAAGATTATTGAATATATTAAAGAAGACATACTTAATCAAAAACTAATGCCAACATAAAATTTTGAGCCTGTTTGTTTGCTTATATTATATCGTCTATACATATCATGCAACCAATAGGAACACGTATGTTTTCTATCAAAATGTGCATGCTTTGAGCATGTTCATCCTAAATTATTAAAAATTAAAAACTTAAAATGCTTTGGAGATGCGTTCACTGAGAAGAATGGTTGGTAAAACGTTGCGGGATAGAGTGAATGATGAGGATATCAGGAGAATGAGCGGATGTGAGAGGAGTGTTGTGGACAGAATGCGTGTAAACAAGTTGAGATGGTTTGGACATGTTGAGCGAATGCAAGATGAAAGGATGACGAAGAGGATGTATTTATCTGAAAGATGGGGTGTGAGGAAAAGCGGACGTCCGACGACCAAATTCTTAAGGACGGACGCGTGTTGAGTAAGAGAAATCGGCGTGCATGTATGAGAAATTGTATGAATGTAGAGGAAGCGAAAGAAGTAGTAAGGATAGATCTATCTGGCGTTCCGTTCTCTCTGCCTGCCCCTCCTGGGACATGGCGTGAGGGTATAGTATAGTGTAATAAAAAACTTATATGTATTTAGTAATTCCACAATGAATTAATTTATCTCAAGCCAGCTTTCAAGAGCTTCCGTTACTAAGAACTTTACGTTAGCCTGATAATGCAAACTTTATGAAGTTTAACCTAATGAGGCTAACGTAAAGTTTGTCTGATGGTGAGAGCGGAAGCTCTTGAAAGCCGGCTCGCGATCAATAAAGTAATGGTGGTAATACTAAATATACCTTAATGTTCTATTTTTAATAATTAAACATGAACGTCCACCAAGAACCGTGAGTCGACAATAGTGACAACATGTTTATCCTATTTATAAACAGAGACATATAACCGACAATGTAAAGGCTTTCTTAAAAAATCAAAAAAGGAGATTAAAACTGTATACCTGGCTTTACTTCGCTTGGTAACCGTCATCTAACGATTGCATCATAAAGCACACTTTGTCAAACTTTCAAGAATAATCCATCTAATTGTATTTTTTGTTTGTTTTTAGTAAGTTTTTATTGATTTTTACATTTTATTGCTGATATTAAATTTTTGTTATTTGAATTTATTTTATTGTCTTAAGTGTTAAATGGTTCAGAATCTACAATTGTGTATTAATTTATTGACTCTATTTGATAAATTCTTGACTCCTTTTATATTTCTAAACTCAATGACGTTATATGTGTGAACTTGTATTGTGTATATTTTTCTTTTTTGTAGTCTGTCTTGTATTTGAAGATGTATGCGCGCGCCGTATGTGAATGAATGAATAAATAAATAAATAAATAAAATAAATAAGCTGATACCCACATCATTTTATATTGAATTGTGACAAAGCAGTTAGAGATATTTCCATATTTAAATTCATTTTTTTGCCATTTGATCACTATTTCTCAGGTAGGTACACAAAATAAGGCAATGCTCGTGATATCCACTGTACTTCTTCTTTACTCGGGAGAAAATTTAAGTTCAAAGCCGAGTATTAAAACTTGAAACAGTAATACACTCGGTGACCCTAGTTGGGGGGTGAATTTAAATTATTGAAAAGCAAAAAAAAGTGTGAATAATGTACGGGGGAGTGTAGAAATAAATGACTCTGGCCCTATTGCTACAAAAGTTGTCCTTATCGATAGATAGTCGTCACAAAAACACCTGCAGAATGGTCCAAAGTAAAATATATTATCCGGTCTAAGATGTAAAGCTAAAGCCAACTGATTCCGGAACTGAAATGGTTTTGGTCTAGTTTAAGAATAGTATTAGTGTTAGTCTGTTTCTACGTCATGAAACGTACGTCGCGTCTGCGACCAGTAAAATACCAGGTTTGTTTTGTAAATCCCATGTCGACGGTTTATTTAAAAAAAAATCAGTTATTGTGTTGATCAAGGCTCGAGCTTTGGAGAGGATTGTATCGCAGTACTTTACAACACAAATAAATTAGATTCAAAATAGAATCAAGCCATTCCAGTCCCATGTCTTGACATGCAATTGCACGATTGGATATAAACATTATCTCTATAAAAACTTCCAAGAATGTGTTGATCAATGAATTAACCACGTGTGATTAATATACAATTCATCCTTGTCATTTCAAAGATTTCCAACGTTGTGACGACCCACATTCTCAATAAAACGCATCAACAATGGCAACTTCTTCAGAGCGTCAGATATTTCATGAGAAATGGCGACTTGATTGATGTAGAATCGCTAATATTTAGAATGGTGGAGGCTAATTTCCACTCTTGTGCCCTATATAGACAAGGGCAAAAGAAGATGGCAAAGTAATTTGGGTATCTTACTTGTATTCGACATAAATTTTATACTGAGAAAATGTTTCAAATAGAACCAGTACTAGAAGTAATTGATTAATAGCTTTAGGAAAGAGGTTCTTCTGATCGTATCGCAAAGGTTTTCCCCATTTCCCCACATTATCTTGGCTCGTTGTGGTGTTGAAGGCTGCTCGGCTCGGCGTATAGTATGTACGTAAGGTTCTCTTTGGTATCTAGAGGTGGCGGGCGACGACGGCACAACATGACTTACAACATGAGAGGTCTTTGTTGGGTCAACTTATCGCATGTTGAGATTGTCATCAGTTGCTATGCTTTCTCCAACCTATTCGCCAGTCGCCTTTCCAGAACCCTGATGTTGAATAGCTGAGTTGCGGCAGTTCGAAATGCAACAAATTCCTTAAATTTCGGGAGGATATAAGCGAAATTTGTTAAGAATATTAAAGATCAACTTATCGACCAACAAATGTTAGTAAAAGTCCATTAAAATTAGATATTGAAATGGAAAGCGATATTAAGCAATGTTACTGTAATATAATGGCCTGTTTCATTGTAGTTAGAATTTTTCAGTAATATTTGACTTCTTACGATTTGATTTCACACATTTTGTGTAAACATGGTTGCCCAACCATCATCGGCATACTGTTGATTCTTACATTATTACTATAATAAAATATCTAAAACTTAACGTTTCCCAATCGTCTTTGTAAATTTTCAGGATCTAAATATTCGTTAAATATCAATAACACATTTAACATGCTCAATTTAACGGTGATGAGAAAGGTATGTTAACCATTCTTAACGTCTTATTGTTCTAACGTCACCGAAATAATATATTATAAAAAATCAAATAATGTCCCTACGTTTAGAAACTGAAATGGAATAAATTATATTAAAAACTATATTATTAATAATTTTTTAATAATATAGTATATACCTACCATAAACCATTTGTGTTTTTATAAATAAATTAATATGGAGTTAACAAAATAAATGTCAACATAATCAAATATTTGAATGGGGTTTGTTTCTTCAGCAATATAATCTGACGGCGCAAGTTGGGCATAAAGTCTGCTCCATTTTCAAATGTGTTAAATAGGACACAAATAGGACTAAAGAAAATGCGAGATATGCCTTGGGTACTTCCACATATTACATTCATTCAACATACACACATATTTTTTTAAAAAGCACCATAATACATTATCACAATATACGTATCTGTCGTGGAAAGGAAATTACGCTATGTCTAGAAATGTTGTGTTCATTTTTTATATCAAAATAATTACAATTACTTCTCACATGTTTGTTAACACAAAATTACTGTTAATAATGATGGGTCAATGCTTTAGGTACAAGCTACAAACCTGACACTTTTTCAAATGCACCCAATTGAATTTATGTTTTTTTGACTTTGTCTAATAATATTTGACGTGTAGTCAATTGTAATAAAGTGACTTATAAAGTCACTTAGGGAGTGCCTTATAGATGCTGTTGTTCTTCCGGAAGGTCTCCCTGCTCCGTCTTGACTTTCCGACTCTGCTGATGGAGTCATTATCAAAAAATTACGTAAACCCGGAGCAACATTAACATCTTGAAATGAATAACTTGTCGATTTTTGAAGAGGAAACACTATGAAAGTTCATTTTAATTTAGATAATAAAAAAATATATATAAAAATAAAACATGGTTAACTTTCACTTGATTGTTGTATTATAATCAAAACTAAAAGCTTTACGGACATACGTCCATATTCAGTAATAATTCTTTAAATGGAGCCTTCAACGGCTTATAAGTGATTGATTCTTATTAAAATTTTACATATTTGTTTTAATTTATGCTTATCACAATAATATTCAGACTGGAAAGTCTCAACCTGCCCGAAGATTGACATACTATGATTGTTCTTCTACCTACACAATATGCAGTGGTAGAAATCTCGAACTATTTAAGTAAGAACCAAGTATAGATATTTCTGTCAAACAAGAATAAGAAAAGGGATTTTGTGTTATTTTATTCTACGCTCGAGATAAAGTAACATGCTGCTACTGTTATCTGAATACGATTGTATAATGTGAATTAGAGAGTTAGAAATAATGTTTAAATAAAGTAAGTAGAAAAAATAATAATACCGCTGATTCTGATAATCGTAGTACACCGATAATGTTCGAAGTAGAACATTTTGATAAATTACATTAAATTTTGTATGTATTGAAAAACTAGGATGAATTTTTTTTTTATTTAACTTCTTATTTTCTTACCACTTTCATCCTCCTGTCGGGTGCACAAGGTAGAAAGAAACGAGGTCTCTTCATTCAGAGCAATTGTTAGCATATTATGTTATTTAATAGACCTACAACTGAACCAATATTTTTGAAGAGTCACCAAAAGAAAAGGCTCTTCGATGGTTTAATAATATTGTCCGAATAAAGACATACCTATTCCACGGGAACAATATTAAATAGGAGAGGATGAATCGTTATAGAATGAAAACGACAAAAAATAATAAAAATGTGCCCGGGGAAAAGGCTAACATTGTGTATAATTCCACTTCAGAGAAAACTGTTTTTTTTTCTGTACTAAATATTCATATTCAACAGACCATCATACAACTTTTTTTAAGGAAGGCAGAGAGGGAAGGAGACTATATTATGTTTCTATCATTCTAGATTTTTTTACCTAGAAAAATGTGTTATAAATAGACAGATGTTTTTTTTTTGTCTGGAAACGCGCGTCTGGTAAGGAATTATTAGTTTGATGAAGTGAGGCTATCAAAATTCTTAGAGAAGATTCTAACTAATACAAAAGGGTAGTTAGTAGAATTGAAAAGTGGTAGAACTCACTTACGTAGGCACATACTTTCACAAGTGAGAATTAATAATGATTAATTGTCGGCCTTGAATAAAACAATATTTTTTGACAATATATACTATAGATTATGTTTATGGGAAAAATATTGCTAAATAATTGTAAATTTAACACATAAAACTAGCACATGAGGTTTACAAAAGACAACGACACTTTATTTGGTGGTTTCCCAGACAGGAGTTGCATCCGAAACCAATCGTTTTTGCTAGGTGTTCTTTGTCCAAATCTCACCGGTGGACATATCGAATACTATAAAAATCTCTGTTATAAACCTAAATGACAGCTTAATGTATAGGTATCGTTCTGGAATATCTTGTTTTCGTTGTGTAAATTATTTAAAGTTTCAACTTTATAAGAAAACACATGGATTAGAGAGAGGCAATTTGAATGTATGGTCACCTGAAAACATTGCTAATTTTGTAAGATTAAATTCTAGAGGACGGAAATTTGCCAGAGACTTAACTAAATTCTTGGATGCGACAAGAAGGACGAGAATTTTTATTCTATATATTTCATTTGGTGGTATGAAACTTGATCGAATATTTCCGAAAGATTATTTAATATTTTTCAAATCTTTTGATGTGATTAACAAAATTGGAATGCATGAGTGGTTCAATTCGTATGATGTACCTATGTACTTTCCTAAAAAAGTTTAACCAAGTGGACAAAACTAATTCCGAGAGGTTGGAAACCTTAATATGGTACGAAAGTTAAAGAGAAAGTAGATAAGTAACGAAGGATAGATAGAGAATAGGATGAAACGAAGGAATAGTAGAAAGAGAAAAGGGGTCACGGTGATAGATATATTTATACGTTGGGACAAAAAGGTGACAATATAGAAGGGATTGTAAAGTGTCTAAAGCGCCTGTGATAACCCAACCGACACAGGGGCTAGTGTAACTGATAAGGATGCTTAGGAAAGTATATTGTTTGTGCTGTACCCAAAATCCCAGTAGGACCAATACTGGGGTAGTTTGAAATGAAACAAGTTGGTCTAAAATTACCTTAAAAGTAATTTAAAACAACAGGAATGCATTTGAAAACAAAAACATATACCGTATATTTTAAAGGAATGTTTAAACGTGATGGATTTTACATGTAAATGTGTCAAGTTGTATATATGTATCTCGTCGAGTTAAAACCCATAATTGAATATTCATAATATTATAAGTTTGGGGTTAATTTGATTTGTATGTAAAATCAAAGTAAATTAAGAATATTTCAAATTTTAAATACTGAAACATTCGCACAAATAGTAAATACGGCTACTATTTCTTAAATAAAGTCATCAATTATCATCCCAAAGAACAATCATGATCCCGCGTACTTACCTAAAACAAATATTTCTTGCAGAAAGGAAATTGGTTAAATGTTGAAAGAAAGCATGCACTGTTAAAAAGAAGCTCGTGTGATTATTTGTTACAAAGTGTTTTGACAGAATACAAAATTGTCGAGTAAATATTTTCCATAATATATTAAAACAATGGAGGGGCTAAATTAATAAGAGCCTTAAGTACTGTTTGCGAAGTGCTTGGTTGATAAACGGCAAAGGTGAAAGTCAAACGGTTTAATATTGTAATAGACTACTCAATACACAAACATTAATTTATATAATCCTGCTCGAAGGACCAATAAATTTCGATCCGACTGAAAGGACCAAAGTTCAAGGCCGATATAAACGGTTGAAATTTTTTGCTGATTTTTCATTATTCAAATTTATTCAATTAACGTAAAACAACTAGATTGTATAAAAACGTTATTAAAAACCAATTTAATATCATTTCAGATATGCAAGAAGTAAGTATTCAAGTCGAGTTATTTTTAACGAAACATGTAATTCTGGGCAAAAATCTAGATTCTAAAAACACAACAGAAAGATCAAAACGCGATATTCTCATCATATGAAAGGTCGTCAACTCGTTTACGATTGAATTGGGAAAACTGAATAAAAGATGTCAAATAATGTCACGTATATTTTATTAACGCCATTTCCTAAAATAAACACTAAATAAAATGAGAAGGGTAGGTCACCCACCTTTCTGCCATGGGACCCGACACGTGTGAAAAGTAATGTGAGGCATTTTCAGGTTTCCGCATAGAAAACACCAAACATCTAGTATTAAAGCTAGTAAAGAAGTGTTAGGTGAGCTCATATATCAGAGCTTTAGTCACCCCAGCCGACCAACAACGTCGCCACATATAGCGATAGTGAGATTTACCCCCTTAAAATAATCCACACATAAATTTTCAGCCTCTTTGTAAATATGTATGTTTGTTCCTAATATTTATGTCTTCTATGGTGGGTTAAAAACTTAGAGGGAGAATTGCAATAAGACGGATGAACCAAGTAAATCAAGTCCGTGTCTCCCTTAGTCAATATACAGTGCTGAAGATAGAAAAGAATAGTACAGGGACAGTACAGCAATAATGTTAACTGGGAGAGAAATCTTCCATTTTTTACAGCAATCTATCACCAAAATGTTAAAAGACATTATAAACACCTCGAAATTTAAAAAAAATCTGTTGTGTAAGTCATAAAATATTCTAAAATTCTGAGTTATATTGCCAAAAAGAAATTACGTACATGATAATTATGAAACTGACATTGGATGATTTGCTTCTTTGTTTATTTCATCCAAGATTTGTTATTGACAATTTAGTGATAATTCTTGATGGTTTGAGTGATTGAGAGAAGACAGTGATTAGGGAAATGACATCTTAATATTGTCTGCTTCATTTTGCTTGTAATATATACTTTGTGGCCACGGCACAACCATAAAGTTGTCGTAACTACACCAACGATAATCGATTATATTTAAAGATTTTAATTTATGAATAAGAGTGCTTATGTATATTTTTATACGAAAAATATAAAAAGAAATATTCTAAGAGTGAAGCCAGGATGAAAATCTGGTTATAACAATAATAATATCTAACATCCAACATCCCTAATAGAACAACCACCAAATCCTCACTAAGACTCAAGCGGGGGATAAAAAATATAACCGTGCTTTATACACAAGCCATTATACTAGTACTACTTTAACTGGAACATTGTTGATTCAGTAACACATATAAAAATAATAACATGAAATGAAACCATATTATGTGCTGCTTCCATTGTTATGATAATTGGAAAGGATATATGGTTTAACATCACCAATGAGATATAAGTACCAACTGTAGAAGTGAAACACTGAAAAAATGTTGTAGACGTTAGAGATGGTGTTGTAAAGGTGTAAAAATATTAAAATCCGAAAGATGACTTAACTTAGATCGTGTAATTTAAAAGGAAAAATATGGTTACTTCGTGTGCTTACTAAAGACTTAAGAGGGGGAAGAATAGGTGTTGATAGGCTCTGGGATTCATGGTTCCACAACGCATATGACTGAACCGGCATCAGAAGTGTTTTGGACCTTTTTTGAACCATCCAAGAAAAGAATGCGTAATTTATGTATTCGATGGAAAGTCAGTCACCGATAGAAGATGGAAAGAGTGATTTGAGTGACAAATGGATAAGTAAGTAACAGATCTAGATTGAGAAGTGAAAAAATGCTTAAAGAAAAAGAAATTTGCATGTCTGACAATTTGCAAAAATAAAAGGAATCAAGATGCAAAAAAAAAACGTAACCATAAAAGTTTTAAGTAATAAGGAAATGGAACGGCGACCCTCTGAAAACAGTATACAGTACTGCCAAAACAGATCATTATTAATGGTAATATACCCCAAAAAATAAATGTGTGTAATCTGGGACAATCAAATTATCATATGACCTAATAAAATTAAGAAATGTTTGCCGTTGTCAACAAATAGTGATATTATTGCAAAGGAAATTACGGTAATTGTATATAATATCAATAACATGATCTAATAAATTTGGTACATACTCTAAATAGCAAAACAATTTTGTCCTAAATAATTTGTTGTTTATTGTTTGAAAGTAGATTACCAGATTTGAATGGATTTTCTTGAAAATAAATTAATGAAGCTTCTTATATTCAATTAAAATTTTCTTCTTCTTCTTTTCGTGTCGGTCAGCAACGACAAATAATAAAAACGCCAAATCCAGGTCTACACTCCCATTCCCTCCCAGAAAGCAACGACCTCTCTTGCAGCTCCCACTAGGTGAGTTCGCCCACCGAATTCCTCCTAGTGACACTTTCTGGGAGCCAATTAAAATCTAATAGAGCTATTTTTTGTCTATGAAGATGCTCAAAGCCCAAATGGTCATTTTTCTCAATACACAGTTTCTGCGTTATCAGAAAATTCGTAACAAGATGTGACTCAAATCGTATAAAATCTATATTCAGAATGAATAAAGCTAGTTTACTTATTTAATTATTTATTCTTTTGGCACATCACCATCATATAACAGTGTTAATGAAACTGAAAATACTGGGACGATATTCAGTGGCGAGATTATCACTATGAAGTTATTTCTTCCATCTAACCACGTTTACACCCCTTTCACGAAAAAATCGTTGTTAGGCGAATAAATTTATCAGATTTTGACAACTCCTTCACCATTTTTCTTCTACAGTAGTTATATAAGTAATTTTAGTTCCCATATCGCATTCGATTTGAATCGTATGAACCTATACATAATACAAGTCCTTGAAACCCTTTCTGACAAAAAGCAGATGAACCATATGTTCACGACATAGTCAGCTGTTAAGTCAACACCACAAACATAGAGCAGAATAGGATAGATCATCGAGTTAGAAATACCATTTTTTGTACGCACCGGTACTCTCTTGAAAAGGTCTAACAAAAAATATCCCCTTCAAAATGTTCACGATTCTTGATATTGGAATAAGCGTAGATTCCTAGTATCTTACAATAGTATAAATTTCATATTTTATCTCACAAGAGAGATATCTGATTTGCAGAAACATATCTACATTCAAATAGGTCAAAGTGTGCTATAAAAACTATATCATTCCCAAAGGCAAAAACCTTGGCGATAGACTCAAACAGAAAGGAAATTAAGTAGCAGAAAATACAATCCACAAATAAAACATGAACGCTTGCCCGGAGATATAGTACAAATCTAAAAAATGTGGAAAACATATCTACATAGGTAGGTACTGTCGAAAATACATTGTGCGACTATTTTTTTGCAATATGAAAATTATGTCTGAGGATTTTTCTTTATAAGAAAGAAAGCATCGCTTTACACAATATTTACAACGTAAACTCTAATCTTATACATTCATGCGATATATTTTGCATATATCTTGAAAATTTAGCCTAAATGGTTGTCAGTTCTGCGCGCTAATGATGGCTCAGAACAATATACTCGTAAAACAATATATTGCCAGATCACGACACTAAGTTATGAGGAAAGTTAAAGGGTGCGGCCTATAAACAGATATAATCTTAATACAGACATTTTTTTAATACATTTTTATGCACGTGAAAATATAAATTGCCAATATTTAGATACCATAGTATACCTACACGCCGTGTCCTAAGTGGGATAGGCAGAGAGAACGGGATGATAATATACCTCTATCCTTACTTCTTTCGCTGCTTCTACATTTATATCGATTTCTTTTACTTATGGATTACTTATATATTTGGATAATATTTGCCAAACTCTTCCGGTAGTATAAAAATAACTGTCAAAGTCTTGGATAAATCTGGTTAAAATAATACAGATGATCTTCGATAATACGATAAAGGAAGAAAAGGGAACGTTTAATAATATGTATTAGAATACGTAATATCTGTCAATATCTTGGTAGAGGGTTTAATATTATTATTATTAATAATATGAACCATAATCTAAAAGAAGAAATGGATTCTTTTATGATATCGTAACATTAGGTCAACATTATAATATGGTCCGTAGTCTAGAATTATGCTTATTATAATCATACAATAGGTACTATATTATGAGAAAGAAATCTTTGCAAGTAGTTTTTATTAGGTCAGTTCCTAATGGAATATTGCGGACAAAGTTTTGATCACAGTAGGAACCTCAGATTTTCCATATTTGAAGAAAGGCGAAACGTTTTTCCAGGAAAATCTAAATCGGCAATAGATTGACAATGTTGAAGCCAATTTTAGATGATTTCTTCACTATCAATACTGTTTGATAATCATTTGAATGTCTCAAGGCAACTGGTGGAAACATTGAAGGAGACCCACCGTCCACCTGGATGATGCAAAAGTCTGAGGACATCCATTTTACATTACACACCGATTATTTTAGGAAACTGGTAGTGACTCAGATTTGTTTTTAAAGCTGATGATAATTCGGTAATCTCTGAATATTCCAGAAGATAACTTCATACAATTAATTCGATAACGACAATTATTTTATCTTCCTGTAGGAATTGATTTGCCTTTCTATTTTTTCTCTAAGCTTAGCAAATCTATATATAGCCAAAGTCGATGAACAAAAAGGGTTTTTCTATCCGCTGAGTCAAGCGATCAAAGCTCTGTGAGGCACGATAGTGTATTTGATGTACAGCCAGTTCAAGTCCGGCACTACCTGGTCTGCAAGGCTGGGTATCCATGACGGATTTCCCCCACAAAAAAAAGAGTAAGGGTAAACCATATATTTTAATGATACAATATGAATGTTCTACAACCAGTGGTATTTTAATAAGTGATCACTTAAAAAAAGGAAACATAAATTAAAAGGACCGATATATCCGAGTTTGCAAGTTTAAATAATTTGATGGTAACATTGTTGAAGGGTGTTTGTGTTCACACTGTGAAAATTCATATTTAATAATTTATAAATAATTAAAACACTGTTATATTTTCACTTTATTTATTTAAACTCTTACGTTTTCCCCCACTTCAATGGGCATTCTCAAGAGTACTGAATCAGTATAATGTGCTTTACAAAAATTGATGGTAACATGTTCAAACTCCAAGAAGTAAACATAAAAAGATAACATTAATACATATAAATGAAGGAAAGATAAACGTATGAGATAACACCGCACAAAAGATGAAATGAAAAACTATTATCCAGGTTATGTTACATATAAATATGTAGATATGTACATACCTTTTCTATAAAAACGCCAACAATATCAGACTTTTAGTATGTCGTATTATTAAATAATCTAATGTTATAGGAACATAAAGGGAAAATCATTATGTTATGACGAAAGTAAAATATCAGAGAGGCTACTTTCAGATGCTGGGATATATTATATAGTGAATAATTTTGAGATTAATTGGGTTTTTAGGTTACATGCTACTGTATTCTCTTTGCCAAAAAAATAGGACATTCCGGATGGGTGGCATACCTCATTGCATAATGTAGGTTATTAAATGTTTATTTATTCCCTCACGACGTATCGCAAGTGGGGTAGGCAGAGAGAACGGAACGCCAATTAGATCTGTCCTTACATACTTCTTTCGCCTACTCCAGTCATACAATTTCTCATGCACGCACGTCGGTTTCTTTTACTCAAAACACGGCCGTCCTTGAGAATTTGATTTACATGTTCAAGCCATGTAGTTCTCGGACGCCCGCGCTTTTCCTCACACCCCTCCTTTCAGCCAAGTATATCCTCTTTGTCATTCTTTCCTCTTCCATTCGTTCAACATGACCAAACGTTATTAAATGTCAATATTTTTAAACACTAGAAAACTTACGGAAAAGAGTGGGAAATCTATTCTTTGTGGGGTGCTTCAAGATAAGTTACTCTGAAAATACCTTAAAATAATCAGCTAAAAAGCGCACTGTTTTTCATCTATAAGTTATTTGATAACCTAAACGAACATCTTTAACAATAATAATAATTATAATACTAAATAAATTTGTGCAATGGGCGAGTATATCGCAGAAGCGCGATATCTTCCAACTAACCTATATATGAACTACCGAACGGAGCATTGAAAGGAGAAAAAAACTTTTGTAACACATTATTTCTAATGATTGTATAGTACATTATTTCTTCGATATTTTTTCTATTAATATCACTGTGTGTGAATAGCGCCTAGTGGAACTCTGGTTTATAATACCATCACCTACCAATATCAAGGAAGACTTTTATGTGGAAACTAATAAATAATCACTATATGACAGTATGTATTCAATGGGCATATTATTATATTCGTATTATAGTTGAAACATTGTTACGCTTTTATAGTGGAAGGGTGGATAGTGGAAAATAATGGGAAACCACTTAGTTTAGTGGAAATAGAATATACGAAAAAAGTAGAATTTCATTTTATTTTACGAGTCAAATTCAGCAAACACGAAAAAAAACTGAAAAGACGCGATTCTTGTGATAAAAAAAAAAACAAATTAAATTTATACGTTGTTATTTGAATTTTGTATGTATTGGAAAAAGATCACGCATAATATATTTACCATTGAATGGATAAATTCAACAAAGATGTTGAGATATGTATCTATTCTGAAAACCTATTTTTAAGGTACGGAAAAGAAGGCCTGTATGTTCATTACATTCAAGTTTTATTTAAAATTGTCGAAACACAGAAAAACAATTGATCTCGAGTACCTTGCTTCTAATAATTGTGCAATAAAGTTTATTATTATTATTCATATCTCATTTATTTAACAAAACAATATTAGATTCTACATTTCGAACACAATATAAGATTAACAATAAAATTTAAATAAAACATTTAATAAAAAAAACCATAAAATATTAAAATAAATTTATATTCAAAATGTAGAACCCCAACATTATTCGAGTTGATTCTTCCATGATGTTCTATGAAAATACATAGTTGAATCATGGGAGATCATTTACAGAGCTACAGGGACAAAAACCTTCTTACTATCCTGGTGGACGATAGAAGTACGGCCTTCTGCATGCTGTATTTGAGCCTGTCATCTACTCCCAGTTTTCTGAGATTGCTTGACAGACTCTTAGGTACTCGTATTAAACCATTCACAGACAACACTATACCTAGGCACGATGATTGTGGTGAGTGTTCTCCACATATCTTTGATTTTGTGAGCAAGATCAAGATATTTTATTATCTTATCTTGCTCAGCTTTATTTAAATTTTCATCGTGTAAATTATTATTATTATAACTGTCCGAAACGCATAACATATGGAGATGCGTCAAAAATGTCCTTCATTTTGCGTATGACAGGGCACGACGGACACACCAACGAGTCTGGCTTGCGCGACACCGAATGAATTATATCTAAGGATTGATAAAATGATGCGACGATTACTGTAAAAGACCAATAGCGAAATCAATAAATTGGTCTTTGGGCCATTTTTTTTTTGTCATGCCATAGGTTCTTAACAACCTGAAAATTTTTCATTCGCATTTAGTTATTGCTCACTTACTCACAGAGCTTAAGGATATTAAACAAAAGAGATAAATTAATAAAATCAAGACCAATTTGAACGGATTGGACTTCTATCCAATATTTCATAAATACTTATGAATTTTGTATTAACGTTTGTATAGGAAACACAAGGAAGAAATCCGTAATATGTAATCAAAGCATTTTCCAGGTCAATTTGCTAACATTCTAGCAAGAACGTTGTGTTATATTTATATAAGAAATAAAGCAAAAAGCCCTCAGGAGCTGAGTGGGTAGAAAAACAGAAGTTGTTTTTTGTGCAATAATTATAGTGTAAAAATACGAGTATAATAATATTATTTCATATATATTCTATCTAAAAAGGAAGCTAGATGTGCTATAAAAATTGATATCAAAGGAAAGAAATACCACATTTCATTTTAAAGGAAATGAAATTCAAATTAAAATCGTTTGTGTTTATGGAAAAACATTATTAAAACATACTCGTATATTTACAAGTGCTGCTGATATGAATATGAGGAACGACAAAAAGGGACAAACAAATTCAAATAAATTAAATATTTTTAACAGCTTCTGTGAAATGTAAATATATGTTTATGATAGTATTTCATTGGAGAAATAGTTCTATCAATACCATCGCGGCAAATTCCTGCAGCGTTTAAGCTGTCCTCAACGTACCAATGAAGATTGAGACATCCAGAAGGGGTAGCATACACCTCCCTGAAGACTAGTAACATATTTAATGAACACTTAAAAAAAATCTTTTCAACTATCAAAATTTGCACAATTTCTTCGATTGTGCAAATAAAACGCTGTTATAGTTATTTTTATCTAATTCTTGGTGAACAAATTTTAGTAACATCTAATCAAATGATAAACCACAGTATTATCTCAAAATAACAATGAGATTCAATCATTGAGACAACAAACAAATCTGGTAGAGAGAAAGGCTTTTCCTGCTGAGATGGTCCGGTTAATTATAGGTATTAAACTTACCTTCTGTGTGGTTGGTCCTTTGCTGTGGAACAAAATTTCCTGTGATTTGCGAACTCTGGAGAGTGTGGAGATATTCAGGGCAGGGTTAAAGACCCTATTGTTCAAGAGGTGTTACGATTCTTGAATGGGACCTTGTAATGGTTTTTCTATTTATATTTAAAAAAAATGTCTACTTATTATTTTCGACTCGGCCAAAAGCTGTTATGGTCTCAGTGAAGGATGAAGTTTTTAAGATAATAAAAGTAATGTAGGTCTAGTAGAGCCGATCATATAAAATCGCCTATAAGTGCCAATGAGCGACAGTGAACTTGTCACCAGCTTAAGGAGTAAATTAAAGTCTGCATTATTCACCAAAGCTCTTGAAATGGTCAAAAATCTCTTAAATCGCGCAGCAACAAATAAAAACTATTCAGAATCATTAGTATCATTAATTAATGAGATTTTTTTAATCATTTTTAAAACAACCTTAAGGGTGTAAAAGCTAGTAAGCGGCAGACTATTCTGTGACGTTATTCTTGTCATATAATATTATTTCAACTATTATAATAATAATAATAATACACAAACATAAGTACAGAGATTTGTTTATCAAACAGAACACAGATATAACATACAAACATACACCTAACAGAATATTATTATTATTATTTATTATCACAAAAGAAAATGTAATTCTACAAAGCTTAGACATAGAAGTACTACAATTTATAAAGGTACAGAATATTTTCTTTCTGTCCTTTTCACTCTACACTCCCTTCAATCAAAAGATAGAAAGAGAATAAGCACCAGTGGTAGTTGTAGCAGATTGGACTTGGAGTAATGAGTATTTGTGAATGAGAAAATATTATTAATATTATTTTGCGGCACAATAAAAGACGGCACGGTTAAAAATTGAGAATTCTTTTTCTCTCTTCATCAACAGGACATTTTCACGAATAGGATAGTAAGTGTACTAAATACTACTACTACTATTATACCATCATGGCATATCCCATCATGGTAGCCAGCATACCAGCTGCATGCAAATAAACATGCAAGCTGTCCTCTCAAATACATAAGATGAAATGTTAAAAATATTTCTAAATTGGCTGGTTGCACGAAACAACGTTTCAAATCACATTAAACACAAAATAAAAAAGTCGATTTTTGTAATGGGTTAACACTAAATTTAAATAGTTATTTATTTATTTATTTTATTCTTCACTGTACACTGGTTACAATATCAAAAAACAAAACTGTATCATAAAAATATCAGTTATATAATTCAATGCACAGAGGGCGAGTATTAATAAGGTGGGCTAGAGAAACATGTTAAATATTACCACGATATTGAAAACTTGGATAACATAATATCAATTTTCTGGAAAATAACCTTAAAACATAGTATAATAAAAAACTTATTTAATTAAACGTTAGAAATTGTGAATGTGGTGCAATTTAGGACGATAGTCGCTATAGTTATGACAATTACGAGTTAAAAAAATAAATTAAGGTGTTACAGATAATAGACCATTAAAGGATGACGTCACAGAAAAATGTTTTGAGTTGGAGGACATCAACGGAACAAAACAAACAAAAAGGTGTCTCTTTCTAACTGCGCAGTTCTTAAACAAAAACAAAACAAACAAAAAAGTGGTATCTGTTTCTAACTGAAGAGAAACAGATACCAACTATGCGTGAAAAAGAGATAAAGGACCATAACACATGCTATCTCAAATAGTAAATTATTTCAAAGAAGAGCGTTGTCATGTAGGTATTATCCTTCCAACTGTCAGTATTGCAAAATCACTCAATATTGGGTGGAACACCTAAAGAATACCTAATAATAAAAAAAAAACTATCAGTGTCGTTTTTGTTATTATTTTGTCGTCTGACTTTCTTTTTGTTATCTTATGGCATAACGATGATTTGCGCAATCTGATGGTTTGCCCTCCAAGCAAAAGCAAATCCATAGACAAGACCACGTGACCTTTAATGGTCTATTGATGAAAATTCTACTAACAGTAGCACTAATTCCGTTATGACAATCGGCACACAGAACTTCCACGTGTTTCTAAAAACCAATCATAATATTGTGAAAAACGGCAGGGTGACATCCAACAACCTTAATATTAATACAACAAACTAAATTTAATATCCTACTGAACCGTAGGATGAATCCACCCATTCATACAGAGCAATTCACACTACAATCCTGTTGTACATAAAAGTAATACTTGCATTCATCTTCTGGAAATGGAACATAGACACACAACAATTATTACCATGTTGCATGCGGCACGGTTTAACTGTAGTTTAGAGATGAAATGTTGTATAGTGATGTGAACGGATATCTGACAAGATTATACAGCGATTAGCCGAATATCCAGTGGTACAACAGTGTTTACTTTAAAGTAAGCTATTCTGTGTGTAGTAAGAGTGGTGTTTTTTGATAAATTAAAAGGTCTCTAAACTAAAGAATGTTTTGATGTGTTTGCAAAAATATTGAAATTATATAATAATTCAGACCACTAAAATATTAAGACACAGTTTTATTTCATTACACTTTGTAACCAGTGGCTCAACTACTGACTGAGGAAATTATAATAAAATATCATTGCACTATAATATTGTAATATTATTTGTCCACTATATAATATATTGTTGTTTTTGTTTTATTATTGAATAAATAAATAAAAAAATAAATAACATCAATTCAGCGATTAACTGAAAAATTAATGCAGGAGAGTCATAATCAGCAAAAGATGTTAAGATCTTCACTAAATCAAATCATCAAAGGATGTTAAGACGTGGATGTAATGTCCTGGAATTGATGAATTGTGGAGTGTTATTGAGATGCTTCGGCACGTAAACGACACATTAATATTGTCCAACAATTATAATAATAAGATCCTCAAAAGATTTAATATCAATTAATAAAATAAACCTAATTTGTAAATTTTTAAGATTACATTCTAAATTTTAAAAAATTTAAATATAGTGACAATTCCATATCTATCAAGATAATAAAAATGAGCCGGATAGACTCGAGGCAGAATAGTAACTGGACATTCATTTAATAGTATGAATGCTACAATAATAATAATAATATCCCTTATTGTATAACTGATTTGGCCGTTAAGGCCTGTATACAACTCTTTGTACCTGATGCTTTGTGCCTCTAAATTCTATTTCTTCTTCTTGTTGCTGCTCCTCCTGTTGTTGTTATAACAACAACTGTATGTAATATGTGTGTTATATAGAAAGAAGAGTATTGTGGGAAATGTTACAGAGAGTACGACATGCGGCTACTAAATGAAAGAGAAAAATATACACATACATATACACTCAAACGAACACAATCGGGTGAGTATAGAGGCACCTACCCTTCTTTTCTCATCTTCCGTGATGTTGTTGTCGGTATTAAAGAAAAAAAGAAAGAAAAGATCGTTGTAGTAGTAATAGTAGTAGGGTAAACATTACAGTAACTAGATGGTTAAGGTATTTTGTTGTGGGAGTGGTAGAAATGAAAAACAAAGATCGGGGGTTTTCGGAATGGAATAGATATTTTACTGATTTCTATCAGTTTTTGAGTGTCTCAGTTGTAAAAACATGAAACTCCTATGATATGACTCCTCTCTTAATGTTTTATTTTTTATGGTGCGGAGAGGACGATCTCCCGTTTATTACATATCAAAGGTAAGTCTACCGGCAACTCCACCTTTAGAGATACCGTAGTGTGATAGTGTAAACAGATTCACATGCAGCAGTAAAAAAACACAATATCGTAGAGTGTATGTAATGGGAGAATTAAACATAAATTATATTGCAATCCCTTTTATACAATACATCACTCTTATGACAACGACAACAGAGCGTCAAATGTTGTGGAAAAAGATGACTCAATTGCCGCAGAGACGTTCTGAATAGAGAAGGCTGGTATCCGCCCTGTCTTTTCGAGAGTAGAGTTGAAGGGCAAGATGATTATGATACTGCAAGATAGGAAATTTTAAGAAATTTACTACTACTACTATACCATCACGGCATATCCCACAAGTGGGGCAGCCAGTAGACCAGCTGTATATAAATGTATATAAATAACGTGCAAGTTGTCCTCTCCGTGCCAATATAAAATCAAGACATTCAGGATGGGTGGCAAACCTCATCACTGAATTTAAGATGTAAAATGTCTATATTTTTTCGAACTCCTGCCTTTTACAGGACACTCGAAAACGTACAGAGAAGAGTGGGAGACCAATATTTTACCGAGTGCTCCACGGGATAAAGAAATTTACTATTCCTCATTATTTTCTACCATCCGTAGGCTTTGGTTTGGGACTTTGAACAGCCAGGCAATTATAAACAATTTTTCACAAACAATACAATAATCCTAAGCCACTACGTAAAGAAATTCTATCTTGCAGCAACGAACATTGAAAGAAGGGTCTAGGAAGAAAAAACTAGAATATTCATACAAAAAAATCATATAAATGGTCATTTTTAAATACTGAAAACCCTGCTTTAAAAGTTATGCACGCATCCTTTATATTCGTATTTCAGAAGTTTTTCTTTATCACATAAGACTGCACGAAAGAATTTGCAAACAACAATGTAACAGATACTAAGAAAAAAGCTCGTTATATTAATTGAGGAATAAACAAATAGAAAAGAATAGAATAATATATGGCTGTTTACTTTGTAATGAATGCGAAGACTATATAAATATATTACACCATTAAATAACAATATAATGACAGGCATGCAAAGGTATATATATAATGAAATGTTATTATATATATATGGACAATTTGTAAAGCGCCGTTTACTCATAACATGACCTCAAGGGCGCCGTATATCGTATCCATCACCCGAAACTCTCAGCAAAAAGGTGTGTCTTCAGCCCTCTTTTAAAACTCTCTTTAAAAGAACAACTACGTTTTAATTTCTTATTAAAATGCTCTTCCACCAAGAATCTTAAGTCGATAAATTAAACTAAAAAAATAATCGGATTATTAAGATAAGTTTAAAAAGCTTCAGTTAAGGGAGGATATTTGGTCTGACAAAATTAAATTTAATCAAAATAGGAACAAAAAACTTTTAATACTAATAATAACTTCCGTGCGGAGATGAGATCAAAGTAAAATGATCCGGTCATGAAATCCAACCGTAGCAAAATCATCATCGTAATGTAATGTAATATAATATCGGTGGGAATCGTGACACAGAAAATAAATACTAATATTTATTATTTTCACAAAATAATATTATTATAATACATAGGACTATCATTATAACTATTAGTAGTAGTAGTAGTAGTACAATCATCATAATAATAATATGAAGAAATATTACAATACGTAACAGGTTAAATGGCAGGGATCGGTTCGATAAAACAAACGTTAAACGAAAAAACGTTGAATGGAACATTAATTGATATAATATTTGTTTCTTTGTATTTCATTGGTATTTATTTTGTAACACCCCATATCATAAATCAGGAAATAAAATGTGATTATTAGGTTTTGCATGTATTTTATTTAAGTAACTCGAGTTTCGAAAAAAGACAATTGCATGTCCAAACTCGAGTCACTTCAATAAAGCACGTGCCAAATCAACACATGTTGTTTCTTCACTATCTACATAAGATCTGTCTTTTCCATCACAGAATCTCCCCAAAATGGGTAGTCAGTCGACAAACTGTTGCATGTAATGAAAATACATTTAAATTGTATGGGCTACAGAATACGTCATCACTCAGAATCAAAGATAATAAATTTCTTATACGAGGTGTTTCAACAAATATCTATCTTTTACAGGACACTGGAAAATTCACTGAAAAGAGTGAAAGACCTTTTCAATTTCAAAGACTTTATGAACGAATTTTATATATTCTTGTAGAGTACATACATACATACATACCATCACGCCGCTTCCCTCGCGGGGTAGGCAGAAAGGATCGAGCGCCACTTCCTTCTATCCTTGCATACATCTTTCGCTTCCGTCACTGTCATACAATTCCTCATGCATGCTCTCCTGTTCAATGTGCTCAACACGTGACCGTCCTGTAGGATTTGATTTAAATGATCTTGCCATTTAATCCTCGGACGTCCGCGTCTCCGAGCACCATTCCTCTCAGCCAAATATATCTTCTTAGTCATTCTGTCCTCATTCATTCTTTCCACGTGCCCAAACCATCTTAACTTATTTACATTCATCTTTGTTATTACACCAACTTTCATTCCACATTCCTTTCGTATATCACTGTTACGCACACGATCTCTCAGACTCTTGCCACACATCCTTCTCAACGATCTCATTTCCACTGCATTTATGCCACTTTCATCCTTCTTTAACCATGTCCACGTCTCACTTGCATACATAAGTGTTGGCACTAAGATAGCAGAGTGCACCAACCTTTTAGCTGTGGTGGATATGTTTCTATTTGCAATTATTGGTCGGATTGCACCATTTACCTTATTGCCAGCAACTTTTCTCCTTTCAATATCGCTTTCACACTTCCCATCTCTCGTGAACAAACTACCTAAGTACACACATTCGTCAACTTGCTCTAACACTTCGTTGTCAATCATTACCTGGCATACTGTTCTCTCACTTCCTCTTTCAAACACCATGATTTTTGTCTTTTTTGCATTCATTCTCAATCCATTAATCGCACAATTTTCATACACACACGTCATCATTCGCTGTAGATCACTTTCACTTCAACTTTCAGCTTTCTTGTAGAGTATCCTTAGATATATCTTATTAAAAAAAACTGTTAGAAAAAGGACAGCCCAACCCCATCCTATAATTTAAAACAACATTGAAAGAGACTCACCAGGATACGCCTGGATAGCTCAGAAATTTGGGGACTTCCATTCTATTTCTACAGAAACAAATTTGTCCATATAAAAAAGGCATGATGGGCAGCCTGAATTGCTGGCTAACCTAAATAATCTACATCTAAGATAATCCAAAGATTCGTCAATCGAAATAAACGTTAATCGATCACAAAGTAATTGAAACGAAGATTCGAGTCTCATTATAACATTAGCCGCAACACGATTAAACGAGCCATCGTTCATTCGTTCATTCCTCGACAGATATAATATAATAATAATTTCTTTTTCTTATAATCGTTACTGTTTCATTATTATTATTGGTTTTAATCATTGAAGTAAAATAATGCATCAAGCACTAGAAGAAGCGCATTGGACGTTAGAAATATTGTCCCAATTACGTAAGAAAATTTTCTCTTTAGTATGAAACAAACGTTGTTATAATGCTGGGTTGCATGTCAGATATTGTGCAAATTATACGATAAAATAAACTTTGTTTAATAATTTTGAAAATAAATAATACTTTATTTGTTTATCTACCTAACTTCACAATAATTACCAAGTCTCTTGGTATCTCACTCGATATTAACAACAAAAAAAAAGGAAAATAGAATTATTAAAGAATGCCAGATTGAAAAATTAATCAATCGAAAACTCGATATTCTACTATCAAGTTATCGTCCATTGTAATTTGTCAATTAGACAGTTGTCTTTTGTCTGATAGCTCTTTAAACTCCTAAATCGAGTAATTACACCTTTGATATTTTAAATCGAAATGTAAGATTGCAATTATGTTTTACAAGCTTCATCTAGTCATTTCAATCAATGGTTTAGTATTATTTCGCTCGATATCTAATGATCCTATTCGATTATTTTATTATTGGTATTAAGTGGATTTATATTATTATTAATGATAGGAATCGAATGACCCGTGAAAATCAAAGGTCTGAGAGCTGAGCTTTTCGATCGAATTATTTCAATCGCATTGTCTTTGTAAAATTGCTGCTTATTAAAGAATTTGTAATATTTGGAGCAACAAAAAATATTTGTTGATCGAATGGGTATTATGATGCACGGTCATCGAATAATCGGGTGACTCGACCAGGTGATCGAGATTTGAGAGATGACCTTATTTTGAGCAGATGTGAAATATCGATACTAGCAAATATAAATGTATAACCAATGAATAAAATAATGGAGAATATATAGATGTTTGATCCATGACATTAGGAGACCTTGTTTTGGAAAATATTACAGTTTTAAAACAGTTTAAACACAGGAGTGGCGTGGATGCAAAAAACAGAAAGCTATGGAAAGCAAGGATAGATATAAAAAAAAAACTCGAGATAGAGAAGCTTTTCGATTACATTTTTTAAATTTATCTACAAATCAAATGTAATCAAGACCAAATCTAGAATTGAGAAACTCTTGTATCAATATAAATGCAATAAATTGATAATACTCAAAGTAAGATAGCTCAAATATGGTTGTGGGCAAACAATACTAGTTGAAAAAGAAAACATTTAAATATCTAAACACAAAGACGTGTTGTCAATACAAAGACTGTTAACTTCTTTATCTGGAAAAAAATTGCAAAGAAAATTGACCACAATAAACTATGAAATATCATGCATTGTAATGATTAAATATCAAACAAATTTGCAAAGAAAATCGACAAAAACGAACGAATCAACATAGATGATAATAAGCAAAACGGTATAATAGAAGACGAATAAATTGGGTAAATATATGCAAAGAAAATTAATATCAATGAACTATAGCACTTTGTAGATAATAATGACCAAAATGCCATGATGTGAATTGAACAAGGAATTGAAGAAAACGGTTATATAATAAGTTGCGTTGTACACGTTTTAAGTATTAATAGAAGTATGTATATACAATTACTTTGAGTTTATTATAATATATAAACTTTAAACCTGGCTTAGATCAAGGAATATACACCAAAAACTGAATAATGATAGTGGTGGTGTATAACACATTTTTCTGAGTGATGACAATCAAAAACCTTGAAAATTATGAAAAAATTAGATTTGCAAAAAGCTTTGTTTTGTACAAATGTGATGTAAATTGACACGACAAATAATAGATGCATACAATTTTATTTTCCATGCATACGCTCAAATTATGTGTTTTCATGGAATGAAATAAAAAGGTATGATGGAGATCAAAGATAAATGGATAATGCGACTTCGAAGGCGGTGCAGTGACTCCCAGACTCTTTAGGGAAGAAAAATGAGGCCTATGGCATACAAAAGTCAAGCTGAATTGATTTCCCGATTGCTTTTCTAGAAAAGAACTGATATAAAAGACATAATATACCTACCACCATACAAATCCTGCTACCGAACCGACTCCCCGAAGATCTTCGTGAAAACCAATCAATAACAACGTTCAAGATCAAGTTGAAGACATGAAGACGCTCTTCCAAAATAGTTTCCAGCGCCTTTGAAATGGATGCTCCATTAAACAGCACGGACTAAATCCATCCGTCATACATACATACCATACTACATACACATTAACAAACGGACTCAACATTTATAAGGTGTGGGGTTTGTTGGCTCATTGGTTAGTTTGAGAGAACGATAATTCGAGTATGCCTACTAATAATAATGTATAATGTACAAAAATAATGTTTCTGTTGTAGGTAGAATAACCGAAAATTGCATCACGCTTTTATAAAGACTCGCAGTGATCCGCCCCGAATGTGGAATGGATGATCGGTCTAATAAACTCAGAGACGAATCAGATAACTATAATACACTAAAATTCACCTTCTCTACCGAATCTCATTTCTCATTAGATAGAGTTATGATTTTTTTTATTTAAAATTATTTAAACAATTTATTTTCTGTTTATTGACTTAAATAGGTCTTAGATTTTATCCCTTCATCAAAATTTACACAATGTTTTGCTTAGTTCGTAAATGACGTAGGTATGCTGAAATAAATACAAAAAGAAAATTATTTAAATTATAAAAAATGGCTCGAAACTATTACGTAGTTGGTCCTTCCAAAATAAGTTGTTTCATAAAAATAAAAATTTAAATGGCCTACAGGATTCCCACAGATGGTTTAAGCCAGTCCACCCGAGTAAATTTTTTTGTAACGCAAAAATCTACTGTAAAGATTCTATATTTTCAAGTGTAACTTTGTGGAAATACATTATAAAAGATAATATTTAAATTAAAACACTGTTTAATTCCACTATGAGATTGCTTTAATTAAAACGTTTTCGACTACACAAAGTATTGTGTTATTACTGATGATGACTACATTGTAGTCGAAAACGTTTTAATTAAAGCAATCTCATAGTGGAATTAAACAGTGTTTTAATTTAAATATTATCTACTGTAAAGGCTTAGACGTCATATTTTGGAAATTCTCCACACGGGACTTGATCTATAACGTGTGATATACTTTGCAAAACTAAAAGCCTACACCTTGAACCTACAACACATCCATTATGTGTGGTGAACCTTGCAGAACTCAAAACCTACATAATTTATTCATAGGAATCCTCTTAAGCTTCGAACTTATATGTACAATAGTTCTTGAAAAAAAGGAAACTTAAAACAAAAAATAGCCCTTTCAAGCCACAGGCAAATGGAAAGCAAACATTTTTATTTTACTCTTTACTGTACATCAATAAATATACAAGGCAAAAATCAACAAAAATATTACATCTTTTACAAGAACACTGTATCCCTTGGAGTAGATTGCTGAGAAAAAAATTACTATTTATTTTGGATATTTTAGAATTTTCTCTCACATTTTCCATTTCGCAGTATTTAAAACGTCAATACGGTTTATACTCAAATATTCGTACAACACTAATTAAAATACCTAATCTTTTGAAATACGCACCTGTATATGTTCTCAACAGAACACGATACGGTCGATTCTATTTTGTGTGTGGGGTCACGCGGACTGTAACACGCCCTTTTACCACGATGATAATTAACAAAAACGCCCCGAAACCCGAAAAATAAAATAAAAAATATTATGAACCTAAAAGTGAGTGTGTAATGATACAAACATGAACTGGATGCAGAAAGCAACCAGACCACATAGAAAAAAATTTAGAAATATTGTGTCCGACACAGAAAATGTACATACATACATACCATCACGCCGCTTCCCTCGCGGGGTAGGCAGAAAGGATCGAGCGCCACTTCCTTCTATCCTTGCATACATCTTTCGCTTCCGTCACTGTCATACAATTCCTCATGCATGCTCTCCTGTTCGACGTGCTCAACACGTGATTTAGGTGTAGGATTGGATTTAAATGATCTTGCCATTTAATCCTCGGACGTCCACGTCTCCGAGCACCATTCCTCTCAGCCAAATATATCTTCTTAGTCATTCTGTCCTCATTCATTCTTTCCACGTGCCCAAACCATCTTAACTTATTTACATTCATCCTTGTTATTACACCAACTTTCATTCCACATTCCTTTCGTATATCACTGTTACGCACACGATCTCTCAGACTTTTACCACACATCCTTCTCAACGATTTCATTTCCACTGCATTTATGCCACTTTCATCCTTCTTTAACCATGTCCACGTCTCACTTGCATACATGTCCACGTCTCACTTGCATACACAGAAAATGTCTTCCACTTTTATTCATTGTGTCGGTATTTAGGTAGTATAATTCCACAACACAATTAAAAAACACAAACGTATTCTTCTACTATGTATTTTATTGTCGAGAGAGACCTCTTTCATCTTATCAGGTCATTGTCAATCAATTGACAATGATGTCCTTATAGGATGACAATTGTTTTTTTAATTTCGTTTTGCCACATATCCCGTGGAGCACCCGGTAAAGAATTGGTCTCCCACTCTTCTCCATAAGTTTTCGAGTGTCCTGTAAAAGGCAGGTGTTCGAAAAATTAAGACATTTTACATCTTAAATTCAGCGGTGAGGTTTGCCACCCACCCTGAATGTCTTGATTTTATATTGGCACGGAGAGGACAGCTTGCATGTTTCTTACATGCAGCTGGTCTGCTGGCTACCCCACTTGTGGGATATGCCGTGATGGTATAGTAGTAATAGTAGTAGTAGTTTTGCCACATTTTTCTGTAATTTTTTATTGTGTTGGTGTAACAATGACTAGGATAGTTAACGATCACAGAAATTGAAAAATGTCTCTTGATTAAAATCTTAATTAAGAAAACTAACTTTTAATTTATAAAATATTTTCTGAATTTTTTAACTGTTCCATTGCAAAAAGTAGCAGCAAAACATTATTAACAAGACATTCATCATCTATAATAAATTCAGGAATGAGTTAAGCTATGTATCTCAATATCTTATATTATATTGTGTCCGACAGAGACGCTCTGAATGGAGGAGGCTGGTTTCTGCCCTGTGCTCCCGAGAGGAGCGTTGAGGGCGATGATGATGATGAGTTAGTCTACTGGCTACCTCATTGAGATAGAAACTATGATTCTAAAATATATATATAGATGGAAAAAAAATTGCAGCTTTTTATTCAAAGGAGAAGAAGACGTTGTTTAACAGTGAGGCAACTTAATATGAAACGCTTCGCCGTGACAAAAGTTTAGTTACAATATTACCTTTCTCTCAGTTTGTAGTAAAATACTTGAAAGTAGCTTTTAATTGCTGCACAATCGACTTACCTGTGAAAAAAGAAAAATACAATAATTAGTAATGAAATTATTGACATATAAGTATATAATAGCTATTATCTTTGACAAAATTTATATCATATACGGATAATTCACACAATGTTTGAGCTAGTCCCGAACAAAAGTACCCGAAAATAAAAACATACATATAGGTAACATCCAGGCCCAGAACAATTTAATAATAATAATAATTTATTTACCAAAAAAAATATTTACAGAACAGAGTACAACAATTTTTTACTATTTAAATTCACATTTATGAACTCAATATTACCTCACTGGATTTGCACCCGTAGTATCGAGGTAATATTTATTATAACAACTACAAAAAAATACCATAAAAAATAACAAAAATTGACATAAGCAAAAAAGAAAAAGGCTTCACATCGGAATGCTACACAGCAGACTCTCAGACTCGTCCAGTCCCAAATTGAGGAGAAAAGAGTAAATCATAGTCTTCGTCATAACACTTCTCTCTGTACCCTGAATCCTCTTTAGTACAGTATTATAAAGTATTACAGTATTATAAACTATTAAAATGAAGTGTTACAAAGTAAATGCCGATACAATTAATGAAATTATTACAGTATTATTTGAAATTAATATTTTTATATTTTGCCCCAGCCGGGAACTGAACTTGAGATATTGTTATTTACAAGCAAGAGCGTTACCTCCGTGCCACACCGCCACAAACAAAATGGTAGATAGAGAGTTTCTTTCGTTGTCAGTTTTGTTAAGAGGTTATATCTGATACATTTGGTGAAGATTGGTTACATTCTGCGTAATTAGACACGTAGGTTTTTAATGACGGAAAATACTAAATGAACTCGGGGGCTCAACAGAAGAGAATAGTAAAAAAATACATTGTATTAGAACTGTTTGCCGGGAAATACGTGTGGAATGTTAGGAAAGATGGAGCTCGTACAACTATCAGCTCGTACAGAATCTATCTATGTACATGTAGTGTTGTGGAATTCTCAAGAAATAATTTTTGGAGAAATTTACCGAGAAATTTCTCGAAGTAGAGAATTTCCCGAGATTTTTTTTTTTTTTTATTTAACAGTATAATAATAATAAACACTTTATTCAATCAATCAATAACAATGTACAAATGTTGAGACAATTTATCACCAATTGATTATGGAAACAAAAAAATGTTAGGTACCTACATAGAATAAAGTGCTAATAACTGATGAAAAATCTTGATGTTTGACACCCCACATGCCCATATTTAAGTTAAAAAAAATTGCAGGTACGTACGTGGAAAAAAGTGTTAATAACCTCTGATTTGGGCCTTACTCAGCTCCACAAATTTTGGATCAATCAGGTTGGCTGCGAAAAGTACTGGGCGAAAGATCATAATACCACTAAGAAAAATTATGGAGAGAAATTTCTCTTCCATCAGAGGAGAAATTCTCAGAGAAGTTTCTCGTTCTCGAGAAATTTCTTTGGAGAATTTTCTCTTCTCACATCACTATGTACATGTACCCCATTCGTTGAAAGGTAGGCAGAGAGGACGGAACGCCAGACTAACCTGCGTTACACACTTATACAAATCTTCATGTAAGAATGGTTTCTCTTACTCTACATGCGACCATCTTTGAAATAATGACTGGCAAAATCTTTATTTTTTAAATTGATACTGAATTTATAGTAAACATAAATGTAATTAAAGAACTTTGACATTAATTACACAAATGTTTAATTTATTTTTTGCAATTTAAACGAGAAGTCCCCGATTAAGAAAGTTTTCTGTTAAAGGCAGCAATTGTAAAACCTCACATTTAAGAAATTTAAGATCTACAGTTTTGCGATGAGGTATGCCAACAACGCTGTATGTTTAAACTTCAATTCGCACGGAGAGGACGACTTTTATCTTCATAAAATGTGTTTAGTCCGATAGCTATCCTACACGGAGAGAAAAAATATTGTTCGAATTAAAAAGTCGCTTTGTAAATGCCGAAATTACAAAATTTTTGTATATTTCATTAAATTTCTCTAGGATTTACACCGCACACTTATTTTTACGATATTTTTGTAAATGTTAAAACTAATACCAAAAAACGGGTTTTTGTAATTGACGAAAAAACTAAAATATTGTAAAAATAACAATGGATTACAAATATCACAAACATTTTGTTATTTCTGTGACTGTAGATTTGTTACCGTAACAAATTGTTTATACTTAATTCCGATAAAACTAATCTTCAATAAAAACAGCAAAACAGTTTTGTAATTTCAAATGACCAACACTTTTAACAAGTAAGTAATTATTAAGCTGTCACAAGACAGTATGTCACAACTTGTTCGCGGCAGTGTGTAGTTTGCTGTGTTTGGAGTGAAGCTGTGTTTCAAGCGCTGTGTTTCGAGCGCTGTGTTTCGAGTGCTGTATTTCGAGTGCTGTGTAGTTTGTGTGTTTTCATAATGGATTAATTGGTTAAGGATTTATTGTACACAGATAATATTTATTGGTTAAGGATTTATTGACCAAGTGAAATTGCAGTGCTTACATAGTGTCATGGGACCCTTATAATTTAATATCCAAAAAATGGTACTTGTGTTGCCATCTATCGAAATCCTGTGAAAGCCCTGGCCCCTATCTAGAGAAATCGTAAATACCTTTTGCTATTATCATAAAAACAGATTCCTTCTTCTTGATCCTTTTCCGGGAGTCAGCCATTTTGGCCAGTCTCCTGCTATCCGCCTTACAATAGACATAGCAGGGGCTCGCTCCAAAAAAATGTCTCTTCTCTTCTACAAAATACTGTGAGTGTCGCTATAATAATGTAATTCAGTATTAAAAAAATGTGAATTGTTTTGTTTGGTGTAATAATAATCTGTGTAACCATATTCTTCGTCAATAAACTGATCATACAACATCATGCTAGTGTTTCCTTAGCACAACCACCACAATAAATTTACCCAACGATAAACCCTGAGAGAGTCACTGAAATCTGCCGACTATGGGAGAAATGTTACAGTTTGAGTGTTACAGTTTGGCGCCCAACGTGGGGCCTAATTATTGTGGTTTTTGTTGTGTTTGAAGTGAATTTAACAATGCATAAATGATAACATTAAATAGTGCGTAGATAAGTTCGTTACGTATCACGTGACCCACCCATGTTTCCATGCATCACCAACACACACACACTTCTCTAGAATGTTCGATCAAAAAACGGTTGAAATTCCTTTACCATCACAACAAGACTGTGCAACTGTCGTTTTGCTCTTCAAAAAAATTTCACCGCATGACCAATAAGGACTACGATGGTGCTTCAGTGAAAAATCGATTTAAATAAACAGTGCTATAAATAATAAAAAAAAAAAAAAACATTTTAATAAATAAATAAGTGAGAATTAATAAATAATAAAGTGCGTGATACATTTGCGCGCCCTCAAAAAAAACTCATATAATAAGGAAAAAAACCGTTACATCAACAAAGAAAGAATGAACGAGTCTATTTATTTGAATTATAAACAGTGTTAAAAATAAAAACGATTTAATAATAAATATATGCGAAATACATTTATGATCTTCAAAAAGAAATCCGCTATATTGCAAGTACGACCCGATATTGTTAATGAATGGAGAATTTAAGAAATAAATACAACGAGAAATTGACAAGATTGTGAACAGATACTCCAAACTTTCCTAAGACGGCCAGATAATTTCCTTCTGACGAGATGAAGATCTCCAACATTGCAATCTCTTAAGAAGCCTGCTACCACCACTACGAAGGATGTCCATGGCGGAATTTTCTTCCTTGACGGTTCCTGACCTCCAATAGAAGGATGTCCCATGCTTTGTCATCTAGATCTCACGTTTCTTCGAGGCCTTCTTTATCTACGCGGAGAGCCCTTGATGCTTGATGGTTTTGAGGAAGATGAAATGAATACTTCCTCCAATTCGTAATAGACAACCTTATTCATCTGACTACTATACAGGTTTTTATGGAAGAATGTGGTGTTGTTTTGTTCATTTTGTACTGAAATATTTTATATACCTACTATAGATACAGTTTTTTTTTTTTTTTTTTACATGTTGTTCCATGCTTTGCCTTTTGTGCCAAAGAGATTGTAAAAATTCCAGTTTCAATTTTGCATAAATTCAAGTGATACTAGCTAAGATCATTTTACAATTATTTGCGGAATTATTTGCTTGTTGATGTAAGATTCTACACTGAGGGATCTACAAAATAAGAATTGTAAATTTATAAATGTCTAGTTTGTGAAAAATTCCAAGTAAAGTTTTTCTATATCTGGCTAATTACACTCAGGAGTAAAGAAATCAAATTTAAATTCATTGTACTTGTACCTACCTAGCGTGCGTGTCACGCAGGCTGTAGATGTATTTATGTATGGTTTGAAGTGAAATGATCATAGACCTCAATATTGCTGGAAGAGGCTTAACAAAACAGATTTGAATAATTACCAATAATTCTTTACTTATATGCTGGAATTGTTAATTTTATGATATGTAATGTATGTAATGTTATGTCTACGATATTTCCAGGGAATGTCAAACTTTCCAGCGGTTTCCAAACTTTAACAATTTAAAGAAATAATTGTTATTGATTTTTTTTTCGAGTCTTATCAAAGGACAAGACTTCCAAACAATTTTTTTTTAGTATCCAATGGTTTCATCAAGTCTCAGGTTCACCGAATCATATCCCCTAACGTATACGAGCTATGCGATGTAGATACTGGAGCAATGGGAAACTATCATGCTAAGGATATCATTAAGTTCTGAGTCCTAGGTATGTGTTTCTCCAAAATTTTGTTGTTATATTTCATTCTGAATGTAAATCCATCCATGTAAAATTGAAATTTTGATAATGTAAAGAATTTATGTAAAAATGTAATGTTTTCTTGGGCTGCAATTTTAATGAATAAAAGGAACTATGTCTATACATCACAGGTCAATGTTAATAGCGAATTTTGTATGTAATAAAAATGTTAGACTCTCAAAAGAAATTATATTTACAGTCATAGTGATGTTAAAGGAATTATCTTTCTTTCTTCTTTAAAGCAAAATAAATTATAATACTGTTAATAGTCAAAAATTTGGTATTTCTACTCTTCAAGTACTTGTAACTTTTGCAGCCCATGTTATTGTAAACTTTTAGTTAAGAAAACTCATAGAGGCTCTTCAAGGTTCCGCTTCTGTGAGAATTTTGAATTGTTCGAACCTTGTGGCGCCCTTAAATAATTTTTTTTGTATGTTTTGATCATCTTTTTGTTTGCGCCCGTGGATGCATGAAGTTGCCTTTATCATCTCATATGCTAGCCGTTTTCATTAGCAACGTGTTCACAATAATCTGAACCCATCCACTGTCGCAGACAAAAGTCATACAACATGATAGTCTTAAGGAATTTTGTACTGTATAACTGATGTAATTTTGACCCTCCAGTATACGAAAGTATACGAATTCTTTTGTTGTTTTCCTTGAATTTTTGCGTGAACTCCTGATTCACTGAGTTAAGTGGTAACTGATTTATTTATTTGTTTATTTATATATCTATATATTTCAAGGTGTAAAAGTAGAAAGTATGTCAGATTGCGCAATAAAAGATGAAGTATGAAAGTGTGTGAAAGGTTACCACTAATTCTCTTAGTATATCAAATCATTAATGCTAAATCTTAAATTGAGGATCAAGGTCGCATCAGTCAAATTAAAAAATAAGTTTATTGTTTTTAATCTTTAGTGTGCATGGTTTTGTAATTAAATTATATGGCAAGGTTTCTCACATGGTGTGAACCTGCTGGCCATTTTGCGGCAATTTTACTGTATGGAATGCGTACCCTTGCAGTAATTTCTATTTGCCTAGTATGAATGTTAAGGAGTCATTGGATGATTCGCCATCTTCCATGTACATCTCCTGGGTTAGACTGATATAGAGATATGACTAACCGTCCTACCCTAAAACAATCAGTTCTAACTCAAATTTATTTTAGTTAAATTTTCAATTTTTAATGCCCGACAAGCTTATTGTCCAAGTGAGGTTTGAGGACGCTCAAACAAAGAAAATTCATACAGGTCGCTTAGAGAAGCTCTGCGCGATAGGTTTGGTACCTGATATTAACCATTTGCCTGTATGAAATTGGTGGGAAGTTTCCACAAAAGAAAAATGCTATAGGGTAAAGGATTACCGCCCTTATAATAGAGGTAGATCAGATATAATTGTAATGGATACCTCCTCTTGGAGTAAGGAAAAGTGTTTGGGAAATTGTTGAAGGTTTTGTTATATAATGTAAAAGAATTTTTTTTTTGTTGTTTTGTCTTAAGCATGTAAAGGTTTACCTAGAAGTATGGCGAGAACATTGTCTACGATCCCGTTTCCGCGACCTGTTCTGTCGGTGCATCTTCCTGGTCCCTTGCTTGCTTGAGACATGTCTATTTGTAAGGAATAATTAAGAATTTGTTACTAATGTCTGTTATGATAATTTGTATCTTTGTTTTGACACTCACAGTATTGTAAAACCTTTCTTATCTCTGACACTCACAGTATTGTAAAATCTTTCTTATCTTTGACACTCTTAGTTCTGTAGAATCCTTCTTATTACTGACTTTGAGACTTTTCTTTTTTTTATTCATTTTTTTTCTTTAAAAGACAACTTGAGATGGTGTCATGGGACCCTTATAATTTAATATCCAAAAAATGGTACTTGTGTTGCCATCTATCGAAATCCTGTGAAAGCCCTGGCCCCTATCTAGAGAAATCGTAAATACCTTTTGCTATTATCATAAAAACAGATTCCTTCTTCTTGATCCTTTTCCGGGAGTCAGCCATTTTGGCCAGTCTCCTGCTATCCGCCTTACAATAGACATAGCAGGGGCTCGCTCCAAAAAAATGTCTCTTCTCTTCTACAAAATACTGTGAGTGTCGCTATAATAATGTAATTCAGTATTAAAAAAATGTGAATTGTTTTGTTTGGTGTAATAATAATCTGTGTAACCATATTCTTCGTCAATAAACTGATCATACAACATCATGCTAGTGTTTCCTTAGCACAACCACCACAATAAATTTACCCAACGATAAACCCTGAGAGAGTCACTGAAATCTGCCGACTATGGGAGAAATGTTACAGTTTGAGTGTTACAATAGGTTAATTTATTGGTAAGTACAATGGATTATAAATCTAATCACACTATTAGCTGCCTACTTATACACATAATTATACAGAAAATAAGACATTAAGAATGGGTGGCTAGCCTTATCGTTAGTGAGTCGTAATTTGTTTGTAATGGATTATAAATAGAGACTACTCCAACTCTATATCCTATATAAACCTCAACTTACATTTATTTGTGTTACTTATATAGATGGGAGAGTGGATGCGGGAACATTAAGACTACTAACGGATTGTGAAATCGCTCAACTTATTCCTGTACCGGGAGACAGAGCAAAATTTAAAGAGAATCTTTAAGGAGGAAGAGTTAGATATTACAGAGCTACAGACAATTTATTCTATAATAGTTCCGGACACAGAGCATCCCACAGTTGTTCCAGAGACAGTATGGGGCTTTGCAACTATCCAACTAACATCTAGTGCATCAGATGCTTCTACGAGCGAGAGAGTGTGTCTCAAAACACAGACATTGCTTATTCATCCAGGCAGTTGATTCAAATTGATGAAACATTTCAGTATGGATATGTAAGTAAATAATTTGACAATTTGATTTTAATATTGCCGCAGTAGACTACGATCGTTGAGAAGAATGGTTGGTAAAACGCTGCGTTATAGAGTGAAGAATGAGGATATTAGAAGAATGTTGTGGACAGAATGCGCGTGAATAAACTACGGTGGTTTGCGCATGTTGAACGAATGAACGAGGTAAGAATGACAAAGAGGATATACTTATCTGAAAGAAAGGGTGTGAGGAAACGCGGGCGTCCGAGAACCACGTGGCTTGATCACGTGGATCAAATTCTCAAGGACGGCCGCGTGTTGAGTAAGAGGAACCGACGTGCGTGTATGAGGAACTGTATGAATGTGGAGGAAGCGAAGGAAGTGTGTAAAGATAGATCTGTTTGGCGTTCCGTTCTCTCTGCCTACCCCACTTAGGACACGGCGTGAGGGTATAGTATAGTATAGTAAACTTTAATTTTGTTTCAGATTTTAAATACATTGAATTCCACGTTGGATGGAAAAGCTATGCTAAATAAAAGAAACACCGGAAGATTAGAGGAAGGCCAACGGAACTTATTAGTAAAACTTCTAATTCAAGCCATCATAGAAAAAAATACGCACTGTCAAATAACAAATACACAGCTGTTGAGATGGTCGGTAGAAATCCAGCAACTTTTCCACAAGGAGTCAACTGCCTTATACTACACTCCGTATATTTCACCGCTAGTTCATACAACTGCCATAAATGCTTCCGGAAAATTGCTTCGTTTTGTATACAACAAACGACGGCAACTTCGTGAACGCGGTATTATAGAGTCTAGAAGTCGTTCATCGTCAAGGGCGACCTCCACATCCTCCACTGAAGTTGCCACGTTGATCAGGCTACCAGCTGCGAGTGCACGTAATTATAACATCCCATTTTCCTCCTCTTGCCATGTATGTTTCCGGTTTGAGGAGTATTATAATCTATGTTATTTATTTACTTATTAAATTGGAAACCCTTTCAAAGAAATATTTTGTAATTTTATTTTTCGAATAACTCCTATTTCCTAATGAAAACCAGGAAAATTAAGAATTTTTTATATTAATTTTGTGAAACTGTAAGACTCAGTTCTAAACGCCCAAAAATAATCTTTTACTACTGTATCATGACTAAAAGTTATATTTGAAAGATGGATTTTAAGAATTATACTTAGACAATAATTTATAACACTATTGAATGGACATATTAAAGCTTCTGACCACAAATCAAACTTTACTATCTGAAATTTAATGACTAATTTACTTGAGTATATGGGAGTTGAATGTTTTATTCAGAACTACGACTAATTATTTTTATTATGTGATGTGTTTTATAATTATTTAAGCCTTTTTTTGTACTTTTCTATGTGTAAAGTTTTAAAGCAACAAATGTATTTAGATATGTATTTAATGTATGCACTTGAATTTATATAACTTGTACCTATAGACACTTGCACAATTTATACTTGTTTAAGTAACAAAAAAATGAAGAATATTTCTTATACTAATGTATTCATACTTCTAGTGAACACAACTTACTTCTACTGTAACATGTGTTCTCATAGAGAAAAAAATATTCATTATTTTTCTGTTACTTTTCCGAGTATGAATAGTACAAGTGTCTAGGTACAAATGGTGTAAATTTAAGTGCATTCATTTGTAACTGCATTTGCTTTAATTACAAAACAATACTCATAGAAATCACAAAATGGGTTACTAAATTCCATTACATAAAACTACAATTTCTAGTAAAGAAGCTACTAAAATATACTAAGAGGTGAATAATACCGAGTATAGGAATCACTAGGAGATACAAAGGAGTTTAGTAATATTTACAAATCCCATTACTAATACCAACATACTACGCACCCAAATATTACTAACAGATTTGTAATAACCAGTATGCAGCTTACTTGTATCAAGAGAACTCCATTTGTTGTTTTCACCAAATACCATTACAAATATTCATTTGTAGTTTTAAGAATACTTTTGTTGTCCTGGGATATGCAAAAATTTTAGTAATAATTACTTGATTTTACTACTTTTTTCTCTCCGTGTACTTGTGAGATTTGCCGTAATAGTATGAATGAATTAATAATTTCAATATTCAAAATCGTATAATAATTTTGAAAATCTACTTTAAAAACACAAAGAAAATGTGTTTTATTATAAAAAGGAAAAAAATGAAAAACTCCGTTCGTAAAAACAGAGCAGGAAATAATCGTAAAAAAGAGTAGAAATAATGTCCCCTGACAAGCATAAAAATAATAATCATATAAATCCCACTAAAATGCCTCTTAGTAGCAGCATTAAAGGCACATATAAAGGTGAATAGTGTGACATAATTGTGTCTAGTTGTTGAGAAAATAGGCAGCCCTGACAATCTCCAATCATCTACCCATACAGAATTCGGCAAAGAATTGGTCTCCTATTAATTACGTATTATTTTGAGTGAAGATAGAGAGAGTGAAAGAACGGTATGTGAAATAAAGGTTGACGTTGAATGTTTAGAGCAAGTGAATGAGTATGTCTATTTGGGAAGTCTGTTTGCGAGGGATGGAAGATTTGATAAGGACATTGAAAGAAGAAAAGTCGCTGGTGCTAGAGTGAATGGTGCACTTCGACCCATTGTTAGCAATAGCAGTGTGTCGAACATGGCAAAAATGCTAGTGCACAATACCATTCTGGTACCGACACTTATGTATGCAAGCGAAACTTGGACGTGGTTGAAAAAGGATGAGAGTGGAATAAATGCTGTGGAGATGCGTTCACTGAGATGAATGGCTGGTAAAACGTTGCGAGATAGAGTGAAGAATGAGGATATCAGGAGAATGAGCGGATGTGTGAAGAGTGTTGTGGACAGAATGCGTGTAAACAAGTTGAGATGGTTTGGACATGTTGAGCGAATGCAAGATGAAAGGATGACGAAGAGGATGTATTTATCTGAAAGAAGGGGTGTGAGGAAGCGCGGACGTCCAAGAACCACGTGGCTTGATCACGTGGACCAAATTCTTAAGGACGGACGCGTGCTGAGTAAGAGAAATCGGCGTGCATGTATGAGAAACTGGATGAATGTAGAGGAAGCGAAAGAAGTATGTAAGGATAGATCTATATGGCGTTCCGTTCTCTCTGCCTACCCCTCCTGGGACATGGCGTGAGGGTATAGTATAGTAGTATAGTAAGATATTTTAACCTTAAATTCAACGATGCGGTTTGCCAACCATCTTAAATGCTTTGATTTTTGTCAATACGGAGAGGACGGCTTGCATTTTTCTACTCGAGATGTTCTGCTGCCCCGATAGTGATATAGACAATAGGCTTATTGCAGCATGACTGTAATAAGCGTGCAAGACATTCTCTTCATGGTCAAAAATTGTTAATATGATGTTGGATGATTTGTTTCCTTGGCGCCGTTTAACGATCCTTTTTGTAGGATATATTTACTCCTCGGATATTAACAGAATGATTGGATAAGATGTCACTAATGAGGTTGAAGATCCAAAAACTCTGCAAAAAACCAGGTGCAACAATTTTAATGTATAACACATTTGTACTAAACTTTGACAAAACTCCTTGGCTTTCAGGACGGGAACAAGGATTTGATTTGGAATGACTATTCAACGCAGCAATCTAGCTAAGAAAATTAACACAAGCCGAAAGCATTCAAAAACCAAAGTAAGAACAACATTTCCAAAGTTTCAAAGGTAGGTACAGTACATTTTAAAATGATACACCACCAGGAAATCTCCCAATCAAATTCCATTTTATGTCAGAACTCAAAAGATGAAATAGGACTTCAAGTATGCTTTCAAATATTTTTGTGGCGGGGCGTAAGTTGTCTCAAATTATTATTATTATTATCATTACATGTCATTACTGTCGTCAGTAACCTATGCTGGTTACCACCTAATAGCAACAATAATAGTAATAATAAAAAGTATGTAATAATAACAAGAAGGCTCGGTCACAAAGGAGAACATTAGGGATCCCATCAACAACGTCCCTATTCTCATAATATTGGACTCTTAAAACATTCCCGCTAACTACTTATTTCACAGTTGTAATATGGCAGAAAGGTTGTTTTCAGTGTACAAAGCCTTGTAATAGGTACTTTGTAGAAATAAATATAAAAAGTATAATTGAAGGGGCGCCTAGAACAAGGACCCATGTCCTCTTCTTTCGGAGAATTAAGAAATAAATTATTCTGAGTCTTGGCTATGGCTATGCAAATCTTCATTGATATACATATCTTTCTTTTAAAGATTTTGAAAGCTTAATTTGATTGGCCGCATTGCCAATTTTTGCTTTGAATTTTTAGTCTACACAATACAAAGGCATTTTTACTATCTATTCTAAATATTGTGATCGAGATACCGTGATGTTACGAATATGATTCAAATACGTGGCACTATCGGTTCTTTCTGCTTACCCCGCACGTAACGCAGCGCGTGATGGTATGAATTATTATATATTATGTTATATTACTTTTATATAGGTAGGTATGTCTACATTATCCATAGGTATTACATGTTATCTTAGTTTAGGTATAGTTAGTTTAGACTTTAGAGCCGCCCGCGCAGATGTATTCTGTTGTGAATACACATTGGTTGTTACTTCGCACCAGAACACATATAATACAAAAACCGGTTCCATACATCGAGAAGAATCACTACTCCTCTTATCATTTATACCTTTTCTAAGAGAGTTGAATGATTAATAATGCACGATTGCTTGTGGATGATCACGGTTAAAAAAATGTAAGATTGGGGTTAAAAAAATTAAGCGTAGGTAAACCTTAGGCTGTCATCCCGTTTTCATCGAATAAATTGTGTAAGTTGGAAGAAATAGCGCCATTTCGATGAACTCGCCCTCTGAATATTAATTGTATCTAACTTGAATGTTTACCTTTTATGTAATTGTTTGTAATCAATGTACAGCAAAAAACTAAATAAATTGTTCAAATTCTTTTGGACAGAATTGTAAAATGTGTTTAAAGTTGTGAGCTCGGTAATGTGACACGTTCCATAATTTGTATTTTAAAAATTCACACTAATTTTCACTATAAATACAAATAAACATCAAATTGACAAACAAACTCTAGAAGAAATGGTAAGTACTTTCCTACCTAGTGATTATTTAAACTAAATTTTGGTTGGCGCAAAGAGGATGATTTGCATGGTCATTACATGCAGTGAGCCTGCCGGCTTCTGAAATGCCGTGATGGTATAAATCAGTGGTTCTTAACCCGGGGTGCTCGCAACCCTGGGGGTGCGGGAATGTATTTTTGGGGGTGCGGGAGAAGCCCCAAGAAGAAGAAAATTTTCATTCATTTATACTATAAATGAATGAAAATTTGTATAAAAAAGTGGTGTATAAAAAAATAGTTTATGAAAAATAATAAAAAATTAAGTCGCTATTTTTTTTATTCTGTGCTTTTCTTAAGCGTGTGTGCATTACTTATCATTCGACCCTCGTAGTTGCTGTTGTTCCTCTCTCTGTCTCTCATTCTTGCCTTCTATGCCTCAATTGTTGTAGTAAGTTGTTGCCCGATTCGTAACGCTCATCTCTTCCCACCAACAATAAACAATAAGGAAATGAAAAGGATGGACAATAACGTGGATAACTAAAAAGTATAGTAATAATATTATATGAAAATAATAAATATACACTGGTGAACAAGATTTTGAATTGATATAATAAAATCAAACAGAGTTATTGGATTGAAATACGTTTTTTTATCAACTGTTTTCTTACCATAATATGCGTAGATATCCCTCATTAATTCATTATATCATACAAAATCCACGTTGCAAAAATGTTTTTTTTTCGCCCAATCTACAGAAATTTGACTTTCATCTCAACCGCTATGTAATGATTTTTTTTATTAAATCGGCCTTTACTTCCTTTGAATAACGTGCAGGAATCCTGCTTTATGAAAATATAACATGAAAATTAACATCAACAATTCAGCTATGAGGCATGCCACCCATCCTCAATGTTTTCACTTTTATTGGCACGGAAAGGACGACTTGCATGCGACATTACAAGCAGTTGGTGCACTAGCTACCCCACTTGTGGTACAGAAACAGTAAAATAAATAATATTATAAATAATTCTACAAAATGTCCAAAATCACGTTACATAGTGTCACATTATACCTGTCTAATGAACTGTGATATTCCAAACGACTTGTGCCGAAAGGGAGCCAGCCAGCCAGCAGAACGAGACGAACAATACAAACAAATCACGTGTTAGACAAGGACATCTTGAAAAACAAAACATTTTTAAAATAATTTAGAAATGCTACGGTCTCCAAGATAGAGCGCCACGACAATAAAAATACATAGTAATACAATCATATAAAACTGTACCGTATTATAAAAAAGACAAATGTATTAATAGAAGCGTGCATTTTTAATGCATATTTTGATATGGTACCTTTTTAAATATGAACTCGTTTGGATTTTAGAATGATGTTTGTTTGTTCCTTGGAAGGTGCTTCGTATAATGGCCCGAACATAATTTTTCCATTTGTGACGCGAAATTATCATTAGAGGCAAGCTTTCGTGTCCCATCTATTATAAAATCAGGGCTTTTTATACATATTATTATATTTAAAATAATACATTACAAAACTATTTTGAAATACTCAAGTCTATCATATATAGAAGATTTACGTAAATGGAGTGAGGTGCAAATGCGCTGAAAAAAAAGAACAATAAACGTTATTCTTTTATTTAAAAAGATGTACCTATCTAGTATCTGGGTCTTGTCGATGTAGAGTGAAGAATGAGGATATCAGGAGAATGAGCGGAAGCGAAAAGAGTGTTGTGGATAGAATGCGTGTAAATATGTTACCGATGGTTTGGACATGTTGAGCGAATGCAAGATGAAAGAATGACGAAGAGGATGTATTTATCAAAAAGAGGGGGTGTGAGGAAGCGTGGACGTCAAAGAACTACGTGGCTTGATCACAATGATCCACTTCTAAAGGAAGGCCGCGTGTTGAGTAAGAGAAATCGGCGTGCATGTATGAGAAATTGGATGAATGTGGAGAAAGCGAAAAAAAATTGTAAGGATAGATCTATATGGCGTTCCGTTCTCTCTGTCTACCCCTCGTGGGACACGGTGTGAGGGTTAAGTATAGTAGTAGTATCTATGTCTTTGTTATAAACCCAAATACAACCTTTTATAGTAAGCTAAAAGCTTGTGTCGTGAAAGGGGAGTTTGAACCGGAACCTGTGATTGAACCGCGTACATGATGCCAAGACTCTACTTCCAGGCTACCGACTAACTATGATATCATTTAAACCATATACCTTGATGGGATGGATAAATAAATGTACAATAAAATAAATAAATAAGTTCGTCGGTAGCCTGGAGGTAGAGTCTCGGCCTTCAGAACAAGGGGTCCGTGGTTCGATCCCAGGTGCCGGCAAACTCCTCTTTCACGGCACAAGCTTTTAGCTTAGTGTGAAAGGTGCAAAATGTTAGTAATAAATAAGTATATATCTATATCGGCGCACCCAGCAGAGACCTGTAATCTCCGTAATACAAGAGAGACGATGGTCCTGGCTGGGACATGTTTTGAGAATGCCCAATGATAGTTGGCCAAAAAGAGCACTGTTCTTCCGTCCGCAGGGGTTCCGTCGGCCCGGGCGTCCCTCTTTCACAATACACCGTTCCTATGACAACGATATCAGAGCGCAAGGAATGTCGTGGGAAGAGGTGACGCAATTGGCACAGAGACGCTCTGAATGGAGGAGGCTGGTTTCTGCCCTGTGCTCCCGAGAGGAGCGTTGAGGGCGATGATATGATATATCTATAACATCACGGTATCTCCCACAAGTGGGGTAGCCAGTTGACTAGTACACTAACTCCTAAATAATAATAATATATGATACACTTATACTAAAGGTTATGAACCTGTGATCACTCATAATCTATACAACTATAATAACATGTTACATTGTAGTTATTTCTTTACACAGATATACAATTTTCATACTTTGTTCTCGCACTAACAACAGGTATTCCGAATATAATGTATCTACTTATATCAGGTGAAATACATACAGAACTATGTGAAGATTAGCAATCGTCTCAGAGTTGGGAAATGTATGTATAGGTGAGTTTTTATTTCTAAGTTTTTTTAATTATAATAATTAATTCAATATAAGTAACATAACAGAATAAAGCATGCATAGACAATTCACTCATATCGAGCTAGTCCCAAACTAATATTATAATCTTGTATTGTGGATACTAACACAACGATACACATAATATATGCAATGCACTAAACACATAAACATATAACACCCAGAACAATTTGAAGAACGTCATACCTCATTTTGCTCTGGCCGGGAATCGAAACCGGGACCTCGTGACTCAAAGGCAAGAGCGTTACCTCTGCGTCACACCAACCACCTCTGGGATACGAATTTGCAACGTCATTTTTCACGACATAGGCAATTGCTTACTCTAAGGATATATTACATGAACTGTGGCACATACGTAGAACTAAAAAGACAAGACGTAGAACTGAAAATAGGAGGAATGGAAAAGAAAATATGAACTCGTTGCAGACCAATCCGATGGATTGTGACTGACTATATATAGGATATATATATAGGATATATTGAGTTTTTTTTTTAAATAAAGATATATCTGGGTTTTGTAATAAACCCAAATACATCCTTATACACCTTTCACCCTAAGCTAAACGCTTGTGTCGTGAAAGGGGAGTGTTCCGACACCTGGGATCGAACCACGGACCCCTTGATCACGAGACCGAGACTCTACCTCCAGGCTACCGACGAACTCAACATTACAAATACATATTCTGACTTAAAAATTATACACGCATGTATTATACACGCACGCACATTATTGTATGTAATAAAGACACTAGAAAATAAAATAAAACATTTGAAATGGCTTGCATGCCTTATCGCTGATTGTTATCGGTGTTTATTAACTATTACAGAACAGTGGAAAAATTATTGCAAAAAGAGGAAGACCTTTTCTTAATCCGGGACTCCACGTGGTTCTTTCTCCATTCCATAAAAAAAACTTATTCAGGATGAATATGTTATTTTACAAATACCTGTATTAAGTATACATAAGTCTCAAAAACTTATATGGATTATATGGAAAACATTTAAAATCACGAAATTGATTTTTAGAGTCAAAAGCAAACACATGATTTAGAAATTTTAATATCCAGACATCAATTAAAAACCTTACAAGTACATATATAATATTTATCATTGTGTACATAGCATAATATTATATTTTTACGCTCGATAGTTTAATGGGCAAGCAGATTACAGTACCTCCAAACATTTTAAATTAATTACCCGGAATTGTTTGGGGATTTCAAACAATTTTTTTAAACTATGTAGATTATTTATTATAATTATCAAAAACCTATTATTTACTATTTAAACTTGTAAATTTTTGTCATTGCATAAGCTTTTTATCTACGCAACATCCGTGCAGTTCATAATGCGTGGTCTCCTGTTCAAAATGCTAAGCAAGCTTCAATCCTTCAGGATCCGATCTATAAAAAAATCTTCACTTATTCCCACTATGACTAATCTGGAGACTAACCGTATGTAGTAAACATGTAAGGTAAGCCGTCATCTCTGTCAAATATACCAGCGGTCGTCACTCTCTTCTGGTCAAGGACCACATAGGACAATGTATAGTATCGTTGAGTGTCGCATACTTTTGAACTGGATATTTGTTGATACAGTGTTCGCATTTTTTTCGCCTTATGGCAGAGCATCCTACAAGCATGATTTGTGCCAAAACAGTGTTTTAATGTTATTAAATCGTCAGGGAGAAGATTGGAAGTTATTAGAGAATAATAAAATTTGTCTTTATCGATTTGAGAAGGGACAAATGGATTGTATTGGATGTGTTCGCATTTACATAGATATTATGTCGCCTTTGTAACGTAATTTTGATTCAAAAGTCACATTCCTAAATGAAGGTAAAATAGAAATATACACCTAACTTTACATGAAGAGGTATGAACATACAAAATGCATACATAAATTAAGAGAAAACTTTATTAAGGACTTAAATTGAAACTACGAATAATTATAATAGTTAAATGCAACTTTAAGCTTTCATGCCATCAGTATTATGATATTATACATTTTTAATTAAATTTTAGAAATATGGTGTTCTTTGTTTAGTAAAATTATTGTTTTATTGGCCGCATAATTGTATTTTTTGCTGGCACAGAGAGGACAGCTAGCATGTTTATTGCATGCAGCTGATCTGCTGGCTACCCCACTTCTGGGATATACCGTGATGGGATAGTAGTAGAAACTAGAAATACAAATAAAGCCGGAGAGTTTCAAATATGGTAGAAATTTCATAACTAACAATCATACAATTAAACATTATCTTTTATTTATTTTATTCATATTCTAAATGACTAACATTATCTAAAAAGCAAGTCTTCGTTGTCTGTATGTATGAAGCAATATAATCAGTATGATATATTCCGTTTCTACGAAATCTAATTAACACTAGAAATAATCGTATACGTACTAGTACAGGCAGGTGTAACTAACCAAGCTGACTCATAAAAAGTTTTTAAAATTACGTTAAATTTGATTTAACTTTTAACATAACCTCAAAAATCGTTAACAGAATTATTAACTTCAACATAGTGTTTATACAATCACGGCATTTACCACAAGTGGGATAGCCAGCGGATCAACTAGAACTTACAAATTGTCCTCTCTGAGCCAAAAAAAGTTAAGATATTCTAAACAGGTGGTAAACCTCATCACTGAACTGAAGATTTTAAATGTCTTAAACGTGATTTTTTACGAATGTTTGCCTCTCACAGGGCACAACAGAACAGAAAAGAGTGAGAAATCTATCCTTCACTGGGAACTAAAGTTTTATGAAATTAAGTCCATAACCTTCTAAAATTTCTAATAACATATAGATTTTTTAGAATCATCTTAAATTTCTACTTTCCAATGCAAAATTATTGAGAAATCGATTTGTAACTATAATTTCTAATATTTTCACATACAAAATATTAGATTTTTTCAATTCTGCGTAGTATTTGAAAAAAAAAACGAATGAACAAATTACGAAGTTAATTATTCGCTGACTGATTAACGAATAACGATGTTAATCTTTGATTTAGTTCTAGTAACTACTGCTACTACTACTAATGATAATAAAAACACAAGAGATAATGAGTACGTATGTACGTATTATATCAAATAGATAAAATTAATAACAATAATTCTCATCTGGGCATTGTTTGTTTTATAAGTTGTTAATGAAAAAATGTTTAATTATAATACAGTCCAGCTAAGATTATCAAAATTACTGGGCTCTTTCAAAATTAAACAAAATAGATTTGCAGATAACAATAAATTTACCCCAAATTTCGAATATTTCAAAAGCATAAATCTCGACTGAAAATGTATGATAACGAATATAACAATATTTTTTTAAGTTTATTTACTAAATATTCAAAGCACTAGCAACAATTTTTTTACTTCGAAATATTTGTTGAATCAAATTTAAAACTGATTCAATAAGTTTAATTTTTTTCTACATATTACTTTCTTGGTATTCTCTAGAAATATATCAAAATTTAGATAAAGTAATATTTAATCAAATTAAGTTTTTGAACTACTATAGATGACTCGCACACATATCTATCCTTAAGGAAGTTCACATTGATGTATCACCACTACACACGGTATATATAATATACCTAACTAGTATGTAACCTAATTCATTAGGTTGGACTAGTGGTTAACACACTCGCCTGGCAAGCGAGGGGTCGTGGGTTCGATCCTCAGTCTGGGCAAAAATATTAATGTCCATTTTTCTGAGCAATTCAATGTGTGCGAGTCATCTATAGTAGTTCAAAAACTTAATTTGATTGACATCCACACTTCTGAGTAAGTGAAAATCCAGTTTTCAACACAACATACTGTGTTACATACAATAAAGTAATATTTTTTTAATAATAGTTTCTTATCAAAAGGATGACATAACATTTACTATTTTGTCTTTAGCATTTAGCTACTCTATATCTCGATTGATGCTATTCAATCACCTTTGCCTTGGTCTGTCTAACGGTCTTTTGCACTCGTGTATACCATGTAGAGTATATTGAGACAATCTTTCTTCTCTGAATCTGACGACATGGCCAATCCATGCCAATCTTCGGGATCAGATTTCATTTTTGATGAAGTTTGTTTTGTTGTGGAGCAAAACTTTTGTTGCCTCTATTAAAATTTTATTCGATAACGAATTCAATCAAAAATCCCATCTCATAATTTCAAAAACGATGTCACAAATAACCCATTGTTGATATTGCTCTATTACTTTATAGAAAAAAATATTATAAAGCGTTTAGTGAATACACGATAAAGTGTATACGACTGTGTTTAAATGTATAATAACATACAAGCTTACATACAAACTGATGTGAGAAAGCTACATAAAGGTAGATGATATGTAGAAATATAATACACAGAATATCGCTTCTTCTGTGCAATGTCGTGATATCTCAGAATAATCAGTATCGAGAATATCAATGTTAATTTAAGGTCATCCTGACATACCTATAAAAGTTACAGTTTTACTATTAAAAGTCCCTAAACTATCATTATAAACGTATTTTCAAATTATAGTACGTCAATTTTCATACAATTTATATACATGCAATAACATCACATACCAATAAAAAGTTCAAATAAAAATTGAAATGCCTTAATGAACACTTCTTTTAGAGCATGCCTTAAAAAATGTTCGCACATATGACATTAATTTATTTATTCATTCTTTACTGTACATTAGGTGTCCCTTATTTGGTCGAACAATTTTTTTTTCAGTTATTGAAACGCATACCCCCTAATTATGTTTATTAGCCTACTACTTACCCAAACACAGAATTTAAGCTTTCTACGTTGATTGGAACCCGTGCCGACAGAGCCTCAAAATTTTATAAAATAGCAGCTTAAAGCGTCTAGGGATCTTACGGTGTTGCACTAAGACGGTGAATTATTATAAATATTATAGAATGATATAACAAAATCTACGTAATGGAAGATAGTAATGATAGAAACACTGTATGTACATTGTACATATTAATTTTAATGACTATAGTTAAACACGCCAAAATTAAGATTACACATACGTGTATTACATAGACATGTACTTATGTATTTAATTTATTGTAGTTGTAAATTGTTGTATAGGGTATAAAGGATGGTCATATCAGACATATTTGAAAATATATTATTCATTTAAGTATCCAGAAGGTAGAGTCTCGGCCTCAAGTACGTACAAGAGGTGCGCGGTTCTATCCCAGGTGAGTTGTAAATTGTTGTATAGGGTATAAAGGATGGTCATATCAGACATATTTGAAAATATATTATTCATTTAAGTATCCAGAAGGTAGAGTCTCGGCCTCAAGTACGTACAAGAGGTGCGCGGTTCTATCCCAGGTGAGTTGTAAATTGTTGTATAGGGTATAAAGGATGGTCATATCAGACATATTTGAAAATATATTATTCATTTAAGTATCCAGAAGGTAGAGTCTCGGCCTCAAGTACGTACAAGAGGTGCGCGGTTCTATCCCAGGTGAGTTGTAAATTGTTGTATAGGGTATAAAGGATGGTTCATATAAGACATATTTGAAAATATATTATTCATTTAAGTATCCAGAAGGTAGAGTCTCGGCCTCAAGTACGTACAAGAGGTGCGCGGTTCTATCCCAGGTGCCGGCAAACTCCTCTATTCACGACAAAAGATTTAAGACTACTTTGAAAGGTGTATTAAGAGGTATTTGGGTTTATAACAAAAACCCAGATACGTCATTTAAAAAATCTTATAACTCACTAACACCAAGTACTAGTTTTATACATATAAAGATACCATCACGGCATTTCCCATAAGTGGGTAAGCGAACAGACCAGCAGCAAGTAATAAACATGAGAGCTGTCCTCTCCGTACGATAAAAAAATAAAAGCAATCATGATGGGTGGTACCTAACCTCATCACAGAATTTAAGATGTAAAATTTCTCAATTGCAACCTGCCTTTTACAGGACACTCAAAAACTTACGGAAAAGCGTGGTAGACCGATAGTTTTTTTGTTAGATGCTTAACGGAACAGAAAACAATATTAAATATTACTAATTTTTATACCTATCTAATTTAAAAGGAAGTGTTACAAAGTTAATGCCGACACAATCAATAAAGAATTTAACAATAATTAGTTTCTCATATATTTTAATAATATGTAATTTATTACTTTTAATTGATCTTTAAGCTAAAGATTTTTGAGTTATTCGGTACTGAATTTAATGTTATTTGATAGTGATTCATTTAACTTTGATGATTTTTATTAAGACTTCTCAGGTGAATTTAGTATCTTCGCTGGTCCACCTTATGATTTTGCATTTTGTTGTCATGTTCTATAATTGTCTGTCTGATAATCGTAAAAAAAATTAAATAAAATAAATTTAAACCTCTGAACCAACCTGTATCTTTACTAAATATTGTTCATATTAATAGACTCTCGAAAACTCATCCTATTAAAACTAAACGGTTCTCCATAGGTCTCTATAATCTACTATTAGTTAGTATTAAAAGAATGCTCTGAATTCCGAAGACGGTCATGCGAAAAGAGCATTCATCATTGTCCGACGGTTGATCATCTCCGACCCGCGGTCGTTGTGTATAGATAATAATATTATCTTCAGCTTTGATCTAGCTGGATCTAAATAGATCATGCCATTACTAATAAATAGATCGTGGAAATGATACGAATAGACATATTTTTATTTAACATTTCCTTATACTTAAATGATAGTAAAAATAATCCTCTAGCTTTATGTATCAACAATATTATTTTGTTAAATAAAAGTGTTGATATCTTAGACATTGATATTGATCCTATTTATTCACCGTTTCGGTGTTTAGGTAGTAGAATTCCATATCTTATAAGGAAGACGAAAGACGTCTTTCTCATCGAATAAATCATTAGATACAATGTACTTATTATATTATGACAGTTCATTGACAGTTCAATTTTTCTTTATTTTGTTGACACTTCATTTTTCTTTGTTTTTATACCAAATATTTTTAAACCATTCTATTTTTTAATAATCTAATTTGTTTTGTACTATATTTATTGACATTCTAATCATCTTAATTGCATATTATCAAATTATTATCTTTCTGATCGGATTTTTATTTTTTTTACTTTGACATACATATTCATGCTTGTTTGAATTGATATAATTAATGCAATTTTTTTTTATCGTTGACATTTGGTTTCCTATTGACTTATTTTTTTTTGCTTTGTCCTTTTTTATTATTGACTGTTGCTTCATTAATTTTTCACTTCAAATCTATGTAATAATTAATGTATTCTTGACTATTGTATCTGTTTGTGTTTGTTGTTTGTTATACTGCTTGATTAACATGTAAAAGGCTCACGCCGTGTGTTGTAAAATAAATAAATAAATAAATTAGTAGAATAAAACGCTTGTTTTATTTATTTTGATCCTATTTGTTGAAATCACTGTTGTGGATATATAGATGTTGTATCACAGTACAGATCTACATAATATAATATGCATAGAAAATATCGAGATAGTCCCAAATCAAGATATGAATCTTGTATGATGGGTACTACTAACACGACGATACAATGCACTTAACAAAAATACATGCAACACTCAGACCAATTTGTTAGAACATTACTAAAAGACGATGACGAATTATTTTGCATATTGCCACATATTGGACAATCTTTGAGTTCATGTAATTAGAGATTTCGTGATGTATAGACAAACAGCTGCTATCCGAAAAGACATTATGTATACTATTCAAATGACAAATTAAACCGTTGCGATCTCTTTTAAACGATTGAGTATGGTCCATTTACAAAAATGTTTTATTTACTTTTCCCTTAAAATGATTGTCCAGTAAAAAAAGTATTACAAAATTCATACTTAAACGCTTTTTCACGATCGTGTTATTATAAAAAGTTATTGCACAACGGCAAAGTAAACGAAGTATAGCAAATAAAATTTCACAGAGCGGGTTTCGTGCTTGACCGATCGTCGGTACGATTCATAATGATAAATGCGATCGATCCCATCAATAAAATTGAACAAATAATAGATAGTTTCACGAGTATTTTTTTTTAGTTCGCGTTCTAATATATACGTTTATTTGTATAACCGCTAATAGCCATTTCAATCAACCAAAAATAGGGAACCAAATAATTTCTGTAGTGAAAACTGGAGTATGTTCTTTTATAATAAAAACATATAGAACTCATTAAAAATGTTATTCTTCTTCTTCTTCATGTGTCTTGCCGGGTCCCCCCCGACGTTGACGATCATTTGAGAGAAAGCTTCCCTGTCCTGGGCGGCGCGAAACAGAAAATATTATTAACATCATTTTATGTAAAAACATTCAAAGAATTTTAAAATAAATTCATCATCATCGCCCTCAACGCTCCTCTCGGGAGCACAGGGCAGAAACCAGCCTCCTCCATTCAGAGCGTCTCTGCACCAATTGCGTCACCTCTTTCTACGACATTCCCTGCGCTCTGATGTCGTTGTCATAGAAACGGTGTATTGTGAAATAGGGACGCCCGGGCCGACGGAACCCTGCGGACGGAAGAACAGCGCTCTTTTTGGCCAACTATCATTGGGCATTCTCAAAACTTGTCCCAGCCAGGACCATCGTCTCTCCTGTATTACGGAGATTAGAGAGGCCTGAGTCAATAACACATTTTCACGTTACGTTTTCGTTCCGTTAACGGTCGAGAATAGACGAAGTTGCAAGCAAGTGTCAATTTCGTTGCTAAGATACACAATAGATACGAAAATTAACACTTTGGCGCAACATTGTCCTCATTTGAACGCTAACGGAACGAAAACGTAACGTGAAAATGTGTTATTGACTCAGGACTCAGGTCTCTGCTGGGTGCGCCGGCGCACAGCATCATTTGTAACATGTTCATACTAATTGAAAATAAATTAAGAAACGTTTAATGCTATTTCACGAGTTTATAGCTATAGACGGAATACGTAATCGCGTAAATATATCACTCTTAAAAATAATTTGCATGGTATTGCCATTTTTAGAAAAAATAATCCAATTAATTTATGATATTAGAACTGTTGATTGCAGTTTTTTTAATTTGATGTTTTCATCTACTAGGTACTATACAATACCATCACGGCATATCCAATAAGCGGGGCAGCCAACTGTAAAGCAAAACATTTGATATTTTCTTCCCAAACTTTAAACTAGTGAAGCCGGGTTAAAGTTACTTGATAGATATATGGGTAGTAATACAATGTTTTTATATCAATCTGCTATTCTTATTATTATAATTAAATGATCTCCAACTGTTGTCGTGATACTACAACAACTAATATTAGAAGAAGAAGTCTAGGAAGGTCTATAGAAAGAATATCAACGCGCCGCCGCATAAGAAAGAAACGTTGATGATGATCCGTAATATATTATGATGCGCATGAGTGGTCATTGAAAGGTCAGACAAATACTACCTAAATAATAATAGTATGCTAATATTTATTTACTTATAAATGTATGTATGTAAGTTTGCTGCTCTCCGCGCAAAGTAAAGAATAGATCTCCTTTTTATTTCTTGGAGTGTTTTCGAGTGTAAAAGCAAAAAGCAGTTGTTTGTTAAACCTTACGCAGAGGACAATTAACATCTTAAATTCAGTGATTAGACTTGCCATCCATCCTGAATGCCTTTTTTATTGATAGGTATGGAAAGAAATATGAACAGTTCTTACGTACCTACATGGTTCAATGCTTGACAATAACCTAGAAAGACGTCTCTATCGTAGAGAAATCAAAAACATTTGATTTTAATTTCAAGATATAGTACGATTTGAGAAAAAAAATCAAATTATGTTTTTATTATTTTTTTATTTGGCAATTTAAAAATCCCATAAAACATGCCATAGAACAGCAAGATTACCCAAGTGCTATGGACCAAGGAGTGTCAATAAAAGTAGAAAGATTACGTCAAATTTCAACATGAAATATTGAATATGTGGAGAATCAGGAAACACAATTTAATTCATCCGGTAGAAAATGACATTGCGCCAATTCGGTGTATATATATATATATATATATATATATATATATATATGGACAATTTGTTAAGCGCCGTTTACTCATAACATGACCTCAAGGGCGCCGTTTATCGTATCCATCACCCGAAACTCCCAGCAAAAAGGTGTGTCTTCAGTCCTCTTAAAACTCTCTCCATTCACCTCCTCTCGCAGACACAGAGGCAGCTTGTTCCAACATCTGGGACCCGCAACACTAAACGCTCTATCTCCAAAGCCTGTTTTGCGAGATCGAGATGGCTCAACAAGTCTGCATTTTGCCTCACCCTGTATGTATGTATGGTGTATGATAACTAGTTGACCAAACAATATTAGAAGAAAAACTTGTATTATAATATTATTATTAACTAACACTGATTCACTAATAAAACCTAATAGCAAAAACAACCACAACGGAGCGGATAGATCTTTGATCCATAGATCATAGATCCGCAGAACAACATTTGTAACACTAACAGCATAGAGTAATAATGGTATTGGTTTATTTATTTATTTATTCATTGTTGTTTTATAAAGATACTGCTAATGCCGCTTTTAACACAGTATAATATTATTTTCTTAACCGCAATTGAAGATTGTATAATGTGTGGAAATATTTGAGTAATTAGAATTTCTTTATCTGTAATATTATTGATAAAGAGAATGCAACCATATTATGTGTTTTTTGTAACTAATATTTCTCTTGATAAAATATTATAGGTACAAATTTCTTTTTTATAATTAAAGACGGTAAAATGACCGTCGATTTAACAAGATAACAAATTAGTAAATAAAATGTATATTATATTAAGATCCTGGAAGTGGTATGGCAATTCAAATATGCCTTATAACACGAAAAAGACACTTTCTATGTATACCAATTGATGATATCAAGCTTGCTTGACCAAGGCACAGAGTTATATAATTGTTAAAGATAAAAATGAAAAAATGTTGTTCTTTTACATTATTATTTTTAATTCTATCATTATGTAGTTAGTCCGCTGAATTTACCATTTTTGAGCTCAAACCTGTTTAGAATAAAGACAAAATATCAAACATTAAAATAATCAAACATATTTTGAACTACTCCAGATTCATTCATCATTCATTCCAATTGATCAAACTCATCCATAGTCAACCTATTTGAATAGGTATTAACTAGTTAGGTATGTTGTATATGATACACATACATATGTGAACTTTCTTAAGGAGTGCACAACACAGAGTTTCGACGCTTATGAATCGACTTAAGGCTTGGTTAAGAGTACTCCTTAAACCTAGGTAACATTCCCAATTCCTCTGTGTCATGCTTATCACATGACTTGAAATTTTTGGAAGTTGTATATATAGTTCAATTTTTGTTAAACTTCCACTTTGAAATCAACTTGTATACGATTTTCCTAGAATTACTGTGCTTTCAAATTGGAAAGACATCAGTTGTAGTTCAATGGAAACAACATTGGAAGCATCCATCTTTATATAAGCTCGAATGCATAGATGAAAGAATTCAATATTATTTTAGAAACTCTTTCCAACGTTTGAGCATAGATGGATTAAAATAATCAATATATATTAAATAAAAATATAAGTAAATCGACTAAATATGTGATATTTTTACTCTGCAAATATTGCTTTAGACGACAAACGGTATATGGTATTTTATACTACATAATATTACTTAGAAAACAAACATCGGACAAAGAGAAGAATATAAACAAACAGTACTGTACAGTATATTTGTGTGGATATTGTTGTATGGTCAATTGTTTGTATTGTTAATGTTTGCTCGGTTACAACATTATACTCGTGTGTGCACAAAGTAAATTTCAACAGAATAATAATACCATCGTGAAAATGATTATAAAAGCCAAAATAGACGCCAGGATTGGTTAGAAAAAAAGGAAAAATATACCAGTTGGGTTATATTAGAGAATGTAATGAATCCTGAGTGGAAGAGGTATTCCAGATAGCACGGGACAGAGAGGCCTTCCCAGAATGATTGCCGAAGTTGGAAACTGAATAAGCTACTCAAGGAAAAAGACCGTAATAAAATCTCGGAATATAAATCAAAAATAAAATACCCGAAAATTTCCGTGTATTTTCCGTGCACATCGAAACTACGAGATCAATATTAACTTATAATCTTGGGGGTCCTTGGTGGAATTGCATTTCAAAAAAAATCATTGTAACATACAGTATTCACAACTCTTTCATATTTGCTCAGTAATTGAAGAAAAACATCGTATTACTCACAAATCAACTCACTATTTACATCAAGTGCCTTAAGAAAGCGATAATTTTATATAAAATACGCTGGATATCCGTAATCCGGTATCCGAATATAAATAACCAGCTAAATTTCTAATTATTTCATCCTAAATAATTAAATTATATCATCATGAGAACGGACAAATCAAACGGCAAAAACTTAAATAATAAAACGTCATTTTACGACCCAAATAAATATATTAATACCTATTTAACTACTAAAACTTTTAAGATAAGATTATATTATCTGCCTGACTGGGTGGTTTAAGATAAATAGCTAATAAGAATCTCCTGGCGATCAACGAACTGACTGGATGATTCAAATTCATAATTAAAAGATTTAGTAGTACTTAATATTCATAATTATTAATTAAATCGACTGTTGAGTTCCATAGCTAAACAAGTCGAAATTTCTTATATTCGAGAAATCGTTATTTTGTAATTTTATACTACTATACTATACTATACCCTCACGCCGTGTCCCAAGTGGGGTAGGCAGAGAGAACGGAACGCCAAACAGATCTATCTTCACACACTTCCTTCGCTTCCTACACATTCATACAGTTTCTCATACACGCACGTCGATTCCTCTTACTCAACACACGGCTGTCCTTGAGAATTTGATCCATGTGATCAAGCCACGTGGTTCTCGGACGCCCGCGTTTCCTCACACCCTTTCTTTCAGATAAGTATATCCTCTTTGTCATTCTTACCTCGTTCATTCGTTCAACAAGCCCAAACCACCGTAGTTTATTCACGCGCATTATGTCCACAACACTCTTCTTGCATCCGCTCATTCTTCTAATATCCTCATTCTTCACTCTATCACGCAGCGTTTTACCAACCATTCTTCTCAACGATCGCATCTCTACTGCATTTATTCCACTTTCGTCCTTCTTCAACCACGTCCATGTCTCGCTTGCATACGTAAGTGGCAGTACCAAAATGGTATTGTGCACCAGCATTTAAGCCATGTTCGACACATTGCCATTGCTGACAATGGGTCGAAGTGCACCGTTTACTCTAGCACCGGCCACTTTCCTTCTTTCAATGTCCCTATCGCATCTTCCATCCCTCGCAAACATACTTCCCAAATTATTAACTATTTTTATATTTTTTTCAACGGAACACTACAGACAATACATATATGTTTAGTACAATAATATAATCATCAACAATAAGTATACAATGCAATGTCCAGTTTATAAGTGTTCATATATTATTCTGTTAAATTAAATCAGATTAAATTAAATATTATGCTTTAAAACACAAAAGAAAGTGAAATATATCCAATAACTTTTCTATTTTTGAAGAGGAAACACTATGAAAGCTCGTTTTTAAATTTAGGTAATAAAAAATAAAAAATGAAACACTGTATAACTTTCACTAATTAATATATTGCTTAGAAGCTTTTCGGACGTATACGTCCATCCTCAGTAATAAATATCTTATAACTAATAATACTTATAAAATAATAGTTATAAGATATTTATTACTGAGGATGGACGTAGGTCCGAAAAGCTTCTAAGCAATATATTAATTAGTGAAAGTTATACAGTGTTTCATTTTTTATTACCTAAATTTGAAATATATCTACTATCAAACAATCGCACTGTAAAAGATTTTATGTTGTCTTTGTTTCTTTCAATAGTTAAACAATTCGAAATATTTGTGGATTTGAAAATAGGTGCATTTCTTTTTCATTTACTAAATAATTTATATATTAAGGGAACCGTGTATTTTAATAGTTATTTGTTTATGGAATTGATAGAGTGGAGTTGATTATATGTATTACTAATTTAATCAAAATCTTCTAAAATTTCGACTTGTTGAGTTGTGGAACTGGGCAGTCGAAATATGTGGTATTTTTACAACTCGAACTTAAAATTTAGGCTGAGAATTGATAAAAACTGTTTATAAATCTATCAATACCTACAATAACGATATCTCCCAGAAAAGACGTAGCCAATAGACCAGGGTTTCCCAACCAATTTGACGACTTACATAATATTCTTCGTATACGGTTCTATAAAACTACATTTTCTAAACTATTCAAAATTTATGATTTTTTGTGAAAAATAGCAATGAAAATAAATTTTAGTATAGAAATAAATCACGAACTAGTTGGTTTTTGAACTCTACTAACATTTAACTAGAAATCAATTTGTCCAGTTTCGATGTCAAACAACACAATTCATCGGAATGTCAGCCTTTTTTCTATGGTACAGAGAACATTGTGTGTATGTTAACAAATACAAAAAGTCTATTAGCTCATCACTTATGAGAGATCATGATAGTATAGATAAATTGTTAGAGGACGTAAAAAAATACCTATGTAAGTTCTCATAATTAATTTTTGATATTTTTGAAAGAAAAATAATTTATTCCCATACTAAAACATAAACAATGCAAAACATATAAATGTTAATTAAAAAGTATCGTATTTTTATTTATAGCCTATATAATTCCTAATGACTGTTGGATGATTTGCATGCTCACTGCTAACGAAATTTGTCAATTTCAAAAATTGTTAAATCCATTTCAATTTTTTTTTAATTCTACGATAAAGTCAAAAAAAGTCCGCAATATTTCCCATGGAGTTAACGGTAGAGAATAGATCTCCCATTTTTTTCTGTAAGTTTTCGATTGGTTTCAGGTATTCGCAAAACATAATGCATTAAGACATTTTATATCTTTTATACAGCGAAGAGGTATGCCACCCATTCTTAATGTTTTAACGTTTAGCGGCACGGAACGGAAAACTTGCATATTTATTATAAGTAGTTGGTTCGCTGCCAACCCTACTTGTGGGTGATGCCGCGATGGGATCAATTGGATGTCTTATCTGTTTCAATATACGGTAATAGCGCAGGTGGGAGAACTTGTTCGAATAGTACAGGTCAGGGAAGCTTTCTCCACAGAAATCTCCAAAGTCGGAAAATCGGATATAACGATCAGAGAAGATGATTTCTCTGTCTACATCCTCATTAAGATCTTCCACAAACGTGGTAGACAAATTGACAAACTTCGAGTAATGTGAATATAAAATGGGTACATTTCACCTCTCGTTGTCGTTCTCTAAGTGCCATAAAAAGACGAAAATCAAAACTAAAATACCTTAAACATAATATACAGTACAAGTAATGGATATACTCACGAGAAATAAAATATGCATGATAATATTTTGTACAAAATTTATGTAAATATGTATTATTGAATTAAATATGATCAGACAAAATCACTACAATAAATAACAATCACTGGTATCTCATAATATGCGTAGGTATAAAAAAGAGCATATACGTCGTAAGTTATTATTTATTTAGCAGGTATAATATAATATTATATAAATGTTATTTTGTCACAAATGTATTATTGTGATTGGTAATAAGATATAGTGACAGTAATGATCTGGGTGATTTGTGAAATATTGTGGGTACAGTTAATATTTATTTATCTATTTGCGTTTAATTAAAAAAATCTATTATCATAAATATATGTGCGATGGGGCAGAACAAGAAGACGTTTCTGGAGAGATCATGTGGGGAGGGCGAGCTCAGATCGAGTGGTTAGAATAGCAGCAGACGAACGCATGACAGGAAACAGACCCCCAGGAAGAACGCCCAAACGATGGAGGGATAGCTGGTCATCCACTTCCAAGCAGCAGGCTCCGAGAATCACAGGACATAATCCTAAATGAAGCAAATGACATGTACATGTACCACACTGCATGTAGGTACCACACAAAATTTGATTCTTTGTTTGGTGTTTGGTCATTTGGTTTTCTTACATTTAATGGTATATAATTTTGTTAAAATTGTCACTGTTGTATCTGTAAATGTTATGTGTAATGTATTTTGTCATGTAATAGGCTTATGCCGTGAATTTATGTGAAATAGAAAATAAATAAAATAAAAAAGAAGACGAAGTAAATATAATAAAGAAATGATATTCACTGTCCATAACTCAACAAGTAGAAATGTCTTATAATCGACAAATCGTCATTTTTGTAATTTTGCTATAATTATATTACACTTTTCACAAATCACTACAAGGGATGGACTGCCTAATTATAATAATATTATAGTTTTAAATCACAACAGAAAATGAAATGAACTATATAATAATCAAACTGTTAGAGACATCATGTTATTATTTGTCGAGTAGAACCGAATAGAGATATTGAGATGTGAATATACTCAACAGGCTGCCGTCCTCGAGAAATTGATTCAGGTGGTCAAGTTTAGGAGTTCTCGGATGTCCATCCATTTCATACACCACAACTTTTAGAAAAATATATTTTATTCTTCATTATATTCATCATCGAACGTTCGCTTCACATGTCCAAATCCATAAATAAAACTGCGAAATCACGTACTATAAATTAAGCAGATACCACAATGTCCTTGAATCACAACTAAAGTGTGTACAAATTAGCAAACGCCTAGCAGATAGGTAAATGTAACGTGTATTTCATATTTAGATACAACTATAAACTAAATTAATATATTTCCAAGTGGGCCACGTCATAAATGTACAGAGTCCAAAAATAAGAACTTTGATTTTAAAAAATAGTTCGTATTTGAAGACGTTCATTACGATATTAAAGCGCTCAATCCTTTTTACACATTTGATAAAGGATGTACATTAAAAAAAAAAGAAAAAAAAAACATTTTAGTAAAAAATAATAAACGCATATCCAATTACCAAACACCTCTGTATATACACGTATTACCTACACCCATTTTCTTCGTATTCATTAAAGTTGTACAATTTGTATGCACATATCTTTTTCTATCACTCAATTAAGACATTTCTGTCTTGAGATAATCATTCAATATCAATTCAAATGTACTCGTATAATACAATTCAAAAGGTAAGTATTCTAAAATCAAATTTAAATGTACTTTTTAATTAATTTAAATACATTTTTATCCAATTTTAATACACCAGCCAGCAGACTTAGTATAATAACGTTATTTCTTCAATGTGGAATGAAAGTTTTCATAGCGATCTTCTATAGCTGGTTGATGTTTTTCGGTTTTATTGTTTCTTCATAAATTTGAATGGTCTGCTTAGGACGTTTTTTTGTACATTTTTATTTGGTGTTTTGTTCCATTTTCTTTATTTTCAATTCTATTATAAATCAAAAATTTATATGCTCATTGTAATGTAGCAAATTGAAAAATTATGGGTACAAGATGATTAGGTAAATGCATAGGTATATTTTTATTTTGTAATTTGTAAATTATTTCTGCTCAAATATTTGATAATCCAAATAAATTAAATCAAATTAAATGTTGCTCGAAACGAATAATTATGGAAGAGGTCAATCGAGAGATAAAGACTTACTAGTCAGGAATAAAAATTAAATAAACTATCAATAATGAATATTTTGACTCGATCTATTTCTCACTAATACTATATAATATACAGATAGATGTATTGTATCGGATCCACTCTCGGGTAATAAAATATGGTATGAAGGTTCAGTGACTTTGTAAATTATTACTACTAGCTGTACTATACTATACTATAATAACACAAAATATTGTAATCGCTAGCTGGCCGCTTTATAATAATACATAACAAACTTTTAAGTATTATTCCTAATTCTGAGGATCGTGACCGATAAACTACAACAATAATAACACTACAAATATATAAGTCTGATAATTATTATACCTAAAACATATTCAAATACTTTTACTGAATAATTTTCTTCGTGTTTTTTGATAAGCTCTTTATTTCCTAAAGCCATGTCACTTGTGGGGCTATAGATAGGCTTGAATACCAGATTCACAAATGTTCTGCTTCCACATAAGATTGAGGAAATAGTCAATAAATTAATAGTTTAAAGTTTTTTTTTAATATACTGTCATACGGGTCGGATTTTAAATTTGTTGAAATGGAGATTGCTCTTGTCTAATGGAATGTAGCAAACTATTTGTAAACCAGGGTTTCAGCTTTCTATTTTTGAATTTATGCAAAGATTTGAATCTTTAGAACAAGACTAGATATTATAATCTGTTATGATGTTATCAAAAATGTTCGAGCATTCATTGAAATCTATTGTGTTTAATCTGTTAGTCTTGATTCTGTTGACAATTTTTGAGTGAGTAACTAATTATTGTTTAGTCTTTCGGATGTTCGAGCATTCATTGAAATCTATTGTGTTTAATCTGTTAGTCTTGATTCTGTTGACAATTTTTGAGTGAGTAACTAATTATTGTTTAGTCTTTCGGATATACTATAGAGAGAGCCCAGGTACAATTTCATCCTTGCCTGATCTTCACATTTATGACACAAGCGTGCTATTTTCTGTGAGGATTTATTTTTGGACTAAAAATAATCGGTACAAAAAAATGCTACACTACTTTACCACACCCTCACGCCGTGTCCCGAGTGGTGAAAGCAGAGAGAGAGAGGAACGCCACAAAAAAACATGTTTTTAAAACTTACTGCGATCATAATCCATTGAATCGAAACAAATCCTTGCTGTAGAATTAATCAGTCTACCATTAATGAATATGTGATGTTTCTTACCTGTAACAAAAGAAAGAAAACATTGTTAATGTAATGTTAAAAACGTATATTATGATACAAATTATTATAAATAAATAAAAATAAATAAATAAATATATTAAGTTTACTATTTATAAAACACTACTGCGGCCAGTACTCATGTATGGATCCGAATGCTGGGTTTTGAGTAAAAAGGACGAGGCATCCGTTTAATACTTGATAGAAGGATACTCAGAAGGATATTCGGACCTGTGCGGGATAACGGAGTTTGGAGAATTCGATACAACGAAGAAGTCTTAAACTTGTAAGATGAGCCCAACATAGTAAAATGTATCAAAGTTGGAAGACTGAGATGGGTTGGGCACGTGGAGAGAATGAGTGAGGAAAGAGTGCCAAAGAAAATCCTTCATACAAGACCACAAGATAGACGTAGCGTTGGTAGACCAAAATTCCGTTGGATGGATGGTGTACAGGGAGATGTGGACATCATTGGCACCAGGGATTGGAAAAGTACATGTCGAGATAGGGGAAGATGGAGGCGAATGATGGAGGAGGCCAAGGCTCACAACGGGCTGTAGAGCAACTGATGATGATGATGAATATGTTGATGGTGTAAAACTGTGAAACTATTGTAGAAAATAAGTTTGTACTCTAATATAGGTAATTAACATAGTTAGAGAGTACGGGGTGAGAGATTAGTTACTATGTACGTATGTTTGATTAGTGATGTGAGAAGAGAAAATTCTCCAAAGAAATTTCTCGAGAACGAGAAATTTCTCCGAGAATTTCTCCTCTGATGGAAGAGAAATTTCTCTCCATATTTTTTCTTAGTGGTATAATGACCTTTCACCCAGTACACTTCGCAGCCAACCTGATTGATCCAAAAATTTGTGGGGCTGATTAAGACCCAAATCAGAGGTTATTAACACTTTTTTCCATGTACGTACCTGCAATTTTTTTTTAACTTAAATATGGGCATGTGGGGTGTCAAAAATCAAGAATTTTCATCAGTTATTAGCACTTTTTTCTATGTAGGTACTTAAAATTTTTTTGTTTCCATAATTAATTGTAGCCATATTGGTGATAAATTGTCTCAACATTTGTACATTGTTATTGATTGATTGAATAAGGTATTTATTATTATTATACTGTTAAATAAAAAATAAAAAAAAAACTCTGAAAATTATCTACTTCGAGAAATTTACCGAGAATTTTCTCGGTAAATTTCCCGAAAAAATATTTCTTGAGAATTCCACAACACTATGTTTGATGGTGTGATGTGAGTTATATTATGACGAATCTCCTGAGATTTGAAATGAGTTCGAGTAAGTCAAATAAAATAACAGATGGAATTATGTTTATAAAGTAATTCTTGGAATTGATCATAATTATTATTGTTGTGGCATCGTATTATGAATGGATAAAAACAGAAACATAGGTTATTCTGCTAAAATGTTAGACGAAAATCAAAAGAGAGACGCACTTCATTGATTGTCTAGGAGGGAAATTTCAATATTCTAATATGTCTGATTAATTTTGTTTATTTTTATTTAATTTAAATATAATATACCACTGCCAGTGTGACAGTTGTAAAACCTAATTGCTGGACAGTGGACAATACATAACAAAAAAAAATAACCACAAAAATATAACCTTATAATTCAAAAAAATAATAACATTCTTTTAAATGCATATGCTATTCTGGTCTTACAAATTATAGGATAAACTTCTTTGCCAATTGCCTGTGTCAGGGTACAACTAATTTAGGTCCTCCCAATCGAAAACTCAAAACTCTACTATCTATCTTATCTTTCTACACCCTCATCCTGTTTCCACTATACTATCTATCTAATTTCTCTATCTATGTTGGAACAAGCTGCCTCTGTGTCTGCGAGAGGAGGTGAATGGAGAGAGTTTTAAAAGAGGACTGAAGACACACCTTTTTGCTGGGAGTTTCGGGTGATGGATACGATAAACGGCGCCCTTGAGGTCATGTTATGAGTAAACGGCGCTTTACAAATTGTCCATATATATATATATATATATATATATATATATATATATATATATATATATATATATATATATATCTATACCCTCATCATAATAGAGAACGTAATACCATATTGATATTTCCTTACAGACTTCTCTCGCTTCCTCCACATTCATGCAATTTCCTATACATCTATTACTATACGAACTGCAGGTAATAAACATGCAGATGTCCATGCAAATGATACAGAATGGGTGACAAACCTCAAATTTATCTTATTATGAGTGAGGTTTTACAAAGAGCTGTCTTTTACAGGACACTCGAAAACCTAAAGAAAAGAGTAAGAAACCATATCTTATTATTATTGACAATCCTTATAATCTCTTATACACGCAAGCTGATTTCTCTTATTTAACACGCAGCAATAACCATACAAGGGGAAACAATAAAAATACAAAAGATTCTCTTGGTTCTCAAAATATGCTTAAGTCAAATTTAAAGATGAATTTTTGTTTTTATCACAATATTTATGAAATAGGTACTTGTGCATAATTTGAGTAACATATTGGGATAAATATACATTTTTTACAATAATATTTTTTTTATGAATGCACTTATTCCCTCAAATTTGAGCAGAGCTCGTGCTTTGAGGGATATTTCATCATGTTATACATGTGTGTGTGCTCAGTGATTAAATGAATATAATTCCTTGATTATCTTTAAAAGAGTTGGTACAATCAATTTCACGATCTTCAAATTTATATCATTAGGTGTGTATCTCATAATGTTATTACAAAGAAATACACAAAACGTCTTCTCTGAACCATAATAATATATAATAGATATAATATAATGAAGGTATCAGAACTATAGAGATGCTACATATAAGAATGTTTGTAATCAAATATCGCATTAAAGACGCCTACATCCGATCATTAGACACGATTCCGATGTATATGAATACACATACACACAGAGATACTAATAATAAATATCATAATGGTATTTATATACGGCTCTCCTATTCTGTGCCAGTGACGGGACTAGATTTTTTATGTTGGTCACGCTTTCTTATTAGCTGATTTTTTTATTATTTCAACATTATTCATTGTCAATGGCCAGTGTGCCTTATATCATGTATAAATAAATTATAAGATCGAGAGTTCTTAGTTTTCCCAGTTTGATACGGGTATTAAGAAGTAAACCATGCTTGTTGTTTATTTCATGCCAATATGACTGACATTCAGGAAGTCTGGTATGCCTCACTATTGCTGCATTGCATTTTAACTGTCTTATACGTGACGTTATACGAATTTCTGGCTTTTATAGGACACTCAAAACTCATACTGGAAAACTGAACTTGAGCAAATAACGTGCTCTAATATAAAATTATTAAAACTACTACTACTACTGAATTATAAACATGAAAGCTGTCCTCTCCGAGCCAAAATAAAATCAAGATATTCAGGATGAGTGGCAAACCTCATAGCTGAATTTAAGATGTAAAATGTTTTAATTTTTTCGAACACCTGACTATTAAAGGAAACTCGAAAACTTACGGAGAAGTTGGGAAACCAATTCTTTACCGGGTGTTCCACGGGATATATTTGTTAAAACACGCGTAAGCATTTAGCATGTATGGAAATCACGCCACTGCTCTATGCGTAGTGTACACTTATATTAATATAATATAAACACATCGTGTACTGTTATATTGAGAAACTAATCTAATAATTTTTCTATCAACTTTGGATGGCAAAAAATATTTTCTTTCTTATTCTGTCTAGAATTTCCTACATTTTTTTTTTATAATTTAAATGAAAGGCGACTCTATGCGTGGATGAAACAAAGACCTTAAAATACTCTCATACTAAGCAATTAATGTTGGTTATAAAGGTCGGCTCGTGGGATATGCCGTGATTTTTTTTTTTTTTTTTTTTTTTTATTTATTTATTTAAAAAAATGGGCAACATACAATAAAATTTTACAAAATATAACATAATTACCATTGAACATATTTCTTGTACTTGACCAGCCCATCTTTGAATTCATTATTATTATTGCCAGTACAGTACAAACACAGAAAGAAAAAAAGAAAAGAAAAGAAAAAATAAACAAATATTTCATTCCTGTCTAATGTGGCTCCTAAAAAGGCACCTGGACATACAGAATATGTCCACGGACCTCACCTTCTCCAAATTGTTATATGTGGTAACGCATCGATGTAGTGGCGAGTTCTGAGCAGCATTAGTACTTTTTTTACTTAAGAAGAAAGTCGAGGTGTGTCTCGTTCGTCTATTTGGTATGTTAAAAGTAATTTTTGCTAAAAGGTCTGTACAGTCAATATTTGAGTTTATTAAATCGTAAAGGTACAAAAGGTCTGAATTTCTACGTCTTGTATGTAATGTCTGTAATTCATTTTTGTAGTTGTTACCAAATTTGTAGTTCATATGTTTCAAAAATATATGTTGAATACGTTCTAAACTGTCAATGTAAATGTTATATTGTGGATTCCAAATGACAGACGCATGTTCCAATTGACTTCTAACAATTGTGATGGTATAGTAGTAGTAGTAGTATAAAGGTCGGCAACAGGAGAACTTGACAACTTAATTATTCAAACATTCCGGGTTAGTTGGAAGACATCGCATTTTAGCGATAAACTCGCCCTCTGTACATTGAATTGTAAAACTGTTATTTTTATGACACTATTTTATTATGTAATAATGTAACCAATGTACAGTGAAGAATAAAATAAATAAATAAATAAAATACATTGTATTAATTTTTTTGCTACTAATACTATACCATCACGGCACGTACCACAAGTGGGGTAACTAGCAGGTCAGCTACATTAAATAAACATGCCAGCTGTCCTCTCCGTTCAGAATGGGTGGTAAAGCTCATCGCAGTATTTAAGATTTACAATGTCTTTATTTTTTCGAACACCTGCCTTTGAGAGGACATATAAAACTTAAGTGTACGGGTAACTTTGCCGGGTTCTCCGCGGAACACGGAACCAATCTTCTTATAAATACTTTCGATAAATGTGTAAGTTGAACCTAAGTTTAAAGAGAGCTAAATACATTCCCAAATATATATATATATATATATATATATATTATATTGTATTGGTATTTGCGACTGTTGGATAGGCACCTTTGGCTCTGAGCCACTCATATAATTGTGTTCTCTTCTTGTGATGGATTGGTAACGAGATTCGAATCGCAAATCTTAAGAAATACATCCAAATATACTTTCTTAATAACGTCAGAATGCAATTATACATAAATGATATTTGGAAAATGAACCAGATGATGGCAAAGTCTCAGACTATGAACCAGTAGATCAGAGTTCAAAACTCCTTGCCAACAACACAAGCATAATTATACCTATCTAAATATTAGATGGTGATAAGGTGTTATTTAGTTTAAAACAACAAAACAATACATTTTTTCCATGTTTGTACATACCAATGTTTTGATTTTTCATGAATAATTTTCTAATTGATTTGACTCGCCTAATTTTATAATTGCTATAGTTTGATTCCCAATTATATTTTGTTCTTAGCCAATTGTTGTTCTCGTTTTGTTCCAACTGTGTTGTGAGTGCGAATTATGTTTTGTTTTTATGTATAATGAAACATGTAAAAGGCTCACGCCGTGGATGTATGTATAAATAAAAAATATATATATACCTACATTTATAACGTCATTTTCAACATATGGGGTATCTATATAATCAACACAGGATTAAGTAGAAGTCTTTCCGTGCCATAAAAATAATTTCACATCCATAACGGGTGGCATACTTCATCATCCTTTTTTATTTTCAATGCGCAAATTTAAATCAGCTCAACTATTATAGTACAACCTGATTTTAGTATCTACTGTTGTAAAGCAAACTAAGATAGAATTTCGGGATAGAAATTCTAATTCTCTATCTAAGAAAGATATATTTTATTGGACGAAAGAAGGGAAGAAGGTGAAAGTGAGAGAGATATATATAAAGTGGGTGTAGGATAAGAAGAATAAGTATGGGAGGACAAACAAAAAGGCATTAGACGTGACTTGTAAATAAGGCAATTTGCACCAAGGGACAAAAACAGTCTCAGTATGAAAAACTCTAACGAATATTTATGTCATGTTGTAATGAAAAAAAGGCTGAAATATAAAATTTTCTTGCTGCTTACATTCTAACGAAAATAACAAAAGATTTTCTATTTAGTTTATTCTTGAAAACCATAATATAACATAGTAATGTGTTACGTAGCACTTAAAACAATGGAAAGAACTATTATATTAGAACTAAATAATTTTTCCACCTGATTATTTATTGTAGGTATATATTAAATATAGAGTTTTGCTTTCAGTGAAATAATAATAAACTTAATTTGCACAATATAAAACAAAATCAATTATAAAACTATTTAATAAGTTATTTTATGATAAATTATTTTGTGCAATGGGCGAGTTTATCGCAGAAGCGATATCTTCCAACTAACCCAATTTAAATAATAATGAAAACATTACACACATATGTTTATATTATTAAAATAAATACATACATACGCATGAAACACTATATAAAAAGTTTTTTTTATGATTTAAAGAAACAAGTTCTCTTACTTTGTTTTTAAATTATCACTATTAATTTTAATTTTGCTAGCAGTTTCGTCACGTTAGTGTCATTGAGGAGCACGATTTCACAAAATGCCTACCGTAGTACACTAGAAAATGTTAAGTGTACAGGCATTGTAAAATCGTCCACTCCATGCCAATAAAAATTGAGACATTCGGGATGGGTGGCAAACCTCATCACTGAATTGAAGTTGTTAAATAATATGGCCAATTCTGAATCATAAAATAGTTTAGTTGCACTAACTAAGTCAACTAAGTGTGAGAAGATAGTCGAGTCATGATAATTAGTTCTAATTCGTATTCACAGTTTTCCGTACTAATTTAGTTCATTAGTTCATTTTGACACCTTAGTACAACTATAAATTTCGAGAATCTATGGATTTCGTATTCAGAATGACATTTTAGTTGACAGCCGACGACTAAAATAAGTTGGATTTGGCAGAATTTTATTCGCGACTTTTAATGTGCGAATATTATTAGTTGCTGTAATTTTACCGCAGAATATCTATTGCTATATTTTGGAAGTTTTAAGTTGTTTTTTCAATTAAAAGTAAAAAATTATATTTTTAGGGCAACTCTTAGCATGTATAAATTGTAAAATTACACCACCACCGACGCAAAAACGAACGCCAAAATATATCGGCAAATCTGACATTTCACAATTTTCACGCGCGACAACTATTAAATCGTTGCCAGAAGTGTAAATCGGAACGTGAAAAACATTTTGTATTGCGGCATCACCGACTAATATTAGTTTGTCCCATAGATTTTACCGTTTGCACTGGGTGGTTCTCGAGTTTATAGTTGTTTATAGTGTTCATAACTAATGCTGAATACTGCATAATAACTAATATCAATCAACTTTTTAGATAGTTAGTTCATTAAGATTCAGAATTGGCCCTAATGTCTTATTCGTGATGTGTCACTTATACCAGCCTTATATAGGACACTCGAAAACTTACAAAAAAGAGTGAGAGACCTTTTCTATACCGGTTCTCCGAGGAAGAAAACCCAACTGAAGACATTGTTGCATTGTTATTTGTTCAACTGCAAATCTTCAAAGACTTCAAAACATTTTATCATAATTAAATAGCCTTATGTTCATATTATGTAATGTTATCAGAGCGGATAACATTACTACAGAATGCATAGTTTGTAGGAACTATGTACTGCAAAACAAAAAGTTCCAACAATTCTATAAGTGCATTGTATAGTTTACAGAGAAGATATATATGTTTGTCACCCCACATGATCATCCACTTTGTTTACACCATCATGCCTCATTGACTTACTCTGATTGTTTTTCTTCCTGTTTTTGATGTTCTGAACCCTCCATACACAATATTACAGCCCGTAGACAACACCGCAGTGACAGAAACTACTCGAGTGCGTACTAAATGTATTATCATTCGAGTTAAATGCTAATTATGAAATACTTCTTTTAACAGAAATCCTAGTTGAAGAAAAATATAACAAATAACAGAATTAAATAAACGAAGTACTGAAACAAAGATAAAGAACAAAAGACGGATTTAATCGAAATTTAATTATGATGATATTGAATGATTTATTTCTTTAGCGCCGTTTTACGATCTTTCAACTGTGTCAAGGGTACTGATGAAAATTGCGACTCTAAATTATTTGCTTCTTAAACTGGTAATATAGCTCTGGTGCCGCAGATCAGCAGACTGGGAAAAAATTCTAACCACCTTTTACACGATGCTCATTTCAATAAATAACATTTCCAAGTCGGGGAGTGAAACTTTTGTTTATGTAAAATGAATCAGGGTTTGAGAAATAGCTTTCATAGCGTGAAAGTAGAGTATGTCGACAAAGGGAATCGAACTAAGGACCTATATCTTAAAAGTTCGAGATTGTGCTATTCAATTCTTAAGCAATTCAAATCTTTTTCTGAGTTATATAAAATATTTAGTACATTTTCTTTAATAGCTTTCGAAAAAAACATGAAAATAAATGTTAGTTCAATATTAAGATTAATTGTTTTACTATATTGGAGAACACACACATGTAGATTTTTCTTAATTACGTTAACTAAAAATGTCTAATTAATACAAATCAATATGTTTTCGTGATTGAAAATAGTTAATATTGTCGAATTAGAGATAGCTTTCACAAATAGCATTGAGCCTAGACACTTTTACAAGCGATTTATTGTATCAATTAGCCTATAACTAATATCGTGTGTACATGTTGTAAGTGTAAGTTTAGGTAGATAGTGTGTGTCTGTCTATTGACAGCTTCGACGACAGTAGTAATAGTAATAAAACACGCATGGGTGGGTACCGGGTAAAGTGCTAGTACACGTCATTATTATTAGAAAGAAAAAATTATAAAATGTCATGAATGTTTGTGTTCATCTGTATGTTCGTGCGGAGTTTATTTTATATTGAGAATTATCTTTATCTAATTCAATTTAGCAACGAGGCACGACACCCGTAATGTATGTAAAATTATTTTATTAGCACGGCAAGGATATTTTTCACGTTTGTTAAAGGCAGCTTATTGTTAGTCGGCCGGTGTGGCGTGGAGGTAACGCTCTTGCCTTTGAGTCACGAGGTCCCGGGTTCGATTCCCGGCCAGGGCAAAGTGAAGAATGACCTTTTTCAAATTGTCCTGGGTCTGGGTGTTACATGTATATGTGTGTAGTGCATTGTATATGTGTGTATCGTCGCGTCAGTACCCATAATACAAGATTCATCTTAGTTTGGGACTAGCTCGATCTGTGTGAGTTGTCTATGTATGTTATGTTATGTTATATGATGGCTGCTTCGTCTGTGGTATATGTCTTCGTGGTTTAGATTGACAATTACAGCAAACGAAAATGAATGCTATGCAGTGGTGATATTATGAATATATAGCGATTTCTTTGAATTCGAATTCACTTTCATGTCAAATGCAAAACCAGAGGTCTAATTGCTGCATGTAATAAACACCCGTGTCCATAAAAAAACAAGACATTCAGAATAGGTGGCATATATCTCAAAACTGAAATTGTGATTTTAGATTTTTTACAAGACAAGTTTTTTGAGTTCGTCGGTTGCCTGGAGGTGGAGTCTCGGCCTCGAGAACAAGGGGTCCGTGGTTCGATCCCAGGTGCCGGCAAACTCCCCTTTCACGACACAAACTTTTAGCTTACTGTGAAAGGTGTATAAGGTTGTATTTGGGTTTACTACAAAACCCAGATATATCTTTTAAAAAAAAAAAAATTATACACTTTTTACTGTACATCAATTACAAACAATTTGAAAAGGCAAGTTTATCACAAAGGCGCGTATCTTCCAATTGACACAACATTGGAAAACTCAATCAAAAGAGTAGAAGACTAATTTTATTCTAAAAAATCCACGGATACAAAGAACTAATATTTCATAAAATCACCGAAACTCCACACAAATGTACCTGAAAATCCAGTCCTTACTTAATGCAGCATTTCTGAAAACTTGAATATTACATAATCTACTACCGCTACTTAAACTAAAATACTACTCCCAAACTTATTCATTGTGGAATATGAAAATATTCACTCGCTGAATTTCAGCTTTCTGACGCGTTAAGTTTTGTCCGACATGAGCGTCAATCGCGACGCGAATAATACGCTCACAATTTAGCGTTTAAAAGGTTTCTTAAGATTAACACAACATAACATCACTTTGTTAATATTTTCGGCATTAGCTGTAAAACAATTTCCAGACATATTGATATGATTTTAGATGACTATGTTTTAAATAAACGCTCGTAAATGGTGGACGCTCCATCGAAATCGCGGTATTGAAAAAAGCTCACAAAATATAATAATTAATACATAGTCATCTAAAATCATATCAATATAACATAACATAATGAGACGATTCACACAGATCGCGCTAGTCCCAAGTTAAGAAAAAAATCTTGTATTATGGGTACTAAAGCGACGAAACTGCACTTAACACATATACACGTAACACCCAGACCCAGGACATCTTGAAAAAGGTCATTCTTCACCATGCCTTCGCCATATGTAAGGAATATTAAAAAAAGGGCAACAGAATATATTTTATCATACACAAGGTTCCCAATGCCGTCAACAACTAACTCTTTTTCAGTGTTCGTGCAACCAGAGTAAGTTATGCATCAGAAAGTTAATAAAATCGTTGAAAGAGATACTGCGTGCATTCATATCATCACGGCTTTTATCATACACAAGGTTCCCAATGCCGTCAACAACTAACTCTTTTTCAGTGTTCGTGCAACCAGAGTAAGTTATGCATCAGAAAGTTAATAAAATCGTTGAAAGAGATACTGCGTGCATTCATATCATCACGGCTTTTATCATACACAAGGTTCCCAATGCCGTCAACAACTAACTCTTTTTCAGTGTTCGTGCAACCAGAGTAAGTTATGCATCAGAAAGTTAATAAAATCGTTGAAAGAGATACTGCGTGCATTCATATCATCACGGCTTTTATCATACACAAGGTTCCCAATGCCGTCAACAACTAACTCTTTTTCAGTGTTCGTGCAACCAGAGTAAGTTATGCATCAGAAAGTTAATAAAATCGTTGAAAGAGATACTGCGTGCATTCATATCATCACGGCTTTTATCATACACAAGGTTCCCAATGCCGTCAACAACTAACTCTTTTTCAGTGTTCGTGCAACCAGAGTAAGTTATGCATCAGAAAGTTAATAAAATCGTTGAAAGAGATACTGCGTGCATTCATATCATCACGGCTTTTATCATACACAAGGTTCCCAATGCCGTCAACAACTAACTCTTTTTCAGTGTTCGTGCAACCAGAGTAAGTTATGCATCAGAAAGTTAATAAAATCGTTGAAAGAGATACTGCGTGCATTCATATCATCACGGCTTTTATCATACACAAGGTTCCCAATGCCGTCAACAACTAACTCTTTTTCAGTGTTCGTGCAACCAGAGTAAGTTATGCATCAGAAAGTTAATAAAATCGTTGAAAGAGATACTGCGTGCATTCATATCATCACGGCTTTTATCATACACAAGGTTCCCAATGCCGTCAACAACTAACTCTTTTTCAGTGTTCGTGCAACCAGAGTAAGTTATGCATCAGAAAGTTAATAAAATCGTTGAAAGAGATACTTCGTGCATTCATATCATCACGGCTTTTCTCAGTGGGGTAGCCAGCGGTCCAACAGCATTTAACAAACATGCAAGTCAATCTCTTTATGACAATAAAAGTTAAGAAATTCAGGATAGGAAGCATCTTTGAATTCAATACGGTAAATGTTATCGTAACATACATTTTGTGATAAACAGACATTCTAGAAACATCATAATATAAAAATGATTGTATGAAAAAATGTTCCTGACCAAGAAGTATAGATAAGAGAAAGATGATATCTCCTACATTTAAAATGATACAGGTGTTATGAATGACACACCTTCATATTGTCGCTGCGTAAAAACGATCGCAGTGTACACGTCTTTATTAACAACAAGTTAAGTAAGGCGAATTGGCGTTGAGTGCACTACTTGATTTCAGATTAGTTCACACTATGAAACTGTTTCTATATGCGTGCATATATCTAGATGCATCACATAGATACTACTGTTGCAACTTTATGGAGAAATATTAGTATTGGTGAAGAAACGGATAGATATTTAACCGGATACCGATTATTTGGCGTAATTCTTAAGTAGATAGGCGTAATTTTGAACTGGATAGCCAATATCATGACTAAACTGCTTAGCGTAAAGTGAGTTGTCTTATGGGTATTTTTTTCTATCTTTAGTAATAGTTTAATAACTAATAAAAAGTAAATAATATAGTAATAGTTTTTCTACGTTTCTTTATTAACAAAAAATTGCGCTTCATAGTGGAAATGAAACTCATTTTTAACATCTGGAACTATTAATTTAATCGTAGAATTAAAATTTTTCGTGTCCTTGACATACTCTACCACATAAATAACCAACCCAAGCCCAAGATAATAATAATAATTAGGTCTCCGAATAAACGTTGAGTAGACGATTTTTTTGTAATCCAGCATTATTGGGTATGCAGCCGAATATTGCCGGCTATTAACAACGATAGTAAATCTTGCCCGGATAGGCAGGATACCGGATAGTTGTATGATATTAGTTTCATCACTTAATATAAGTATAAAGCTAAAAGTAAAATAGTGATAGTTATAGATAATAGTAGCAATAGCACAAGTAGTAGAAGAAGGGTAGGAAGAACTTTCAACAATTTACGACCCCTGTCGAGCTAGCTGCTCAACTTGAAAGTTTAGTTAGATGCATCGGATAGATTTATTATTACTTTCGAAACTAACGCTTTTCTTCTCCCTAATACAGTAGGTGTGTCGTTGCACAACAAAACGTGTTGACATAACATGTCGTCGGGGTGTTGTGAAGTGTCATGCGATGATATAAGAGATAGAAACATTGTGATACTTTTGGGTTAGTTGCGAGATTCAAAACAGTGATAAATTTGGGTCTGTCCCTTGAAATCGTGCAACCTAAAACTCCGAATACTATGATACTAATAGTGTGCCCTACAAAAACATATTTATATACTTAAATCCCAGAAATCCCACAAAACTGTTAAGAAAAATAGAACCCTTAAATAATGCGTCCACTCCAAAATACTTTGGCATAGAAAACTCGAGTTTCATAAATCGAATAATACAACCAAAGAGCTATTGGTATATTAAGTAAAACTAAGCAGGACGCAATACCAAATGTTCCAGTTCAAAATAGACATAAATTAAAATTCACAAAATATAAATTCAGATTATTACATTTCAAGCGTTCAAAAAACGACACCACAATGAGTTAGTATTTAGTATAAACGTGAAAAGAGAATATGTAATTCGCACAAAATCGTTTAGGGGGAAATAGAGAAAAGTGGTTACCCCTCTATATTCCTCAGAGAAAAGGATTTAAGCGGAAGAACAAGGAAGGGTTAAGTGCAATTGTAATTGTTTCGTCGAGCAGCAAATGTGTGTAAAGGACAATGCAAATGTTTGACAGTTGGGACGACGATATTTACTAAATATTCGATTCTACATATTGTCAAAATCATAGAACTTCAAAAGCTTTTGACAGAAATGTTAAGTAAAGTTTAATGTGTGTGTGAGATGCATTAGTAGAAATTCAGTAGACGTATCCCATCTTAAACATTTTATACAAATAAATATAACTCAATGCTATCCTCTCAGTCTAACATGTCTCTGGAATCGCATTGACCGAAGGCTGTAATGGTCCCAGTAGAATAGGAATAGGAAGTCAAAAGGTAAACTGTATGCATTGACAAACATACCTACTTACTGTCATAATATGTTTGTTAAAAGTCATTTAATGATATAAACTGCAGAGTTCGTGGCTGATTAAAATTTTCTGATACAAACTTACAAAACGGTCTTATTTTTTGTGAAAAAATATTCCCATTTTCTTCAAAGGATATGCGATGTTTACAGCATCGTCTGAAAAATTAATACATCGGTAATAAGGAAACGTTATTAAAGCGTGAGAAATGTCCTAAAAAATATAATTCAACATTAGGAACGGCTATATTGATTAATCGAATAATAAAACACGCTTGAAATTTGTATAAATTATGACTTACTATATTCTGTCACTCCTAACTGACACATTTCCATCTAGACGGTTTTAATGTTCAAATAATTCATTGGTAAGAATGTTTTCAGCACCTCTCTAGTTAACATAATCACTCTAGATAATATTTCATCGTGAAAAAGTGTATGCTCCCTCTTACTTCATCCGCATAATGATCTTATTAAAATACTCATGTAATAATAGTTTGCCTCTCTCTCAAACACTAAACTAGCTACACAATCCTAGAGATCTATTAAATAATCACCAAAAGTATATATTAGCCAGTAGACTCACTGCGCGTCATAAATATACCAATTGTCCTCTCTGTGCCAATAAATTTAAGTCATTAAGGATGGGCGGCATATCTCATTAGTGTTAAATTGAAGATGGAATATGTCTCACGCATGATATTTTACTAATATCTACTTCCTAAAACTTACAAAAATGACCGGGAGACCTATACTCCAAGAACTCCACGGATTTTTCCTTAAATTTATCTTAAATTATGAACACACTCATACATACATAAATGAATAAGCAATCATACAATGTAGTTTAATTAAACATTACAATTTTTTTATAAATGTACAAATTTTATAAATTTTACTTCAATTTTTTTTGTTTTCTGGGTTTTAATTGAGAGGAGGAGTTCCCACTATTTACCCCTTGATGTTTCAGGAGTATCAGTTCTCATGTCGTCCAGTCAATCTAGAGCATAAGTTTTATTATTCAATGCGTTTTACTCGGTGTAATGATTACTCCCTTCCACTAGGTGCCAAATCTAGGCATGCCTAATCGATGAATACCTATATGAATATAATTAGACAATTCGTATTGGTAATTAATACCGAATGTTCACATGAATTCAATTTTTGCATATTTTGCGCTAACAGATCCATAATATTTAAATTGAAAATGAAACACAACTGCTTGCATTCATGAATTTTTTTACAAACATTCGAAAAATCAAATATTTAAATGTATTCCAAAAACCTATCTTTTGACACTTATGCTTATCATTAGTATAAACATTACAAATTCTAAATACTTTAAATTTTACACATGTCAATTAATGGACGGGATACTTCAAAAGACGAACACACAAATTTTGTTATTTAAAAAAATAGCCGTCTAATAAGATCTAAAAACACACCAAAACTACTAACTTTAATGTTTAAAAAAAGTAATAAAGTAAATTAATATCCACCGCGAAGAAATTTGACGTATCGCTTCTCAAAAGAAATTTTACTAATTAGCCAAAGAACCATTCACCAATTCCTAAGATTAATTGTGATGGGATGTCATAATTCACTCGACGCAGTGTGCTTCGGGGGAATTATTCATAGTTCGTTGAGAGTGTTTTATTTTTTATGTGCGTCGATATACCGATTGTGTTATTTTTTTATTGTTGTTTTGTTTTATGTAATATGTTTATTACTAATCAGTCATTGGTTTTAGTAATAAGTAAACGCCCTACATTTCGAAATAGGAAATTTGATAGTTTATTTTATACTTTTTTGATATTACTAAAATAAATCGTTTTTTTACTTTCTAATGATTGCCAAGTAATATAAATTTATGATTGTATTCTTCTTCTTGAGTTGAAAATCGATGAAAGTATTTGAATTCTAAATAAATTCTTAGCCAACTATTTATTGATAGAAAAAATTGTGAAGGAAAAAACACATTTATTCATTAAAGTACTTTTAGAAGCAGGTAAGTTTTGAACATATCAAAAAAGATTTTAATAAATTTTAAATACATTTAAGGTGTTAAAAATAAGGGAAAATAAAGATATGATAGGTATACCGAAAACCACTGTCAACTCTCACAAAATTGGAGGTATGCATTGATTCGTATAAATATGTCCAGGAATATAAATTCTTGCATTTCATACATTCTGACTATCTGCACTAGTAAGGAGCATAATATTATTGAACTGAATATGTTTAAAACATTTACTAATTTTTTTATTGTACAACTGGATTGGGGCAAAACGCGCAGATAACAAAACCAATAAGACGTCTCGAATCTAGAACCATGTTAACACAATGTGACATTAAGCAAAATCTTATCGGAAGAAGTGAGATAGGCGTCCAAACGCTTACGAATTGGCTCTATGCTGGCTTAAATGAACACCAAAAGTGTTCACTAAATATTTTTTCGTTGTAATTTCTGATTACAATGAACTTCAACTAAGAACCGTTGTACGGTAAGTCAAACTTTATATTAATAAATGCGAACTAAGCTCTGAGAAGATTAAGTTTTATGACTCAGAAGATATCACACGTAAAAATTAAGTAAATACTATTTTTATATTGCCAATTACACGAGTTTATTTCCAAGTACGAGTGGCATAATAAAATAATATATTCCAGACAAATTTACTATTTGGACAGAGGGAACAGTTGAAGATAAATAATAAAACATTTGCAATATGCGCACCATCATTGCTAAAGACATAAACGAATAGTAAAAGTTACTTTATGTTTAGAGACGCAATAAACGTTTCGTTTGACTCCGGAACTTGAACGTCGACAAACTCTTTTAATTTGGATAATTTTAGTCCAATTTTTCAAAATATTTTCTAAGCTTTATTCCATTTTTGTGTTAATTAAAAACAGGCGTCGCTTTTCTTCGATTCTTCAGTCTTTCCACTTCTAATAAATTGATAATTATACCCAAGAAGTCGAACAACGTCTCTGTCAATTTAAAATTTAATTATCGAGTGAGTTCTGCAGAGGAAAGCCAATTAGGACAACCTCGACCACACTCTTTAATAAAAAAAAAACTTTTGCTCTAGATTGACTGGATGACATGAGAACTGACGTTCTTAACACATCAAGGGGTAAATAGTGGGAACTCTTCCCCTCAAAAATATCCAGAAAACAAAAAAATCTAGAAGCAAATTTATAAACTATGTACATTCATAAAAAAATATTGTACTATTTAATCAAACTACATGGTATGATTGCTTATTTTTCCGTCCGCAAAGGTTCCGTCGGCCCGGGCGTCCCTCTTTTATTTTACAATACACCGTTCCTATGACAACGACATCAGAGCGCAGGGAACGTCGAGGAAAGAGGTGACGCATTTGGCGCAGAGACGCTCTGAATGGAGGAGGCTGGTTTCTGCCCAGTGCTCCCAAGAGGAGCGTTGAGGGCGATGAACATGACTGCCTATACACATACACACTGTATGTAGGTATGAGTGTGTTCATATTTTAATACTTAAATGCGCCAATATTTTAAATGTTTCATTGATTGATTAAGATTTTCTAATTGTTGTTTGTTTTTTTGTATATGAATTAAGTATTGTAAAAAATATGTATGAACCTTATTGAAGTAAAAGGTTACCGCCGTGGATGAGAGAAATAAATAAATAAAAATATAAGAGGGTAAGCAACTTATTAGTCAACATTCGCAGCACCATAAGCTATGACGAAATGAGAAAGATCGTAACCCGGGGATATTAGGTGTAAATGAAATAATAATAAAAAAGTATGAAAGTAATAATACTAATACAATATCCACGTCTTATAGAATATAATAAGACATTATACATACACACACACGTGAGGTGGTTACGATAGTTTGGTGTTATACGTAGTAATAACGCTCATCGCGACGCGAGTTGTAGAATATAAGAACGTTTTATTGCTTTTCTAATTAAATATTAATAATCTTCATAATGTATGTAATTATATAGCTGAGCCGTGCAGCACTAAGCAGAGAGTATTATTATATATTTTTCTTGCTTGCTTGCAAGATATTGTTTACCTTCATTATGCATGCGTTAAATTAATGATTCATTGACATGTTTTAATCTTAAATTAATTGGTTGATTTATTAATTTATTCATTGTGATTTTTTTTGGATATATTGTTAATTGAATACTATTTTTTTTATACGCAGCACGCCTTGATACAGGGCAACTTAGTGAGGCTGCTGCAACTTAATTGTAGCCATATTGGTGATATTATATACTTATTTTACCTTTGTGACTACTATATATGAATTCTCTATTAACAATGAATGACTTTATTAAATATTTTTGATTGACTTATAATAATTATCTCACTGACACTTATTTTTACCTATATAATAATAATAATAACAGTTTATTAAACACAATATCATTTTACAATAATCGAACAATAACACAATACATTTATTTTCCTAATGACTATATATTTTTAAATTCTCTATTTACAATGACTCATTTGAATATTTTTGATTGACATAATTATAATTATCTCATCTTACACTTATTTTACCTGTATGACTATATATTTATAAATCCTCTATTTACAATGACATATTTGAATTTTTTTGATTGACTTATGATTGTTTCACTTACACTTATTTTACCTGTGATACTGTACTTGATATAGCAAATTTATTGTGTAGTTTTTGTTGTTTTTTGTTTTTAATATGATTGTTAACATGTCAAAGGCTAACGCCGTAAATATATGAAATAAATAAATAAATAAATATTGTCTCAACTCTTGTACGTACATTATTGATTGAATAAAGTATTTATTTATATCTATTTATTTGTTTGTCAAAATAGCTATATTAACATTATAGCGATCAAATGTCTTAAATGACACAAATAAAGTGATCCAAAATCATGGTCGATCATTTCTCTTATTCATTAAATGTCCATATTTTTATTATTATTATATATTTTGTTATACATGGGATGTTTTATGCACCGTGACCTATAATATCTATTGTACTCCCCCAACTTAGCTTTCCTGGCGTTGCCAGTCAAAGCGAATCCTCAAATCTTTGAAGTCTAGGATCTTAAGGGGATCCAAGGTGAACGTCCATAATTTTGGAATTTAATATTCATATTCTAAATTTGTATGATTTTCAGATGGCTATGCTGCTTCCAGGATTAGAATAAATAATCACACTTACCTAATATGTATTTGTGTTAATGCGAATACATATTTGAAGTAATTCGGGTAGTAAATAGGTATAAACGGCAACATACCTGAAACAAACGAAACAAAATTATTACTAAAAAAGTCATGAAAGATAGCATACACAAAGAACACTACATGTATTTTGCTCAAAATTGTGGGAGACACTCGAAAATTAGCAGAAAATTGTGGGACACTTGTTCTTTACCGGGAACTCCACGATAAAAAATATGAAATACAACTGTAAATTATATTCTTAATTATACTCTCTGGATATGAAAAAGAATAGCTAGTTACAAATATTAGCTGCGCATTTCTTCATTATGCCAGATGAATATGAGAATTAGCATATAAAAAATAATCACGAGTAGAAGATTATTGAATAGGTACGCAAAAAATGTGACGAGACAAATATAATTCATAAAAATCAATAGATGTCGATAGTATAGATATGAAATACAATATGAATAAATTCACACATCAGTAAAGTAAATTATGGTTAAAATTTCAAGACGCGAAATATCTTAAATACATTATTTTTATGATGTGCAAACGACGGTTTAATGTGAAGGATTACGAATTATAACAATATTGCGAAATAAATTTAAAGATACCGCTACAAATATATTTTATATCTCGGATACACGAATAATGTATAATGAACATGATTTTTATACCGTACATGGTTCGTGAATTGATCATTTATTGACAATATTATTCAAGATAATGATTTAAGCATTACATGCATTTATTTTATTGAACATGGCGAGTGAACTGTTTTATCTCCATGAGTTTTTGTATCATCACAGCATCACCTATTACTACTACTACTACTATCCCATCACGGCATATCCTAAATAGGGTAGCCAGCAGACCAGCTACATGTAAAATAAGCACGCAAGACGTCTTCTTTGTGTCAACAAAAATTTAAGACATTCAGGATGGATGGCAAACCTCATCGCTGAATTAAATTTAAGATGTAAAATGACTTTTTAAACAACCTATATTTTACAGCAAACTTGAATACGGAAAAGAATGGGAAATCTATTCTTTACCGGGTGCTCCGTGGCATAAAGACAATAAATAGTGGTTTGCGGTGGAATAACAAGATCTTATAAATATGCAGGTCATCTTCCACGTACCATAACAAAACAAGATATTCGGAATGAAATCATAAATAGTCATAAAGTTTTTAACGAAAGTATAACTAACAAAGATATGTTTGTGAGATGTTTGCCCTAGAACAGCTTATACCTAGTTGGGCAGCATCAATGAAAATATGTATAATTTTACTTTAATAAAAATATGCTTTATTTTATTTGTTATATGAATGATGATGTGCAAGAAGAATAAAATAAATAAATAAATAAATAAATAAATAAGATTTGTTATTTATTGGTGTAATAATAAAAAAAAAAAAAAATTACAATAGTTTCCTCAATACCTAGTCAAAGCGACTACAGTCGACATAAAAACATATTTCTCTCCTTTGCCCATCACTCAATTGATGGATATAGGATTGTCTTTTTCGTGTACTACCCTAGTCCTCTTCATATCATGATGAAATATATTTTCGAAGCCCGATCTATTCCACTTTTTTCATCAAGCAGGTGATTTATTTGGCGCCGTTTATTTATTTATTTATTTGGAGATGCCAGCACTGGTATAGTAGTACTAGACTAGAGAGAGTTGAAATATTTAAATAAATTGGCACCTAAACGGATAAAAAGGAGTCCTTGGACTCCTGAAATATCCGACAAATAAAGAAATTTTACAATTTATTTATTTATTTATCTATTCATTCTTTACTGTAGGTACATTGATTACAAACAATAAAATAAAAGGTATACATTCAAATTAAATAAATCAATATACAGAGGGCGAGTTTATCGCAAAGGCGCGATCTCTTCCAACTAACCCAAAAGTATTAACTTAAATTAAAACATATGAAAAAAAAAAAACAAAAATGTAGCATTCAACTCCAGAGTGCATCATTACGTAAAGACAAAAAATTAAATGAACACAAATATTTATTATATAACGGTGTCGTTATTTATAGGGAAATAATATAATTATATTCCACAAATGTGTATTGAATTAAAATAATATCTGATAATAATGATACAATAACAGGTGGACAGACGCACAAATAATAATAAATAAGACATAATTAAAACTAAATAATTATTATCAATACATAAATTAATTAATTTCGGTTAACCATGTGTCAATCAGACACATCATTTGAATTCAAATTGTAAATTTATACAAATTACTTGTAGAAATAATAATTGAGTGTGGGTGGATAATATTGTATTTATATCCGAAAATACTGCATATAATTATTTTAAATTAGAATTATAATTAAAATATTAAAATCCACGTGAGTAAAATAACTTGTCAATTATTGTGGTTTTTCGTATATAGGTGTGGTTTCTAAAAATACATGTGTAACTACAATAAATTATTGCATAATGTAACTACACAGGTAAAGGCCAAATAATTTATTCACTGTGTCGGTGTTTAGGTAGTAGAATTCCATATCGAAATGAATAAAACAAGTGTTTTATTCTGCTATTGATTTATTCGACAAGAGAGACGTCTTTAGTCTCATTAGGACATTGTCAATTGTCAATCACTGAAGGAGAACTACCGTCCACCCGGATACCGCAGAAGTCTGGGGACTTCTATTTATCCGAATTCTACACTTAACAAATTTTGTCCACACCAATTGTCAATCAGGATTGACAATGTCCTAATAAGACGAAAGACGACTCTCTTGTAGAATAAATCAATAGTACAATAAAACACTTGTTTTATTTATTTCGCCAAGTAATTTATTTATTTCTATCAGCAACAGCTTTCAGCCTTTTACATTAGTAAGGCTTAAACATATTTTTACAACAATCAATCAATATATATATCTAAAACAAACAAAATCACTGAGATCACTAATTTTAGAAAATACTACTACTACTAGTAGGTACTATACCATCATGGCATAGCCCACAAGTGGTATATATAGCCAGTAGATCAGCTGTACTAATAAAACTGTCCTCTCAATGCTATCCAAAAATTAAGACGTTCAAGATGGGTGACAAGACTAAGTTCATCGCTGAACTAAGAATGTAAAATGTTTTTAATTTATTATTCAGTACGGTTTAACCAAGGCTTAAGAGCAGAAGATACTAAGCTTTGAAAACAAGTGTCTTAGAAGGATTTTGGATGTCAAATGGTATGAACATGTTACAAATGATGCTGTGCGCCGGCGTACCCAGCAGAGACCTGTAATCTCCGTAATACAGGAGAGACGATGATCCTGGCCGGGACATGTTTTGAGAATGCCCAATGATAGTTGGCCAAAAAGAGCACTGTTCTTCCTTCCGCAGGGGCGTCCCTCTTTCACAATACACCGTTCCTATGACAACGATATCAGAGCGCAGGAAATGTCGTGGAAAGAGGTGACGCAATTGACGCAGAGACGCTCTGAATGGAGGAGGCTGGTTTCTGCCCTGTGCTCCCGAAAGGAGCGCTGAGGGCGATGATGATGGCTTAATGTTCTAGAGCATATTTCATCACTGAGGATATTATATTTATTGAATTATGTTAACAACAATTAAACTTTAAAATAGCATAAAAATAAAAGAAGTACATAAATAACGATTTATATTCGACAGACTTTAAAATATAATTACAAATACCTGTTCTTCACAATTACTAAGGTGGCATTTATAAGAATGTACAAAAAGGCAGGGCGATATTTGTCGCAACCTTTTGGAGAAAAATATATAACTACACTTTCTACATCATACATTTTCTCCACGTGTGTCTTATATAAATGAAAATAATATGTATAATTGAATAAATCGACGTAGTCTATGGTGCAGTCGTATACCAACCTGCTGATGATACAATTAACAATAGAGTGAACTACAATATAATAACTCACTTGCCTTCGTCATCTGCGGTCGCGTCCCAATTTGCGGTTCTGTCATCGTTAATTTGCCCTATTGTCATCACCACCAACAATAACCAACGCATTTGTACGTCGAGACTGTCTAAAATAACAATACATATATAGGTACTATTGTGCATTTGTTGTCCTGGGTTAGTTTGTTAATAGACTTGGCAAGTCTATAAGCAAAGAGCCTATGATGCGACATTTGCAGAGTCCGCTAAGAAGAAAATAAATATATGGTTATTGTTTTAAGCGAAAGATTTGAAAATAAGCAACTAATGAGGATATTAGACGTTAGGTGGAAAGAATATGACACAAATGATACTGTGCATCCAGACAGACACCGTCACACTCAGAAAAGATATTGAGTCTCTGTAATACAGGAGAGACGACACACGACAGTCCAGGGTAGGTTATTTAATGAGGATATCCAATGATAATAGTTGGCCAAAAAGAGAACTGTTCTTTTGTCGGTAAAGTCTCCGATGGCCTGGATAATCCAGTATCACAATACGTAGCTCCTATTGAAACAACGTCACCAGAGCGCTCAGAATATTGTGAAAAGAGGTGACCCGATTGGCGCAGAATCACTCTGAATGGAGGATTCTGATTACTGCCCTCAGCACTCAAAAGGACATTAAATGGGTGAAAGAAAAAATAAGTAAACAATTTACGATTCGCAGGTATCAGAGATCTAAAATTAAGTAAAGGCTCTTGGCAAAAGAAGCGATTTTTTTTTCAATCAACCATTCTAACACTTGACGATCCTACACAAGCGAGAGCGCCATTCCCACTCATAGTTCCATATTGACTTTAGTCATATTAGTTGACAAAACTATATTTGTGTCTGCATTGTTCTATGGCGATGGCACACAATATACAATGCAATGGTTCGTGTGCTCAGTCAAATATTGACGCAATACTAAATCAAATATTATACACTAAATGCAAAGCTCTGTCTATTGCGGACTGGTGACTAGGTATTTAGACTAAGCAAATATTCATAATTTCATTTTTTTTATTTTTTAACAGTAAAATAATTAGGTACCTATAAACTTATATTATTAAAAACACTGCTATTTCCTAACATTTGCTGTAACGAATTTAATTCTTTAACAAAGTGCAACTATTCAGTTCAGTTAGGGATAAAATATACAAAAAAACAGTTCCGTATAAAAACACTTTCGTATAAAAATATATGTAGCCATGCACAGTCGTTACAATTTATTTCATCCTTAAACAATACAAATAAAGATAAGTACATAATAAATTCAATACACGATTTGAAACAGATATACAGAACGTGTTCCAAAATTAAATCAATCATCAAAAAGCGTTTTAGAACATGCAGTATATATATATATATATATATACAACATGGTATAAACACGACGACACGTGTTTCAGTTGTAATTACTATTATACTCGTATATAAGTCATGTGATAAATCCGTTTACACCGACATTATTTATAAGGAGAGTGGCACTACCTACATCTACCACTACATCTAGATATAATATATATTATTATCAAATACTAGCTTAAATATGGTAAAGCTAAGAAAAAATCATCAAATTGATATGAAAATATTACGAAGATAGCCTATAAGCAAGGATTATATTTTCTGTGTCTACCAGAAATATGGTGTATAACATTGAACAAAATTTTTTTGTCAAACATTGGCGATACCTTGATCTATACGTTTCGGAGTGTGTTACTAAAAATGATAATAATATTAAAATTTTATTGACAGAAGATTAAAAATAAAATATGTTATGAATTTTTGGACATTTTTGATATTAATCATATTTTGAACCACTCTATATTAATCATTAATAAAATCAACAAAATATGTACACAAGTCAAGTATTGACAAATAGTACACTTTCCGTATTGAATATCCGTCTAGATCTCATAAAACTGTAATATCTTCGTCAATAAAAAAGAAATTTATAATTCTCTCTCCCAGAACATGAATAAAATATCAAAGTAAAATGAAATCATATTTCCTCCTCTTCTTCTTTAAGTGCTTTGTCAGGCCCGCCCAACGTTGGCTATCACTTCAAGGAAAGTGTCCTTATCCTGCGCCGTAGCTCCTTCACACTTCGCATACCGGTCCAATACTTAATGTTTCGCAGCCAGGACATCTGTCTTTATTCATCTTTGTCTCAGTCTTGTAAGGTGTCAATTGAGGACATATAAACGTACCTACATACACACAAATGTACAAAATATGTGTGTATTTACATAGTATTACTTAATATATCCGAATCATATCGTCCCTCTTCTGACTAGCAGTCGTATCTGCCTAGATGTAAATTGTTCAGGAGAGCGTTTTTTTGTGTTTTGTCGTGCATATTTTCATCTCTCCTAGTTATATGATGCAGTGTAAATATATTACATTATTTTATTTGTACCTATTTTTATATATCTCGTGATGTGTTTATATTTTGTGATGAAATTTTGAAGATTTAGTAGATACAACACATTTTATTTAGAATAATTTGTAAATACGACAACAAATCAGAAGGCTATTCCAGGATAACGGTAACAGATACAGGTGTGATCTTCAGAGAGAACATGCAGGGCACATATAAGTACACATTGGTGATCATAACTCGATTTCACCAAAAATGTCAGATACGATAGTTAGTCAGAAGAGGGACGATATTACACACATTACTATGTATGTAATGTACTTCCAAATATACAACTACACTAAGATACTAACTCGGAAGATAGCTAAGATATAGGTGTGGATAGATAGAATGTTTGGGTTAGATATAGGTGTAGATAGATAGAATGTTTGGGTTAGAAAGAGGATGTTTTATTAGTACTAAATAACATCTGTCTTGTGGTAACTGAGTTATGTTAACGATGAGTTACCATTCGTATTTCAATAGTTATTAATCATTTCTATCACACTGTTCCATAAGTGAACAACAAGATATATATATATTTTAATCTAGGTTCTTAACTTATTACGGGAAAATAAAGAATCTTACACGTAGGAAGTGATATTCTTCCAATCCACACACCATAAATAAACTAAAATTTCAATAAAAAGCAGGTACAAATTTATTTATTGGGTCGACGTTAATTTTGTAAAACTCCATATGGAAAAAAACTAATATTGTGATTTTTTTTCCTATTTATAAGCACAAATTTGTTTCGAGTCTTCGCTAAATCACCATACTTCTTCAAAACTTTTACAACGACTGCTTCACGATTCACGGCATATTCAACAATTGAGGAAGCTAGCAGACCAGTTGCATATGGAGAAGATACGATGATTGGAACAACGCTAGGTCGAAGACCTAGAGGCAGGATGATAAGGCATTGAACTGATCAAATCATGCAGGCTAAAACTACGTTAATTTACGATGAGTTACACGTGGTTGCTAACAGAAGAAGATTGAGCAGGATCTCCATGAGATCACGTATTTCAGAATGAGAAATGACTGCAAGGAGGGGGGTGAGAAGACATACAGATCATCTTTGCCGTACTATAAAAATAAGTCTACCTCTGTCTAGGACACTCTAAAACTTACAAATAAATATTAAGTGACCGATTTTATACCGCATTTATCGCTGTAACTACGATATAAAACAATATTTTTCAACGTAAATAAATAAAAGTAAATAAACAGAAAAATTTCACTATTTTTATGTCAACATTCACTCATGAAATACTAAAAAATCTCTATCGTCAACATTCAAAAGTACCTACCTACTCTTACTCGCATATCAATATGGTAGAGTGGAATAAAAACCAAGTAGTGTATCGACATTGAGTGGCTTGGAGTGTTGCGGCTAAAATGACTGTATATATTCTTCCCAATATTTGGTAATGTAAGTAGCAATAACCGATACAAATAACAATAATAACAGATATGTTACTATACGCCCTTGAATTGGCAAGAGCTCTTCGTTGGGATTTACAATAATATCAAGTATATTATGGTAACGTTTGAATAAATTGCCTAAAAACAAGTGCTTTGGAAAAACTGTGAATTTTATTGTTATATTATATTTTCTTTCACATGTTAACATTCCTCTCGGGTGAACAGGATATCAGTTAACTTAAAATTAGCAATTCTATGCTTGTGTCGTGAAGGCGAAGTTGGTTAGCAGTGGAAAAAAATTAAACCACTCTTGAGCGCAAAATATAAAATCGTTAAGTTCTAATAGTATTTTGGATATGGTCTATAAGTTCAGGGTAAAATTTTGAACCCCAAGCGGAAGATTCATGATGAGAATATGGTTGTAACTGTAAGCTTTTAGCTTACTGTGAAAGGTGTATAAGGTTGTATTTGGGTTTATAACAAAAACCCAGATATATCTTTTTTAAAAAAAAGTATTTAAGTTTATCACTATCCGTGGAGTTACCGGAATAGAATAATTTTCCCACTCCTATATATAAATATTTCAGTGTCATGTAAAAATGTCCTAATAGAATATAAGACTTGTATTTGTAAAACACTAAACTAAGATGGAATGTTTAGTGGTGTTCTTCAATAAAAAGACTTGATCTATTTTATACAATATATTCAGTAGGGTTACTCTTGACAAAATCTAGACACGATCTTAATCTTAATCATACGACGCTCGAAGTGACTATTGGCCAAAAATACGCACATACCGATTACGCGGTAGCGGTAGCGCGGTGTTTTTGACCATAGTCCTTTCGTGCGTCGTATGATCAAGATCAAGACTAGATTAAGATCGTATTTAGATTGTGTTAAGAGTAGCCCTGCTGTTCGTCTTTCTACGCAATTTGACAAGTAAAATAGACCTGTCATCTGAATGACTACAATTATACTTATACCTTTCGAATCTTGGTGTTGTCAGTATCCAAACATATTTAATTTCTTCAATTAATTCGTTTATTATACAGCCAGTAATATCACTGGTGCTAGATTGGAGGCCTAGAACAGGACGCAGAAGCGTGGGCAGGTCTCAGACAAGATGGTCCGACGATATTAAGAGAGTGGCGGGCCTGCACTGGAAGAGAGTAGCGTCCAACAGAGATTTATGGAAGTCCAAGAGGGAGGCCTTTGTTCAATACTGGACACAAGAAGAAGGCTGAGGTAAGGTAAGGTAGGTAATATCACTGGCTTGTGGAATATGTCCTGATGATATGGACTACGGACGAATAGATTGAAAGTTTTCATTTTATTCATTTCCAAAGCAATAGTGAGTGAAAGGGCTTGTGGAATAAGTAGACGTAATAACAGTGATACCGACAATTGTTAGAATGTATTATTATGTAGAATAAAGCAGAGAATAGAAATAAGAAGACGAATGACACGATATAAAATGAGAAGAATACCAATGATGTGTTAAGAAGGAGAAGGAGAATACATAGAGAGAAAACGAGAGAATGAAATAAATAATCCTAACAGAAATATTTGAGAATATTCGTTGATACAATTGTTTATTTGTCCTATAATAGACGCAGTAACTATGCAAGATAAAGGAAAAATATTACAATCTATACGAAATCTTACTCTTTGGGCATGTTTAAAGCTAGAATCTTGTACATATCTCATTTAAAGACAAATATATTACAGTGTGAATGAAGTCAAGTCAGAATAAAACTGAATTTGGAATCACAGCATTATTAATAGCAATATTTTCGATGTTTTTGGTATTAACTATGTGATAATTACGCGACATGATTAGATAATGAGTTTTATTCACTATGTATTTAAATTATCACTTATGATTTTATATATAGGTCTGCGACCGGTTTCGATACGCTAGTATCATTCACGAGCAGAATATAAACTTGCTTAAAAAAAGAAGTTTATATTCTGCTCGTGAATGATACGCTAGTAGAGCAGAATATAAACTTGCTTAAAAAAAGAAGTTTATATTCTGCTCGTGAATGATACTAGCGTATCGAAACCGGTCGCAGACCTATATATAAAATCATAAGTGATAATTTAAATACATAGTGAATAAAACTCATTATTAATAGCACTTAATAAATTGTAAAATGATAAAAATATTTAATACGTGCTTACTGAAATTTTATTTATTCAGGCATTCATTTTGAAACAAAATATGATACTTGTTTACTTGGTAGAACGCGAATGCAGAGAGTAGAGTGACAAAGGGCAATATATTATTACAATATTACAATATATTATTACAATAATTACATGTAGACAGGAGATCATAACTCACAAGTTATGAAGAAATTTACAAAAGACAGAGAGGGAGCGATCATGCAGGCTAATACTGGCCAAAAATACATATCCCTCAATCGGGAAAGTCAGTATAGAAGCCGAATGTAATAATCATTTAAGCCGTCCTCTCCATGCGAAGAAAAATTGACGACATTCAGGATGCCAAAGCTCATTACTGAATTTTAGATGTAAAATTTCATTATTTTTTGTATATTTTGGAAACTCGAAAACTTACAGAAAAGAGTGGGCTACTAATGCAAGGGGGCATGGCAAGAGCGTTACCTCCGCGCCACACCAAGCGACATTGCATTTGCTTGTTTATATTATTATTATTGTTCTCAGTGTTGTAGCCGGGTTTGAAATCTAATAAGCACTGTAATGTAAGGGAACAGTCATTGGTGACATAAAAAATAAAGCGTATTACGAAAGTTTATAGCATCCAGTATAGGAAGGCGTACAATGGTACAATGGTGGTATGTATGTATGGGACTAATAGTAATTTATTGATTCAAATACATTGATTTAGACAATACAATAAGTTGTTTATCAATTTGCTAATGTAATTTATTTATTGGTTTATTTACAAAATATATTCTCATAATGAGTTCGTCGGTAGCCTGGAGGTAGAGTCTCGGCCTTGTGAACATGGGGTCCGGGGTTCGATCCCAGGTGCCGGCAAATTCCCCTTTCACGACACAAGCTTTTAGCTTACTGTGAAAGGTGTATAAGGTTGTATTTGGGTTTATAACAAAAACCCAGATATATCTTTTTAAAAAAAAAATAATATTTATCATTCGTTATAGACAAAATAATTGTTGTTTCATGATGTCCAAGGATAGGACGACCTGAGTGCTTATTACTAGTAGTAAATCCTCTGGTAACGGAAATATTATAGGTGATGATTTCCATGAAGCACACGGCAAAGATTAGCTCTCTTGTTTTGTTTTCTGTATTGTAATGTAATAAATAGATCGCCTCTTGAGATGATCTAATCAGATATTTCGATTGGAGAGCCATGTTTACACAATGCAAAATTGTGCAAAATCTAATCGAAAGATATAAGAAAGGTGTCCTAACGCTTACGAATTGGCACTAGGCTGGCTTGAGTGACAACGTGCACCAATTCTGGCATTCTCACTATCACGAAATAAAGTCCACAACTCGAGAAACATTCAATGCAAACCATAGAGGCAACCATTTGATACACAAGCATACAGTTGAATTAATTATTTCATTTATTGCCTAATTCCTTGAGAGCAGTTTCGACCGTATTCAGAATCCTATTTTAATATAGGTATATAATTTATTTATTTATTCTTTTTGCACATCATCATTACATAACAGTGTTAACAAAATAATATAAAATTTTAGAAACTAGGACGATGTGCAGTGGCGAGATTATCACTATAAAGTGATTTCTTCCATCTAACCACGACACATTGACATGAAACTAGTAAAAACAAATTTACTTACAAAAAAAAACATACAAAATATCAAAACACGACAAAAGAAAAAAAAAACAAAATTTAGAATAATATATTTGAATAATATAATTCCTTACCTAAACATAAATTTATTTAGAATTAAAATATTATGACACTTCTTTTATTTTCGTCTTAATACATTGTTATTGTAATACATTGTTACTATATTAAAAGAAAATTTTGACAAGATATCAATGTGTATATAATTTATTTTTTTCTAATCAACAGCTTACAGGTAATTAATCTCAAAGAGAGTGACAATGAATTTATCTTATACGCCAACACATAAAATTACTGTACTGACATTTGGTAATTAATACTAGTATTTGCTTAATATAAAGGTTTAAAAATACATGTTAGGTGATAAGTACAATTATTTGAATTATCGTAACAGTGTCTGAAACTTTCGTGTGGGAGTTCATAGGTTCAAACCTTGCTAATTATAGCCACATATTGTGACAAACTATACATTGAAGAACCCACGGACTACCCGAATAGTGCAAAAGTCTGAAGACTTCCATTTGTATGACAATATTTTTTTAAAGTAAGTAAAAGTAAAACAAATAAAACATAATGAGTTCGTCGGTAGCCTGGAGGTAGAGTCTCGGCCTCGTGAACAAGGGGTCCGGGGTTCGATACCAGGTGCCGGCATACTCCCCTTTCACCACACAAGCTATTAGTAGCTTACTGTGAAAGGTGTATAAGGTTGTATTTGGGTTTATAACAAAAACCCAGATATTATCATAAAAAAAAATGAAATTCCAAAACGCTTAATTCTATGAAAAAATCTGATTCTCTAGAAAAAAGTGCATAAAATTCGTGAAATTTCTCATACATGCATTATGGTTACACTAACTCAGCACGCGGCTGTCCTCTATAATGATTCACATGGTCAATCAAAAAATTCCAACACGATAATTAAAATTCCAGTTTAATTTTGAATGCTCTTTTAAGTCTGCATTGAAATAAACATTCTTACAAGTAGTTTCACAAAGCATAAATAAATAAACTACAAATATATAAAATAAAATAGATCGATTTGTAACATTAACTGTGGTAACGCCGTCAGAAAAAATAATAGTTGATATTAAAATAAACAATGAAGGAATCTTTAAAATATTTTAGTCTATTCACATGTGTGTATGTATGTCCAACAGTTATAGACACATTTATTTGATAAATAACAGGAAAAAGATACTATTATAGCATCTCATACATGTGGTGTAGTTAGCGAACTAACAGCATATAATAATGACAATGAAAAATAACATCGGATGTATCTCTTATTGGCAATAGTGTGGCGCGGAGGTAATGCTCTTGCTTTTGATTCACTAGGTCCTGGGTTCGATTTCCGGCCAGCGCAAAATTAAAAATGTTTTTTCAAATTGTTCCGGGTCTGAGTGTTACATGTATAAAATCTTAGTTCGGGACTAATATAGTCAGTGTATTTGTCTATACATGTTTTGTTATTTAGTAACAAGTGTTTTTCAAATATTGTGAAATTATTCTTGATACAATACATTGATTTTCTTATATTACCTCCAACAACATAAATAGGTTCATAATTTTTAAATTAAATTCGAATGCTTATTTATTGTTTAACATATCATGTAAAGAAAATCCAAAAAAATGTGACAAATCTTCTTTCAAAATGCTCAAATGCAGAATGTTCGTACTTTACCTAACCAAAAAGTTTAATATTCCCTGAGTGAATCAGGATTGAAAGCTAGTATTAAAATGAACATTGAAAGAATATAAACTGAATGATTCAAAGAGATAGAGACTACAGACTTCCACCAACTGCAGTTCAGTATAGATGAGCCTAAAATAGAATCGTCTCTGTAGGGCCGTCTGGCGATGTTGTTGATATATCTGATAAAGAATGGTAATCAATCTAAAACAAGAAAACTGAAACGACTGTCTGCCTCTGTGTGTTACTTTGTGGATTATGTCGTGTTAAATTTAGTATCTAATACATGATGAGTTTTACTTTCCCTATTGAAATATTATATTTCAATACAGGTGTACTTTTCTTGTGATATAGTCAATCTATCTCTTCTTGTAAGGTAATAATTGTACAAATTTTCGATATATTTATAAGATTGTCAGTCAACTAATACGCCAACACTTCTCGATCAATCAGATTGTCAATAAGCCTATACAGTGACAATTCTCAATACATTTATACAACTGTTAAACTGCTGGTTTAGTTGCAATTTTCATATATAAATTATTAAGTCAATCTCATAGTTAACAAGTTTGTTAAGAGCTATAAGGAAGGAAGCTTACACAATATTCTTAAGCCAATGACAACTGGCTAAAGAGAACACTATTTCTCCAACTAAAAGCTTTTTGAAGACCCGGGTGACTTTTTTATACATTCCACTCGTCTTACGATGCCATCAGAGCATCAATGTGAAGATGTGGTGACTCGATTGGCGCAGAATTGCTCTGAATTAAAATGTGATATTCTCCCATCAGCTGCATTGTACAATAAAAAAGTCAACCCCACAACCACAATTTTCTGCGTTATATATTCTACTGATACAAAATTACATTGTAAGTAAAACAGAGTCTTTGATCACGGGGTGACATATGTCAGATCTCGCCGTCAGACTTATCATCGCTTTGACGGTCGGTCGGCGTAACATGGTCATCAGAGCCGTCAGAATATTGACATGAACAAGACAGAAGGAAATGCATCATGTAGTTAGTTGATAATGAAAGGAAATTATGCGAGGCCTGTTAATGTGATATTTCAAAGGTTATTTGATATGCTTATTGATTGGATACTGTACTGTAAAGGGAATTCAGAAATTAATGGACTTATCATATGTATGAAATATTATTGTACTCATTTATGCCATTATGGCTCATCCCGCAAGTGGAAAAGCCAGTAGACTATTTTTATTTATTTTCAGAAATATTCATCTAAAATTTCGCAATTTCAAAATTACTGCAAAAGTCCATTACTAAACATAATTTTATCTTGAATCTAAATTCGCATGTTCTTATAATTATAATTGAATTGACTGCCTCGGCAAACTTAAGTATGTTCTGAGGCACTATATATACTAAGATATTCAGGATAGATGGTGTAACTCCTCAAGACTGCTAAATTAAAGATGTTAAATGTCTTATGCGTGATGTTTTACGAATATCTGGCATTTAAATTTGCTTAAATCTTTCTCATGTTGTTTGCATAGATTTTTTTTCTGAGCCTACAATGAAACAGAGTTAAACAAAAAACAACAGAAGTCTACAGTCGACTTTCAACTTCGAAACCGGTTACGAGGCGCAGTTTCCATTCAAAATGTTCGTATCCATTATTTGGCGATCTAAATACACATGAGATTTCACGAATTATCCAAGTAAAAGCATCAAGTAAGAGATTTAATTTCTCCCAATAACTTTTTCTCTACATATTTATTTATTTATTTATTTGATCAATAAACGGCAATTTGCCTTTTACAATTGGTTTAATACATATGTATGACAAATCAATAATACAACAGTCTATAAATATATATAAAAAATGCACTAATACATTCAAATAAAAAAGAAACAGAACCAATAACAGAAATTTAGTCGCATGGGTAACAATAATCATGCTCAGCTGCAAATACCGGCAGCATACAAATATATAATAATATACAAATATAGAATATATATCATATAAAATATATCTCAGTTCATAGCTTATTTCATTAGTAGATCCGGTTCAACCAGACGAATTACTTGATATAAATATATTATCATTTCTTAAAAATTTACACATGGAGTGTTTTATGGATCCACCTATAACTAACTATATATCAATATTTATTATGATTTCTGCAAAATTGATACGTGTGGTGTTTTATGGATACACCGACGATACATAATTATGATACCTTTTCAATACCTCTTACATGTGTTTTATGAGTACCTATACCAATATATACTTAATAGGAATATAACAAAGGAATCATAATGAATTTCAACATTGATTATATAATCGTTCCAGGAGATATCGATACTGAGAAATTGATTATCTCCAATATAGAATAATATAACGCGTTTCAAATTGACGCCAAATATTTTAGTATGTTAAAATTGATGTATAAGTGTCCGCCATATATAAGAGAAATAATAGTGAAAATAATGTCATGTACACAATCCTTGAGCTATTGAAAATTTATACACTTTTCTACTACTACTATTACACCATCACGACATATCTCTCAAAATGAGAAGTCAGAAGACCAGCATAAGATCAATAAACATGCAAACTGACCTTTCCAAAATGAAAAAAAATTAATACAAACGATAGGTGGAAAACTATAACGCTGAAGTTAAAATGTAAAATGGCTTTACTTTTTCGAGCACCTATCTGCTTTAACAGGACACTCCAAAGCCTACGGAAAAGAGTGGGGGACCAAGTCTTCAGAACAACGTCTCACGTGTTAGTAATGATATTACTCTTTTTGAGAGAATGTCTAAAATTTAATATAAGAAATAAAGGAAAATGTTTAATAAAAATATCATTAATTATTTTTATTATTCCCGTGGAGCACCCGGTAAAGAATTGGTCTCCCACTCTTCTGCCTAAGTTTTCAAGTGTCCTGTAAAAGGCAGGTGTTCGAAAAAATGAAGACATTTTACATCTTATATTCAGCGATGAGGTTTGCCACCCATCCTGAATGTCTTGATTTTATATTGTCACGAAGAGGACAGCTTGCATGTTTATTACATGCAGCTGGTCTGCTGGCTACCCCACTTGTGGGATATGCCGTGACGGTATAGTAATAGTAGTAGTATTTTTATTATAATTGAATTTATAGCAGTATTATCAACAGATCTATATTAACAATCACCGCATATTCCACAAGTGAAGCAGACAACATGAACAAACCAACCGTATGTTAATATATGAGAGCTGTCTTCACAATGAAAAAATAACACATTCAAGATGGGTAGGATAAAACACCGTTGAACTGAAAATGATAAACGTGTTTTTTGTGATGATTAACGGTGCACTTTGACCCATTGTCAGCAATCACAATGTGTCGAACATGGCAAAATTGCTAGTGCACAATACCATCCTGGTACCGACACTTATGTATGCAAGCGAAACGTGGACATGGTTGAAGAAGGACGAAAGTGGAATAAATGCTGTAGAGATGAGATCGCTGAGGAGGATGGTTCGTAAAACGTTGCGTGATAGAGTGAGGAATGAGGATATTAGAAGAATGAGTGGATGCAAGACGAGTGTTGTGGATAGAATGCGTGTAAATAAATTGAGATGGTTTGGTCATGTGGAACGAATGAAAGAGGAAAGAATGACAAAGAGGATATACTTGGCTGAAAGGAGGGGTGTGAGGAAGCGCGGGCGTCCGAGAACTACATGGCTTAAACATGTAGATCAAATTCTCAAGGACGGCCGTGTTTTGGGTAAAAGAAACCGACGTGCGTGCATGAGAAATTGTATGACTGTAGAGGAAGCGAAAGAAGTATGTAAGGACAGATCTGATTGACGTTCCGTTCTCCCTGCCTACCCCACTTGGGATACGGCTTGAGGGAATAGATAGATAGATAGATTTACGAATCCCTGTCTTTTATATGATTAAGACATTAGAAAACCTAAAGAAAAGAGTAGGAAACCTTTATTATTTTCCAGGAGTTCTACAGAAGACTAAACACTAGTGATAATAGGAATATAATATATCCTACTTACTTACTTTCCGTGTCCATAATCATCTATACTCTGTCCCTCCAGTAGTTCGCAGCCAAAATGGCATTGTCATTAGCTCGCCATAGATCTTCCTCAGAGCACCCCCCTCCCATAAGCGGGCAATTCAGCAGGTGTGTCATGTTCTGGGTTTCCCCACAGTCGCAATACGTATGGATGATATAATACGACTTCTGTACGTTTGAAATCTAGTATTTCAGCAACTAGCGTCATATGCTGGATATCCTACAAGGCGTTTTAAGAATCTTACACAATAACAAGTTCCAAGAAAGATTACAGCAAGGTAAATTTAATATTACGAAGCATAAAGCAGAATATTATTGTAGATCAAAAATAAAATATATCTGATATCAAACAGATAATAGGTATGTAGTAATATAAACCATAAACCTGTAGGAAATCAAACGAATGATTATCTATACATCTTCACAATCATGAGATCTCCCACGTGTGGGTTTCGTTGCAGGCCAAACACATGTAAGACATCACCTCCATGTTTGTTTATAAAGTTCAGAAGCTTTTTACTTATTTAAAATATCTTTTTCTCTCTGTATCTCTTTGATCGGTTGATTGATTGATCCAGATCCTGTGGATTGCTTTTCGACAATGCTCCGCATCTTTTTTCCGTTCTGTTCTGTCCAATGCGACCATCTTTAGCTCCTTATACGATGTCTTTAATAGACACAAAGTCAATGTTTTAACATATAAATATATTATGCTTGCTTTAGATATTATAAAGTTCTTAAGATTTTTGTTGTATTAAATGATTGTGTATTTTGTTGAATTTGTATTAATGAATACATAAATTATTACATTAAGATGTCTGCTGGGTACCCCATTTATGACAACGTGATGATATAGTAAAAAAAAATAGTCACGCAAGTGAACAGTTAAGATACATTTTTTTTAATTTTGAAGTCGAAAAAATAATTTTATTATCACAATATTGAATTACTTATATTAACTCAAAAAAAGTTTGAAACAAAGCGATGTTAAACTTTTAATGAATCAAATTGCAAAGTGATCCATTTCAGTCACTAATACAAATTAATTATTTCATAAAAAAGAAAGACTTTCAAACCAAACGAGGCGAAAGCTCTCGGCAATATAAATTGCAAGCATTTAAGTCGTCCATTTCATACTATTATTATTACTATTATTAGAGACGGTACTGCGGTTATGCTTGGTTAGCTGGAAGAAAAAATATATTAATACATCTGTCAGCTTGTAAACAGGTTTGTATACAAGTTTGTTTGTCTGATCTTATTCAAATTGTCCTGGGTCTGGGTGTTACATGTACTCGTATATGTGTTTAGTGCATTGTATATAATGTGTATCGTCGCATTAGTAGTTAGTATCTATAATACAAGATTTATATATTAGTTTAGGACTGGCTCGATCTGTGTGAATTGTCTTAACATGTTATGTTATGTATTTCATTGATGGGGTAACTAATACCCTCTATAGGTACCGACTCTCAATTGTGGAACATGTATCGGGTCGGTTAAATTATACAAATCTAATAACATTGTCATTAATTTAATATTGCTATTTATTTACGCGAGACAGTCTGAAATTTTACACAAAAATTTACTTAATATGAAATAAAACGGTTAGTGGAGTAATGTTAAAGTTTTGAACTTCCTTTAACAAATTCAGGGTTCGAACTCTACCACAGCTGCTGAAATTACTTCAACTTCAACGTACAAGTATAATACTTACTGTGAGAGTGTTTGAGAATGTATTTGTTGTTAATCCAGATGCAGATATAGTTGAACTGTCATAAATTACATCAATTGTATTTTTTTAGGACAAAATCACTAACAAAAGAGGATACAGAAACATAAAAACTCTTAATAAATAAAATAAAAATGCTACAAAAAAAATCGTAAATTAACAGTGTTTTATGTCATTTTGAGATCTGAGCAATGCCAGGTTTATACTTAGTTAATAATGGAGTAGAAAAAAGAAGGAATAGAAGAATAAATGAATGTACGAGAATACATCTAAATAAAAAATGCGTACAGAGAAGATGTCGTCTAGCAATACATATTATTCATTTGGTACGACTGTCTTGTTAGAATAGGGTTGTGAGGAAGGATATTACATATTTGTGGTTTGAGGAGAAATCTGTCTTTAGATGACCCCAGAAGCACTCCATTACATAAGAAATAGACTATTCTGTCAAAAGATAGGTATAATTATAAGAGCAAAGTTGTCAAAAACAACGATGGTTTTTGTTTTATTTTTCACAATACTTACAGCATTAAAAAGTCAATAACAGAATATGTTTACAAAATATATAAAACATTCAATTATACATCAAAACTACACAAAATTCAGAACTAGACGTCAATATTTCTAATGATCGAAGCACACCGTTTCTGTCATATGGTGTTCTCACTTTGGCGAATATCGCCAGGGCACCAAAATATCGCCATCCATTTGAACCGTGTGAACAAAATGACAGCTAGTCTGAAACGATAAAAACCAGTAGAAACGATATCGTCTCGAGTTGATCACCTTCCAACTTTTTCGGCCGATTGCGATTTGCGCATGCGCAAATATGCGCGGCGTTCGTATCTATGGTAAAAGCTTTATAACCTATAAATTTTATAATGTTTCCCGCTTCGTGACAGCTGTTATTTTTTTGTTGGTTTGTGGCGTTTGTTTCCTTAATTAAAAGGCGCCTTATAACCTCTACTTTAACATTTTCGACTAAAAATAAACACTTCGCGATCTCCATCTCGACGTCCGCCATTTTGAAAACAGTGTCAAAATCAAAGCGCATCTGACAGATCGTTTCTAAATCGGTGGACTGTGTGAACAGGTGTGACGATCAATGGGCGTACGGCGAATTTTGTTTTTTCGCCTGACGTTATATTTTGAAATTCGCCTGGCGATATTCGCCAAATGTGAACACCCCATCACAACGAAATAAGAAAGACGATGACTACGATGAGATCATCCTGAATTTTTTTTCGTCTTTTGTGGCAGAAATATATCGATCTATAAGTTTGTCATATCTAGTTTGTCTACGAGCTACTTCAGTTATGAGAATTGCCGATAAATAGACAATTTATCTACCTACAGTAACCCTTACTGTGTAGGTATGGTATGGTGCACGAAGATACTGAGTTTGCAAGCAATGAATATATTTAACTAAGTGTGCATGATCCGTCTCCTTTTTCAGCTACATTAGATACAGGAAATAGCTCTGAATGAATGAATAGTCACACAGCACACAATAGTATAAATAGCATGTGTAGGTAGCATAGGTAACGTTATTATTATTTCACAACATCTACCTATATTCTACATATTATTATTCTTCTCTACCAAAGGGAATAGTTATGAAACATCCTTTACTTAATATCCACAGGAATAATCGCTGTAAAAAATAACATTATTTATTGGTTGGTGCATAAACGAATATTAGAATAAAATAATTGGATTTGAAAAAAAACTGTTGCTTATATTAATCGAAAATAACGTTATTTAAGCACCACAATGCGTTAATATCCCTAAATTGCATTGATTTTCGTATTCTTAAATGTTTTATTCTAAGATTACTTATTCTAAAAATAAACAAAGCAGAATACACAAGAAAAAATGGAATTCGTAAGTAAAAATAATGTTTCCTTTTGTGAAATGTTCTGGCGCCCTAAACATTAGACCAATTTTAAAGCAATATGTATTTAAACAGTATTTATGATTTACAAATTATATTATTGGACTGTTATATTTTAAATATAAACTTTTGTAAGACAGGCTTTTCTTATTAACGTTATTGTAATTCGCAATAGCTTACGCTTACAATAACCGTTTTCAAACTAAACGTTATAACGATAGAATAAACACCTCTACTTTTTTAAGAAAACAAAACGATAGTACCTAGTCAAAATAATCGCTGTGGAAAATAACGATAATATGCCGTGACCGTTAATGGGGCATTTCTATTTCTAAATGTCGTTTCGTCACATTTTTCTGTGTAATAGGAAATAGCTTTCATTACGTTTACTGGCTAATTATATTATTATAGACAACAGAACATAACATATTAATAAATAACGACAGCTTTTTTTGGCAATGAGTGCGATATTAGATTTAATCAGATTTAACGGTAATTAAGAAAAAACATTTGTGTGTTTAATTCTAAAATAAAATATTAGTCACACTTTTCAACGACTTTTTTAGGATCTTGAGTGATTGCTAAGTCCAATTTCCAATGAATTTCATGTCATCTTAATCTATGATCATAAGTTTTATATCGAATGGAAGAAATCGTGTTAGTGATAAGTCCGCATTTTGATGATTTTACTATAATATACGCATATATATTATTTTTATTTGTTCATGTGTCGAATTCTAAATAAGGAACGTGTCTAAATAAATAAATTAACTTATGGTGACTTTCACCAACGTTACCTAAACTGTCACATAGCTGGGTATCACCTAAGTTTAGGTAGCCCCTAACGTATCGTTTGGTTTTCACCAGTCTATTATATCTGTTCCCTAGCTAGGAATTCAAAACGACTTTTTTTGTCTATACAATGGCAACATTTGTATTTGGAATGCATCGTGTTTTTTCTATGACTGTCACTTTCTGTCAATTACGTTGTGATTACGTTCAACATTTCCGAATAGTTCAGTTTTCGTTTAGTTGATTTTAGTTATTTTCTCGTTTATAAGTAAGTATTACTTGTGCTATTACTATAGTATAATATGTAGGTATATTCAATGCCTAAAAATGCAATAATGTTATACATAAATATTGATGACATCATTTGGCAATTTTGTATTGTATTTTAGGAAATGCCAAACGAAAGAAAACGGCAACCAAATTTTACCGTCGATGAGAGGTTGAAACTGCTGTCCTTAATAAAACTGTTCAAAACGACCATTTTGAATAAAAGAACAGATGGGTCATCTAATAAAGCCAAAGAAAAGGGATGGCTGGACATCAGTGAGATGTTTAATGCAACAGGTGTCATACCAAGGTAAAATATAAGCTTTTTTTTAATGTAAAATTAACATTAATCAACTATGCAGGTTTCTTAAGTATTCGTTTAGGTGGCGGAAATCGGCTCCCCAGAATTAGGGGGCTCTTAGCGTCTTAGGTAACTCTTATGAAGGTGGTGAAACGAAAATTCACGTTAGGTGCTACATAAGAATTCTTAGGTAGCACCTAAGAGTTAGGGGGCGTTGGTGAAAGTCACCATTAGTTTATTAGGTAGGTATCTAGACTTAGGTTTTAATTCATAGATTGGCAACCATCAAGCAGAAGAAAATATGTATTAAAATACACCATTAATATGACAACAATATCTTTTTCTTCAGTTGTTTCCCCAATTCTAGGAGGTTGTGATCTTTGGATAGATCCTCATGAAGAATTCTGCGCTATCTCTTCTGTTCTCAGCCACAACAACACCAGAGCATCATAAATGACTTGGGAGATGATAAAGGCTTAGAAGATGAAGAAGTATAGATAGAAAAATTAAACATTTCAAAGCGGTAAATAGTAAAAAACAAGCGATCTATGTTAGGTCCATACACCGGGGAAGGCAAACATAAAACCCGGTCATTACTCAACGCTCTCGTTGTTGCGTTGAATTCATTTCTTTGCAATATTAGTACGCTCCGTATGGAAGCTTCTAGTACTGATACATAGTTGTACGTCTAGGTACGCTTTCAGATTTATTATACCCATATTGTTTTAATGCCTCTAAGGAAAATCCTGCTTCACTTCTAAATAAGTACAATCTATCCTTCTTACTCTTCTTTTTACTTTCCCACTAACCATCTATTACTCTCTCTTATATTAATATGTTCTCCTGGTAGCCAGCTTCAAAGTTAGGATGTATTAAAAAAAAAAACGCCCAGAGCCCATTCGTATGTATGGGGACACTTTTTCATGATGCCTCCTTAAAAGGTTCGTTTCACAGTATATCTCACAAGTGGGGCAGCCAGTAGACCAGTTGCATGTAACAAACGTGCAAACTATCCTCTCCTTGCTAACAAAAACCTAAGACACACAGGATAGGTGGTAAACCTCATCGCAAAATGAAAAATGTTTAAAATGAACACGTTCCTTTTACAGGAAACTCGAAAACTTAAGGAAAAGAGTAGGAGACCTAATTTTGTGCCGGTTGCTCCACGGAATACATATAAACCACCTTAACCCAATTCGTAAAGAGCTGGACATTTTATACCAAATTACAGACTTATTTCTGATGACCAACCAATATCGTAGAGCTTTGGCCACTGAAACAATGGATCACCAAGCTTTTCGATCCTGGGTAGTGGATTGCCAGTCGTCTTCAGCATTTGGTCACAATTCATTACCTTATTTATTTTAATATTTTTATTCAAAGTTCATTCTACAAAGGAGACTCCGGTAGTTGGTATACACGGCTTGGTAGGTTTTGAAAAGCTAGCATTAAAAATATATGTATTATGCTTACATACAAACCGCAGAAACGGCGGCTCTTGTATAAATGCATAAAAAAATAGAACATAATAACATGCAACTCGGTTTTGCACAGTTGAAAAGGCGAAAGTAAAGTGAAATACTTTGTGCTTACTTTTTAATTTTTTGATTCGTAGAATCCTCGTGCGATGAGCAAACATAACAGTGTATGTAAAAATAATTCTATAACTTAAAACGTTTTTGAGACTGTGATAAAAAGGATTCGCGGATGCGGAAAGCGGAATGTGTGTTACAAAAGGTTTTTTTCCTTCCATTCTAATTCTTTGTACTTAATGTTTGCGATGTGAAGTTTTATGTAAAACAAGGATAAAAAAATGTATTACATTATCTACACAGTGTCAGAGATAAAGTCGGGTAAACATATATTTCAATTTGAATAAAATTGTTCCGCTGATTTTCCGGCAAAGAAAAGGTAGGTCTCTCACTGTTTTCTAAATGTTTCTAAGTGTCATGTAAAAGTAGGTGAGAACGATTTGCACGTTTATAACACGCAGTCAGTTCGCTTGCTTCCCCACTTATGGGAAAGGCCGTGATAGTATGAATGAATAATCAAATCATATTTTTAAGTCATTTATATGTGTGTAGTGCATTGTATATGTGTATCGCCGTGTTAGTACCCATAATACAAGATTCATATCTTAGTTTGGGACTAGCTCGGTCTGTGTGAATTGTCTATACGTGTTATGTTATGTTATTTTGAATAAAATTGAGTTCATTTGGTAATTTGGTAATAACTTGGTATTAAATTTGACAACATTTTATGATAGTCGGTCAAAACATGGGACGATTCATTGTCATTAAAAATATGGTAAAAATAAGAATTCTCTTACAAATATGTATGAATATGGAAGAAGAAAAAATTGTGTAAAGACAGTTCATGGACGTCCCTCTTGATTAACAACACCACAACACACCGTTCGTGAGACAACAATGTCACAGTGTTAGGCATTACATGAGAAAATGTGACTCAATTGGCCCAGAAATGCCCTGAAAGGAGGAAGCTGATATTTGCTCTATGCTCTCAAATGAGAGTTGATAGACCTAAGGATAGGTTGGATTGATGTTTCATCCTCTGCTTATTCTAAATTGGATATGGTGTTAGTGAGTGGATGTCGGTAGATAGTTAAATATGTAAAATTAACAGGAATTCTAACAAAAGATTGTGTGTGTGTGTTTTTTTGATGCTAATCTAATATCTGTACTTATAAGTCTTCCGATGTTTTTATTTTTTATGTATGAAAAAGCTTATTAATGGCTGTTAATAAAAAAAAAAAAAAGCACAGAAAACAATTATAATATGAAAATAATTCAACATAATTACCAAACTGAGAATAATAAATTTTCACGGGAAACTAATAAATAACATGAACTCATCTTGAAGAAAATACTTACTAAGAGAATTAAGTTTAGAATCGGCTAACTAGATATACTTAAAGTTAACCTAGACTAAATTTAAAACTTTATTATAAAACGACATTTTATCCACGATTAAATCAAAACTTAACTAATAAAATAATTTTGTCTATGGTGCACCTGCTTAATATTATACCGAAAATTCAAATAAAGGAATAATTCTGGCGTGCTATAACAAAATGTCCGAAAAGCAAACTTTATATGAGTATATTACAAAGGTTTCAGCCAGCACATGAAATCATTGGCACTTTATATTAATATTTATCATTTTTTGCAAATCTTGATATTATTGTGCAATAAATAATTTAGGTTTCAAAAGACATGTCAAATGAAAAATCTGATATTCATATAAATTGCGCATAATAATCAACTATAGCAATACTTGCAAAGAAATTTATGTGTAGCTATATTTATTATTGTGACATGTTTTTATTTTTTTGTAAGTTACGTTTATTACTCTCTTTCAATTATGTTAATGTTTACACATTCTATTGTATAATGACGAACCCAAGTGTCCTGTTCTGTTAAGGACCTATAAAGGAGACGTTGAAGAATAAAGAATAAATAATTTTAGTCAGCCAGTTAAAGTTTATACAATGCTAATCTCTGTTTGTAGGTAAGGTGTCGCTTATGCTGGTTTAAATGTTGGTATAGCAGGTATTCTTAGTTTACGATTATCTACGGATGTAAGAATCGGTAAAGTTTGCATGCAGCAAGGCAATTAAACGTGAAAGACTTCGGAATAAAGAAGAGGGAGAGTAGGTTAGTACAATATAATATAGTGGGCAAAGCATAACTAATAAGTAAAGAACCCTTGTAAAACTACTCAAAAAAGAATAGTTGTAAGTTTGAGACACTTGGTCTGAGATTTATGTCAGAGTAGGTACTGAAATAAAATCGTAGAGAAAGAGTTAGTAAAATATGCCCTCTTGAAAGATTTCATTTGAAATGTCGAATGACTTGTAAATGTAGATGAACAAATTCCACAGAAGAATTAACAAAATATAATACCATAAGTTTTTGACCTAAAGGCTAAGAACAATAACTTAATATCTTGACAACAATATGAAATAGGTTCTCGATGCAAAATATAAATCCATCAATTCATATCATCACAACATCTCCCACAAGTAGGGTAGCCAGCGGACCGACCGTTAATAATATACTTGCAGATCATCATTTCCATACCAGTAAATGTACTCCGTACGTAAATTAAAACATCCAAACGGGTGGCATACCCCATGACTGAAGCTGATTTTAAATGTTTTAAAAGTGATATTTTCCGAAATCCTTTTACATGACACTCAAAATTTTACAGTAAAGAGTAGGATGATAATTCTTTACCAACTCCAAGGGAATTCAAAATCAAGATAATTAATAATTAATTTAATAACTAAAAAATATATCTAGGATTTATTCTATCAAACGTGAAGTTGATGTACCTACTTTGTCTGACTTTGAAAACTTTTCATGTCTCACATACATCATACACAATTACAACTCTCTCAGAGTTTACGAAATTCAATAAATTAAATTACAAAGTGATATGAAAAAGTTAACCATATTAATTCCAATCAGCACCGAAATCTTTTGAAAGTGCACAGACTAAAATTGAGATATAGATAAAAAATATATTTCGATATTTAAACTTTTCGCAATTTTTTTGTTCACGAGTATCGACACCAAAATGTTTAGTCTGACACGAAACTGCCTAAGACTAGACATTTTCGAAAAAGTGTACATTGTACCTTACCTTCCTTCTTCCCTGGAGCTTTTATGACCCTTGAGAGGTGAGGAAATAGGGTGTCTTAAAACTATAGTACAATGTAGAATACAGAAAAGGAAGTGCAGAGGTATAATAACATAGAGAGAAACTTGAGTGGATATTAATATATTGTGTTTGGGTATAGAGGGACTTTTTAATTAGGTGAAGTAAAACGTGGATTATCTGTTAAAAGACTAGTGTGATTTATAGAGCTTGATGTGTTTTTATAATTAAATTGAACAACCATAACATAATTATGATTTTACTACAATAATACGCTGTTTTTTTGCGTAAGATTTCCAAAGACTCGAACAACCCTCTTTCAAAGTAAATTATGGTTTTTAAAATGTCACCCTGCACTGAGACCATAAGAGCTTTTGGCCAAGGCGATCTCAGCAGAAAAAAATACAATGTCAGAACGTTGCGAGTGTTGTATAAAATTTATATTCGCCAGATGATGAGAGCAGAAGTTTATGAAAACTGTTTAGCTGAAAAAACAAATGTCAAACGTAATAAGTGTGTGTGTGTGTGTGGGTGGCATGTATCTGTGTATGTGAGTACTATTGATCACAGGTTTTCTTTTTTCTCTCTTCTATTCTTTTTTTGAAAAATATTATTGTGAATTGTATTGTTGTTTTTTTTTTAAGAATATATTGATAAACTGGATTGCTCTAGAACAGGTCTCACCTAGTTGGGCAATCCACTATATTGTGTTAAAAAAATTATGTATTTGTATTATGATGAAATAAAATAAATAGTTATTTATTTTTTATAATAATTTTCATAACTATTCCCTTCTTCTTCTCGTGTTATGTAGGCCCCTGAAAACGTGTGCGAGCATTTAGGCAAACGTGCTTGCATCATTTGCAAAGCCAAAATGTTTCTACAGTCTTCGGTTATCTATCCAGTTTAAAATGCTTTCAAACCTTAACTATTGCGTTCAGCCAACAGGCATTCTTACGTATATTCCAGAAAAATATGTGGTGTGATAAATTCAACTTGTCCCTTCAGATAACACGACGAAAATATGACCATTTCCGTCGTTTTATGAATAGCATATTTAAGTATACAATTTAAATTCAATCATTTATATTTACGAGTTAGTTACTCATAGAACATCAAAGTCAAAATGTAAAATACAAATTTCATAGAAATATGGTTTATTACATTACAACTACACATTCACAACACATTTACCATAGATCTGACAATTCTGTAACGGTGTGTACGAGAGCTATGAGTCTAGATTGATACAACACTAATTTAATAATAATCACGGTTCATAGCAGCAGAAACTATTAGATAATAGACACAAAACAGTTACGGAGGTTAAAACTATGATACGAAGAATATTTTATATAAATAATAATTTTATGAACAGGTACAATATTAATAACTTGAAAGGCTAATCGACAAGAGAAGTCTATTCTGAACATTTTGGGCTATTTGCAAAATAAGGTTTTCAAGATTAAATTTATTTTTGTGAAACGTTTTATATATAAACAACAATAAATTTTGTGCCCTGTTACACACTGTTCTAAACCTATTATATTAAGCACATTCTGCGGGGAAATAAGTCTTAGTATAGTTTGCTCCAACTAATACTAGCGGGGAAAATTGAGGGGCAGCGTGGTCCTGATAGGAGGTAAACTTCTTGGCTGCGTAACATAAAAGACTGAACCGAAATGAGACATGTGGGAAACTGTTTAGGGTCGCGCAAGATAGAGAAACATGCGCCAGAATAATTGCCAACGTCGGAGGAATCTGGCACGGCACAACAAGAAGAAGAATGTTAAGCAAAAGTTTGATATAATTATTGCAATAAGAAAAAAATAATATAGTCACTAAAACAAGATAAAGTACGAAATATCGATACAAATTAATAAAATTATATGTGTACATAATTATAGTTTAATATTTTCGTAGACAACCAAGGTGTCCCTATTTCACGATACATCTTTCCTGTAAAAACCAAATCAAAGTCGGGAATGTTGTAAGAAAAGTTGACACTTTCGACACAAAAACTGTCAGAATGGAAAAAGTTGGCTTTTGCCTTGTATTCACAAAAAAAAACGTTGAAAAGAACGGCGACTAACTAAATGAGAACCCTCTTTATAGTAACATAATAGTCTTTCCAAGACGAAAAACTTCTTTGAAATAATTTAGGCCCTTTGCAAATATACTTATCTTTTCTATCATCCCATAATATGCAGGTACGTAACAGGAACAACATCAGTTTGAAATCTAATTAAAAACACAGATACCTATATTATAATATCTAGAAAACGCTTGCATTATTTCTGTTAACAGTATCCACCTTTATATAAGTAGTTTTAATAGTAAGGGGAACAATGATGGTGTACCTAGTGGTAGAACTATCAAGGAATCGTGCATCAAGATAATAAAGAATGCATAATAATACGAAGAAAAGTTAAGAAGACGGAATATAACAATCTATAATATACTAACCTGACTAACTCATTGCATTTCAAACCTTCTTTACAAAGCTGGGAATCAATTTACTCATTAATTTTCTTCTGGTTTAAATTCATCGCAATAGAGTGAATTAAGGCTGGTTAATTTGTTAATCGTGATGAATGAAGTGAAATTTTGGATTAATGTTTTTACTGCCACGAAAAGGGTCATTTATATGTATCTAAAATGTCAGTATACCCCACATGTAGGAGATGCAGTAACGGTATAGATTAAGCTGGAAATCAACTGAGTTTCGACATCCTTAAGTTCTTATCAAACTCTTGAATATTACTATCATTTTTTTAAAGGTGTATCTTGGTTGTTGTTATAAACCGAAATACAACTTTATACACATTTCACACAAAGCTTAAGTGTTGTGAAAGGGTAGTTTGCCGGCACCTGGAATCGAACCGCAAACCCCTTGTACATGAGGCCGAGATTCATCGAGAATGAGGCCGACAGATTCAGAAAATTATTTATTACTATACCGATTGAAAATACAACTAAAAAAATATAGATTTATAAATACATGCTTAACAAACTAAAGGTATTTTATTTATTCATATATATACATTCATAATTGAATATGTAAGTACAACAATGCATGTTGGAATATGTATAAAAACTAGTTAACGCCTTACAAAACAATACAATAGCCCATTCTTCTGTATGAAGAACTACACAGATACTAACTAAACAATATAACACACACGTATACAATACAATATACAATCATTGAGATACTTATACATAAGTAAGAAATAGAAGCGCATACTACCTTCGGCCCTACAAGGAATCAGTATCGAGTCAAGGAGAAGAAACTATTATAGTATGATAAATGTTGGTGTATTTATAAAGAATACATAGTGCGTCTAGTAAAAGTATACAGTTCATTAGTACGCGAGAGCTACCTGAAGATTTTTACTTGAAAAAAGTAATTGTAGATTCAGTAATGGGCGAATAATACATATTATTCTATGTCTATATACTATCATGACATCTCCCGTAAGTGAGGACACCAGTGAAGCAACTATATTGACAGTCATCCTGGTTACTATAATATAATATATCAGCTTTCTAAATTTCAAGATTTTCCCGTTTAAAAATATCAGTAAATTAAATACTGGAGACTGGACCGGGATGAGACATGTGGGGGAGCTGTTCCGGGTCGCGCAAGATAGAAAGCCTTCGCCAGGTGATTGCCAACGTCGGGGGGACTTGAAACGCCACGAAAAGAAGAAGAAGAAATACTTTAACATAAATAAATGAAAGCTGCTTAGGTTTCAACTTCGCGTCGTAAAGTCAAGGGAACAGAATAGGTCTCGCATAATTTTATCTAAAATTTCAGGTGTTGTACATGAAAATGCTGGTTATTCTTAAAACAATGCATACAAGACACTTTACATCTTCGATATGGTTCGTCTTATTATTTTTATGATACGAAGAGATCAACCTGTATGTTAACGACAAGTGATGGTACTAAAAGAATTCCTTTCACCCCACATAAAGAATGGAAAATGAATACTCGACCATTATTTCTTTACCGTAGGACGCGAGTCACTTGGTTAGCAGGTAACAAGATGAACGCTTGAGGCTATAGAAGCGAAACAATAGCACGGATACTCTACATAATAATATATATATACATTGTGTAAGTATTACACAAGACTAGATAGTATTGTAGCACAGTACAGCTTATATTTATTGTATATACGTAGGTATTTTTTCGTGTACTTCTACTTAGGCAGCAGAATAAACCAGGATAGACGCTCCAAATCGAAAATCGTGGGCAGGATAAATCAGGCAATAATTACTTTTAACAAAAAATCTAAAATACTGTAATCTCCAAATATTGATTCAAGCGTTAGGAAGAACCTTACTAAAGCCTTCGTATGCAGCATTCTGCTATATGGTTGCGAGACGTTGACCATCGGCAAGAGTGAAAGCGGACGGTTGGCGGGCTTTGAAATGTGGTGCTACAGACGCATTCTGAAGATACATTGGTCGGAACACGTTGAAAATGAAGAGATATTAATCAGGGTAAGTGAAAGAAGGCAACTCCTTAAAAGAATCAGCCAATAACGAGTTAAGTAGATAGGCCACAAAATCCTAAATCAAAACATAAATTAATCAATAAAACATTTAAAATATAAGCGCATTTAAAAATATTTATTTAAATAAATATCGACTTCATACAAACATAATACAAGTGTATAGGCATTCATGGGGAAACATACTATGCAGTATAACGCTACAAAAATATAAATTAATAATATCTAGGGATATAAGAGATGCACCAATACATACATAATATGGCCAATTCTGAATCATAAAATAGTTTAGTTGCACTAACTAAGTCAACTAAGTGTGAGGAGATAGTTGAGTAATGATAATTAGTTCTAATTCGTATTCACAGTTTTCCGTACTAATTTAGTTCATTAGTTCATTTTGACACCTTAGTACAACTATAAATTTCGAGAATCTATGGATTTCGTATTCAGAATGAAATTTTAGTTGACAGCCGACGACTAATATAAGTTGGATTTGGCAGAATTTTATTCGCGACTTTTAATGTGCGAATATTATTAGTTGCTGTCATTTTACCGCAGAATATCTATTGCTATATTTTGGAAGTGTTGAGTTGTTTTTTTCAATTAAAAGTAAAAAAAAAATATTTTTAGGGCCCTCGCAACTATTAGCATGTACCTATAAATTGTAAAATTACACCACCACCGGCGCAAACACGAACGCCAAAATATATCGGCAAATCTGACATTTCACAATTTTCACGCGCGACAACTATTAAATTGTTGCCCAGAAGTGTAAATCGGAACGTGATAAACATTTTGTATTGCGGCATCACTGACTAATATTAGTTTGTCCCATAGATTTTACCGTTTGCACTTGGTGGTTCTCGAGTTTATAGTTGTTTATAGTTCATAACTAATGCTGAATACTACATAATAACTAATATTAATCAACTTTTTAGTTAGTTAGTTCATTAAGATTCAGAATTGGCCCTATTATACATTAAATTTATTTGTGATATTTTCCGAGTTACTGCCACTTACAGGACACTGGAAGATTTGAAGAAAAGAGTTGGAGACTTATTCATTGCCGGGGACTTCACGGAACGTTACTGAAGACTTCACAAAAGTTATACAGCAATACCTTTAGTAAGAGTTCTGATTTCGATGACATCTGGTTCACATTAGTCATTATGATAAATGCTTGGAATCAATAATTATTCACTTTTAAACCCCATCCGTCGCCTCTCACTGTGAAAACCCGTAAGTATATCGGCAGTGGATTTATGAAACCTCGTACGTGCATTTATGAACATTTTTCAAGAAATCAAATTATTTTTTGCTGGATGACATTTTCCATGTGTCCGATATGTCACGTGGAATGTGTCTTATTATAATATAATATATATTATAAATTCTACAGTAGGTATAGTAAATTTCTAGGCATGATTCAAAATATTCACAGAATCATTTTTTAAGTACATGTGAGTTTTGAACCATCTTTTTATTCTGAATCAATAGTAATATATTTCTAAAAATGCGTATACAACGTGAGACTAGAGGAAAATATGAACGCATTCTTGTATATCTATTGTGTCATGATATGTATCATTTTAATACTGTTAAAATTCTAATGATCTAGAGTTTGTGTGTTCACATTGTGAAAAGACATTTTAAACATATTTGATATCAATCAAACAGTATTAACAGAAAGCGCTTGAGTATTAATAAATCAATAGTGAAAAGTAAAACAGTGTTTTATTAATATCAAATATGTTTTTAAATTCTGTTGTTCTTATTGCATAATGGTTGTATGTTTTTTGATATGTTTAATATGTGCTTTTGTAATTGGCTTCAGAGCCGTTTGAATTGATAAATTAATAAACGCATCGTTTTATACCAACTCTCGTTTAAAACTGTTTAGATATGGAATGAAAGTTGGTGTAATAACAAGGATGAATGATGACAAGTTACGATGCTGAGGGCATGTGGAAAAAAATAGTGACCAAGAAGATAAATTTAGTTGAGAGCAATGGTGCTCGGAGACGTGGACGTCCGAGGATTAAATGGCAAGATAATTTTAATCAAATCCCAGTGTTGAATACATTGAACAGGAGAGCATGCATGAGGAATTGTATGACAGTGACGGAAGCGAAAGATGTAGATATGCAAGGATAGAAGGAAGTGGCACTCGATCCTTTCTGCCTACCACGCAACGTAAGCGGCGTGATGGGATGTATGCATGTATGTGTAACTATGATATGAAATTATATTGGTCGCATTACCAATTTTTCATTTGGATTTCCAGTCTTTATTAAAGGACAGTGATGGTATGTACCTCCGAAAAATATTATATAAACAGTGTTATTAATATGAATACTGTACTATATTATATACATACATGAATAAGGGATAAATCATTTAAATAGAATATGTTAGTTAGTAAGTAAGTGAGGTGTATTATAACTTATAAAGGGATTATGTGCAGCAAGGTCGGACAGGGCTGTCACAAAAGAATATAAAACTGAAACGGAAGAATTAATAAAATAATAAATCTAATGTTTTTGTGTAAGCACTTTAGAAATTCATTATTAACATTATGATAAATTAAATGCTAAGGCTTCTGCTTGCAATCATCACAACAGGAGAATAAAATAAATTTAATATGGAAATTATACAGTGTTTAAAAAAATATTTAAATATATGTTTATAATTAGTTGGGTTAGGGTCAGTTGGAAGACATGGTATTTTAGCGATAAACTCGCGCTCTGTACATTGAATTGTATAAATGATATTTTCTATGTTAATTTGTATTATTGTAAACAATGTACAGTGAAGAATAAAATATATAAAATAATAAGAGGTACCCTGGTACCTACACCATTGACGAGCTTTCCAAGACTGCCGAAATCTTTCATTTCGATTCATTGAAACAATCCAGTTGTATACTCTGACCATTAATATTTATCATAAACTTAATTTAACGTTCAACGACAAATTAAAATATAATGATTTATCGATTCTTTCGAACAATCCCGTGATATACAATCATTAATATTTATCATAAACTTAATTTAAAGTCCCGTTCTGAATATGCATCATTAAAGCAGTTTTATAGCACCAATGCAAAACATTTCTGAAATATTTTAATTTTTTTCCCCAACCAATTGCAATTTGTGTCAACCCTGATTGACAAATATATTGCGTCTCACTCACACTCGTAAAATACGCATTTACGACGTGCGAAAGAGAACATTATACGAAACGTTACCATATTGTATGGGTCATTAAGTGCGAGACACGTACTAGTAGTAGTGGTAGTACCTACTCGTAATAATAATATGTATAACATAATATATTGTAACAAGTTATAATAGTAAGTTTTAAAGTTCAACCATGTGGAACGAAATAATTTTATGATATGTATGTACTACCAAAAGTAGGTACTTTTAGAGAAAGGTGGAGAGAGATAGCGAGATAGAAAGAGACGTTCTGCGTAAAAGATCGAAGGTAAACATCGTAATAATTGACTTTTATTGTGATGTCATGACATATCACCCCAAAACCTTCACTATTATAAAATTGAAAGTGCCCATATTCAGGACAGCTTTCAAAAAACGTTTGATTGCTTCTTATTCCTGCCCACTTGTATATGCTGTGGAGCCAGAAAATCCTCTCAATTATTATTATTATTATTGTACAACATTAAAGTGTCGTTAAAGTGCCAATGCACCTCAAGGACACTGTTCAATTCATCAATTCTAAGACATTACATTATTTTAAGTCTGGAGTCGGAATCTACAGCCCTTTATCCTCTCAAATGCAGCTCTTTAACAAAATGCCCAACATCGCACTTGAGATAGTCACGAATCATTAAACGGCGCCATACACTGGATAAAACTAGATCTTAAACTTTTACCTACCCCCCAAATTTCAAGATTACAATTTTTTCAACCGTAGATTTTACATTCAGGTTCTGGAGTTTTTGTGCTAGAGGACATTTTTTTGGGCTCGAAGATTAAATGTCGGATGATCTTAATAGTGTTTTTCTCTTTATATTAATAGTTGTCTCATTGGTTCTCAAAAGATATTTAATTTGTTATATAGTAGACATTTGGTTCCATTTACTACGAAGTTAGCCGATGTCTCGATTTCAATAATCTGCTATTGGTTCTTCATATTTGACAGCATTAAGCCTGTAGGCTAGCTAATGTATGTAAAAAAATATGTAAATCATTCACTCTACACTAAAACAGACAAATAATACATTTCGATGTTAACAGGTAAGTTACTACACCATTTACCCTAGCTTAATCACTTCTTACGAGCAAAGTATGGACTTAAATAATATGTACTTGTTGTTTGTTGCAAAGATATTGAAATTTAATTGTTAATATTAAATCATTGGGATATATGGGAGACTCACAGTCATAATGTGTAATGTCTGGATTACATTCTGAGTCTACATAACTATAATAATAAATACTTTAAATTATGTTAAAATACAGAGAAATACATTGTATTATTTAATCGATCTAAAATATTATTTCTCTCTGTCTCCCTTTCTTCGTCTGCCAACGTTCCTCTCTGGAACAAGGGGGAAACAAACCTTCTTCATTCACAATCATTCAAAAAAAAATTGCCAGTTTTTTCTAAAATCATCGCAAGGCCCCATTTTAAAAATCATATTGTATCGTAAAGGTAAGGTTTTTGAACGTGTTTTGATTTTTGAATACCTTCGCATTCTCCAGAGTTGAATGTTGTTCCACAACAACGGTCATAAAAAATAAGTCTTTCTTCATCATCTATCTACAATGAAGTCCCAGCCATCCTGAATGTGAATGTTTTTCACTAAAAAGTCCATTGCATAATAAAAACTCAATCTTCTGTTTTAAATGCAATACCTAATTGTTAATACATTCTAAGTATTACTCATAGTATAAAGTATTAACTTAGTAAAGTCGATGACAGCTAGGTACTGTACGCTCTGACTAAGCTAATGGATTCCGATAATGAGGGAGATATACAGCAAAACAAATCTTACTATACATATTGAGTTTAATAATAAACAATTACCTATATACTAGGCTAACAATATGTAGTATTGAAGTGTACTCATAACGATTCAGTATTTGTTTATAGACGTGCGTAAGTGCAATTCAATGTAATGAATGAAAGATGCTTACACAAATTAATTATTTTATTGAATTGAGGGCAGCGTAACTCGATGAGGACTTAGGAGCCGATCCCAAATGACGGGAATGCAGGACTAGGAGAAAGAAGGAATATTTCATACACGCCGCAAACAATTAAATAAATATTTTCCAACATTCACAATCGAATCTAAACTAATTGCCTTGAAAGCTCTTCCCAGGGCAGAACCCAAAAACACTCATCTATTTTGAATGTTTTGTATCGATTGATTCACCACTTCTCACGACATTCTCGACGCTCTGATGTCCGAGGAACGGTGTTTTATGAAAAAGAGTCGTCCTGGTCGTCAGAAATTTTGTGAATAAAAGAACAGTGCCTCTTTTGACCAATAACATTGTCAAAACATGACCCAGTCTTGACCACGTTTCTTCTTTATTATTAAAACAATAGAGAGAATAGGAATGGGGTAACCGGCGAACTAAGTGTAAGTAAATACACTGAAATAATTAAAATTCCAAAGAATACAGATAAAAAGGTCAATTATTGTTATAAGCGGCATGCTAATTCTATACCACAATTACACTCTACTTTTGAACAAAATTTCAAAACTTTACAAAAAGGAAAAATCTTTTAAGATACGTACAATGTGTGTACAACTTCGAACATCGACTAATATCATTAGCGAAAGCCTTTTTGACAAAACTCCACACAGAACAACTAATTTTTAACTGGAAAAGTTCAACTTTTTTTTATTATTATTCGTAGGTATCATCGGGAATACTAAGTGGAAGAGGACTTTTGAAAATCTTTATTGATACTATGTGTAATGCCAGAGAGAATATAAATGTATGTTCACAAGTAAGTCTGGAAGTGTTTGTACTGCTGTTATAGTCATCTTAACAAAACATGTAATAGGAAAGAAGCGCCCTCTAAATAAATTCTCTCAATTGAAGGTGTTTCGAAATAATTTCAGTCATGGAATTATGACCAGAGATGTGACGTATTTGAAATAAAAGTATTTAAAATACAAATACAAAATACAAAATACGTATTTGTATTTTGTATTTCAAATACCTTTTTGTAAAAAGTATTTTGTATTTTATTTGAAATACTTTTTTTGAGTATTTTGTATTTTACACAAAATACTTTTACAAAATACCTTTTTATTGTTTGAAACAAAATTCTGCCATTAATTGATATGCGCGTACGCAAGCTTTTTTTGCCAATTACAAATACAACGTTTCCATTAGAGTACTCCATGTTTGAGATATACACACATAATAATGATGACTGAACAAATTATACATGACGCCGTTTAATGATCCATGGCCATTTCAAGGGCGCTGTGATTTCTCCTGAATGGTAGCATTTTCAATTTTGTCTGAAGGCAATCTATTCCAGGCAGATGACGCTGCGACTTTGTTTCTTCTTTCTGCAAATTTAGAGGTATTTGCCCTTTTGAGTTCAACGAGTTTAAGAAGCTGAGCACAGCCTTCGCCACACATTTTCGTCAGCGGAACAGCTCAGTGGGTGGTGTGCTGCCTTGTGGACAGTGAGACACAGTTTAAACACCACTATCTCTAGGACTCTCAGTTAGTGTAGACTTCTTAGTAGTGAAGTTATGTGGCAGCTCTTATTCTCTCTGTAAATGATCCGGAGGCAACATTAACCCTTAGCTGGAATCGGGGGTCAAAAATGACCCCAACGACACAATTCTAAGTAATAACTTTGAAGACTTAGGCCCTGCAATCTTGGGCGCTTACGTAATCACATAACGTCATGGGGTGCAGCTGGTAACGAACTTGCGTCGCTCTAATATTTCTAGAAGTGGAGGTATGTACACATGTGGGGTTAAAAATGACCCCCGAGTCCGGGAATGGTTGTATTTTTGTTACGTTTTTTGGAAGGCGAGAAAGCCAGAAAAGCATCTAAAGAGATCTAAATATATAAAAAAAATTGGCATCGAATTAGTCATGCCTTTTGTACAAAAAACATAATTTTTTTTTGTTAGACCTAAAAACAAGAATGGTATTTTTTTTTAAAGAACATCAAGTAGAAGAAGACGTAGCTACTAATGCCACTCAAACAAATAACCGTAAGAGAGTAAGGTGTTATTTATGTCATCGTAAAAAGGACCTGAAAGGTTCCCTAAAGTGTAGCAAGTGCTTACTTTTTATATATAAAAAACCTGGTGCCAAAAATATCACATGTACCTAACAAATGTAGGACTTATAAGAGGAGTTTTGTTTTAGGTTGTTTTTTTTTTGTTTGAGTTGATCTCAAGAGAAGTTCCTGTTTTTTTGTTAAATGTTCATATAAGAAAGCGATAAAAGTAAATGTTTTTATGTTATTTTTATTTATTTAATGAATAAAAGCTTCTGTAGTTGATACTGTCAAAATAATTAGACAGAAGTTGATTTTGCTAAAAACTATATAGTTTATGGTAAAATGTGTAATAAAAATTGTTAATAGTTTAGTTAATAAGTTGTTTAATAATAAATTAAACGAAAAATTAAAAATATGTTGATGGTGTGAATATGACACCTAACAACTCTGTTGGGGTCATTTTTGACCCCCGATTCCAGTTACGTTGTCTAAAATACCGATTCCTGCTAAGGGTTAAAAACCATCTGAAGACGATAAGGAAGAGTCTGGAGCAGTCCTGTATATAATATGATGTTACAGTAGTCCATACGATTTCAGATTTGGATTATCCATTCTGATTTATTTTGCAGCCCAAGTCAGGAATTCTCTTACCTGCTTGATGATACTCAATCCATTTATGACAATTTTCGGCTTATCTCTTCTAACAACCGTACATTTTGTCATGACTTAATTAAAAAAAAATTCTATTTTGAGAGTTCTTCCTAAGGCTCATCCTCATTGTCTGCAAGCAATGCTATATTTATCATGTCAACCCTTTCTCCATTTATGTATACTTTTGTCCAGTTTTTAATTTCTTTTTCATTCATCAATGGTTTAAATATTAAATACTTTTGTCTTACACCTTGTTCGACTATTTGTAAAAAGTATTTTAAAAAGGTATTTTAAAAAAGTATTTTGAAAATACGTATTTTGTATTTTGTATTTAAATACCATTTTGAAAAAGTATTTAGTATTTTGTATTTGAAATACAAAAATTCAAAAGTATTTGTATTTTGTATTTAAATACTTTTTTGAAAGTATTTTGCACATCTCTGATTATGACACTGAAAAAATATCAAAATTTAGACATAATATCTTTGTTATCAACTAATATATTAGGTACATGAGATATTGTATAAAAAAACGCATGGTTTTCCATGTCTTACTAAAATAATATTTATTTAATTCAAAAATGGGATAAATAATATATTACTTTGTCGTTATACTATGGGTTAGTTGGAAGACATCGAGCTTCTGCGATAAACTCGCCCATTGCACAAATTTGTCTGGTTTAAATTCTGCAATGTTTCTTAAATGATGTTGATTTTTTTGTGCAATAAAGATTTTTATTGTTATTATGTGTAATGTTTAAAATAAGTAAGGTACTCCAATAAAATATCGCAATTTCTAATAATAAAAACTAGAATATTTAATATAAAATAAATCACCATTATTTTACAAAAAAAAATGATAGAGCTGTCAAATATATAAAAATATTTAAAATAAGTAAGGTACTCCAATAAAATATCGCAATTTCTAATAATAAAAACTAGAATATTTAATATAAAATAAATCACCATTATTTTACAAAAAAAATGATAGAGCTGTCAAATATATAAAAATATATACTACTACTATACCATCACGGCATATCCCACAAGTGGGGTAGCCAGCAGATCAGCTGCACGTAAGAAACATGCAAACTGTCCTCTTCGTGCCAATATAAAATCAAGACATTCAGGATGGGTGGCAAGCCTCATCGCTGAATTTAAGATGTAAAATGTATTCAAGTAGACATAAAAAATAATTTAATTATCCAAACTTTCGGTGCGCATTTTGATAATTCAATTGACTAATTCCTGAAACATGCAGGAATGATGGAGGGTACAAACCCTTAATATGATTACTATTCCCTCAGCGACGCTGGGTTTTATGCTGGTGCGAATAATATAAAGAAGTAAAAATAATGAGAGATGAGAAGAAGAAAGAAGTAAGGAAAAAAGCAGAAATGAATGAAACAAAACGTTGAGAATGGAGTAAGGGACAAATTAAGGTCCGAAGAGTCAATTGGTTTGGAATATGTAATAAAGTAAGTTTGATGACATTTGGAAATTGCAGTCGAAACTTATAATAAAAAAACTGTGAGAAGCGAATAAGTAGAGCAATTAAAAAAATGTCGGGTGAAATTGTAAATACATATTACTCGTATACTATGAAGACCTCTTATACTAACTACAGCGAAATCTGACGAGACCACATCAATAAGTCTGTGTCCAAATTGTATTTTCTGCATTGTAACATAAAATGTATTTATTTATACAATGAACATCTATATACACATTTGACATGAAACAAATATACAATAAAAACGACAATATGTTGAGAAAAATTAAATAATAATCCTGTATTTAACATAAAGCAAAATATCATATTTGAAAAAGTTTATTCTCATTTTTATCGACCTTATTTTCTAAATTAGGTTCACACCAATTATTGAATATGAGAAAATTAAGATTTCGAAGAGCATATTCTACTCCAAAGATGAAGTCATTTAAGTATCGTCACAAATTAAATAAGAGGCAGGTATTCTTAAAAAATCATGTTTAAAACATCAACCATCTTCAATCCAGCGATTAGTTATTCCACCCATCCCGAAAGTCTTAGCTTCTTTTAGCGCAATCAGAACAATTTGTTTTGTTTGGGTAATTGGTCCGCTGGCTACCCCACTCCAAAAGTACACTTCAAACAGCCTCACAGTAAGCCTCAAAGAATGTGTTTGAGTCGTGAGGGTAAGTAGGTCGGCAGGGGGTAGAATCGAACTCGGGATCTCTTGATTAAAAATATTTTTATTTGATGAAATAAAAGTAGTAAAGTAATAGATGGTAGCAGACTTATTAATCTGTCCTCGATGAGAATGTCTACAACAGTATTAGTACCAGTGCAAAAAGTAGAATCTCCTCTTGGTTTGCTTTGACATCGCACTAATAAACTCATAAAAAAGTAGATATTCTTCAAACTGCTGCATCACAGAAGGACTTAAATTTTATTTAAATAATTCAATAATAAGCTAAAGCAAAAAGAATGGGAAATAGAGAGGGAAAAATAGAGAGAGAGAAAAAGAATGTAGAAGAAAAACGTGGTTTCCGAACGGAATTTCAGTACTGGCTTAAAAATTACTTCGATCGAAAATTCGAAGCATACTATTTTAGTTCATATTGATTTTGGATGATTTGTTTCATTTTGGCGCCGTTTTACATACCTTCGACCGTATCAAAGGCGCCGGTGAAAAGATCGGATTTCATTTTGCTTTTAAAATCGGTGTTGTTTCTCAGGCATTGCAGATCGGTTAACAGACTATTTCACGTCACAGGACCTGCAACGCCGAAGTTCATGTCACGGAATATTGTATCTCCCGAATCCAAACATTAATTTATATAGAAATATCATCGTCTCCTATCTTAATACACCGTTCCTATGACAACTACAACAGACGTTAGGAATGTCGTGGAATGAGGTTACTCAACTGGCGCAAAGACCCTCTGAATAGAGGAGGCTAGTTTTTCTGCATTTGGATACCCTATCTCAGGATGAGAGAAAAGAGGTTTCTTTTGTATGGTTCAACACGACTCGTTTTGTGAATTTTTCAAAAGATGCAAATTTGAATTTGACAGAAAATTGGCTAAATATTGAAGTTCGGATAACGCAAACATTCAGTGTCCGTCGGACACGAGAAATAAAAACTTTAAAAAAGTATTTCTCTTAAAATAGAAATAATAATAACAGTGAAAGAAACTTTTCCAATACGTGAGGGTGGTACCAACAAACTATGGATGGTTTCCTTCCATATCTTGAAAGCTGTGCGCTGAATTCCAAAGAACGAAGTTTTGGTAACTTCACCAATATCTTAGTACAGCAGGAATATCGAACGTTCGACTATAGAGTTTTCAAAGTGTGGTGTACTACCAGATCATAATTATTACTCAAGACTGAATTACTGTAGTTGCAATTTCAGATTATTGAAGTATGCAAGGAAAATTGCTTAAAATCCGCGACGTAAGTAAATTACTTAAGTATGCAAGGAAAATTGCTTAAAATCCGCGACGTAAGTAAATTACTTGAAAGACTATCGGGTACGTTCAGCGATGAGGTTTACCACCCATCCTAAATATTTTTTTTTGCACGGATAGGACAACTTGTATTTGAACATAACATGTCATCCAAATCCACCTAACTAGGCATGAGCCCTCAAGAAGACAGAACGAATCAGTTTTCAATCGTAGCTTTGTCTCAGCGCTTCAACATTCTTACCTTTATTTTGGCTACATCCCCTTCTCCATTCAACTACACAATTGATCTCCTGGCTACCCTACATGTAGGATATGTGTGATAGTATAAATATAATAAATAGGATAATATAATAAGCGCTTGAGTATTAATAAATCAATAGTGAAAAGTAAAACAGTGTTTTATTGATATCAAATATGTTTAAAATGTCTTTACACAATGTGAACACACAAACTCTAGATCATTTACATAATAAATCGGGTTTGATTCCTTCCGCTGCCAATTTCTTCATCGTCACAAAAGAAGCATCTGCTTATTGTGAAGATATTCGGGGTGTATTTGGATTTATTCCGAACCCAGATTCATATATTTTTTAAATATATATGGTGAAGAAATAATGAAAAAAGATAGTCAAATAAGACGTAAACTTGTCTGTACCATGTAATTTGCCCCATTTGTGGGGTAGCAAGCAGACTACATACATGCAATAGAATTGCAAGCCATTTTTTCCGTACTTATAAGATGTGAATGGCTCAAATTTAAAAAAAAAAAATCATCTTGGCTGCTAGGAAATATATAAAAACTTCTTCAAGCATCAAGATTCTTAAAAAGCCTAAATATTTTATTTAAATTTACGAAAGTTGTTTAGAATTCGCAAGGAAATTCACCTCGATATGTTTACAATACAACAACAAAAAAGTGCTTATCGAAAATAAACTCCAAACTATGTGGTCTGCGTTCGAGTGTTTATTTAAAGGGAAAAAATAAGTTAAACTTTTAAGTGAATTCGCGTTACTCGTTTAAAGTTGTGGGTTATCAACCATTGAGTCAGAAAGTTTAAAAAAAACTTAAGTATTCTATTGATAGTGGAATGGAGGACGGTCGGTTTTTTCAATATTCACAGGCATTTAAAGTACACAATGGAAGTCTTCAGATGAGTTTTGAGAGCAGAAAGAATTAAATCTTGTTGACATTTTTAGAGATCTGTAAGAATGGATCAATATCACGTCCTGTCATCTCTGCCTACCTCAACAGGGAATCGCCGTATAGAAGATATTTTTAAAATATGATATGTGACTTCGTCAGATTTAAAGATGAATTATGAAAATTCGCTCCCATACACGATAATATCAAAAATTGGTGAAATTCATCCCATCTTCTAAGCAAAACTTTTGTTCTCACGAGCAAGCTTTGGAATTGAAAGACTAAGAAATCCAATTATACGAGAGCTACTAAGCCATCAGATGTCATTACGAGTTTGGGAACCGAAGATAAATATCTTATACTTCAGAAGTAAGTTTTCTGAATTAGCTTTGACTGATAATCCATGGTGCACAAGTAGGGCAGAGGTTCAACACGTTGAACACATCTTTTGGGAGTGTCGATTGATGACTTATGCATGAGATGAAATGACTGCGGGAATGGCAGTCGACACTCCTCGACCCATTTGTTTTGGGGAAGTGTTTTTGAATGCTACAAATGCAGCATGCTTTAGAGTATTCGTGGATGCTTGGATCTCAAGGTAGGATCTGCTACGTCAGCCGGGTCCATCGCCTACAGACACAGTTAGATCGGAAATATCAATTTTGTCTTAGTGGAACTAACAGTGTTTTTAATTGCCATTGCCTCACAAATGTATGGATTAAATATTAAGAGTCCTTCGACTCTTGAAATATAAGCGAAAGATGATATTTCAACTCTAGATAATGCGATGATAAAATACAATAGCCCTATATGTTGCCGAATAATTTTGTGAAGTATTAGTGTTTTAAACTACAGTACTTTAATTTTCATGGCACATAGAATCCGCTGGCAATCGCAATGCTGATAAATGCCGTGATAGGAATGAGAAAATTAACAAATGAATAAGTTTCAGCTTTCCAAGTTTGAATTAGCAAAATATACTAACGAAATTTATAAACTTTTAAAAAATAACATCGTTGAAACTATGCAATATTGCAACGTTGTCAAATCTACTGGCTAGCGACTGTGGTCGAAGCTAATTATTAAACTTCCAGCGGCGCAGTAATGAGAATGCAGAATATTAACAACAACGCCAAATTGACTAGGTCAACTAACTTTGTTCAACTTTACAATCAAACTTAGTTTGTAAAGCACAAAAAAGTTTTCAATTTCTTTAGAAACTTAGTTACTTGAGATCGAGGATCAACGGTTATGTTACACAATATGGGACGTTAAAATTCTGGACAAGACTTCCTTTAACCAATTTCATATAATTCCCGAATAAAATATTTCAATACGTTCGTTAATGTTAACGCAAGTTTGTTTGTCTCCTGTAATTGAGAAAATTTTATACATATAACATTACGTTCTATACAAGGTATCATCCTTTAGAAATGATTCGGGTCAAAAAACATTATACGTAGATTGACATTAACGTGTTGTGGTGATAGCACAAAATCATAATAATTGTATGTGTATTGAAAATATCGCTCTGCATGTTCAATCAAAACAAAACATTTTCAATTATTTCTATTGAATAGTTTATTTCAAGACAGAAATTCAAAAATGTGTTATAATCATATTATGTAATGTCTAAAATTTGTATTTGAATAAAAAATTATAACTGCTAATTATAATTATTAACCGGATACTGCACTGCAATACTCGGTGACAAATATATTACATAAATCATGTCATGTTTAAAATTGACTTGAATGACTGTTTTTTTTTTCAGAAATATAACAACAATAAAAAAAACTTACAACTACAAAATTCTACCAACTAAACATTACTTATATCTAAAAACGCATCTGTGGTGACAAGGTAAAGGGGCATGAATCAGTTTTGCGGTAGTCAGACTCTTGTTACCAGTCATATTCTTAAGACAATATAAATAGAAAATGGAATTTACTGGCTCATTAGACTTGAGTTTGTTCTGAGATAATATGTATATTAACATAACATAACATAACATGTATAGACAATTCACACAGACCGAGCTAGTCCCACACTAAGATATGAATCTTGTATTATGGGTACTAACGCGACGATACACATATATACAATGCACTAAACACATATACATGTAACACCCAGACCCAGGACAATCTGAAAAAAGGTCATTCTTCAAAGGCAAGTGCGTTAGCCTCCGCGCCACACCGGTCGTCAATATTGTTACTTAAGTTTAAAACACAAGTCTTGAGCAGGTTGTCAATGGTAAAGGTACACCGAAATCGTGATAGATAGAGTGGTTAGATGAAAGAAATCACTATAAAGTGATAATCTCGCCACTGAATATCATCACATTATTTTTAAATGTAAATTACTTTGTTGCTTTTGTTATGTGTATGATGATGTGCAACAAGAATAATATAAATAAATAAATATTTTATATTTAAGTAATAATAAACAATGTCATTGATGTCAATTTTAAAAACGTCCAGAAACTGTAACATAGTTAGTGTAAATCAAGACGAGTTCAAGATATTTCTATCATGATATTGCCAGTTCAAAAATATGTCATCCAACTAGATCCTTATTTCTCAGGAATTATTACTGATTGGTCGCTTTGATGTAAAAAATAAAATCAAGATAACGCTAACGACTCTGCTTTACTTAACAACACTTGGTTTGTGGTTCGTTAGAACATATGATAGCAGCGGCGACACATGGAAATCTTGTTGGGACTCGTAAACGAAAACTTTGCAAATTATTATTCCATTCTTCCTACCAACTTTTAAGCTATTTTTGAACGTATCCGCAATGTTTCGGCTTGTAAATAATGGAACATTGATGACTCTGAGTATGATAAGAACTATCTCAAAGTATATCAACAGACCTTACACAGTTTCTTCAAGTGATTTGTGGAATAATTTAGTAACTTTTTTCATGTTAGCGTTCGTGCCTCTCCGTTAAAAATGTATAATTATTTACCTAGCTATACACTGAGAAAAATACTCACAACGAATCATTGGTACGTACTATCAGATAAGGACCGGAGATAGTACAAACGATTCATTAGTACGAATCTATAATATTAATCTATCGGAAACAAGTCGTTGGTAAATTTACCAACGATATGTTTGCGAAAAGTTAATAATATATATTCGTACTAATGAATCGTTTGTACTATCTCTGGTCCTAATTTGATAGTACGTACCAATGATTCGTTGTGAAATTTCGTTAGTATTTTTCTCAGTATTCCATCAAGACATTCCCACAGAGTAGCCAGTAAACCAACTGTAAGTAACCAACATACAATTCCTTTAAATAGATAATTATAAACATTCTTAAACAAAAATTATCAACATTATAACAACAGTCAGTAAAAAACAGTCGTGAGTAGGGTTGCCAGATATGTTGAAAAAAAAAACCGGACATTTTTATTTTATTTTATTTATTAACAGAAATATAGGAAAATCTCTATAAACTGTCCGGTTTATAGAGATTTTCTTGACTGGACAAGCATAACGAAAACCGGACTGTTCGGTCGAAAACCGTACATCTGGCAACCCTAGTCGTGAGCCCTGCAAAGAATTGGTTTACCGCTCTTTTCCGTAAATTTTCGAATGTGCTGTAAAAGGAAGGAGTTCATCTCAAATTCAACAATGAGGTTTGCCGCTTATCTTGAATGTATAAATTTATTGTTGGCAAAGAAAGGACGGCCTGCATGTTTATTACATGCAGCTGATCTGCTGACTACCTCTCTTGTGGGATATGCTGTAATGGTGAAGTAGAAATAAAAAACAAAAACACGAAAACAAAAGCTACAGGAGATCCTCAGTGAAAAATGGATTTGTTTAATATTTGATTTCTAAATTAATTGACATATTTTCATTTTTAATTAATTAGTTAATTTATTTATTTATTCATTGCGTTTTTTTTGTTGGATATAATTATCGTTTGTTAATTGTATATTGTTTATTATTTTCATACGCAGCACGCCTCGATACAGGGCAACCTAGTGGAGGCTGCTGCAACTTAATTGTAGCCATGTTGTCTCAGCTTTTCATGTTTGTTATTATTATTATTGATTAAATAAATAGATTCGGTAGATGAGTTTAGAAATTACAAACTTACCACAAAAACATGCGTCAGGATAAATCTTATATGACAAGGTGGCGATACATACCTGAAAAAGAAAGAAAAATATAATTAGTACACGTCAATACAAAATCACATAAAATACAAAGTACAAGACAAGCTTAGAACATTATCTGAAAAAAACTGATTCCACTATAAAAAATACTGTTTCAATCCTCTATGAAACCTTTATAATGCATGTCCACAAAGTTACACTAGAGAATATGGAATATTTATATATAACTGTTTTAATTAATTGCTCAATTCAACGATACAGTCTGCCCACTATCCTGATTGCTTTATATATTTATAACAAGAAAAGGACATGAGTGCAGGGAGTTCAACAGCTACTCAACTTGTGTGAGATGTCCTCATAGTATAGAGAGACAAATACAGAACGATGAGAATACATTATACAATATATGTATATTTAGTCAAAATGACGGAAATTCAAATAGAAAATCATAATTAGGAGAGAGAGCAATACATACAATTCATAATGAAAGTGATGATATTGTAGTATTCGTAACAGTCATCAACCTATATTGTATAGATTAGAAATTCAATGAAAAAATTGTTTATACGACCAAACAAATTTTGCGACCAAAATAAGTTCATATTAATCATACTTAAACGGTTGCTGATTCAAAAAGAGATGTTCATGGGGGCTAAAAAGGCCACTTTATATGAATCATAATAGGATCATATTAGGAATTTTAAAACGATATAACGGCAACATTTCACCAAATATGAATTGTAGATGAATTAATTGCTCAATGTAGCCATTTTAGGCCCCCTGATCTCCCTCGAGTCCCTCGCCGTAGATATGTATTCACAGATGTTTGTGTTAACACAAAATATATTGATGATACATATTATATAAAGTGCACCTTTTTACAACAATTACCACAATTTGTTTATATTATGTTCATATAGGCACATAATAAGTTTTGTGTTGCAGAGCTTGGAGGACATTTTTTTTAATGTAGGAGTTATTTTATAGTTTTATCATGTATATAAGATGCAGGTAAAACACCGATATAAAAGTACAAAAGAGACCATTAGTATTTATCTGAAAGAGGGAAAGTGAGAAAGCGCGGACGTCCAAGAACTACTGCGTGCATGTATGAGAAACTGGACGAATGTAGAGGAAGAGAGAGAAGTATGTAAGGATAGATCAACAGGGCGTTCTGTTTTCTATGCCTACCCCACACCTGGGAAACGACTTGAGGGTACAGTATAATGCAGTAGGTATAGTAGTTATGGAGTGAAACGGCATACTACCATTATTATGTATGGGTCTCAAGATGGAATCTGCTACGTCAGCCGGGTACCCCGCCCACTAACGTGGTAGGATCGGAGATGCCAACACTGGCATAGTGGTATTAAACTAGTGAGAATTAAAATATTAATAAATCGTCACCTAAACGGATAAACAGGAGTCCTTGGACTCCTGCAATATCCAAGAAATAAAATTATTTCAACAATAATACCATTATTAATTTTGGAACATATTTTCCGACACGTCTACAACTTGTCTATACTATATAGGTCAATGGTAGCTGTATCTAAATAGAGTATAGGAGCACTGTCAATAAGAAGGCCGTATCACGTTATATAGTACCTACCTATGTAGTGTTGAATATGTAAATCCTAGCACTAATCCTCCCTCTTCACTACAGTACCAGGTACCTACTACCTACACAGTGGAGTCCTCTTTATCTTATTATTATTATTATATAGTTACACCCAGTACAGTGCATACTGGAATTGAACATAACTGAAAATCAGTGTCGGGACAAGAATTTTTATTATTTACTAGCTGACCCGGGAAACGTTGTTTTGCCATATACAAATATCGGTATTGAAAAATAGGGATTGATGGTAGAAAGGTGAAAATTTAGTGCTGTATGTATTTTTTAATGCCTCGCCATAAAAAATAAAAATAAAAAATTGACCAAATATAAAATAAAAATATCTGGGTGGATCAAATCTTCAGGCGATAAGAAGAAAAGTGAAAAGAAAAGTCTTGAAAAGCTCGTCAATGGTGCAAGTGCACTGAAATCTCGATAGCGTAATTTAAATTAATGTAACAAATAAACATAGTAATTCAAGTTTAAATATTTTATTTAAAAAAGAAAAGTGAACCCTATATATGGAAACGTGTTCAATTTTAGACAATATACTTTTTTTTTGCTGGACATGCAGTGCTTTTATGCATATATGATAAACACGCCACTGAGAGAAACTGAAAAGAGTATTAGTATTTAAATTATTAAAAGAGATGTAATAGAAGGGATGAGAAAGGTAGCATTTAAATAATAAAATGTAGTCTTACTATTTGTATCATTGCATCAATTTTCTCCATAAAATAATAAGTTTCTTCCATTTCAGGTGTTTTTTGTTTTACGAAAAATACTGGTGAATTGACCAGAGATAATTAAGCATTGAAGACTCCCTGCTATACCTGGATATCCCAAAAGTAAGGACCACCACACAAAACATTTTGTCTTCAAAAGTGGGCCTAAAAACATCAACGCCTCGTCAACTAAAACTATGTACCAAGTGCAAAATAATAAAAAAAAACTCGGTTTCGGCACTCATTTACAAAAAATATTAAATCAAATCTCAATAACGGCAACGTCCCAATATTGAAGACATCAACTACATTATTTAAAATTTTAGATTTATCAACAATTAGCAGCTCTTTCGCGAGACTATCTGCCTCTACTCTTGTACCCAGAACTAAAAATTTCTGTTCCAGTAGAAATTCAACAACAATACACCTAATACTATAGCATATTGTAGTAAAAGACAAGACTAGTGGATGTAATAATAAGTAGGTACGCTGGCAGTAAGCATACTAGTCATAGTAGTAATAGAGGATTAAAGAGTATAAAGAGATGAGGAGTGTTCAGTAGTCGAGAGAGTAGGAGAATAATAGTGAAAAGAGGGGAAAATCGGGACTAATCTCATTCCTCGTACCTGTGGGAGATGAGTCAAGGATGGGATGTGTTATATAAAGTATTATTATTTCCTTTTAAAATATAAATCTGTTTGTCAAAGGGAAATTTTGTTATTTCGATTTTTGCACGAATTGGCACATGAACATGGTGTTTTAGTACTGATTATGTAATTTCTATTGGAATATATTAATAATAATATGCTTATTTAGAATCAATATAGACAATAAATACAAGTATTCACAATTAATGTTTATTTTAAAAAAAACTGGGTATTGTTTCAAACCCAAATACAACTTTATACACCTTTCACAGTAAGTTAAAAGCTTGTGTCGTGAAAAAGGATTTTACCGGCACCTAGGATCGAACTAAGGACCCCTTGTTCATGAGGACGAGATCCTACCTCTAGGCTACCTTTTACATTTAAATACGTACATTTATACCATTCCAGAAAGACTGAAACCTTGTGAATTAGAAGGGAGTCCTTTGTTTATTTTATATACTCGGTACATTTATAAAAGCACTTCAGTATGTGATATGTGCTACAAGTATGTAGCGGTATATCTATTAAGGCATGCTTTAATACAGTGCAATCTCTACTTTTGGTGTTCATGTACTCACCTATGTTGAAATCGAATTATATTTTGTGATGTCCATAGGTAAAAAACGTTATAAACTATTTTTTGAAAAAGAAAACAATTCTAATTCAACTAGACATGTGCATTCCAAAAAAGAGTTACAGTTATTCTTAATAGCAATGACCTAATTTCATCTTTGACAGTAATTTTGCGTTTTCAAACGGATTTAAGGGGCCCCTTTAGCAAAAACGATATTTGATTTCTTATTTTATCAAATCAATATGTTCGCGAGGGTCAACAAGTTTTGGCAGTTTTTCAAATTTGTTGAAAATAGAAAATTTTACCGTTTTGGCTAAACGGGGCCCTTAAGCAAAATGTTTAAAAAAACATTGAATGACCATATTGAAAAATATAATTTCTAGACACAGTGTTGCTTTTCTCCAACCAACACATACCTATTATTATTGTTACGGCATCAATCCTATTCTGAAACTACTTACTGCCTTGAGTCGATAGTATTTTACATGTAGAATCTGGATGATGAGTTATTACAATGGACGGCATGCTTCTGGGATTCGATGTGCCGTTGTTTGGGTGCGTTTTGTGACTTTTAGAATTTGACGAGGTGTTCTTTATTATATTGTATTTTTTCTAGAATTAGATGTTCCGTCATTTGAGAAAGAATATTTTATTACTTATACGCCATAGTTTGTGTAACAAATTATATAGTCCGAATTTTATGTGATGTCTGTATAATTTATGAACTCTGGGATTCGATGAGTCAAACATTCGAGTAAAAATATCAATGACTAGAATTCGATGTGACGCTGTATACTTAGATTTTTTGATATTAACAAAATTTGTTTAAATGATGACAGATAGAGAAAAACTTATGTGTAAAAATAATTAACTCTGTGCAGGCTATGAACCTTTCGGTGTAACCTAACACATCGAAAAACAAGACACTAAAAATGTATATTAATGTTTATCAACGTCATAAAAAACAATGCAATAAAAATGGAAGACTCCATATCAAAACAAAAAAAAATCAATATCCGATATTCACCGCACTAAATAAATAAACAATATCATAAACAAAAACAAACGACGTTACAAATAAAAACAAACGTTTAGAGAGCCATCAAATAAATAAACAAAGAAAAATCGAAACTTGATAATATTTGGTACATATTATTATTTTAGTAGCAAATTCTTTTTCCCGATGTATTATTTCCTCTTATTTTTGTGAGAAGTGAAGAAAACGGGAGTAGCGACTGTTCCTCTTTAAGCGCATTGATGTGGTGCCCTCCCTTTATAAATTCATTTATATCAACGTATTCCAATGAACAATTCTTTAGAAATATATTTGTATATTTTTAAACTAACGCAGTCTAAATGTTTAAAATATTTACATTTTATTTAATGTTTAACTAGATTTTTGCACAACGTGCAGATGACAAAGTCTCGATTGGAAAACTATGCTTGCACAATGCAACTTAGTGCAAAATCTAATCGGAAGAAGTAAGAAAGGCGTCTCAACGCTTACGATTTGGCTCTGCAGGGCTACTCTTGACAAAACTAAACACGATCTTAATCTAGTCTTGATCTTGATCATACGACGCACGAAGTGACTATTGGCCAAAAATACACGCAAACCGATCGCGCGTTATCGGTAGCGGGGTGTTTTTGACCATAGTCCCTTCGTGCGTCGTATGATCAAGATCAAGACTAGATTAAGATCGTGTTTAGTTTTGTCAAGAGTAACCCTGCTGGGCTGGCTTAAGTGATCACTTCGGTGTCCATGGAAAAACTTATTCCGCCATTCTCACTGTCACAATACAGTTCATCTTTTATGAAATAGAACCTTCCTGTTTCTTTTTCATAAAATACAATCGTTATTTTATCGATCTATTTCTATGTCTTCACGGCAGATCCAAGTGGATAAGCCAACAGACTAATTACACTTATTAAACATGCAATTTGTCTTCTACGTGTTAATAAAAAATAATATATTCAGGCTGATAAAATAATATAATCGTTGAATTGAAGATGTAAAATGAAAAAATCATGATGTTTAACGAACACCTAACATTAACAGGGAACCTAAAAATCTACAGAAATTAATGGGAGACCAATTCTTCGTCTAGGATTAAACAAATCACTCGTGGTAGCAATACAATTTTTTTTTAATAATTCTACCGCACCCCCACTAGTCTAAATCCACCAGCCGCCTCTGAAAGAGAGGATACATTTTCTTGAATTGGCTCATTAAACGATATTCCTATACAAAAGTCGATGATTTTATTTTGGCGTTATTTCGAAATGTTTCGCTGTTTTAGTGTTATTTGTGTGCGCTGTTTGGAGTATTCGGACATTTAGTTATATTGCCACAAGGGCGATGATAATACAGTGTAAAGATAATCAATACAAAAGTATTTTTTGTACTTAAGTAAAAAATATACTCACGATGGAGTATCCGAAATAGAAAAGGGCTCAGAATATTTTCTAAGTTTTTCAGTGTCCTATAATTTTGCCCATTTGTAAAACGTAACTCACAAGACACAGAAAAGGGCTCAGAATATTTTCTAAGTTTTTCAGTGTCCTATAATTTTGCCCATTTGTAAAACGTAACTCACAAGACACTCCGGTGGAGCAGTGTCCAGGAATTAAATACGAGGAGAGACTGGAAGGACATCCATAGATCGACCAGAGGAGGTGTTGTGGCTTTCTGGACGAGAACCAAGGATTTGATTTGGAATGATTATTAATACAAGCCAAAGTCATACAAAAAGTAAAGTAACCACAAGACATAGAATAATATAAATATTAATTAAACACTGATGAGTTACGCCAACAATCCTAAAATTGATATTATACTTTAAATAACACACAGTTTTCTTTTCACTAAGATTTATTCTAACCTCGAGCGCTTTCGTCAATGTTAATGAATTGACATTTTCAAGAGAACTCTTGAAAAGAGAACTCTAGTTCTCTTGAAAATGTTAATTCATTAACATTGACGAAAGCGCTCGAGGTTAGAATAAATCTTAGTGAAAAGAAAACTGTGTGTTATTTAAAGTATAATATCATCATAATGAATTTTCTATACTATACTATACTATACCCTCACGCCGTGTCCCAAGTGGGGTAGGCAGAGAGAACGGAACGCCAAACAGATCTATCTTTACACACTTCCTTGAATTTTCACTCTGTGAATGTACAAACTTTAGAGTTATTAAATCCTAAAATTCTTATTTTTATCATAGATCGGAGAAGACGACTAGTAAAATATATTATCAACGCACAATTCGCTGGCTATTCTATTAATTGTGTTAGATGATGTGATGGTATGGATACATACAGATAAATGACGTTTGATTCTGTATGTCTTTTTACTAAATGACACAAAAATCACGAGTTGTTTCTTTACCGTTTATAACACAGTTTACAATCAGTTGACTGATTTCTGTACTTGTGGAATATGCCGTGATAGATAGATCGGTAGATGTGCTAACTCGATTAACACAAAGTGCAAGAATACAAATAAAGATTTAAAAATCAGCTTTAAGAATAAAAACTTTAATAATCAAATATTTACTTAAGAACCGGTTCAACAAAATACTGTATAATTTCGGAAACACAGGCGACTAGTGTAAAATAAGTAAGAACAAAACAAAATTAAGAAACGTAATATTATATTTACACAGAAAATACGCAACTATTTACACAGCGATATTAAGAAGTGTTAACGCAATTAGGAAGATTTGTATAGAGCTTTGTATTACACTATAATACTACATACAAAATTCTGGATGGTGATGGGAACTTCAGACGTAAAACCTTCTTCAAATAGTAAAATACGCTCTCACTCAAATATTAGGTATATTATACAGAGAAATCCAAGGTTTTTAATTGAGGTACTTATTTATTTTTTAAAGATAGATACTGTGAAAGAACTCTAGTTAGAAATGATGATTGAAACTTTGGTGAATAAGCTATTTAACATGTTGTTTTTAAACATAAATATCCATATTGAAATGTTTTGATACGCAATCTCTCAGTTATTTTTTTATGTCTTAAAAAGCTCGTCAATAGTGTAAGTACAGCGAAATCGCAATTTGGAATTAAATGACAGATTACACTGTCACTGTGATATGGAATGCAATTTATGCCTCAAAAATAACTGAAAATGAAATAGGTAAACTTAGTCTTAGAGCTGGGCAGTCTTTAAGCCTTCATTAGAAGGAGATACAGTTTACTAATTTACTTATTTTAAAAGAACATCAGATTTTTTTGAGGTGCTGTAGCTAGCTTTAGACAAACATTTCATAAAATTCGGTAATCAACCAGCACTAAATAATGAGGAATGATAGCTATCAGATAAATATGAAAAGTATTTTCTTTAAATTTATATAATACATTTGAATACATTCATTCAGGAGAGAAGCAATAAAGACTTTTACATCTTTTACACCCTTAAAACAATTTTTAGATAGATTGCACTCATTCTAATAAATATCACAGATTTTAAATGCAAAAATTGTCCAGGCATAAACCACAATTTGAAATACGTATTTCGTTATACAAAATAAAAAGAAAAAGAAGACTTTTTGTGTCTTCTCTATCGGGTAGATAGATCGTCGTTCATAATAATATAATATTTTCTGAACATTTAATATTCTAAAAATTGGCAGAGATTCAAAACAATTATCTGTAGAAAGAAAACATATAATATACGATTCTCTTTTTTTCTTTTTACGGCATATTCTGATAGATGATAGAGATCGCTTAGTGATATTACTAATGCCATGGTAGTAAAATCGAAACCATAAAATATCAAGAAAAGAAACGCATCAACGTTTTCAATAGTTTGTTTGTTTGTTACAATTTGTACGTAGGTACTCAAACCATCTAGAATATTCTAGAACATTTGCACATCTATCTTAAATCTAAACTTTTACGACATTATTTACAATAGACATAGTGGAGGAAAAGGAAAATAACAATGATAGCTCTATGGAGCCCCTGGCAATCACTATGGAGCTCCTGGCAAGGAATAGATCTTCCACTCTTTCCTGTGAGTTTACGAGTGTCATGTTAAATTTGTAAGGAATCTGTATGTAAAATTTATAATTTTGAATAATGATTGTATAGTACTCGGAAAAGCTTTGTGAGAGCTCACATTTATATGATTTAAATATATCTAAAACACTGTTTAACTTTCACTATGAATAATATTTGACTCAGAAGACTTTCGGGTAGACAACCATCATCAAGGAGTCTTAACAAGAAACTGATTTTATTATAAAAAAAAACTCACTAATGATGGGTGTCTACCCAAAAGGCCGTTGAGTCAAATATTATAGAAAGTGAAAAAAATGCAGTGTAATATTTTAAATGTATTTTAATTCTATTATCGTTTTTAGTTTGGTGATAAGGTGTGCCACCCATCCCGTTTGTGGGAGCTGCAGTGATGATATAGATAGTTTAACAAAAATAACTACTTTTTTCATCCACTAGGTTCCCGACGATCTGACACGTTTTTAACAATACACAGTTTTTTTTTCTAACAACGATATTAGAAGATGAGGAATGTTACGGGAAGAAATGATTAAATAACACGGAAAGAGAGCGCAAAATCAGATTAAAAATGAGTCGGAAACTTCCACACAAAATAACGCCTTTTAATTATAGACACGTGATTTTTTGTGTCATCTAATTGGGACCATTAAAATTTTAAAATCATCATGTTATTCTTAAAAACCCGAGTTTCTAATTTATAAAAAAAAATGTTAATTGGTAAATTGAGAGGCACACGATAAAAATAATAAAGTATCTAAAACCTTGAACAGAAAATCATAAAAAAATAAAAAGGAAAGAAAAGAACATGGAAACAACATACACCAAGTCATAGTGGCAAGACTGTATTATACTAACTACAATGTGACTAACTCGAAATACGAGAAATAGACAAAAAATATATTCTATATTCTGCACGTAAACATTATTTTAATTCGTGTGTTAATGTGTATGTATGTTAATTCTGTTTATATTTCCTCTACAGCTGCTTGAAACCGGCAAGCAAGAGGATCCAATCCAAGCTTCATTTTAAAGGCTTGCACCCAGTGAGCGTATTCTTGGACAAAAATTGAGTTGTATTACCTCATTTCTTAATCAACAGCAAAGTGCAAAAAATATTTCGTCAATTTTTATTTAGTATTTTTTTCAATAGAGGAGAATTCCAAACATATTACTATGTCAAAAATGACAATTTTATTGTATAATATCAGTAGGTGAAACAATTAATCCAGAAGCCAACAGGATCTTCTGCTCAAGATGTTCTTCGCATTACTCAAGGCAAACATATGTAGAGGAAGATTACCCACAGAGACAACTACTGTTATCCTAATCTTTAGATATGGGGAAAGGAAAGGATAGGACAAGAGAGCGAGTGATACAATTTTGCCATTCCTTTTCATCTTCATCTTCCGCCATTTATTTCGTAATTTTGCTTACGATATACACGCACATGGCCACACTAGAAATACATGCTATACCTATTTTAAGTATGGCCATGATATCAGCACTTTGCTTTTTTTAACTTAATGATTATTCCCTGAGTAAAACTGAGTTTAATGCTGGTAAATAATAAGATAATACCAAAAAACCTGACTTGAAGGCATGTCATGAAATTCATTGAAGCATGAACCCATTGTGACGTTTGTTGGAATAATTTTAACACACTGTTTGGTATTATTCGGTATAATAATAATAACATAAATAATACAATAGAACCTCGATAATTTATCACTGTGCCCAGAATATTGAACCATTGATGTACCGTTTTTTTTTTAAAGATATTGCTTAAACTTTCTCCTGGATTAGATGAATATGAATCTGATTAACAAGAAATTAGTAATCTAGACTGAGAATCACGGTATTTCTTTAATATATATACTATTTTATTTTGGCCATCGGAGTGAAGCAAGGGTGCGTAATTTCTCCATAGTTTTTTTAGCCCAATCAATAAAAGTACAAACAATAAAACACTAAAGTCATTTCAATCAATGAAAATTTAATGAATCTAGGCTCGATTTGACCACAGACATAGTTAAGAATAGCTTTGAAACCTATACGAAGATTTTAATTAATTTTAAGAATTTTTGTACTTCTTTTAGACAACTAATGATATAAAACAAGGGTGCGTTATGCCTCCAAAGTTACATTTTTTACTTCAAATTATGTAAATAAAAAAAACATATTTTGAAAATTATCCTCAATTTGGAGGGTCACATTCCACAAAAGTTGTTGTGTATTTGTTAAAGAAATGTTCAGTCTCTTAGGAATGTCTCGGATAACGCTTATTAGGTTTATTCGAATCGTACAACAAGTGTGTTATTGTAAATCGATGGCTCAGCATAGTTTTATTCATCAACAAAGAAAGAATTTTATTTTGTGTTGAATAAAATCACTCTACCTCTAAACAAAATAAAATAACATTCAGAATCGTGACCCGAGGCGGTGATGACAACGGATTGAATTGCTCAATTAACTATTGACGTGAATGCTACGTCTGTAAAGAGTCGTCAATGAAATTTAACATACACATTTCAGAGTGCAAATCTCAAAAGCTAAATTAGTTATTAGTACATTCTACAACCATTAATTAATTAATGTATTAATCAATTAATACAAAATCAATGATCACAGAACTATATTACATACTTACGTGTCGATTTGAGAAGACCAAACAATTAATGTTGTACTAATGGAATTGACCAAAATATAAGGGACATTGAGGACATTTCAGTAAATATTGCGGCAATATGGATGGCTCAGAACTATAAGAACTATTATATACTACTCTTCATCACCCTCAACGCTCCTCTTGGAAGAATAGGCCAGAAAACAGCCTCCTCCATGTCAATTGCGTTACCTCTTCGTTGTAAGAGGGACCCCGGGCCGACGGAACCCCTGCGGACGAAAGAACAGTTTTTTTTTGACCAACTATCATTGGGCACTCTAAGAAAATGACCCAGCCAGGGCCATCGTCTCTCCTGTATCACGGAGATTACGAGAATGGTTCCACAGATAATCTCTACCCATTTTATTGTCTTTACAATTTCTAACTCCACTTCTAAAGTGGTTAAATATCTTTCAAAAAAGTCATGACTTACTATGTAATATTTCATATGAATGTGTTTAAGACACACTACACGTATAGATGACATTTTCAACGTGTAGACGCCTTCTTTAGTCCTTCAATTATAAATTGCACAATGCTAAAGCATTGTATAAACGTAGCTAGTCTTTTCATAATTGGCGAATTCATGCGATTCATAAGAGGCGAGATTTAAGTAGATATAATATTATCTACCTAATTATGATGAAATTGATTGCGACATATTATTTCCTAATAGCACTCCTCAGCACGATCCAACATACAGAACAAAATCTCAACAAAAGATCGTGGTTGTTATAAATTATCATTGATAATAAAAAACGATTAAGTAACAATAATTTGAAGTCATGCAACTTGACTATTGAAAATAGTATTCGTTCAACTTCGTCCCACATACAAAAGAGTTTAATTTTTTCCTAAGATTTAACAGTTCGATTTGAACGCAGATTCTGAACTTATAGTAAAAAGAAGGTTTTTGTCCTTGCAGAAGACAGAAGTGGTCGATGAGATGGTGAGGAGGGGGCTGATATGGCACAAAAAGAAGGTTTTGAATTTGTTAATCTAGATATACAAATAAACGTTTCAAAAAATTTCGCTTAAAAAAACAAGAATAGTCAGAAACATGTTTGACTAACTTGACAAGTGAAAAAAAAAACTACTTGACGAGTGAACGAGACGACGTACAAATTTTATGTACCTATTTAATTATGGAAATCCATCCAATTTGGCTCTTTTTGTATATAAAACACATTCATTTATTCATTCATCCATTTATTAATTTGTTATCGATCTATTAATTTGCTGATGTGATTATTTTTATACATTTTTATTTTTTTGTAAGATGTATTAATCCTTGGTGAATGTATGTTTTTTTTTTTATATATTTTTTACGCAGCACGCCTCGATACAGGGCAACCTAGTGAGGCTGCTGCAACTTAATTGAAGATAATTGGTGATATATTGTTTCAACGTTTGTATGATATTGATTGAATAAAGAAATATTTATTAAAAAAAAAAAATTAACTTCTTCTTCTTTTTTACGTATCTTGTCATTTCCCCCCGACTTTAACGATCACCTGGAAGAAATCTCGTCTGTTCTGGGCGGCATAAAATAACTCCTCTATACCTCTCATCCCGCTTCACTCTCAAATTTTCTGAAGCCAGGAAAGCCGCTTTTTCCAACCCCCTCTACGGCCTTCGATCTTCCCTTCTATGACTAGTTGTAGCATGGCATATTTTCTCCTCTCATCGTATGACCAAAATATGAATTTTACTATAAAATATGAAAGTTTAAGTTTTAGTTAAGCTTGATTCTTGTGAACAATTCTCTCTGTCTGTGCATTTGCTCTGCGTGATACTAAAAATAGTTATTACATTTATTTATACTAAAATTAATTAACATTTCACACAACACATATCAAAATCTTACGCAGATACAAAAACAATCAATATTTAGACATACGACTGTATCGAATGAACTTAAGATTAATTACAGTTCATTCGTCAATAGGCATACAACGTCCATTGTTCAATTACAAAGGTATTCTTCATCACTTAGTATGTACTATTGATCCCTACCTCTGCCAAGTAGGTTATATTGTATTGTATAGTATAGGAGGAAATAAGCAGTGTTTTGTGCCTACGAATGTACCAAAGAGCTGGTGATTTAAACGCGTGACTAATTTTACGAGGCATATTTCGTGGAAAACGATTTTCTTGTCTGACAAACGGCAACATGAGACAATCTTGAATGTTAAAATGATATCTACTTCGAAGCAGATACAAGACAATAAATCTTGTAATGAGGAATTGTTAGAGGTTGTTAATAATATGATGGAAACGAAAGATGCTTCCTCTTTCATATATATCAATTTATCCTAAAAAGAACGAAATGATAAAATATAAAAATCGTCTTTAATTAAAGCAGCTCGATACTCTATACAGGCATTTGTCTAATGAGACTGCTGCAAGTGCCAATCGCATAGTCCTTGTGTCCTTGCTTTTTTGGGTACGCATGCATACCCACATTATCTTCATGGTTAAAATTATAAAAAAAACTATTCTTATATTATCACTGCGTGTTTCTACGTCCCCATTTTGATCATGATATTCATTCCAGTATCACTTTTTACAATAAACTTTCTTCCCTCATTTTCATCAAAATGGCACTGTATCTATCCATCTGTCCTTACCTTTATAGAATTTCCTACAAGAACTGACATTTTCATGTAATAATAAACATTTTTTTTTTTTTTTTTTTTTTTTTTTTTTTTTTTTTTTTTTTTTTTTTTTTAAATACAGTATACATTGATATTACATTAATAAAACAATAAAACACACAGTAAAAATGCTCCCTCCATAAGCAACTAAATGCTTGTGCGGAGGGTCGGATTTCAATTATAATATTAACACACATAAAAGAATCAGCTAGAAATATTAATACACATATAAGAATTTGTTACAAATAGCAAACTTTCAGTTCTCATGTACTTTCATCAAACGTTCAACAAAATCTACCAGCACAATACAAAATTAAACCAATACAATTACCTATTCACAACGTCAAAACAATATACAAATCAGTTGGATCAATTTTCCTCTCATCAACATTAACACAAACACACATACCTACACAGAAATACATCACTTTTACGCGATTCAGTGCTCAATGATGACATCATGAGCCCGAATCTCAAAATTGTCGCTGAAAGTGTTATCCCGTCTTATCCGGCTTGTAGCGCTTCTTTATTATTTTTATAAGTTCGTCGCCTCTTGGAGTCTTTCTCACGTCTAATGGCAGGTTATTGAATTGGGTCTCTCCGAAATATGTGTAATGCTGCTGACCAAAAACTGTGCGTTTCTTAGGACGAACGAATACATATTTATGTCTGGTACGATTCTCAGTAAGGAAATAATGATATTCCGGTTCTTTGAGAACCTGCAGAATACAAAATTTAGAATAGAGGTCTCTAAATTTAGGAACTTTAAACTCTGTAAATATTTGTTCGGTAGGGTAGTCTCGTGGTCTTTTCAAAATTATTTTGATTATTAATCTTTGGGCAATTTCGATAGGTATTAGACTCGTGCGATAAGCAGCACCCCATCCAACTATAGCATACTGTAGAATTGATTGAACCAATCCATAATAAATTAAGTACATTTGTTCTATATTTAGAATGTCTCGGATTTCAACAAATATATAGATCAGTTTTCTAATGCGCTTAACGACGGTCTCAATTTGTTCTTTCCATTTTAAATTTCTATCTATTATTATTCCAAGATACTTTATGTTATCCGTGACTCTCAGAAATGCGCACTTCCCCTGGCATAAAGAGGGCGAATGATCCGGTGAGCTGTCATGGATCATCACGTCAAAGCATCGCGGCTTGTCATTGGAGTGAACAGCAAACGGTACTATATATGTTTTATCACTATTTAAAGTTAACAAATTACGATCGAACCATTTCTTGAGCTTATTCATATCCTCATTAGCTCTAGCTTCCACTCCCTCCCAGGACCTATCGCTTACAATAAGTGCTGTGTCGTCCGCGTATGATACTACCTGACCATGTAACCCCTGCGAAAATATACCATTTACAAAAATGATGAACAGGACAGGCCCCAGTACTGTACCCTGCGGAATTCCGTACTCCGATTCAGCCATGTCTCCAATGCAGTCATGAATTCTGACGCTCTGTGGGCGTTTATGTAGATAGCTTCTAAACCATTCCAGAACACCACCAGCAATACCTATGTACTCCAATTTTTTAAGCAAGTTAACATGTGAAATGCTGTCAAAGGCCTTTCGGAGGTCAATAAAAATTCCAGCGCACTTTTTTCCTTCGTCTAACGAATCGTAAATTATGGTGGTCAATCTGGCTATCGCATCCTGAGTGCTCAAGGATTGAACAAAACCAAATTGATTTTTATGAATAATCTTATTTGCATATAGAAAATTATTTAGTTGAGATTTAACTATTTTTTCAAAGACTTTTGAGATATTGGAGATAAGCGATATGGGACGATAGTTCGACACGTTTTGGGAGTCGCCCGACTTGTAGATCGGGATGACGATCGTTTTTTTATATGCGGAGGGAAATTTACCACTCATCAAGCTGATATTTATTAAGTGTCTAAGTGGTTTGTCAATAAAAAGTTTTATAGCTTTCAACGTCTGGATAGTAATATTATCAAAGCCCGGAGCTGCACCTCCCTTCATATTCTCTATAGTTTTACGAATATCCGCTTCTGAGACTTCTTGAAAAGAAGCCCAGCTCAGGTCATGTCGTCTTTCCTCTGTATTACTATTAAGATCCCCGTCATGTTTACATATTTCCCTCGCTAATTCCCTTCCTACGTTCGAAAAGAAACTATTGAATGCGTTGGCACATAATTTGGGGTTCTTGGCAGCTTCTATGAGCTCACCTTGGTAGACGATATTTCTGACATTTACTCTCCTTCTATTATTATCCATTATCTGATTTACTACTCCCCACAGTTGTTTATGTCCACCGCCTGACCGCTTGATTTTTTCAGAAAAATATTTATATTTGCACACTTTAATTAGTTTAGTCAACCTATTTCTATATTCTTTATATCTATTCACGGTTAGATTATCACTCGGATTTCTAAGGGTTCGTTTATACAATGTTTCTCGCTTCCTTAAAGATATTGCTATTCCCCTGGTTACCCATGGTTTCAACGGTTTCAGTTTATGTTTGTGTATTTTATCTACTCTTTCAGTTGTGCATTTATTTACCAGTGCTGATAAGGTGTCATGAAAAATTTCGGCGCACCTGTCAACATCACTTTCCCCCAGTACTGTCTCCCACGTGACCTGCTTTACTTCATTGACAAATTTGACCTGGTTAAAAATTGGTATTCGAAGACTAGATGGAGCATCTCCGTTAAAGGCGCAGCCAGAATTGTATAAGAATGTGCAAGCGTGGTGATCCGTGATGCCCACTTTCCAAATTATGGTTTTGATCTTATTGACATTTTTAATTTTGACATTTGTCCAAATATGGTCAATGCAAGAGGGGGTCTGGCCCGGAAACTCCCGAGTAAGTCCGTTGACGCACGACTTATAGCCCAATTCAGTCATTCGGTTAATGTATTCAGTCACATCTCCACTCTCGCTCTGAGTGTTCATTTGCAAGTTCATATCCCCTAGAACCACGTTGAATTTATTTTTTAGTTGTATCAATATGTTTGATAAATCGTTTATAAAGATTGTCGCGTCGGATTCGTGGGTTCTATAGATCGCAATGACATGAAGCGAGATACCCTGCATCTTGAGCTCAACATCGAGACAATTCACACCCTGAATGCGATGCTCTACACTCCCGACCACATCAATTTCATCTCTCACAAATACCACAACACCGGCATTTCTATTGACATAAGCCTTTGTCGCGATATATGAGTAACCCACAATCGAGTACTGGGGCGAGCCGTCATTTATAAAAGCTTCACTTAAAACTATACAATCCGGTCTTTTCTTTAAGCTGTTTACTGAGAGAACAAAATTTTCAAAATTCTTATGCATGCTGCGAATGTTCAGATGTATTATAAATAGATCGTTTAAATTGTTCAATAAAATATTATTAAAGCTATCAAGATCCTCACATACATTCTCACTAACATTTAGCTCTCTATCCAACTCTGTAAATATAAGATTCTCGCCTGTTAAGTATTAGTGTTGGAAATTCTATCATACTTCACGCAATCTATCAAGCCGCAACTATAGGCGAACACAACATCTCCAGGGCCAAAAATACTTTTTTTTAAGGTAATAAAATGTGTGATATGTAGGGATGCCGGGTATACGTCGATTTCAGTTTTCACGTGAAAATGAACAGGTATCTTATGACTATTAAGATGCATTATATGGCAGTCACACTTCGCAAACTCACAACAGCACAGGAACACTAAGCGCGCCACAAAACCATACATCATTATCATTTTAGAGTGCTGCACGCAACCAAAAAAACATATAATAACAGACACGCAGCGCCCAAGAAGAATCGGGTGTACAGTACACAGCAGTCGGTGTCCACAGAATACGATTCTAGAGTCCGAAAGCATTAACATTAGAATAGTACACTCTTTACAACAATCTATTACATCCCCCGTCATGTTCTTCTTCAATAAACAACAATATTTAGTTATTAATATTGAATCCATTATGCAGTTGTGACAGACGATCACAAAACAAACACATATTAAACAATATAACAAATACAATTCATAGTGCATGATCTGCACGTTAAACATTTTGAAATAAATCAAAGAATGCTGGTTGCTAAAATACGAATATATAAAGAACAATTTACAATAGCAAAGTTTATTTCCCAGTAGCGGCAGCATCGTCGCTTTCTTTAGCTCATGATTGGTGCGCTGTGACATTGGAATATGATCACTATTATACATCAAAAGAATGGGTTCTCTCATACATTTGCATGTCGAAAATCGAATGCAAGCGACAAAGTCACAACATACATAGTAGTTGAAGTTAATATCATATACAATCAAACCATTATTTACGTTCGGCGTCTTTTTACTATCGACTGACAACAAGATCAAAATTTTGCAATAAACAAAACAGAAAAATATTGTGAAATAATCATTTCCCCTAGATGATATGCATTTATCACCGTTGTGAAGCATCATTAACAGATTAAATCGATTCATCAAATGTACAAAATGAGTTTCTATCATAATGGGGTCGCTCTTTCTCAATATCATAGAGAATGCTATATCCAAGAACATCAATACAACAAACACATGAGACAACATGATAAAATAAAAAATAGTAATTTTTATGTATTGGCGGACCCGCATTGCCATATACGAGGTACAAGTGTAGCAAACACAAGTGACATCTCCATGTAAATCAACCAATGAGTGATAGAGAACGTCTCCACACTTTATACAGTGTGTATTTTTAGACGTTGCCATTGATAAATTTATTCTGTCGCCTTGATGTTCTCCGATTTTCACAATCTCTTTACTTAAATCAATAATATCAAATAGTCAATATTCAATTCTTTGTAAGGCTCTTGCTAAGGCACGTCGATAGCACTCACACTTTGACTTATCCATAGCACTGTGATTAGACTCTGTTGAAGATCTATATTTAGTATTAAAATGCTGACAATTTACACATACTGGTTGCTGATCTTTTTTATTGCATGCACCATAGTGATGACTGCCCCCACAATGGGAGCAAACCGCTGGTTTTTCCTTATTCAGGCAAGTTGTAGAGGTATGTCCAAGACCCAGACAGTGGTAGCACTGAGTTACCGGGTCTGAGTCCACAACCTGTAGCCTTTGATATCCTAGGTATATTTTTCCTTCTCCTACAAGATATCTTCTTAAAGTAGGTGTCGTTTCAATCAATATATGATTTTGTTCCTTATTTTTCTTCAATTTTATTGTTTTTTTTACAATCAGCGCATCAGAGTTGAGGTCCATAGTTTTTAGTCCAGCATTCTGTTGTATTGCATCATTTAGCAAGTCGCAAGCATCATATTCAGCAGAAATATTTTTGATGAGCAAGCATGGTCGTCGCTTTTTCAACATCTCTGCCTTGATTATCGTGCAGAATCTTTCAGCCATTAACTTTGTGATGATCTGAGCATCGTTCGGCGTAGGACATGATATCAGAAGTCCTTTTTGTCTAAATTTTCTTGTGTAATTTATCGCAACACCAATGGACGCTAACTTCAGATTTTTTTTTAAAAAACTCTCTATGTCATCTGGCGTCATATCATCCTTGACAGATGTTACAATTAAAGAATATGCTTTCTCATTCTTAAGTTCTGGTTTCCTTTCACTTTTCCTATATGAGAGTTTATCTGCACATATAATCTCCTTTATACAGTTGACTTCTCGCGCCACAGTGTTCAGCAGTGGTACACCAACACATGGTTCCAATCGTAGTTTCTGATTTTCCTCAAAAAGTGATGTTATTATTTCAGAGATACGATCAATTTCTCCGAACACTTTTTCTCGACTCGCACTCGATATCTTGCCTTTCCCGTCTGTAATAACCGTTTTAATATTCTCAAATATATCTTTGGCCTCAGCCAAAGTGTCTTGTTGTGGATACATCTGTCTTGGTGGTGTTTCTAACCCAAACATGCCAGGAGTTGCAGATATAAATCCAGTAGGTGATCTTGGTGTCTTGATCGACCTATCAAAAGCACTTGTCATTATGTTGTGAAGCACAATTACACCCTGTATATTAGGATTTCGTTTTCGATGAATATGCGGTTTTTTTTTTCAAATTTAAAAAAGTTCACTCACTGTACACTGAGCACAAATTCAATCACACCAATAAATTATTTACAAGTTATTTACCAGGTATTGTTTGTTTAGTTTGAAAATTCTATTATTTTGCATGAAAACTGAATTTAATTGAACAGAGCGATTTTTTTAACAACTGTTTAGTATTGCCACATCAATCCATCTGGGATGTATCCTATGGCACGAAGGATACATAAAGGATGTATCCTTCGTGCCATAAAAATTAAGACATTCAAAATAGGTGGTAGCAGGTATACCGTATCATCATCATCATCATCGCCCTCAACGCTCCTCTCGGGAGCACAGGGCAGAAACCAGCCTCCTCCATTCAGAGCGTCTCTGTGCCAATTGCGTCACCTCTTTCCACGACATTCCTTGCGCTCTGATATCGTTGTCATAGTAACGGTGTATTGTGAAAGAGGGACGCCCTGGCCGACGAAACCCCTGCGGACGTAAGAACAGTGCTCTTTTTGGCCAACTATCATTAGGCATTCTCAAAACATCACTGCTAAATTAAAAATGTTACATGTTTTTATTAGGTCATGTTAATAGAATACCTCAGTTTAACAGTATACTCGAAAACCATAAGTCAAGAGAATAAGATTTATTCTTTTCAAGAGACTTAACAGATACTTTTTATTCTATTTACAATATTTGCCATTACAAATATACGAAACAGTACACCATGTAATTGCTTCATTGCAGTAAAACACCGTGACAATTTAAATGTGAAATCGGTCATAACGAAATGACATGATGTAAAATAATTCTGATAAAAATATCTCAAACAAACAACGACATTACCGTTACAATATTTAGAAGACGAATAATAGGTAGGTACTCCTACTTCAACTCGAACTACGAGCTGGGAACAATGGAAGAAATCGTATTTGTGTGTGAGAATAATAACTAATATTATATTTTGTACGTGGTTGACAGTGTTTTGACTCGTAGCAACTCGACGTTCGAGTACGTCTGTGAATATCTAGTGATGGTGAAAATGTTTCGAATAAATAAAATAATCGAATATATTGATATAAGCAATTGTGCCGTAGCAGACAAGAAGCGTCTTTGAATTCCGTTTAAAATATTATTCGAGATTAGGATCTTTATGTTACGTTACAAACGGCTATAGCCCTGGAGAATTGATTCTAGGCGATGTCTGTTGCCAGATACTGAATTATAAAATAGGCTGGATTCGGGAAGTAAATAAAAAAATCCCACTTCCAAATCCAAATGTCCAAATACTATTTTTTATTTTATTTAAACATATTATTTTTGAATTATCAAATAAAATAAAACAAATATTTATTATTATTTTGTTTTGTGTTACTGTTGAGTAAGACTAATGCACGACCGGTTTCGCGGACTCAGGTGCTGATCTATACTGAATTAAACAAAACAAATACAAAAGTTCGTTAGGATTTACAGTGAGGGTGTAGGGGTAGGCGGGGTCGTGTTGGTTTCAGGCGTGGAGTTCTTGGAATATGAGATGGGAGATGATATTATTTTTGTATCACCACCCATCACAGCATACCCCACATTAGCAGACATTTAACATTAACTTGACAAATCAATCACTATTTCACTTAGACATAAAAACCATTCGCAGACATTTTACATCGAATGAACAAATTATCTGCCAACATTTCACATCGCTGCAACATGCTGGACGAAATCAATGGAGCAAACAAGTCCTGCTTCTATGATACGGCTTTTGGTGTCGTAAGACCCGTCATCTGGAACCGACTCCCAGAGGACCTCTGTAGAAACCAATCGATAACGACAATCAGGAGCAAGTTGAAAACGATGCTCCATTAAATGGCGCCGTATAATTTATCCAACAACAACATACATCGACTTTATATCTAGGTACTTATTCATGTACATCACTATCTTAACAATCAAAATATGGTCGAAGACACTCGAACGATTAGTGTCATACATATTATTAGACTTGCTACTTCGCCGTAGAGAAAGATAGAGAGAACATTTACTGACAACCATACAATAATAATATTGTTGAATTTAATATGAGGAATTCTGTTTTGTCATACTTTGGAACACAACAATTGTAAGAATTTATATTATATGTATAATTGGGTACTGTCACTCAAATTTAGGCAGAAGCTAGACCAAGAACCCATAGACAATTCTTCCGGAATATGCAGATTTAAATTCTTCTGAGTATTGGCTTTACCTACTACTACGTACTTCCGATGGCCGAACATCCCTTGTTGGACCTTTGCCTCCGAAACAATAGATCTCCAAGCCTTTCTATCTTGAGCAATGGACTGCCAATAGTCTTTAGCATTGAGCTCCTCTAGATCTCGGTTGATGCCATCCAACAATCTTGGTCTGCCTAACGGTCTTCTGCCCTCGGGTATACCCTGCAGAATACCTTTAGTCGCTTTCTTCTCCGGATCTAACGACGCGGCCGATCCATGCCAATCTTCGGGATCTGATCTCACATGTGATGAAAGGTTGGTTAGTTATGGAGAGAATTTTTTCATTGCTTTTAAGCCTCCAGGTTTCCTCTGCAGTACCCGGTCGTGGACTCAATATTTTTCTCAGAATCCTATTTTCGAAAGACAGAAGTCTTTTTGGTCTTTTAGGGTCAAACACCAAATATTATTAAAGTAGATAAAATTAAAAACGTTAAATAAACGTATCTCAAAATGTCATTTTAGAATATGGACCCTTGTTCTTACTACAGAGTCAATTACATTGTACATAGCTGATTGCACAATTGATGTCTAAAAAGAAATAAGTGACGTCTGAAGAGACAGTTTTAAAAAGATTTAACTATTATCTATATATGCCATCACGGTATCTCTTATAACTAGGCTAATATACAGAAGACTAATTGCTGCGTGTAATGAACGCACTAGTCATACATCAAGGAAGAGGGGTTCTCACCACTTACCCCTGGATGTTTAAAGATCGTCAGTCGTATGTTTCTCTTCTATCCAAAAGTGGATTAGAAGTTGACCTTATTGACTGTCCTCTGCAAATCCCATTCGGTAATTAATAGTTCCTTGATGGACCCTTGGTGGAAATTATCCCACTAAGGAGAATACACACACACCCTCACACCCTAACACACACACACACCGAACATATATAATTTTAAGATTACATAGAAATTGCAAAGATTTTTTACAATTTTTTTAAATATATCTTACAGTCATCGCACGGGTCATCTTTTTCAAGCATTAAAAATGTTACATTAGGTATAACCTCATCATTGTTGAATTGCGATGTTAAATGTCTTTTGAACAATGTTTTACGAATACGTGCTTTTTACCTTGAGACATTAGGAAATCGATTGGGAATAGTGAGAGATCTATTCAATTCCTGGAATTGAAGGCCTAAGGTTGGGTTCTCTTTGGTTCTATAAATTTAATCAAATTCTCTCTCAAGTATAAGATATGTGGAGAATGTTTCTACTTCTCTAACAAAATAGTGAAGTAGTCTATAGTATGCCTGTACGTAAAACATTATTGGTATTTATGTTATGAATTTTTTGACACAATTGAATGTAGGGAACTGGATTTTACTTACTAGAAGTGTCGTTGTTTCCACTGAACTACAACAGATGTCTTTCTCAATTTGAAAACACAGTAATTCTAAGAAAATCGTATAAAAATTGATTTCAAAGTGGGAGTTTAACAAAAATTGAACTATATAATATACAAATTCCAAAAACTTCAAGTCATGTGATAAGCATGACACAAAGAATTGGGAATGTTACAAGTCTTGAGTCGATTCATAAGCGTCGAGACTCAGTGTCGTGCACTCCTTAAGAAAGTTCACATATGTATGTGTATCATATACAACATACCTACCTAGTTGATACCTATTCAAATAGGTTGACTATCAGTGAGTGTGATCAATTGGAATGATTAATCTAGAGTGGTTCAAAATATGATTATTGGTATTAAAAATTCTTTTTATACATTATTAAAATAAACCATAAGTTTACAGTTATTATGATCGACATAATAATTACTATTTGTTGATACGTTTCAAAGGATATTATGTGTAATAAAAAATAAACTTTCGACAAACAATAGAAGAATGAAAAAAAAAACAACAACGAAGTTACGTCAAACGCGTCAAGAACAATGTTGAAAACAATGGAATCGGAAACGCCCAACGTTCGTTCCATCCAAAGTTGATTCCATTATTAGAAGGCCGTTTATAAACTTCGAAAATGTTGGAAGATAAGTAGTATCAGACTTGTCGATGATTAAGATTTTATTCATCACTTTATAATACAATTTAAATATCCGATCGATTTGTGGAAAGTTTAAATGTAAGCCCACGTCCAATAAATCAAAAAGGGTTAATCGTAAGTATTGTTCAAACATTTAGATCACTTGTTGTCTGTTTTAATTATATGTATCGCCCATCTTTCTTAAATTTCGCTTATTTATGTCAACAAACACATGTTTCTTCCAGAAACGGACCCAGACTTACTGATGAAATAGATTTAAAATAGTTTAACTATAAAATACTGCATTGACAGCCTATTAAAAAATAGAAAGGGCAGAAGTCTGGATAAGTCTTAATAAGATAATCGGATGTTTGAGTGGAAAATGCCATACACAAACAGCAGTGTAGATTAAATTAAAAGACAAAAAAGGATATTTAAATATTGAACACAAGCAAGAGCTGTACAGATGAAGTTTGATAATTCACTTTGGTTTAATAACTACAATGATAAGATGACACATTATTTACACTTACCTATAAAGTATTCATACTCGACGACATCTTGATATCATGAAGTGAGATTGGGTTCACCATCATTGAGTTAAATGGAAATCTCACTGTGTGAAAAGGTTTCAAATTGGTAATATTATTATTTTATAGGCAATCAAACGCAAGAAGGGTCCAAGACCCACACAAAATACGTACAATGTACAGTATAAATTTAGTTTATAATAGATATGTACATAGTACTATAATAGTATGTGGTGGTAGTAGTAATAACGAGTAGATACTTACTAGAAACTTTAATAAACATAACAGTGTGTCTGGTGAATTAATAAACTCATTGGTAAGTTTAAAGGTGGTCCATAGTACAGTATTTAGTATGAGTGTCATTATGAAGCAGTGATCGTTAGTGTGAGTTGACGAACGTTAATTTCAAAACAATTACAATATTTGACAAAGTTCTAAAATTGCTTTTCATTTTTTGATTTCAGGGAGATGAATTAATGCCACCAATGTGCTCCAGAGAGTCAACGATCTGAATTTGTACAGAACTGATTATAATATGGACAGAAATGGTGACTCTTGTTAAATTTATTTATTATTTTTGCACATCATTATATAACAGTTTTAACAAAACAATATAAAATTTAAAAAAAACTAGGACGATATGCAGTAGCGAGATAATCACTATAAAGTGATTTCTTCCATCTAACCACGACACATTGAGATACTTAGTTAAAACAAATTTACTTATATAAAATGGGCTGAGAATGTTTTTAATTCTGCGTCGAAGTAAGATCTGTGAGGTTTACAACTTCGAGTGGGTTTTACAGAGCCTTTATGGCTAACCTAGACCCCATTTAGAGTAAAAACATTTTTTTTTTGGATTAATAAGATGATGGTGGGAACATCTCCCGGGAACGTGGGATGACCTAAATATTCACAACATTTCATGGAAGCTCCTACAAGTAAAATGGTCAGTGATCTAACTACATATTATAAACAAAAAAATCAGTATGGATGGCATATCGTAATAATTCATACACAGTTTTATTAATAAAGTGAGTATAAGAATGATCACATTATTGTACACCCATCATTCATTATTAGCGTACATAATATTATGATACAGCTTACTAATATATCTTATTAGTATTAATTAATTACACCATCAACTGTCCGCAAGATTGTAGTACTAACTGTAGGCACATACCGTAGATCATAATCAATACTAAGTACAATATATTGTAATGAATACTGAACAGTGAACACAAAAGCGTCAATCACAATAAAAATATTTTGATTAATATTATTATTATCATCAGGGTTCTAATAATTATTCATATCGATAACAATATGTATCAATTACTTCACACAACGTACTAAGCTTTAATTAGTTGTAGAGTTGAGAATAGAATAAACAACAATTAACTATTAAAGACACAAAAATATCTATAAAAGATTTTCCTAACCCAAGAACACCTTGCTGCAGGAGGCGATCTAGAGTACAGGACATGGAAAACCCTCTTAAGATCTGGTATAGGAAACTACCGTGATAATATAGAACGATGGGACTTCTTACAAGACGAATCCGGAGCGTGTGACTGTGGTGCAGCACGGACCATGCCACACTTGTTGGAGTGTCCATTGTGCCCTATCAGATGAAATGGAGAATATTTTTGACGCATCTCCACCTGCTGCGCGTTGTGCACAGTACTGGAAATCAGTTTGATTGGTTATTTTTTCTGGGTTTCAACACGATAAATAAATATATAAAAGACTCTCTATCTGTCTTTAAAAATAAAGGAATCATACAAATGTGAATAATCCTTCAATTGAAGTTTAATTTTTAGACCTGATTTTTATATGTTTTGAAAATATTTACATAACTGTTGTGTATAAATTATTATTAGGAATTATTACAAAAAAGTAGGTCGCTATTCCACATGGTATTTAGGCGTAGTGATTCGAAAAAGAAAAATTGTTATTGTTTTCGGAATTTTTACCAAAAAATAATTACCCGAACTTAAAGCATAAACAATGAATACCAAAGAAACGATCTATTATAAGAACATATATTTTTTCCGCAATTATTTAAGGTGATTAAAAAAAAATACAAAACATCAAAAAACAAGTATTTATTAGTCACATTCTGGGTCTTAATATAAAATTATAAATAATAATAAAGATACGGACATTTGCCGTAGTCTCCAGCAAAAGTAGGTTTAAATTTTTTTTAGACTGCCTTTTACAAAAAACAATTTTGTTCGAGTAATGTTTAACTGAGTTAAATCTTCGATTAACGGCGTCCATTTCTAACAAAAACGATATACGAGACTCATGTATCAGACTCAGTGGTCGGGTCCAGCTATTTGACCTCGAGGCGAACTCGCGTACATTTTATGTGTGCAGTAGTAACATCTCGCCCGAGTACGAACGACTCTACAGCGGCGAGTCTACTACATCTTTTAAAAGTTATATACATATTATACAAAGGTACTATGTATTAATAATCCACGTTTAATTTAATATTAATAAAACATGGTATAAGTTACAAAAAGCATGTTTAACTATCACTTACAATATTTTATATTGTTGTGAGTGCCTATATAACTTACATGGTATTTAAGAGATAAAGTTTTTTAATGTTCTTCTACAGAGATCTGGCAGAATTGAATTCTAAAAACGTCTGGCAATCCACTGTCCAGGATCAAAGGACTTGGAAAACCATTCTTTCGGAGGATATGGCCCTAAAAGGGCTGTTCGCTCATTAGAAGCAATTAAATACTATAATTTATAAATAATTAAAACACCGTTACATTTTCACAATATTTATTTTCACAATATTTATTTTCACAATATTTATTAAAACCACTTCAATGGGCATTCTCAAGAGTATTTAATAAATATAGTGAAAATAATACTGTTCCGGGTCGCGCAGGATAGGGAAGCCTTCGCCAGAGTGATTGCCAACGTCGGGGGGACCTGATACGGCACGAGAAGAAGAAGAAGTGAAAATAATAAAAATAATTTTGAAAATAATTTTGGTCATATAATGAGAGGAGAAAAATATGCCATCCTAAAGCTAATCATAGAAGGGAAGATTGAGGGCCGTAGAGGGGTTGGAAGAAGGCGGCTTTCCTGGCTCCAGAACATTCAGGAGTGGACCGAGATGAGAGGTGTGGAGGAGCTGTTTCGTGCTGTCCGGAACAGGAAGGATTTCTCCCAAGTGGTCGTCAACGTCGGGGGGACCCGATAGGACACTTAGAGAAGAAGAAGAAGTGAAAATATAAGTGTTTTTAATTATTTATAAATTATTTAATATGAATTTTCCCCCTCAACAATTAAATACTATGTTGCAATTGAGAGATATTTGTAAAACTTCAAAAAAAAACTGACGTTCGGAATGGGTATATCTAATTACTGCTAAATTAAAAATAAAATTATAACTCATTATTTTTATCTAGAAACTTGATACATTGCTGCAGAACACTTTCCATATAGGTTAGAAGTTACAAGCGTGGTACTATTACTACTGCTACATCTACAGTAACAAAGTTGAGAGAATCGCGGGGATATTATCTTTATTGATAATCAATATATGACAGATAAATTCTCTATACTTCCAAACTCAATCTTATTATAATATAGCGACATAAATATTAAAGTGTTGCGACAAATCTTTTGACGCTAGCTATATGTGCGCATTTCCATAATTTCTTTTTTATTTATTTTCCTTATAAATAATAATCTATAAAACTCAGGCATGATGATGCTAATTCATTGTTGAAAACGCTAGCGCTATACGTAACATATGTACACGATTGTGAAACAAAAACAAAAAAACATTGTTAATATTATAAAATTCTATATTAATTTTGTTTTTTAACACAGACATTGCGAGGGTATTTCAAAAAACCTCCTGGCTTCGTTTAGCAATCGCCTAATATCCCAAAGGAATATGATTGTCGTAAAGACTAATTTCACTTTTCTTTTAATATCCTGAGTCGAGAGTCTCCGTATACTGGTAAGCATAGATAATAAAGTCAAGTGGAAGTTAATTAACAATGGTTTTTTTTTGTCAGTTCACCCTGAAAATTATTGACGTGAATCGATGGCGCAAAAAGTATCTTATCCATAGCTGATTTCTTATTGCGAAGCAGGAAAAGGAAGAAATAATAAGGGGAAGACAGATAGAAAGATAGATAGATAGTACCTACATAATATTATGTAATATAAAGTAGAGTTGAGGAGATGGCATTAAATAAGTATTACAGAGGAAATAGTGAAGGTGATTCGTTCAGGTTCATTTGACAGTATCATCGTCATCTTCTTATCTCTTTACTTTGCTTCTAGTGTGCCTTGTTGCCTTGCCTGACATTAAATAAGGAAATATACCTCCTACTTCCAAATATATATTATATATTTAATATCCACTCGTAACACATTATTACGGCATTGGGGTAATTCTGTATTGATCCGATTTTGATAAAAGTGGATATGTATGTTATTTTATTTATTTATTTGTTTACTTAACTAGTAATGTTGTGTTTACATGTACAATTTAACTTAATATCGATATTTCGGAATAAACTATAAATCTAATAACTACTTGTAGTAATTGGATTCATTGTTTATTCCTAACATGAGGATGCACTCGACAGAACCAAGTGGCGAAACAAAACAAGAAAGGCAGACCCAACCACCATGGGGGACTAATAATTGCCCAAGTAGAAGAGAGCGTTTATTTCTAACACTGCTTTCATTAGGACCATGAAAAAGAGACCAAAAAAATCGAAGATGGCATAAGAACGGAGGTTTGAGGCAACTTTAGGTCAATCAAATTCAAATATTTTTATTAAAATAAAATTTACAAGTTAATAATATTACATACACACATTATTACTAAAAAAAAACACATTTATTACATATTTGACCCTCAAAATTGAGCAGTGCTCGTGCTTTGAGGGTTTAAACATATTTTATATAATTTAGATAAAACAATAGCGCTCACCAAACAACAACAAAAATAAACACATATCCACAATACAAACAGCAACCAAATACAGTTTCTTAACAAAACTCAACAACAGAGCAGTTGAACAGCTATTTAAAAATATCTTTCAGATTCAATTTAAAACTCTGAATTTTTTTTGTAGAATCATACTTTGTCCAGCTTATTGTACCACACAACACCCAAATGAGTATAGTGGTGTTGTCCAGCAGATGTTTTTCTGGGAGGTACCTTAATTAGGCCTCCCAGTCTTGGACACAAGATATATTTTAATCTCATTCTCATTTACAGGGTTTTCTGTGGAACATCCAGCAAAGCATTGGTCTCTCACGCTTTTCTAAGTTTTGGAATGTCCTGTACAAAAAAGATATTCCAAAAAAAATATTTTATTAAAAAAAAATATATAAATATGGGGATTTTGTTTGTTATAAGCCCAAACACAACCTTATACACCTTTCACAATAAGCTACTTAAAGCTTGTGTCGTCGTGAAAGGGGAGTTTGCCGGCACCTGGTATCGAACCACGGACCCCTAGTTCACGAGGCCGAGACTCTACCTCCAGGCTACCGACGAACTCAATAAACAAAATAAATACATTTTACATCTTAAATTCAGCGATGAGAATTGCCACCCATCCTGAATGTCTTAATTTCTTATTGGCACGGATTGTATAACTTTATTATTGTATAACTGAAAAGTAATCAATTTCTTGCAGTCACTAAAACGTAAATATTGAAAGTGATAAAATTCAAAATAAAAATGTATAATTATAGATGCATTAATCACGAACTGAACTAGAAACTTTTTGCACATTAAATCAATTGAACTACAATATTACATATAGGTACAAAAGTCGGTATTATTATATGCATTTTCTAACAATAAGTCTAATCATTATTTGAATTCTTAAATGCAGCTGATCTGCTGGCTACCCCACTTGTGGGATATGCCGTGATGGTATAGTAGTAGTAGTAGATTATTTGAATTGAGGTATGATGCATTAGTACGGTATATATGTTCTACAATACCCCATATAATTTGTTGATGATGAAAATAGTATGAAATATGTACTTATGTATTATAATATGCAAGATATGAACGCATTGTTATGACTACAATACTCAACATATCTATACTTAGTACAAGCATCATCAAGTCATCAATTGAAATTGAAATACAATAGATTTTGATGGGCGTCCGTCGTCGGCCATACTTAGATACATCTCAGCACTCATTAAACAGTCCACAGCAGGAACGGCGTCGTGGATGGACCAGCGTGAGGGGATACGTGTTGGAGATTACTTGGCATACACACTATGAATGACCAAGATTAGTTTATTTTTTGGTTTGTTTTAGCAAACCACCAAATAATTTGATATCTTCCTAATTATAGGACATGTATCATTTGAGTATTAAGAATTGTTAATTTTCCAAAAAAAAAATAGTATTTAGCAAATTCTGTAAATGTGAAGCATTTATTATAATATGATTGGATGTGAATTATGTTATCTGAAATGAAATAGAATGTTTGGTACTTACATTGGTTTTATTTTATCAAAAAAAAAAAGGATGTAACAATTACCTATATATCTTTTTACACATTATAAATTTAATTAAGAAAAAAACACTATTTTAATACGTTACGCTAGACTGCTAAAAAGGAACTGATTTTGAAATCATCTGTGATTAGTAGACTCTATATTCAAATCGGCTACTCAACTGCCTGACCTCCCTCTATCGGACTTATTCAGAACTAATCTACTTTTTATATCTTCAACAAATGTCGATATTTGTAATAATAATAATAATAAAGATAATTTGTATTTGGCGCCGTTTAATGATCCGTGACCATCTCAAGGGTGCCATGGCTTTTCTTGAAAAGCAGTGTTTTCAGCTTACTTCTGAACGTTGCAGTGGGTTGGTTCTGTCTTAAGTCCGCTGGCAATCGGTTCCAGGCGGTTGGCCCCGCAATGCTAAAGCTCCTCTCTGCGTTTTGGAAGTGTTTATTGACATTATAATATTAACAAAATAATAATTACACATTAAACTAAACTAAACCGCCATATTAGACACGATAGTGTACAAGCCGGTGTAACAAGGTGTTAAGTGAACCTATCAAATTGGAGATATCTATTGTGTCGGTGTTTAGGTAGTAGGGCTCCATAATGAAATTAAAAACACGTGTTTTTTTCTCTTACCATATAGACTTACTTTGAGAAAGACGTCTCTCGTCTATGAAGGGCATTGATAAAACTTTTATTAATTAATTTATATTAAGAGAGACGTTGTGTGATAGAGTGAAAAATAAGGATATTAGAAGAATGAGCGGATACAAGAGTGTTGTGGACAGAATGCGCGAGAACAAGTAACGGTGGTTTGGAGATGTAGAACGAATGAACGAGGTTAGAATGACAAAGAGGATATGCTTGTCTGAAAGGAAGGGTGTGAGGAAGCGCGGGCATCCGAGAACCACGTGGCTTGATTACGTGGATTGAATTCTCAAGGACGGCCGTGTGTTGAGCAAGAGGAATCGACGTGCGTACATGAGAAATTGTATGAATGTGAAGAAAGTTTGTAAAGATAGATATATTTGGCGTTCCGTTCTCTCTGCCTTCCCCACATGGGACACGGATTGTAGTGTAGTATACTATAGATTTTTTTTAATTTCATTATGAAATCCTACTACCTATGTACCTTAACACCGACACGGTGAATGTACGTTTTTATATTTCACCGAACAACTCCGACACAGGAAGTTTTCTTCCCTGTAGTAAAAAAAGATTAAGACATTTGGGACATGAATTGTTAATATTACCAATTTAATAATATTCACATTTCCTCATTACGATATTGAGTTCTTTAAAACATTCTTCTTCGAGCAATTAAAAAGAAAAAACTTTTAAAGTATGTATTAAACTGGAAAATTGTTTAATTTAAGTATACTATATCGTTTCAGGGAATGTATCCCCCTTTACACAAGACTTGTCTTTTTAAGGGTGATTTAAATATATTTAGTGCAATGTTTAATAAATTTATGTAACAACATATGTTTCTGTGAATATTTTTGACAAATAAATATTATTATTATTATTGTGTATACGGAAACCGTGGGCGTTGAATCTTTTGATAATCTTATTAATAAAGAACCATTGCATTGCAATAATTACCAATTATATTCTCACAAGCACTTACTCTGCAAGCAATTGCTACAACCAAATTGGCTTATTGTGGCTCGACAAATGCTGAGCATTTCAAGCAAGTCTCACTTAGAAGTAACAATACACAGTAATAACCGACTGTACAGACTTAAGCAATGAAATTGAAAACAATTTCTCTGATTATTTCCTAAGTACCGGCTTATATTATGCAAACTGCTTGTATTGCAAATACTAATTGCACTACAAAGTGCATGTCCAATTACTGTTGGATTTTAAGAACTCAATTTAATTTGGTTTTATGACATCAATTAAGTTTGATATCTTACATGGCATATCGGAAATATATAAATAGTTTTATTGCTTTGTTATATAAGGAACAAAAAATATAAAGAAGTCTTTCTCGTAAATAAATCGAATAGAATATTTGTTTTATTTATTTCGTTAAATTTTATTTATTTGACGGTCAATGTCATGGGTGAAATATAACGTGTAATAAGAAAAAAATGGGACATTAGACAAAGAAATGTAACAAAAAAGAATAGAAAACAATAACAATTTCAACAAATAATGATAGTAAAGATAAAATAAAAAGCGGACGCAATAACTCTAAAATACTGCATCCTCAAATGTACATAACAGTCAAATAATACTACTGGACCATTTCTCAATATAACAGTTACATGTAGTAGGCAGAGCTAGGCGTTAACGATTAAATAACGATCATTAACTGAAAACTTTTAGAATATCAACTATTTTTTTGTTTGACTGTGTTTGTGCACAACGCATAGATGACAACACCAATCCAATATCTTGATTGGAGAACCATGTTTACACAATGTAATATTGTGCAAAATCTTATCGGAAGAAGTGATGAAGGTGTCCTAACGCTTAAGTGATCATATGGTTCTCCAATCGAAATGTTTCATTGGTTTAATGAACTTACCTTGAAATTGTAGTTAACACTAATTTTCAACATTAAGCTCAACTTGCGCTAAAAAAAGCTTTATTTAAATAAGGACTTTTATATTTTTTGTGGATGAAATTAATTTTAAGAAGATCTTCACAGTTACTGGTATAATAAGGATTAACAAAATACCAAAGAATCATTTTTGCTTTCCTCTCTCAACTTTTCTCTCGCAACGGAGACTTTTTACATAATTATATTTTAACTCCTATAATTAACTTAAACTCGCGTTACATTTTCAAAATATTACCGACAATAACTAGTAGTGAAGTTAACATTTTTGTTAACGGATTAAGGATTGATTTCGTTAAATTCAGCTTTAATAGTACGTTGTTGAAAATGTTTCGACAATCAAAAGACAATTGGACCGTTTGATATTGGAAACATCAATCTTCGCCTGAATACGAACAATCAGTGCCAAGAAACTCTAAAGAAATATTTTATTTCGATCATCATATTCCTACATGTTTGTTTATGTATATCGGATATAGACACACAGTTCGAACAATCACATGAGATTTCTTTATCTTTTGATCGGTACAAGAGCGTTGGATTACGTCATTATAACAATAAGTATTCAAAGAATAGGATGAAAGACATAGACAGATGTTATGATAATAATAATAAAAATCAAACTAATAATTATAAGTATTTTTTTTAACTGAATATGAATTTGAGTTCAAATTAAACTCAAATAAACTATAAACAACAACGTGAAGCTGATGGGGATCGAACCCGGGATCTCTCAAATTGAAGTCCAATACTCTACCAAAGAAGCATGTTTACTATTACTACATATATGGTTTACAGTGAAAGATAAGAATAATAAATGCAACTATGATCATCATTATATATTTTTATAATTGGTACTACTGGATAACCTAAAGTAGATATTGACCCCAAAAATAAATAATAGTTCAGCTGCATGTAATAAATATGCAAGCTGTCTTCTCTGTGCCACAAAAATTAAGACATTCAGGATAGGTGTCAAACCTCATTTCTCAATTTAAGATATAAAAAGTCTTGGTTTTATCGAACATCTGGCTTTTACAGAACACTCGAAAACCCAAGGAAAAGAGTGGGAGACCAATTCTTTGCAGGGTGCTTCGCGGGAACGTACACTCTTTTACAAAAGATCAAGAGTTTTGACAAATCTATCTATCTGTCACGTCAATTTCCGCAAGTGGGAAAGCCAACAGACTGAAAGTGTTATGTATGTATGATCATTCAGATTGTTCTTGCAGTGTCATAATTATTTTTATTTGTGTTTAGTGTTAATGTGACGTGGTTGGATGGAAGAAATCACTGTACAATGATAATCTCGTCACCGCATATCATCACATTTTTTTCTTATTTAAACTGATTTTTTGATATTCTATATAAAAGTTATTTCAGTAGGAAGAAATTCTTTTTGAACGAAGCCGGGTTTAAGTCGGTTCACCATTACACATTTATGTTGGATTGAAGGGGCCGATATAAAATGAAATGGTAGAGAATGATGTAATGTATTAGATTACTTTTCAATTTTGACCAAATTGATCGCCTGTAGGCTGTTCTACGAGTAGAATATAAAAGTAGTACCAATATATATATAACTAAAGGAAACGTTGACTACGACAAAAGACAAGAAAAATTATTGTATATTTGATGTAATATTTATTAAAGTACGCGTTTAGTAAGTACATAGTTTCTCTATGAAGTAGAAATGAGCTATACAAAAGCTTTAGTTTTATTCTGAGATACGAAAGACAAAAAATCATCAATGCTCGTTGTTTTTTTTTTTCATTTATTTATGTATTCTTTTTTGCACATTATTTTAATAGATAAAATACCAAATTTTGAAAAAGAATAAAGATAAACAATATACAACTGACTATATCATCATAAATTTTATTAAAATAATCATTTAACTCGATAAATTTCTCTGAATTTGACATAATAATTTTCAGTAAATAAATATATCACTTTTTTAGTTTTGTATAGTACAGAATTTTACTACTACTATACTGTTGCTACTATAAAATATGAGGTAAGAGATGTTCAAAAGACGATAATACTAAAATTTCTGTTGGTTTGGGTTTTCGTTGGACTATACAGCTCAAATGAGTATGAATATTTAGTTTTAACAGGTAGTTTTAACGAACAAAGAAAAAATAAATAAATAATGCGACTAACTCTTATGAAAACAAAAACAAACTTCTTAATGAACAAAAAAAATAGTGCATAGTTTTGCAAAATTCCATCGTGTCAATGTGGGCGAATTTGGCTCAAGAATGTTATTTCTTTCAACAAATCTTATGTAACATAAATTATAATTAATTTTCTAATTAATTATTTTATATTTAATTAATTGCTATATACCTACTTATTCAATATGAAACATGTTAAAATATATATTATTGTCGTTTGTCGAAGTCGTGCCTCGCCCATACATTAGAATGCGTATTGTATAATACATATGTAATATTAACAACGGTTTAATGCGAAAAACTTTTAAGTCCAATTGAGTGAAAAAAAAAACGTATAAAAATCTATTTTCGAATGTCCTGTATCTATAAGGAAAACTCAGAGTCGGATCACAAGACCACTGATCCAGGAGTCCATTGATTGATTCGAGTACCTCAACGATTCGTTTCTTGATCAGATGCATGTATCAAATGTTTTGAACAATGGATCTCAATTCTCATACACCTAAACTTACTATGTATTATTATTTATTTAACACAATAAACGGCTATAAGCCTTTAACAAAAATTATATAATTTACATCTAAATAGAAAAATATAAAAAAGTAAAACAACATACAACTGAGAAACCTATAACATTATCAATGTAGAATAAACATTAAAGTTAACAAAATCCAACAAAATAAAAAAATAATAACACTTGAGTAGATAAAAAAACAATAAAAATAAATAATAATCTAATGAAATTATAATCCATTGTTTATAAGAAAACGCTAGTAGATCTACCCTCCCCTAAACAAACTACCATAAAACTCATTTTTAGTGAATTACTGAAACGACTCATTTAGTCGTATTTTTAAAATAGGTGAGCCGAGATTAGCCGAATCACTTTTTTAAATCACACTGCTAATGTCAAGAACACACCAGAAGATCTAACTCCCATAAATTTGAAGCGAATTTCTGACGCTCAGTTATATTATAATATTTTTTTTAACAGGGTACTTAGTACATTATCATATTAATTCGAATGTGTAATATATAATCTAAATCGCTATTAATTAAACTTGTCACTTATATTCATTTGAGACTATAAATTCATTACTTATCACATAATTATAATATGTATTAAAATCACATGCCGTTGTATGAATACAAAGTAAATATTTAACTTTACTGACCAAATCTGGGTGTCACGGGACACACAAAACTAAACAGCATTTGTATATTATTCACATTTCTGAACTCTGTGTTCTCAAAACAGCTGCAATTAGATCCGTAAACTTAGAAAGACATCCTCCAAAATGCTGAATGAGATCAATACAGCCAAAAAGTCCTGCTTCTATGACAGAGCATTTGGTGTCGCAAGACCCGTCTTCTAGAATCGACTCCTCGAGGGTTTTCGTAAAAAAATACAATTAATAATAACGTTCGGAAGCAAATTGAAGACATCGCTCTTCCACCATAGTTTCCCGCGCCTTTGAGATGGATGCTCCATTAAACAGCACCGAATACATCATTCGGCATACATACATGTTTGAATGTATATTTTATTTCGCGTAAAGTCTTTGGGTGTAATTCGGTACCTCCAACGTTCTTATCTTTCACAAATCGTTCTAAACTTTTAAATCGAGTAGTCGATTGTTTCATCATCAAACGATCTATTAGTGATCTCGACAATACTAATAAAATAAGAATTTTTCTAAATAGATTAATCGAATGACTAAGAATTAAGTAACGACCCATACTTCCAATATACATAATATCTAACCGAATGCGATATATGATATCGTGTTGTTTTTTATATACCATTATAAAGGATACAAATGAGTTTTTAATATATTTTAATCATAGGAAATTATATCATTTATAATATAAATGATCTATGAGTGTATGGACTTCTGTGGAACTACTATATATAACTACACTCAATGGCCCGCAGGCCCACACTCTAAATATAATGAATTACCGACGAAGTACCGACTGCATATTATTTGTCTATTATGTATCAGTTTGTTTATTGATTTCTGCTACATAAGTATGTCATAACTGTACTTTATTAAGATCAAGCTTTTTGTATCGAAGAAATATATTTATTGTTTTAACATATATTTGTCAAAAAAAAAATATTTATTACGAATTGGCTCTAGGCTGGCTTAAGTGATCACTTTCGGTATCCATGGACAACGTTCACCAATTTCACCATTCTCACTGTCACGGACATGGACACCGAAAGTGATCACTTAAGCCAGCCTAGAGCCAATTCGTAAGCGTTGGGACGCCTTTCTCAATTCTTCCTATTTATATAAATTCATTTCCAACAAAGGTAATAATGGATGTGAATTCTTCTTAAAGTTTCGCCCAGAAATATTCTTCTTTAAAAATGTGAACATATACATAACCATGTTTGCTACCCAGACTCAAGTTCAGTGGATTCAAGTTTTCACGGAGTTCTTATCTCTCGTCTTAAATTATTTTTTTATTGAATTTGTTTCTACTACTACTACTATACCATCACGGCATATCCCACAAGTGGGGTAGCCAGCAGATCAGCTGCATGTAAGAAACATGCAAACTGTCCTCTTCGTGCCAATATAAAATCAAGACATTCAGGATGCGTGGCAAGCCTCATCGCTGAATTTAAGAAGTAAAATGTCTTAATTTTTTCGAACACCTGCCTTTTACAGGACACTCGAAAACTTACGCAGAAGAGTGGGAGACCAATTCTTTTTCACAACTCCAAACCATTCACTCCAATAAAGGAGAAAAAACGTTGCGCCTATAAACTTTACTGTAATTACGTCGATTGCAGTCAAATATCCGTGACGAAAGCATTCAGTAATAATTTCGCCACCTGTCGATTCAATCAACACAACAATAACAAATAGCTATATAAAAATGTTGATTTAATCTATTTAAATAGGTCAAATAAGATAACTAGATGAGATTAATTAATTAAAAATATTAAATAGACAGATTAATGAAATTAGACAATATAGAAATTGTTAATACATAAATCAACAAATGTATGCATCAAAGATTTTCTATTATTCTCGATCATACGTCAAGCTTTCCCATTTGCATAATCGTAACACGAGTCAAAACAATCAAATGTGGATAGAGACGGCATCAGTAAACTTTACGCCACTGTTCGACATTCTGAAGAATTGAAAAGCGTATGTTCTCAAACTATATGGTATCCCTAAAGACACGTTAGCTGCACCTGAGAATGTAGGCAATAAAGAACAATGCATCAAGGTCACCGGCAAGAGGCCAGGAGGAATGCCAAAGCGCAGATGGCGTGAAAAAGTGAGACAAAACGTGCAGAACTGCGATGTTTCTCATAAGGATGCACTCGACAGAACCAAATGGCGAAACAAAACAAGAAAGGCAGACCCCACAACTTGTGACCCCACAAGTGCCCAAGAAGAAAAAGACACCTTAGCTACAATTATTTGACTCGCCAAATCTACATTACCATGACATGTCCCACAAGTATGTTATAAACATGGAGCTCGTTTTCTTGCCAAATAAAAACATATCATTCCGAATAGGTGGAATTAATGTTGAATGGAATTTGTCAAATACCTTATTAATGATGTTTCACGATACCTGCTTTTTACAACAGTGCACTGGAAAATTCACCAAAAATGTATGAAAAAAACTATCTTTCCTGAAGACGGAGAAGATGACTCATGTGTTTACTACATTTCTGGGAGAAGCCGTGAGCATCGTGACAGTATGGCAGTAGTAATAATTTTAAACTCAATTTTCAAAAATACATTCCATTCTGAATTTGAAAAAAATGCAGTACTTTTTACCTATTCAATCTCTCGTCTAGGCATTCGCTTTACCGTCAATTTAAACTGGCCAGCTCTGCAGTATGGCGTTATTGTCTGATAATTTGTGGCTTTATATGGATGAGCGATTCCCTAAAGCGTTTTTGCATGTACATTGTATTTTCAATAATAAAATATATAATTTATTAATAAGCATATACACTGTACAATACGGTCATTGTAAATTATGCACTAGCGTAGTTTAACCGGCTTCGCTCGGGAAATAAACATTTTTAGATAACATTCTCTGTAAGTTTTCGAGTGTCCTGTAGAAGGCAGGTGTTCGAAAAAAAATTAAGGCATTACATCTCAAACTCAGCGATGAGGTTTGTCACCCATCCTGAATGTCTTGATTTTATATTGGCACGGATAGGACAGCTTGCATGTTTCTTAAATGCAGCTGGTCTGCTGGCTTCCCCACTTATGGGATATGCCGTGATGGTATAGTAGTAATTAATAGAAGTACCTATATAACATAAAAAATTACTAAAATTGGTGGAAACAATTTTAAAACTGGCAACTATATGATTTAAATATTCAATCAAAATGAAATGTCAAATATTACAGATTTATTTTTGCATAATAAACTTTTTATTACTAAGTAGTACCTACACGTAATTTTGTTATGCAAACACAAATTTTTGACATTACACATCAAAACAATAATACATTTTTTATATCCACTGTGTCGGTGTTTAGGTAGTAGAATTCCATAGTGAAATAAAAAAAAAAAACATTTTCTACTATATTGATTTTTATTGAGATATGTATTTCGTCTTTCAATGAAATTGTCATTCTCAAAAGACGAAAGACGTCTTTCTCAATAAAAATGTATATATTACATAAGAAAACATTTGTTTTTCTTTTCATTTTCATTCAATTTCATCTCAACTTTGATATACAGTAGGATTTATATTAAATTCTACTACTGTTTAACCTACTCGTTTTATATTAAATTCCCATACAAATCTAATAACATTATACATAATACCTTTGTCAATAGAATATATTCAGCTAAAAACCTGCCCAAATGGTGAAACCTCGTACAGTGTATTTATAATGTTCCTCAGTCTTGGCTTACTACTGTGTCCATATAAAATACATATAAACTTACAAACGGGCTCAAATATTTATTAGAATTACCTATCGTATACCTATCCACAATAAAACAATCAGATGTACTATTTTATTTTATTTCATTTTATTTAGGAGTGATTGTTACGAAATGAAATCTAATGATAAATTATTATAAATGTTTGATACTATTTATTTAATTTAAATATTGTGTATAGTGTTTGCAAGATGGTGTTTTGAACTTTTAACCGAATAACCGTTCGCCGATCGGGTGGGTTAACTTTTTATACAGTTGCGCTTGTAAAAATGATTAAATTCAATTATTTTAAAATGCTCACTTCTGCATTCATCACATATATTGTGAAGAAGTAGATACAGTCACAGATGCAGAAGAATGGATGAATCGAGTTATATTTCGCAAGTATACACAAAATATAATTTTTGTCCTAGTTGCTGGTGCAGAATTGGACAAAATTAAACCATCCATTGAATTAGAAAATCGAAGCAAAGAAACCAACCACTGACGCAGCCTTTATTATAATAATCATTGCTTTTAATTTAATGTCATTCTAAAGCTACGACTAAAAAATATACTCTTTTTTATTTCAGGCAAAGAACTTACTAAGAGTGATTTGTGAACAATATGTTAACGCAAAGAAATAAGAGCGATACATTCGTGAGCAACTAATAAAAACGCTGTTAAATACAAATGCGAACAAAATGTAGACTCTACATATTTTATTGTGTCGGGGATAACCGGTTAAACAACATCTACGGTTAACCGTATCAACACTTTGAAAGCCTAAATAATAAGCGAACTGTGTCTCCGTCCATACTACGCCAGGTTAAATAAAGTGAAAGTTGACTGTAGATAATATGGACATAAATTATTCAACATAACAACAATACATTGTTTAGATTTGTGTGTAATTGTAATATTATTGTTTCCAAATGTCACCGTTTTTTGTTGTTGTTGTTGTGTATGCGAAATATACTCGCAATAATATCTATGTAGAAATAAAATATTATAATTCATCATATTCTAAATAATTTAAGATTTTTTACAAATGATAATAAACATAATATTCGACTATTATTCCGTAGTAGGTTGTTAAAAAAAAACCTAGAACATACAAAAAAGTGAAGGAAGACCACAAGTTAGATGCTCAGATCTACTATCCCATAACGGCATATCCCTCAAGTGGGGTAGATAGCAGACCGGACTCATTAAATAAACATTCTAACTATACTCTTCATGACAACAAAAAAGAAGACATGCAGAATAGAGAAATCGACATGCGTGCATGAGAAATTGTATGACTGTAGCAGAAGCAAAAGAAGTACGTAAGGACAGATCTATATGGCGTTTTTTTCGTTCCGTTCTCTCTGAGAACGGAACTCTCTACCCCACTTGGGAAACGGCGTGAAGGAATAGATAAATATAGGGAAATAGATAGAATAGGAAGCAAACTTCATCAAACGAAAATGGAATACGGAAAGAGTGGGTGACTAATTCTTTGGCGGATGCTCCACGGAGTGATGTTTAGATGATGTAAGACAGCGATGCACAAACCGCGGCCCGCGGGCCGCATGCGGCCCTCGGTCGTTATATCTGCGGCCCGCCAGCAAATTATACAATATAAAAAAAATGTCAATACCAGTAATAATCGGATATTCGATAAAAGTACAGGATACTTAATAATTCGAGTAAATATTCTTTAACATAACTGAGGAGTTTTCGAAATATTTCAAATTCCTATACCATTTTGAAAATTCAAACACAGGTAGGTACTGCAAGAAAATATTCTTTAAGAAAACCGAGGTATTTTTGCAATTTTTCAAATTCCTATACAGTAGTACTATACCATTTTGAAAATTCGGTGACGGGGGGGGGGTAGAAATTTTAATGTGTGCATTTCTGAAAATTTTAATTTTTAGTGTTAATTTTCTTGTAGCGGCCCGTCCTTAGCTCATAATCTTCCCGAGTGGCCCCTGTTCCCTATAAGTCTGTGCATCCCTGATGTAAGATAAACCGTAGAATCACGTGGAAGAAATGAGCATAGGATAGAAAGTTAAGAAAAAGAATATCAAGGAGGACCATATTATTAAGTTCAAAGATATTTATTTATACATAAATCCACGGCGTGAGTCTTTTACATGTTAAAATATAAAACAAAAACAAAACATAATTCTCATTTACATAATCATCATTAAGGATACATGGATAAAGGAAGAAAAAGATGAAATCAGGATAAATATTCGAATTACGCAGAACTAATTAAAATAATGTGTAAATTTCTAATAACAATATGACCCTATACAACATCCCTGATTTTTTGCTTCAATATTTAACCTCACCTAGTATGGACACTAAAAAGCATTTACATGCACATGTCTATCTATTTATCCATCACTTTACGTACCATTCCTTGCGAGACAGGCAAAGAGAACGAAATGCAGATTCGACACGTCCTCTGTTTGATGAATACAATAAAAAAATATGCATTCTAAAAAACACAACTGTTCATAATAGAAATAATAGTATGCAAAAAGGCCTTCAATTAAAGACGTATCAAAGAAAAAAAAACTATCTCGTTATGTAGTTATAAATAATAGAAAAATAACACTTTCGCTTTTTGTCCGACTAAAACAAATTGCATTGAGATTATTAATAACCTAATCATAGTATTAAAACAGATACATGCGGTACGAAAAAAGAATCGTGTTCATTTTGACAGCAACATATTATTGTTAAATGTATTTGTACTTTATAATATTAAGCAAGCACAATGTAGCTGAGAAATAGAAGTATGTAGATGTGTCGTGTTTAAAATAAAATATTAGCGTTTATAATTTATACATATAATTGAAATAGCTCATTTCACTAATAATAGCAGAGTTACGAGAATAATATTAATAACGAAATTAACGAATAGCAGCAGGTCTATCAGGGTCCCGGGCTACAATCTCCCCCAAAAAGTCTGGCCCAACATAAAAGAATTCGCATGGGTCGAGGCTGCTGCAACTACCAAATGTGGAAATGGATTATGTGAATGCGACTGCGGGCTCAGTCCCAAACAATCCAACATTTGGTGGAGGAGTGTCCGGGAAGAAATAATGGGAGAGAACACGTTATAATACCTTAATGTATCCGAGATTCTCATTTAATCTATTTATTTATATTTATATTATGACGTGGATGTAATGTCCTAGAACTGATGAATTGTACAGCGTCATTGAGGTGCTTTGAAACATAAACGACACATTAATGTTGTCCAATAACAAATAAATAAATAATTTTAACTAATAACATTAAAGTACTGCAGTTCTGCGGTTGATTATAACAGGTAAAATAGAGGGACGCCGGGGGCTGGCAGAAGGCAGACATCGTGGCTGTGCAATATACGAGATTGGACCTGAATGACGGAGGAGAGAGAAGCCAATGTCAGAAGGACATGACAGGGCACTAACATAAAACAAGAAAAATATATCACAGCATAGATAATATTCTGAACTATATTTTTTTTAAAAATGACAAACTTTCATACAACAACGTAAGTGTTTGAATGTTTGTAACTGTTACTCGTGTACACATGTTATGTTATATTATATTTAGTTATTTAAGAGCCTCGGGATATTTCACTACAAACTTGGCTGTGTTGCCATCACATGAACAATTATAACACATGATAATATTATAACGTTACATAGTTAGACAGAACACTGACATGGGTACAATGCGCTAAATCTTGTTCTTATATTAATAGAATTAACCTACACACTTTCTTCTATAAATCCCCGGTAAAGAAAAAATCACCCACTCTTCTCTGTAAGTTTTCGAATACGTCTTTTAAAAGGCAGGTGGGACCACCGGTGTTGCGTGAAGATAACGCTCTTGTTTTTGAGTCACGAGGATCAGGGTTCGATTCCCGGCCAGGGCAAAGTCCTTTTACAAATTGTTCTAGGTTTGGGTGTAACATGTATATATATTTAGTGAATTGTATATGTGTGAACCGTCGTACTAGCACCCACAATAAAAGATTCATGTTTTAGTTTGGGACTAGCTCGATCTGTATGAATTGTCTATGCATGTTATGTTATTCGTAAAACATCACGAATGAGACATTGGATATCTATGATTTGCATGTTAAAGCGTTTGGTAAGGTGGCTACCCCACCTGTGATATATGCCGCGATGATAGGGTATAGTATGAACTATCTATAATTTGGCAGTGACGATGTATGCTGTCACTTATCCTGAATGTCTTATTTTTTTATAGCACGGAGAAAACAAACTGTATGTTTATTTTGTGTTATTAGTCGTAGACCAGACCTAAACACTTGTGATATAACGTGAGATATAACGGGATGGTATAGATGGACAAATAATAATAAAATTATAGATATAATAGAAAATCCGTAGAGCAACCGGGAATGAAATAGTCTCCGATCTTTTTCGTAGGTTTTCGAGTGTCCGGTTAAAAGCAGGCGTTCGAAAAATATAGGCACTTAAGGTACATCTTAAATTCAGTAATGAAATTTGCCACCCATCGCGAATGTCTTAATATTTTGTTGGCACGGAAAGTTGGTCATACAATACCTCATGCAGGCTGCACTCCTATTCAATTTGCTCAGCACAACATGTCCATCCTGGAAGATCTGGTTTATAATAGTTTATATGGTCTTGTCATTTAATCCTCTGACGGCCACGTTTACTAGTACCATTCCTTTCAGCCATATTTGAGTTCATCGGTAGCCTGGAGGTAGAGTCTCGGCCTCGTGAACAAGGGGTCCGTGGTTCGATACCAGGTGCCGGCAAACTCCCCTTTCACGACACAAGCTTTTAGTAGCTTACTGTGAAAGGTGAATAAGGTTGTATTTGGGTTAATAACAAAAACCCAGATATATAATTCAAAATATATATATATACAACGTTAAATGTACTTAATAGAAAATATAGGAATGGGGACGTCCACGTGACAGCAAAGTTTGTTATATATTAAAAATATATATTTTTTATACATAAGATATGTATACATGTAGAACAGTAAACAGATCGGTAATAAAAATTACGTCGTATAATTTATAAAAGGCGCCCGTAAAAATACTATGTATTATACGATATATTATGACCGGGTTTTACGATCCACCCTGTATTAATATAATACATAGTATGATGATATGATATTATGTATGATGTATACAAATATATGGACGACTGTACACATATAAATGTGTGCTGTCATATTTATATGTACACTAGATGTTTACAGTATAAAACTAAATAATTAATACCTACATAATTATCATCATATTCATGATCACAAGCCTTCTTGCGCTTATTAATTAACATAAACTTCCTTTTTCTGTTAAGGACTGCAGTTGACACTTTAGAACTTTAATATTTTAATTAAATAAAAAATAAAAATATTATTAAACACTGTTCAATTTCCACTACGTTAAATAATAAATCCGAATGTTTTCGCCCATGCTTGAAGGCGTCTTGACAGTTTGGGAAACTGACGATACACTGAAGATGCCTACAAGCATAGGCGAAAACGCCGAAAACGTTCAGATTTAATTCAGATCTAAAATAATGAAAAGTGGACAGTGTACAATATTTCTATTTTTTATTTAATGGACATTTAAAATAGATTCCTACATTATAAACACATAAACTCTTACAGTCTTATTAATAAAAATCCGCCAAACCATGGTTGAACCACTGATTTCGTGATCCGCCTATTAGCGTTTGAACCACCGATCAAATTTTCTTTATTTATAAAAATATTTAATCCGTACCATAGACATCTGTACTTTATATAAAAGATTTCATATGGCAACTCGAAAATTCGCTCTATTATGTTGGTTGCCATGTTACACGACGCTGGTAAACAGACAAATTCAAAACAAACAAGCGGCTGTCAAAATTATCTTACAGTGGAACCTCTCATAACGAGTTTAATTCGTTCCAGACTATTACTCGTTATGCGAAACATTTTTTTCTATAGAAATCAATGTAAAATACAATAACATAACATAACATAACATAATGCGTTAATAATAATGCGTTCCATGCCGAAAGAATAAGTATTCTTGGAGAACTTTTTTATTAAAGTTTATTCAAACAAAATTACTTATAAAAGAGTGTTACAACTTAAAATACAATTTAGATTAGGAAAAAAAACGTACCTAAATAAAAATATGAATTTATGACAAATAATTATCCATTTTTATGGGAGCAACTTTTTCACTTTTTCTTTTGCTCGTTATGCGAATACTCGTTATGAGAGGTTCCACTGTATTGGTTTTTTCATCTGACATTTTGTACCCAAATACACAGAAATATAAAATAATATGATGAGGAAGGTTTGTATAATTGAAAAGCAAATGTAATAATGGAATGACATTTTATTTATTTATCAAATAAATCATAATCTGACACACAATCAGTGATATGGGTATAACATAACACTGCGCACAATATGCATTACTAACCATCAGTAAAATTTTATTTTCTGCTTTCCCTTTTACATTCAAATGATGTACAGGAATAATTCTCATCAGAATCAATCAATATAACTTTCATACAACATGGAAAAAAGTATCTCTGTCACGAAACAATTAAATGCGTCTAGCAAAAAACAAATTAAGAAACTGGTGTTCTGTCACACGAAAAAAGTGTCTATTATCACAAGAAAAACAACTGATTGAATTAAATTCACATTCGGATACTACTTAAGCGTATTTTTCACCCAAACCAACTCCGATAAATTGTAAAATAACTGCAAAACGTACATGTAAACCCGCATAGCAAACATCTGACGTAAAATCCAACATGGCGGGCAGATGACGCCGATTTGAACCACCTTACTTAAATCACCTTACTTAAACCACCTCGAGAGGCGGATCAACCACTTTTAAACTAGGTTCAAGCTGATCAACGTTTATCAATACGTTTTTTGTCTGATCGGTGGTTCATCTCCTTCTAGAAATTTAATCTACGTTTATTAATAAGACTGTTAACGTATTAATATTTTTATATCGTTGATGGTTTCACAAAACCTCTTATGTGCAAATTTGTAAATGTATGTAAATTAAACACACGAAATTAGCACAATAAGGCTTAGAAAAGACAACGTCACCTTATTTAGTAGTGCTCTGGACGGGACTTGAACTCGTAACCCATATTTTCAGCCAATAAAACAAACGGACGACATGTCAAAGGCTCTAGAACAGTGGTTCTTAACCTTTTTGGGGGTACCGAACACCACTAGTTAGGTAGGTACATATGCATTCACCAAACCCCTCCGAATTTGAAAAATAAAATTAGATTTTTACAAATTCAAAACATGGTAAGTATATATTTAAATATAGGGTTACAAAATGAAAAAAAAAATAAAAAAACAAAGATCAAAACATTACATTTTAATGGTTAAATCAAAACATGAAACATATTAATTAATATTTACTTCAAATCAGTGTGACTTCTGCTGTTGCCTTTCAGAAACACCACTAATCTGTAAGATAACCGGTACTGTGTAGTGTCAAAAAATGAATCGTCAAGATGGCGGCTATTATCCATTTAAGTTGGTTTTACTAAATTTAGTGTTGCCAGATGTAATAATAGGTGTTGCCAGATATAATATTTGGATTGTTAGAATAAAGTTAGGCAACATTGTTTTTCAAACATGTGATGGCGGTTTGAAGGAATTATCGGAGTATTTTTTTCTTTTTCCAACTCGCAAAACTATCTTACCTTTAAAATGATTTTCACCGAGCCCCCAAGACTGACTCACCGAACCCCTGGGGTTCGATCGAACCCAGGTTAAGAACCACTGCTCTAGAATAAAGGATATTCTCTTTTATAAACCCAATGACAGCTTCATGTGTAGGGATTATTCTGAGATACATGGAAACCATTCGTCGTATCTCAAAAACCTAAATGTTATCACAAAACTATAATGATGAAAAATTAATTATTCTTTTCAGAAATTTCGAATTCTGACATAGCAGGAATATTTTGACTTTCTTCCACCCCCCATGAATAAGCCACAAGATCTCTCATCCCCGTTGTATTATATTACAACTCATCCATATAACATGAGATGTATGCAAATTATTACCGAGAATTTTATGTCTCGACAAACTCATCACAAATGTTATTTATTGTTTAGTTACTAACAAACAGACAAGTCTGTAATACGATTATGTAATCATTTTAAATGTATTAATTTGATATGTAAGACAATTCCTTGAACCGACAACGTGAAGTTGACAGGACAAACTAACTTTCTAAAATACCTTTTGAGATATGTATGTAGAAACCTTGATATTCCTTTTGGATGTCAAAGTGCGTAAAATCTCGTATCTGAGTCATGTAATGCGCGGAGAAAAGTACCAAATTTTGCGGTTGATTACGACAGGCAAAATAGAGGGACTCCGGTGGGCTAGCAGAAGGCAGACAGCATGGCATTACGTAACCTCATGGCATTATGTAAACATAAATTAGTTAAAAAAGTCTTGATTATCAATTTAATTATGCCATTAAGTAAAATAATTTCTTCATTACAAAAATGTAAATTAATGTAATGGCACAAAATGATATAATATGTTTTGTTGCTGGTGACATTACACAACCCTACTTTACTCACTTCTTCAGCGTAAATTACTTAGAAAAGTCTTCATTACATTACGCTAATTAATTATGTAAAACAATTTCTCGAATTAAACAACACATATTATACAGAACGTGTATCCTTCAAAATACGCGAAGGTATACCTACTCTTGTTATATAGTTATAACAAAAAGGCCAAAGAACTTGGTCCAACAGGCCTCACAAAATGTTATCATATATCATTGGGTACAATACAAATTCTTATTACGTAATTTTTACACTTCAAAGTTGCTGAAACACTATCTCTGTTATTATGTCTTTAGTCCCAAATATTACATAACACGGGGTGAATATTTCACCCAACGCTGACCGGGCAAAACCACAAAACATTCTTAGTTACTCCATTTTTGAACATTCTTAGTTTCGTTCTCTCAACTCACTCTGGCATAGGTCTCTCTGTTATACGTTCTTTAAATTCCTATCCATTCTCTTATAATTTACAGTCAGGACGTTTGATATTTTTATTGCATTATGTAAAGAACGGTTATTTTTCTAACAATGTCCCTTAAAAAGTGGGGAGAGACGACCAAATTATCCTATTTCTACATACTTATTTTGCTTCGACTTATACTCCTGAAATTATAAATAAACGCCGTAGATTAATTGCACGTAATATCATATAGGTTGCCTTATCCATACCATAAAAAGACATTCAGAAGTTGCATATTTTATTACAGCTGCATTAAAAATATGTCACCACCCGTTGTCAGTAATGTGTCGAAAATGGCAGACATCCTGGATTCTGGTACCGACAACTATGTGTTATGCAAAACTTAGACATGTGGATTAAATTCTGTAAAGATGCGATCGCTGATAATAGAGTGATGAATGAGGAAATTTAGAGAATTAACAGATCGGAGTGAGAGTGGATAGAATGGGTGTAAATAAATTGCGATGGTTTGGACATGTGGAGCGAACGGATGAAGAAAAGATGACGAAAAGAGTGCATATATCTGAAAATGGGGTACGAAAAAGCACTGATGGATGTGGAAGAAGCGAAAGAGGTATGTAATATGGTTCCGTTTTCTCTGTCTAACCCACTTGAAATATGGAGTGATGATATAGAATATTGGAAATGTTTAATGTTTACGAGATATTTTTTAGAATATCTGCATTTTACGGTATAAGGATAGTGAAAAACTTACAGAGACACCTATTAAAGTTTAGGTACAGAAGTTATATACTTGCAATGTTCGAAAGGATTCATGGTGCTTGCTTCTAATTATCTTCTCATAAATCTTAAAGTTTCATACTATAAATAGAAAGATTAAACTGTCAAAAGTTCTTCGTTTAAGAAACAATGCATTGTTTCTGAATTCAAATATTTCTCCTCGTTTGACTTCAATAAACAACGATATTATCAAATGACGATTATAATATTGCTTTATTAGAAAACTTCTAAATACAACAATAATATAATAATAACAGTTGTACAAATTCGGTGTAAGTGTCACATTAGAATATTATTATTAACACAAACGATCACACATAATAATTTCATTGATAACGGAATTTACTTCAAACAGAGAAACAAACACAAAACTTACATCTTGATAACAACATTGTCTCTAAAATATAATAATATTATAAACATCCAACTCCGTACAGTGAAACGACGGTTTTCAGAATATCAAAGCGAATTTTTGTCAAAGTTTTTTACTCTTAGTACGTAAATTATATATAAAAAAAAAATAGTTTGCATGGATTTGCCATTTTTCCGAGGAGCCACCGGAATAGATAGGCCTCTCTCTTTTCTGTAAATTTTCCAGAGTCGTAATTATTGTTATTATTACAGGTAACTCTAACTAACTAGGTAATTCTAACAGGGACCACTGCAGGTGAAGGCCAACACGATTCCAGAAGATATCTTTAAACAATATCCAGACAACGACATAACTAAAATATTCTTTCAATTTTCAATTAAAGATATCAATATATCTAGCTAGACCATTTAACATTTGAACAGCCCTTCCCTTCCTACTAGGAACTTTGCCAATATGTTTGTTCTGCTTTGAGACTGATAAAAAAAATGTGATGCCGAGAACGGTCAATACAATCGCCAAAGTTCTTTCAAAGTGTCGAATGAGGATAAATACGTAAGGACAAGTTTGTCTAACGTTTCGATATCTTTGCCTACTTTATAAGCGATACAATGTGAGATGACAAAATCAATTCTGAGGGTCGCAATATTCCAGCTTTTTTGTCTAAATTTCACTTTTCTTCTTCTACTTGGCACTGTCTAAACTTATTGCCGCTGAAGGCTGTTGGGGTCGGCTCTTCTCGTCCTTATGTTGTATATTCTTTAATTCCGTATGTCATCTTTATCCAGGTCATTTCTTCGCAGGATTCAATTCCACTGTGTCATAAAGTAATTCTTTTTACCTCCATTACACGATCAAACATAATTTCCAAACTTTACGACATGAAAATATCACTAATTATGCACCAAAACGATGAGGGAAATCTAGGTTTTACTGTTTTTACAAGGATTGGTTGGTATAATATGTACGATGTACAGTGTAACTTCTTGACAAAGTTTGTGGGCGGTAACGGGTGGGTACTTGAACATATTGCTGTAATATTATTAATAATAATAGGACATACCTACATGCTAGTACCATACTCGAGCTATTCTATTACTGAAAATAATAATATTTTCTTTAATCCTTTAAGGATACGAAGGGAATAAATAATCATAATAATAACAAGACATTTTTTTTAAGATGTGCCGTTTTGTGGAAAAACCACCGCAAGGGATCATTCAAGAATTATAACACCTGCTGAACGATAGGGTATTTAACACTGCCTTGAATACTTCTACACTCTCCAGAGTCCGCAAATCATAGGGAATTTTGTTTCACAGCAACGGACCAGTCACACAGAAGGTACGCTTAAATTGTGAGGAGATCTACAGTAGGATCGCTGTATGAATGCATCTGTTAATCAGGTACGTCTCTTACTCAGGTACCCACCCTTCACAATCAATGTATTGTTTTGAATGGTGCGTCAGTGGTAGTCAACAAAAAAAAACTAAATTCATATATCTGGTACACATTTAATATTTTTGCCCAAGCACATAGATTATTTACAAATAGGTCAAAATGAAATTTAAAATACCTATAATCTATATATGCATAAAAGAAAAAAATATTTACGCTATACATTTTTAATTTCAATAAAAAAAGCAATATGGAGAATTATATAAAATCAAACATCTGGTGTTCTGAAATTTCAATTTTGAAAAATTAATGTATAAGATTTTTTATGAATTTAAAATTAATAGGTATCTATCTACATAAAAAAATAATTTGTACCTACATATATTACGTACAGCAGATCATTAATAAACAAATCTGAGATAGAGAGTAAATGCTCATTTTCTTTTACCTTTATTGACATTCATTGATTTTTAGGCAATACGAAGTTCGCTGGGTCAGCTAGTATTAAAATAAAGTTTATTTCCATTAGTTTGCACCTACTTGCATTGTATAGAATCAGATTTATTTGTATTTGTAATAGGCTATTTTGAAAAAGACATAACATGTCGACCAGTTTACTAAGTTTTATCGTTTTAATTTACATTAAATTTTAATAATAATGTTCTATACAATTCCTAAGTTGGCTACACCTGCACGTGAGAGAAAGAGACCATCATGTCTGAAATGCATTGGTAGAGCGACATCACTATAATAACTGAGAAAAATGTCTGGTAAAACGTTACGACAAAGGTGAAATGAGGATATAAGGGGAATGAGCGGATGCGAGAGGAGTGATGTGGATAGAATGTGTGTAAATAAATTGTGATGCTTTGGATATGTAAAGCAAATTGACGAAGAAAGGATGACCCAGAGGGGTTGTGATCCAAGAATTACGTGGCTTGACCACGTGGATCAAATTCTAAAGACGGCCACATGTTGAGTGAGAGAAAACAGCGTGCATGTATGGGAAACTGGATGAATCTGAACGAAGCGAGAAATAGATTTAGGATATAAAGGATAGATTAACATGGCGTTGCGTTCTCTCTGCCTACCCTACCTAGGAAACGGTGTGAGACGTGAGTGAATAAAGATAAATATATTAATATTAAGACTGATATTAGTCCTTTTAAGGGCCTAAGAAAATATTTTTCAAAAACAATAATGTATGTTACTTCTTTAATTTTTTTAGGTACACTGCTTTCTCTTAGACAATAAAAGCAGAGATGGATATTTCAAAATGTTTTAAGAAACCTTACGATCTTGAAAGGGTTGAGAGATAGCCTATGTTATTATTAATAATAATAATATGTATATAGTATGAACAATAATAACAGAAATAGTATAAACTCAACATAAACTATCTTGTGGATGAAAGAGTAAACACAAAGCACCCGGTAGGACCCTCCCAAAAAATTTCAAAATGGTTTCATTATTACATAAGAAGGTACCTCCTCTTATTTCCATTTAAGTTTTTTGTAGAAGTTTCATGAAATTGGGTTAGTTGGAAGAAATCGCTCCTCTGTGATAAACTCGCCCTCGATTGTATGATTGTAATGTATTTTTGTGTAAATTTGCTTGTAATTAACGTACAGTAAAAAGAAAATAAAACAGAATCAAAATACCATGCTAATTATTACACCCAACATATTGTGAAAAAAAAAAAATTATGAGCACACCTCGAGTGTTAAAAACGACAATTTTTTTTCAAAAAAAAACGACGCATGTACCCCAAATACTAAATCACGGCAATTCCCACAAGCGGGGTAGCCAGCAGACTAAATGCATGCAACAAAAATAGAAATTGTCCTTTCTGTGGCAAAAAAAGTTAAGAAATTCAGTATGGGTGGCATAATTCATCGCTGAACTGAAGGTACCAAATGTCTTAAACGTGATATTTTGCGGGTAACTACCTTTTACAGGACACTCAAAAACTAACGAATAAGAGTGGGAGAGTACAATTATAATGATATAGAATCAATAACAAAACAACCAAAGTCCAACTAATTAAATGTGCAGAGCAGAGCAGAGTAAGTAAGTTAGCAGACATTAAACTGATAAAATCATAAACGCAACTACTTCTGGTAATAATAAATGTCACAACTTCATGAGGAATCACACACTGATAAGGAATATACAGTATAATGCAAGCCACCATCGAATAGGTATATGTTATATTACATTATATGCGATATGTTGTCATATGGTTTTATTGCTAGTTTATAATACCAATAGATCGCTAGCGTGCTTACGGGCTAAAGCTTAATAATAATAAACACTATTGTCACAATAAATTTGTACAAAAGGTGTACACAATATTCTCTTGAGGCAATATCTTCCGGTAAACCACATGGATTGTTTGATAAGTATTTTTAATCATAAAGTCAGTTTAGATCAATTAAAATACATAGGGCAAATAAAATAGAAAAAAGAATATAAAAAAGCAAAAATACCTATTTATACCTAAGCTTGTGTATTTTTAATTTTAAATTTAAACAAAATTCAGTTATGATACTCCAATTTCATTTAAGCCACTTTCCACTAACACGAGCAGCGCTGCAGTAGGAGCCACGCCATGAAGCTCTGTGGCGGTATTGTGTACTATATAAATGTAGAAGAGCGTACATCTCACTGTTGATGATACCCAGAATAAGGATATTTTCTCCAGTAATAGTTTTCGTTGATAGGACCTGACATGAAGGCGATAATTGAATTTGGAATCTGAACATGATGATTACGAAACCCACTATTCCAGTTAATTCTACTACTACTACACCATCACGGCATATCCCACAAGTGAGGTAGCCAGCAGAACAGCTGCATGTAATAAATATGCATGTGGTCCTCTCTGTGCCAATAAAAAAACTAAGAGATTCCAGTTAATTCACTTTTCTTGAATAAAATGGTAAGACAACGAAAAGAATCTGCTAGCCTCATAAAAAGTACTATTCACCAGCAGGAAGTTGGAAAGAGTATCCTTAAAATATCATCATCATCTCGTCCTTCAACGCTCCTCTTTGAGGACACAAGACAGAAACCAACCTCATCCATTCAGAGTGTATCTATGCCAACTGATTAATCTCTTCCAACGACATTCCTAGCGCTATGACATCGTTGTCATAGTAGGAATGATCTATTGTGAAAGAGGAACGTCGGAGCCGTTGTTGGAACCCTTTTGGTAAAAGATACCAATACCTAATAAAAATATTGAAGAGGCCTATATATCCAGTGGTCGCTAGATGGCTTTTTGAGTAACATTTGACGAGCGAGCGGTCGCGTACGCTGCGAGCTAAAACATAACTAAGCATGAGTTGTATGTAAAGTGCACCTACATAAGTACATAATAGTAAAGAGGAATGACAATATAAGTCTAGTTTTACGAGCAATATATTATTATTCCCATACGCAATATTATACACAGCACAATGATGAAATCTTTCAACCGACTCGTAACAGTAGCCATACATAATATTACCTACATATTTGGTAGCAGCATTAATAATAATAATGATAATAAAACATAACAATAAAGAATGTTGGGGAAATGTAAGTACGGAAACTTTTCATTACCTAAGATAACAATTTTTTTATAAGTTTTTTGACATACGTTCGTTTGCCTCGTGGGTCATATAATTTTTTGTTCATCTTTTTTTATGATGTATTTTTGCATGTCATGGTTTGATTTAACATATTAACATCTTTACTATGCCATAAAATCTAGAGTTCAATATGTAGAATTTTTAAACCATTCATTCGTATAGCATTTTCCACAAGCGGGTAGCCAGTGGACTAACTATACTATAATATTTTTATATCTAATAAACATATATTTTTCCTATCTGAAATAGAAAAATTAGACATTAAGAATGAGTGGTAGGCATCATCACTGAATTGGAGATGTTGATGACTTACACATAATGCTTTAAGAATATCTGGCTTTTATTAATTTATTTTATACAAGCGTATGTAACCCGGCATCGCTCGGGTTTAATTAAATAGAAAACCTTGCAAATACATGGGTTAAAACAACAAAATCTTATTGAAAAAAAAAACGGAGTAAGCACTTACGTGGATAAAAGAAGTAAAAAGCTCTTCCCAATGAGAAAACTTAATTTTTGACTCCCTACATGCCCATAGCTTAGTAACAATAAATAGGTAGGTACCTACATCATAAAAAGCATTGCAAATCTCTAAATGAAAAATCTTGAAGTTTGATACCTCACATGCCCATATTTAGGTAAAAAAAATAGGTAGGTACCTACATCGAAAAAAGTGCTGAAAAACTCTTCCCAATGAAAAATCATGAAGTTTGATACCTCACATGCCCATACTTAGGTAAAAAAAATAGGTAGGTACCTACATCGAAAAAAGTGCTGAAAAACTCTTCCCAATGAAAAATCATGAAGTTTGATACCTCACATGCCCATATTTAGTTAAAAAAAATAGGTAGGTGCCAACATCGAAAAAAGTGCTAAAAACCTCTTCCCATTGAAAAATCTTGAAGTTTGACACCTCAGATGTTCACATTTATGTAAAAAAATAATAAGTAGGCACCTACATGGAAAAAAAAGTACTAACAACCTCGTCCCGATGAAAAAGCTTGAAGTTAAGAAATTCCACATATTGGTAGGTACCTACATGGAAAAAGTGCTAAAAACCTCTTCCAAATGAAAAATATGTGAGCTCGACACCTCGAAAGCTCATATTTTATTTAGAAAAATAGGCGGGTACCTACGTACAAAAACTACTAAAAACCTCATCTTAATGTAAAAACTCGAAGATTGTCATCCCAAATTTCTATAATAAAAAAAGGGTAAACATCCCTTTTCGTGAAAAAATTGTAGTCACATAAATGTTAAAATATTATAATTGTCCACATTCGAATTTGTATTTTTGGTTTGCAGTGCATAAATGGGTATTTGCTATGAAATTAAAAAAAGTCAAGAATAAATTGTCATATAAGTATTTACTCTTTATTCCCAAAAAACCTTAAAAATGGATTATCTGCATCCTTCAATATTTCAGAATATTTTACTATCAAATATTTCATAATTTATGTAAAAAATATTAGGTGAAAATAAATAGGTTCCCACTCATTGAAAATCATTTAACATTGTTTATGGATTTTATAGGTAAAACTATTATTATTCTACAGTATAGTTTTCTATGGTTTCATAATGTCTTCCATTATGAAAATAGCCCAATATGTCAAAAATATGCAATTTTTATTCACGTAATTCAAGAGCTTTTCTCATTAGCAAACACGATATTTTATTACGAAAATAAACCCTAAATATTTAGTTTCAGAATTGTTGTATTTATTGTTACATCCATTTTGATATTAATTCAATACAATGAAAAATGTTTGACTGTGAATATTGCTATTTACTAAATCTTGCATTAATTTTACATACATTTTGTTGCTAATTTTGTGACATGGTCGCATTAAAATTAAAATATCTTTATCAATACGTAAGATATTTAAAATGTTTTTAGCCTTAAACCTGCCCAGAAGATGAGACCTTGTATAGAGTGTATTATTTTACTTCGGTCTTTCCTAATTTCTGAGTCCATTAAGGACATACGTACATACATACATACATACATACATACATACATACATACGAACGGACTCAAATATTTATGTGTGGATTATTCTTCACTGCACATTTTTACAGTGAAGGAGTGTCGTTCAAAGGAGTGTGGTCCAAAGATTCCACACACGGGGGTATTTTGGCCGGCCAGCCCTTCAGGCTGCCCACTATGGCACCTTCGGTGTGGACAAGGTTTGTTAAGTGCAGAATTTCGGATAAATGGAAGTCTCCAGACTTCTGTGGTATCCGGGTGGACGGTGGGTCCTTCAATGTAGATGTACATTTTTACAGGACACCCGAAGACAGACATATAGAAAAGAGTGGTAGATGACACAATTTATAAATTCTATTAACCAATTTCGGAAGATTACATCTAAAGTGTTGTGTATAATAACAACATCCGTTTAAGCTAATAAGCAACAAGTAGAGCTTAAATCACTTGAATAATATAAGCCAAAGATATTAGAAACCGCGAAGGTGTCACCACCTATTGTCACTGCACATTATCAACAGTTCTACATGAGGCATTCAATTCAAAGACGGCAAAGCTTAAAGCTAATACTCTTGAACGAGTTTAGCTCAAGCAAATATTCTGGAAACATCATTGTCAATGCTTTGCGACGAGCGAAGCCAATTATCAAGTACTTTAAACATCAAACCATATAATAATATAATATGTATAGACTAGTACTGCAGTACTGATTTGCTCGGAGAGTACGTTCCAAAATTAATATTATGCAGTTAAGCTTTTTTTCAAATAATCCTGAGCATTTAAAAAGGTCAGAAAGGTTGAAGCAATATACAAAAATAAAACAACTTCTGTAAACATATCGAAAACCACACATGTAAGATATTTAGTTCCCCTCAATTTATCCACACATCTTATTATTTTGTGTTTTATTAATCTTTCCAGTGATTTGATATGAAAAATACGTAATAGAAATAATAATTATGATTCAAAGTCTTGACTTACCTCCATCTTCCGGAATATTGAGCAGTTTCTTCGCTCCTGGACTGGGTCCTCTGCTGTTGGCATACGCTCTCTGCAAGGTCTCACTCATGGGCTTAGCCAATGACAAACACGGTAACACACACAAAATCAAAATCATCAGAAAGCCACGTGTAAATCTTAAAGAAGGTCGCCGACGTGGCTTTGATGCACACTCCGCGTACACTGCACTAAAATCACTAACGCTAACACTTGAAAAGGAAGATGATCCTTGATGATCCGCAGTAGAAATCGACAGTCGCATAACGTCCGAATCCCTGGCTGATGTCAAAGTCGAAGATAGTGATCTCTCCAGAAAGAAACATAATGATTCTATCCAACCATATAATAAAACAAGATGACTCATCAGAACAAAAAACAATCTTTGGAAAAATGTGACAGAGCTATTTTTCCCTCGACTGTCATCATATTTGAAATCATTCTCTCCTTTTGAAGATGTCTCCATTCTGGAGCCATTAATTACTTCAAAACCGCCTAATCTTTCATCGAGACTTCTTCCCACACGTTCTGCGGGAATATTGGAAGAATCTTCAATGTTTACTTCCATACTCTCCTTGTTGTTTCTTTTTTGCGATGCGTTTCTTCTCATCCAACTAGCTGCGTGTTTTGTGTCCATCTGCCAGGGCGCCGAACGCTCAAAAGCGCCGGCTTCTGTTTGGATAGTAGTCATAACACTAACAATTGCACCTTCAGTTAAACATAACGCAGATAAACAAATAACTATTTCAAATATCAAAAGGAGAATGTCAGTGAATGGTTGAATAAATACAGATAAGAAAGTCTACGTTCACACATCAGTTCAAAAAGTTAACAACCCACTAAGAAAACATACTGGATTATTGGGACCAGATAAACCATCCAAATGTTTATACGGAGTGTTGACTCCGTTGAGGTCGATAGTTTTGATAACGTCTAGAATATAGAACAGACACACATTTATTAATACACAATAAACTTTATAACAATCTATACAGCGTTACACTTTGTTAGATTTAATTCAAAAGTTTGAAATGTCAACAGATGATGATTTGAAAAGAAAACTTAGAAATGTAATTACGGAGAAATTAAATTTGAAAAAATATATATATAAATAAGATGTAGTTTTTTGTGGGTTTCTCGATGCTGATTATTTTAATTAAAAAGTTTAAATTAAAAAGAAAATAATTTATGCGATTAGAAAAAAGATTCGTTAAAATTAATGTTTTTCTTTTGGGAGAAGATTCAAAAACCTATTATTAATATTTTTTATTATTATTGACAAACTATTTTGTTAAAATCACAGATGCAAATTATATTTATTTTTCCATAGAGCGAATCCCACGCAGTTGTCTGTAAAAAAAGAAAAAAGTACATATTAGACAGATATAAAATAATAATAAAGTAATATTATTTATGAATACAATGAACAATAAATAAATTTTAAGTTACGAAGTATCTGAATTATTTATAGATGAAGAAGTTCAAATGTTTCAACGATGGAGAACATTGTAACTGTGATTTGTGTATTTTTACAATGCTTTAACGATTATCAAAATGGTGTGCGTATAAATATTTTTTTCACACATTTTCCTCGGTCATGAGCAAAGCAACTATATTAGCACAAAGCACCCAAAGTCGAAAAAACATGAGTATAAAAGAATTAAATACAAGAATCCAAAAAAGCATATACAGAAAAAAGAGAAAAAACACAGAATGCGAAGAATAATCTACCAAAAGCCATAATGTCCAAGAAACCTAGATAAATCATTTGTTTTTAATTTTAAAAAAATATACCTGAACCTAACATTTTGAATAAGCAATTTAATATTATCAACTCAAATACTGTTTCTTAAAATTGACAAATAAGAAATAGAAATAATATAGAGAAATATAGATAGAAATATACAGAGCTACACTATAGATAGTACTATTTACTTAAAAAATCTTCGACAAAGAAATGAAGCATGTACAAAAATGTTCTTAAAAACCTGTTACTAAACCCGTAAGTTACGTTACTATTGGCAGCCGGCAGAATACATTTTAATAATGGGTACATAACTTGATAATACATACCAAATAATATAGGAGATGGTTTACATTCATAAAATATAATCAACAAGATTTAACATTAGACATGCGTTAAAACGTACGTAATGAATACAATATTGTGCGTAGGTATGCTAACAACTGACAAGGTTCCCGACAATCTGGAAGACTTTTTTTCACAGTAAATTCTTCTCACCACATCAATTGTATGGAATACTGTGGAGAGGGCTACTCACTGTTTTGACGCGAATTCTCATAGAAAACTTTGTATCGAAATTGGTAACAGAACGGGAGTCTATACCAAACTATACTGCACACTCATTTCACCATATCCCAAGAAATATAGGCAGAGAGGACGGAATGCTAAATTGATCTATCTTCACATACTTTTGCTTTCTTCACATTCATGCAATCTTTCATACGTGCATGCCGACATATCACGCGACTTTGACAATTAGATCCACGTGGTCAAGCCACACAGCTCCCGAACCTCTACGTTTTCTAACACACCTACTTTCAGAACGGGGGTCCAATTTTTTTTCCGTAGGGCGAATTAAAGTTAGTGATCGTTAAAGCTTCGTCAAATCGTTGAGCTTAGGTTAAAAATTTCATAAAAGTTGTCGATGACCAGTTACGGAAACAAGTAACACAATTTATAAATAAACGATAACTTACAATCATACTTATCAATACTGTTTTGTAGATAATTTTTTTACATCTGTCAAGGACAGTCACGTATTATTTATCTTCTTAGTTAACTAAATAGATACACAGACGATTAGTCCAATGCATCTGCCCGTATTACTGAAATCTTTCTTCGTCTTTCTATTCTATATGTAACAACGATGTCTTATCTTCTTTATTTACGCTTCATCGAACGAGAATGTCATCATCTTTTCATGTCCAGAAAGTATACCATTTTGAAATATTCTCTTGACCAGAAAGCAATATCTTGAAATCTTATAAATAGAACACGATAAGAGGTTTTGGTTGAGTTTATCATACAAGTATTTACCTGGGATACCTGAACTTTTAATCTGTATGATATAAATTCGTTTATATATTTATCAGCATTTATATAAATGTATGAGTCAGTTCGTTATCTATTGGCACCCCTCACATCAGACAAGTAACAGAAAAACAAATACGCTCAACGCATACTTGCATCTTTTGATAATGTTCCCGAACAAGATAAAAAAAACATCGTTAGTAATGACAATTAATCTGTTACAGTTTTTGTTATATCAAGATGTTCAAATTTCAATCAAAATGTTTTTTTTTTGTATTAATCTGTCATAATGTTTTCACAAAAGTGTCCTAATGTAATCGTTTGCATATTATATGTAGTATGCGAATGTTCTTATACAAATGATTTTGTAAATTAATTTCATAATACGGAATTGTTCTCTCTATCTAGTTATCTATGCTCTCACGCCGTGTTCCAAGTTGGGTAGACAGAGACAACGGAATGCCATATATAAATCTATCCTTACATACATCTTTCGCTTCCTCTGCATTCATCCAGTTTCTCATACATGCACGCCGATTTCTTTTACTCAACACGCTGCCTTCCTTAAGAAATCGATACACGTGATCAAATCACGTAGTTTTTCAATGAATGCGCTTTCTCACACCCCCTCTTTCAGATATATACATCCTCTTTGTCATCCTTTCATCGTGCATTCGTTCAACATGTCCAAACTATCGGAACTTGTTTACACGCATTCTGTCCACAACACTCCTCTCACATCTGCTCGTTGTCCTGATACCCTCATTCTTCACTCTGAGAAGAATGAGAAAAAGATTGAATTGTTAATTTAGTGATTAAATATAAATCGAAGCTGGGAAATCATACTTGATTTCAAAAATATTTCTAGTAAAAACTATCTGAACCAATATTAAAACTAAGTATAAAGAGCAATTTGTGCACCAACCACCCACCCACCACCAAAAAGCTATTTGTGCACCAACACAATAAATATATAGAAGTGTTAACGATTGGATGTTATAAAATTAGTAAACATAACACGATTTGTCTGTTTATTTATTATACGAGGGTACTACAATAATTGAGGCTTATTTCAGGTGGTTTAAAGTTAGTACACCAACCACACAATGATACCTAGCTGATAACATATAGATCCAAGTAAAGTTCCTCACTTGTTAGTATGCATGTATTTAGTTCTTACAAGGTATAAGGAAGGAAGGCAGTCACGAAGTAACTAAGTTTCTTAATAGTTAGTTAGTAACTAAAGTTCGGTTTAGTTTTCATTACATTATATTATTAATAATAACAATAGACGTAGCACAACAGAAATAAACATAATTTTATAATATAAAATGTGACATGTATATTGTACATTTTATATTATTAAACAAATACACATAATATACAAACAACTTTTCTCCTGCTAGTTCTGTAAATATACAGAACAAGCAGGAGAAATAAAAAATATTCTTTTAGTAATGTCAGCTACAGGGGTAACTCCAAAATCTTTTATAAATAATTTACAAAAATTAGATTTACCAGTTAATTTGTACATAAAAATTCAAAAATATATTATAATAAATACTTGTAGTATTGTTAGAAAGTTTCTGAACAGATATTTCAGGCACAATGCTGGTATTTTGGACCCACTTTTTGAGCCTAATCCTTTGATATCCTGTATATCTGGATAGGTGATTTTTTTTCCGGCATTAGACTGTTAAGTTTTTGTGTGACCATGACTGATAATATGAATATTTATCTGGTTGTAAAATGCTGAGAAGTGTGGATGGTAATTCTGCTGCCGAGTTAAAAAATACTATTATGAAATTTGAGTTAATTTAATTTGGTATGTACGTTTGGTGATAACTGAAGAACCAAGCAAGGGATGTGTCTTGTAGGTAATGAAATACTTTTTTTACCACGTCCTTAACGAAAGTTGCCTACTTACGAGGTAACGAGTGACGTTCACTTCTTGTATATTATAAAAAGTAAATAGACAGTTCAGAATTAAGTATTGACATAAAAAAGTTGCTTTTATTTCTATTGAACTTTTTTTAATGAGAGTCATTCAATTAAAACATTTTGCAGATTCGTTATATAAATATTATCAACTAAAAGCGTAAGCAGAAACGGAAATGAGAAAACTTGCAATCAACAACAAAATGACGGCATCAACTTCACAAAATGGATGCCCAACGTAATTATGTGCTTTCAATAAAGTTATCGTAAAACTCGTTATTATTAAAATTATAATTTTTAAAAGTTTAGTAAAATAACGAGTTGAAACTTTTAATCGCATTATTTATTTTTCTATAAATAGGAGATTTTTGTTATTTAGTTTATTTAACTTTTACTCCTTTTACGCATTTATTCTATTTTATTCGGAGACTGCGAAAATAATACTGACGTATCAATAGGGTTCTTCTATCTAATGAAAACATCTACCATCAATTTTGGCCGATCCTGAATCGTCTGCATCAATTTATATCAACAGATCCATTCCATCTCAATATTGCGACCATCCCAACCTTGGCATTCGGTGTCTTGGTATCTTTGGCGCCCTCGAGATGGTCACAGATCATTAAACGGCGCCAAATATAAATTTTCTTTATTATTATTATTTTTTTTTTGAACGGATTTATTTGTTCCTTGGACCACGCGGCAAAGAATTGGTCTCCCACTCTTTTCCGCAATAGGAACATTTTACAACTTAAATTCAGTGTTGAAGTTTGCCACCTATCCTGAATGTTTTAACTTTTTGTTGGCACAGAAAGGACGGCTTGCATGTTTGTTTACTAACTGAAATGAACATCTGATTAGGGTGGCATTTAAAGAAATAGATAGTTTATCTGTAAGTACACATTGCTAAAATTTAAACAGTTTTCATTGACAACAGCAAAATCTTTTTGAAACGGACTTTATGAACAGTGGGTGCAAATTTAAATCAAAATAATTTTCGTTTTTATTATAGAATTATTTATTTAACGATTTTTCTAAATTTAATGAAACTTTTGAAAAAAGAAGAGGAGGCGACACTTTGAATTCAAGTCGAATAATGCAACAGGTTCCCGCAACATAAAATATTATATTAAATATTATATGTATAAAGCTGATGACAAGACAGACTCCACTGTCGCAGTAGTAGTAGTACTTGTACGAAGGATATTTCAAAATATTATTACAGACTTACAGACATACAAACAGACAACAGAGTCAGAAGAGAGAGAGCCGAACAAGGATGGAGTAATAATAATAATAAGTGTAATAAAGGTACTTACTTATCTTATAGAGGGTAAATACTGTAGAGAATAACTGGTTTAGGGATCGTGTTTGAAAAACGTGGTTAGATGGAAGAAATCACTTGATAGTGATAATTTCGCCACTGCATATCGTCCTAGTATTTTAAATTTTAATATATTGTTTTGTTAACACTGTTATATAATGATGATTTGCAAAAAGAATAAATTAACAAATGAGTTTTTGAGGCGAAAAAGTAATTAAATTACCTAATGTTAATTTTAAGTGTCTTCTGTATTTGAATTACTGGACTTACATATATTACTGAATTTTTCATAGCTACGTGAATGAAAAATGGTGAAAATTACTTTATAAAAAATGCAGCATATTCTGCGAATTTATATTGGGGGAAGCAGAAATTGTGTATCAATTACAAGATAAATAGAGAATAAATAAATCAATTACAAATTGTTGAGATGAACTTGTGTATTGAAAGACTTTGTTTGGAGTGGTCAGAGGTCCTGGAACCAGCGGTGGACAGGGATCTCTGGAGGAGGTACCTAGGCACAATGGGCCCCCGACCCAACTAGGACAAGGGGAAGAAGATATAAATATTTTATACAAATTTTTGATCATCACGGTGTTTCTCACAATCACATGTAGGATAAACAGTGTATGTATTTAGTTCCTGCTAAACATAAATTATTTAGATTTTGTCTATTGATACACAGTTTACCCTACTTACTTCCCTTTAAGTCTCTGTGCTGAATAAACTGGTGTAAGTGCGAGAGCATAACAAACATCTAAGAACAACTTTTATTGGGGTTTAAATTTAAAATGCTTTCATAATCACTATATTTATTTTAATAATATTATTATTAAAAATATAAACTTTCAAAGAGTATCTACAACAAGTAGAACTTTGTTGAAATTATATTTCGCAAAAGTTAAAGAATTTATTTACAAAATATCACGATTATGTATAATCAATCGTGATACACAAAGAGTTTCCCTGAAAATTTGAGGGCTTTGAGCCCCGAGAAGCTTTAAATTTGTTTTAAGGCAATCGAAAATATATATATAATAAACAATTTAAATTTGAATCATGGAATCCTTGTAACACAATGTAAAATAGTCTCTTGGTACAATATATTACTTAGAATCTTAGATTATTTGAAGATTTTGTTTTTGTTTTGTGTTTACGATTTGTAGTTGTTTTTTTAATTGATTTATTTAATTAGACAATATTTATGTTTCCCTCTTAATTTCTTTTTATTATTGTTTTTATTTTTAATTAAGTATGACAACCGAATGGGCATTGATATAGAGAAAGGGAATAATATATGGACATTTATAAATTGTTCTAAATATAATGTGTTTTGTCTGTAGACCGTTGATTAAAATAAGTAAATAAATAAATAAAAATGGGATAAAAATAAACTGCACAATTAAGAAATTTTGATGAAGGCAGGTACGCAAATTTCTGTATTGAACCGGCCGGCTAGCCTGACACATAATCTAAAAAGAAATTTGGAGAAATTAAGTAGATGATAATGATGATTCTAGATGATTTAGTTTTGGCGCCGTTTAACAGCCCCTAGACCGACTCAAAGGCGCTGGTGAAGAGTGCAGTTTTCAATTATCATATCGAAGCTGGTGACAGTCTGATTGTCTCTTAATGGCGATGCCACGTAACCGGTCCTACAACACCAAAAGTCCTCTCATAGAAGTTAGATACTTAAATTTGTCACTGTTACAAGTTGAGTATGATAGCCAATACATTTAAAAGGAGCAAATGAAGCAATTAATGTTGTATCTGGGCATTTTCAAATTTTTTTGCTTCGTTACGTAGTGGAACCTAAAAAAATATGTGTAACAAATTATGCCTGATTTTGTATATAAAATATATATACAACAGTAACGGACGTGAGAAATCAATTACTTTTAAGTTTTGTGTTTTCTTTTTTTCAGGAAATGCGTTTTCGTGAAGCAATATCTCAAGAAATTTCCATTACATCACACAATTCAACGGGGTTTTAAATAAAAACGTTTTAGTGAATAGTTGTCGAAAGTATTTAATATAGTTATAATCACAACATTCTTTAAGAAAATATATAATTTTATTAGGAAAATAACGTAAAATGTCACATTTTCTGTCCAATTGGTCCATTACGTTACGTTTTGTACTATACAGTAATGAGTTTTCTTATATTCTACAGTAATTATAGCAAATTTGTTGGTGATTTGCACTTTCCAACAACAATTCAGTTCACATACTATATTTTATATATTACAATAATACAGTTGTATCAGTTGTTGGAATAAAATCTAAAAAAAATAGTCGGAGATATAATAGGACAGTAACGTAATAGGAAGTTTCTCGTTACGTAATGGAAAAGTAAAGCTAACGTCGCATGGTAATAATATTCATTAATTATATCAGTCGAAAATCCGAGATAAGTTTTTTGTTTTTTTTTTTTATATATTTTATTTATTTATTTATGCATATTCACGGCTTTCGCCTTTTACATGTTAATAAAGACAAAAAAAAATAATAGCAACAATTAAATCCAAAATAATATAAACAATAAGTAAAAATTGATAATAGCAATTATATTCATATGTCAGTTTATTATTTTTTTTAATGAATTATTTTTAATTTATTTTCAATCTTTGTTGAAAAAGTCGTTGAAGATAAAAACGTTATCATTTTTTAAAATATTATATTACTCGCGGGCCGCAGGAAATACGCGGCGGGCCACATGCGGCCCGCGGGCCGCAGTTTGCCCATGCCTGGTTTATAGAATACCAATATGGACTAACTAAAATTGGAACGTTACTATTTTAGTTAGTGCACACTAAAAATGAAATAGAATCGGGGGTAGAATTTGTCGTTTTTGTTACACTTGATTGGCCTGACGTACTGATTTATGATTTACTAGCAATCACTTGAACTGTTTTCATAATAATAAATAAATATTGGACATCATAACGCCATCATAATAATTATTAACATCTTTTAATATAGTCGGAAGATTAAAATACCTATTCAATGTAAGCTAGGCTTTACAATTCCATTACGTGACAGTTTTTTTCCACCAATACATAACGTTCCGTAATGGACGTGACGTATAAGTATCGATCTCTGTTCATCCACATTTTTACACCTTGTTAGTGAATATAAGGATGCATTCGACTTGTAATTCAAAATGAACAATATTTAATATGTAATTAGAGTCCAAAAGAAACAAATAAAACTCTTAAGTTACCTTAGAAATCTGCGTTCGTAATGGAACACCAATTTTAGTGAGCAACAAGGGGGACCAGTTCCGTCACAAGAATCTGCACAACCGACGTTTTTACACAATATAGCGGCATTCATAGACTAATATAACGTTGCCATTAATTATAATCGACACTCGATTTGACCAAAATAAGTAAAACAGAGGTTTAGAATGGCCGTGACGTAATAGGAATTCCACTTTTTGTGATTTGAAGGACAGGAAAAAAATACATATTTAACATATTTCTGGTTTGCTTTATGATATTTTATGGGACTTTATTGAATTTAGAGACAATTAAGTTTTAAATGAAGTCATAAAACCTGTGAATATAATGGGCAGACAAATATAATTTTGTTGTTAAAGTTGAGAGGTACGCTGAAGACATGTTGAAATACGTCATTCCGTGTTATTGATTTACACATTAACTTGCAAAATTTAAATAGTTACCTGTTATTTTTATGCTTAACTAAGAAAAAAATCATCAATTTATCAATAATTGTGATTTCGGGCAAAACTGAAATAATTGGTCATTTAAGAAACAATTTTGAATTCTCGAGACGCGTACGTTATACTCATAGCAAAAAAATCTGAAAATGCCCATCTATCTTAATATTTTAAAAGTCACACAACCAAAATTCATTGACCGTTGTGCGAAATTCAAAATACACAATACGTCCGGTCACGACAGCACCTTGCGAACTCGAAATATGATACTTTTACCATTGTCGTCGTTGACAGAAGAAGTGAAGTCGATGACACGGTGTTGGGTTGCAAATGACAATATGTTGATGTTAAAATATTGCGAAGGTAGGTATTGCGAATATAATAATGAAATAACCACATAATAATGGATGTGATATACGTAATTTTATAATACCTGATAAACTTGCAAGGATTCACGTGTGGTCTGGCCGAAATGTCAAGAGGGGGCGAAAGGATACAATACATACACAATAATGAAATTTGCTATTCACTGTGTCGGTGTTTAGGTAGTAGAACTCCATAGCGAAATTAAAAACAAACTCAGATGAAATTTTTAATCAGATTGACAAGGTTCTTTTAAGACGAAAGACCTCTCTCTCAATAATAGAACAAATAGTAGAAAAAACATATGCTTTTTAATTTCGATAAAATATGCATTACAGGCAAAGGACCTTTGGACAGACCAAGACAAAGATTGTTAGATAACATCAATCGAGATCTAGAGGAGCTAAATGCTAAAGATGACTGGCATTCCATTGCTCAAGATAGAAAGGCTAGGAGATCTATTGTTTCGGAGGCAAAGGTTCTGCAAGGGCTGTTCGGCCATCGGAAGTAAGTAAGTATGCATTAGAGGCAGAGAACATGACTAGAAAGTCTGAAACATGTAGGTATGCAAGGAAATGCGAAAAATGATTAAAATATTACTACTACTACTATTCAAATGATCTAGAGTTAGTGTGTTCACATTGTGAAAAGACATTTTAAACATATTTGATGTCAACAAAAACACTGTTTACAATTCTTTATCATCATAGTTTATCTCACAAGTGGGATAGCCAATAGACAAGTTGCATGTGATAAATATGAAAGCTATCCTCTCCGTACCGCCAACAAAAAATTAAGACTTTGTTTGATTTTGTTGGCACTAACTATGTGGTAATCACGAAACCTTTTTAATTAAAGAATTAGTTAATGTGTTTTTGGTGTGTAGTGTTTTTAAAAAATTAAAGTGGTTGTAGTACATAATTAACTAATTCTTTAATTAAAAAAATTAAGACGTTCAGAGCGAATGGCAATTAATCTCATTGCTGAATTTAAGATAAGAAATTTGCTTCGAAGATTATTTTATTAGTGAATGTATGATAAATAATCTTGCATATTTAAGACGCGACGAGAAGATATGGACTTAAGACAATATATTACGATACGACAGATACGAACGTTACAAAAAATAATCTAAAACAGAATATCATCCTTAAGGAACATAAAGTATGAATATGAAAGAAGACTGAAACATGCGTAAGGACATAATTGTATAATGGCGCATGATTATTTTATCATGTCTCTGTTTATTTTATTCGAGTCTATAATGACTAATGATAGATCAATAATGAATGCACTTTGTCGTTTTCATTTAATTCTTTAATAAAACATTATCGTACTTAGTACAAAGCTAATGTAACAAAGAAAAATACGTTAAATAGTGATTAACCAACGGTTTATTAGATATATTTAGTAACTAGTTACAATACAAAACGCAACTATATTAAGTACACGAAACATACAAGTTAATCCACCCTCGTTTAAGTATCATATTACATATTATCGGGCAGACTATTATCCGCTTCTATAGTAATCTGTTCTTCATACGTATATATTTTTATTAAAATGTGTTTAGTATTTAAGTAAATTGGGATCGACTGGAAGACAATGACCTTATCATTTTATTACTAGGTATAATAATGAAAGTCCACATGTTCTTATGAAGTCATTCTTTTTTGTGAGTTTACCAGTATTCTACTGTAAAAGGATTCTTAAACAATCGTGGGTTAAACATGTCACTTCCAGCTTCCATTCAGCATAAGCGAGTTATGCCATCTATACTGAATATGTCTTGTTTTCTTTTTAATGGATTAGGATGATCTGAATGTTCATTACATGCAAGACTTTATTCCTGCATTCTTAATTTGTAGGAGATAATTATGATAGAATAGTAACATTGATAAATGTTCTGTAAAAAATTAATTGCGTATCAAGAAATACTATACTATACCATCACGGCATATCCCACAAACGGGGTAACCATGCAAGCTATAATCTACGTGCCATTAAGACATTCAAAGTGGGTGGAAAACCTCATTGCTGAAATTTAAATATAAAATGACTTTATTTTTCCGAACACCTGCCTTTTGCTGAATCAACGAAAACTTATGGAAATAAGAAATATTTTTTTATTATTCAAATACTCATAGTGAATCAATTTATTCAAACACCGATTCTAAGGCTTTATTTTTTATGCCTCTGCCTACCTTGCAAGAGAAAGAAACTATAATATAATTAAAACAGTAAATCTCGCAAAATGTATAGATATACAAATAACCAAATAAAAAATATGTTTAAAATTTACATTTTTGGCGGCAAGAACCAACTACGGAACGAACCATACAAAAAAATAACAAGGCCCCCGCATTTTTGTACGTAATAACATACTTAGATAAAAATAGTATTGAGAAGAACATCTAATAGAATTATTTTATAGACTGCTGATAATAATATTATTGAGAACATGGGCCCGGTGAGACCTACCTGGGGTCTTCTAAGAATGCAGATAAAATACAGTCATGATAATATTATACTATACAAAACTATTATTATTATGTTTTGGGAACACGTACTATACTATATTATACACATGAGAGAGTAGAGGAATCAATACCCACAGGTAAAAATAAAAAAAAAAACTAAAAACGGTTATACCTTGTTCGGGACAAGAAATGTGTATACCTACGAGACAAGCGAGGGACGTACAAATATAAACTGGATCTGTTGATTGTATTTAATTTTTTTGTTAATTTCGACGAGAGTAATTTTGTCAACTGTAAAAGATATTCATTATAATATATTATGATTTTTTAAAATTACTAATGATTATTAGTTTTTGAATTATTATTTCTGATTTGAGATCTGTTATCTGTAAATTGTTAAATCATTCAAAAGTTTGTTTCTTGTAATAAATTTACATAGATAATTTATTAATAAAATATATAGTTATTCCACTGTTGACTTTATTAATTTGCGAGTCGGCTTTCGAGAGCTTCCGTGAGTAAACTGGGTTAGTTGGAACTTTGGAAGATGTAAAAAAACATATTATTTTATAACTTTGTGATTATGTATTGTGCAATAAAGTATAAAATATAATATTATTATAATTATTAAACATTAAGTTTGCCTGACGGTGAGAGGGGAAGCTCTTGAAAACGGCTCGCAAATTAATAAAGTCAACAGTGGAATAATAATTATATATTTTGTTTTATTAATAAATTTATTAATATGATCTTCCACTAAGAACCGACAATCGTTAAAATCATAAATTTTATTTTTGATATGGCACGCATTTCAATTTCATCAATTTCATTTTGCACACAAAAATTCATCAAGCCGTTTCCAATAATAATTTTGTTTAAAATTCTAACATATTCCTTTTTACATTTTAACATCCGAGAACACTACACTCAATCTTACGAAGTCTCTTAAAGATAATATTATAATGCGCGTGTATTATGGACCAAACAAAATGATATGTATGTACATAATACATAGGTAATAAATATACCTTTAGAATAACATTCACCTCGATGATGAGTCAGGTGAAAAAAATCACAACATAATACTTGTACAGAAACCTATAAACATAATTTCAAAAGGTCCTTTTTGATGAATGTACAGTTTGTCCTGCATAGGGCAGACACAATCTTTCTAGAAAAGTTTAGAATAAATTTATTATACATAATGTATTAAGATGTATTGTGGATTAATTTGATACTGAATAATATTATATCGATCCCTTGATAGATTTATATTGATATTTTATGCGAATGGAGTTTGAATTAAGAAAAAATGTGCATTCTTTCCAGAGGATGTAGCCAAATTCTTGATGTAGAAATAGCAATCTAATATTTTGAAATGAATTTTGTATTTAATTATCTATCCACTGATACAGCATCACTTGTGACGTAAACAAAGAAGACAGAACACCAATCCGACTCGTGTTTACTCAGAACTTTCGCTTCCACCACATTCACGAAGTTCCCCAAGCATAAAAGCAGATTTCTTTTACTCGACACGCGGCCGAATTATGTGAGAATTAGACTCACAAGATTATGTTATGCGATTAACTTAAGTCCCTGTTTTTTAACACCCGATCATTTCGTCTTTCATTATACACATCTATATCATCAAGGCCTCTCCCAAATGGAGGATGATCATTTAAAATCAAGCAGGTCATCCTCTCCGTGCCAAACAAAAACAGATATTCAAAATGCGTGGCACGCCTCATAAATAAGTAACGATAGCCAGTTATCAGCGTAAATAAGTAACGATGGTTTGGACATGTTGAATGAATGAATGAGGAGTGAATGACAAAGAGGATACACTTGTCTGAAAGAAGGGGGTGTGAAAAAGCGCAGGCATCCGAGAACAACGTGTCATGATCACGTGGATCATATTCTCAAGAACGGCTGTGTTGAGTAAGAGGAATCAACTGCGTGCATGAGACATTGTATGAATGTATAAGAAGCAAAATAAGTACATGTAAGGATTGATGTACATAGCATTCCGTTCTCTCTGCCTACCCCACTTGAGATACGGTGTGAGGGTATAGTTTAGTATAGTTGATGAATTTAAATGTTAAATGTCTTACTATCAACTTTATTTAATAAACTATGACTTACTTTTTATTTTATTTTAGAAATACACACGGCAAGAAGCATTTTACATTTTTACATAAATTTAAAAAAAATACAAAGACAACAATGACATTACAATTGATGTAAAAATACTTAGTGTCGAAAAATCAAACAGTAACCAGAGAAACGTATTAAGAATAAATAATTAGTACAATACACACATAAATCCATAATATCTTTTTTAAAATACAACTGATTTGTAACACAAGCCAGTTATGAATATTTGATTTTTGATATAATCTATCTTATTAACAAGTACAGTATAATGTGTAATAACATCAAAAAACCGCCCAAGCCGTAAAGACTAATATGTAATATTATTTATTCCTAAACATGATGATAATGGTATGCACGCACGAAACCGTACAGAGTAATGAAGCTATAAAATTATATCGTAATATATTATGTGTGTACCCACTTACGTAACTAAAGTCTGGTTTACACCAAACGAGTAAAGTGACGAGTTGCAGCAAGTGATAGTCATAACAATTTTTTTTCATTCAAGCCCTATAGATTCAACTGTAAATTTAAGCTTCATCAATGGTTAGAATCGGATATAATATGGAAGTCCCTAGATTTCTCCACCATCCGGGTGGTCGGAAGGTCTTTCAATTCATCATGTAGGTCCATTCAACCAAATTCTTCACAATATAGTTCTATCTATCAATAACATCACATATCTCCCTCTTCTTCTTGTTCTACTTTCTCAAGATAAGTTTGTTTTACAGAGAAATTAATACTTACAAAGGAGGATGATGATTGTTTTGAAGATGTTGGAGTTTTGTATGAAAACATAAATAAACATCGCAAATATGTCGGCGAACACAAAATAATTCATTAAAGAACTCTGCGCATTGAGTTCTCATGATGTTTCGCCTTCTCAAATGATTACACTGACCGAAATTAAAAAACAAATTGAGCAAAACAAATGTGAATGAGATGGGAAAATTTATTCAGTCTCAAATAGTGACAAATAAAGCTATTTTCGAGTTCTTGTTCAAGCAAATTATAATAATGAAACATGCCTCTATCAAGCCAACTGCGGTGAATAAATTATACCCCATAATTGGAATCGCTCCTCCTGCTATAAGAAGAAAGGTGGCAGCAGACATAGAAAGACATAAGCCGATCCATGACCCTAGACATCCCCTTTACAATCACCGGATGGCACCTCCAAGATTAGGATCGAGAAAAAGCTTCCTTAAGATCACAAATGACCTTACAACCTCGTCAGAAAAGCGTAGAGAGGAATTGTGGAGGCAGGAACTTGTGGAGGCGACAATCCATGGATGATACCATCTGAAAGCACAAACACCGTGCATAGTCTGAGCTACCCCACGTGGAAGAAACTGAACAGACTAAGAGTTGGGGTGACAAGGTGCAGAAGCAACCATTGAAGGAGACCCACCGTCCACCCGGATAGCTCAGAAGTCTGGGGACTTAACTTAACCGACTTAACCGGATAGCTCAGAAGTCTGGGGTCTGCAGAAGCAACCAGCGGAAGTGGGGCTTTTTGGATGGAGAGGACGTTAGCTGCGACTGCGGGGAAGAGCAGAGTGATTATCACCTATTGCAATGTCCGCTGATGCGGAATGCATGTGATTAGAGTGACCTGATAATGGCGAATGACAAGGCGATATGCGTCGCTGCATACTGGAGTGGCAAGGTCTGAAGTCCGGATCCGAAAAGTAAAGTAAGTATGCCTCTATTCGCTTTCATCAGCTAAATGACTTGAGTGGTGAGCCCTGGTTATATCAATACTGTATTGAAGAGTTCGCTGTCACTGCCTAGCACTTGATTTGTGTAATGTATACCTAACTACACATGGATGATATATGATGATGTATAATATAATATGAAGGTGGAATGTAAAATGTTATTATGTTAAAATCATATTATTATTATGATAAAACGCGTGTGCTGGACACAAAGAATCTGAATCATAATCTACATAATATTATTCTCCTTTCATACACGTCCATTAAAAAATGGCAAACAAGACAACAAACAATATTACCAAGTTTTTACTTCTACAGGTCCGAGATTACATAAACCTGGATAATATGTTTTTTGTTTGTTAATATAAAATGTAAGAAAAACTGTTCTGACGCCGCCGGTCCATTCTCGGATAATGTTTCGAACCCAGGAGAGTTTTCTTTTGCTGATCCATCTACGTTCGTCAATCTTCCCCTTCATAACGAGCTAAAAGCAGGGTGTATTTGTAACTACTATTACTATACCATCACGGCATATCCCACAAGTGGGGTAGTCAGCGGACCAGCTGCATATAATAAACATGCAGGTTTTCCTCTCCGTGCCAATTTAAAATCAAGACATTCAGGATGGTGAATTAAAGATGTAAAATGTCTTAATTTTTCGAACATCTGCCTTTTAGAGGACACTTGAAAACTTAGGGAGAAGAGTGGGAGACCAATTTTTTACCGGGTGCTCCACGGGATGTTTGTTGCCTCTCATTATATGATCAAAATATATTTTACAGAGCTTAACAGTGCAGAGGCCTGAGTCAACAACACACTATCGCGTCACGTTCCCGCTCCGCTAGCGTTCGGGTGCAGACGATGGTGCGCCAAAGTGTTAATTTTCGTAACTATTGTGTATCTTAGCAACGAAATTGACACTTGCTTGCAACACCGTCTGCACCCGAACGCTAACGGAGCGGGAACGTGAGACGAAAGTGTGTTGTTGACTCAGGCCTCTGAACCTGAACGGTTCTTAACGTAAAAACGGTGTTTAAATTACGAAAATATTATTTTGCCGTTTTTCTTAGCTCACACAAAATCTAAAAACCTCAAAAACCAAGAGGAGCCGAGTAGTTTGCAGAGTCCATTTTGATTGAGAAATAAGAACCGTGTAACTAGATGTAATCCAATTTTCAAATAATTTTCTACTGGCCAGCTCAACTTGCGAACAACTACACTTCCGATTTCCTTTTCGTAATGACGACGCCCGGTTTGGTGTGGTATTTTATCGAAAATTCGAAACATCCGAACCAACACCTGTAATCGGAAGTTAACCCACAACTTCCCCGTTGAGGAGCGGCCTCGTTAACCCATAATAAAATATGTTGTATTGGTTTCATTATTACAACTAAGCAGAGCCGAGCACTGTAGATAAATAATTTTATTCAGTCAATCCCTAATCCGTTAACGAAAAGATTAACATTGTTAAAAAATATATACGTTAGTATTTTTTTCTAATTTTAAAAAAAGGCTCCTGACTAAATAAATAAATGAAGGTGTTCAAGCAACGTTTTCGAAAAGCCGATACCAGTGATGTAGATAATGGATGGCTTTAATCGCACTGTTTAACAATCTTTGGATCGTCTCAAAATATCAGGAATTAGTATTTATCTACATATTTTATCCTCAAGCCGTATTCCACGTGGGGTAAGCAGAGAGAACGGAACGTTATATATATATATCTCTTCTTTAAAACTTCTTTTGCTTCTCATACACGCACCGGTGAATAGTACTGTTTTTAATTTTCTTATGAATATGTTAACAGTTGGTTGTTCCTCAGTGGCTCTAGTAGGTGATTCCATATTAACGGTCCAGCAACATCAAATATTAAGGAGCCAGTTGTTTCTTAGAACAAAAGTTGAACATAAATTTTATATCATTAACTATTTAATCCGTTGATCGTTAATATTCAGTTAAGCTTCCAAGCAACCTCATATTAGTAGTAGAAATAATGATACGAAAGCGCAGGAAGGATGTAATGTAACATAAACCTGTGAGGAAGTGTATAAAGAAATTGAGGTTATTAAGTAGATTGCTATCAATCCTATAGATTGCATCGAGCATAATAATATCTTTAATGTAGTAATACATAGTATAATTACTTGATATTTTATTATTATTATTATTATTTAGGCATTCCACCCAATTCTGAGTGATTTTGCCACTTGATATTTTAGTTCACACGGAAATATTGTACGCAGAACGTTCATTACTACAAATGGCGTAGCCAGCGGACTAACCACAAGGTAAAAATGTAAAAGTATTCTTCTATATGCAAATAAAGGCATTCTGAATCGGTGGTCTACTTTTTTATTTGTAGTTAATAGTTATTATATTATCTGAATTCTCCGAAACAGAATAGGTAATCCATTCATTTCTGCATGTGTTAGAGTATATCTGTGACTAAAGAAACCTGGAAAGTTGTCTTTGAGAAAGGCCTGTGATATCTCTAGAGAAAATAATATGTTTTTCACTCATCTATGTATGATTGATTGTGTGATTGTATTTATATATAACTTGCTTATAATCAATGTACAGAAAAGAATAAATAAACAACTCGATGAGAGTGAATTGTCAATACAAAAAATAAAGAACACCTTTTCCTTCTATGGCACTACAGGGCGACCTGCATTTCATTACATACGGTTAGGCTACTGTTATTGTTAAACTAAAGAGTAACTGAAAATTTCTTATTGCGTTTTATCAAAACAAAGCGATTGTTCATTTTAGTGATTTGCAAAAAATGATAAATCGCTACCTAAATGCAGAATTATCCTAAGTTAAAATTTTGGTCAAACTGAGTTAAATAATAAGAAATGATAATAACAGATATGAGATAATTTAATGAATGAGAGTTATTAGATTCCTAAATAATAATGCATGTGAAAATTAGGTTTAGATATTTTAAGTATTTTTTTTATTACAAAAACAAAGCTTTAAACAGCTCATTTGAAAAATCGCTCATAACACTTAGGATTGTTCTGCATTAAGGAAGCGAAATATTGACAAGAAACACATAATAGCACCCACCAGCACAGCACGTTTAGTAATATCATATGGGCGCTATAAAGCGGTTTTTTTCTTAATACTGAAGCAATATAAATGTAAGATATCCATCGTTAATCATACGTGAAATACTGGAGAGTGGAAGAACCATAAAACGAATAAAAAACATTAAAATATAAAATACAACACGTAAATGAGATTTCCAGCAACAACAATGTATGTAGTAAAACATTGTTAAGTATGCGGGGTAAAACTTGTAGAGATGATGAAGAAGTCACCGTGATATGATGTGAAATGGACAAACTATGAAAAATTCATGTGTTGCAAGAAGAAACACGAATAAGAGATCCCTGAAGATTATCCATCGACCGCTTTGATATTGCAGCAGTTTTGAGACTTTCATTTGTCTCGATTACCCCAGATGAAGAGTGAAAAATAATCATCTCAAAAATTTAAAACAATATTTAACATCAGTATTATCAGCTGAAACGTGGACGCTGCGAGCTAGCGAACGCGCGAGGATCGATGCGTTTGAGATGTGGTGCTGGAGGAAATTGCTCCGAGTGCATTGGACCGAACACAGGACTAATGAGTCCATCCTCAAGGAGCTAAACATTTCGGCGCGACTCTCAACGATTTGCAGACAGCGCGTTTTACGATATTTCGGGCACATTGCAAGAAGAGAGCATGACAACCTGGAAAAAATAATTATGACTGGGGTTGTAGAAGGGAGGAGGGGAAGGGGCAGAGTGCCAATAAGATGGAGCGACCAAATTAAGGAGGCCACACAGAACTCACTTCACGGGGCCTTACACATGGCGGAGGATCGCTCAACATGGAGACAGATGGTTTACAGAACGAGGCATGATGGTCACGATCCTCAGGATTGAGGGACCGACAGAGATGATGATTATATTGTAATCAAGATATCCATAATAACAATTGGAAAATTTATGAACCATGTGCCTCAACTTAAGCTGGTAGTCTTGAGCGAAATTTATAAAAAAATACCGGCGATGACTCATGAATCATTCATTCATAAAGCTCCAAGCTAGAAATAAAATTATATCAGTGACAGTAAGTCAGATCAGGATAGCTTGTTAAACGAATCGTTATCCAGCTCAACTTTGAATGGTGAGCAGGTCTGATACTGGGAATTGGAAAAATATCAGTGATGACTTATGAGTTATATCTTCATAAAACTCCACGCTTGCAAGTAATCTAGTCAGAGGCCGAGATAAAAATGTATTAGTTATAGCAAGTGTGCCAGTTTGGGATAACTTTTAAGTTGAAGCGTTATCTAGCTCAATTTTGAATGGTGAGCAGGTCTGATACTGGGAACTTATGTGATGGCTTATGTTAGCACAATATTGGTTGGGAAAGTGAAAAATATCAGTGATAATTAGAATGGGTGAAACATAAATGCTATTCAACGCTACACGGTGGGTATTTGAAAGGTCTGATAGCAGTAAGTAAGGAAACACAAGCAAGAAATAGTAAGTAATAATAAAGGCAATAAATAAAATGAGAAGAATTGAAATATGTCCGGCAATAAAATGTTAAGAAGCATTAAAATGGTCCAATAAAACAGGCCCTTGATGCGAAATTCCCAACATTACCATGAAATCTATTAAGTATGCGCGAATTTTCATCCTTCATTGCGTGCTAAGCTAAAAGAGCACGTAAAAACAATAACAAAAATTATATTCTTGCAATAAAAATATATACGGCCAACGCAAACACATTTTTCCGAGATAGATAAAGAATTTGCAGGCAATAAAATTGTAAAAGACCTTCTCCAAAGCGAACCTGAATGGTTGTAAGAAATCGTTATAGTTTATAGCAATAATAAATATGCAAGCTGAACAAAAATTGTAATGTTTTAGAAATCACAGCGACAGTCTGTACAAATTGATTGCTATAAATGAGAGAATATTGATGGCTATTTATAGATGTTCCTTGATAATATAAAATGATCAGAAAGAAGATTTGTAGAATGTTGGATATACCGAAATAAATGGCAGAATACCTGAAAATCTATGAAGAACTTCAAAATCAACTAATGCCGTAAAAAAAACAACGAGAGACACAGATTATTGATATACTACAAGCCTATCATGGCATATCTCATAAGTAGGGTAGCCAACGAAGTCTTGGTGTCTTCCGCAGATTTTTAAGATTTGAACAGTAAATTTCTATTTTTAAAAGAGATCATAATTTTTCACAGCACTATTAAGTACAAAAAACTAGCGAATAGTTCAATGGTATAAATTTGATTCACGTCTATATTTGAATAAATATTATTATTATTATATTCCGCCAGAAACCGTTAAAGAAGAAAAAATATATGAGAAGTAATATTTTCTAGGCAGGAAACGAACGTAAGATTATTTCGGCACTGGATGCCTGTTAGAGATGAGATGGAATATCCTGCAACTGTCCAGTATTTGACTTTTACAGTCAAAATTTAGTAACCAGCCAGATTTCGGAGAATAACCTAATACTAAGCCAGATACCAGATGTGACTTCTGACTTGGATACCTTTATGTATCCAAAATTCTAATTTAACCTATTTATTTAGTCATATTTATATTATGATTGATGAATTGTAGTGTCCTTGAAGTGCATTGGCACGTAAACGACACTTTAATGTTGTCCAATAAAAATAATAATGCCAGATAATCCTTGAATATGGAACAACTTGATATCAAAATTAAATATATTTTCATGAAACGAAACTCATTTATTGATTGATTGACAGGGTCATAAAATAAGGCAAATTAGATTTATACTTACTGGCCAAACCTTTAAAGAACTATCGATTTGTTCACAAATAAAATATACATCTATTTATCTGTCTACACCAAGTTGTCACAAAACTAACTGGATGTAATAAATGTGCAAGTTGTTCTCACTTAAAATTAAGACCTTTAGGACGAATATGTCGTTAATATTGTCAAACGACGGTACTTAGTGGAAGTTCATTTAATTTGAATTAAAATACTAAATATTAAAAAAGAAAGAATTATTTTACTGTGAAAGTACAAAATAAAAGCGTATTATTTTTACTAATTTAGGATAAATAAATATATTAAACTAATGACCATAAAAAAATCACAAAAAACATGCCCATTGGATTTTTTGCTCTAAATTTAACAAGCCACACAGAGGCCGGATACGTAGCTATCCGTTTTACGATATCCTAGTCGAATATTAATTATCCGGTCAAACTACCAACAGTTTCATCCGCCTACTGGCCATATTCAGTATGTTTAAAAATAATAATATCACCTCAAAGAAACGTATACACAAAATGCGAGCAAAATAATATGTTGGTAGAGAAAATTTCGAGCAAAAAATAACTTCCGTTCAGGTCGAGGCAATGGGTGTATTTTTCTGACAGTCATACGCAAAATAGGACACAAATAATGTAATGTGGTTGAAATGTTGTAAGTACTAAAAAAAATATACCTAAATAAAAGTTAAGTGTTATTATTTTGTACTGCTCAAGATATGATATTAACAAAATAAAGCCTAGTATGCTTTGGACATGTTCTCAAAAACTATAAAGGACATCGTCAAAAATTTTAGGTCAACACTTAAATACATTTTGGGCAATTTAATTGATTGCTATAGAACAACTGTTCTGTGGAGCACTAGGCAAAGAATAGATCTACCACACTTTGCCGAAAGTGCCGAAAAAATAAAGGCATTTTACAAAGTTAGCGATGAGTCGATTGTCACACATCCTAAATGTCCAATTATTTCTTGTAACAGAGAGGGCAGCTTGCATGTTTATTTGAATGCGACTTGTCTGCTGTCTATCCCACTTGTAGGGTATGCCGTGATGGGATAGATGTTATAAAAGTTTCTCAATAAGTGATGGACCTTTATCGTAACAGAGAACGTTGTTCATGGATAATGAAAGGGATCACTTAAGCCAGCCTAGAGCCAATTCGTAAGCATTAAGACACCTTGCTAACTTTTTCCAATTGTTTTTTCCGCAATATTATATAAATAAGCTTCTCCAATAGAGATGTTTAACTGGTTTTCTCTTCTTTACGCGTAAATAAAGTCTACAAGTTGAATTGTGTTTTAATTGGATAGGAAGGGCTTTAGAGATTTTTTTCTTATAAATGGAATAAATTTGAAACATGTGCAACGCTATTGGTTAATTTAAATTAAACAAGCGACCAATAAAAACACTTAATCATTTCCTTACAATAATATCTATCCGTTCTTGTCTTAGTTAGAGCGCAGCGTAGGAAGTTATTTTAAAATGACATTTTGCTAAAGAAAACAGCTAAAAAAAACTTTGAATAATTTATGGGTCGGTTTTAATTTCTAGATAATTATGTTATGGGAAGCATGCGACCCTTAAAAAATATCTCAATGTTAATAATATAATAAAAATATCTAGAGCAGAGCGTTAACTATTAACCAGTTAATTGATTTCGGTTAAAATACTGATTATGTTTTTATGACGATCTGCATAAGCTCCTGAAATTAACTTGGACGTTCTATTTTCAAAAAAAAAATAACGACAAAACGAGAGACACGGTAACATTTTCGTTGACGAATTAATTATTATTATTATTATTAAAACAACACCATACTCTACTGGGACCATTACAGCCTTCGGCCAATGCGATCCCAGAGAAAATTAATGATTGATGTAGGTTAGTGTTGTCTCTGGCAAAGTATATAATTATCTCCCACTCTTTTCTGTAAGTTTATGAGTGTGCTGTTACAACCAGGTATCCGTAAAACGTCCCTATAGATAATAACATTTTCAATCCAGCTGTATTGAGATACATCTTCCATCCTGAATGTAATTTCTTTTACTGTCACGTAAGGACGACTTTCATATTTATTACATGCATTTAGTCCGCTGGCTATTCCACTTGAAGGTAATGCCGTGATGGTTGGAATGAATGTGCAATTTTGCGCTAGGGACCTTTTGAAATTAAAATAAAAAAAACACAATATTATGTAGTTAACATTCAAATGACTTCGCTTACTTCGTTTATTCGGAGACACTCGACTCCATGATCAGGTGATAAGAAAAAGTTGAACTTTTACGTTTGATGATGGAGTCGAGTCCCCGAATACTAGTAAGCGAAGTTAATAAACCCAACTACATACTGTGTTGTTTTTTTTTTTTCAAATTATCTTGAAACGAACTTCCAACAATTAAGTACTTTCGGTCAATAATATCGATTTTATGTTATGAATTTTTTGACACAATTGGATGTCGGGAACTGGATTTAACTTACTGGAAGTGTAGATGTCAAACATATTTTTGAACTACTCCAGATTAATCATTCCAATTGATCACACTCATCCATAGTCAACCTATTTGAATAGGTATTAACTAGGTAGGTATGTTGTATATGATACACATACATATGTGAACTTCCTTAAGGAGTGCACAACACAGAGTTTCGACGCTTATGAATCAACTTAGGCTTGGTTAAGAGTGTGATCAATTGGAATGATTAATCTGGAGTAGTTCAAAAATATGTTTAATATCGTTTTTTTTATACTCGTGAAATTAACATTAACAACTTAACAATTAACAGAGTTAACTTTATCGCCTGCAGATTTATGATTAACTGCGTTATTTTTTTTTATTAACGATGTTCAGCTCTGTAAATAACCCTCAAGGTATGACAAAATTATGAAATTAATAATGATAACAACATTAAGGGTCGCGTAGTATTCTGGACAGTATTTAATTAAAAATAACACCGAGGGGTGAGAAGGAAAGCACATCCACCCTTCACAATCTATCATACTACGTATTAATTTTAATAATATTTACTAGAATCAAACTCGACATTGTGAAGGAAACATATTATCATAAAATTCAATGAACACAGCAGATTATAAGAGAAAGAATCATTGAAGGCTGGTTGGTTATTACAAAGGTGCTATGTATCAAAAATTTCATAAGTGAGTTTTTACTCCCAACTGGTATTAAACATTAAGGCCAATAAACGTACAAAGTTACAATGTGATTGAACAACACAGCGTACTTCAAAGCTTCAAGAATGCGACGTCTTCCAACTAACCCGGATCCAACTAATTCATCTAACCTTTTAATTTAAGCATTATTAGATTTTTTGGTTCATTAGTGGATTAGTCAGTGGACCAACTCTCCTTTCCAATTTAAAACTAGGGAGTAGATAGACAAAGATGCATGTTGCATATTACAACCAGAAACATGCCAAAAATATCGCACTCTGTAGAAGACATTGTTTTTTTTTATCTTGCCAAATTATTACTAAATTATTATAAAGATTTTTAGTATTAGAACAATATAATTAATGTTCCGTTACATAGCTGACTTGTTGCAAAGCAACGTCTTCCAACTGACCCTATCAAAAATGAAAGAAAAAATAAATAAATAAAGGTAACTACAGTGGACACAGTTATATAAACATGCACATCTTTGTACACATAGACATATTTATTATTTTCCTAACTGTAAGAGATTGGTTTGTAAGCAGAGTGTAAATATTGCAGTACACGTGTGTATTTACTTTATGGATAATATAAATGATTACTGATTTGATCAAGGGGTGGAAATCTTGAACAAATACATAATCTTATATCATAGTAAATAGTAACATATACCTACTCGAATTTATTTACTTGTGAAGACCACAGTTTTTTTTTCGATAATGTTTGTTCTACACACGGAATTTCACAATTATTCAAAAGAATATAATAATAAAATTACATTTTAGCGATAAACTCGCCCTCTGTACATTGAATTGTATAACTGATATTTTTATGATACTTTAATTTGAAATATTGTAACCAATGTACAGTGATGAATAAAATAAATAAATAAATAAAATGTCAAAAGAAAAATAGCTCTCTTATTCTCGGCATTTAAAATTTTTGATTCAGCAACGAAGTACGCCACTCGTACAGAATGTCATATTTTTTATGTCACATAGTTTTAATATGCATCAAATCTACTGCTTTTTTCGCTCGAGGGAGTGGCATATTGGTATAGATATAAGTATTTTTATTTCTATCTTAATTTTATATTTTTGACGTAATATATAAGTTTACTTAACAAAAAAATAGTAAGTAAACACACATCTTGTTAAAAACATGTTTAGATACCAAGTCCAATTATTTATTAGTACAGTAATTCTATCATACTTTTTTTCAGTGGCGCGCCTTCAAAATTGTGAAAAATAAGTAAGTATAGTTTTTTTTTTATAAATGTTTATTTTATTTTCGTGGTAAAAAGACGTACATACGCTATGATCTGCACTACAAAACGCTACATATTGATTATGTGTTAATGTGAATATCTAAAGATTTATTTATTGTGTCGGTGCACACGTAGTAGAATTCCAGTAGAATGCACACGTAGTAAATTGATAATGGCCTGATAAGTCGAAAGACGTCTCTCTCGGAATCAATAATCTATAGTAGAAAGAAACACTTGTTTCAATTACTTTATATCTAAAGAGTATAATTACCCGAATAGCAATTAAAAATAATCAACGCTTATGATCGTATATAGTTGAATTCATCGAGATTTTCGTCCGATCACCAAAGTTGAACAATATAGGGAGCGATTGATGAGTGACCACTATAGGTAATATTATTGAAGTTCTATTTCACAGATTTTATAGTTTTGCATTAATTATAAAATTAAATTAGATTTTTGAATTATTATTTAAGTTGTATTTCTAATAATCACATTATTACTCTCTCTCTCTGGTTTCAATCCTGGGATTGGTTTGCAGCAATTATCTCTTTAATTCTTCTCCTCCACTCCTCCCTGTCTTGTGCGGTTCTTTTGAATTCTGCATATGATGAGCAGCGCATGTCCACCAGCAGGTCCTCCAGGTACTCTCGGCGTGGGCGTCCCCTAGAGTTTGTTCCCTCGGTCATACCCTCCATTACGGCATGCAAGAGGCCTTCTTGTCGTATTACATGGCCGATCCACCTTCCACGCCTTTCTGACAAAATCTTACATTAATACATAGAAGCTATTTTCCTTTACTTAAACTTTTTAATACCTAATGTTGTTTTAAATAAATTTGTAGGTACTAGGCTTACCCAGTACAAAAACTCTAGACACGCCCCTGCTGTGTAGATGTACTAAATATACTCCCTTTCTCTCTCTGACAGTAATGCCATCTTAATTGGATGTCATCCATTTGTTTTCCATCGGCTTACAGTATTGAAAATAGAATATTATTAATAATATTATAAAATTTTATAAAAAAATATCTTATTCTGTCAGTCGTCGAATGTGTGGGGAACCACAAGACAAAATATATTTTTGATCAATATTATGATTTTCAACAATACAACCATGCAAACAAAATTATAACACATTTCATCCTCTCATTGATTGGAATATTTTTTTGACATACTTACCTATATAAATATAAATAAATAAAAAAAATGTGAAAGTTCCCATAAATATAGGTACTATTAATTTAACATAATATACCTACAAACTGTAAATTTATTTATTACAAATTAACATATAGGTAGGAACAAAACATAAAAAGCTGTATCAACATACCGTCATCTTCCAACAAAAATGTGTATACGTCATGTCAAACTAGATTATATAAATCGAACCGCATGAGTGATATGAATATCCAGGAGAGGAAGTTTAAAAAATATAATACAAGAGAAATCCTGTACAACTTGGCAATGCCTAGATAAGGAGTTCTCAAACCAAATAAAGAGATATCAATCAAGGGGGTGGAAAACGTTTGTATTTTCAAAAATACATAGTGTATTCACTTTTAAACAACAAAAGTCATGGAAATTTTCGTAATGAAAAAATCAAAGGGACACATTATTTATAATCCTATAAAATAAAATTGGAAAACCCTGGCCCAGATTATTAATTTCGATGCGTTTTCAATTTTAGAAACATTACCAACAATAAAGACAAGTATTTGCGAAGAAGTGAAGCTTAAGTCTTGCAAAAGACACAGTAAGTTTTTTATAAATGGCTCGAAAAGATTAAAATAGAAATTTGATTGAGATTCTAACCGGCTGTCATAAAAACTAACTAGATTGCACTAACATTTTTTAGTTCTACAATCTTGACAAAAGCAGGAAAGAAAAAAAATATTAACAGGAAACACGTGAAAAGTTTAAAATTGGAATAATTTTAAATAAAAGGCCGTCCTTGAGGATTCAACGTCCTCATTATTACCATAGATATCGTCGAAAAGATATTTAATTAACCCAAAACCTCTTCAAAGAAAATTAAGAGGATAAGAAACGAAAAAAATAGCGGAGTAAAAAATAACAATAACATTAGTTAAATAGCTAATTATATCATAATTATTATTGTTTTTATTAATTATTGCTACTTCAAAATAACGCATTATTAATCTTATGAATAATAATTCATGGGTTATTATAATTTCATAGACATCATTATCGAAATTGTTACTAGAACAGCACAAGGCGCTTTTATTTGATGGTGGTTACTTTTTTAATTACAATTAACGTTTAGTTAATGGTTATCGTGAGAATAATAGCGCATTTAGGAGTGAGTAGTGAAAACGAGCCCAAGTATGAATATTGATTAGCTTTATTTCACTTCCATCTCTGAGTGGTTCTGGGTTTATAATAAACTAGACCCCTAAAATAATATGCATAAATTGAATTCAAATTGTGTTCTTTTTCACACATTAAATCTTTTAATAATCGATATTGTATATGTCCACTGACGATTTTATTTTAGTAAATTTTATTGACTTTTTTCATTTCTTTCTTATTTGTTTTTAAAAATAACTAATATTTATTCTATTCTATCTTGTAATAATTCAATTAGTGCTTATTATTTTTTATAGATTTATTCTCACGTGTTGACATTCTATTTTTCCTAATAGCATATTATCTTTGTTTGTTTTTTGTTCGGAATAGTTATTTTGCTTCTTGACATATTTATGTTTGTTTGTATTGACATAATTAAAGTAACTCATTTATCGTAGACCTATTGTTTCCCATTGACTTCTTCTGTTTAACATATTTTGTTTGACTGTTTGATATTACTCTAAATTTAACTTCATTACTCTCTATTTGACTTGTGATTTTTGATTACCGTGTCTGTTTGTGTTTGTTGTCTATTGTACTATTGATTAAACATGTATAAGGCTCTCGCTGTATGTTGACGTAAATAAATAAAAAATCATTAACAATAAGAAATATGGTTGTATAATAAAAATGGGATAGGCCTCTCGATTGTTTGCTGAAGTTCAACCATCAGACAACCATCTCCGTGCTTATTTAAAAATGAGTAAAAATAAAAATTATTGGTGCTGAATTAATAAAAGAAGAGAACGTGATAGTACATCTTAAAAAAAAAACATAAATCTACTCGTGAAATACGAAACAAAAACGATAAAACTACTTTTTTTACAATCGTAATTAGGAATTAGACTTATACCGCTCTTCTCAACACGTGCAGATAATATACGTTACAATAACATCGTTATGATTATAATGTAAGTAATAATAATAACTAATAACACGTTAGAGAATAACGACTGTGATTTTTCACGGACGTTATAAAAAAGTGCTATTATCAGAAAACGTGACGAACATCTTTAATGTGTTTTGCGTAATCAAACTTTTTTAATCATTTTATTAACTTAATACTTGTATCCAAACATCTATACTTATTTAACGAGACAGACATAGAGTATTTCTATCTATACCATCACGACATCTCCCACAAGTAAGTAAGATGATTTATTCGACGTCGTTTCATGGAGCATTTATTTCAAAGGCGCGGGAAACTATTTTGGAAGATTGGTTTATACGAAGGTCTTCGGGGAATCGGTTCCAGATGACGGGTCCAGCGACGCTAAAAGCCCTATCATAGAAGCAGGACTTGTTTGCTCTATCGCTCTTGTCCAGAATATTGGTGGATTACTTTACTGAGCGTAGGGGTGTACTTGCAGGTGTTTTGAGAACACAAAACTCAGAAAGTGACTGAGGTGCCATATTATGCAAGCCTTGTAGATTGTAAGGCACAGTTTGTATTGGACCCTTTCACCTAGTCATAACCAGTGCAACTTTTCCTGCAAAGGTGTGATATGACAACCCTTATCTTCACTGAAAATCAGCCTTGCAGCGCTATGTGCCATATCACATAACAAGTAGAATTATCTATCGTACAAGTCTTCCTCTTCATATTATTAAAAAAAATCTTAGTGACAAAGGTATATCGTCCCTGCTGACTCGAAGGTTGTTCTATATGCAATTTTATACGAATATTTGCCTTTTACAGGACACTCTAAAACTTGCATAAAAGAGCGGGTATAAATAATAAAAAAAAATAGCTGCTAGTGTTTTATTTATTTATTAATGCTGTATTTCTTTTTAACGACAATGTGTACAGTGAAAGATGTTTGAATTGATCAATTACACATTCCTATTCTGTATGGATAAAACGTTTGATACGATATCAAGAGAGAAAGACCAGAACAAAATAAAAATCAAGACAAAATGTCACATAAAAGCTAAAAATAGAAAAAGAAAGAACCCAGTAAACATGGATGATTTGCGCCAAAATGAATATCGTCGTTGCATGGGGTGTGTAAACTTACAAATGTTTCTAGAATAAACTGCTAATAATGACATTACAACCATTTTATAAAGTGATTCTTAGTATCAAATATTAAAATTCAATACTTAAAGAATAATATCACATGCCAATAATAAGTCCAAACTACATACAATTTTAATGCACTAATGAACAGTTTTTTAAGAGTATGCTTCAATGAAAAATGAGTATAAGAATAGGAAAACAGTACTTGTATAGGTATGACATTCTTATTTGTTTTATAAAGACCTGGAGTATTTTGCCGGCAAAAAAAATCTACTTCGAATATTAATTTCCTTAAGTTGCGTACATATTACTCGACAACAGGTGGGGCCGCTCAAGTTTCATAGTTGCGAATTTTTATTCCTATAAAAGTTAAATTCCTATAAAAAATCAAAAATTTGGTGACCAAAAAATAATTCTACATAATATGGCAACAATTTCTTCATGATTCGAAAATGTTACTTTTTCTATGGAAAAAGGTACTCGACAACGGGTTGGGTCGCTAAACTGCGAAAGATCCAAATGATTTTTATTTTTTTACATTATACGATGACACACTTGGACAATTACGGGAGTTTGTAATGAGATTAATAATATTAATCATTCATTGATTCTTAGGCGGTACGAAGTTCGCTGGGTCACCTAGTAATGAAAAATTAATTTATATCAATATGCTCATTTTTTGAGCCTTTGTATTTGTAGAATCGGCGTAAATAAACACATTTCCACGAAATATCCCGAATTCAATCCCGCTTTAATCCCATATCTTGTACTACTATATGTATATGCATTTGTATTAATACGTATAGAAGCTATGTTGGTAGTATATAATATGTATAATATATTGGTAGTGTGGGCAGTATAGGGAGGGGGGACTAATAATAATAGGAGGGGGTGGGGGTGGCATCACTCTTCGTCGCCATTTGGTCCTATTGTGATAATGAAATATAGCGCCCTGGGCCATGGCCTTAATAATAATACATACAATATATTAATACTAAGATACATAATAGATGTATATTTGCAGTAGTATTGGTATCTATATGTCATGTCGACGGCATTTTGTAAAATTCATTCGTTTTGTCGTCATTTTACAAAACGCCGAAAGAATATTCCAAATTGGCTAGGAAAATGGGCCACTTGCAGTCGTGGGGGATTTAAATAAAAATGATCGAAGTAAATTTGAGGTCGGAAAACACAAATATGTCAGTTAAAAATTTTTAAATAGGTATCTCTTCCAAAAATAAAACCCAAAATTTTTGACGTTTGGCAAAACACTCCAAATGGTTTTTGACACCTGATGACGTCATGGAGTCCCGTGAATCATAGTAATTTTCGCACCACAGATTATAATCTCATACACACATGGGACTCCGTGACGTCACAGCGCCGACATATCGTTTTTGATCATTCCGAGAAAATTTAATTTTTAAAAGCTAATATCTAAGAAAATAGTGCAAGAAAAATTCAAATAAATTGTGGTTATGTTTCTTTCATACTAATTTACAATTTTATGTAATAAAAAAAAATCTGCAAGTGGCCCATTGTACAATTAGTTATGTTTATCATCACCTCGTGGCGCTGCAAACACAATGCAAGAGATAATAGAACAAAGACGTTATACATAATACATTATTATTAAGACTTTGCGCTTCCTTGAAAAAAAAACGTGCAACCTGAGATAGTAATTGTTAGAGTGCTGTCTCTTTCTGAAACATGGTCATATTTTATGCAACCACTATAATTATATGACTTTAAATTCTTAATTATTATTGAAGATGTTATATTTTTGATATCAAAGTTTGAATTTGGAAAACTATGAGGTGGCAGGGTATGGAACTAATGTTTACAATTTGCCTCGGCATTTCGCAACACGACTATATCACGCCGTTTGTAAAGGAACGGATTTTACAAAATGCCGACAACATAATATTATGTCTGTACGTACTAGCTGCCTTTTGAACCAAAATAATAACAATACATAATATAGAATAAAGAAATATTTTTATTTTATTTATTTTATCCTATTCGTTACTATTATTGTTTATTTTATTGCAATAATAACCACAAGAAAAGGTATTTTTTTACTGTTTTGTATTAGAAAGATACTTGTTTTTCTTTTTAATAGAATATCACGAGGACGTTTATCTAAAGATTGTTTTTTTTTTCATCCTATTTCTACACTCTCAGAGTGTCTTTTAGTTTATAGAAACAGACTGTTTTAAGTTTTACTGCTTTTATTAATAAAGATAACCTGGTTTCGACTTACAAAGTCATTGACAAACTGACTGACTGAGCAGTCTGTTTGTTTCTATAAATTAACCCTTAAATGCATCGTGATTGAAATTCCCATCATACTAAATATTTTCGTATAATTTTTAATTATTAATGGAGAGAGTTTTAACCCTCTGCAACTGAGGTGGCTTTTTAGTTATTATTCTGCTGAGGAGTGGTCTGACAGACACTCATTTTAAGTTCCATTATTGCCATTATTTAAAAAGTTTTGATTATTTTTTTAGTGTTTTGTGAGTATTTGACATGTATGCAGACACCATTTGAAAAAATATGGTTTAAAAAAAACAGATATTAGAAATTACAAGATATTTATTAATGCTAATAAAAAATCACCATTTTTTTGAGAACAATTTATAAAAATTAATGAAATGAAAAAAACACATGAAATAAAAAAAGTAAGTATAAATTTGTTTTCTGTTAACTTTTGTTAAAATGTAAAAAAATAATAAAAAAAATCGTTAGAGCGGTTTCTCTAAAAATCGGCTTCAAAGTACGTCCTCTCATTCCTGGTAAATTTGTGCCGAGCATTGTAGGCAGACATGTTTTTTGCATGCATAACGAGTAAATTTTGTCTTCCTTTCAATTAAATCGCACTCTTTAATCTTTCTTTTCAATTCACTCGTAAAAATTCTACACAATATTCTTTCACACGATGTCCCAGATTCGTTTTGTTCAGGGACAGTTGGGAAATCTCGTCCTAAGTCATGATTGCGCAATTCTCTCGGCAATTTTTCATTATACACCCGCTGTGTCATAATAGGAAGAACAAGTTCCCTAGCAAGGCCTCAAATGAAATTTGCCCTCCATTTATTGAAAAAAATTTTTTTATTGAAGTGATGTTAGGTAGACTCTATGAATTTACTGAGCTGATGTATGTGAGACACTATGAAAAAATTACTATGTTACTGACGTTAGGTCTAACAGACCCATCATTTATTACTGACGTGAGGTATGTCAGACACCCATCAGCTATAGATCCACACATGTACTCACGACGGCCGTCGTTACTGTACTGATGATTAAAAGAACATAAATTAGGAAGCTACTGAGCGAAACGGAAAGATAGGACTCAAAATGGCAACGTTCTTGCAAAAAAAAGATTTCGCGGTGTCTGACAGACCTCACGTCAGTTGCAGAGGGTTAAAAGAGGGTTGAAGACACACCTTTTTGCTGGGAGTTTCGGGTGATGGATACGATTTACAGCGCCCTTGAGGTCATGTTATGAGTAAACGGCGCTTTACAAATTGTCCATATATATATAATGGTATATTTTTTTAATAGAGGTAATTATTTGAAGAGTTAATATAATAATATGGATTCAAGTAAAAATAAAAACTAGATCAACCTTTTTGTCTATAATTAATGACAGTAGCAATAATATTGTCATAGCGCAGGTTTCACGTTTTTGATATTTTGCTGCGTTTTCTTCACTTCAGACACTTCTCAGAGTGTATCTGATGTCGTTGCCATGGAAATAGTTAAAAAACTTATTATCAAAATAATACTCCGTAAACCAAGAATATTCCCCACGGATGAACTCTTCACAATTTTCGAGGTACCTACAGTGGAGCAGTTGTATAGGAATATAGCAGTACTACAGATACATAAAGAAACTTTTGATGGTCAGGTCGCTGATACAGTCCGGAGTCGAAGGTCACATATGGCGGGTAATTTATCTGTACCTATGTGTAGGAAAACTATTACACAACATCATTACATCTACCAGGGTACAAAATGGTTTAATGGGCTACCAAAGGAACTGAAAAACGTCGGGAATTTCTATAATACTCTAGTATTTAAAAATAAAATAGGTTTATTGAAAAAAAAGTTAATTGTCTATCTATCTATCTATACCATCACGGCACATCCCACAAGTGGGGCAGCCAGCAGACCAGCCGCATATAAAACATGCAAGCTGTCTTCTCCGTGCCAATATAAAATCAAGACATTCAGGATGGGTGGCAAACCTCATCGCTGAATTTAAGATGTAAAATGTCTTATTTTTTCGAACACCTGCCTTTTACAGGACACTCGAAAACTTATGGAGAAGAGTGGGAGACCAATTCTTTACCGGGTTCTCCACGGGATCACGGGATTAAGTTAATTGTCAAGTAGAATATATCTAGAGTAAGTATTAGTTAAGTATATTATTGTTTAGATGTGTAAAATTAAGAATACTGTAAATCTATCCCATACACAAGTATAACTCTTTCAATGGGATAGTAAACAATAGATTTTTAAGTGTATTTTAGTAAATGTGTAATATATATGTATTTTTGTGATATTTTTCAAATAAATAAAAAAAAAAAAATCTTGCGAAATAAAATAGTGTATTGTCCAGGCTGTCGGAAACCTTGTCATCTTCAAAGGTAATTCAACGTGGACAAATTAACTGCTATGTATTCCAAACAACCCAGCACTGAAATGTTAAAGGATATACATAAATATAATTTAACATATAATAGTTTTTTCATTAATCTAATTAAAAATAATCATTACAATATTTTGTTAGTTAAGACACATAATAATTTCATAACAAACACAGTTTGACAGTTTGATAAAATGTCCTCAATATGTACAAACCTCATAATTAAATGCGATAAGTCATAAATCTTAGTACAGACACGTCTTCAATACAAATTATGTTGTGCATTACTAGGTATAATATACTAGGTATAATATAGAAGAGTTGATAAGAAGCTAGAAGGTGAACGCACGGTGTCAGATATTAGGTCAATACTCAAGATTTACGGGTCAAAATATTATTCTTCATTGCCTTTCAACATTTCCCAGGAGAACACAGAGTACTCTTTGAAATAAATGAGTCACCCCTCCCCACAATATGATTAACGCTTTGGTATTGCGAAATGCTGTGAGTCATACAGAACATTCTGAATCTTTAAACTATTTAAACAAAGTAACAGTAGGTAATGATGATGATTCTGAATAATTTCTTTTATTTTGCTAACCATTTAACCATAACGACCGGTGTGGCACGGAGGCTAATGCATTTGCCTTTGAGTCACGAGGTCCCGGGTTCGATTTCCTGGCAGGGCAAAATGAAGAATGACCTTTTTCAAATTGTCCTGGGTCTGGGTGTTCCATGTGTATGTGTTCAGTGCATTGTATATATGTGTAACGTCGTGTTTGTACCCATAATACAAGATTCATATCTAATTTTGGGACTAGCTCGGTCTGTGTGAATTGTCTATACATGTTATGTTATGATATATTTGACCATCTCAAGCAAACTGATGAAGGGTTAATTAGTGTTTGATTTGCCCCTGAACGTAACCAAATAATCATTTATCATTATAAATGATTATCTCTGGTTGTCGATTTCAAATAGATGGTCCGGCAATAACAATACGCCTTGACGTGAAGTTGGACTTCAATTGAATCTTCGCAATGCCATCCGCTAGTCAGCCAACTAGTGGATGAGATATCAAGTTTTTTTTTCTATTACTTCTTACACTATAATACGGCGGAAATTTCAATCACTAATCGTGCATTTGGAGGGTATTATATTTATAGTACACAACTCTGTATAATTACTATAATATTGACATAATCTATATTGACACAAAGCTGATAAAGGCAATAAACAAGAACAGAAGTTTTATTGGTGTGAGAGTGTAAGTATATACTTAAATGTATCACAAATTGTATGATAGAAATGTCTAGTCTATACACCTCTCTGCTTACCTCTAAGAGACATTTTGTAAATAACAGAGTTTATAGATTTGAATCTAAAACATAACAAACATGCATAGAAAATTTACACAGATCGAGCTAGTCCCAAACTTAAATATGAATTTTGTAATATGGGTACTAACTCGACGATACACATACATACAATGCACTAAACACATATACATGTAACACCCAGACCCAGGACAATTTGAAAAAGGTCATTCTTCATTTTGACCTGGTCGGGAATCGAACCCGGGACCTCGTGACCCAAAGGTATATCTATAAACATACCATCACGACATCTACACAAGTGAGGTAGTCAATGAGTTGACGGTTGTATGTAATGAATTAACAGATTGTCTTTACTCTTATCGGGTCAAAGATGAACGAAAAGAGTAGTGGAGAGTAGACCTAGAGAAGATAGAAAAGAAACCACCTACACGATGGTCTGACGACAAAAAATGCAGACGATTGGATGCAGAACGCTCAGGACAGAAAATATTGGAAAGATACGGGAAGGCATATGCTTAGCGGTGGACGAAAGTGACTGATTCATTTTACTCATCTTTGTTCTACAATTACAAAGGCATACAGAATGAATGGCAAAGATGTCTTACATGTGATATTTTACAAGCTGTACCTACCTATATATGTTTAACTTACTAAGAAAGAAGAAGAGTGAAAATGATGCGAAAATTTTTAGTAAAGATTATTTTATATAATATCGACTGTGCTCAGGACAAAGGCATCAAACCACATTGGTAAAATTTTATAGGAGAAGCAAAAAACTGTAGGATATTATAAAGCTTAGCTACACGCAGGCATATTACAAGACAACTTTACAGTGCAATATACCACCTTAAAATATTACGAGTGTAAACCTACACACATACACACACACACACCTTATAACACCTATGTAATAGAAGTAATAATAATATTATAGGAACATAAAGCCGCATCACCCATTATTACAACTTACATACTTTCTACTACAATGTTGTTTAGCAAAACCAGTTGGAATGTCCCAACACTTAACATACAATACAATATTATATTATAATAATATTATTATGTATTATTCTTTCTTTATGTAGAATCGGCAACAATACTGTGCATTGTAAAATTATTCTTACTTAATAAAACTGATGTATTGATAACTAATTATTTAAACACATAAGAATTATGTATTGATAACTAATTATTTAAACACATAAGAATTATTTAAAACATAAGAATCGATGACGTCGGCGGATCCATGAAACCACCCAAGTGTATTACTTGTTTTCAAAAGTGAGATGTTCAATTATTATTGTTCTTAGAGCCGTACTTTCGGATGAAATACCCTATAAATGGAGATATCCATGGAGAAAATTATTGAAATAAATTAAATATCTTACGTGCTGCTTTTTCTTGGATAGTTCGTGAAAACTGACATCTACTTAAAAAAATACATTATGTCCTTAAACGACGAAAGACGCCTCTCACAATAAAACATATTATAGTAGAAGAAAATATTTGTTTTTTAATTTCGTACATGGAATTCTACTACCTAAACACCGACACGGTGAATTTTCGAATCGTGCCAAGAAATTCAAAATATTATGGATTTTTTAGATATGTAGATATATATATTTCACGTCACGAATCAGATACATAAAATATGTCATCCAGAAAAACAGTTTTGCCATTTTTAGGCACTTTCCAACACTGGAAAGGATGACAAAGAGGATAACATACTCGTTTGAAAGAAATGATATAAGGAAGCAAAGGCGTCCGAGAACCACGTGGCTTGATCACGTGAATCAAATTCTCAAACACGAACATGTGTTGAGTAACAGAAATCGGCGTAAGTGCATGAGAAATTGCAAAATGTAGAATTAGCGAAATAAGTATGAAGGGATAGATCTCTATAGGGTTTTGTTCTTTCTGCCTACATCACTTTGGATTCGTCGTGAGGGTATGGTATAGAATAGTTTCCAACACATATTTTATCATTAAATAGTAAGACAGTTACTAAATATATTTGCACTATATTTTTTTCATTTTCTTGTTTATTATTTGAGTTTAGTTCTAGTAGAACAAACATAGTTTTACTTATGAAGCAATAGCCATACCTACATACGTACTGTATGAGATAAGCTCTATGACCCCGTAAGTAACAACCAACGCAAGTCAAAGAGAAAGATTATACATACCTAACACACATTTTAATACTTAGCTGTAGTTAGAAATGAGTAAACCAAGATAGTTGTTAGCCTCCTAATGTTATTAATGGCAAATGAAAGTGACAATATAAAACGATGCATTACTTATTGTGCTGTCATACTTCTCTTTGAATAATAACTCTCCCACGATTTTTCGCAAGTAATTTTTATTATCCTACTATAAAAGAGGACAATCTCAAAATATTACGTATAAGGCAATAGAATCGACGGTAACAAGCGTTTCCTTAATACAACTGTTTTCTTGAGACGTCTTTCGACTTAATAAAAAACTTGTTTAAGTTTTTCTAATTATGGAAATCTAGTACTTGTCCACCAATTCAAGAAATTAACTTTTATTTTTAGATAAATAAGTGTTTCTTTCTATTATAGATTATAATGATCGTGATAGAGACGTCTTTCAACCTGGTCATTTTCAATCTAATGATATTCTGGTATTACTGATATAGTAGAAAGAAAATTTTCTTTCAATTTGACTAATTATGGAATTCTACTACGTGCGTACTGACACAGTTAATACTTTTATTCTTCTTTTTTATAACATATTTGGTCCTCCAACGTCTACGAGCATTTTGACGAATGCTTCTCGAGCCCTAGCGAGTCTAAAGGACCTTTCATACCTACAATGATACATGCCCAAACTTTAATGCTTCTGACCTTCGATGCTTGCTTTTGCCAACATTATTCCTTCCCTCGGTCTACCCCCCATTCTTTTTAACACATACGTTCATTGCATACAGCAGTTAGCCCCCATTTGTGGGATGTGCCGTGATGGTATAGATAGATAGACATATTATACATTATAAAACACCAATTCGTGATTCGAATATTGAAGTGTAATCAAAAGTGTTACATAATAAACTTTTAAGTCTCTACAAGTTTAATAACAATTCTCTTGACATGCTGTGTAACATACCGTGTTGTGTCTATAATGATTTTATATTATTTAATTGCATACTCAATGTAATTTACAATCAGCTAATATTGATCTTAAACACAGACATATCAGGTTATGCAGTGTATTATAGTATATTCTATAGAAATATGCCCACAATATAATACAGTATTACAAGTACAAAATTATAATATTATTCCAATGGTTCTTACGAAATAATGCGATCTCTACAAAGCATCGCAATATCTATTATACTGTAGGAAGAATCTTCGATTTAATATTAATATTTATCTATGTATTATTGATGTATTCAAATTACATACAACATACCTAACTACATTGCATGTTTTGATTAAACTCGTGCATGTGATATATTGTAAACTAGGTATATCATGAATAATATAGCAAGAACGAAAATTATATTTTGCCCCTTATAGTGTATCTCATTCTGGCAGTTTTGTTTCTTTTTAATTTTAATTACGTTGTTGTGACATTACAATTTACCCGGATATCTCATGAGTTTGGGAACTTCTTTTTATCTGAACTTTTTTAAGGCAAATCCGCCGGATTTAAACTCGAGGTTCACTAAGAGTGCAGCTCTACAAAACCATGTAGATTTTGTTTTTGAATCTAGTTTTTTTTTATATATAATTAAATATATCCCCAAAGACTTTCACAGTAAGAGGATTATTATAATCACTTTGAGGTAGAGAGATGCAGAAATCGTCAGTGAGAATCAAACCTAAGATCTCCAATTAAAAAATCGAAATTCTTCCAAACAAAGAAATACTAATATTTTTTTTATAAGTATTGCTTCTTAGAAAATGTCAGGTAAATAAGATAGATTAATTGCAAAAATAATCTTCTTCCTAGACTTCAAAGTTGTTTTCGCTTTCCAATCGTAGCAAATATCTGGTATTGTACACACACATAAACATTATATAACTGCGGAGAAATTATACATTAATAACATCAAATTACAAACGAGAAATAATAATTACCTCTATGTATACAAGGATGGTACTATCTATGTATATAAAATGTAGTGATATACTATGAACAAAGATGTTTTGATGAAAGTTTGAATGTTCTGTGTTCTTAATTTACGATATTCGGTTGTTTAAATTAAAACAAATGACGAGTGAATGTTGTTTATAAAAGATGAAAAGCTAGCATGTGATTTTTTTCTTAAACTTAATTCATACTAGTAGAAATTTATATATTTGAAAAAATTATTATCCAATATAAATATAAAAGGATTTCATTATTCGTGTTGCCTTGATTAAGGAAATTTGTAAATTTATTATTTATTTTGTTTTATTTGGGCAATAGAAATGGTTTTGGTTTTATTACATCTAAACCGGGTTAGTTGGAAGACATCGCATTTTAGCGATAAACTCGCCCTCTGTGCATTGAATTGTATAAATGATATTTTCTATGTTAATATGTATTATTGTAAACAATGTACAGTGAAGAATAAAATAAATAAATAAATAAACCGTTGTGTATATGTAGAAGAGAAGAACGTAGAAGTTATACAAAGAGGTAAGAGCACTGAGAAAGAATTGCCGTCAGCGATTCAAGAGAAAGTCAACTTATTTGGGACACAATTCACATGATGACAAATAATATAATCTGCTATAATTGATCATAGAAGGCAAAATAGAAAGCAGGCATAATGTGGGAAGAACGCGAATGTCCTGGCTGAGAAATATAAAGAATGTACAAAAATCCATAGAGTGGAAGAGCAATGTCAGCTATCATGGGACAACAAGAACTTTATCAGGGTGATAGACGACGTTGGGGGATCTAACATAGCATTAAAAAAATAATGTATATTATAATTTTATTCATTTATTTACAATTTCAAAAATGTTAAATTAAAAATAAAATAAAAACAACAATAACTATTTGACAGACCAAGATAAAATACAGCTAGTAGAGCAGCATGCACATAAATTGATGGAGAAAAATTATGAGTATTCCTGAATAAAATTTAATTTGTAGGTACAAAAAAATTAAATTCAAATTAAAATGATTAACAAATTTAAAAAATAGCAAAATGAGTCTGTTGTACTTATAAGCTGCTGGTTAGTTTCCTCTCCATGTTTCACAAAGTAATTAATATATAATTGTTATGTAAAAAAAAAAGAAAAGAAAAATCTCTTTCTTTGTCTTAACTGATATAACCAAATGTCGTTTTTTTGTTTTGTTTTTTAATACTTTTCAATTATGTATTATATTAACATTTTTATATTTTTATTTTTTTTTTTAATTTTCTTGGTAAAAACTGTAACTCCCTTCAAAATACGAGTATACCTCTTTTTGAAGGGATGTCATCTATGTGTTTTTTTATGTGTAAGTTTGTAAATTATTTCTGTTTGTGTTATGTTATTAAAAAAAAAAATCTATACATCTTTTTCTATACATCTTCCAAGAATGTTACTCAGAATAAACATATTAGAATTCTTAATAATTTAACAGCAATACAAAAAAAATTAAACAGGGTGAATAAATTATTTTTATTAATAATGTTTTCCTTCAAGTGAAATAAAAATATATACTGTAATAATTTCACATCATACATTACATGATGAAAAACAAACTAGGTACTTAAATTACACAGAAGTACCTACATTTATATTGTTTTGATGATTATGTACTTCGTTATGATAAAAACAGTCAAGTGTTTTGACATTTGTTTATATGTCTGAATAAGGTTTTTGGGTGGTATGGTAAATGGTAAATTCGACATAATAGGCATACAACTGTACATAAGTGACCAATTTTGTTATCAATAAAAGAAGAAGATCAGCTTGTCCACTGTGATTGGGAGATGGGAGATGTTTGTTCTAAATTTTGCCAATATATTTTTTTTTATATACCTACCGTAAATGGAAGATTATGTAAGGGCATATTATCGAATACCTATAATTAAAAAAACGTACAAGCGAACTCACTTATTTATTGAGATGGACCGACAGAAGCATTTCTTTCAATCGGATGACCAAAAAGATCACTGCTGACCAATTCGGTTTTCACAATATAATCATATTTCTTACACTGATAATGTATGCAGTGTAACAGGTGTCGGCAAACTCCCCTTTCACGACACAAGCTTTTAGCTTAATGTGAAAGATGTACAAGGTTGTATTTGGGGTTACAACAAAAACCCAGATATTATCTTGTTTTTTGTTATGAACTTTCGTCGGTAGCCTGGAGGTAGAGTCTCGGCCTCATGAACAAGGGGTCCGCGGTTCGATCCCAGGCGCCGGCAAACTCCGCTTTCACGACACAAGCTTTGAGCTTACTGCAAAAGGTGTATAAGTTTGTCTTTGGGTGTATAACAAAACCCAGATATATAAGTATAAAATATAGAATAAAAATGAAAAAGTAGAATGAAAAATAAAAACTTATAGTGATATTGTTTTAGAGTATAATAACGTTTGAACTAATTACATATTCTTAATATTCCAAAAGTGAAAAGCAGTCTATGCCCAAATGTGGACTCAAAAAAGTGAAAGAAAAAGACGAAGAATAAAATATCTTTTTACGGCCTTTTCAATTAGATTTTATGTACAATGAGTAAATAATACTAGTCACCACATCTTTCTACGATAACAGCGACAGAAATACAGAATGTATGTAAAACAATAACATTACATTTGCATGTACGTTTGTGGGTGTGTTTATCTTCTTCTCTCTTAAGTAAGAATAATAATTTTCAAGTACTTTCAATAATAAAATGTAATTCTCTCTGTAAAATAAATAATACACCTTGTATGAAAATAAAATGTATGTAATATTTGTACCTTATAAAGAAAATTGTTATAATGAGAAGCAAAACAATGTTGTTATTGTATTATTTGTATGAAAATAAGTATTTTACACGATATGTCAAAGATGACAGTAAATAAACAGAAGAAGTTATATATTTATGACGTAAAGCATGCTTAAACAAGCCAGAGATAATTTATTTATTTATAAACAAGATATACGGCCAAATAGCTTTTGAAGTCTCTGTTTACCAATTAATGGGCTCGTATTTTTTAAATATGGTGTGTTCAAAATAAAATTCCAAACTGCAGTAGAAAAAGAAAATTTAATTTTATTAATAATATCGGATAAATATTATAATTACTTATTAACAGAAATAATTTACTATGATACCGCTGAACGGACAAAGCAATTTAAGTTAAGTAAAGTCTAATAATTTAAAATTAAAACAAAGATTAAAGTATAGAACCTGTAGGGATAAATTACGGTAATAAGTTCTAGATTAGAAGCTACCTACTCCTTTCTAGAAATGTAACGAGATATTACGGATGTGGATTTTGTCGGATACCGGATATCAGGTAAGATACGATTAAAATCAAAAGCCGGTTATTCGGCCACTGTCGTGACAAATCAATTTTTTTTATTATTTATAAATTTCAATAGATACAACAGCTTTGACAATGAACAATACAATAATACAGTTAATTATTTACATAGCCAATTAAAGTATCTAAACTATGAACAATTTAACAGAACAATATTTAAAAAAATAATTATAGGAAGGTGAAGGAAGGGAGAAGGGAATACAACCAAATCCAATGTACAATTATGTATCACATAGTAACTAATTATATAGATTTGTTCGATGATACCATTTTTATTTATGTCTAATATACTATCATGGCATATCCTACAAGTGGGTTAGCCAGCGGACTAACTGCATGCAATAAACATACAGATTGTCTTATCCGTGTCAATAAAAAAGATAAGATATGACTTCGTCGGTAGCCTGGAGGTAGACTCTCGGCCTCGTGAATAGGGGGTCCGTGGTTCGATCCCAGGAGCCGGGAAAATCCACTTTCACGACACAAGCTTTTAGTAGCTTACTGTGAAAGGTGTATATGGTTGTATTTGGGTTTATAACAAAACCTAGATATATCTTTTTTAAAAAAAAAAAAAAAAACAGGGTGGGTGGCATTCTTCATCGATAAATTGTAGATGTTAATTGTCTTATACGTGAGGTATAATGAACAACTGTCTATTCCAGGACACTGAAAACTCATACAATACAATGCGAGGATGAGTTTATCAATGCAATGAGACACCTTCCAACTAACCCGGTTATGAATGTTAATTACTATACTATACTATACCCTCACGCCGTGTCCCAAGTGGGGTAGGCAGAGAGAACGGAACGCCAAACAGATCTATCTTTACACACTTCCTTCGCTTCCTCCACATTCATACAGTTCCTCATACACGCACGTCGGTTCCTCTTACTCAACACGCGGCCGTCCTTGAGAATTTGATCCACGTGATCAAGCCACGTGGTTCTCGGACGCCCGCGTTTCCTCACACCCTTTCTTTCAGATAAGTATATTCTCTTTGTCATTCTTTCCTCTTTCATTCGTTCCACATGACCAAACCATCTCAATTTATTTACACGCATTCTGTCCACAACACTCTTCTTGCATCCGCTCATTCTTCTAATATCCTCATTCTTCACTCTATCACGCAGCGTTTTACCAACCATTCTTCTCAACGATCGCATCTCTACTGCATTTATTCCACTTTCGTCCTTCTTCAACCACGTCCATGTCTCGCTTGCATACGTAAGTGACGGTACCAGAATGGTATTGTGCACCAGCATTTTAGCCATGTTCGACACATTGTCATTGCAGACAATGGGTCGAAGTGCACCGTTTACTCTAGCACCGGCCACTTTCCTTCTTTCAATGTCCCTATCGCATCTTCCATCCCTCGTAAACATACTTCCCAAATATACATACTCACTTACTTGCTCCAAACATTCGTCACCAACTTTAATCTCGCAAATCGTTTTTTCATTCTCTCTTTCAAAAACAAGAACTTTCGTCTTCATAACGTTCATTTTCAAACCATTCAAATTGCAACTATCATACACACACGTAACAATCTCTTGTAAGTCCATTTCACTCTCAGCCATTAACACCAAATCATCTGCGTACATCAATGCATTCACCCGAAACCCATTCAGCTCGACACCAACATCCATCTCTTTCACAGGTCGCATACAGTAGTCGAAGAATAGGTTGAACAGCCACGGAGACATGACACAACCTTGCTTCACTCCTTTGGTGAGGACAAACCACTCCGAGAGAGTGTTATTTACCCTCACGCAAGCGGAGCTTCCCACGTAAAGTGAAGATATTGCGCGGATCAACCGGCTGCTCGCCCCATACTCCGACAACACGCGCCACAACCTTTCCCGGTCCACTCGATCATATGCTTTCTCCAGATCCACGAACGCACAAAAAAGCCTCTGGTGTTTACCCAGAAACTTCTCTATAACCATTCGCAGGGAGAAGATCTGATCGGTGCACCCTCTGCCATTCAAAAAAGCTCCTTGCGCATCCCATATCTTACACTCAGTTATCTTTCGTACTTTCTCAATCAAAATTCTACCATACAGTTTCCCTATTGAGCTCAGCAAGCTAATAGCCCGATAACTCCCGCATTCAAGCCTAGAGCCTTTCCCTTTGTACAGGGGGCAGATGATAGCCCTCTTCCAATCCTCTGGTGTAACACCTTTTCTCCAACAATCGTTGAAAAGCTCCAAACACCACGCGAGAGCCCCCGGTCCACCAGACTTGATGAGCTCAACGGCAACACAATCAAACCCTACAGCTTTACCGCACTTCGCTTTTTTTAATGCATTCAAAATCTCATTCATGTCTATCATATCGTTTTCATTCACACTGCTTTCACTGTCGTCATACTCATTTGCATTTGTACCATCACATTCAAACAGATCTTCGAAATATTCCTTCCATCTCTGTAGCACACATTCATCATTCACTAACACACATCCATCCTTGTCTTTTATCCCTTTCATACTGTTCACACTTGAACCCGTCCTCTTTCGTTTCACTTCCTTCCAAAAAATTTTCATATTTTCACTCGCATACGTAGACAATTTCTTACATTCTTCATCTTCAAGCATTTTTTTCTTCATTTTCACAACTTCACGCACTTCCTTCTTGCATGTCTTGTAAACTTCTTTCTTTCGCTCTTTTTCACATGTGTCACACTGTTTCACATTCAGTAAGTCTTTCCAAGCATTCTTCTTCTTATCTACAGCTTCTTTCACATCATTATCCCACCATGAATGTTAATTTTGAAAATTTATTGATAACCAACTATCCGGAATACGTCCGTAAACCGGATAATTGTTAGATATTCTAAACACCTCTACTCCTTTTATCTTTCAATTGCTTTTTTCCAATATAGATAAATTTAATTACAATTTGCGAGAAATAATAATTATTATAAATAACTGACGTAGATTAAAGTAATAAAAGCTGTGAAACTTTAACACCTCTGTTGTGTGAGCTTTCTACAAAAGCTGCTGTTAAACAGGTTTTTGAAATAAAATAAAATAATTTCGATTTTAATTCGTCTCTTAATCTGAATGTACTCTTATGGCAAGGAAAGGTTAATCTATATGTTTATTACATGCAGATAATTCATTGGCTACTCCATTTGTGTTAGATGCTGTTAGTGTACCTAGACCTACACGTAATCGTTCATACCATGGGCGTATAAAAGATTTTTTTCTAGGGAGGGTGCAGCTTATTAGAATGTTATAACTGTTGTCAGCTGCGTGGACCTTTTTAATGTAAGTTTTTATGATTTGGTAATTAGGTATAATTTTAAATTGGTATAGAAATTTGAGATATTTCTTGTTTTTGTTCGACGATTTTAGAATCGCCTTATAACTATTTAGCCTGTCTGACTTCACTTTTCCACTATTTCCGAGATCTTAGGGGATTTTTCCTCCCTTCACTGTGTACATTCTCAGTTCGTTCTGATATTCAGTGGCAACATTATCACCATAAAATTGATCCATAAAACTATACAACAAACTTATTAATATGACGTATATTTTATGTAGTGTACCTTACACAGTAACATATTTTAAGATGTGTGATCTTCAAAGCTTAACCTGTAAGTGTTGCGGCGTTAAGGAAGAATTTAAATTGAAACATAATACAATTAATATAATGTTATGTTAATGTCATACGGAGGTATATTTTATCTTAAGACAGATTAAAACATTCTCACCAGAATTCAAGGAGTTATTTAAGAACAATAAAACATTATGTATGTGCGTGTAAATTATTCTAGTGTACAAGAACACATACGGAACATACATACAGGCTTACAATAATATTATTATATAAACGAAAACAGAGTCTTACAGTAGTAATGGTAGGGAGTATAATAATCAACATTAAAAACATCTTAATTAGGCTGAATTATCCCATTTCACTTGCTAATTTCTTTCGGTCGATGTATTTTAACTACGATTTACATGAGCATTATACCAGACGAAGAAATAAGGGAAGAATACGGATGTGAATTAAATAACGATGGTTCAAATTTACATCGATATTTTCAAATTTATTTTTTAACTTTGTAGTCCATAATCATTGTAATTTGAAGATTTTTTTTTAATTTATTTGAAAAATATAACAAAAATACATATACCTACATTACACATTTACTAGAATACACTTAAAAATCTATTGTTTACTATCCCATTAAAAGATTTATACTTGTGTATGGGATAGATTTACAGTATTCTGAATTTTACACATCTAAACAATAATTAACTCAACTAATGCTTACTCAAGATATGTTCTACTTAATAACTAATTTTTTTTTTACAATCGTGTTATTATTATTTTTTTTAAAAAACCTATTTTATTTTTAAATATCTTATAACTCCCGATGTTTTTCAGTTACTTAGGCAACTTATTAAACCACTCTAATGAATGAGTAATCAAAATTATAGACAAATAGGTATACTTATCATTAAAAAAAATTCGATGTTAAATCTGTATGAATCAAAACCTACAATTCAATCAAAACAATCAGAACAAACGAACATTAAATCATTATGTATTGATATCTGCATCTAATCTTTTTAATTAGATGAATAAAAAACGAACAACAAAAATAGTGGAAACAAATGAATAATAACTACTGAATGTAATAAACAAATGAATGAAAAAAAGCTGCATGTAATAAAGAAACAAACCGTCCATTGAGTGCCAACAAAAATTTAAGATATTCCACGATGGGTGGCAAACGTTATCGCTGAATTTGAAATGCAGGAAGTCTATTTTATTTTAACAGTTCCCTTTTACACTGGAAAACTTAAGGAAAAGGTGGAAAACCAATCCTTGACCGGGGACTCCACAGAACTGAACAATATACATTTATAAAATCGATGTAAGTTATTTTGATGTGACATCCCTAATAAGAATGAGTTAAAATAATCGTTGGTACTTAGTATTATAATCGTCATATAGTCGTTGTAATAATAACTTAGTTTGTCATTAATTTCATCTGAAAAATTACAATATCACTATCTATATATATCTATCTATTCTTTGTACAACTAGTAATAATAACGATAATAGTTCAATTTGCGCAAGGGGTGAATATATATCAATGTTATAATGACATTTTCAAGAAATATTGTTGACAGTAAAAACGGGTTATGAAGGATGGTGCCGAATGTATTATCATAGTATTAATTCAAATCCATTACAGGCGAGCAAAACACGCGATTTAAAATGGGATTTTTTTAAAACCAATTTAGTGTCGGAAGCTGGATTTTTTCTTGTCACATGCTTCGAAGTTAAGACGTTAATTTTAATATATTGAAACTTGCACTGGTCTCATATAGATCCATCTACCAAATGTCGAAATCAACTGGAAAGTCCAGATCCTAAAATTGTATACCTACTTAAAATCAAACATGAAAAGTTGTATGAACAAAAACAGTCTAATGAATTCATTCATCGCCCTCAACGCTACTCTCGGGAGCACAGAGCAGAAACCAGCCTCCTCCACTCAGAGCGTCTCTGCGCCAATTGCGTCACCTCTTTCCACGACATGCCCCGCGCTCTGATGTCGTTGTTAAAGGAACGGTGTATTGTGAAAGAGAACATGTCCCAGCCAGGACCGTCGTCTCTCCTGTATTACGGAGATTACAGAAGGAGAATGAATAGTCTTTTCTTATTAATTATGTAAGTCCACACGTAGTAAAATTCCATAATTACGTAAATTTAGAAGTGTTTCTTTCAATCGTGAAAATTATAAATCGTGAGAGAGTCTTTAAATCGTCTTTCGACTAATCAGGATTGATAATTGCCTGATAGTCGAAATAATACTAGTCACCACATCTTTCTACGATAACAGCGACAGAAATACAGAATGTATGTAAAACAATAACATTATATTTGTATGTACGTTTGTGTGTGTGTTTATCTTCTTCTCTCTTAAGTAAGAATAATAATTTTCAAGTACTTTCAATAATAAAATGTAATTCTCTCTGTAAAATAAATAATACACCTTGTATGAAAATAAAATGTATGTAATATTTGTACCTTATAAAGAAAATTGTAATAATGAGAAGCAAAACAATGTTGTTATTGTATTATTTGTATGAAAATAAGTATTTTACACGATATGTCAAGGATGACAGTAAATAAACAGAAGAAGTTATATATTTATGACGTAAAGCATGCTTAAACAAGCCAGAGATAATTTATTTATTTATAAACAAGATATACGGCCAAATAGCTTTTGAAGTCTCTGTTTACCAATTAATGGGCTCGTATTTTTTAAATGTTTTGTGTATCCAAAATAAAGTCCGGGTTAGTTGGTAGACATCGCATTTTAGCGATAAACTCAGCCTCTGTACAATATAGTCGAAAGGCATCTCTCTCACGATTTATAATCTATGTAGAAAGAAACACTTGTTTCAATTTACCTAACAGGTCATTTCATTCTGCAAGAGGATATTATTGGATATTAATTTCTACAAAGGGCTTTACGACAGTCGCTAGTCGTTGGAATTAATTCAAAATTGTTCAATGTTATTATGTGGTTTTCGCCAAACAACAACCAAATAATAATTTAGCCCATGTCCTGTGTGTAAGGCTTCCGATGTCTGGTGTGGTTTGGAAGGTATCAAAGATCGATCACAGTTACTGTACATTTTAGAATACATAATTTAATAATCAAAAGGTAATTGAAATAATGTAAACTAATTGTGACGCACGATTTTTGGATGACGACTGAGTGAAATGTTTTATTTTATTTTTTATATATAGTTGTTATCTGTTGTGTGTTTTGAAGGAATAAATAAATAAAAATATCATAACAACAGAACACATAATTTTGTGCCATGGGCGAGTTAATAAATAAGTAATTAATCCACAATTTCTTCATTAAAACTATTTGATTATGTTGGGTTTAAAGAAAAAAGTCTGCAGAAGCTGATAAATACCTCGGCATATTTTTAGACCAAAATTAAATTAATTTTAGGCTCATCGATTCAAAAGGGCGAAACGATTTGGTTAAAGTAAGCGTCTTGGCTAACGTACGTTTATGAATTATTATTATTAGGAGACTATGAAATTAAGAATTAAATAAATGGCTAAAAATGAGAACAAATAACAAGTACAGGCAAAAGGCAGAAACAAATGGTTATTTGAAAGTAACCAAATTCAAGACCATCAACATTCGAGAACCATCAAAGAAAAAAACAAAAAGTAACCTGTCTTCTAGACGCCAGTCTGCGTGTAATTTTTTTAGAGAAAAATATAAGGTATATACGGGTACACGAAGAAACGGTACAGATAAATATTATACGATAATGTGATTATGAAATGCTTCCCCTTTTTAAACTATCCGGTAAGCAAATCGATTACAACATTCTAATGACATGACAATGGCCCTTCTCTCTGACGAAACTTGATCCTCCCTCGAGGATACTACCAGGGTAAGTATAAAAATAATAATAACAAGAAGAAAACTTCCCCTACAACCCTTAATAATAATATGTACTACATACATAGAATAATAATTGTTAGACATATCAAAGTAAGGGTAGATAGTTAATAATATAAATATTGTAGTCGGGAGTACCTCAAGGTACAATCTCGTGCCCCATGTTTTTTTATTATTTATTTTGCGTTTGACTGAATAAAGTGTGTATATCATAAGGGTGGATTGTGGATTTAAATTAGATGCAGTATGGCACAGATGATGATTTGTGCGTTCTAGTGCATAAAAACTCTATTGGCTACCTCTCGCCTATCAATTTTAATATTCCGTGTCTATACCTAGATAGACACATAAAATATTGTTTATGACGTACCAGACACGTTGTGAGCAAATATTTCTACCTGATACCTGCATAGATATTTTTTTTTTAAATATCCCCAGAAAACTTTTTTCAGTAAGGCATTGGTTATAAACAAAACAAAAAAGGAATATTATTATTTGTCCACAAGTTTCATAATTTGTTCCCGAAAATTGTATTACATTGTATCATAAGTTCTCGATAGACTGGGAAACCCTATTTCACAATACCTACACTGTTTTAATGATAATAACAAAATTTAGGAATTTCGTAGGAAGACGTGATTTATAACCGACGCATAATTTATATGAATGAAGGAGTCTAATTTTAACCCGGTCTTCTCAAGAGAAGCGATAAAAAACAATTTTTTTTAGTTTAATTACAAATTATTTAGTTTAAGCAGGTACCTACTTATATTTTCATTCATAGTTATTCATTTATTCTCAAAATAAGACCAAAACATCAAAAAATCCCCCTTAATTATTACTGATTGAAATTAAACACATAATTATTCGAAGCACTGTCGTGGGAGGAGTATAATAATTTAATAAAATACATAATATATTTTAATAATAAAAAAATAAAAATTTAATAAACTCTGGTAATTTGATATCTACTACTATTATTATTATTATTATATATAATACTACAGTTGGTATTTATAGAAAAAGAGATATACACAAAAAACAGGATGTTGGTAAGTAGGTAGGTGCACATGTATAATTGTATACGTCTAGTACCGATCCTGGGTCTATATTACCGTGCGACTCTGGGTTCATAATAATGTGAGGGTCTAATTAGTTACTTATGAGTTGAACGCATGAGCAAGATTGAAACTTGAAAATTTCTCAAGTTTAATTTCGTGGGTTCAATGCTAGAACTAGACAACTCAAAAGCAATAGTTTTGAGGTAATTGATAAATCATGACATTACTGTACTCAGAAGGATAGTAATTAATATTATATATATTATTGAAACACTTTAATTACAGTATAAGGAAGCCTTTCAATTCATAATTATTACTAGAAATTACTCAAAAACATTAAAGGCAGACATTGGAAATACTGTATACCTAATAATTCAAAATGATCAAATTTGTGTTGTCAAGTTCTAGCATTGAACCCATGATTTATCGACCGACGGTTCTCGGTGGAAAAGTTTTTTAATGAAACATGACATATAATTATTATGATTCCACCGTTGACTTTACTAGTTTACGAGCTGGCTTTCGCCTGACGAAGAGATCGGAAGCTCTTGAAAGCCGGTTCGCAAATTAATTAATATCTATATCTTATTTCATTTATTACTTATTCAAATATCTATCTATACCAACATGTCATATCCCGTAAATGGGGTAGCCAGCGAACTAATTCTTTCATTCACTAGGAATTCCCCACGGGAGAGATAGCTGGCGGAAAATTACAAGTAACTATCATGCGAATCATGCTCCCTGTGCCCATAAATGTTCATTTAGGATGGGTGAGGCATACCTCATCGCTGGCTGAACAGAATAATATGTGAAATTCCCTTCTAATGTGGTGTTCTCACCTTGGCGAATATCGACAGGCATCAAAATATCGCCAGCCATTTGAACCGTGTGAACAAAATGACAGCTAGTCTGAAACGATAAAAACCAGTAGAAACGATATCGTCTCGAGTTGACCACCTTCCAACATTTTCGGCCGATTGAACGATTCGCGCATGCGCAGATGTGCGTGGCGTTTGTATCTATGGTAAAAACTTTATAACCTATAAATTTTATAATGTTTCCCGCTTCGTGACAGCTGTTATATTTGTTGTTGGTTTGTGGCGTTTGTTTCCTTAATTAAAAGGCGCCTTATAACCTCTACTATAACATTTTCGATTAAAAATAAACACTTCGCGATCTCCATCTCGACGCCACTTTGAAAACAGTGTCAAAATCAAAGCGCATCTGACAGATCGTTTCTATATCGGTGGAATGTGTGAACACGTGAGAAGATCAATGGATGTCCGGCGAATTTTGTTTTTTCGCCTGGCGATATATTTTGAAATTCGCCTGGCGATATTCGAAAATGTGAACACCCCATCAGTGATATTTTACGAATACTTGCAGCAAAAAGTGGGGGGGGGCTATTCTCTAACCGGGACACTTATTTTAAAGAAAAAAAATTATCAATAAAAACATATTTCATAAATAATAAAAATGCAGAAAAACAATAGATACATTTAAAAAATGATAAATGAAGTCAATAAAACGTCTACATTTCAATAATGATACGTTTTTAAACCGATAAGGTCCAAAAATTATTAAAATTTGAAAGTTCTTTGTACAAAGTATGAAAAGTAACATCGGGAACAAAAACCAGTAATAAATAAAAGTTTGTGCCGGACGGTTCTTACAACAATACTAACTCGTGTAAGTACAAGAAAGAAGATGTAAAAAAACAATTAGTTAAAACAAGACAGAAACATCAAAACGCATGTGATTATACATCATAATATACAGTATACTAAAAAAAATAGTTCACAGAAATCGTGTTCGAAATTCAATTTCACGTACATTTTGTAAAATAATCTTAATACTGTTTGTGTCTGTAAAGGAAGCCATATTACAAAATGTAACGTGTAAGAGAGGGACAGGTGGAAATAATTTTAATAAAAAGATAATATGAATAACAACTACAAGAACATGGGTATGGGAGATTAATCAAAATTGAGGAATAATGTTAAAGAAATGAACAGATGTACACAAAAGTGATTTGTAAGAAAGAGATGGGTAATTTTGAAATATCGTGAAGTAATTGATGATTTGTATTATGTATTATTATAAGTAAAAGGTGTTCCATTGGGATTATCCCGACAATACAAAATGTTTTATAATGTGTGGGAGTGAAATGAATATTTGTAATGCGTGTGCGATAGAAAGGGAGAAGGGATAGTATTATTGACCATTTTATTTAAATTTGCGGTCTATGCAGGTATAAGAACATGGGTTTTTGTGGGATTTGAATTTGGAAGGTTGAACTGCATCGGAGCAAAACAAAACTTTGTAAAGTGCATTCACTTTGATAGTTCCGCTAAGTGAAAAGTGTTACATAATTGTAGCTAGTTATTTTTTTTTAAATATAATATTACAACATATAACTCAAAAAAACTATCTGCATTTATTAAACATACAGAATATCATTTCCGTGTCAAAAATAATAATGAAGAATTTTGATTTTATTTCAGAATCTTAAATTTGGTGGCATATCACATAATTGAATTGAATATACCTATTGTATTAAATGTCTTAATCGTAATGTTTAAAGAATACACGTATTAAACAGAATATTCGAAAACTAACAAAAAGTGCGTGAGACATTCTGTGCCGAAGACTCTAAGGGATATAGATAATTACAGCTTTTTAAATTGAGTTATTAGACTGTTTTTCTCACATAACATCTTATATACCGAACGCATAATTTAAAACACACTACATAGACGTACAGTAATTTGAAAAAGGAATGAACTTTTAAATAAATTATGGAATGTCTTCCTTTAACTGACTGCATTCTGTGCGCATAATGTATCGGGATAAAATAAGACGAAACGATAATTTGTAGAAATAAATCAATGCGTTAGAAAGAGCTGGGTATAAAATCGTGACTAATAAAAATGGAATGTACCTACTCTTGTTGTAGTCGATAATTTTCGTTCGAATTTTAAAATATTTATTTTTGTAATAAAATTAATTTATGAAGAGAACAACTAATTTATGACGATGGTCCCGGGAAAAATAGTTTTTAGATTTTAACAACTTGTTTCGAGTGTTCCGTAAGAATTAACTTTCTTTGCGTTCCGGATAGCTTTACAAATTCAAAAAAAAAAGAAACATAATTTATTCATGTTTATTTGTTCATAAATGCAATGAATTTTGAATATAATAAATAAAGGATTTTAGATTGGATTATCATTTAGATTGATTCAGCGATGAGGTGTGCCTCCCGTCCTGATTGTCTTGTCATTTAATTGGCACGGAGAGGACAACTTGCGTGTTTACCTTTCGTAGTTTTACTGGCTGTGGTATCGATAGATAAAAAATATGCAGAAAAGTTCGAACCACGAACCAATATTTTGGTAGCTCAAGTCTTTGTCACTGTACCAAGGACCAATAATACGTTTACATCTAAAATTATTGTTGAAAATAACAAAAACAGTTCAACTTCATCAGCATGAATGAAAAAATTACATAACCTAAAAATAAAAATCAATTTAGAAATCTTATGGTTGCGAGGATATGCATTTTAATATGGTTATTTCTTCCATTTAACCACCTATAAGACCACATATACCGCTAGTGGCATAGCCAGCAGACCAGCCAGATATAACAAACATATGCGCCGACCTCTCCGTGCCAACAAAAAAATTAGAATATTTAGGAAGGGTGGCAAACCTCATCCCTTAATATAAGATGAAAAACGTCCTTATTAAAAATGCACCAGGTGTGCTGGCTACCTCAATTGTGGAATATGTCGTAATGTAGTAGAAGTAATAGCAAGTATCCTTATTTTATCGAACACCCATCTTTTATTACAGGACACTCGAAAATTTACGGAATAAACGCATTTAAAAAATGAAAATTAATATCAAATTGACTACTGTATAACAAATTACGAGATTAATACCTAATATATTCTGAAAACGTTTGCTTCTAAATGATTAACATAATATTATATTTATTTAATATACTTATTTTAATGTTAACTATATTCAAAATAACTTGTATGTATGTAACCATTTCGGTTTGAATTGAAATGTTAACTATATTCAAAATAACTTGTATGTATGTAACCATTTCGGTTTGAATTGAACCCACGATGTTACCATTTTGTCTTCAATGTGTGTGGGCCTAGTATAGAAAATCATTGAGGACCTACGTAATTAATTATTCAAATCTATTGTTTTTTTACGTTGGTCTACTAACTTTGATTACAATGAAGTTAGCTACAGAAAAGTAACACAGACGTTAGTCCTGGAATACAATCATATTTTAAATTTTAAAATTCTTAAGATCACTCTATTACTTAAATTTTCTTAACATCATTCCATCACTAAAATATTCTTAACATCACTCCGTTACACTCAAATACCTTTATGAAAATACGCTACGATTAAAATCACCGAAAAAAACGAATTTTGAATTGAAGAAATGTGAAATTCTGTATTATAGCCTTTCAAGATGATATTAATAATTGTACTTTTCATGTCATTAAAAATTAAGACATTCAGGATGGGTAGATTACATCATCGCTGAATAGAAGATGTTAAAACTTGAATTCTAATTGTTGCTTTATATAATTTGCTTTTTAACTAACATTTTTTTATTATACTACTTAAGTTGTAATTGTTTTTAATTTTGTTCTTTTTTTTCGTTTATTACGTAATATAAACTGTAGCTTTTGATATAAATAAATAAATGTCTTAAAAAATGATGTTCTACGAACGCTAGCCTTTTACAGGACACTCAAAAAATATCAGTAATACAATTCAATGTACAGAGGGCTAGTTTATCGCTAGATTTCGATATATTCCAACTAACCCGGACCACAAAATAAGTACACGTTACATAATAAAATGTATGTACTTATTATATTAAATATAAAGTAAATTGTCAATTTTACTTAATTGGATATTACTATGATGTATTCCTTGAACCGTGTCTGGCTTATGCAGGATAACATTGTCAAATTTAGGATAGGACAAGAACACACAATAAGCACAACAACAACTCTAAATACTGAACATGCAACGTGCATAACATCTGTCACTATTTATTTACCTACTTGTTTACATATTAATATTATATGCATAGTTATACATACATACAAGATAAGTACAAAATATGTATAACTTTAAGGTGAAGCAGATTACGGAAATTAATATATCAGTAATATATGGCATATTATGAGTTATGCCACCAATACTGAAGGTCCTAACTTTTATGCCTACTTATCCTTTGTGTGTACCCCACAAGCGAAGCGGTATTTATTTATTTATTTATTCAATCGATAGAACACAACAGACAAAACATAAATATCTAATACAACCAAATATTATACATACAAGAAAAGAAGTACTCAATGCAATGTCCTACTATTTATAAGTGTTCAAATATTAAATTAATTATTTTTTATCAAAGCCCAGGTACGATGGAATAATGTTTTTTTTTTCAATCAAACAGTCAATTCCAGAATATGTTAACAAAAAGTACATTTATGTGGACCAGCAAATATTCTAAATTTAATGAATTATTATCAAACAATAAAAAAATAGTACTGAATAGCTCATAACTTTCCAAATGAGTGGGATACTAAATTATAAAACTAGAATTCTAAAATGTTAACTACATAATTGCAACCAAAATTACTTAAAATTAATCAGACCCTTGAATAATGATGCAATTATTTTTCTGACTACCCCATTTGTGCGATAATGGCCTAGAAGTTAAATTGTAATTTTTTCAGCCAGTTGACTGCATTGTTCGTCACCTTATATAGGTCCCCCCCAACCAAACTCAAAGCCCTACAGAAGACATTCTACAATATGGTTCATCGTTTGGCGTTGTGAATTCTCAATAAACATGTGAAAAGTCAACGTACGTAAAATTACACATGCTTGACGATTAAACACTCACCGAACGCAATATGCTTGTGTCGCAAAGGATAAAAGTGAAACACACTAAGCGCACGTAATAAACACGCCAGTCATAATCTCCATGTCAATATAAAAATAAGTAAATTAGCAAATAGGTGTTGACAATCAACGATAGATTGTTAACAGCCTCGAACACATTCACAAAGATGGTTGCTGTGTGTTGACATGTATGCACAACAAATGTTGAAACAGGAATTTGTGAACGTACCATGGGTAAAGTGCACTTAAACCAGCCTAACCCGATTCGTAAGCATCGGAACACCTTTCCTGTTTCATACTAAGGAGTTTGCACAAACTGTTGGTTGTGCCGAAGAGGTGTCTGTTGAATAATATTCTGATGTAAATATTTTTTTTACATAAATACCCACATACAAATTATTTTAACCAATTTCAATGAACATAATAATAATAATATGTAGTACATACCTTCCCTTTCCTCTGATTTCACTCTATTCAAGAGGTTATATTATAATGGGGCACAACCCTCATTACGTACTCGAAAATCATTTGAATAGTTCTAGATTAAAATAACATGTACAGTAGTATGTAGGCATTATGAAATTAATATCTTGCTTTGTTAGTAAAATATAATAGATATTACAGTCGGAATAAAAATGGTTTATTTTTTTAATTGGGGGCTTATATCGGTTGTATTCTTATTAAGAGCATAAGTCTACTTATAAAATGTATACAGATTTTGAATGAAAGTATATTATTAAAATTCAACATACCTATCAAACTATTAGGTAATATTTGAACGGTAATCGGTATGGTATTTTATTTCATTTTACGGCAATGCACCCGCAATCGAGTGAATTATGATCGGTATGGTATCAGAAAAAAAGAATTACTTAAATTTATTTGATATCATATGGTTATAAGCCGTTAATAAACGTATTATTACAAAACATGAACTTTTCATGGAACTCTTTTCTATCATAAAACCAATAAGCTATTAATAAAATATTATATCAATGCATTTTTCTATAAAAGTGTATGTATTGTAATCAACCCTACAGTAATGGGAACTCATTGAGTTGGTAGGCCCCAATGTCAGATATCTGTCAAATATAGTTTTGTATGGAGGAAAATTGTTGCTACAATAATATTATTTGGATTTTTTGGCGAAATATTTTTATATTTACAAAAATAAAATGAAATCGGCAAAAATAAAATCTAATTCGAATACAAATTTCCTAAAGCTTATATTCGAGGTAGGTTTTATTTTAGCCGGTTTTATTTTATTTTTGCATTTTTGCCAGCAAAAATAAAATAAAACCGGCAAAAATGAAATCTAATTCGAATATAAACTTTAAGAAAATCGTATTCGAGTTAGATTTTATTTTTGCTGGTTTTATTTTATTTTTGCCGGCAAAAATAAAATAAAACCAGCAAAAATAAAATCTAGCTCGAATGTAAAGTTTGCCGGTGTCGAAAAACTTGGTGTGTCCAAAAATAATTTTACGTGGTGATCAAAAAGTAATTCTACATATGGCAACAATTTCGTGAATATTACTTTTGCTATGAAATCTCACATTTGACAACAGTGGGGCCTACCATCTCATATAGTGCCCAGTAATGAATGAATAAATAAATAAACAAAATACACAACAAAACAACACATAATTAAAACGAATTTATTAACAATAATACAAGTTTTGACTAAATTAGACATAACATTCAAAGATGACGAAGACCACCAATAATATATAGTAGGACTACCACCCTCTTCCACATAAATTTTAGAGAGTTCATAAAGATTCTATGAGAAGTCACTAATAATCAATATAGAAATCATCCTCTCCGTGCCAATATAAAAGTAAGACACTTAATATAGGTGCTATATGTCGTAGCTGAATTAGATATTTTAAATATCGTATTCGTCATATTTTACTAATTTCTGAAAACTTATAGAAAAGAGTTAGAGACCAATTCTATTCTGAATTCTCCAAACTGATTTTTAAAAACTTTTTATTTTTTTCGTTCCTTATTTATTTCGAGGCTAACGCAACGCAAGAATAAATTTAGTAAACATACCAGAAAATAATTTGGCCTTTCTTCGTTCACAATAATTTAACAAGTATAATAAACCAAAGTTAGTAAGTAATAAAATTTAATTAACAAAATTCAATTTAGTTAGCAGGTACGTAATCAGCTGAGCAATTTTAATTACTATTCAATTATTAAAGCCAAATGAATTTATATAATTATGTGAATATTTTGATAATAATGATTGTTTCCAAGGCAAGCTGGTAATCATCGGACATCCATCGCCATCCTAAACTTTCAACTCAGCAACGCATATACACACCATAGTGCTATAAAGTTGTATTATGGCCCATGGGAATGGAATGTCAAACGCAGTATGCAGTATGCCACACCATAAAGTTACTCAATAACCATGAATTTAAAACTTCACAAAACTTTTTCAAACGCAATAAAATATTCGAAATAATACTCAAAACATAAAGTGAAAACATCAATTCGTCACTTTTAATAAGTTAGAGTTTGTAAATTGTTAAATAACAACATGAAAACAAGTTTTCAAACAATTCCAGCGAGCTTTTAAAAGTAGTTGGGTAAAGAAAAAATAATAAGTTTGTAAACAAGATATTTCTACTTACATATCGTATAAATAATTGTTGTATTAATCCATAATATTAATAGCAATACACTTTATCATTTTTAAACTTTGTTTTAAACATCTATTGTAATAAAACTCAACAAACACAATATTTTTGGTATTTGTGGTGAGTAATACACGAACTTCACAACGCCATCTTCACTAGGTACTTTTGTATGAAGATTGGACATATAAACACTTTTATTCACTTGTTATCACATTGTGACACACCAGAAAATTAATACGAACACTGTTTAATGTAAATGATATTAATTTTCTTTCAAAACAATCACATACCCGTCGAAACTATACGAATTTCGATTAAAAACACGGCGCGCCAGCACGACCACAGAGACTCGGGCCGGCCATTTTCTATCTGAACAAAAATATACCGTAAACTATGAAGTTGCCAGATGCGTGAAAGCACGACGCAGTGATACCATATGAAAAATACATTCCACATATAGATGGCGCTATACCGACCGTGATGTAACTATTCAGATTTATTCTTTTACGAGAAAATTTATAACAATGATGTTTTTCTTTATTTTAAAATAAATATTTTGTAGCTCTCGTGAATATCTGTGTGACAAGTAACAATATTTGTCATTTCATCCGATTTTAATTATATTTCGAACTCGTTTATTTTACTTTCGAAAAAGTTTATTTCTTGGTTTTCAACGTAATGTAGCATTTGAATATTTTGTTCATTTTTATTTGGTATTTATTTTAATGGATTGAATATCAAAACATGTTTCTGTATTCGATACGTGTTAAGTAAAGAATCTTAAAATATTTGTGTTTTATTCATTATAATATCTATGTATATTTTACATTTTAATTTCACGTGCATATTAAAGATTTTTCAATAATAAAAACAACAAAACAAACAAGTTTAGTGACTGATATATTCAAGCAATCATACTATGCATTTGAAAACATGTGCATATAAAAATATAAATAATGGGTTAAAAATAACATGAACAATGTTTACAAATAAAGTATTCTCATAATCATGCGATAAATTTGTTTTTGAATTTGTTTTTTTATTTTACTCAATATTTTTATAATAGAGTTTTATTTGTTCCGTCAAATATTTATGTTTGTTTGCAATAATTTTGTTAATGGCTATTAGCCGTATGATGTTAAAAATAAAAAAAATGTAAATAAATAAATAAAATTGTTTTTAATATACATATTTTAAGGACATTATTCCTACTGTGAAATATTAAAAATTAATAAAGGGAACGCAAGTAATGGATAACTCAAAAATACTATGTTCACCTGGTTACCCCACCTGTTGGAAATGTCCTTTTGTTCTAGTGAACAAAAGAACGAGGTAAACAAGTAGGATTTGTTTTCAGTATTATATTTATTTTGTATTTTAAATTCAATTTGATTATTTTTATTATTTGTGTGATCGAATTATTATTTCATTGCTTCGTGTAGTAGAAAGAGCTTTTTAAATTTATAAACTTACACCCTTTTTCCGTTTCACTTCAGTAGTGATAACTGCCTGATGATTAATAGTCCCTGGCAAAGAATGGGTTTCCACTCTTTTTTGCAAATTATCTAGTGTCCTGTAAAAGGCGATAATTATAAAGAATTGAAATTTCATGAACATAAGAACATAAGAGAAACATTTTCAATTCAGCGATCCATCTTAGACGTCTTAACTTTTATTGCCACGAATAGGACGACCTGCATGTTTATTACACGAAGTTAGACCGCTGGTTACTGCACTTGTAGAAGTTGCTGTGATAGATAGATAGATTATTAGATAGATTATGAGCAGATAATTATTAAATTGTAAATAACTATGCAAATTTGATTATGGTAATAACGATGTAAAAAAAACACAAACAATTAGTTATATTTAATTAAGTATCCGGTCCGTTCATAGAAAACAATTTACAATAATTAATTAAAAACGGGATTCTAGTAACACCAGCAGATGTTCAAATTCAAATTTACATTCAGTCGAATAAAATTATTATTGTACCCGAGTCCCACATGGACGTATACCTGGCTTCTCGGTATCATAAGAATAATAATAATGATACGTATATGAAAAGTTTGTTGACAGCAGCTGTTGTTTGACATATAAAGGGTGTCTATTACATAAAAACTTTTCGCTATAATTGGCGAAATTTATCTTGGCTCATAAATACTTTTTTTGTTGATATTGTATGTTAGTTATTTCTTGAATGGTATTACAAATGAGGTAGCCTGGGAAATCACTCCATGCCAATATGTATAATCATAAATTTGCATCTCTTTAATTCATGCACATAATAAATAAAGCAAAATAGAGATAGATTTTTAACATTTAAGTTTTCAGACTAGAATTCTTTTGCGCCGTACCATCCACATAATGATATTAATAAAATATTGTACGCACTCAACTCATTTATAATAAAATACATTCCGGAGTGGGAAGATTTAGTTTTTATTTATTTATTTATTTTATTCTTCTTGCACATCATCATTCATATAACAAATAAAATAAATTTTCTGTAATATATTCACTCCCTCGTATTATTTTATTATTTATATGCTTTTTTAACTTTGTGAAATGATTTGATTTGAATAAATCTTAAAATTATTCTAAAATCAACAGACATATGTAGATAATATCTTTTACTATTTAAATCTTATCTACGTAATAATTAGATTTTTCCAGACAGTGCTGTAACAATTTTGCTGAGGCAGCGTATTACTAAACAATATATTCAGAATGAGTGAAGTTCCTCATCGCTGGATTGATGATGTTAAATGTCTTATATTATATTTTATACGAAAACCCTCATTTTACTGTTCACTTGACATCTTATAAAAAAGAGTGGAAAACTTATTGTTTTCTGAAAACTGCACAAACTCTAAGAACACGAAGAAGATAATATGATCTAGTAGAAATTGGAATGCTTAAGTAGTATAAACCTTTACCTGCTGATTACTTAAACCGGGTGAATCCATTTAAATCACCTTTGCAGATAGGAATCCAATGAATCAACATAATTAAAATTCAAAGTACTTCGCTACCAATATGTTTCAATAATCATGCTGGGTCAATTTTAAACGAATGCTCATAATAATAATAATAACCCGTATTTTGAGCCTAATCCTTTGATATCCTGTATATTTGGATAGGTGATTTTTTTCCCGACATTAGACTGTTATGTTTTTGTGTGACCATGACTGATCATATGACGACTTATCTGTTTGTATAATGCAGAGAAGTGTGGATGGCTATTCTGCCGCCGGGTGTAAAAATAATAACTAGACAACTTTTTTTAAGATGCGTCGTTTTGTGGAAAAACCACCGCAAGGGCCCATTCAAGAATCATAACACCTGAGAACAATAGAGGTTTTAACCTCACCTTGAACACCTAATAATAGACCATTAAAGGTCACGTGATCTTGTCTATGGATTTGCTTTTGCTTGGGGGGCAAACAGTCAGATTGCGCAAATCATCCTTGTAGGATGTTATGCCATAAGAGAAAAAAAGAAAGTCAGACGACAAAATAATAACAAAATCGACACTGACAGTTTTTTTGATTATTAGGTATTCTTTAGGCGTTCCACCTAATATTACACCATAATCGTCTGTTGTGTTGGGATGCCTGATGCCCCTGAATGATTTTTCTGTGACGTCATCCTTTAATGGTCTATAATAATATTTAAAAGTGTGGACATTGAAAAGAAGTCTGAAGTTGTTGATGGTTGATGGAATGAGAATATCATAAAATTGTTTTCAGCTATATATTTTGCATTACTGTTTTTATGTTTGAAATAATATTATCGGGTGAGTTGGAAGATATCGCATTCTAGCGATAAACCGCCCTCTTCACTATCTTTATCATTTTTTTATTTATTCATTACTGTATATTGATTACAAGCAACTTAACAGAGAAATACAATTAAATTGAATACAAACATGCAATCAATATTCAGAGCGCAAGTTTATCATGGAAGCGCGATTTCTTCCAACTAATACAATTTCATGAAACACTACAAAAATAACTTTAAGGACGAAAGAAATGTGGTAAAAAGGAGAAGAATAGGTAGGGAAATGGACAAGAAAACAGATGACGTATTTTGAGTGAGAAAGTGGTTTTTGGCCGCTCGCTTAAAAGCGTGAAAAGTGATTGAATGAAAAGAATTCGTTCAATCAATCATCCCCGCATGCTTTTCATGTTTGTGTTAGTACCCAAACATGTTATATTGATAAGATTGCGATAACTATCGGACTTATTTCTATATTTCTCATTGTCTCATTGTTTTAATATGATCATTATGGAAATGTAAATTTAAGGTTTCGGTGTATGTGAATTAAATACCTACATAAATAAATTACTTATGAAATAAAGCGTGTTATAGGTGGCAGTGAATAAAACTAAGAATCGTATAAAAATATTATCAGAATAACAATGTTGCACAGAGTTAACTACTGCGCAGCGTTGTCTTATATATATTTTGTTAAACAAAAAAATAATCCAGAGTTTAGCTAAAATATTTTTGATGAGCTTGCAATTCAAATGCACATTTCTCACAAAACCTACAATAAATAGTTTGTTATATTAAAAACAACTTAATTTTCCATTTCACAATAAACGTTCAAAAGAATGTATCGAATACAATCATATTATGGCGAAAATATTTTATTACGCGGCAGCACTGCTGTCTGTCAATTCGATGACAGCTCGTCTCGAGTAATAATAGTAGTACCTAATTCATTATTATTTTATACACCGCAACTTGAATATTAGTAATCCTCATCACTTCTACCTACAACTCGTAATATAAACATAAAAATAGCAATATCTATAGCATACTAGTAGTTTTTCAATAATTTATTCGATGTCCAGTGCGGAGTTCGGCTAAGATCGCCGCTTGTTAAGTTTATAATACAAATAACAATATTGTCAGTCCGTCTTTAAACTGATTCTCGTTCGAACGAAAGGTACTCGGTACGTTTTCGTTGTTGAGTTCTACTTTGATTTGCATGAAATTGCAGCGACTCAGTCAATTACGAATTATGTTGTCATTACTTTAATAATAATGTATTAACAAAACAGGATATATCATTTGCGACACTCAAATAATATCTGTAAGTGCGTGCGTTGTACAAGTTAAAGTTGTCTCAATAGAAATCTTTGATGAGGGGAACAATATTACTATATTATCACTGAAGATTTTTGTTTTCACAATTTAACTACTACTGAAAGTTATATAGAAACTTTTTCTATTGTGTTTCATTTATTTTTTATTTCAAACACTGAAAGTATTATAGAAAGTTTTTCTTTGAAGTTTTTGTTCTTTTTTAATTCTTGTGTGTATAGTTTAAATATTTTTGTGTTTACCGAATTCTATTTTAAAAACTAAAACATGGCACCAGCAACTCTTCAACTACCAGAAACATCGGACGATGAGTCAGGATTAGGATATCAGAATACTTTGGTGAGATAATTTTAAATTTACTTTTCATTATTTAGTTAATTTATCCCGTAAAATCTTTTGAAACATGTGATTAATAATTGGACAGCAGTGGATAACAATGACAGAGATTCCCTAGAAACAGTGTATAATCCTTATGCAATAAAGACCAAAAAATTAAATCTTTAAGCGTAGAAAGGCCGTCAAATAGAGGAATATGTTAGTGTAAATTAAATACAAAAGAGTGGACAGGAACGGGATAGAGAGTGAATATATTTAGATTCCGTCGGCCCGGGCGTCCCTCTTTCACAATACACCGTTCCTATGACAATGATATCAGAGCGCAAGAAATGTTGTGGAAAGAGGTGACGCAATTGGCACAGAGACGCTCTGAATGGAGGAGGCTGGTTTCTGCCCTGTGCTCCTGAGAGGAGCGTTGAGGGTGATGATGATGAATCTCATTCAGGATACCTAAAATTCAAATTTTGCTTTTGACATAGCTTCATTTTAAAAAAGTAAATATACTGCACGCTCGCTGTGATGATTTCCATTACATATTTAGGTATTATTAATTAATCGGTTATTCAAACTTAAATTCGCTAGAAAAAATACTATCTCTTTTGTACATAAACCTTTCGATTATACATTAGATATTCGTAAAAATTGATTTGTAATATATTTATTTATTTGAAGAATATGCATTGGACCTGTTATATGAATATGAGACCAAAGCAAGATATTTCTACTAGGGCAAGAGTATAATTTGTTTGATTTTTTTAAAGAGAAGCTACATAGTCTTTTGCAATTACCGGACTCTTTGTAGATCAAAGTTTCTCATGAATCGTAGATCGTCTGAAGTGTGGTGGTAGTCAAGTAACCCTTTTGTTCACGAGACGTTATGAATCGTAAATGTGCGTATGTAGTTGCTATCTTCAAATGATTTATTTTTCTATTAACTGCCAAGATTATCATTATTGTAACTAAATGCATAGTTTCTTTTGAAATCATATTACTGTTTGTTTTCCTGCTCGCCTTGAGAATAAAATAATTTGCAACTTAAACTCTATCTTGGTAAATATTAACATTTGTTCTCTTAAGTTTCATGTTAAAGCTACGATTCTAAGCAATGATTCCAATTTAAAATTTGGATCCCGTTTCTTAATCAATCCAAATTTTAACTATCCTATTATTAAATCATCATCATCATCAGTGGCGCTACAACCTGGTGTGGGTTTTGGCCTTCTTAAGAAGTCACCTCCACTCCCTCCTATCCATCACCTCTCGTCGCTAATTGGTCACGCCCAAAGCTCGCAGGTCCTTTTCCACCCCGTCCATCCATCTTAACCTTGGCCTCCGGACGCTTCTCCTATTATTAAATTTGGATCATAATATATTATTAGAAAATGGGTTAGCTGGAGAAAATTGCTATTGCGACAGAGAGTATTGTTTTATGCACCAATTGGTGGTTGATCATTTGTCTAGTACTCAAATATCATTCATAATTTTATTAAACCAGTTATTGAATGAAACATGACAAAATTCAATGAAACCTGAAACCAAAATGTAATCTGGTTGATAATTGGTAATTACACTGTGAATTTATATATTTGAAAGCCAGCATCAACTTCTTCAGCTTTACATTTGCCTGACGATGCGAGTGAAAGCTCTTGAATACTGTATTTATCGTTGTTGTTTTTACAATTAACCATTGTACGAGGTTACATATGTAAATTTAACACATGAAACTACCATATAAGGCTTAGAAAAGACAACGTCACCTCATTTGGTAGTGCCCCGGACGGGACTTGAACCGGCACTTGAATACTGGTTTGAAATATAAAATAAATTGATCTAACTCTATCTTCTCCCCTCCTTTACACAAGTTTACTTTTTAATGAGGGTAAAACAGTAAGAATATAGAATACTTATTTAATATTGTAATATGATTATGTTTAAGGTTGTTTTATTTTTATATTCAATAAAATTGTTAAAAAAAACTATACTCTCACGCCGTGACCCAGGTGGGGTAGGCAGAGAGAACGGAACGCCATATAGAACTATCCTAACATACTTTTATCGCTTCCTCTACATTTATTCATTCATTAAATAAATCACAGTGGAATAAGTTACCAATTCATCTCATTTTAAGTTCTTATTATAATGAAGTTCTACCAAGAACCATCAGTCGATTAGTAGAAATTTAGCAAAATCAATTGAGCATTTAAAATAAAATAGATCTCTTTTTCAGTAAGTTATACAGTGTATCGTAAAGGTACGGATGTTTAATGAAATAGTAGATATTTCACAATGTTTTAAAAACACTATCCAAGTCGGAAGCTATAAAGTAATCATTACTGTTTCATCACGCTACCTCTCTTGCAGGGTAGATAGAAAGGATTGAGCACTTCGTATATGTATTCTTACATACACTTTACGCCTCCGTCACCGTCGTACAGTTCCTCATCCATGTTTTCTTATTCAACGTCCATAACGTATTATATTTATTTATTTATTTTATTCTTCTTGCATGTCATGATATAGAAGAAAGATAAAAAAAAATGGAAATTGTTATTGAAAAGAGTTGTGACAGCCCAGACGCCGCTCTGTCACAATACATTGTTTCTATGACAACGACATCAAAGCGTTAGGAATGTTGTAAAAGGTGGTGACTCTGTTGTCGCAGAGATGGTCTAAATCAAAAGGTTCCCAAACTTTTTTTCTCATAGACGACTTTCGAAAATTTGCTGGTTCCTGTGGACCCCTGTATTTCTACTCCCCCGTCACCGAAATTTCAAAATGGTATAGGAATTTGAAATATTTCAAAAACTCCTCGGTTTTCTCACAGTACCTTTTTCTACAATGTAACTTGTATTTGTACCGACTAGTACTACTACTACTACTACTATACCATCACGGCATATCCCACAAGTGGGGTAGCCAGCAGATCAGCTGCATGTAAGAAACATGCAAACTGTCCTCTTCGTGCCAATATAAAATCAATATAGGAATTTGAAATATTTTCAAAACTCCTCGGTTTTCTTAAAGAATATTTTCTCCCAGTACCTTTTTCTACAATGTACCGGGTATTTGTACCGACTGTTGTTTATGTCAATATCTGGTGCTTTTACCAAATATCCGATACTTTAACTATGGATTCGTGGACCCCATTTTTTAGTTGCACCTTCGTGGACCCCTGTCGGGTCTCTCGTGGACCACTTTGGGAATCACTGGTCTAAATGAAGAAGGCTGGTTTCAGCTCTGTGTTCCCGAAAGAATCGTTGAAGTGCGAGATGATGATGATGATGATGATATGTAAATTAAATATCTTAAGTTTATTATATTGCAATGTTTACTCATTTAAGACTTAAGGTTTTTACGTTGTTCTTTTTTTATTATATCCTATACAGTGGCTACTCGTAAGCGAGTAGTTTTCCTTGGTGTGATGTAATTAATAGAATATATTATTAATATAGGTAGACTTATATATATAACTTGATGTGCTGATTAATATGCTGGTCAAAAATACTTGTTTTACTGTTTGACTTCAAGGTTTTCACAACAGACAAGACATGGAGACAGTTTTAATATCCAAGTTGAAACCATTCACAGCATGTTATATTTTTTTGTAGAATAGATGAGAGAGACGTGTTCCATGGGACACCTGGTAAAGAATAGGTATCACACTCTCTTCTCTAAGTTTACGAGTGTCCTGTAAAAGGCAGATGTTGAAAAAATAAAGATTTTTGTTTGAATAATACCTTATTTTTATTAAATATAAAATAGAAATATTATTAAACTTTGTTTAATTTCCACAATGCTAGATATTAAATCCAAACGTTTTCGCCTATGCTTTTCTGAACACAGATATTTCAGGCACAAAGCTGTTATTTTGAATCCGCCTTTTTTGCCTAATCCTGTATATTGTCTCACAAGTGCCAGCGTGTAGTGATCAGTGTATGTCCAGTAGTGTAACAGAGAAGGATAACAACACCGAATACTCGCAACAACACAGCGGGTGAAAGAGACAAAAATACTGTTTTGTCTACCACGATTCCTATCTCAGATCTCCGTAAGAAGAAGCTTCTCTATGTGTCCAACGTTTTCTTTGATGTCAACCAAAGTGGAACGTTCGAAAAGAAATACTTCGAGTCGGCTATCGAGAAAATCTGCACTCTTCGTGGATGGCCCCAGAGTCATCCCAAGAACGTAGAGACGTACGACACCACGACCAAGATATGGGATGGCCTGAGGCAGAGAACTGATGCCAATAAAGATGGAGAGTCCTCTGCAGTGGCAGCAGCGTTACATGAACTTCATGTTTGACCTAGAAGATGCTTCCAACTTAACTAAAAAGCCACGGCGCTCTTGAGATGGTCACGGACCATTAAACAGCGCCGATTACAAATTATCTTTTTATTATTATTATTATATCTGGATAGGTGAATTTTTCCCGGCATTAGAATGTAAAGTTTTTGTGTGACCATGACTGATCATAATATATGGAGACTTATCTGGTTGTATAATGCTGAGAAGTATGGATGGCAACTCTGCCGCCGCGTTATAAAATAATAATAATGTATGTTCAGCAAACATTCAGCCTTTGTCTTTTGTATATATCACTGGCTACACCGCTTGTGGCAAAAAGATAGATTTTATTGTATATGTATATTGTCTGACTAGGAAGTTTCGCAAATAGTGGGAACAAAACATTTTTTTTCTATAATTTAATTCAAATATTCAAATAAAAAAAAAACTCGTTATACCTTCAATATAATAAACCATACAAAATATTTTTTCAACTCAATTATTGTAATTTTTTGATAGATAATGACTTAAAAAACAAGTTTTTTTTTATTAACGATCTTGATTATTATTCACAACTAGTCTTAAGCCCGCTTTTGCTCAGATAATAGAAACCATCGCCATGAATACTACTACTACTACTATACCATCACGGCACTTCCCACAAGTGGGGTAGCCAGCAGACCAGCTGCATTTAATAAATACGCAAGCTGTCCTATATACTATACCTACTATACCCTCATATCCCAAGTAGGGTAGGCAGAGAGAACGGAATGACAAACAGATCTATCTTTACACAATTATTTTCAATATTCCTTCGCTTCGTCCACATTCATACACGCACGTCGGTTCCTCTTACTCAGCACGCGGCCGTCTTTGAGAATTTGATACACGTAATCAAGCCACGTGGTTCTCGGACGCTCGCGCTTCCTGACATCCTTTCTTTCAGACAAGTATATCCTCTTTGTCATTCTTACCTCGTTCATTCGTTCAACATGTCCAAACCGTAGTTTATTCACGCGCATTCTGTAAACAACACTCTTCTTGCATCCGTTCATTCTTCTAATGTGGTGTTCTCATTTTGGCGAATATCGCCAGGCACCAAAATATCGCCAGCCATTTGAACCGTGTGAACAAAATGACAGCTAGTCTGAAACGATAAAAACCAGTAGAAACGATATCGTCTCGAGTTGACCACCTTCCAACATTTTCGGACGATTGAACGATTCGCGCATGCGCAGATGTGCGCGGCGTTCATATCTATGGTAAAAACTTCATAACCTATAAATTTTATAAATGTTTTCCGCTTCGTGACAGCTGTTATCTTTGTCGTTAGTTTGTGGCGTTTGTTTCCTTAATTAAAAGGCGCCTTATAACCTCTACTATAACATTTCGACTAAAAATAAACACTTCGCGATCTCCATCTCGACGCCATTTTGAAAACAGTGTCAAAATCAAAACGCATCTGACAGATCGTTTCTATATCGGTGGACTTGTGTGAACAGGTGTGACGATCAATGGGCGTACGGCGAATTTTGTTTTTTCGCCTGGCGTTATATTTTGAAATTCGGCTGGCGATATTCGCCAAATGTGAACACCCCATTATATCCTCATTCTTCACTCTATCACGCAGCGTTTTACCAACCATTTTTCTTAACGATCGCAACTCCACCGCATTTATTCCACTTTCGTCCTTCTTAAACCACGTACATCTCTCGCTTGCATACGTATAAACATGTGAACGCGCTGAATTACTTATACGGAGTATTATTATGAATAAAAACTACTTCTTGTATCACATAGACACGCTTTAGTAGAATTTTAAATAAAAAATTGATTGAAAAAATTCCACTAATGATTCTGCGATGTATTTTTATAAATTGATCAATCTTATACGATTAAAATATTAAAATCCTATTTTGATTCGAGTATGTACATCAGGGGTGTCGAACTCGCGGCTTCGACGTACATTTTTACAGCCTTTAACAATATATTGGCACATAATAATGATATGATAACATTGTTGCATATTTGAAATGATGTATGTGAATGGATAAAATGATTTGACATTTTTTGAATAAACTGCTTATTGAAACCATTTTTCAAAGTGATTCTTAGTATCAAACATTAAAATTTAATATTTTAAGAATAATATCACGTTGCAATAAAAACTTAAAAAATAAACAATTTAATGCCCTAATACACAGTTTTTTAAGAGCATGCCTAAATAAAAATGTTCGCACATTTTCCGTTGTAAATCTACATTCCGAATGTTTTAATTTTTTGTTGACACTGAGAGGACAGTTTGCATGTTTACTACATGCAGCTGGTGTGCTGGCTACCCCGTATGGGATATGCTGTGATGGTATAATAGTGGTATATTATATTCCATTACTTTCTGACGTTGATGTCATTATCATAATAGGAACAGTGTATTGTGATAAAGTCGAAAAACCATATCTACTATACTATGAAATCATGGCATATCCCAAAAGCGGGGTAGCCAGCCGCATGTAATAGACATGCAAACTGCCCTCCTTGTGCCAAAAAAATAAGACATTCAATATAGGAAGCATATCTCATCGCCGACTTTAAGATGTAAAATGTTTTTTTTTTCTTAAAAAACTTGGCTTTTTACAGGACACTCGTAAACTTATGGAAAAGAGTGAGAGACCAATTCTTTGCCTGTTGCTCCACGGAACTCCACACTAATAATAATAATAATAATGAATATTTATATCAATATCAATACACATAATATACAAACAACCGTCGCAGAAAAAATACGTAAATATACAGAACTAGCAGGAGAAATAAAAAATATTTGGCATTCTAGGTCCGTTTATGTTTATATAATACCTTTAGTCATGTCAGCTACAGGGGTAACTCCGAAATCTTTAATAAATAATTTACAAAAATTAGATTTACCGGTTAATTTGTACATTAAAATTAAAAAATCTATTATAATAAACACTTGTAATATTGTAAAAAAGTTTTTGAACACAGATATTTCAGGCACAATGCTGGTATTTTGAACCCGCGTTCTGAGCCTAATCCTTTGATATCCTGTATATCTGGATAGGTGAATTTTTCCCGGCATTAGACTGTTAAGTTTTCGTGTGACCATGACTGATCATATGGAGACTTATCTGGTTGTATAATGCTGAGAATTGTGGATGGCAATTCTGCCGCCGCGTAAAAAAAAAAAATTATAATAATAATAATCCCAAATATTGTTCTTCATGGACGACGCCTACCAGGAAGACCCCCTAAACGATGGAGGGACAGCTGGGCCTCCACATCGCAAGAGGACCCTCCTGCATGAACAGACCTCTGGGTCTAATGAAAGATTAAGAAGAAGAAGAAGAATATTTATTAAAAAAATGAAATAGATTTAATGCCGAAAAGAAACACTTCTCTCAGCATACAAGCATAGATTTACGAGAAAATCTAAGATAGTGGAAATTAAAGTATTAAATATTTTTTTTATTTAATTTAAATTAAAAATGGATTTGCAGAGTATAAAAACAAAAACTCTTGAATTATTAACACCTTACCTACTCATTAACTCAAGGGTAAAAAAATATGCCCACGATTATTAACTAGGACAAAAAGACATAATTGCAACAGGTAGGGTGAACAGGTGATAAATACATAGTTAAGAATAATATTGGGAGACTTATTCTTTGCCGTATGCTCCATGCTCCATGGCTTCTAGAAAAACTTACCTACTTACTTACTGCTAGCCTTCTTGTCTCCACTGATGGATATAGGCCTCTTCAAACTTTTCCACACTTTTCCAACAGGATGTTTTCCCATCATCTGGACAATATCGTCAATCCATCTTTTTTGGGATTTTCCTACACTAATTCTTTTGTCGAAAACCTACGAATTAAATGTTGTTTTAGCTAGAAAAAACTGCTGATGAATCCATTAACAACCTTATGCACGAGACGAAATTGTGTGGGCGAATCACATGATGAGTGATAATGAATGCGTATGATAATATGAATGAATGAATGACTTCATATTATTTGTATTAGGTACAGCAAATGTGTATAATGATCCAGTTTAATTTGCAGACCTCAGCTGTGCATTATACAGAAAGGTCAAAGGACTTAGTCAACATACATTCATGTAATAATACAATTGCTTACATACTTTTTATATATTTAACCTTTTTTGCTATGAATCTTGTATTGTGGGTACTAACACTACTATACACAGATATCATCATCATCGCCCTCAACGTTCCACCACTAAGCCAGTATTGTCATCTCCGACACTACCACGTCAGTGAAAAAAGGTCCTTAGTTTTGGGAAAGAGGGATTTTGAGAAAATAGGGTTCTCATTTTGGGAAATTGATCAACAATCTAAAATTGGGGAAATTGGAATAACATGTTCATGACTTCTATACTTAAGGCTAAATAACTTGTTCGGGCTCAGAGTAGTGGGGAACACAGGTATAAATTATTATACCTAAATATTACGGAAAATACAAACCAAAACCTGTAGGCATTACATTGTACATGCACAAATACAGAGGATGGCCAAATAACGTACTCACTCAAAAAACCTTATTTAAGTAATAGAGTCTGTCATGGAGTGAAACATCCAATATCAATTATTGTATTGTATGTAGATATTAATTTTGGAACCTGAATTGTATGATGATGTTTGTTGCTGAAATAATCTCCCATCTAATCTTAGACTGACTCAAAGTCTGACGTCCCTCAAGCGAACCGTTAAAGAGAAATTGATTTCCATAAACACAGCCTCTGAAACCTAAAACCCATCACTCCTTCCCCCCCTACCCTTCCCTTTTTCGTATTTCCTTTTAGGTATCTTCTTTTTTTATTATTACCTATATAATGAGTTACAATCCATTGAATTGATCTGAAACGAGTTTGGACTTTCTCCTCCACTCCTCCCTATTCTCAGCCAGTCTCTTCAATTCCACTATGAGCCACAGTTCATGTCCCTCTTCAGTTGGTCCATATAAGAGTCTCTCGGTCGGCCTCCGCCATTTGTGCCTTCGGTCCTACCCTCTGCGATTGCGATGAACAGTCCTGGGTGCCTGATGTTGTGGCCAATCCAGTTAGCTCGTTGTTGGCTGATTCTTTTGAGGAGTTGCCTTTTTTCGCCAACCCTGGTTAACACTTCTTCGTTTTCGACGTGTTCCGACCAATGAATATTCAGCATGCGTCTATAGCACCACATTTCAAAGACCGCTAACCGTCCGCTTTCACTCTTGCTGATGGTCCACGTCTCGCAACCATATAGCAAAATGCTCCATACAAATGCTGTAGTGAGATTCTTCCTCACGCTTAAATTATTGTGTTATTATTATTATTTTCAGTTGCTTCACTTTTTTATTATTATAATTTGGTTTTTGTTTTTTAAACCTTTGGATTAAATGGAAGGAATCGCGCCTTTACGATTATCTCGCCCTCTGTATATTGATTGTATCTAACTTGAATGTACACCTTTTATAAAATTGTTTGTAATCAATTTACAGTAAAAAATGAATAAATAAATAAATGTAAGAATTAGTACCACGTTTCTGGTTTAAGTTCATATGTCGATGCTACAGACGGCAGATATTATATCGTAGTAATATATATTACATAATAAGAATAGATAAATGTTTTAGGTATTGTAAATTGTAATGTGTGTATTATTTTTCTTCAATCACCTTGTGTGTGTATTGTGTGACACACAACACAATATAAATAATAATAATATTATTGTCACAATAATAGCTAGGAGGTATTATTACTTATGTTATGAGATAAATTTGCATGGCAATAAAGAATCGTGTACAGTGGTACCTGGAGAAGTTAATAATAAATGTTAATCGTTGTAGAAAAATACGTAAATATACAGAACTAGCAGGAGAAACAAAAAATATTTGGCATTCTAGGTCCGTTCATATAATACCTTTAGTCATGTCAGCTACAGGGGTAACTCCGAAATCTTTAATAAATAATTTACAAAAAAGGTTTACCGGTTAATTTATACATCAAAATTTAAAAAAATCTATTATAATAAATAATAATAATAATCTTTATTGCACAATATTAGTATACAAAGAAAATAAAACATGACAACATTACTACTGAATACATAATTTTGTGCAATGGGCGAGTTTATCGCTGAAGCGCGATATCTTCCAACTAACCCATACGTCTAAATACGTCTTGTTATAGACAGTTTTTGAACACAGATAATTCAGGCACAATGCTGGTATTTTGAGTCTAATCCTTTGATATCCTATATATCTGGATAGGTGATTTTTCCCGACTGTTAAGTTTTTGTGTGATCATGACTGATTATATGAAGACTTAAATAGACAATGCTGAGAAATGTAGATGGCAATTCTATCACCGCGTTTGTATATTATATTAAAATTATGTCTGTTTTTAAGAGATTGTTCATGTCCTCCTTCACTTGGTCCGCATAGGTGTCTCCTGGTCAATAGAGATTGATAATGACCTGATAAATGGAAATACGTCTCTCTCGTGGTCAATTATTTGCAGTAGAAAGGAACACTTGTTTTAATTTACATAATTATGGAATTGTACTACGTGTGCAACGACACATTTTTTTTTTTTTTTTTAGAAAAGATATATGAAAAGATATATTTAGGTTTTGTTTGATATAAACCCAAATACAACCTTATACACCTTTCACAGTAAGCTACTAAAAGCTCATGTCGTGAAAGGGAGTTTGCCGGTACCTGGTATCGAACCACGGACCCCTTGTTCACCAGGCTGAGACTCTACCTCCAGAATTGACCGACGAACTGAATTAATAATATGTAAGGATTTAATATATAAAGCGTTCCATCGTCTCTGTCATGGCGTGAGCGTTTTAATAGATAACGATTGATAAAAAGAAATGAACGATAAGTGTGGCATCACTGTAAGTATATTCCAATATCATTGGTTTGCATATAAACATTGACACTGACTTGGATTTCTATTTGCTATGATAAACAGCTGATCTGTATAGATGTCAAACTGTATTGTATTGTATTGTAGTACAAGTGTCAGCACATCAGACATCTTTCTGTCATCATTAATTTTTCAGTAAATAACACTAGTCTCTCTGCTTATACCTTAAGGAATCTAATAAACTTGTGGACATATTTGTGTATTTATTTATTGAGTCGACGTCAATTTTGTAAAACTCCATGTTTATATAGGGTGTCTCAAAATTAACGCAAGATTTGAATTTGCCGCCATTTTTGCAGTAAGTTGTTGGCAACCCTGAAACAAGAACAGTTTAACAGCTGTGAGTTTGGGGTTAGTAAAAAAGGAAGCCTAATGACCGTGAACAGCAAAGAGAGTTCGTGAAATGGATTATTAATCATCAACAAGTGGATGCTGATTTTTCAAACAAAATAGTCCAAAGCGATGAAGCACATTTTCACCTCGATGGCTTTGTTAATCGTCAAAATTGCCGTGTTTGAGGTTCGAAAACCCACGTATAATTGGCGAACAACAAATGCACCCACAACGTGTCACTGTTTTGTGGCGATTTTAGGCAGGAGGCGTCATTGGACCATACTTTTTGGAAAATGAGGCTGGTCAAGCAGCAACTGTTACTGGTGCCTGATATCGCGTCTGATAACACAGTTCTTTGTGCCGAAATTGGATGCTATTGATATGGCCAATATGTGGTTTCAACAAGACGGTGCCACAGCCAATGAAACAATTCAATTACTGTATGAGACATTTCCTAGTTGTGTACTCTCTCGTTTCGGTGATCCGAATTGGCCCCTAGATTATGTGATTTAACACCATTAGATTTATTTTTATGGGTTATTTGAAGTCAAATGTCTATGTAAGCAAGCCCACAACCACACGTGCATTACAAGAGAAAATTAAATGCTGCATCAACGAAATTCAGCCACAATTATGCAGAAAGCTCATGAAAAATTTCGACGAAAGGGTGCGTATGTGCCAGCAAAGCCTTGGAGGACATTTGCCCGATGTGTTATTCCATAAATAACCCTATGTACTTTATGTTTCAATGAAAAAATAAAAATTTAAAGACTTAGAACTCTCTTTTATGTTTAATTCAAATCTTGCGTTAATTTTGAGACACCCATATAGAAAAAAACACGATTGGTTTTAATTTTACTGAAAAAAAATTGAGTAGTGACCCGGTTTCGACTCATAAAGTCATTGTCAAAGATCAGCTGTTTATCCAGTTTGAAACCAGGTCTCTACTCAATATATATATTTTTAAGTAAAACTAGAACCAATTGTGTTTTTCCATATATACCTATTTGTGTATATTTATATCTTCTAAGGACATCTTTATCAGACAAGACGTACCTAATAGAGAAATTGATGCCCCGTATGAAAACTGTCTGTGAAAACTTGGCGAATGTCTTCTCTCTGTCCTTTTAAGACCAAAATCTTGTCTATACGAGCATGGTTAGATGGAAGAAATCACTGTAAAGTGATACCTATTAACTGCATATCTGTGCATTTTGAATTATTTTGTTAACACTGTTATTTAATGATGATAAATAAATGATGTTACGTGTGTGTATGATAGTTGCAATTTGAATGGTTTGAAAATGAACGTTATGAAGACGAAAGTTCTTGTTTTTGAAAGAGAGAATGAAAAAACGATTTGCGAGATTAAAGTTGGTGACGAATGTTTGGAGCAAGTAAGTGAGTATGTATATTTGGGAAGTATGTTTACGAGGGATGGAAGATGCGATAGGGACATTGAAAGAAGGAAAGTGGCCGGTGCTAGAGTAAACGGTGCACTTCGACCCATTGTCAGCAATGACAATGTGTCGAACATGGCTAAAATGTTGGTGCACAATACCATTCTGGTACCGTCACTTACGTATGCAAGCGAGACATGGACGTGGTTGAAGAAGGACGAAAGTGGAATAAATGCAGTAGAGATGCGATCGTTGAGAAGAATGGTTAGTAAAACGCTGCGTGATAGAGTGAAGAATGAGGATATTAGAAGAATGAGCGGATGCAAGAAGACTGTTGTGGACAGAATGCGTGTAAATAAATTGAGATGGTTTGGTCATGTGGAACGAATGAAAGAGGAAAGAATGACAAAGAGGATATACTTATCTGAAAGAAAGGGTGTGAGGAAACGCGGGCGTCCGAGAACCACGTGGCTTGATCACGTGGATCAAATTCTCAAGGACGGCCGCGTGTTGAGTAAGAGGAACCGACGTGCATGTATGAGGAACTGTATGAATGTGGAGGAAGCGAAGGAAGTGTGTAAAGATAGATCTGTTTGGCGTTCCGTTCTCTCTGCCTACCCCACTTGGGACACGGCGTGAGGGTATAGTATAGTAAATAAATAAATAAATGAAGCTTTATTAAGGTGACGTGGTTTTTTCGGTCAATTTCTATTATAGGTTATCCAGCAGTTCCCAGTGTGAAAAAATATATTGATGATCATATTTGTATGTATTATTATTATTCTTTCACTGTATACCGTTACCAGATATCATAGAAGTGCTCAGGTGGCAGTATGGGGGTGAGAAAGTGCATGTCGCCCAGTGAATGCAAAATTGTGTAAATGCATAATTATGCCATGAAATTTAGCTATGTAGAGGAATAAAATCATTTTATAAGTGTAATCTGTACCCTTCTCCCAGCTCATATTTGGATCTGCCATGATATCTTTTAACAGTGTGCAGTGAAAGATAATAAAAAAAATACAATTATGATCATCAATATAATATTTTCTTACTGGATACTATTGGATAACCTATAGTAGAAATTGACCCAATATAATAATGACTGTCAACTAGACGTTACATTCTAGGTACTGATATAATATTACATTACACCTTCTTCGTTCCGATTAATACCAGTTATGATTAGGATTAATTTATTGATAATGTAATGCTATCACAGATAGACTAAGTCTTTACAAATACATCTTATATAAGACATTAAAAAATCTGAAAATACTAGTAGGTGTACCACAGGGTTGTAACGGATGATGCTTAGCGGATACGAAAGGAGATGCGGATCTGATTTAAATCTTTTTTGAGATTACTGATACAAATGCGGATTTAAAATTAAAGAGAATGCAGATGAGGATGCGGATGCTATTATTTATTTATTTGATCAATATACCGCATTTGCCTTTTACAATACATTTAATACATCGTATTGTATCTTATTTGGGGTGTAGGAGGGGGGGGGGTGTCTATGCAAATCTGAATAAAGTAATCATAGAATCTCTGAATCCTGCACATTGATAAATATGATTAAACCCATTCATGTTATCAGAATAAATATTTTAACATAATATAACATGCATAGACAACTCACACAGATCGAGCCAGTCCCAAACTAAGATATGAATCTTGTATTATGGGTACTAACACGACGATACACAGATAAACGATGCACTAAACACTTTCTATGCATTCTATGATACCGCTCGTTGTCTATGGAATGGACAATGTATTGCTAAGAATGCGCCTTACAGATTTTCACTAAAGTCAATAAAAATGAAGAAATTTTTCAGATCGTGTGTGGCATGACCTTGCATTGTGTAATAATATATGATCTGATTACAGATTTATAAAAGTGCTAATTATAATATGTGTTATAAATGATCATTATTGATGCTACATAATATATGTCAGAGTAGGTACAGTACATAACTATGTGAGGTAAATGCTTGTTGGTAAAAATCATTAGCGGTATGACCGTAGACCGTACCTACCGAAGATCTTTAGTACACTTTGTTACATCATTGTAGTAATAGCATTTTACCCGACGTTGCCATTGTTATTAATTGTTTGTGGTCAGTATGATATCAACAATTTTTAACCTGGATATCTTTGCAATGTCGCCGGGACGATTCGCAAAGGCCCCAAATGCAGAGCATGCACACGTGATTTTAAATGATAAATAAAACCCTTATTTAGTATATCCGCTGAGACTTTATTGGACGCGAACCGGCTTTCAAGAGCTTCCGCTCTCATCATCAGGCTAGCGTAGAGTAAAGAAATGACAAGTTGGTGACGTATGTATGTTATTGGATAACAATACAATAGTGGTTCACAACTAGGGTTGCCAGATGATAATTTGATAAAGGAGGACAGATGGGTATAAAAAGGAGGATTTTCTGTATAAAAGGAGGACATTTAGAAATCAAATGTATTTTTTATATTATTTGCTTTATTTTACTCATATTTAGTTGAGATGCCAATTTTGGAAAGAAGTTCTTGGTTTTTCAACAAATAATTATAAAAATCTTCACATGTCATTTTTATGAAGTTGTATTGAGTAAGAATTAAAGATTTAACTGACTACACACTAAGTCTATTTCTCTCTTTGCTCCACTGAGTATTAATCAGTGAAAACACTCTCGCGAGTTTTATACAAAATAAAACTCGCAGAACCCGATGTTTAGCAAAAAGGAGGACTTACAATAGGTAAGGGAGGACGGGAGGACAAATCATAAAAAAGGAGGACATATCCTCCTTTTGGATACCATCTGGCAACCCTATTCACAACGGTACTCCAGCCACAACTGTTCTCTATTTCAATCGTTTGTTACCACTGCCTTAATCACCACTATTGTATTAGATTATAAAACACAAAGGATATTTATAACATGTTATGTTTAAGTACTGTCAAATAAATAAATAAAAATAGTTTCGGTCAGAGTTTCTATAATACCTTCACAATAAAAGCGTTAGTGTGTTAAGTAGCATTCACATTGCTTCACTTTGGATGATCATCCAGAGTGTCAGGGTCAAACCTGTTCATCGAAAGTGAACACGTCTGTTCACATTTGTTCATCCTATGCTTTCACTGCCATGTCAACACTCTCACTCATGTTGTATGTAGTTTCACGTATTTTCGTATAAAAATAATTAAACAAATTCAAAAATGAAAAATAACACTTAAAATAAATTAATAAAGCTCTCGACTGCATATAATTTTGTACATGATTCTGACATTCAATACAAATTCATAGAGAATTAAATAAATAATAAGATAAAACTTGTTTATGGTCGTTTCAGTGAAAGGACCTTTCATCAAAATTATGACGAGTGGTAATCTCTTTCCTCCGTCATCGCTTGTGATCACTAGCGATGAAACGCCTGTTCACACCTGTTCATCTTGGAGGATCATCCGGAGTGATCACTGAAAGTGAACAAATGTGAACGCCCCTTTAGTGGAGGATATGGGGCTCAATTTATTCGTTAGAACATTTATTTATATTGCACTAATAACCTCTTAAGTAAATTGAGAATAAGCAAACATTCAAACGTACAGATGTGTGATCTGTCTGTTTTATATAGATTGTATGATGGATATTATGTCAGTATCTAATGATTGTATTCTGCGCTAATGTATGAGACATGATCTGGTACAAGGTATGCAAACTGTCTTCATTTTAGTATTCAGATGTCAGATGCACAGAGCGAGATGAGTATGTGAATTATTTATTTATTTATTATTTACAGCTAATCGGTCAGATATTGTCAGGGTGGAACGTTAGTAAAACTTTAATATGGAATAAACTATTATAACTAATCTACTAAGATACGAAGCTTTGAAAACAATTATCTTTGGAGGATTTTGGATGTAAGATGGTATAAACATGGCACGAATGACGCTGTTCGTCTCCAGCAGAGATCTGTTGTCTCCGTGATACAGGAGAGACGATGGTCCTGACTGCACCATGTTCTGAGAATGCCCAATGATAGTTGCCCAAAAAGAGCACTGTTCTTCCGTTTACAAGGGTTCCGTTGGCCCGGGTGTCACTCTTTCACAATACACCGTTCCTATGACAATGACTCAACACACAACATGACAACACTCTACTCGTATCCGCTCATTTTCTTAACATCTTCATTCCTCGCAGCGTTTTTTTTTATTAAATTTTCTTAGTTCATGAAATAAATACGTGTATAAGATAACATTTTTCTAGAAATATGTATTCCTATATCATTTTTTTGTCGGAGAGGTCACCAAATTCCCGTACCAATTTAATAAAGTTGGCAGCTAAAAAATAGATCCAAATGCGCTAAAAAATGTGTAGTAGACCCCTAAATGTGGTGGATGGAAAAAGTGGATGGTCTTGAGAAGAATAGAATAGAGATCGATCAAATTTTGCAAGCTATGACCGTGGCCGAATATCCGGCGGTCAAATATTCACGCACTATTATTTCTGCTGATGCAAGTTAATACAGAAAGCGATAGTTTCCCTGTACAATCATGTGCTACTTAGAGTAGGTACTTCTTTACCTGCTAGTAAAGATAGATAAATATAATACCACTATTTGCTATGCATATTATTATCGTTTGAAATATTATTCATAGATTCATACACAATGATAAATAAATACTACAGAGACAATTACTTGGATACTGCAAAACTATTATTGAACGCTCAATAGGCATAGAGGAAAATTGGCTAATAACATATAATTATTATATTTGAATGAATGTGATTCAAGCGCTGTGACGTATCTAGCAGTGTAGTACTTATTACCTCTAAGCACGTGACGCGACGAAAATCTGGAATTCCCAGTTTTGAGCAAAACATTATACATACCTACCTATTATTTACATATAGGTACAATAATTTATCCTCTCAGGTAATGGATTCATGTTGAATCTGGTTTACAAGACTTGCATTGGACGGGCGCTATTGGTTTCCTTTTTATCCTAACATTAATTTTTATGTAATGTAAATAAAAACAAAAAACTTTGTCGAGTTTTACTATGTAAACGCCGAAGATTTTGGTACGAACATGTCCAGAGGATGGGTAGCACCAGAATCCCAAAGATTGTTCTACATGGACTACCTGATGGACGACGCCTACCCGGAAGACCCCCTAAACGACGGAAGGACAGCTGGGCCTCCACATCGCAAGAGGACCCTCCTGTATGAACAGACCTCTGGATCTAATAAAAGATTAAGAAGAAGAAGAAGAAGAGTTTTACTATGTACTTTTATTCGGTGACCAGGTTTCGACATGTTATGTCTTTTTCAAACTATTAAATTATGGAGTTCTACAGAATAAGCAGTTTTTTTTTTGTTTTAATGTTCAGTAGATTGATAATTTAGAAGAAATTATCAATCTACTGAACATTAAAACATTTATAAAGATATAAGGTTAAGCCACTTGGTCTATTCACATAAACAATATACATAAAACATACCTAATACATATTTTACACGTGGATATTAGTTACGGTTTACATCAAACAATCGTACCGATACTTCAGATTTACGAATAGAATTAAGTAACTTTTTTAAAAAATGTAATGTACTCGTATAGAAAACTGCCTAGCAACTCAAATATCTAATATTTTAAGCAGATCGATATTTTATTTTTATGGTGGGGTTCCAGGAATGGAATACTACGTCTTCTTCCTCTTCTTTCTGTGCCATTTTAGATCCCTCCGACGTTTGCGATAACTCTGGCGAAAACCTCCCTGTTCTGTGCTGCTCTGAACAGGTCATCCACTGTTCTCATTCCGGTCCACTCTCTAATGTTGCGCAGTCAGGACATCTGCTTTCTGCCAACTCCCCGTCTTCCCTCTATCTGGCCCTCCTTTAAGATCAAGACTAGATTAAGATCGTATTTAGATTGTGTCAAGAGTAACCCTGCTGATAGGAGAGAATAGCTGAGAAGGGCAAGAGTAGGTGGCTCTTGATTTTTGATGGAAGATTTGATTGTGATTGTTTTTTTTTTTATTTTTGATCGTGATTGTTGTTGAAATTTTGAAATATGAAACCCTTAAACATGGTTAGATGAAATAAATCTCTTACATAATCTCGCCTCTGCAAATCATAACATTTTTTAAATGTAAATTGCTTTGTTGATTTTGTTATATGTAACTGATGACGTGCAGGAAGAATAAAATAAATAAACAGTCTAAGTACTGTGAAATGGCGCTGAAATAAAATCATCCATCATCATCGTGATAAAATCTTAAAATTTGTCAATTTTCAGTAAATAGGATTTGTACTGAAGACATATATTCCAATCTTTATACAATTCTATGCGAGTGACTGTGTTCTCTACGTATTTCAAGACTCTATACATATAAAACAAAACATTACAAATACACGCAGACATGTTCTTCCTTCCGTCCAGGGCCACCAGATGAAGTCTTCCACCAGCCTAAGTCCTGGGTCTCAGCTGTCCTCACCAATGGCCTCCAATCTGACCTGAAAAATTCAGAACCGGTGAGTGCTTTGCCTTCAAACAGGGGGAGGGAACCTAAACTCCTACCATTAATCAGAGGGACTGTCATCCCAATGCACAGATCCCACAACTATCCGATCCATATGTCTTTTCCAGAGCTGATCAGTACCTTTGATTCTAATAAGAAAAGTTCTATTTCCTAATATCTTTTCAATTTTACCTAAAACCATCTTTTCACTCCTGAGATCTTTGACAAGTACTGATGTACCCAAATTAAATTCCTTTTTCCTCCCCGAGACAAACTTCGAGCCCCTGGAACTATCTTTACAAGTTTCCCTATTTACATACCTTTCCTCATATCTATACCTATTTAAACATTTACATCCATTGTTATTCCGCTTTCTCACTAAATTCTTAACTATATTCTCAATGTCTATATTAAAATTAACCCAATAAAAATAACTTCTAACAAATGATTTCATTTTCCCAATAACTGAATAATTTTTACACAAATAATTTATCACAATACCTTTAACTGATTCCGGAATAACAATTCTATCTCTGTAGAATAAATAATCCTTGTACACAGTCAAATGTTCCTTCACATTAAACAACTTCGCAATAGATTCATTTAACTGTCTTTTGCACGGCCAATTATTTTTTTCCACATATTTAACAACTTTTTCCAATGTATAATCACTTTTACTTCTCTCTAAAATTAATTTCGAATTAAAACTATTATTTTTATTTACAAAATCTAATTTTTGTTGTTTCACATTACACGCAAGCGATGCGTCCGCACTGAAATTCGAAATATTTTTAATGGGCTTACCTGCAACAATATTGTTTAATTCACTGCCTTCCGTGCTATGTACTTTGTACCCTATATTATACCTACGCATAAAATCTGTACCCAATATTATTTTATTCCCGCTCTCTGTTACAACAAATTTAATATTTTTTTCCATTCCATTATGATTTATTTTACAATGTTTAATACCTAACACATTCAAACTGTGCCCGCTATACGTAGATATATTAATTCTATTACACTTCTCTATTATATTATTTTCGTTGAATATTTCTTGCAATTTTTGAATAGATATACAGCTAATATTCGCTCCCGAATCTAAAATACATTCAACATTTTTATTCTCAATTCTTACATTTAATTTTATAACATCGTTTTCGGTGTCTTGCGAATTATAAATACCTTGTATCTTATAACAATTTTCACTCAAATGCCCTTTAGAACTACATTTTCTACAAAAAATTTCTCTATTTAATTTACATTCACTTTTATAGTGATTTCCCTTACAAATAAAACATGAAACATTTTTATTATGCTTATACCTACTCGTATTTACATTTGAATTTAACCTTGAAAATTTTGACGGTCGATTATTTTTCTTATAATCTGTATCTGTACTACTTGAACTACTGAAACTATTATTGTTTCGCCTGGAAATCTGGCTAATTTCTTCAAAATTTTCTACCTCTTTTTCTATTTTTCTCTCTAGTATGTGCTCATAACTAGAAGCCAAAGCAACTGCTTCGTTCAAAGATACTTTATCTTTATCACATTTTAAAAATAACTGTTGTTTAATCTCTTTATTTCTAATTCCGATTATAAACAAATCTTTTATATTACTTTCTAATCTAGAACCAAATTCACAATTTATACTTAATTCTCTTAATCTTAAGGCAAAATCTTTAACATTTTCCGAATGACCTTGAGTAGCCTTGAAAAAAATTTCACGCGATTCAAATACACTTTTTTCCTCTTTAAAATAACCATTAAATAACTGAATCAACTCTTTATAAGACTGTTTTTCCACAGAAGCTGGAAAACACAGATCAGACAGTAGCTTGAAACTGCCTTGGGACAACGATGTTATGAAGAAAGCACGCTTCTTCACATCAGTCCAACTTTCATCATTTAATAATAAGGCGTTCTCCCACCTTGTTCTGTAAGAAGGCCAACTCATTGTCTTGTGACAAAACGGCTCTAAACTTCTCGAAGTCATTTCGGAAAATCACAGGCAAAAACAACTAAGAATAAAAAAGACTTAACTTATGAGAGACTCCTCCAATCGCCCCGGTCTTCTGGATTTCCTTGCAACTGCAATGGACTCCGCCTGGCTGACTTGCAAGAACTCTCCTCTCCTGGCTTCCTGGATCCACCAACTGGCTCCGCCTGGATGCTGGGTGACTCCTGTCTCCCTATGTTGCCTGCACCTTGCCTCAAACTGGCTCCTGAGACTTCCTGTCTCCCTGCTGCTACCTGCAACTTTGCCCAACTGGCTTCTGAGACTCCTGTCTCTTTGCTGCTACCTGCAACTGCTGGCTTATCTGGCTTTGGAGACTCCTGCCTCCTTTCTACTCCTGTAGACTGCCTTTCACTCTTTATTTCCGCGTACTGCCGACAATAACTTTCGGCGCGGAAAAAAAACTATTGTTGCGTGTTGACAATATTATTCACGAACTACCGAACTGCGCCACGTATTGTATACTGGGTCAAGTATAACAATATTAGGTTCTTTTTGAATAACGACACGGAATTTATATTTACACAATATATTCAATAAATAATTCCTATTATAATTTGTCGAACACAATTTGTCAAAACACGCAGCCTAACAGTGCAAGTCAAGGTTCTATCAATTAATGAGCGTCGTTCTCAATAGGTGGCTAACCTATATAGGCAGTAGCGTATTGCTACTCAGTCATTATCTTTGCTTAGCTTGTAAACAAGTCTAAAGGTCAATGTACAGGTGCAGTGTACAAAGTTCATACACTACAGTTTCAAACGTTATTTTTGTTGAAATTAACCGACCTATTAAAATGACAAAGAAAAACATAGTTAAACCTTGTGATTCCATTGTATACTTGACCCAATTTCATACAAGATAAGTGAACATAATATTGTGTATTTTATAATAAAATTCATATTTTAACAATATTCTAGCTAGATAGATATAATATCTATTAGAATGAAAACGAGTCTCTCAAATAAAATAGGTCTCCAGCTCTTTTCTGTAAAATTTTCAGTGTCCCTGTCTGGGGCGAAAAAATTATACACATATACAAAACATTGCCATTTTATTTAAACTGATTATACCCATATACAAGATATCGTCAATAGGTCCTGCAAGAGGGGGGGGGGGGGTGCGCCACTGCCTAGTACAATAAAACATATTTGTAATACATTATTTAATCTTACCTATAATATCTAAATCTACAATTCAGATCACAATTAACACCTACAATTCAGTGATGAGACACCCCACCTATCCTGAATATATATTTTATTGCATGGAGAAGAAAATATGTATGTTAATTAAATACAGCTGGTCTGCTGGCTACCCCACTTGCGTGATGTGCCGTGATGATATAGGAGCATTAAACATCTTGATTGAGATATGCAGCTTACTTTGAATCTCTAAAAGGCACGAAGTGGGTGATTTGTATGTTTATTAATGCAGCAGTCAGTTCACTGGCTTCTCCACTTGTAGAATATGTTGTGATGGTATAGATGAGTTCACGTAAGACTGCAGGTTCAAGAAGTTAATATGTATCTATATGTCGCCAGTCGCCACGCAATAGTCAGATTAATCAGTTAACAAAATGACTTGGCAGTTAATTAAATGCCGGCATTCAATTGTATGCCTAGTCGTTTCATTGAATCACAATGATGCGCCAAACGTTCAACATTCTTACTGATCGAAGAAAAGCCGATTGTTGATATTAGTTTCTTTATTTGACGCTGTGACGCTAGGATTGATAAACGTTGCGTTAAACAATCCTACTAAGATCTCTGTTAGTTATTTAATTAAATGCCGACGTTTAATTAGCCGCCTAGTCTTTCAGTTAACTGGTTAAATTAACTATCTAGCGGCGACTTATACCTACTCGTACTATACAACACACAATGTTAAAACATTGTATCTGCTATACATGTCGAGTATTTGTTTAAGATTTAAGATTAATCAAATACTCCCTCTGATCTTTAAGTAAGTACTTATTTAGTAGATTTTAGTAATGTCCGTGTAACAATTATCTGATGTTAAGAAATGTTATACTTACCTAACTAGCAAGCGTATTATATGCAAATATGCAAAATTATACATGCATATAATATTCAAGTTAAATTCGAAAATTCATACTGTCGCGGTATTACCCACAAATCGGATAGCCATCGGACAGACTAATGAAATCCTCCTTGCTCGGTTTCCCGTGGTTTGTCATGAATAAAAAGAAGAAAGTTGAATCCTGGAAATATTGTGTCCATCCTGGAGGATCTGGTTAATAAATCAAATTTCTCAACTGGGGTAGCCAGCGGACTAAACGCATGTGATAAACATGCAGTTTTTCCCCTTCGTGTCAGTTAAAGATAAAAGCATTCAGAATAGGTGGCAAAACTCATCGCTGAATGGTAAATGTTAATTGTGAGAAAAAACGTGAGGTAGCCAGCGGACCAAAAAATTTATTTATTTCAATTCTCAATTTATTCAATTATAAACAATACCTCAAAAACAGCAACTAAGGTTGCTGGTGTCAGAGGCGTGCAGTATTACAAATCTGGTAAAAACATGTAATAAACATGCAGATTTTCCCCTTCGTGTCAGTAAAAGATAAAAGCATTCAGAATAGGTGGCAAAATTCATCGCTGAATGGTAAATGTTAATTGTGAGAAAAAACGTGAGGTAGCCAGCGGACCAAACGCATGTAATAAACATGCAGATTGTCCCCATCGTATCAGTAAAAGATAAGGAATTCAGAATGGGTGGCAAACCTCAGAGCTGCATTGTAAATGTTAATTGTCTTATATGTGAGTTTTTTTTGCCACTTATCCTGAATGTCTTAATGTTATATTGGCTCAGAGAAGACGGCCTGCATGTTTATAACATGCACCTGTATTGCTGGCTACCCCACTTGTGGGATACGCTGTGATGGTGTAGTAGTAGTTTTACCAATCACCTTACTTTTACAGGATACTTGAAAACATGCAGAAAAGAGTGAGTAGACCTATTTTTCACTGGGGACTCTACTGAGTAAAATAAATGTGTGTGTTAAAATGATCAAACAATTAAAACTATTATGGTGGAATGTGTATGAGCGCCTTGAAATATTAAATGCATTTTCCTTTGGCTTCACATTAAGTACACAGATGGCATTGACATATGTATTGACTAATAATTATATCTGTACCATCACGGCATATCCCACAAACGGGATAGCCAGTAGACCTCATCGATAAAATTAAGATGTAAAATGACTTTATTTTTTCGAACACCTGTCTTTTACTGGACATTCGAAAACTTATGAAAAAGAGTGGGAGACCATTTCTTTTCCGAGTGCTCCACGGCTTTGTTGCTCCAAAAATAGCGAAAATATGCTTCCATTCGCAGATTATCAATAAAATCTATCTACACCCTCACGCCGTGTCTCAGGTGGGTTAGGCAGAGAGAACGGAACGCCATGTTGATCTATCCTTACATACTTCTTTCGCTTCCTCTACATCCGTCCAGTTTCTCATACATGCACGCGACCGTCCTTGATAACTTGATCCACTTGGTCACGCCACGTAGTTCTTGGATGTTTACGCTTTCTCACACCCTTTCTTTCAGACAAATATATCCTCTTTGTCATTCTTTCCTCTTCCATTCGTTCCACATGACCAAACCATCTCAATTTATTTACACGCATTCTATCAACAACACTCTTCTCACATCCACTCATTTTCTTAATATCTATCATGCAATGTTTTACCAACCATTCTTCTCAGTGATCGCATCTCCACAACTTGGACGTCCCCTTATTAAGATAAAATATGTATTAAAAAACATAAAAATATGCAAATATGCTATAAAATAAATCCTTTCCTTATACACATACGTATTTGCATAACCTTACAATGTATTAACTGACTATATTTAGATAGCGTATGTACACTATGGTAAGTTTCACAAATAAATATTACACATTCGTTTTCGTTTATATTGCACCGATTAGATTATGAATTTTTTGAAACAGGAGTTTAAAATCTATTAAAAATTTTAGCTTCAACATTATCAGTTTCTGAGCCGAAGAGTATGAATAAATAAATAAAATAAATAAAGACAAAATAACAAATGAAATCAATCGGCAGATGACCAAAAATATCAAACTGTTGACAACATTATCAAAACTAAAATGGCAATTGAGAAATCGTGACCAGCAGGGTTACTCTTGACAAAATCTAAACACGATCTCAATCTTAATCATACGTAGTGATGTGACTATTGGCCAAAAATACACGCATACCGATCTCCCGGTAACGGTAGCGCGGTGTTTTTGACCATAGTCCTTTCGTGCGTCGTATGATCAAGATCAAGACTAGATTAAGATCGTATTTAGATTGTGTCAAGAGTAGCCCTGCAGTTTCGACTTCAAAAGCCTAGGCTGGCAGCCACAGAAAAAGGACTTTATTACAATGGCCTTAAGTTTTTTAATAAGCTGCCTAGCGAGGTGAGAAGAGCGAGATCGGTGGCGATTTTTCGAAGGAAATGCTATGAACACATTAGGAATATGAATAGTTTGTAATATTTTTAATTATAAGTATTAATGTGTAGAATAGTTAAAAAAAATGTAATTGTAATAAGTTGTAAATTTAGTTATAGATAAATAACTTTATATATAATGAGTTAAAATCCATTGGATTGGTCTGCAACGAGTTTGGTTTTTCTTCTCCATTCGTCTCTATTCTCAGCCAGTCTTTTCAGCTCTACGTATGAGCCACAGTTCATGTCCCTCTTCAGTTGGTCCATATACGCGTCTCTTGGTCGGCCTCTGCCATTTGTCCCCTCGTTCTTACCCTCCGCGATGGCGAAGAGTAGTCCTGAGTGCCTGATGTTGTGGCCAATCCAGTTAGCTCGTTGTTGGCCGACTCTCTTAAGAAGTTTCCTTTTTTCGCCTACCCTGGTTAATACTTGTTCGTTTACGACGTGTTCCGACCAATGGATCTTAAGCATGCGTCTGTAGCACCACATCTCAAAGGCCGCCAACCGTCCGCTTTCACTCTTGCTGATGGTCCACGTCTCACAACCATAAAGCAGAATGCTCCATACAAAGGCTTTAGTAAGGTTCTTCCTTACGCTCTAAGCTTAAATAACTTTATTAAAATTAAATAAATAAATTAGTTGCTTTTGATATTGAAGTCACTAATTCCATTTTTTTTGTGGATTAGTCTAAACATAACAATGTCCTCCATTATTATTATATATTTTTCTCATTATGCTATTCGGAATATATTCCCTTATGTGAATGACAATAAAAATTAATTCAAGTAAAAACTTATGACTCTGCAATGAATTGGATTGATATGAAGTTTGGCACCCATCCTAAATGTATTTTTTGTGGCAGCGAGAGGACAGCTTGCATGTTTATTACATACAACTGGTCTGCTGGCTAGCTCACTTGTTGGGTATGCCGTGATGGTATAGATATAATTATTATTTTGCATTTTGAAATACAAGTCACCCGAAGATGACGAATGATATTTCATCGAAACGTCGTCTTGGTAATCCCTCTGCCAGTAAGCATGGCGAGGACACACAACTTGAGGTTATCCAGAAACTTATCTTAACATAATATAATCATTATTTATTTATTTAATTTTATAAAGTTATAGTTATACCTTAAAAATAACTTATAACAAACATAAATTTTAGTCTATACATAATTAGTCAATACATAATTATGTCAATGCCATCTGTGCACTTAATGTGAAGCCAATGGGAAAATTTGTTCAATATTTCAAGGCGCTCATACACATTTCATCTTTTCATAAAGAATATCTTTTCAATCAGCAATGCAGAGTTCAGAAAATGTGTTAGGAGTACACTGAGTGCTTCGGGTTGCGTTCAACATAATTATTTGTATACTATTGCATAATATCATTATATGTGTATCGTCGTGTTAGTACCCATAATACAAGATTCATATATCTCATTTTGGGACTAGCTCAGTCTGTGTGAACTGTCTATACATATTATGCTATGTCATGAAATGTGATCTATCGGCCAAAAACATAGTAAAAGCAATAAACGCGTGGGCAATCCCATTATTAACATACTCATTTGGCATCATAAAATGGTCTAAAACGGATCTAGATAAATTAGAAAGACTTATTAGAACACAATTAACGAAAAATAGGTATGTTATGTTATTATTATTATTACATATTGTTATTGCTCATTTACATGCACATCTCAAATAGTTTAGTGCTTTTATTTTGTATGGTGTGAAATTTGACAGTTTTTATTTTAATTCAATTCTGTGGTTAAAAAATAAATATGAGCGTTACAATAGGGCCAATTCTGAATCTTGATGAACTAACTAAACTAACTAATAATCGTTAACTAATAATAGTCATTATAGTACAAATTCGTATTCTGTATTAGTTACGAACTATAAACAACTATAAACTCGATAACTGGCAAGGACACGAATAATACTAGTCGGTGATGCCGCAATAAAAAAATATTTTGAGTATTTTCATGTCCTAATTTACATTTCTGGCAACATTTCATAGTTGTCGAGTGTGAAATGTAACATTTCCCGCTATGTTTTGACGTTTGGGGTTGATTTTACAAAATTTATAAATGCCAAGAGTTGCGAGGGCCCTAAAGCCTGAGATCGTCAAAGTAACGTAAAACAGCGCCAAAGGTGTGGTGTTATTATGATTTTACAGGAAACAAAAGTGATACAGTAAGTGTGGAAAGATGTGTCGGAGCTTATTAACACGCACTGCCCGGCAAAGTGTATCTTGGAGTAGAAGGAAGTTAGTATATTGAATCTGTACTTTTATTTATTGTATTCTTCTTGCACATCATCATTTACATAACAAAATCAACAAATCAGTTTACATAAGAAAAAAAAATGTGATGGGCAGTGGCGAGATTATCACTATATAGTGATTTTTTCCATTTAACCAGGTCACATTAACACAAATGAGTTTTTAAATAGTCATACATTTTTATACCTACTAACAATTGCAGGTTTACAAAATAGCCCGTGACTACTGGCGGTGGGGAAGGGACCCTCGTAAATTTAACACTCCAGGAGGAAAAAATCCTATACATTGAAGGGAGAGAAGTAGTATATGGCCTCAATCTCCAAGAGGAAGGTGTAAAATTTTTCACTCTTCAAAAATAAATTTCTTTTTTAAATTGTTAATACAAAATAAGCTTATTTACTTAGGCCTGTACTTGTTTATTTTTATTTTAGTTCTCGACCTCGTTGCAGGAGACATCCCTAGCTGCTCCCACTGAAGATGCAGGTGTAGAGTATATTTTACCAGTGTCACCTGTACCTTCAGTTGTAAAATACGATGTGCCTATTGAAGATGCAAATGACTCGTCACCTTCATTTACCACCTTAAACACAGGAACCTTGGGAGGGGGAAGGCAAAGGAGGGGAAGACCTGTGATGGTTTTACAAGGATCACATCTGCACTGTTGGAAATCGTCAAAGCTTTGAGAAACCAATATTTAGCAAAAATTCAAAAGTAAGGGTCGCTGAGACTCTTACTTTTGAATTTCGTAACACAGTATTTAAAACAAGACAAGATTCTTATTTTAAAATATATTTATTTGTACCTTAAAGGTGTCTGCCCACTACACCGTACCATACCATGACCGTCATAGGAACGTATCAGGCAAAAAAGTATTCTTTGTATTGAAATGTATGTGACTATGCCCACTGGACCGTTCCGTCACCGACCAACACCGTCACGTATCCTGCACGGTGCGGCAACAAATGTCGGCGAGAATATTTTTCTGTTACCGTGCGTGCCGCTACGTGCAGAATACGCGACGTTGCTACACCGCTGCATGCAGACGGCGAAACGCGTAGTATATGCGTTGTAGCCGCAGATTATGACCGATGCAAAGGCGTTTGAATTAATTTATACAATACATTATCCAATAGTATCCAGTTAGAAAATATATATTGATGATCATAGTTGTTTTTATTTTTATTATCTTTCACTGTACACTGTTACAAGATATCATGGGACACTCAGATATGTGCTAGGAGATGGATATAGATTATACTTATATAATAATCAATACGGGTATCATACGGTCAACATACGCGTTGCATACGGTCATCATACGTGTAGCATACTATTACAGACCGCTCTAGTGGGCATAGTACAGCGTATCGTGCTACGTTACGTGCCTGATACATTCCTATACCGGTCATGGTATGGTACGGTGTAGTGGACAGACACCTTAAATATTGCTTTTTTTTTAAATATACCGGGTTACTTTATATGTAGGTTTTAAAACAATCATAAAAATATTTATATAAATGCAGAAAAGCAAATTTAAAAAAGTATTTTAGAAAACTTATCACTGGCTTTCATTGACTTTGAAAAGGCCTTTGACTCTATAGAGACATGGGCGGTGATGAAGGGTCTAGATAATTGTAGAATAGACCACCGATACTCACAACTCCTGAAAAATATTTATTCTAATGCTACCTCCGTTGTACAACTCCATGAACCCTCCGAAAAGTTCCATGTCAGAAGAGGAGTAAGACAGGGAGATACAATATCTCCTAAATTATTTACATTGGCTCTGGAAGACGTCTTCAAAACCCTTGATTGGAGCGACACAGGTATCAATATCAACGGCGAAAACTTAAATAATCTAAGGTTCGCAGATGATATAGTCTTATTTGCCAAAAACGATAGAGAACTGGAAAACGTGATAATTGATGTCAACACAGCGTCCCAAAGAATAGGCCTAAAAATGAATATATCAAAGACCAAAGTCATGAGTGATGCAAACCAGTCATGTAATATCGTGGTAGATGGACAAGCTATCCAACAAGTTGATAGCTATGTATACCTAGGGCACACTGTAAAACTTGGAAGAGAGAATCAAGAGGTAGAAATTGAAAGAAGACGAGGCTTGGCATGGGCGGCCTTTGGTAAATTATCTTATATCCTGAAATCCCCGAAATACCCAAATTATCTGAAAAAGAAGCTATTTGATGCCTGTGTTCTCCCAGTGCTCACCTATGGCTGTGAAACTTTTGTGTTCACGAAAAGAATTTTACACAAATTATCAGTGACGCAAAGATCCATGGAAAGGAGAATGCTGGGTATTTCACTGAGAGACAGGAAAACTAATGTATGGATCAGAGAAAAGACCAGGGTCGTCGATGTCGTTCACAAAGTTTCTAGTCAGAAATGGAGTTGGGCTGGTCATGTGGCCAGAACCACAGACTCTAGGTGGACAAAGAAAGTTCTGGAGTGGAGACCTAGAACAGGCAGAAGAAGTGTTGGTAGGCCTCAAGCACGATGGTCGGACGACATAAGACGGGTTGCAGGGGTCGGCTGGATGCGGTCTGCCCAGGATAGAGAGCTGTGGAGATCAATGGGGGAGGCCTATGTTCAACAATGGACGCAGGGAGGCTGACATGATGATGATGATGATGATGATTTTAGAAAACTAGGTTCAATAGTTTGAATATTAATAAAAAAAAATTAATTGAAATAATATATATATTTGTAAATAAAATGTAAGTTTAATCAATAATATTTAAGCATTTGATAGATGTAAATGTAACTGACAAACATTATAATTGAAATAAATAAGTGGTTTGCCTTTAATAAGTGATATAACATTGTGCAGCCTAAAAAAATTATACACATGTGGATTATAATGCAGTACCCGATGTTTTAGAGTTTACATGAATCTGTTTTTTATTATACTAAAACATTTCTCTATCACAGCTCTTGTTTGAATGTGGCCATGGTTATACCGCTACTCTGCTGCACTCTTGAGGTGTATCACGGATGTCATAATCCATGGAAGTTTGATATTAGGAAAAGTATCTGTTTATAATTCTATCTCTTATATTTCTGGCGGCGTAAAAAAAATTATCCTCATCATTACTTCTATTAGTCACGGTTTCTTCAAGTGTATCTTCCACTGTAATGATCAAAATAAACATAAATGTAGGAATAATAATAAATTATTATTGTATCAACATGGGAGATATAAATTATTGTATTAATTGTTCACATGTTACGTTATAACTGTTTGATTTGGTAAGACTGTAAAATAAAATAATAAAAATAAAGATGACATACTTGGTTCTTCTGGCATCGGATCTTTGACTTAGGGCAATATTATGCAAGATTGCAACGGTGTATATTATTTGTGCTGACATTTTTGAACTGTAATGCAAAACTCTATGCTTCAGGGTACATCGGAATCTATTCTTCATGACACCGAAACATTTTTCTATCACAGCTCTCGTTTGGATGTGGGCACGGTTATACCGCTGCTCTGCTTCACTCTCGGGGTGATCCACGGGTGTTATAACCCATGGAAGTTGAGTGTAGCCAGAGTCACCTGAAATTAAATTGAAATATTATAGTCACCATGTACAATAATTGATATTTATGTATAATGGTAGACCTAAAATACTCCCCTTAACTGCATTGTTCTGGAGTAACATTACTTCAAATATCTGGTGTGATGTTATGCTGCTTGGCCATTCACAGAAAATATTAATTGTTATTCTTTCATACCAAATTTATTTATTTTAAATATTATTACCATCCATCACAAAAACAAAATTCATCTGTCAGGACTGGCATCGTTGCAGATTTAACAAATTAGTAAAAAAGTTACATACCCAACAACCATTCTTCGCATCCTCTTAAGTAGCTTAATCTTAATGTACTATTGAGCTGTGATAGCTGAAATATTGCGGCATCATGAGTAGATCCCGGATGATTTGCATTGACATTAATTATTTTCATATTTGAGTCGCAAACCTACAAACACACAAACGTTACCTTAGTACTGGTATATATGTGAAATATCATAACTTGGTGTTATAAAATAGTCATTCCTTATGTTTAAATATTTGTTCTTTGTAGTTATTATATTTCCAAATAAAATAATTTCAAAAATAAATAGTACCATTTGGCAGTTAATGCTATAGTATCCTTTCCTATTAAAAAAACGGATTCCTGGATGTGTTGGATGGTTCTTTGGTGGAGACACAATGGCAATATGAGTTCCATCTACGGCTCCCAAAACACCAGGCATCCCATACATCGCCATGAATCTGAGGTGAAATTAAATTTGTTATTTTAACATTTTGTTTTATTATTCTCTGGGATCTTATTGGCCGAAGGCTGTTATGGTTCCAGTAGATATGGTATCATTTTTAAAAATATTAATTATAAATATTTATATATTACCCGTCTATTACTCTAGCTTTATCTTGAGGGGTTTGCGGAAATTTAATTGCCTCATGCATGAAATTCTGGATAATCCCCTCTGTCACTTGTTGCAAGAACCTGAATATAAGCAACAATTGTTAATCAGTGTTTTAATACACAAGCAATAAAAAAGTCTATGTTTATGGGCTTGCAACTATAAATGGACAATTAAATGATCCCTTTATGACTCGAAGAACACTCGACAAGTTATTCTTGTGAGTGTATTATGATTTTACAAGGTCACACTGTCACCTTATTTATGTATGCAAGTGAGATGTGGACATGGTTAAAGAAGGATGAAAGTGGCATAAATGCAGTTGAAATGCGATCACTGAGGAGGATGTGTGGTAAAAGTCTGAGAGATTGTGTGCGTAACAGTGATATACGAAAGGAATGTGGAATGAAAGTTGGTGTAATAACAAGGATGAATGTAAATAAGTTAAGATGTTTTGTGCACGTGGAAAGAATGAATGAGGACAGAATGACGAAGAAGATATATTTGGCTGAGAGGAATGGTGCTCGGAGACGTGGACGTCCGAGGATTAAATGGCAAGATCATTTAAATCAAATCCTACAGGACGGTCATGTGTTGAACACGTTGAACAAGAGAGCATGCATGAGGAATTGTATGACAGTGACGGAAGCGAAAGATGTGTGCAAGGATAGAAGGAAGTGGCGCTTGATCCTTTCTGCCTACCCCGCGAGGGAAGCGGCGTGATGGTATGTATGTATACACTGTCACCTTCACCACACACTTTTTTCTTAAGTTATTCTGCATCTGATTCATCACTTATTTGTATTTGTTTCCTTAGTATTGGATCTACACAGAAATTTTTTTAAGTTCTATATCCCATAAAGTAAAGGAAAAGTTATTTACCTACTAACTGCGGGCTGGCTCAGACCTAGTGTATACCCATGTCCTACGGTTGTCTGGTAACCACCATGCCCAAAGAAATGTAGAGAAGCCAGTATCTGAAATTCAATTTATTATTTAAATAAGCGTGGTATCTTACGCTTAATATTCACATTACATGTTATTAACCATCAAGCCGAAGTTGATCATTGGTCCCTGGAAACAATCTGGTGTAAAATAAATTAAAGACAATTATGTGCAATGGCTTTCGACAACTAAGTTTGGCAAATGGAATGTATACTTGGCAAAGGCAAACAACGTTATTTTTTGGATACTCAAAATACCTTTATTAGAACAACCTTTAGATTATTCTTTCTCTATTTAAAATCAATTTATATGAAGTCATGCTTACCTTAATAAGTGGCTGAACTCCATGTCTCTTACGGGGCGTTAAAGATGGTCTCAAACGCGTCAGCAACAGATTCACCGAGCCCTTACTTAGCCTAAATAATTTTACAAAGTAAGCATCAGGCAATTGCATGGGATCGCTACAATCCCTGATGCTCCTGTTTAAAATTCGTACTGGTTGTCTAGAAAAAGGGAGAAAACTGTTTTTTTAGTGGTCACATTTGGCTTGCAATAATTGACAAGTAATCAAACAAACCTCCTTTCGCGTTCGTCTTCAATGATAAGGCACACAAATTCCATTTTTTAACTGTAAAACTGAGAAACCAGCTATAAATTTCAAAGTATAGCAATTTTATGCGGCAAAATGACAGCAATTAAAAATATTCGCACATTCGAAGTCACGAATAAAATTCAACCAAATTTAACTAATAATAAATGACAGCTGCCAACTAAAATTTCATTCAGAATACCAATTCCATAGATTCTCGAAATTTATAGTTGTACTAAGGTGTCAAAATGAACTAGCTCACTAAATTAGTTTTAGTATGGAAAATTGTGAATACGAATTCGAACTAAATATAATGACTCAACTATCTCCTCACACTTAGTTAGTGCAACTAACTATTTTATGATTCAGAATTGGCCCTAATATACACTTTTAAAATACACTTTATATTGCTTAACATTTGATTTTAATAATATTTATTTTATTCTTCTTGCTCATTCACATAACAATCAACAAAGCAGTTTACATAAGAAAAAATGTGATGATATTATGCAGTGGCGAGATTATCACTTAAGTAGTGATTTCTTTCATCTAATCGCGTATACAATTACTGTATTGACTTGATTTGCATATTATTTTTAATTACTAATTTTAATCATTTCAGTCTTATTTCTGGTCTTTAACACTTTTATATATGTTATTGGTGGGACCTTGCTTCGTTTTTTTTTCGATGAGATTTGTGATGTTAATGTTTGTTGTGTTGAATTGTTTGTGTCCCTTAAGATAGTAAATAAGTAAATCTTTAATGGCCAAATTTAAAATAATATACAATAAATGTACACAACATGATAATTAAAATAATTTGGACCAAAGGGCGCACTTGTTGCCGAGCAATGTCATCCAGTTAATCCTAAATCCTAACACAAAAAAACAAATAATGAGAATTATATACCAACCTAAGTAATGTATAATAGTTAAAAATAAATAAATAAAATACATACCATCACGCCACCCGTGGGGTAGGCAGAAAGGATCGAGCACCACTTCTTTCTATCCTTGCATACATCTTTCGCTTCCGTCACTGTCATATAGTACCTAATGCATGCTCTCTTGTTCAATGTGCTCAACACGTGACCGTCCTGTAGAATTTGATTTAAATGATCTTGCCATTTGATCCTCGGACGTCCACGTCTTCGAGCACCATTCCTCTCAGCCAAATATATCTTCTTGGTCATTCTGTCCTCATTCATTCTTTCCACATGCCCAAACCATCGTAACTTATTTACATTCATTCTTGTAACTGTACCAACTTAAAAATGAAGATATATAAAGTGAAAAAGTTAAAATGAACTAATGTAATATACGCATATAAATATAAGATAAAATAAATAATGAGTAATGTTACAATCAATGATAAAATAGTAGTCGAAAACTTGCATTTAAGCAAAAATCTGTGCACTCCTGGTAGGGACTAAGGAAAAGGGAAGTGAAAAAATAAGAAGAATATAATAAATAAATAAAAAAAGGCGTTTCTAAAATTGTTACACCTGATCTAAATAACGTAGATATTATCTTGCTGGCCATATTTGCACAATATTTATTATATTATGGCTCTCGCTACCTGTTGTATCTGTCTATTGATAAAGTAAGATGTTATTAATACAGAGATAGATACTCGGCAGCCTCACCAAATAATAATGCCTTACACAATGTGATATCGCACTGATCTCTAGTCTGCAGCGTACTGCCTTATTATATTATAAATCTGCGCGAGTGAGAGTGAATCGCTGGAGGATTCAGTTGTTAGAAAAATTAATAGATAAAAGTCAGCAAGTGGATTTATCAAGGTAGGAAAAGTTGTGAAGGAATGAATAATATATTTTATTATCTTTGCATTTGTCTAACGGTGAGAGTGGAATGGTCAGGAGTTTCTTGATGTTGTGTTTCTTACATACACCTTGTACCCTTTGTTCTAGTTTGGACGGGGGCCCATTACGCACTTCCTCCAAAGGTCCCTACCATCTATTGCTACTGCTTGAATCCACTCTGAAACAGCCCATTCTACACATGTATTTAACATTCGACTTTGACATTGTGCTTATTTTAATACAATCTGATTACAAACATCCATCAAAAACTGTCGGTCGATCAGTAGAACCTTAATATTTGATGATTAATTAGATAGTGGTATGGAGCAGTATTTTTGAATTTTAAGACTTAAACGGGCCTTTCAACACAAATGTTTTACATTCAACTAAAACATAGCGTTTCATTTTAATACAATCTTATTATGAACTTCCACCAACAACTGTCGGTCAATAAGTAGAACCATATTCGTCGTCCGGTGTGGCGTGGAGGTAACGCTCTTGCCTTTGAGTCACGAGGTCCCGGGTTCGATTCCCGGCCAGGGCAAAGTGAAGAATGACCTTTTTCAAATTGTCCTGGGTCTGGGTGTTACACGTATATGTGTGTAGTGCATTGTATATGTGTGTATCGTCGTGTTAGTACCCATAATACAAGATTCATCTTAGTTTGGGACTAGCTCGATCTGTGTGAATTGTCTATGTATGTTATGTTATGTTATATTTGAAGATTAATACATAGTGGTTTGGATCAGTATTTTTGAATTTTAAGACTTGTGAAGTAATGCAGCACGGATATTGGTGTCGTAGGAATAGTGTATTGTGTTTAAAGGTTTCCTTGCAAGATTGAGAAATCTTTTTCTACGTATTAATGTTATCAGATACTTCCAAAATATGTCCTTATCAAAACTATCTGACTGCCTCCAACGGTTTGCTGTGAAAAAGGGTCTCTGACTGTCGGTTTCAATAATCTATTTATTATCCTTTACTATCAATTAAAATGTCTTATATTGTATATTTTATCTATCCATTATGGATAATATGGAATTGGACTATCAAAACTATCTGACTGCCTCCAACAGTTTGCTGTGAAAAAGGGTCTCTGACTGTCGGTTTCAATAATCTATTTATTATTTATTTATTTATTTATTTATTTTATTCTTCTTGCACATCATCATTCATATAACAAATAAAATAGGGCAATATACACAGGAAAAAATGTGATGATGTGCAGTGGCGAGATTATCACTATATAGTGATTTCTTCCATCTAACCATTATCCTTTATTATCAATTAAAATGTCTTATATTGTATATTTTATCTATCCATTATGGATAATATGGAATTGGACTATCAAAACCGGTCATAAGGCCATAAGTTATCTTGAGGATAATAAAAGAGAACACTTTTTGTTGTAATGTCACTGGGCATTCTCAAAACACGGCATAATCAGACTCTTCTAACCATCAAATTAAGTTTTTAAACTACTATAGATGACTCGTACACATTGAAAATGGACATTTTTCTGAGCTTATTCAATGTGTACGAGTCATCTATAGTAGTTTAAAAACTTAATTTGATTGACATCCACACTTCTGAGCAAGTGAAATCCAGTTTTCAACACAACAGACTGTGTTACATACAATAATCTTCTAACCATCTCTAAGAGTACACTGTGAAAATGCAGTTTAAGTTTGACAGGAATTATGAATTATGCAACATTTTACATTACAAGTTCCTAATACAATATTTCTGTTTGTTTTACAGATGTATGGTCGCTATACGCGAGACCTATCAGCCGCAGCTAAGAGCGAAGCAAGACGTCTGAAGAGGTTAGACAGGCGCAGAAAGAGGGACGACAAGGAGAGGCAGAGAGAGCTTATCGCTAAACGAAGTGGAAAGTTAGCCAAAATCATAGGTGAGATACTTACAAACATTATTAATCAATAATTTTGTTAGAAAAGTCTTCCATTAAACTATGTTTAATTATTTTTTTGCTCTTAAACTTTTCTTCCATTTTCCGGCTACGCTTATATTGATTTTATAGTTCATTGTAAGTACAGTCTCTAGATGACTTCACACAAGCCTAGTTCTCAAAAGTATCTATCTTCTGTGAATGGGTATCTCTAATTTGTATGGAATCAGTTTTCCAATTATTATTATCTTGGTGTGGTTCTCAATTAGGTAAATACAGCGGAATTTTATGCTCTTCCGTATATAGTCTGCATTGGTACATATTCATTAGTTTTATTGTGTAAAGATATTTATTGAGTCTACAGTGTACTGTCTGTTCTCTAGTCAGAATTTTTTACGCGGCGGCAGAATTGCCATCCACACTTCTCAGCATTGTACAACCAGATAAGTCTCCATATGATCAGTCATGATCACACAAAAACTTAACAGTCTAATGCCGGGAAAAATTCACCTATCCAGATATACAGGATATCAAAGGATTAGGCTCAAAACGCGGGATCAAAATACCAGCATTGTGCCTGAAATATCTATTTTCAAAAACTTTTTTACAATATTACAAGTGTTTATTATAATAGATTTTTGAATTTTAATGTACAAATTAACCGGTAAATCTAATTTTTGTAAATTATTTATTAAAGATTTCGGAGTTACCCCTGTAGCTGACATGACTAAAGGTATTATATAAACGGACCTAGAATGCCAAATATTTTTTATTTCTCCTGCTAGTTCTGTATATTTACATATTTTTTCAGCGACGGTTGTTTGTATATTATGTGTATTTGGGACAGCGATGTCGATTAGGTACGTTATTTTATTACGTTTATCATGTAATACTAAATCGGGTCTATTATGATGTATTTGTCTATCTGTTATTATGGTTTTATCATAATAGAGCCTATAATTTTGATTTTCTAAAACCGGTTCCGGGTTGTATTTAAAATAAGGTATTACATTATTTGAGTTTAAAAGATTATGTTTAATAGCTAAATTTTGATGTATAATTTTTGCGACATGATTATGTCTATAAGTATACTCAGTTTGAGCGAGAGTGGAACAACCCGAAACTATGTGTTGAATTGTTTCCGGTTTGGCCAGACATTTTCTACACGAATCATCAATTATGTTTTGATTTTTTATAATATATTTTTGATAATTTTTTGTATTTATTACCTGATCTTGAATTGCTAGCATAAAACCCTCGGTTTCCCCATACAATTCCCCAATGGTCAACCACCTGTTTGACGCATATTTGTCAACATAAGATTGGTTGAGATCATTGAGGTGTCTAGCATGAAGTTCCTTCCTACCCCAAGATTCTAACAAAATATTTAAATAGTTTAATCGCGGACCTACTGTTTCGTCATTTAAATTTAAAGGTGTATGATTTTTATCGGCCTGTATTATAATTTTATGTAATATAGAATTATTTTGTTTGTTCTTAAAAAATGTTTTAAGGGATTCTATTTGATTATTATGTAAAGAGGAAATGTTAACAATTCCTCTTCCTCCTATACTCCTAGGCAGAACCAACCTTTCTTTTTATTTTCATTTTATTTTCTTTATCATTACCAGGACTATTTTTATTACTTATTTGACTCTTAAATTCAGATACATAGGAATCCAAGGTGATAGGTGTGGGTGAGTTATTTAACGTTGCACAGAACATAAATGATTATCAACATCTGAGAGATCCTATATGACATACTAGAAAAAGAGAAAAATGTTCTTTTTACTATGTTTTGTATGTTGTATCGGAGATTAAATTGTTAAATAGAGTAAGGTAAATAACCGTTGCTGCACTGAGACAAAGCAAAGCTAAATAACCGATTCAGTCCGCCTTGGTACTGGATCATGCTCAGTTAGATAGATCTTATGATATAGTATGGTCTCTAAGTACTTTTAAAATTTAATGTACTAATAAATAAATATTGCTAATTAACAAAGAAAGATCAAACCGTTACATAAAAAGCGTATGTAATAAATGTATATATCTTATTGCAGGTTTTATTTGGAGGAATACATTTGCTAAGTTAGGAGAGGACTGGGTGTTTCTGGCTCTACTTGGTATAATCATGGCCGTACTCAGTTTCCTTATGGATAGAGGAATCTCCATGTGCAATAATGGTAATAGCACTTCTTATTTTGTTCTTCTTATAATATGTATTGTGTGGTATATTCTCCTTTTTAGAGGAACGTTGAATATATAAATGTAGCGTTGATGATTCTCATGAAGCGTTTTTGACCACTGACCAGCTCTTCAGACTGCCTATTGGAACCCACCTGTGAGGACCGAAATTTGGCTTCATCTTCACCCAAAGACCTTCCCTGCATTGGCTCCTTAGTGTAGTTAGTCCTTAAATGTCTTTCCACAGACCTAACTGAAAAAAAATAGTTTTTTCTGACCTCTTCCTGCTCAGAGAATAAGAAAGGTTTGCTTAAAAGAGCAAATAAACAGAGACTACAAACTTCTGAGCGCCCTTGAGGTGATTTTTTTTTCACAAAACGGCACTTTATAAATCATCCAAATAATAATAATTCTGAGATATCCGGGTAAGAGTAAGAGTCTATGCAAACAAAATTCGCCTGGCGATATTCACTAAATGTGAACACCCCATTAGCGTATTTTCGATCTGATATGCAGATATTGCAGTACACATTAGTTAATTACTGTAACATTCTCTATGGCTTATTGATTTTGTTATTGTTTATTTTTACGCTAGCTAACTGGTTTCCTTATCAGAAGTGTTTAAGGTAAGATTAAGCAATGTAAAAAAATTGCTAATCTATTACGAGTAGTTACTATTAAATTTAATCTTATCTCATTATCTCTGTAACTATCTATCCATTCATATGTCTTATCGTGGAATATCCAACAATTGGGGCAGCCACCCGTTTAATTCTTTGCATAGACGCACAGAATATGTTTATAACTTTTTTTATTTAGAACATAAATTTTGTATCTGCATGGTTTCAGTTGCATATCTAACAAGATAAACATTTAAGTCTTAACAAAACATATGTACATTTATCAATAGATAAATGATTAATTATTATATTATATGGAGAAGATGAAGTATTAGGGACTAGTTTTTATTTTATTTTTTTATTTAAACACAATATACCGCAATTGCCTTTATAAGTATACAGATAATCTTTAAAATATCACATAATCATTTAACACATGTACAAAAATATAAAAACAAAGAAAATATAGCTATACTCCCTATTCAAGTCAAAAAATAAAAATGATAATTTAAATACAGACACAATATATTCATTAAAAAAACATTCATAAACCATAATTATACCCAAATCAATTATATTCAATCATACATCCAATCATCATTTGTTACCCAATCATAGTTTGTTTGATAAAGCCGTGGAGCACCCGGTAAAGAATTGGTCTCCCACTCTTCTCCATAAGTTTTCGAGTGTCCTGTAAAGAGGCAGGTGTTTGAAGAAATAAATTCAGCAATGAGGTTTGCCACCCATCCTGAACGTCTGGTCTGCTGGCTACCCCTCTTGTGTGATATTAGTAGTAGTTTTTTATTAGATATTTATTTATGGTTATTTAGACATAATCGATGGCATAGAGCACAGATGTGGTAATTGCAGTTTTAACCGAAAATGAGTTATTATATGCATGCGAATCTATATCATCTGAAGTATGTTCCGTAGGAATATAATTGCGAAACTCTGTGTCATTGACCAGATATTTAACAAAAACTATGTGGGATAAGTACCAAATGGTATGGCATCTCAAACTTTCTACTTTAATTATCTCAAAACTATGAAAACTGCACCTACCACATCTGTGCGCTATGCCATTATAGAGATGAAGTATTAGTGACTAGTTTATTTTGATAATGCACACAGACAAAGGATACATCCACCTCCATCTATTGAAAAGTTTAAAAATCACAGACAAAGGATACATCCATCTATTGAAAAGTTTAGAAATCAAATAAACGTTATGTATTCCAAGCATATTATCAATTATTTTAGGAATGCTCACTGATTATCTGTAAAATGTTTTTAATAAATAAAATATGTACAGTTTTATTATTCAAGATCATTTTCACAAATATTAAGTAAGTGTTCATAAAATGCATTGGTTACATTTTTTTGGCAATTTCTCACAACCAACTAAATTAAAAATAATTGAGATATTGCAGTATGCACAAAGTATATATTTGGAAAAATATTATTTGATGCATAGTTTAAAGTTATTGTATTATATAGTATAGTTATATATTGTGTGTAATGTTCCAGCAAGAATCTGGATGTACCGAGACCTGGCTGGTGGTGTGGTCCTCAAATATCTTGCCTGGGTCTCCCTTCCTGTGTGTCTCATCCTATTCTCCGCTGGCTTTGTTCATATTGTGGCTCCGCAGGCCATCGGTAAGTAGAAATACAAAACTTAAGATTTAATCTATGTAGAACATAGCTCCCTGAAACATGTGACGTCTTATTTTTAAAAATTAAAATATTATCTAATAATGATTCAAATAACAAAATTTTAATACAGTGTTTTTAGTTTCAATAGTTTTATAAAGATAATTGTTTTTTGAGTGTTAAATTATTTTCAAACTAATTAAAAATTACAAATTTAAAAATAAATGAACTAGTGAATAAAATTTGTGACAATTAATAATACTTACAATATTGGAACTCACATAATTGCTTCATATTTTGAATTTGTGACAATTACAAACATATTTAAAAAAAGTTAATAGTTAAATTAAAATTATAAAATATATTAAAATTTGATAATAACAATAAGCACAAATTAAAAAAAAAATGAAAATGCGCCCTTGCTGTGGTTTGTACCTATCACACAACGGCTCTCAATAAATTGTCCAGATTATTATTATAGAATTCCATAATTAGGTAATTTGAAGCAAGTGTTTCTTTCTACTATAAATTATTGATTACGAGAGAGACGTCTTTCCACTTATCAGGTCATTATCAATCTTCATAATCAATAATATATAGTAGAAAGAAACACTTGTTTCAATTTACCTAATCTATAAGTTAAATACTAGAATCAAAGTAGGTAAAAATAAGTCAAGATCTTCTAAATGGCACCATTATAGTTGATGAGATCTTTCATTGTATTGTTGTATTGGAACATTGTTTTTGATTATTATGTATACTATATGCAAGGGCGGATCCAGCTTTGGCGCCAGGAGGGGGTCACATAGAGGCCAGGGGGGGGTCGTGGTCAAGTCAAGGACTTATAATTTAATTTTGATAACAATAGATACAAGTAAAAAGTAGGTAGGTATTTTATTAATGTTGAAGGTATGTAGTTACATAAAATCTGTATGGTGACAAAATATATAAATAAAATCATTATGTTCAATTAGTGATCCACCTAAGCCCTGGAACCAGCTCAGGGGGGGGGGTCATGACCCCCCCCTGGATCCGCCACTGACTATATGTAGACACTGCTTGCCCCTCCTACACAAATGTTAGTACACTTTCTGGAGGGGTAAAAAATGTATTTGATTTCTAGAAAATGTAAAAAATATGTATAAATTGTATTAATGTATTATATTTAATAAAAAAATCTGCTGCTAGTTGAATCCTTGATAACAAATCTTTAGAAGATTATCTAATTTTATGTTTCACTGAGCTTGGTCATGTACTTGTACAGCTGACAAAACCAATCAGATTATTTCAATTAGCTGTCTGCGCACTGCTCGGCAAACCCAGCGAACTAAGGGTTCTGCCTTTCCTTTCTTCTCTTTGTCTGAAATGAGAAAGAAAATAAATTATTTTCCCTTTCTTTTCCTAAGATTTGTTCACTTTGTTTGCCAAGCAGTTTGGACACGGCTATTGTAGAGCTATGTTTACACAATACTTTGTTTCAACATTCTTCTCATGGAACATTATTACACAATTCACTATCTCTCAGATTTTTATCATATATTTTTCTTATCAATCTCATTTTAATAATTGTTATTTCTAGGTTCTGGTATTCCGGAGATGAAGACCATTCTGCGAGGAGTGGCTCTGAAGGAGTATCTGACCTTCAAGACTTTAGTTGCCAAAGTTATAGGTCTAACGGCCACTCTGGGCAGTGGAATGCCACTGGGAAAAGAGGTATGAAATTTGAGGCTGATGGAATGTCCAATCTTAATATTGTCTCTGAAACTTTTGAAATAGGTAGGTACAATGTTTGTTCTATGTTCCAGGGTCCATTTGTCCACATAGCTTCTATGGTAGCCTCCCTCCTCAGCAAGCTGGTTACATCCTTCCAGGGTATCTATGAGAACGAGTCCCGTACTACTGAAATGTTGGCTGCAGCCTGTGCAGTCGGTGTGGGGTCATGCTTTGCAGCTCCTATAGGAGGTATTTATTTTTTAATTCTCAATATAATTGAATGAAATTAAAAAGACTGTACTCTTATATTTATCAAACTTTATCAAACAAATCAAAAACAATTCTGATTTGTATCAAATCTATCTATACCATTCTAACATCTCCCACAAGTTAAGTGGGTTAACCTTTGGCAATAAAAAATGAGACATTCAGGATGGGTGACACATTAAAGATGACAATTGTGCTAATTTTACAGTAAAGTTACAGCTCTTTACGTGGTTTAAACCAGTCTAAACGGCTCTGCAATGCAAGCTTTGAGACACTATTCCCTCTTTGCTGAATTTACTATACTACGAAAATAAATAATTATAATGTTTGTTAAGCGATTGTCTTACTTTTATAAAAAAAAAAATTATAAAAAGATAAGTTTGAATTTGAAATTAACCCAAATGCATCCCAAATACCTTATCAGTAGACAATATGCTTGTGTCGTGAAGGTGGAATAGTTTGGCAGCATTAGGAACTGAACCCGGCCTGGTCTTAAACTTGTCTTAAAGTTAAAGTGTCAGAGATTTCTTCTAAAACATTTTATTTCTTACATTCGGGAGCAATGAGACAAGTCATTTATTCTGCAAGGCTTGTTTTTATCTTATTTATCTGTATTTTGATGTTGTTATAAAATGTTTAAGGTGTCCTGTTCTCCATTGAAGTAACAACAGTGTACTTTGCTGTGAGAAATTATTGGAGAGGATTCTTTGCAGCCGTGTGTGGTGCCACTGTAAGTACAAAATTATTATGTACAAGTAACTAAGAGATCTATTGGTCACCCATTTCTGGTCACTATCAACTCAAAATTATAATATTCAAAGTGTGTCAAAGTATGTTAACACTACAGTGCTCGCTTGGGTGACGTGTGTCACCCACTATGTAAAATTGATAAATAATTTCTGAACGCACTGCGATACAGTGCTGTTCTTTTAGATATTCCTCAAATATGAGACATACTTCCCATCAGCAGCACAACAGTCGTCACAGCGCATTTACAGCTGCGCAATATAGCAACAAAGTTCCTGGGTGACGCATGTGCCCCGCGCGAGCTCTCGAGAAACGAAATATCACGTGTGAAATACATACTTATTTTGTACGAAAGTTGTTATTTTCCCGATTGCGATGATATTATGATTGAATAGTAAGGATATAATATAAAACATTATAATGAGACAAGTTTTTTGATAATTTAGAATGTTCCTATAGTTCAAAACGGTGCTGATCTCAACAAGTCCAAAATATGTTATTTTTATAGAAGTTTATTGCTTTGTTCATAATTATAAAATCAAAGACAATTTATGTTGACCTTTAACTGTATATGGTAAAGATAAAGCTGATGTATAATATAATAACTTGTTTTTCTGAATACCGTTAAATTTAATACTCAAAATTTCTTATGGTAATGGGTGACACATGTGCCCCGCGCGAGCACTCAATGAGTACTTGAAGGCGCGAGTACTGTAGTGTTAATGAAAGAATATCAATTTTTACACAATTGTGATAAACCAATAAACTATTACTGGAAAACCTTGTGTTGTTCAACTATGGAACTAGACAATCAATATGATTTTATGTGAAACTAGCGCTAATGGTAGTAGAAATTGAAACTGAGACAGCATTGTTGGGAATTTGGAATTATCTAACCTCAAAATCTTAGTAATTATATTTTATAAACATTATGTTTATTTGTAGGTGTTCAGATTGCTGGCAGTATGGACAGGTGGAGCACACACAGTGACAGCTATGTTCCCTACAAACTTTGCTATGGACTTTCCCTTTGATCCTCAGGAACTTGTGGCATTTGCTTTGATGGGGTGGGTTTATATTCTTAATCTTTTTATTCTTTCAACCCTAACACTCCTCTCAAGAACACAGAAACCAATCCAATTACATCTTATCTATTATATTATGATGGCATTGTTATAAGAACATATCTATTGTGTTCCATTGCTTTTTAACTTCACAAACAAATGTTCTTGATAAAAAAAAAATTTTCACTAAAAATCTGTTGTGCATGTGGTGATTTAAGTGGATACTCATTTTACACAGAAACAGATAAGCCTATCAATAAACCTCTTAGGGCCGCGATATCCAAATAGAAAATAACCAGTGGTTAAGTAATCAACTGGTATGAGTTAACTTGTTCATGTTCGGCGTTTGGTGATATCATAAAAATAATTTACAATGGTTACTTAACCAGAAGTTAACTTTCTGTAGTGATGTAAACAGTATTCATATATGGCAATACCTTAGTACAAATCGGTTGAAATTTAATTTTTACGCACTTTTGTCGTACGAGTGGCAACACTAGGGAAGTTATTTGACACTTCACTGGTTGTTTGGAGCCGCCATTTTGAATTTTAACGTGTTGCTCATGTTGGCGAGTGTTTTGAAAGTATCAATAATATTGTTCATCGGATGATGTATAAACATTATTATGAAGATAATTATCCAGTTTTGATCAATATATTATATTATTATAACACAATATTCTCAAACCAAAATGACAAACTATGTAACTGTCAAATTGATGACATATATAGCACCATCTACAGACGAAAAAAATATTCATTCTCAAAGTTAACTCGTGGATTCGATAGTTAACTCATGAAAATCGGGTGGTTATAAATAACCACTTGTTATCTCCGTAACCAACATTGGATATCACCATTTCTTGAGTTAACTTATGGTTTACTCTTGACAACAAGTTAACTGCTTGGTTAACGTTTTGGATATCGCGGCCCTTATATAATTATATTCGTACTGCTTTTGTATAATAAAATTAACTAGATATAATTTGCATGTTCCAGTGTTATATCTGGTTTAATTGGAGCTGCCTATGTCTGGATGCACCGTCAATATGTCATCTTCATGAGGAATAGCAAGAGGATCAACCAATTCTTGCAGAAAAAGTAAGTGAAATGATCTCTTTCTCAGAGTTATTGTATCATTTTGTAAAAAAATAATTTTTGGGAACTATTAGAAACCCATAAAATTTTTACTATGTATCACCCTTATTATACCTTAAACAGCTTTACAGGTATCAGTATTTGTGCTTGTTTCATGAAGGCAGAATAGGTCGTTTTGATTATTGTCTTGGATCTCCTGATTAAAAATCACAAACTTAATCATCAGCTTACCAATTTTTTAGTACAATATATAGGGCGCAAAATTAATCCCTGTGGCATACCAAAAATATATAAAATCTTAAAAGAATTGACAAAATGTTTCAAATGTTTTTCTTTACACACCCTTGCTGTTTGGCCAATCATCTGCATTGCAAATAAAGTCCAAATGTGCAAGATGAAGTGTGATAATAATTTATTTAATATATATTTTCAGTCGTTTCCTGTACCCTGGCATCACAGCTCTAATGGTAGTGTCAGTTACATTCCCAATGGGCCTGGGACAGTACCTTGCGGCAGACATCACCACACATGAACAGGTCAATAACTAGATGAACAATATTTTCTTATGTGTATAATCAATAAATAGAGGTGTCATTGTCTCGAAATTAAGGATATTACCATGCAATTTAAGTTAGTCAAAAGAGATCATGCCTTTGCGATAAATTCACCCTTTATATTCATTTGGGTTTAAAATGAATTCACTTTTTTATGAAATTGCTTGTTATCAATAACAGTAATAAATGAATAAATAATTAAATAAATGAATAAATTGTAATGCACGTTGTCTCAGAATGTATGGCATAACTCCAGAATTCAAAACATCAACTCAGAATTCATACCAGTATCTCAAAATTTATGACATTGTTCCAGAGCTAAATTTTTGGTTTTGTTAATGAAATTGCTTAGATAAATAGTATATAATTATAATGTAAAATTGCTTGCAGGTGATGAGTCTATTTGCCAACTTCACGTGGACCTCAGAACACTTGACTGCAGATCAATCTGAAATGCTGGAGCACTGGACAACACCACATTCTGGAGTATATGTTAGCCTTACTGCATTCATGGTTTCAACTGTAAGTAGTTCACATTAGGGGCCATACAACTCAATGTATTGAAATTGATCTCACTTATAAATTTCATCATCATCATCGCCCTCAACGCTCCTCTCGGGAGCACAGGGCAGAAACCAGCCTCCTCCATTCAGAGCGTCTCTGCGCCAATTGTGTCACCTCTTTCCACGACATTCCCTGCGCTCTGATATCGTTGTCATAGGAACGGTGTATTGTGAAAGAGGGACGCCCGGGCCGACGGAACCCCTGCTGACGGAAGAACAGTGCTCTTTTTGGCCAACTATCATTAGGCATTCTCAAAACATGTCCCAGCCAGGACCATCGTCTCTCCTGTATTACGGAGATTACAGGTCTCTGCTGGGTGCGCCGGCGCACAGCATCATTTGTAACATGTTCATACCATTTGACATCCAAAATCCTTCTAAGACACTTGTTTTCAAAGCTGAGTATCTTCCGCTCTTGAGCCTTGGTTAAGTGCCAAGACTCACAGCCATTTAGAACCTTTTATCTTTGCCATAATTATGGACTACCTGCTCAGAAAATCTATTCCGGGCCCTGGCGGTGTGTCTTTATCACAGCGTGAAAACAGTGAGACGTCTGTGGGAGTGCTGCACGATCTTGAATATGCGGATGATCTAGCCCTTTTTGATACATCTGTGGACGGATTACAGTGCAACGCTAATGCTCTTTATGAAAATTCCTTGCACCTTGGCCTTCGTATCAACGCTGGTAAAACGGAGTACATATGTAATAATACATGCACGAGTACTCACACCCCACTAATGGTTGGTAATTCCCAAATATCTCAGGTTAGCAAATTCAGGTACCTGGGAGCAACCATAACACCAGAGGGTGATCTCCGGTCGGAATTACCAATCCGCATAGGAGCACTAAGCGGGGCTTCAATAACATGAACAAAGTTTGGAAGGCGTCTGGACTCAGCATCAGGACAAAATGCCGCTTGTTCAATGTGTGCATCATCCCCCAATCCTTATAAATTTACTTGTTGAATAATGTCAGCAAACCAATATTCTTACTACAAAGAGACCTATTAAAGAGCAAAATGTGGGAGTTGATAGCTCAAATTTGGAGGATATTTTAATGATATGATGGTTAATAACTTGATGATAGAGTCTTGGATTTTGCAGATATGAATTCTTCCCCTGTACACCCATTCCTCTTCCAAGATGCAAGCATATTGCGGAGTATGAAGGTGTTTTAAATGTATTTGGATTTATTTTAAAGTCAGGCTAGTCACTGCTTATTTGAATTTGTCAAATGAATACCTGCCTTTTGAGATATTAGGGCACAAGATAACTTATAGAGAAGAGCAGATGATCCGTTCTATTATAGAGACATCATTTTTGTTTTTTTTTTTTTTTTTTTGTTTTATAGGTGGTAATTATTTCTTGCATGTGTTGGATAATTATTATTCCTATTTGCTTATGACAAATTTTAATGTTGAATTTTAAATGATGTTAAATTTTGAATTTTAAATTTTGAGAGATTTTATATGATATTTTTATATTTTTAATTTTATTATTCATGACTCATTGTATTGTTTTTATTGTTTTATTGTTTAATCCTACGATTATTGCTTTGTGAGCATTATTCTATTAATTTTCTTTACATAATTTACTCTATTCTATTGTAATTGTTGTTTTTTGATTTATCTGTTGTGTTTGGTTATGTATGTTTTGTAGAGCACATAAGGGTAATATAGGGATCTTCACTGGTTTGCTTATTGCTAAATGTGTTATAGACCATTGTATTTTTTGTATCAACTGTATGCATCCTGTAAAATTGAAATAAATAAATAAATAAATCACAAATGTTTTATAGTACCTACTGTTAGAACTATAATTATTTTCCTCAGTAGCTAATATTTCGAAGTGTTCCAGTTCTTTCTGACCATTGTCGCGTCCACCATCCCAGTGCCCTCTGGTATCTTCATCCCGCAATTCAAGATTGGTGCTGCCTTGGGACGCCTTGTGGGAGAGTTGGTGCATACAGCCTTCCCCAGGGGACTTAGATACGGGGGATATGTATCTCTTATACAACCAGGTATGCATTTTAAATTTCCTTGATTATTTAAGTTTTATTTACTTGAAATCACTTACAGACATATTTGCTTAACAAGTGACTGAGAACTCAATACCTAAGCCTTTTACGGAAGAGCATACCCAGGTTTTTTACAGGGCAGTTAACTTAGGTTAGACCTGTTGGATTAGTACTTATATATTTACATGTATAGGATAAGTACCTAGTTAAGGTGTAAGGTAACAATAATTCATTGTACTGAGATATAATATGTAATCAATGTAATAATAAATTCACTTGATAACTGGAATCACATGTTTCAATACACAACAAGACCAAGAAGAAAGTCACTAAAAGATATCCGAGATGCTATTTTATTCATCGTACACCACTGGGTCTGTCTTACGGGGAGATTGCTGCTTTGATACTATTTTTGGACTTCTTGGGTAAACAAAGATGGTGTTGGTGTAGATATACGAATATGTCACTTCTCGATAGATGACTTTTCATATTACTGCACATTTTAGAAGCCAGTTTTTAATATATTAATGGTTTGGTTTCAAGCTATTTGAGAGATAAATTCACTTTAAGGCATTTTTGATTTATTTGATCTTACTCTTTTTTTATATAGTTATTATTACAAAAAAATATTTGTTGATTTAAATTTTTTATTCATATTTACTTTCCAGGTGGTTATGCTTGCGTAGGCGCCGCAGCCGTATCGGGCGCCGTAACCCACACAGTATCAGTAGCGGTGATAGTCCTGGAGATGACGGGACAGGTGACACACGTAGTACCTCTTGTTACAGCTGTGTTAGTATCTAATGCCGTGGCATCATTGCTACAGCCCAGTGCGTATGATTCTATTATACTCATCAAGAAATTGCCATACCTTCCCGATCTTCTTACGGGACATACAGGTATGTATATTTTAATCTTATTGTTATATCTCACATTTCATTATATTTATATAGGTATACTTGCTTTACATTATGTTTTTTTCTGTTTTATATGCCCTATACATTTTAATTGATCTAAACTGACTTTATGATGAAACGTGCTTATCAAACAATGTATTAGGTTTACTGGGAGACATTAGGACCAATTCTGAATCTTAATAAACTAATAATAGTTGATTAATATTAGTTATTATGGTACGAATTCGTATTCAGCATTAGTTATGAACTAAACAACTATAAACTCGAGAACCACCTAGGGCAAACGGTGAAATCTATGGGACAAACTTATGTTAGTCGGTGATGCCGCAATACAAAATGTTTTTCACGTTCCGATTTACACTTCTGGCAACAATTTAATAGTTGTTGCGCGTGAAAATTGTGAAATGTCGGATTTCCCGCTATATTTTGACATTCGTATTTGTGTCGGTGGTGGTATAACTTTACAATTTATACATGCTAAGAGTTGCGAGGGCCCACATATAATTTTTTTACTTTTGATTGAAAAAAACAACTACACTTCCAAAATATAGCAATATTCCGCAGCAAAATGACAGCTACTAATAATAGTCGCACATTTAAAGTCGCGAATAAAATTCTGCCAAATCCAACTCTTTTTAGTTGTCGGTTGTCAACTAAAATTTCATTCTGAATACGAAATTCATAGAGCGACGAAATTTATAGTTGTACTGAGGTGTCAAAATGAACTAACTAACAAAATTAGTTTTAGTACGGAAAACTGTGAATTAGAATTATCATGACTCAACTATCTCCTCACACTTAGTTAGTGCAACTAAACTATTTTATGATTCAGAATTGGCCATATTGCCTTGAGGCAATATGTACGCCTTTAGTACAAATCTATTGTGACAATAAAGTGTTTATTATTATTATTATTATATTGGTACTATTTATGTCTATCATTGATGTGTTCATTTTATTTTATTTGTGTTTTTTTATAAACTGTAATTTTGATTAATTGAATTCATTAATCTGTTTTGTAAAATCTTATCTATATTGTGAAAAGCTTTGTTATTTATATAATGAAATAATAAAATATTTATATATATCGTAAACTAAAGTTGGAGGTTGTTAATGATTGTATTAAATGTTGGTGAAAATTTTGACAAAGGGAACTCTTCAGGCACAGTGAAGTCCCTTGGAAAAAGTAGTACTATTATTTTCTGTAAGCCTTCCAATATGCTGTAAATAGCAGTCATTCATAAAATGTCACAAAGAGAACCTTAGAACCTTTAATTCAGCAATGTTGAGGTATGTTGCACATCTCAAATGTTTTATTTTTATTGACACAGAGAAGACAACCTGCATGTTTCTTGTTTTGTGGCTATTCCATTGAAGTAGAGGATGCCGTAATAGATAAATAAATAGATACTAATATCAGAACTTCCTCTCTGCATCATAAATGAATGAAAATATTGCTCTTCTTCATTGCATAGAAAATATTTATGCTAGAATTTATTTAATGATGTGTTATTTTTTTCATTACAGGGATGTACAATATGAACGTAGAAGACTTTATGGAGAGAGATGTGAAGTATATATGGAACGGTATCACATATCAACAACTGAAAGATACACTTAAAGAAAACAAGGTACAATAATGTATATTATATTGTGTTTGCTTTTTAACATTCCTCAAAACGCGAGTTTTACAAAGCCTTGTTTAGGAGCAACAATCTGCAACAACTATACATTGATAAGTATGCAGCTAATGGAAGCAATTCCGTCTTTGTATTCATTTACACTGCAACTTCAATTTTAGAAGCTCTTCTAGCACTTTTCAAACAAAACCAATCAGATTGTTTCAATTGGAGAACCATCACATTGCAACAACATTGTGTAGTAGACATTCTTAGCTCTTTGATGTTATTGTCATAGGAACGGTATACTGTGAAAGGGGAGCTTTTGGACGATAGAACAGTAATCTATTTAATCAACTATCATTGGACATTCTCCAAACATTATAGATGACGCTGTATATAGAGAAATAAATAAATTGAAATATTTATGTGTGGTTTTGCAGGCTCTCCGCAGTCTTCCTCTTGTAGACAGTCCATCCTGTATGGTACTATTGGGATCTGTACAAAGGGCAGAGTTGGTAAGACTGATTGACAAACATGTTGGCAGGGAGAGAAGATTACAGGTTAGTACAATAATATTTCTATACTATACTATACTATACCCTCATGCCGTGTCCCAAGTGGGGGTAGGCAGAGAGAACGGAACGCCAAACAGATCTATCTCTACACACTTCCTTCGCTTCCTCCACATTCATACAGTTTCTCATACACGCACGTCGGTTCCTCTTACTCAACACGCAACCGTCCTTGAGAATTTGATTCACGTGATCAAGCCATGTGGTTCTCGGACGCCCGCGTTTCCTCACACCCTTTCTTTCAGATAAGTATATCCTCTTGTCATTTCTATAACTACACCTAATATTTACCTTTATAATTAACTTTTAAAAATCAGATACTTCCTCCGGAAATCTCTATCCATTGCTGTTTCTTGGACCTCTGGCTACTCTTAACCAAATATTTCAACACACAGATTTTCCGCTTTTCCTTGCCAGTTTCGTCTAGGGCATCTCAATAGCATTTTGTCCTCTCCCAAATCCTTTAGTGATCTTAATGATTATCTGTTAGTCTTCTGGCGTGCAAATCTTGTGACTTATTCATCGCAACTGCAACTTCTTTATATGTAGGAATACTTGTTCCACTTTCTCCGCTCAATCTATTAATTAATATTACCAATTATTTTATCATTACAGGTAGCTGCTCAGAAGCAACAGGAAGCCGCAGAGAAAGCGAGAGAAGAACAAAAGAGGAGAGTGAGGCGACCATCTAGATTTGAGGTGAAAAATATGTTTAAAATTATACATAATTGATGCTCTTATAAACCAGACATTTTTTGAAGTGTGCTGTTTTGTGGAAAAATATTCCAAGGGTTCATTTTGAGAACTATAATTCAATATCATGATTCTCACATTGTCTTGAATACATCCACATTCTCCAGAATCTGTGAATCGAGGTGAGAATGAAAGAGTTTAGTTCCACATTAACAATCAAGTAACTCGAAATGCAAAAATACTCAGTAAAACCACCTCTACATGAAAACACAAATCTGTTAATAGTAGTTAATAGCCTTGAATAATATTTTCCTTTTCGTCATAACAGTGACACAGAACTCAGATATGGCCTTAAACTGGAAAAAAATCTTAGAAGAGGAGTTTTGTGAATAAATAAAAAACTGAATCAAATTAATTACGTAACATTATTTAGTTTGAACATTGTTAAATTTCCAGGTGTCTCCAGCCCCAGACATACTTCGCCTGCAGGTCCCCCAATCTCCTGTGTTGCAACACGGATCATCTGTCACCAGCACAGATCAGTCTGGTCTCATTCCTGGTTAGTTCAGTTATATATCTACGTATACCACCACGGCATCTCCCACAAGTAGGGTAGACTTAAATTTGCCCTATCGCCGCTACGCACACAGTCACAGGTAATGTGTATTACAGTATACGTGATTGTATTAGTAACCGAGTAGCATTGCTGTGATTGGCTGGTGCATTGTGTGGTGTGTGTAGCATACTCATTAGTGAAGGATGTATCAGTAATCATTTACCTATGAGCGGGGCACTCTTACATGAATACTTACATCGATTTATTTTGTTATTATTATTTACTTCTACATTAGAGACAATTCGATAGACGTACCTCATTGTATGGACTGTACTCATAGTGGAGTCGGGTCTGTTTTAATAATTATTATTGTCAACATAAAAATAAAGTGATATTATTATTTTAGCATCTAAGCCAATAGTTTTATCATGCATAGTAGGTATATGTATTGATATTTCATTTCTTATTATTATATCATACATTTTGTACTTGTAGAGCCATGTATAATATATATGTATAGTGTGCCTGCATAGTATATACGTATAACCTCGGTGTTATACAGTTACACAATGTTATGAGGTGTGTGTATGCTGTGCGGCCGCCTGTACTTACTGTATGCCTAGCGCATACCTACATTTTTATTATGTATTATTATTATGTGCACTTATTAATATTTATTAATATTTGTTTTTACCTGTTGTTATTATGTTGTGTATTGTTTTTGTTTGCAATATACGTATATTATTATTAAGTTATTATTTGTATAGCTTTTAAGTTTAAGTGAAATGTATTATTATTTTCTCTTTATCCTGTAAAAGGCATTAGCCGTATATTAGATAAATAAATAAATAAATAAATAAATAAATAAATAAATAAATAAATACTAGTCTAACCAGTGGATTGATTACTGCATTATTGATTACCACAGATAATAACTACATAGGATATAATAAATGTGTTTAAATAAGTTCCGTTTGTATTATGTTTCAGGTGCTCTGTTCCGTCCTAAGTCTATTCTGAAGAAAACCAACTCCTTCACCTTGATGCGCCCTGTCATCACGGGCAGTAGTACCTCCCCTCAGACCTTCATGCCTCATCCCTCTGTCTATAGTACGGTGACAGGGGCTGAGAGCAGGTGAGAAAATACATAGAAATATCAACCAATCAGATACAATCTTTATTCTCATTGGTTGATCAAATGGCCAAAGACAATTATCTTCTTTTGTCATTGGATGTTTATGTGACTAATTTAAATTATTTTCTCGTTGGTTGCCTAAAAACCAATGAAAATTACTATTTTTGTCATTGGTTGTATAACTATAGATCCCAGGTGTCGGCAAACTCCCCTTTCATAACACAAGCTTTTAGCTTACTGTGAAAGGTGTATAAAGTTCTATTTTGGTTTAGAACAAAAACCCAGATATATCATTTCTAAAAAAAAACAACTAATCAGTGAAGATTTTTCTCATTTTTATTGGATATCCTGTTTGGACCACTGAACTGTTAAAAAAATTGTGTACCTATTAATCATTTCAAAAGCTATTTTCTAGTTATCTCTTATTTGAACTCCTTTTACTAATTTTACCTAGATTTTCAAACTTTGTAATTTTCAGACTCTTATGTAATGTTAGGCCAAATAATTATACCTTTATCCTTCCTACTTTCCAGGATTCGCATGGCATTTGAAGCTATCTTCAAGAAGTCCACCACATTACAAGACGTGGACCCCGACCCTGAACATGGCACTGTGGGAACTCCAAATGGTGATGATGTAGATTACACACCACCCCATACACCACTCTCAGCGCAGTTGTCACCATCCATTAATAAGAAAGTACAATTGGTAAGTTTCAAACTGACATCCCTTTAGGACAAAAATAGATGTAGAATATTATCTCTACCACCTGTACTCAAAAACATGGAATAACTTTTATTTCAACTTTTATATCTACCTATTAATCCGTGGAACATGTTTTGCAGCCTGGTGAGCGTGTATGCGACATGTCCCCGGCAGAACAACGTACCTGGGAGCAAGGGGAGATGGCACAGCCATGTGACTTTATGAAGATGAGAGAGAATGCCGCCACATCGGAGGGAGGGGCTGGATACTGTTGTAGGATAGATCCTGCACCGTTCCAACTTGTAGAGAAGACTTCATTGTTGAAGGTTTGTAGTTTTTACAACAGCAAACTGAGAGATGAGCCCAAATACACCCTAAATATAACTGTAAGCAATATGCTTGTGTCTCTCAAGCTTGATAACAGAAGCATTTGAACCCAGCATCTCTTTTGTGTAAAGTGTCAAAATAAACTTTACAGCATTAAACTTATGAAGGCATAACCAAAAATTGTGTGGATAATAGGATCTTTAATCTTATCTTGATTATTCTCACACTTTCTATAATCTGCAGAACCTAGGGAATGATTTTTATACTTTATTACCCCTGATTCTATGTAATTTTTAGTGTGCACTAACTAAAATAGGAATCTTCCAATTTTAGTTAGTCTACATTGGTATTCCATAAACTCTAAAATTGTTCCTAATTAGAATTATATACAACTTGTATCATACAGGATACGAATGTTAGTTCCGTTGATTCAAGTGAAGGTTTGAATCAATATAGAATAGGGGGTATTGTATTATTTAAATTTATTTGATTGTTTCTAGGTCCACTCTCTGTTCTCTATGGTAGGTGTGAATATGGCGTATGTCACTACTATAGGAAGGCTGGTTGGAGTTGTGGGACTCAAGGAGGTGAGACAAATATATAATAATAATAATAATAAAGACAATTTATATTTGGCGCCGTTTAATGATCCGTGACCATCTCAAGGGCGCCATGACTTTTCTTGAAAAGCAGTGTTTTCAGCTTACTCCTGAACGTTGCAGTGGGCTGGTTCCTTCTTAAATCCGCTGGTAATCGGTTCGGCCCCGCAACGCTAAAGCTCCTCTCTGCGAATTTGGAAGTGTTTGCCCTGTTGGGCTCCACAAGCTTGCTTACAGCGGTGGAAGCTGATCGCAGTGGTCGCCTCAAAGTTTCGTCGAGGGGACATAGCTCAGCGAGGCATAGAGGTGCTGTGCTGTTCAAGGCTTTGTGGACCGTGAGGCACAGCTTGAACTCTACTCTCTCTGGGACTCTATTCTGGGAATATATTTATTTGCATTAAATTACAGAGAATGTGTCAACAGTGATGGTCACCAAACCTTAGAGTTTCTTGGATTACTAAATTTATAACTTGAACCCCACAAACCATTTACAAAATATTTTACTGATAAAAATATGGTTAGAAAAATATCTTTACAAGTTTTTTATGCTTTGTGGACGTCCATTTTGGCGACCACTGATGTGTAGGACATTTTTATTGTGCGGCAAAAATATTTAAGAGCCGAATTTTTACCCAAAAAATAATTATTAACATACATACATAAACAATTCACACAATTCGAGCTAGTCCCAAACTAAGATCAATCTTGTATTATGGGTACGACACGACGATACACATATATACAATGCACTAAACACAATATATACATGTAACACCCAGACGCAGGACTGTTTGAAAAAGGTCATTCTTCACCTTGCCCTGACCGGGAATCGAACCCGGGACCTCGTGACTCAAAGCCGAGAGCGTTACCTCCACGCCACACCATCTGACATGATTGTTTATTTGTTGAATATGTGACATGATTGATTGTATATTTTGTTTATATTCCAGTTGAGGCGAGCCATCGAGGAAGTAAACGGAGGCACATTCGTCCAGCCCCCTCCTATATCAGTGCCTCAAGCGGAGAAGACCTCCATAGACGAACATGATCTTACTCCGACCAAAGAAGACACTTTACCTCTAGCAAACAATAGGCACGATTAAAAGAATTACTAGAATTTACGTTAAATAAATAAATAATTTAGGGAAAACAAATTCTTATGACATTTATATAATTATTTTATTCAGCAATGTGACATTTACTGTTCGTTATAAATGTTTTTATTACTGAAGCACGTCGCAGTGAGAGTGTTATCAAATTTGGAATGTATTATGCAACAATGTTATAATTATATACAGTGAAACCTCTATCTATCGTTTTTGAAGGGACCTATTGAAATAAACTATGGATGCGGGAAAACAATGAATGCGGGAGTATAGAAATAATCACATTAATATGTATTTAATGTTGAATATGTAGGTACACACAAGTATATAGGTTTTATAAAAATGATACATGTTTCAAAAGTTATACCTAAATCAATTTGTTGAAATAAAAAATATAGTAACAAAATAAAAAAGAAAGCTGTATGGAGAGCAAAATCATACTTTATACTGTATGTAATCTTTCATCGTCATTTGCTTTTTTGCTTTTTTATTGTAGGTACCTACCTACTGACGTACTATCATAAAAGACAACAGACAGAATCAACAAACTGTTCTTTCTTTCTCGCTCGCTCTCCAATGTTTTTATACATATATACGATTTTTTTTGTGTAATTTAAACGGTCAATGCGATAAAATCATATAGAGAAACGATGGATGCGATATATTTTTACGTGTTTTGTATGAAACTAATTCGGAACTGTAAAAAATAACGACAAATACGGGAAAACAATTATTCGAGGAACGATAGATAGAAGTTTCACTGTATATATATCTCTCTATTACCATTACGGCATATCCCACATGCATGGTTTGGTAGCCAGTAGATCAGCTGCATGTAATAAACATGCTAGCTGTCCTCTCTGTGCAAACAAAATTAAGACATTTATTTAGGTTGGGTGGCAATCCTCTTCCCTAAATTTATAATGTAAAATGTGTTTGCTTTTTCAAATACCTGCATTTTACAGGACTGTCGAAAACTTACTGAAAAGAGTTGGTGACCAATTCTTTGCTGGGTGCTCCACGGATTATATGTTTTTTTTTATAAAATTGAGTTAATGTAATTTCTTGTGGCGCAGACCAAACAATTGAATCTTCATTACATGCAGTGGCCAGGCTCTTGGAACATGGTGTGATGTTATTTTTGGTTTGTTAGTGTCATAAATCTAACCTTAATGGTGATTTGCTTAAATAATTGGGTAGCTAAAATAACTAAAGATAATCAACCCTCTGTAATACATACATAGTGCAGCTACATATTGTGTTATTTATATATTAAATCACAAATTCTGTTTTCAATAGTGTTAACTCAATTCAACAATATAGATTATCTCAGTTTGACGTTGGTTTGACTTGAAACGTTTTTGCATAACACATTTCCATTTAAAAACAGGCTCTTTCTGTTCTATTAGGAAGTTTATAATGTGATAATATTGCAAACTAAAGTTTTTGAATTGTTTATTGATGTTTTATAATAATAATCACAAGTGCCTTCCATTTTGTATGTCTTATATATTAATCACATAGATTATTAAGCCAACAACCGTAATTTATAATTTCCTGAGATATGGGATGCTAAAATTTTGAGACATACCAAAACCTTAAAAAATATTCAGGTATTTTTGAAATTTTTTTGACACTTAATACATCGTCGTTGCATATTCAAAAAGGGGTATGTGAATTCATAAATGTTTTAACATTTCTAGAATAAACTGCTTATAATGACATCATAACCATTTTATAAAGAGATTCTTACTATCAAATATTAAAATTCAATACTTAAGGAATAATATCACATGCCAATAAAAAGTCCATACTACAATTTGAATGCCTTAATGAACAGTTTTTAAAGAGTATGCCTATATAAAAATATGTGCACATGTCTCTTTTTGAAAATGCAACGATGACATGTAATCAGCCAATAACTCAATTTTGAACAAACTTGTGTTGTAGGCCTATGGAATCAGGTGTTTGATATAATTTGATATCATAATTTTAGTTTTGAAGCGTATACACATATATTTATATTTCCATTCTTGTAAGATCCAAATTTTGAGTCTTCCAGTGTATTTTAGCAATTTAAGTAAAACAGTGATATTCAGTTAATGTCAGCCAATAGAAATCAGTGATCTATTGACAAATCACAATTTATGACATCGAATATCAAGATGGTGTTCTGTGAACAGCTGATTTTTAACAGTTCTAAATCAATCTGTCAAAAATCAACTTAAACAAGACAATAACATAAATTATATAATATATTATTTAACCTGAAGTATAAACGTATGTTTGAGAGATTTTTTATTCTTAGTACTCTCATTTTATTGAGAAAACAATGTTAGTTAAAATTTATCCACCGAAATATTGAAATTTGTTGTTGATTTCTACTTTTTGTTATTAGTTTAGGTGCTATTATATTGTTTTGTTTAAACAAATGAATATTAATCATGTTTTTAAATAATTTTATGGTGAATAATCATTTTTAAGTGTATATTTCACCAACTTACAATTTGTAAATGTGCCATCACGCTGACTTAATGATAAAAAACCATTCCATTAGCTTCTAGTATAGTAAATGCAATAATCTATTTAGATAAAAATGATATAAGTTGCAAATATATTAATATTATAATTTTAAAATACAATAAGGGTAACCAACGAACATCATTCACGCAATGTAATATATATTGTATCTTTTTTGTGAAAGTAATCGAGTGCCTTATGAATGACAGATATTCGTAATACCTTATGCATACCTTTTGAATACTTTTCTAAGACGATTGCTTTATGTTTTTTGTATGTCCAATGATATTTTGCCAAAAACGGTATCACTGTTTTTTAGTTCACGAGATTTCCTGATAAACTTCTTTGGCAACACAATACTTCTATGGCAATGACATTGACGAATGTTAGAATTGTTACGGAAGAAGTTAATCGATTGATGCACAATTGCTATTCTGAACGTAAGAGATTTATTTTTATCCTGAGAGATAAGAATTAATTAAGTTTCTTTTTAAGTCAGGTATTCTTAAAACTTAACTTATAAGACATTTTACTTTTTGAATTCGTGTCTGTTTGCTGGTTACCCTATTTATAAGTGATACCATCTACAAAGTGATGGAATAGACAATTTTTAGGTAATATTTTAATTGTTAAGTAATATGTTAACATTTTAATAGTTATCTTAATGTAACATTCATATGCATATAAATAGCAAAATATTAGTTGTTGCAGGCTTTCGCGCTCTTCATTTATAGATGTATGTGCTCTTCTGGGTTTATAGCCTCTCGTCGATCTTCCTCCTCCGTCTTTACGTTTCGACTCTACTGATTGAGTCATTATCAAAAGTATATACTCAATCAGTAGAGTCGAAACGTAAAGACGGAGGAGGAAGATCGACTAGACGCGGTAAACCCGGAAGAGCACATACATCTATATAGCAAATTATGTTTTTAATATGTGGATTATATAAATAAAGTGCCATGAATATTGAATATGTAGGTGCCGTATGTAATTTTAATGATACAATGCTACTTTTTATTTAATAGTTGAAAGGAATGTCCCAAAATTTTTTGTTTCTATTTATGTAATTCAAATTTTGTCATATTTTACAAAATGGGTTTTTTGACCCAAAATACTGAATTTAGGTGCAATATGGTGATAAAAATGTATGAGTAATAATGGTTAATAAGAAAATGTGTTAATTATAACAATTTGGCAGTTATAGAGCTTAAAAAGCAGTGGTGTAACTACTGGGACATGACTATGGAACTCTTGAGCTTTAGGAGCCCCCTAACGTCATAAAATATAAATTAAATAAACCTATTGATAAGGACTTTTCGATTTTCGAAGTTCATTTTAATTAAGATTATAAAATAATCTATATAAATAAAAATGAGTTGACCATGTATGTATGTTCCCCCATAACTTGAGAACGGCTGAACCGAATTCGCTGTTTTTTTTTTTTGTTGTGTTCATAATTTTCAGGAGACGGTTTGCATGAAAGAAAATCCAACGGAAAAGTCGGAAATTTGGATTGTATTTTTATATGAAAGTGACGTTTGTATGACAGTTCCGCTGTCACGTGTTGCCATAATGAAATTTTTTTATGAAATTCACCCTGGTAGGAACATCTAGTACCTATTAAATAAAAAAAAACACTTTATTTTCACCTGGTTTACTTAAACTTGATTGATATATTATATTTGAATCTTTTCGGACATACCTATGTCTATCTTAACTAAACAACTAAACTTATAACTAAATTGGAAAATAATTATTACTAAAGATGGACGTATGCCCGATGAAATTCTAATTTAATACATCATGTGAAAGTAAACAGTGTTTTTTATTTTGTTTGAAAATCTTAAGAAACGTCAGTTTAATATTCAATTATGGAAAGGTTTAAATTATACAATATGACATCTCTGCATTTTTGATAAATCTTTTGTTTTAGTGTGTTTGGGCTTCTATTTATCATTGCGCTGAGGCATCCTTAGAATTTCTATATCAATGATGTAAATACACTTGGAGATCATAAAAACGATTAGATGTATTTGTGTATAGGGGGTCTCCACTCATAGTTCTGACCCAGGGCTCCCTAAAACATAGTTACACCACTGATAATAAGACAGTAAATGTAATAAATATGACAATATTATTAAAAAAAAATATGGTGATAAATAAAGTTTTAATATTTATTATACACTTTATTTTAATATATATTTACAATATCTAGTTTTAAAGGTTTGAATTAAAGATATATATTATATTATATTCTGCCTTTCCAATTATAAATACAGTGAAATTCTTTACATAGGTAGGTACCAGTGACGGCTTGTTCATATGGGCAGCGTGGGCAATGACCCGCCAATCATTTCATTGTAATCATAAAACAATATCAGAAAAATATAAAAATTAAAAATTCTACTACGATGCAATCTATATAGGTACTGGATCTCTGCGCTGCGTAGTACTGTACATATAATATACATATCTGTTGCAAGTTGCATACTGACACATGCACAAGTATGTATGTATATGTAACGCTTCAGTTTTGTCACCTAATAGGTACGAATATATATGTCATCTCGGGACAATTTTTGACTTGCCCAAAGAATGTATGAAGATTTTTAGTAGGTAGTTACATGCTTACTGTTTTTTTTATATGAAGATTTTAATGATATCGGGGCAACTCTAAAGCTTGCCCCTAGGGAGATTATCTCGAATATAACTAATCGATACAGTGATATTCTAGAGGCAAAAGGGACAACACATATACTCACTAACAAATATTGTCGTGTACATTAGCAATGGTTTGCTGATAAAAACACGTATATTATCTGACTCCAAAAAAATATTTTTTCTACACATTTCGTGAAACCAGACAAGACAAATACATTTTTCAAATTAACTAAGTAAAATCAACAATGTAGTAAAAACAATGACAAATACATTTACTTTTATGTGTTTGTTTTATCCCTTCTGATGCTCACTATTGACTTGCATCGAAAGGTTCGTCATATGTGTGATATTCGATACAAATTATAATTATATTATATCGTGTGAATAGATTGAATGCATTCTATTGCAAAGTGGAAACACATGTTAATAATTAATATTTAGACAAAAATCTTTCTTATATTCAATGAATAGCATGAACACTTTTAGTCTTTCAGTTGGAGTTCTGATGCGATACAGTACCTTTATATAATTTTGTTATTATCATCGTCGGTTTTGTATAAGAAAAATTTTGCTCTCATTATTAGAACTATCTTTACACCTATTTTTTGTAATAATATAGTTATAGTCAAACATTGGTGTTGTTAATAAATTGGCAATTTTGTGTACTTAGTGTGATAATACACCTATTACAGGTTTTCCTAGGAATTGAACAGCACGTCATAATCGTGCGATGTTATTAAATTTTTGTCTTAATAAATTATATTGTGTTAACATCATAACAAAGTGTAAGGATAAATTTCAATTTTCGGGTCATTTATTTGCGACAAAACTTTTTATTACAAAGTATTTTAGCGCGTATTGTAAAAAAAATCCAGTGGAAGAGTATATGATAACCATTACAGAATACCCAAACATTAATAGGATTAAGTTTTAAACAGAATTTGAAATTCTTTACAGTAGAGAAGATTATGGTGTACTAGTGTTGCAATGCCTTTATTACAGATAAAGGAAAATAACTTGTGTGAAATATTTTCGGAGTGTGTAAAATTTTTGACAATTATAGTGACTTTGCCAATGACAACTGTTAAAAACGAAAGATGTTTTTCTACGCTTAAAAGAGTTAAGACATTTTTGAGGAACACTGTGAATCAAGATAGACTAAATGCATTAGCTATGTTATCCATTGAAAAGAAAATGATAAATTCAATGCATGATTTCAATCAAAAAGTTATCGACACCTTTGCTGGAGCGAAACATCGTCGAATGGATTTTATTTATAAAAAATTGGTATGTGATATCTTTTATTAATATTAACATGTTGTATGATCCTAATATGAAGAACGTTATACAGTATATGTTGCAAAATATAATGATTGTATAAGGCAGGCAATTGTTTAGGTATTGTATGTTATTTCATGGTTTATAGAATCCATCTACCCCCACTATCACACACACCAAATGACTTTGATAATACTAAGCGCACGTCAAATCAATTCTGAGTAATAACGAAAATAAACTAAACATTTAAATTGAACGAGAAAAAAGTTATTTTCTATCTCGAAAATTAGAGATTTTTTTTTGCCCTGCCAAAACTAGAGGTCACGAGCCGCCACTGGTAGGTACCTATTTAAAATTTAGATATTTAATATTTTCTATTCATTATCTATGCTAATATTATAAAGAGGAAAGATTTGATTGTTTGCATTGAATAGGCTCCGAAACTACTGAACCGATTTGAAAAATTCTTTCACTGTTAGGAAGCTAAACTATCCCCGGGTGACATAGGCTATATTATATTAAAAAAAAAAATAGGGATCCTTACTAAAACTAAATTATTTTTCAAATACCTGTCTACCCGTGCGAAACCGGTGCCGACCGCTTGTTTATTAATAAAAGAAGATACATAATTATTCCACTGTTGACTTTATTCATTTTCGAGCCGGCTTTCAAGAACTTCCGCTCTCATTGTCAGGCAAAAGTAAAGTGAAGCTACATTACAAAGTACTATTTATTATCTATTCCAAACAATGGTTACAATATTATTCCTCATTCATTTATTTATACCATCACGGCATCTCCCACAAGTGGGGTAGCCAGCGGATCAATTGCACGTAAAAAACATGCAAGTTATTCTCTTGATGCCAATAAAAGTTAAGACAATCAGGATGGGTGGCATGCCTCATCATCGTCAAACTGAAGATGTCTTGAATGTCCAAATCTTTCCTAATTTCCAAATTGAGGTGTTGTCTTTTTTCCAAAGATGGTGGGAAGAGAGGAAGTGGGTAAGGAGGGGAGAGACGGGAAAAGGTATGGCCGACAGTGTTACCATAACAATATTTACCTTGTTCGAAAGAAAATAAGTGCATACCGCAACAACCCTTTCCTTCTTTGATATGAAAATATCAAACAAATATATTGCCTACTGTAAGAGTGTTTAGGGTGTATTTGGGATTATTTTAAAATAAGACTCATCTTTTTTGAAAAGAAATTCAACTCCTCTGTACTTGTTAATGGACTTACTGTATTTATAATTGCAATGGCAGCACAATATTTAGTGAATTTAATAATATATTTTATATATATAATATATTTATTTATAAAGGAATATCACATTGCCGTCCTTGTGGATGTTTTGTGGGTCCCGTGCAAGGCTGTCAAACAAATATAATCAAGTTTTAAAATATGTTATATCAAATATATTAAACTATGCTAAGTTACAAAAGCGAAACTTATTAAGAATAATACAGTTTTATGGAAATAGAAAATTAAGGGAGGGGTTCCCACCACTCACCTCTGAATCTTTCAAAAACATCACGTCTTCTCATGTCATTCAACCAGTTTAGAGCAAAAGTTTTTTTTGACCCAAGATTAGGTTCCAGTTTGACCTCATGGGCTTCACAAAACTCACTCGAATCTTAATACTCCCACTCCCATGGTGGAAACATATAGTAGAAGATTTACTCTTGGTGGAAAATCTCACTCTCAAAAAATAGAAAATTGAAGGAGACCACGGTCCACCTGGTTACCGCAGAAGTCTGGGGAATTCTATTTATCTGGAATATCCAGAAAATAGAAAAGTTTAAAGGTGGTTGTGGAGTTTTTTGTAAGTCTTGGATTTTTTATCAGGAATTCTGTCTAACTATCGTTAAATAATAAGGATAAACTATAAACTCACAATATCCGAATAATCGTGTTAATTTTCTATTGAATTAAAGTTTATTTAACTTGGTATAGTTTAATATAAAGTTAACCAAGTACACATTTGTTGAAGTATTGTTTATTGTTTTAGTTTATTCTTTCTCTATGACAAACTGTTACTACAATGTTCTAGAAACAATTTATTTATATTATCTATTGTTTTTATTTATTTATTTATGTATTGTTGTATTTTATTTTGATGGAATTATGAGAAATAAATTCTAAGCCATACCTTTATGGAAAAATATTACTTAAGTTTGTTTTTTAAAAACATTCTCTCTATATTTTCAGCACAGAAAAGATATTGGATGCAGTATTTAATGTAAATGTTATTGTCTGTGAAGTCTACGGCGAAGAATAGCTCTTCCGCCATTTTTTGTAAGTTTTCGAGTGTCCTGTAAATGTCATGTATTTGTTAAACATCATTTATAAGGCATTTAGCATTTTCAATTCAGCAAAGAAGTGTGCCACTTGTTCTGAATATCTTTGGAGAGGATAAATATGCAGTTGGTCCACTTGCTGCCCCATTTGTGGAAAATTCCGTGATGGAATGAATGAATGAATTTAACCAAATGCGTGTAGGTATAGTGGAACTTCTCATAATGAGTTTAATTTGTTCCAGAATCTTACTGGTTAAGAGAAACATTTTTTCTATAGAAATCAATGTAAAATATGATAATGCAATAATAAATTAATTGTGGCGCATGGTATTGGATGATAGCTGATCTCTGAATGATTAACCTGTTTTCCTACTTTATTTATGTAGTTATTGTCTGTTTTGTGCTTATATATTTATAAAAATAAAATAAAAATGCGTTCCATGCCGAAAGAATACTGAATGATATTTTTTTTAATATGTTTATTCAAATAAAATAACTTATAAAGGAGTGTAACAACTTGTAATACAATTTAGATTTGGAAAAAAAAAATAAAAATATAAATTTATGACAAATAATAAATTAATCATCACACCAACGGAAAACAACAACCAATGCGCCAACGGAACGAAAGCTAAGCACAGACTGATGTACTGGTGCGTTAGTCCCGGCTCACAAGGTCACAAGTGAATGATGGAAAAAGGGACTTATCCTTTCTTTGTAACTTGTTATGCGAAATGTCGCTCGTTGTAATTTTTTTTTGCTCGTTATGAGAGGTTCCACTGTACTTGATTTGTCATGATTTCAGAATGAGAAGACTGCGTAGGAAGTAACACTTCATAAGATATCTACTATGGTCGCAGTGACACAAGGGATGCAAGGTCCCTTGACCTTTATTTGAAAAAACTCCTTCATCAAATAGTGACAGAAGATAGAAGGAGTATTGTGTAGGTGGTCATTAGCCTGGTGGTAGAGTTTAGGACTTTCAACTTAGAAATGCCGGATTGGATTTCTGCCAGTAAAAGTCACTTTCACACTCTCAAGTGTGTGGATGTTTCGGATGCATTTATGCATTTGGATTCATTACAAACCTAGAATCATCTTAAAAAACAACGAAAAAATAAATAAAACAAATTCTACATTCAAATATTTTTATTACACTCAGCAAAGGCATTTTAAAATATATATTTATATAATTATCATAGTACGACATATATATTTTTATAACTTAAAACTATATAAAATGCTTTATATATATATATATATATATATTCATATAATATCAATAAATATATAAGTATCGCTATTAATAGAGTCATATTTAGGTCTAAATTAGGGTTTCCAATGTGACATTTCAGCATTATATAAATTAATGAAGACATGTAATTTTTGTCAAATCCTGTCGCTAAAAGAAATGACGTATGATTGTTTTTACTGTTAAGATAATAAAATTACATTTGATATTTGTTTAGCATGCGTTGGCGCATGAATGGTTGTAGAATTCCAAAAAATTATACTGAATAAAACACTGTTATAATTCTTCTGCTAAATGATTATTCTATTAATCTTTTTACATATAAGTTCAACATTTTTCTTGCTCAACAATCTTTTGTCATTGATAATCTGTTGAATCTCAGATGTCTGCAGTACCTGGTATCCAATTTTTCAAACATAGATATTCTCTTTTCTTTCCCAAGCTCTTTCACTGAATCATTCATTCTCGCTATATGTTCTAACATCTGTCATAAAAGTAATCATTTAGCAGAAGAAACATTATTGTTTTATTTAGCATCATCTCACAATCTTAGTTTTTTTTGTTATGTGTCAATCTCGATAAATAATTAAACAGATCTGTAACAATTTGTTTCTCACTATTTGATATCACAAAGACCACACCTATTTTGTCAAATAACCATACTTTTTCTATATAAACACCTCCATATTACATTAAACTCCTCCCATTTCATTCACTCTGCTTTCAAATATATTTAAAAAAATCCTCATTTATTGCTCAAAAGATTGTTCATTTCACTGTCTATGTTTGTTCAATTAAACATCTCCCAATTCCTCAATGATTGTTAAATTTACTTTACAAATTCACATACAACAACCTCCATCTCTTTTCGTGAAGCCCATCATTATCTCAGCCCATTTTTACAAGACCACGCCCATTGTACACATGGTCAATAATATCTTCTCAACTTTACAGTAAAATATTATTTTCAAAGTGTTTTCAAGTGCTTATTGGTGCATTCTTAGTTTTTTAAACTATATTTATTACAAAAATAGCATTATCTATTAAATATATAGATTACACGAACTAAAAAATTGAGAATTTCAGAAAGACACCTACAAAATTTTAGGTAAATAATGACAGATCTGCATCAACCACCACAGATATTTTTTTGTTAGAATAATTTAAATTCATCATTTACTATGGACAAACATCACTTAACTGATTTTGAAAAAAAGATTGCATGTGTCGTGACATTTGAACTAAATTTAATTTGGATCTTATACTAAACTAAAATTTAAAAGGTTGACTAGTTTTATCTGTTTTTAAGTACCGACAAACTAAAATGCAGATTTTGAAATATTATAATTTGTAAAGGCAAGCGTTCTAGAAGCGAAATATTAGAAAACACCTATATCTAAACAGTTACGATAATCTAAGTCTTGGTAATTATGTTTCTAGTATCCTAAATATATAATTCTATGTTTGTAAGTTATCCATGATACTCTAAGGAACTCCAATTATGAAATATATCTATATCAAAACAGAAATAAAAACAATATCAATAGTTTGGTAAAAGAACTCTGGTAACTTTGACAATACAAGTGATTTGATATCAAAATCGGACAAAATGAAAAGTGTTATTTTTTTAACAATAATATATAAAAGAAATATTCTTTATGTTGAGTTTTATAAAACTGCATATTTCAATTGATTTGTATGTGACTGTGGTGCAGCACAGACCATGCCACACTTATTGGAGTGTCCAAATGTCCATTGTGCCCTGTGACATGCACTATGGAGGATATTTTTGACGCATCTCCACCTGCTGTGCGTTTTGAACAGTACTGGAGATCAGTTTGATTGGTTTATTTCTGGGTTTCGACACGATAAATAAATTGATTTCTATAAAATTAATCTTAAAATCAGAAGAGAATATCAACATTATTAGCATGGAAATTAGACAAAATTTGTTTAGGTTTGATCACAGTTGAAAGTTACCTACAAATGGATTTGTTATATAACTTTTGATACCAAAAACATGTATCAGTTATTTACTGTATTGGTTGAGTATATTACACAAAATTTTCCTCAACTATTACTTAAAATATTTGAGGAAACACTCAATACAATCTCAACAAATTCAGATTAAACTTGAATTGAGGAAAATGTGAAACTATGCATTTAGCATTGATATTCACAACGATGAAATTTTTTATATAGTCACCCATTAATTTCAAATGGTTTTAGTGGTCAGCAATACTCAACAGTTGACAAAAATAACTCTTTATTGAAATGTTTTCAATAAATATATAATTATTCTTTTTATATATTTTTATGAAGTTTTAACTCTAGTGTTACTTGGGTACTGTTGAAAATGGAAATTTATCTTTACGAATAGTCTTATTTTTATACATATTAATAAATACGTTTTTTCAATACGTAAATAAATTTTCACACCTCTGCGATAAACTCGCCCTCTGTATATTGATTGTATGATTGTATTTGTTTTAAATGTATTTTTATGTGAATTTGCTTGTAATCAATGTACAGTAAAGAATAAATAAATAAAAAATAAATACATGATTCCTTTGACGATTAAATTCTTCTTGAATATGAAAGGATTGTCTTCAGTTTTATTTATGGTTTATGATACTTATTCTGTATTTTATAATGTTTTAATAAAATTTAACTTGTGTCATCACGTTACAGAGTTCAAAATCAAACTATCGACGGTCAAAATAAAATAATATACAATCATAACAACATGTATATAAATATAATTAATACTTCATTAAACATCTAAAACATAAAACAACAAATTTCAAGCCTTTGGTTTTACCTATATAATTAAATTTAAATCTATCCAAAAATGACTTTTTTTCTTCTTACTGGCAACATTATATAATTACTTTTAACAACTAAATTCCTACCTTAGTAATGTGGACAGAATATAAATAATATATCTTTTTTACGGTAGCAACATTGTCTAAAAATATTTAATAGATGTCAAAGTATGAACATGAACAGAGTTAACAGAGCAATGTAAACTTGTTTTCTAAAATACACTATTTGAATAACCATTTAATGAAAACAAGTGAATAATGCATAATTCGTCTAGATGGCGGAAAGATTTGTGACACTGTGCAATGTTGCCATATGTGAAATTTTATGTGTAACTAGAAGAAATTTCAGTTTAGTACAATCATTGTAATGGAGGATCTTCATGTTATTATATTTTACAATATAGGTATATTCAATATTTTTATGAATTTCATTTTATATTTTTATTTATTTAAAATTTGTTCATTCGTCTTTTATCGACTTTATTTAGAACACAGGGAGCATGAAAAAAGTTCAGTATGTGTTATCCTGTCCATTACATTTTTTAAATCTATCTAATACTGTTTTATGTAACACTGTGAAATTGTATTTAAAAGTTTAACAACCTGGGGTTTTTCAAAATACTCATCAGTTTTCAATTACTTTTTAAGTATTCTTAGTCAAATCATTACTGCATCTCCTATACACGAGGTAACCAGTGAACTACTGGTGTGTGTTATAAACATACAGGCCATCATCTCCATGCCATAAAGAAATACATAAGATATTCTGGATTGGTGGTACAAAATCAGTCAGTACGACGAAGATTTAGAACAATATTCAACATTTGTGGTAAGTTAAGAGAGATTTCATTTGTCAATGATTTTTGATTTAAAAAATTTAATATTTTTTCAATGGTATGTATTATCAAACGTTTTTTTACAGAGTGATTTTGTGTTTCCAAAAAAATAGGTGCTGTGTATTTAATATATTTAACAATTTAATATATGTAGCTTTCATTCCTAAAACTAATTAAAAAGTCAAAAATCAACTAGAGATTGTAAGTATAATACAATATTTAATTAAATAATTTTTAACGAGCATAGACTACAAGAATTTTCATAACAAACATAAAACAATTAACATAAAGGTTTATTAAACATAAATTCTTTTTTTTATTTATTAATTAATTAAATTTAATCTATTTTAATTTATGATAACAATACTAGATATTATTTATCAAGATAAAAGTTAATTATTATATTATTTTTTATATTTATTATTTCTAGAAGGCCGCACACACAAAGGGTTTACAAACATCAATAATAATTTAATGTATATAGGCAAAAAAGTATAAATATTTCTTTTATTTATATGGCAACAACAGTGACTGCAAACATTTGCACAATAATGGAATGTATTTAAACTTCATTGTAAAGTAAATTCAGTCAAGTGATGTTAGTCAAAGTATCTACAGTCGAACATTTTTAAAAATAGAATTTATTCAAATACAAAGGGAATTCATACCAGTCAAGTAATGGTCAAAGTATAGTCAGATATTTTAAAATATTGAATGTATTTAGAATTCATATTACAGTAATTTCATTAAATAAACATAGTCAAAGTATATACCTACTTACAGTCAAATATTTTCAAAATACAAAAATGGAATTGAAATGGAAGAAATTTGAACTTTACATTCAAGTAATTCAAATAGATACCTATAGTCAAATCAGAAGGTTATTATAAACGAAATTGGAGTTTACATGAGGTTATTTATTTATGTATATTTTTTATTTTATGTTTAAGTATACAAGTATTTTTTATCAATTTTTCTTAAACATTTTGACAAAAAATTTAAATGTATTAAGGTTTGTTAAGTACAATCTTTTACAAAAGGGCTGTCAAAGCATTCCATTTTCAAATATTTGAAAAATGATTCCAATTATTTGTTTAGTATTCCATAATTTAAATTTTATTTAAAACATTCCATTAGTGTGACAAATGTGATAATAATTATAAGACCTAACTAAATTTTATACAATATCTTTATAAGATACAACTACATCTTTTAAAAAACAAATACATTTAATTCGCAAAATGCTTAAAGTGCAATCTGTTTAATTAATGTTTGAACTGTTAAAAGAAAAGTATAAAAGAAAAGTATTATAATAAATCAATTAATTTAAATTTTAGAAATAATCATAAATTTTTAATCTCTCAAACTTTTCTCTGACATTTTAATAATTAAAAATGTGGATTTACATATATTGTAGCATAAGATTTAGGTGTTTCACAAAGCTTATCGAATACGAGTTTTTTTATTATCCTATGCAAAATAGACTTAATTGTATCTGCAAAATAAGATTTTCACTTTCATATACCTACCTAAGTAGATTCCTATTACTTTATTACAACCTAAATATTATGTAACATAGATTAATTTGTATAACTTACTGCCAATATTAATAAATTTTATTGGACATTTCACTACCCATTTTCACTGATTATTTATATTCTTAATCCACAAAATGTCCCTTTTACCTATATTGGTATCTATACCATTACTGCATCTCCCACAATTGGTATCTATACCATATATTGGTATCTATACCATTACTGCATCTCCCACAATTGGTATCTATACCATATATTGGTATCTATACCATTACTGCATCTCCCACAATTGATATCTATACCATATATTGGTATCTATACCATTACTGCATCTCCCACAATTGGTATCTATACCATATATTGGTATCTATACCATTACTGCATCTCCCACAATTGGTATCTATACCATATATTGGTATCTATACCATTACTGCATCTCCCACAATTGATACCTATACCATATATTGGTATCTATACCATTACTGCATCTCCCACAATTGGTATATATACCATATATTGGTATCTATACCATTACTGCATCTCCCACAATTGATATCTATACCATATATTGGTATCTATACCATTACTGCATCTCCCACAATTGGTATCTATACCATTACTGCATCTCCCACAATTGGTATCTATACCATTACTGCATCTCCCACAATTGGTATCTATACCATATATTGGTATCTTATATTGGTACAGACAACATTGTTGAAGATAGAACATTATCATGTACAGCGTCCTCGAGGTGCTATGGCACAAAGATGGCGCTTTAAATACTCTCCGTTATTATTATTATTATCTATACCATTACTGCATCTCCCACAATTGGAATAGCCAGTAGACTTTTGCACATAATAAATATGCAGGATATCGTTTCCATATTCATAAAATTACTTCTTTACAATTTCAGTAATACTATTCATACAAACGGAATGTCAAATTCAAATTTAGAATCCATATATATAAAAGACAATTTAAAAGGGCTGTTTACTCATAACATGACCTCCATAAAAAGGTGTGTCTTCAGTTTCCGTTTGAAGCCCTTTCCATTCACCTCCTCTCGGAGGTTTAGAGGCATCTTGCTCCAGCATCTGAGAAAAAGTCTGTCCATATTTGAAAATTAAATTTTACATTTACTACCATTTCAGCAAAGTGTTGCCAGTATAATTTTTTTTTCTGTCAAATAATATTTCTTGTTTGCAAGTAATTGGGATTTATCTATTTATATTATCACAACATCTTCCACATATGGCGTAACCAGTGATCTGACTTATACATGTAATGAATTTATAGGTTATTTTTCATGTCATAGCAAAATATCGAACACACTTTGTTTGTCACAATAAATATTTATAACAATGGCAATAAGAAACTTAATTAATTGATTAGAATTACTTGTTTAATGGATGTGGACGAAAGATGTTTAAATGTAGATGTTTTTAATTAATTTGGTGAATTTAAATAGAATATTTTTTTTAATGATGGGAATAATACCTATTATGTAGTTCTATGATTTTTAAATGATGGATGGACTCATCGACAACAATGGTTAAAAATTATAAATTGATATGTTCACCTAATTTTTTTTCACATAATGCAACATTGTGCTATTCATAAAGTTATTCGAAAATAGAACAATTTCTTGTTATATTCACTTTGTAATTCACACTCTCTACCAATCGTTAAACATAAGAAAGTTTAACTTCTTTTATTTTCATGAGAATTAGATTTACATTTGTGACCACCTATATATAATCTAAAAAAAAAGAAAAACAAAAATATGTAATTAGATTCACTCAAAACATTTTTATATCATTTAACAAGATTCACCCAAAGATATTTGCAAAAAAAAAATCAACATAGTTAGGTACATGTATTTGCACAATTTTAAAGTTTCATATAAATTGTCAAAATATTGACAAGCTCAACTTTAATTGCTTACTATGATATTAAAAATATTATTTAAACTGATTATTTGTGTCAAATAATACAATTTAATATTCATTTGATAATATCAATCTAAAATAAATAGTTTCAATAATATTATTGATATCATTATGAACGCTCTTTTTGAGCCTGTCAAAACTTTGAAACTATTACAAGGCATATATAAATTTTGCAAATAGTTCTTTTTGGTATTTCATACACATCACAAATTAATTTTAATATGCAAATGAACACTTTTCATTATCCCTCTATATTTTCTTACACAGTGTAGGTACTTTAAAAACACTCAGATCATTATTTTTGACATATCTAGTGAAATAAATATAATATTATTAAACATTTATTAATAATAATCCGTAAAACGTTCAATATTTAAACCTATCTAAATTGTTACAGCATCGCAGTCAGTAGACTGACTTTATATAATAAACATTCATGTTGTCTTCTCTGTAACAATAAAAAAATAGTTTATTCAGGATTAGTCATTCCTAAGTAAGTACTTTTCTCAATTTATTCTTAAGCATGAATTCTCAAACATATTTAAAACAATACAAATAAATACTATGAACACGCTAAAGTACTATAAGACGACTTTATTGGACATAAATTAAATTTATTTGACTTAATTAAATCAAAAATGGACTTTGTAATAATTTGTATACTTGTTTTATCTTTCTATCTATCTCTTTATTCCATCACAGCAACTTCCACAAGTCAGTGTAAACTAACTTCTTCATGTAATAAACATACAAGGTCTCCTCTATGTGTCAATAAAAAAAATAAGACTTTTGAGATGGATTATTTTTTTAGTTATACAATAAAAAAGTCTTTAATGACACTCAATTCATTCATTTCTAAGAAAATAAATATTGAAAAAAGCAATATATAACAAATAATTTAGATTGTCCAAATTTCATAAGCGATCTCCACACTGAACCATACGATGCCAACGATGGTTCTTTTTGTCTTTTCTTCTCTATTTGTATATACCTACAAAAGAAATGAACGTACAATAATATTATTTATCTTCCCTTTTCTTTGTTATATTAACAGTGAGAAGAAAGGAGATAGAACATGCATTCGCACCATTTGTTTGCTTAGTGTGGACACACCTTTAGTGAATTATATTGCAAGTGCATAGACATCGAAAATAATTATTTCTACGTACCTATATAATTGTTATAATGCTTAATTTAAAAAAAAAGCATACAATTAATCAAATCCAATCAATGCCAACAATGAAACAATTTCATCAAATGTCACAAATCGAAAAAAGAACAATAATTATTCTAAGTAGAACACATTTGTATTAGGAATTCATAACTGAAAATTTAAATAATAATATGGAACAGCCGCCATTATAGCGAGCAGTGTTGCAAGCATCGTGAAAATATTGCCAGGTGGTGAAATAGTCATTCCACTGTTGCATAGATCCCCAGTGCAGGAGCAGTATACATTGAAGACATCATGGGTTCCAGAACGTTTTACACACTCCTTGTCGTCTCTTTCTGCATCGGTTATGTAGCCACAGCCTCGTACAATGCGGAATTTACCATAAACTGTAAAAGGAAGATTTACGTATTGTTAATATTTTTCATCTGTTGAGATTATGTACCAATCACCCTCTGCATAATGCTGTTCAAAAATTAATACTGTTGGTCTTTTTGAAAAGGCAAATAGAGGATGAGTATATTAATGGTTCAATGCAGAAAGTGGTGAGATTGATTAACACATCATAGATGAAGTACACTTTAACCAGCCCAAGCGGATACATAAATATTGGGACAACATTTCTACATTCAAAAGTTTTGTTTTTTTTGTTTTGAAAAAAAGGAGTTTGCAAAATCTACTGCATTATATTACAAATGAAATTTTTTTAGGTGATTTTCTTATACATTTTCTTAAACTACGAGTATAAACTTGGACTGTAGAAGCCAGAGTTTCTGACGACAGTAGCAATGAAGTAGAATATCTGGAGAAAGTGCCTAGAGAAAATAAACCTTTGACCCAATTAGAATGGTAGGTGTAGAAAATCCAGACAAATTCAAAAACCATTATAAACACACATAATGTGTACCTAATCTATGGTTCGCTGCATTGACGTATGAATCATAGATATATCAGAATTTAGACTCCAAAATAAACGTATATCCAATTTTATTTCATACTTATACTAGTAAGTAAATAAATAAAACATTTGATTACTTTTCTGAATATTCTTCCTGCACAGCACTGGCACTAGCTCCGGCATGTGGTCCAGTGGCGGTTTCAGTGAGCAGTTGATCTTCCCCAGGGAGTAAGGGTCGAAGGGATCTCCACATCTTGGGTCGTACTCACTATTGCATTGGTAGCATTCTATGCTCAACACTGAAACAATAAATAATAATACATACAGAAATTAATATATTTTAAATAAATATTGGGATAATAATAATAATGCATCACTTCCATTTGAGCAGGGGATGGAGAGGTGTACTTGAATGCATGGCTCTCTTGATCATAGCATCCTTGGGACATTGGATATTGGTTGTGTGTTCTACTGGGCTTTGTAACTCATACTGGATTGATGGTTTTGATTTCTAATAATTTAAGATTTTTTATTTTTTAACTTTTACTTTAACTTTTTTTTAACTTTTTAACCTTTGCTTTTTTGTCAAGACTAAAGGGTCGTTCACATTTGTTCACTTTCAGTGATCACTCCGGATGATCCTCCAAGATGAATAGGTGTGAACGGGCGTTTAATCAATAGTGATCACTAGCGATGACGGAGGAAAGAGATTACCACTCGTCATAATTTTGATGAAAGGTTCTTTCACTGAAACGACCATAAACAAGTTTTAATCTTATTATTTGTTTTATTCTCTATGAATTTGTATTGAATGTCAGAATCATGTACAAAACTATTATGCAGTCGAGAGCTATATTAATTTATTTTTTGTGTTATTATTCATTTTTGAATTTCTTTAATTATTTTTGTACGAAAATATGTTAAACTACATACAACATGATTGAGAGTGTTGACATGGCAGTGAAAGCATAGGATGAACAAATGTGAACAGACGTGTTCACTTTCGATGAACAGGTTTGACCCTGACACTCTGGATGATCATCCAAAGTGAAGCAATGTGAATGCTACTTAAGACATTTCTGGTAAGGGTGGAATCTTTGCTGGTCCACATGTTGAGTGTATTAATTGTTAACATGTTATGTTATGACTGTTTGATTCTTTAATATTGTAAAAAAAAATCCCGTGAAATCCTTGTTAAAGAACTTGCAGTCCGCCTGCTGGCTACCCCACTTGTAGGATATGCCGTGATGGTATAGTAGTAGTAGTAGTATAATAAAGCGTCCCGTGGAGTCCTCGGTAAAGAATAAGTCTCTCACTTTTTCGTTAGTTTTAGAATGTCCTGTAAGAGGTAAGTATTTGTAAAAAAATACTCTTAAGGCATTTAACATCTTCAGTTCAGCTATGAGGTATTCCATCCATCCTGAATATGTTGACATTTATTGGTAGAAGTACTTAGAAGTAGTATGATTTGCATGTTTTTTTACAAACAGATGGTCTGCTGGCTACCTCACTTGTACGAGATGCTGCGATGAGATGGATGAATGATAGGAGGGATGCAATTTGTCTGCATGTTTATTACATTGTTGTTGTTGGTCTGCTGGCTACCCCACGAGTTGAAAATACCATGGTTGTACATATAAATAAATAAACTATTCATATTCCACTATTTTGAAATAGAATCAAGGCAGCAAATCACTATTTTGTCTCCATATATCTGTCTATACCATGGGTGGCCAACCTTTTCAGCAGCCGGGCCAAATTTCAGAATGAGATTTCCTACCGGGCCGCACAACAATATACTCAATATTTGATAATTTTACTTCACCTTAAAATTTCTACCCAAATGGTATAGGAATTTGAAATGTTTCAAAATTCCTCGGTTTTCTATAAAAATATTTTCTCAAAATACCTCTTTCAGAAAAGTAACGGGTAGATACTTGTACCGACTATTATTAAAAAAAAAGTAAAAGTGTGCATATGCTTCGCGGGCCGCGGGTTGGCCACCCTTGGTCTATACCATCACGTAGTCTTCCATAAGTGGGGTAGCCAGTGGACAAACTAAGTCGTCCTCTATGCACCAGAAAAATTAAGGTATGGGTGGCATACCTCATCAATGTTAAATGTTTAATAGAAAAAAAATGGTTTATTAAAAGTGGGGTAGCCAGCAGAGTAAAGCCATGAAATGAATATTATGTGGTATAGATAAAGATAGATATCTATCCATGGACGTGTATCTCTTACAAAAAGTCTTAAGATCTTTTTATTCAAAGATTTCCACAAAAAATAAATTCAAAAGTACCTTTACAGTCTTATTTTATTCTTTGCTATCAACAACTGAAACGAAAATAGTGGCTCAATATGTCAAACTCCTCTCTTACATACATAATATAATTTCCATAGATATGTAATAATGTAATATAAGGTAGGTACATAGCCTTCTAATACTTTGGTAGGTACATTCTGTCATAATAGTTGTGTATCTATGTCAGCCGCGGAAGATAATGTGAGAATGTCACTAGCGTTCCAATTTTGAAAATATTAATAATATAAAGGTAGCATGACACAGTTAGAGAATGATGTACAACTGTACAGTATACTTTAAGGTTGTGTATATCACCCTTTTTTATTATCGTAATTCTGAAATGTTTATGCAATGTTGCTTTCAAATTTGATTTGTTTTATTTCACATTTACTATACAATCAAGTATATTCCACAACTGGGTTAACCAATAGACTAATTGTATCTAATAGACATACATTTTGGTGTTTCGATATCCTCTGGGCGAAATCTGCAGACTGGAGTACCTGACCGTTAGGGAATGCAATCTCGACTCGAGATTGACGAATCGAGATCTCGTCTCAAAATTTGAATTCGAGATTGAGTCATTCGAGATCTCGTCAAATAATTCGACGAGATTTCTCGAGATCTCGATTTAATCGAGATTAGACTACTTTTTAAAAATACCTTATTATTTGTTCAAAAATTAATATTAAATTGAATAAAAACTACCTACCTATGACTGTTATAATTTTGTAAATAAAACACAATAATAATTGAGAAAAAATTTAAAAAATCAACTTTTATTAAAGAAAATTTTAGTGCACAAAAAAGTGTTGAGTCTCCATTACATGATCTCCAAATTTTAGTGCACTAAAGGCAGATATGCGTTTACACTATATAAACTCAGCAAGCTACAACATTTAGTGCACTGAAATTTGGGGAATGGCACATTAGAAGAGATATAACAAAAATAATTAAATGTTATTGTTTTGTAAATAACTTCATCTGTAGCAATATATACGGCGGCTAAGAAATTTGGGCTCACATTCAAATGTTTGGTGTCAATTTTATGAATGGACTTTAAGTGTATATTTAAGCCTGTTGGTGAACCTTTTGTACATTTACGATTAGCACTGCACAACTTGCATTTAGCAGTCTCCGCAGATTTTTTTAAGTAACGCCATACCGCCAATTTACTTGTAGTTACGTCCATATATACTTGGCTTGAGTTATTCTTAAGACATATTTCACTTGGTTAAGTATCTAATATTTTAATAGTAATAGCTTAGATCAGTCAGCGCGCTGTTGCGCATCGATGAACATTTACATTTTTCATGCGCGCTCAATCTCGATCTCGATTTGGTCGAGATCTCGAACGATATTTTAAAAACGAGATTTCCTAGCTTCGAGATTAAATCTCGAAAAATTACTCGAGATCTCGCGAGATCGAGATTGCATTCCCTACTGACAGTCCAAGAGAGATATTAGAAATGTTATCTGCTCTATATAAACAAAAAATTACGAAATAAGTGAGATGAAAACGAATGAAAAGTCGCAGTAGATTTATAGTAAAGGTGGATAAACAAAACAAAAAACTATAGCGTGATACTTAATATAATAAATTTTAATATGATACTTAATTACTTACTTACTTAACTCCCCTTTCACGACACAAGCTTTTAGCTTACTGTGAAAGGTGTATAAGGTTGTATTTGGGTTTATAATAAAAACCCAGATATAACTTTAAAAAAAAGTATGTATTTGTCATTAGGTTTTTTTATTTGCAAGTTTTATTTAGGGTCATTGCCCGAAAACAGTTCAGTAACCTTTCTAAAAATATAGGAAGTTATACAAATTTATCATGAATATTAAATAGAACTGAATATAGGAAAAAGAATCGGTCAATCAAAAGTGTTAGATCGGGTGTTGGCAACCTTTTTTAATCAGTTATCATTTCTATTTTCTATATAGGTGTATATTAAGTGAAATATTAACACTTTTTTTCTAGAATTTTCTGTACACTCGGTTTAGTTCAGAAAGTATCAACTAATAACCATTCCTATTCATCTAGACAAAAATTAATTGAATTTCCGAGTGTCACGTTATCTGGATGTCTTTATTAAGATGACCTAATTACAGCATCTTTCACGAAAGAAGTAAACTGTAGACCAACTGCATGCCAATTCCGCTGTAGCTGACAATACTCGTAGTCGTTTTATAATTCAGGTCGTCCTCTTTATGCCATAAAAACTGAGACATCCGAGATGGGTTTCAACATACCTCATCATGCTGAATCATAATTTATTTATTTATTTATTTATTTTGGACAATAAACGGCTTTTGCCTTTTACAATACATGACAAATTTACAACATTATACAGTCTTCAAACATCAAAAAATGTTTACACTTCAATTAAAAATAAAACAAATCACACCATAACAGAATAAAACCAATGAATGTTGAATGTTTTATACATGAAGAATTACGAATATCTATATTTTACAGTAAGACACATATTCTACACAAAAGGAGAAACCTATTTTATTCTGAGACTTATTGAATAGATGTACAGTAAACTAAATAGTTTTTTTTTTATTATTTAAATATGCCACAGACCATTGGTTGTCCATCCCTGTCTGCCTTATACTGATAATAGAGTGACACGAATAGACTGCATAAGAGCTACTTAACTTGGTATAAATATCTAATGTGAGAAAGCAAAGGCGCTGAGCTGCATTTTATTGACGCAGTATGTTGTTCTATTTCTTATCCTTGGATAATAATAAAGTGTCAAAAAAACTACCCTTGTATATACATCTAAAAATCAATAAACTCGATAGATATTACGATATGTACCTACTACCTATAGTTCAATTGCAAGATATTTATCATTTGTAGGGTAGAGAAGAGAGAATTGATATTAATTAATAATATGAGAGAAGGATAAAGAGAGATAGGTGGAGTTGGTGAACGTTGCCATGGTATAAAGCGCTTAAGCCAGCCAAAGCCGATTCGTAAGCATCGGGACACCTAATACTCTCTTCTCTACCCTGCAAGTGATACATATCTTGCGATTAAACTATACCTATAATGATATATCATATAGAGGACTTCGGGTCACATGGGGTTTAATCATTTGATGCTTTTTCTCTCTACTCCAATTTTCAGTCCCATTTTTTTATTTATTTCTTGATTGGAGATGATTGATTGCGTGTATTTTAAAGGTTTTATTTTTTTGAGTATGAAATGTTTTTTCGTGTCAACTACATGACATTGTGTGTTGTATTATATAATACTAAACAATGTTTGCAAAGTTTGCTGGTTTTCTAATTGTAATTGATTTGGCTGTGTTTTGAGGACGGACTTTAGGGCCCCTTTCAACTAAACGAAAATCAGGATAAATTGAAATTTACGTTTCATTCTACTATAGATAAAACAACGGGAGAAAGACATCTTTCGATAACTAAGTCATTATCAATCTTTCGAGAGAGATTTTCACCAATACATGGCAGAAATGGTAGAGACTGACCAAGAGACACCTACATATTATATGGACCAACTGAAGAAGGATATGAACTGTGGCTTATATGCAGAACTAAAGAAACTAGCTGAAAAGAGGGAGGAATGGAGAAGAAAATTCAAACTCGTTGCAGACCAATCCAATGGATTGTAACTCACTATATTATACCTCCTTCTATAAGTAAAAAATAAGGTCAGATTGAGAATGACCTAACGTAAGACTTTCCTTTCGTTTTGTTTAATCTATAGTACCTAGGTAGAACGAAACGCTTTTTCAATTTATCCAATTATGAAATTCTACGACATGTGTATCAATACTATAAATAAATTTATTGTAGTGTGTGCAAACTATTCACTCGTTTACGAATGATTTGAATGATAATAAAATATTAATTAAACGGAATAACATGTCGAACAATATTTCAATTTATTCAATTGTATAATAGCGTTATGTGCAAACCACATAACTAAAAATACACAGTCAAAATTATAAACTATATAAAAGTAATCCTCACAGTAAACAACATGTTGTATCATGAAGGTGAAGTAGGTCGGCATCTGGATGGTCTGAAGCAGGGATGTTGCGGATGTCGTTTTTACACATCCGCGGATGTGAATGCGGATGCGGATTTTTGAAGGCTCACATCCGCGGATGCGGATGCGAATACGGATGCGGATGTTCTAGATGTTATAGAAAAAAAGTAGAAACTATCTTAGTTGGTAGGCCCCACTGTCAAATATGTGATGAAATTGTTGCTACAATAATATTATGTTTTTTTTTGCGAAATATTTTTTTTCTTTTTTGTTATTTGCAAAAATAAATTAAAACCGGCAAAAATAAAAACGCGTCGGATCTTGTCACCAATTTTTTCGTTCCCATTGGTTAATGTCAAGTGCGAACGGCACGCGCCATTCGCTGGCCCCGCTCCATTTCTTTCTTGTCGCAAGTTGTCTTACATCCGCATCCGCATGAACATCCGCATCGATTATTGCGGATGCGGATGCAGATGTCCCAATTCATGCGGAAGCTCCGGATTTGCGGATGCGAATATTCGCGACATCCCTGGTCTGAAGCCACGGTGTCTCCCGATTAAAAGTTCAATTTTTACCATCGGGCAACTGACTACTATTGTAAATTTTCGCCAAGTCTTATCCCATTCATACATCTTACGACTAAAAAACTTTCCCCTTTTTATCTGTCGATTCAAATGATGTTGTTTATAAATAGTATCAAAACGGGAAAAATATATAGTACCAAAAATCACAACTTCCCCTCACAAAATCACAAATTAGTGGGACACTAACTACTGTAGATAATAAACATCCAAGATATCATCTCTGTGTCAATTAAAAATAGGACATACCTACGGGATGTGTAAATAACCTTGTCACTGCTGAATTGATGGTATTAGGTGTCTTATACTATGAAAACTTACAAAAAAGAGTGTATAATTAATTGTCCACGCAGTATAAACAATCATTCATGAACTAATTATATTAAACTTCCCTTTTCAGTTGGAAACTTGTCACATCATGTCTTCACTTACAGAACAATGTAAATGATTGTTAAGAGATGCTTAATAGGCATAACATTGATATATAATAATATCATGTAGGTCTTATACAGTAAAATATTTAGCAGTGGTCTCCAGCCTTTTTAGCTGCACGAACCGCTTAATGTTTAATAATGTAATGGAGAAATGATGAAGAGATGGTGACTTTTGTGACCTTTGAGGACCTGACTTTATTTTTATGTTTCAGCAGGGATACTTATACCAGATTGTGAGAAAATATTCAACAAAACCGATGACAATGTTGATTATTTCAAATTTACAAACCTTTTCGAAAATCTGGCGACGGAGGATAGAATATTCGAGTGTGAGGGAAATTGTACAATTTTGGGAATCTGCAGGGCTACTCTTGACACAATTTAAATACGATCTTAAACTCGTTTTGATCTCAATCATACGAAGCCCGAGGGGACCAGAGTCAAAAATACCGCGTTGCCGCTACCGCGAGATTTGTGTGCACGTATTTTTGAGTCACGCACGCATAGTCACTTTTCGCGTCGTAGGTCAGTTTAAGATCATATTTAGATCGTGTCAAGAGTAAACCACCCAGATTCACAAAATTATACGATTTCCCTTCCAATCAAATTTACTACCCCCTGTCGCCATATTTTCAAAAAAGTAAAAGAATTTGAAATGTTTGACGTTCTTCTTGGTTTTATTAAGAAATCTTTCACAAATTAATTTAGCACAACAAAACAAAGGACTGTTCTTCATGTTCCTTCCGCGGACCAAGGATTGGAGACCACTGATATACAATATACATACTCAATTTGTTCAATCACTAGATTGAGGTCAATAGAGCTGTTATGCCAACAATAATTATTTATTTATTTATTTCAATAAACGGCTATTTTGCCTTTTACAAAAGACAATTAGATATATATTACTGAATTTGATGTTACTCTATTACTACTACTACTATACCATCACGGCATATCCCACAAGTAGGGTAGCCAGTGGACTAACCGTAATTAATAAACACGCAGACTGTCCTCTCCGTGCCAAAAATAGACCAATAACGTTTTCTAGATAAATTTCGTACTACATGGAAGAGATATCTTTTTAGAATAAATTTCCTGAATATCTGTACAATACTCTATCCGCATGCAGTACACCCTCAGTAAATTGAGGTCAGTAGAGGTGGTAGGCAAAGTATGTAGGGTAGGCAGAGAGAGTGGAACATCATCCTTACATACTTCTTTCGCTTTCTCCATATTCATGTAATTTCTCATAGATGTACGCCGATTTATCTTACTCAACACCGGCCGTTTTTGAGTATTTTAAATGAAGTTCTCGGACGACCAATTCATACACACTTTCATTCAAATATACACAATTTCTTCGTCACCCTTTCACTTTCCGTTCGCTCCACATGTCCAAACCTTCGCAACTTATCTAAGTAGGTAGCCCTCTGACTACCAAACTTAATTGAAGAGTCGTGGATTTTTTTTTAATGTGTGCACTTTTAGCAATAAAGTATTGTTATCCTTCGTCTGTCAGGTCTCTGTGGAGCATCCGGCAAAGAATTGATCTCCCATTTTTACGTAATTCTTCGAGTGTCCTGCAAAAAGCAGATTTTTGAAAAAATAAAAACATTTTACATCTTTCCATGAAATAAAAGTGGATGTGCAAATGAAATTAAAAAAAAACTCACCGCTGAATGTAAAATACAGTACCTGCCTTGTACAGGACACTGAAAAACTTACGGAAAGGAGTGAGAGCGATTCTTTTTCGAGTGCTCCACGGAACAATAATACGGCGATTTAAATATTAGGTATTCTATTTATCAAATTATTTTAAAAGAATGTTGCGAAGTTAATGTCAATAATATTAATTGTAGCATAATTTTTAAATTCTTTTCTAACTAGGTGAATCAATAAATTTCTTTATGTGGCCGTACAGGCGCACACTGGTAACGAGAGGGTTAAATTCAGTCTGCGACATTGCCATTTACACGACTCTTTACAACACATGTGTACAACCTTTTAACTTCTTGGAACACATTAAAAACAAGAAGAGTTGTTTGGGCCACACGTAAAATATAGGTACTTACTCAAAACCGAGGACCTTTTTTAGGTCTCCGAATTCCAAATTTACTAAGTATTGGACTGAATTATAAAAAATGTTAACTTTTCTAGTTCTCGATTATCAAAATTTTACAATTTTCTAGCATTTTAAATTTCTTCCCTCTCCCACCACCCGTCGCTAGATTTTTAAAATGGTGTAGGAGTTTCAAATATTTCGCGATCTCTTCCAGTTTAGTAAGAAATATTTTAGAAAAGAGATACATTGGAAAATTAAAATCGAAGTAGGTAGGTAGGTACGTAGATTTGGAACAAAAGTTCGTAGATTAACAAATGGAACAAAAAGTACGTAAACCTACTTAAAAATATGTAGACTTGGGAACTAATCGAAAGGGCGGTTTCATCAGTGGCGCTACAACCTGGTGTGGATCTTGGCCTCCTCAAGAAACCGCCTCCACTCCCTCCTATCCACACCTCTCGTCGCCAATTGGTCACGCCCAAAGCTCGCAGGTCTTTTTCCACTACATCCATCCATCTCAATTTTGGCCTCTCGACACTTCTTCTGACACTGAGCTTTGTGGAGTATATTCTTTTCATTGTTGATGTAAAAATACGATTATCTGACAGTAATTATCTGAATTATCTGATCCCGTGGAGCACCCGGTAAAGAATTGGTCTCCCACTCTTCTGCGTTAGTTTTCGAGTGTCCTGTAAAAGGCAGGTGTTCGAAAAAATTAAGACATTTTACATCTTAAATTCAGCGATGAGGTTTGCCACCCATCCTGAATGTCTTGATTTTATATTGGCACGAAGAGGACAGTTTGCATGTTTCTTACATGCAGCTGATCTGCTGGCTACCCCACTTGTGGGATATGTCGTGATGGTATAGTAGTAATTATCTGAATACTTTTATATCTACTGGTTGCAAGGTGAAGTTTTATTTGAAGAATAATTTGCAGTCGAAATCTCGTTTGCTTTAAAAATTTTACGATTTGTTGTTGGGCATCATTCATAGCAGTCATGGAAAGCATTCATAGCATTCATGGGAAGCATTCATAGCAGTCATGGAAAGCATTCATAGCATTCATGGGAAGCATTCATAGCAGTCATGGGAAGCATTCATAGCAGTGTTGGGCCTCGTGCGGCTCATGAGCCGCGGGTTGGACAAACCTTCTTTACAAGAACATCTCCCAACTAATTTGGTATAAGAGTTCGTGACCGGTGTATTTAATGTGTAAGAGAGAAAAGTCATTACATAATAATATATTGACTAGATAGTTACATGATACATACAAGAAAACACCCTCATCCAAAGATACACGAGGATTTTATGGGGTAACTAATGAAACACAACAAAAGTTACTCAATAATTTGCTACACTTATCAAATTATACTATACTATATTATACCCTCACGCCGTATTTCAGTAGGGAGAGTTACTTCTTTCGTTTTCTTCACTTTCGTTCTATTTCTTATTAGTGTTGTGGAATTCTCAAGAAATAATTTTTCGAGAAAATTCTCGGTAAATTTCTCGAAGTAGAGAATTTTCCGAGAATTTTTTTTATTTTTTATTTAACAGTATAATAATAATAATAAATACTTTATTCAATCAATCAATAACAATGTACAAATGTTGAGACAATTTATCACCAATATGGCTACAATTAACTATGAAAACAAAAAAATGTTAGGTACTTACATAGAAAAAAGTGCTAGTAACTGATGAAAAATCTTGATGTTTGACACCCCACATGCCCATATTTAAGTAAAAAAAAAATTGCAGGTACATACATGGGAAAAAGTGTTAATAACCTTTGATTTAGGCCTTATCAGCCGCACAAATTTTTGGATCAATCAAGTTGGCTGCGAAGTGTACTGGGCGAAAGGTCATAATAATACCACTAAGAAAAATTATGGAGAGAAATTTCTCTTCCATCAGAGGAGAAATTCTCGGAGAAATTTCTCGTTCTCGAAAAATTTCTTTGGAGAATTTTCTCTTCTCACATCACTATTTCTTATACATGCATGCCGATTTCTTTTACTCAAGTCGTAGTCATTGTTGATAATTTAATCCACGTGGTTCTTAAGACGTCCGCGCTTTTGTCACAGCCTATATTTCAGATAAATATACCTACTATTTTCGTCATCCTTTCATTCGTTCAATTGTAAGCTTTCATCTTTATAAAAATATATTTGGACAATGTATCTCCATAGATTGAGCTAGTCCCAAATTAAGATATGAATGTAGTCTGAATATCTTACCTTTTGGCAAGAAGAAGACGATCTTTTAATTTATTACATACAGTGAATTCGCTGACTACCTTACTTGTGACAGATTCCGTGATAATATAGATAAACAAATAGAATTGTTTCACGATACCATCATGGCAGATCTCACAAGTGGGGCAGCCAGCGGATTAACAGCAATGAATAAACACACAGATATACCCTCTCAGTGCCAATAAAATTAATACATTCAGGATGGATGACTTGTAAACGTTTATTGTCTTAAAAGTGAGGTTACAATAAAAACCGTATTCCGTGGAGCGTTCGGCAAAAAATTGGTCTCCCACTCTTATCTGTAAGTTTTCGAATGTCACGTTAAAGGCAGGCGTTTAAAAATAAATACATTTTATGTCTTAAATTCGGCGATGAGATTTTCCACCCATCCTAAATGTTTTGTTTTTTGTTGGCACGGAGAGCACAGCTTGCATGTTTATTACGTGCAGGCTACCCCACTTATAGGATATGTCGTGATGATATAGTAGTAATAGTAATGAGGTTAAATACAAACACCAGTAGGCCTAGTCAAAACACATTTAAGCGTTACGTTGACGACGTTGCGAGAACGTGTCAATTTTCGTAGCTACTTGTGTATTTTAGCTACGAAAATTGACGCGTTCTCGCAACCTCGTCTTGTTTGAACGAAAACGAAACGAAAACGTAACGCTTAAATGTATTTTGACTAGGCCTACTGCCTTAAACAGGATACCTACCTGTGAAAAATTTACAGATAAGAGAGGGAGACCTATTTTTTACCAGGGACTCCACGAGATAAATAAAATATTTAAACTATTAATTTTTTCGGTAGTCACTTGGTGAAAGTTCATTTTTAATAAATTTTGTTATAAAAATAAAATCAAAAACACTGTTTACTTTCACTTGTTATTTATTTTAAATATTTTAGCAAAGATCTTTCGTTATATTAACATCATCAGTGATGATGATGTTAATATAACGAAAGATCTTTGCTAAAATATTTAAAATAAATAACAAGTGAAAGTAAACAGTGTTTTTGATTTTATTTTTATAACAAAATTTATTAAAATATTTAGTTCTGAACTAAGCGAAAGCTACAATATATTTCAATAACATCAATAAATTTAAGGTTTTTACCCAAAATACAATAAGTTCTACTTCAAGATCGAGTTTGGAGAGCTCCCCAGACTAAAGTTATACAGTGGTACCTCGACATACGATTTTAATTCGTTCTGCAACCTTGCTCGTATTTCAAATTACTCGTATCTCAAAGCAAATTTCCCCATTGAAATTTTTTTTTAAAAAAAGATATAGGTATCTACCTATTTGGGTTTTTGTTATAAACCCAAATACAACCTTTCACAGTAAGCTACTAAAAGCTTGTGTCGTGAAAGGGGAGTTTGCTGGCACCTGGCATCGAACCACGGACCCCTTGTTCACGAGGCCGAGACTACCTCCGGGCTACCGACGAACTCGAACTGCCATTAATCCGTTCTAGCCACCAAAATGTCACTTAGTTATTTTTGTTACGTGTTTTTGAATAAGAAAAATGTATTTATAAAAAATGACAAATATTGTACAAAAACATAATAAAAGAGAATGTCAAGAAATAAACTAGATTTATAAAGTGTTACTTTCGCTTAATTTTTGTCACTGCTTTTCTCTTCACTGGTCTTTGCCTTTTTTTTCGCCACGCTTGTCTCACTTTCACCTATAGGCCGTTTAATAAAAAAAAACATGTCCAATGAGGTTTGTTTCTTCCTCCCTTTCAGAATTTTCCGGAAATGAGTTAAACAAATGTCATTTAATAGCTCGTATTTCAAAGCAAAAAATCGCTCGCTTGACGGCTCGTATCTCAAAAAACTCGTATGTTGGGGCACTCGTATATGTCAAAGTACCACTCTACTTGTTATGTGAGATTTTTGTATTGTATTTTTATGTAACACAGCTTACATAGACTCATGCCGATGACATCTTTTCTAAATGGACATTAGACGATAATCAACAATGTAGTGGAAAAACATTTTTTTTTTATGGACGCTATGAAATTCGTAGTACAAGCCAAGCCCATCTATAAAACACTTGGAAGTCAACGAAAGTTAATCAGATATTATTTTTAGATATTCCCTCCTATACTATATCAAGTCTCAATATATTAAATGTTTCATTGATTGATTAAGGTTTTCTTTTCGATATTTGTTTTTGTGTATGAATCAATCATTGTAAAAAAAATATGTATTTATTACTACTACACCATCACAGTGCACAGATATGCTGTGATAGGCGTCAGTCAAAAGCAGGGTTGCCAGATTGTGTTCCCAAAATTACCTTACTTCGGTGAAAAAAATACCGTACAATTACCGTACACATCGGAAATATAACGGGTATTTCTACCCCCCGTCGCCAAATTTTGCAAATGGTATAGGAATTTGGAATATTTCAAAAACTCCTCGGTTTTCTTAATGAATATTTTCTCACACAGTACTTTTTTTTACAATGTAACGGGTATTTGTACCGTTGATTGTTTATGTCAATATGTTAGTCGTACGGTAATTTGTTAAAATTATTACCGTACGGGCAATGGAATTACATAAAATTACCGTACAAATACGGTAATTACCTACGTCTGGCAACGCTGGTCAAAAGTAAAGATTACTTTACTTTTGACTGACGATGAGTGCGGAAGCTCTTGAAAGCCGGCTCGCAAAATTAATAAAGTCAACAATGGAATAATCTTGTTTTATTAGTAAATTATTATTATGAACTTCCACCAAGAACCGTCGGTCAATAAATAACATAACAGAACATAACATGTTTAGACAGTTCACACAGACCGAGCTAGTGCCAAACTCAGATATGAATATAGCCTCCGCGCCACACCGGTCGTCAAATTAAACTTTACCATTATTATGTGATTCTTTCTTTCTTTCTTTTTCCTCGAGGCAAGGCACCCGATACCGAGTGAATTATATTATTATGTGATTGTACCGTATATATTTAAAATAAAAAAATAAAATAAAACTCATTACGTTACAAATGGGGGTTGGAAAGAGAATAACAACATAAAAATCCACGTTTTCACAAATATATTATATTTCTTCAATATTCACCTGCCAAAATAATATTACAACAATCTACCAATTGCCCAACCCACAAAGAGTCACCAATAAAAGCGACGATATGCTCCAAATACTGTACAACACTTTAAATATCAAGGCCACGATAAGGCCGGGGGGGCTGGGGGACTGAGTAGAGTGAGAGAGAGAGAGGGAGGGGGTGGATGGTGGCCAAACACGGTAACAAAATGTTAAATGGAGGGAAAAATAACTAGATGACATTTTTATTTCTGTATTTTCAAGATGCGATCATTAGGACGGTATTTTTTTTACATATTATTTTTGTTTCTTTTATATTTTGTCATGACTGGTAATTTTTGTTTTTATTTCTTTGACAGTTTTTTTTAATGATTTAGAATTATAATCTCTTCAGCAAAAAAATAACCCTCTGGAGATCTAGAAATAGCAAAGATTTGCTGCATTACAGTACACCCATCTTGATCAAGAAATTAGATCGAGGAAACTAGGGTTACTCTTGAGATAATCTAAATACGATCTTAATCCTAAGATGCGCGAAGTGACAGTAAAAAATAGGAGCAAACTAATCTCGCGGTAGCGCGGTATTTTTCTATATAATATTATAATTATATTTTACTACCTATTTTACTACTATAGTCACTTCGTGCATCGTTAGTCAAAATCAAGACAAGATTAAGATCATATCGATGGCTTAGAGCACAGATGTTGTATATGCCACGGAGGGATTTTATAGGGGAGCATTTTGAATGCTACAATGCGGTGATGGTGAAGTGAATATATACAATATAGTTATAGTGTGATATAATGATAGACTTAAAATATTATTGATTGTATTCTGCTTGTAGTGTGTTCTTATATTTAATGTAATTTGTAACATAATGGCCTTCTGAAACCAGCAGATTCTACCTGCTGTTTGAGGGTTTCTTTTAAATAAATAAAATAAATAAAATAAAACATTATTTTTTTAATTTATTTATTTAATCAAGTTATAAAGATAACATTTAATTTTATAACTTATAATAACCTTATGATTAACTACCATTATTATACTTATTTTCTATTTCAATTATCTTAAATTATGAATCAACTTTAATAAAAACATTCCAATAAGAAAACTATTGCTTAGTTTATGAATTTGAAGACTTAATTAATACATTATCATAATCACTGATTTATTATTTACAACGTTATATTCGTGCACAATAATGTTTGAGATAATACATTTTTTTGTGTACCTACTTATCTTCGTCTCTCGTTTTACCAAAAAATGTACTTACAACGTCTGTGCTCAATCATCAAGCCATCGATATTTAGATTGTGTCAAGAGCTATCCTGCAGACACTTAAATCATCTTATTCGGTGACAGAAAAACACACTCTCCTCACTGTATTCTCGCAAGAAATTGTAAAGAAAAGATGGTGTATTTATCATAGGTACTGATCATTGTTAAATGTTCACGTTGTGAGTTCACCTAATAATAACTACAAATATAGACAGAACTAAACTATAAATATACAAGAATAATATTGTTGGATCAATATCTCAATAAGACGTATTATTATTATATAGGTATGTAGGTTCATACGATATAACTAGTTACTTAAGTATATTTTCTATTGAGTTGTATAAATGAGATGTATCATTGCATTGTATCTACAGCTAAAGATACATAATATCTATAACTAAATTGTACCGTGTAATAAATTCAGCATATTATTAATTAATTTTAGTCGAACGATATTACATAAATGTTCATCTAATATACATGAGTGATCAACCCGCGGCCCGTTGGGTGTCTATGTGCGGCCCGCAATGCATATGTACACTTTTTTAATAATTGTCGGTACAAGTACCTACCCGTTACTTTTTTGAAAGTGGTATTTTGAGCAAATATTCTAAAAGAAAAACCGAGGAGTTTTGAAACATTTCAAATTCCTATATCATTTTGAAAATTTGGTGTCGTGGGGGGAGGCTGCTGAAAAGGTTGGCCACCCAAGATCTAAGTATTCTCTCGTGGTGGAGCTCTTGTAGAGTAAGTAGAGAGGACGGATATCTAATTTGGTCATTCCTTACTTACGGCCTTACGTAGGGCCTTTGCCTCCAAAACAATAGATCTCAAAGCCTTTCTATCTTCAGCAATGAATACATTTGCGAATTTTCAATGACTTCCTCAAAACTGAGGACTTTTTTGGGTCTCGATTTACAAAATTTAATCAATTCCCTTTCATTCAAAATTTCTACCTTCGCGTCGTCAATTTTTTGAATTTTGCCGCTCTGGACATTTGCCCGATTGCCCCCCCCCCCCTTGATCGGGCTTTGCTGGTATTATGAGATGGCCCTAAAAAGTCTGTAACTTTATCAATCTGAAATTAAAAATGTCAAGTGGTCAAAAAATCAAGTAAATAAATAAAAAAATACCTGATGCTGGCATCACGATGAAAAGGCAAAGTAAAACGGCTCCAATAAACTTCAACATTTTCAGTCTTTTCTTGTTAAACCACACTATTTAGGTATTAATTTTCGGTTTAGGTTTAGTTAGGTTTCTGCCCTGTGCTCCCGAGAGGAGCGTTGAGGGCGATGATGATTTATTAATTTATTTATTTAGTATTTATTTTATCACCAACTAAGCAATTGAAATAGGCTTTGAAAATGAATTGATTAAAATTGTTTAGATTATAACTATTAAATTAAATTATTTTAATAACTATTAACACTTAATATTTTAATTAATTTAAATAACAATATTTTAATTATTTAGTTGATAACACTTTCTTGAACACAACTTGAATGAATTTTTATGTTTTGATATCTGAAAGAGAAAAAAATTGATTAGTTCAATTTTGAGATGGGATGCAAATCCTCGAATGAAAAAAAATCGGTTAAATCTTAGACATTTTACTAACATTTAAAACAGTCACCCATTCTTATTTGCAAGTTTTTAAGTGTACTGTAAAAGGTCCCCGTGAAATCCCCGGTTAAGCATATTTCTCTCACTCTTTTATTGTAAGTTTTCGAGTATTCTGTAAAAGAGAGGTGTTTGTAAAACTTCACTTAAAAAAGACAATTAACATAGAAATAGAGATGGATGGCTCTCTTCTACTCGGCGATTGACATCCATTATAGAGTTCCGGATGACGTCAAGAGGCTGAGTGATGGGAAATGCTTCGGAAGGCAGATAAAGAAGTTATTAATTATAAATAAAACACTTATTTATACGAGTAGTATATCCACAGTGACTTTTTATTGGACGCGAGCCGGCTTTCAAGAGCTTCCACTCTCATCATCAGGCTAGCGAAAAGTAAAGAAATTACAAATTAGTAACGAATATATATAATATGTTATTGGATAGCAAAACAAAAGTGGTGATTAAGACAGTGGTAACAAACAATTGAAATAGTATACCGTTGTGGACGGATTTTAAGAAAAACATCTGGGGAAACCACAAAAACCCACATCAGAGATGAGCTATATTTTTTAAGAGGTAGCCTTCCTCTGAAAGTTAGTATACATCAGCGATGAGGCATGTCACCCTTCCTGAATGTCAGATATTCAAGATGGATTACTGCTGAATTGATAATGTCAATTTTTTAAACAGGCTGTTTTACGAAAACATGCCTATTACAAAACACTTAAAAACTTACAGGAAAAAAATAGGAGACCTATGTTTTGCCGGGACTCCACGGATAAGGTACGAAGAGTGTATAATATATAAGTAATAATATATTCTACAATATTACTAAAAGTAATATTACTCTTATCATTATTTTTATAATATCATGTTTCACCTGTATTTAATTAACTCGTAGTACTTTTATCATGAAGTATTATTATAGTACAAATAAAATGTACTTACACTAACAAATAGGTGTACTGACTAACTTTTATTAACACTACATAAATTGTAAGGTGAAGAAATTCAAGTACTAAATATTAACTAGAAATTAGGTACTTCAGAGTACACAAACTGCTGAAGTCAATATAACCATTGTTGTAGCATGAATTCCAGAAACAACAAGATTAAGTAATTTGTAAGATCATCAGTTACACAATAGAATCAACCAATCAATTCACATTAAAGATAGACTAATGTGGCTTCGGTTCTCTCTGCCTACCCCACTTGGGATGCGGCGTGAGGGAATAGATAGATAATCACTATAATAGTGATTTCTCCCATCTAACCACATTACTAACCAATTGATCAATTTTATATAAAAGAGGTAAACAAAAATTTTCTGACGGAGTTTTAGATTTTCAATCATAAGGATAGTAGATTTCTGTTACTGACATATTTATCCTTAATTCGAAAATTTGTTGGCCATACAAAAGGTACAAAGCATTTCTATCGTTTTTTAAGGCAGTGGAAAAAAAAGTTTAACAATTATTTTAATAATTTGGTATATTTTTTATTATCTATGTCACAAAGAACATAATATGTTATGTATACAGCAGAATCAACATTCTCGCAGAATCACCAATAGCAAGGCAATGCGATTGTTTAATAGTATTTCCCCGAATATAGACATATTCCACATAACGTACGCTGAATTTATAAGGAAAATAGAAACACTATTATAAATGTTTGTTTTCTCTGAGATCGCATTGGCCGAAAGTTGTAATAGTCCCAGTAGAATATGGTGTTTTTTCAATAATAATTTTATCTCTTTCCTTATTTTAGAGGCATTAACTATGTAACAATTTTTAGACATTTTTCAAAAAAATATTTTTAACTTGAAATTCTATGTTTATTTGTCACATGAATTTAAAATACGCTATCGCAAAATCAGTGCACTTGCACCATTGACGAGCTTCTCAATACAGTATTTTTTAAAAAATAATTTTATCTATAATATCATAGAGCCCCCCCCCCCCCCTCCCATTCCCTACAAGTAACATTTTAACAGCATTCAACTTTAAGAATGAAATCGTCATTCGATAAAACAAAAAGTACTTACTAACCTAACCTGTCACAAGAAAGTACTTGAAAATCTTTTACATTGAGTACTTTAATTTCCATTTCCCTTATTTCCCGCACACCTTTGCTTTTAATTTGTTGGAAAACTAGGACAGATTATATCCAGTGGATATTATAAATTACTCGTATATTATTATATAGATACTTATCAGTAAAAACAAAAAGTACTTGAATATCCTAAACTGTCACAAGAAAGTACTTCATGATCTTTCACACCGAGTACTTTAATAATTTCCATTTCCCTCATTTCCCGCACACCTTTGCTTTTAATTTGTTGGAAAACTAGGACAGATTATATCCAGTGGATATTATAAATTACTCGTATATTATTATATAGATACTTATCAGTAAATACAGAAAGTACTTGCAACGCTTAATCCAATTATTACATAGTTCAATGTAGTAAAGAAAGAAGGTACTTGATCTGTTTTTCCATACTACCACTCGACTGGGTTGTCAATTACTTTTCTACGAAGTGGGGGTTTCCCGTATTCGATACTATGTACATAAATACACTCAGGATCAATGTAATAATTATTTACTGAAGTTTTTCTCTTACAGCTTTGCGTGTTAAGACAAGGGTGGCCAACCCGCGAAGCATATGCACACATTTTTAATAATAGTTGGTACAAGTACCCGTTAATTTTTTGAAAGAGGTTATTTGAGAAAATATTCTTAAAAAAAACCGAGGAGTTTTGAAACATTTCAAATTCCTATACCATTTTGAAAATTTGGCGACAGGGGGGGTTAGAAATTTGGCCTGGCTGCTGAAAAGGTTGGCCACCCATGTGTTAAGACATTGAAAATCTTAATTTCAGTAATAAATAATGAGATATCCCAAACATCCTTTTTTCTTATTTATTTATAGTACAAAGTTGGTGTATTTATAACATGCATATTTTTTGTAATAATATTTTTTCAGCCGTGCAACACCCGGTAAAAACTTGGTCCTCCACCCTTTCCCGTAAGTTTTCGAGAGTCGGTGATCGTAAAAATAGGGGTAAGTGGTAGAAACCCCTCCCTTAATGTATACCCATAGACGATAGATATAAAACTGAATATTATTTTATTCAGAGCAATATGCGGGAAATTCCCGTATTCATCAAATCATTGTAACACCCCTACATTACTTCAGAACGAAATAGAATACTGCGTTTACAATTCTCGCCATAATTCACACATACAATACATACATAGTAATAATATATGGGTACGAAATATGCATTTTACTTACATAAATATGCAGTTGACTTACATAAATATGCAGTTGACTTACAGTACATACAACAGTAAACAATTATATTATTCAGACAAAAACAATAAACAGATAAAACAAATTTACAACTTGGACAACCAAGGTGAGTGAGCGAAGAAAATATTGTCTATCTATACCATCACGACATTTTTCACAATTGGGGTAGCCAGCAGACTAACCGCATGTTATGAACATGAAAGCTGTCATCTTTGTACCGATAAATAATTAAGACATTCAGGATGGGTGGCAAACCTCATCGTTGAATTTAAGGTGTAAATTATTTTGCAGGACACTCAAAAACTTTCGGAAAAAAGTGGGAGACCTACATTCTTTACCGAGTGCTCCACGGCTACCATCACGCCAATTCTCAGTATTGGGGTAGCCAAGAGACTATTAACTGCATAAAATACCTAAACATTATGCGCCAAAAAAAATTAGACATTAAGAACAGGTGTCCCTGTATGTCCCAAACCTGATATTTTCCAAATAACTGTTTTTTAGAAACATTGGAAATTTTATGTAAAAAAGTGGGTGGCCTAGACTATTTCGGGATTTTTGAGGACTCCATGACTGAGTATTATTTTATTCTGGGGCATTGATAAACTAACAGAATAGAGTGGAAATCTATTTTTTAATTCTGTTCCTACTCCTATTATTCTGTTACTAATATTTATTGAGACTCGATTTTCTCTGTCGATTGTTGTTTTCGATGTTGATTTCATTGGTTTTTATCAATTGCCAATGAATAATAATATTTCTGGTATACCTTCACCCGAAAATAAAATAAATTTTTAAACATTTATTTGTTTAGGTAAATATAACATAGTTTTTGGTATACAATAGGTTTACTTCAAAATGAAAGTAAATAAGTTACGATAATTTGGGCATGTGGAAAGAATGAATGAGGACAGAATGACCAAAAATATATATTTGTCTGTCTCGGAGACGTGGCCATCCGATGATCAAATGGCAAGATCATTTAAATCAAATCCTACAGGACGGTCACATGTTGAGCACATTGAACAGGAGAGCAGCCTGCATGAGGAATTGTATGACTGAGACGGAATCTAAAGATGTATGCAAGGATAGAAGGAAGTGACGCTCGATTCTTTCTGCCTACGCCGCAAGGGAAGCGGCGTGATGGTATGTAATATGTATGTATATTTCAAATTTATCATAGTCATTAGCAAACACTTTTTTTAAAGATAAAGGTATATACCTATATGTATATCTGAGTTTGTAAGACACTGAAATACACCCAAAAATACCCTTACAATAAGAAATATAATGTTCCAAATCGGGAATAGGTAAAAAAAGCTTATTAAATATAATAATTGAAACATAGTGAATCTAAAATCATATCAATATGTCCAGAATTTGTTATATAGTTAATGCCGAAAATATAAACAAAGTCAGTAAGGGAAGATTCAAACTTCAAATTCCCAAATTGTAAATCAAAAACATTTTTCCTAGGCAAATGACCATCTCAGACATTGTATAATATAGCGATGTTATTTTTAGAAAATAAGTATGTTATGAATATGATTGATTGATATCTTGCGATACTAAGGCGGTGTACTATATAGCGATCTATATTATAATACATAATTATAATCGTACCTACATAGATAGGTGGTTGAGACTTCTCTATATGTTCGTTATTCCATGACCTAACTAAACTATGTACACTACGCTATAGTATTTACGTAACAGAAATGCAGTAGAAAATGACGTGTGCTCTACACTCTGCTATTGGTCAATTTGAATTTAGAATTATGTAATGATTGGTTTATAATATTTGTTAGGCAATTTATGAATTTTTCGCGAATTGTCATTCGTCGAAATGATTTTGTCAACATTATATTTCAACCAATGAGAATATGACGTGTGCTCTACACTGCAATTGGTCAATTTGAATTTAGAATTATGTAATGATTGGTTTATAATATTTTGTTATGCAATTTATGAATTATTCGCGGATTGTCATTGGTCGGAATAATTTTGTCATATTTTTTCAACCAATGACAGTATATTATTATTTCTTGGTGTCTTTTTATTAATTTGTAAAACATCAAAAATAAGACGTTTAATACACGGAGAGGACAGCTTGCATGTTTTTTACATACAGCTGGTCAACTGGCTACCCCACTTGTGGGATATGCCGTAATGGTAAGTATACTAGGTACTGGTTGGTTGTCGGGAATTGCCTGCAGGCAATAAACCCGCCATTTGTACAACTTAAAAAATGTACAATAAAGATTATTTTATTTTAATATCAATTCAGTGATGAGGTTTGCCAACCATCCTGAATGTCTTAATATTGGCACGTAGAGGACATCTCATGTACCTAACAAGCAATTAGTTTGTCGAAGATGCCATAAAAGTATGAATGAAAATGGAATTAAGATATTAAGCTGCCCCCCCCCCCTAGGATCTCGTAAATAGTAAGAAAGTAGGCAAAAATAGTATTTAAGTATGGAAAAAGTCACTGGAATGGGAACTTCCCCCCCCCCCCTCCCTCTTAGATTTTGAAAATAGTAGAAAAGTAAGCAAATTAGTATTTAAGGATGGAAAAATGGCATCAAAATGGAGAGTGGCCCTTTCTCCCCCCCCCGCACTAAAAATAAAATGGTTCATAAATTTTACACAAAAACTAGGATATCGTGAACTATCCCATTCTGAGGCATAAAAAAAGGTCCACACACTAATTTTATAATTGTAACAATAAAAATTTGCTTATTTACTGCCCCTCATAGAAAAAAGTGGAGAGAACTCTTTTATCCTGGAGACAAAGACTTTGAACTGATCACAACAGTTCTGGCATCTATAGAAACAGAGTAATATAAGTAGGTAGTTATTTTGATAAAATAAGTGTTACGTGACACGCAGAGGCGGCTCTATGATAATGAGCGGCGGTTCAAACGCACCCCCAATTTAAAAGATAGAAACCTAACAATATGTAATAATTAAAATTAAAAAAATATTAATAAATTTTTCCATGAACAAAATAATAATATTATTCAAGTTACCATATGAACAACACAGTCATCACATTCACTATTGCTTTGCAACATGCAGCGCTACTGTTCGTTAGAATATTTTAGTGCGGATGTTGAGCGAACTAACGGTGCAAAATCTAATATCGCACCGATAACCCATACATTTCGTAAAACTTCAATACTAAGTTCGTGGTGCTAAGATTGTATGGAGATTTTAAAAATATATGGGACATTTTGAGCATTGAACACAACTATGCTCACACGTAAAAAGGAGTAAGAGATACGCCTTGTAGCATTTTGTCGTACATTGACGGAAATTTTTTGACTAGTGTGTTTTTTTTATGTGAAGGGATTCCTGTTATTAGTTATGTGGACGCGATGAATTAGTACCTACCAAGCGTGTCAAAATGCATAGATTGACGTCGTGAGGTTCATAGGTCAGCCGTATACACTCTTATTACTTATTACTTAGTGGTAAAATTTCTATAGACAGTCACCGCTAGTCGCGATTGTGTTATGCAGATAATTAGTTATTTGTAAGATTTTTTGTATTCGAGCGCGCTTATATCAACATGTTACATGCAATTTAAAGAATCTACGATATACCTATATAAAATTGATATAATATTAATTATTATCGTTTTAGCTTATAGATTACTATTAAAATGGGTGAATTAAACGTAGAATACATTAAGAACAGAAAATACCAGAGTAAATGAAGTGTTCGCTAATGGTAAAGAGAGAAGGGTAGAATTTCTTTATAAGGATGTTTTTTTTTTACCGAACCCCCGCAAATACATATTGCCGGCCGCCTCTGGTGACACGTATTACATATTTCTATTTTAAGATAAGGTAAAAAATCGATTTAACCAAAATTATTAACGTTTGCTACACATATGTATTATTGTATAAAATTGTGTAATTTGTTATGACTGTAGTAGGTACGGTGGTGCGAGCACGCCCAGCGCTGTAATAATGAAATGTAGTGATATTATTGCCTTTGATTATGTATAAAATATGTATTAAAGTAAGGCCTACTACTCACATTGAGAGATTTGGATGATGGACAATGATAATATTTATGTTATGAATTTTTGACACAATTGGATGTCGGGAACTGGATTTTTTACTTACTAGAAGTGTAGACGTCAAACATATTTTGAACCACTCCAGATTAATCATTCCAACTGATCACACTCATCCATAGTCAACCTATTTGAACCAGGTAGGTATATTGTATATGATACACAAACATAATGTGAACTTCCTATGTAGGTTTAAAGAGTACTCTTATCCAAGCCTTAACTCGATTCATAAGCGTCGAAACTCTGTGTTGTGCACTCCTTAAGGAATTTCACATATTATGTATGTGTATCATATGCAACATACCTACCTAGTAAATACCTATTCAAATAGGTTGACTATGGATGAGTGTGATCAATTGGAATGATTAATCTGGAGTGGTTCAAAATATGTATGATAGACAATGTTGTTTCGCTAAGCTTTGTAATTAATAATAGAATACTGGAAATAAAATAGGGGCTAGGCGCCAAACAATTCTTTTTTATTCTTTAATCAATTTTATATGCCAAAGCCAATGCCCAAAAAAGTGTAAGTGTCATGCCTATCTGTTTTCGGCTCTTAGATCCGTCGAAAAATGCATTAGTCTGTAAGTGCCACACATGTAATTTTAAAAAAATCGTTTGGCGCTTAGCCCCTATTTTATTTCCAGTATTCAATAATGAAAATAACAGCTTCTAATACTTTTTATTCGTGTATATTTTAAATTGTTTTTCAGTAATTTATAGTTTTCTTTTAGAATCTCTTGAATACGACCAAAAAAATGCAACACCTAGTGGAGAATTGAAAGGGATCATCCACAGAAGACTGGGGACTTCCGTTTATTCAAATTCTATTCTAAACAAATCTTTCCTTCACCGGAGGTCCCATAGTGCCATCTGAAGAGCTGTCCGGCCAAAAACTGACTGACCTGGTGCCTGGTGGCAGTGGCGTAGCTAGGGGGGGGCAGGGGGGGACATATGTCCCCGGGCGCCACATTAGGGGGCGCCAAAATGAGTATTAAAACATTTTTTTTAATTTTATTTTGATGTAAACAAATGTATCCCAAATACGTTTGCAAGATTGAATTCTGGAGATCCACAAATTTCTTCATTACAAGCCAGTTGGCAAACACGATTTTGGCGCCCCCATTGATCATTAAGGGGCGCCATTCTACTCATAAACAAAATGACACATCCACAATGCAGGATTGCTGATGGCGTTTTTTTTTTAACAAAGATCAGTTCGGGTTCAAATATTATTCTTCATAACTGAACGTGGCATCTTGTTTTAACAATTATACAGGTTGGATAATTTCGAGTCGAATATAGGATTTTACGTGAGTGCATAATAAAAATCCCGCGGAGCACCCGGTAAAGAATTGGTCTCCCACTCTTCTCTGTAAGTTTTCGAGTGTCCTGTAAAAGGAAGGTGTTCGAAAAAATTAAGACATTGTACATCTTAAATTCAGCGATGAGGTTTGCCACCCATCCTGAATGTCTTGATTTTATATTGGCACGAAGAGGACAGCTTGCATGTTTCTTACATGCAGCTGGTCTGCTGGCTACCCCACTTGTGGGATATGCCGTGATGGTATAGTATATAGCAAAGAAAATAGTATAATACTTCACATTAGTTGAAAAGAGATAATTTGTCATTAGATAGAAAGAGGCCATTACTGGAAGAACAACGACCTAACCAAACCTTTGGTTTTCAATACAACAGTTTTAAGCTTTTATACCTGGATGAATACGCAGCGAACATCACTGATACGAGTATAGCGGTGTTTGCAACGCCCGCCGGAGCTTCTCAAAATGTTTAGTATTGTAGACGCGTACAGATGATAGTTATATTCCTAAGCCTAACTAAATGTTAATGTTATCAATTATTTTCAAAAACACTAGAAAAAAATTTGCCCATGGCACAAAATTTATTTGTCTAGTTTAAATTGTTTATTTTCGTATATTGTTTTTATTGGGGAATAAAGACTTTTATTATTAATAATATTAGTACATAGCTCACTGATTTGTATTTAAATACCTAGGATTTCCAAGAAATATACTGAACTGTACTTCCAAAGATATTGCCACACTATATGTTTATAATAATGTCCATTATCTATGTAAACAAAAGAAACACCTGCAGGGTTACTCTTGACAAAACTAAACACGATCTTAATCTAGTCTTGATCTTGATCATACGACGCACGAAGGGACTATGGTCAAAAACACCGCACTACCACTAACGCGCGATTGGTTTGCGTGTATTTTTGGCCAATAGTCACTTCGTGCGTCGTATGATCAAGATCAAGACTAGATTAAGATCGTGTTTAGTTTTGTCAAGAGTAGCCCTGCTGCGCTTAATCACCTGGATATTCCCCTTATTATGATATGGTGTACATAAGTGTTTAAATTACATTTTTACAATAATAACATTTTTACTTACCTCAATGAACAAAGAGTTGTTACTTGCAAACTTAATTATTTTATTTATAGAGAAAATAGCTGCTATTATATCAAGAGTATTTACCGTTAAAGGCCTTCTTAGTAAATCAAATAACTTTTTTAAAAAATAGTGAGTAGTAAATAAATATATCAACACTCGCGGCACCACGGTTTGAGAATGAATGAAACTTCTACTAAGCGTAAACAAGGGTATTAGAAACTAGGGAAGGGGGGAGAGAAGTTACTGGGTAGGGACGTTTCGCTAGAAAGAGATAGAACGTATTTATTTTATTTTTTTTTTATTTTTTTTATATAATTGATTAATATAAAAATATGAAATATATATCAAAATATTCCTCGTGATAGCGCGCATACATTGCACGAAAAAATTTTTTTACCTACTTGGCGGGGTCGCCATTCTTCCTCGAATCGACTCTTAATGTAACAAGTAAGTTGTTGTTTTAAATAATATTTTAAATCTAGCAAATTTTTCGGAAATTATATTTTATTTTACTTGCAAGTAAACACAACATTGGAAAATTTTTCATTACTCTCACATCATCACTGTTTTTGGATTATCATGTAAAAATTGTTAATATTTTTTGTTTTAACAACTTTCGAATATACCTATTTCTGAAAAAGTTTTTACTCAACATTTTTAACAACATTTCATTTAACCCCCTAAAAAAACTATGTTTATTCCAGTCATGTATAATAAGTATATTTTAATTTTTTATAAAATTTGAATTATTCGTGGCGGCAAAATTGCCATCCACACTTCTCAGCATTATACAACCAGATAAGTCTCCATCTGATCAGTCATGATCATACAAAACTTAACAGCCGTAAAAAAATCAACTATCCAGATATGCAGGATAACAAAGGCTCAAAACGCGGGTTCAAAATACCAGCATTGTGCCTGAAATATCTGTGTTCAAAAATTTTCTTACATTACAAGTATTTTTTGTAATAGATTTTTGAATTTTAATATATGAATTTACCGGTGAATCCAATTTTTGCAAATTATTTATCAAAGATTTCGGAGTTACCCCTGTGGCTGACAAAACTAATGGAATTATGTAAACGGACCTCTAGAATACCATTTTTTTTTTCTCCTGCTAGTTCTGTATATTTATGTATTTTGTTTGTTTATTATGCGTATTTGGGACAGCGATGTCTATTAGATACGTAATTTTATTTTGTTTATCATGTAATACTAAATCGGGTCTATTATGATGTTTGTCTATCTGTTATATAGTGAGTTACAATCCATTGGATTGGTCTGCAACGAGTTTTGACTTATTTCTCCACTCCTCCTTATTCTCAGCCAGTCTCTTCAACTCCATATATGAGCCACAGCTCATGTCCCTCTTCAGTTGGTCCATATAGGCGTCTCTCGGTCGACCTCTGCCATTTGTGCCTTCGGTCCTGCCCTCTGCGATTGCGATGAGCAGTCTTGGGTGCCTGATGTTGTGGCCAATCCAATTAGCTCGTTGTTGGCAGATTCTTTTGAGGAGTTGCCTATTTTCGCCAACCTTGGTTAACACTTCTTCGTTTTCGACGTGTTCCGACCAATGAATCTTCAGCATGCGTCTATAGCACCACATTTCAAATGCCGCTAACCGTCCGCTTTCCCTCTTGCTGATGGTCCACGTCTCGCACCCATATAGCAAAATGCTCCACACAAAAGCTTTAGTGAGATTCTTCCTCACGCTTAGATCAATATTAGGGGATTCTAATATTTTGGATTTTTTTGTTAAAGGCAATTCGTGCCTGGTTTATTCTGCTCACAATTTCTGATTTGGAGCGTCCGTCCTGGTTTATTCTGCTACCCAAGTACACGAATTCTCTTGCTTGTTTGATGCTCACTCCATTTATGGCAATGTTCGCAGTCGCTTCCTCCCTTCCAACGACCATACATTTTGTTTTATCTTTATTTATTTTCATGTTGTACTTTGACAACAGTATACTTTCCATTTTTCCTAAGGCTTCGTTCAGCTCCATCTCGGAGTCTGCGAGCAGTGCTATGTCGTCAGCATATCTAATCATGTCGACCTTTTTCCCATTTATTTTTACTCCTGTCCAGTTCTTCATTTCTTCTCTGAGTTCATCAATAGCTCGCTGTATATAGCAGTTAAAGAGTGCCGGCGACATTGAGCAACCCTGTCTTACACCTTGTTCTACCCTCGCTTCTGCGCAGCTCTCTCCGCTTTTAATTACAGCCATTTCATTCTTGTATAGGCTCCAGATTGCTCTTCTGTCCTTATAGCGCATTCCTATCTGGTTTAGAGTCTTAAAAAGTTGTTCCATTCTACTTTATCGAATGCTTTTTCTAGGTCGATGAAAGCTACATACGTGTTTCTATTCACTGTTATTCTTTTTTCAAGAACAAGTCTTAGACTCAGAATTGCATCTCTTGTACCTGTCTCTTTGCGGAATCCAAATTGATCTTCTGAAAGTGTTTCGTTGATTTTACTTTCCGCCCTTTTCATTATAATGTTGGTGAGTATCTTAGAAGCGTGTGATATCATGCTTAATGTTCTGTGTTGTTCGCACTTTGTCGTGCCTGTTTTCTTAGGTAGCGCTCGTATCAGACATTTGGCGAAGTCCTCAGGTATCTCTCCTGTGTTATATATTTTGCAGACAAGCTTATACAAAGTGTCAAGCATGCCGCTTCCTGCGCATTTAAGCAGCTCTGATGGAATTAGGTCAATACCTGGTGCTTTGCCGTCTTTCAATTTTGATAAGGCTTGTTATTATTGCTTTATCATAAAAGATCCTGTATTTTTGCGACATGATTATGTCTATTAGTATATTCAGTTTGAGCGAGAGTAGAAACTATAAATTGTATTGTTTCCGGTTTGGCCAGACATTTCCTACATGAACCGTTAGTTATATTTTGATTTTTTACAATGCATTTTTGGTATTTGTTTTGTATTTATTACTTGATCTTGAATAGCCAGTATAAAACGGTTTTTCCATACAATTCCCCAATGGTCAACCATCTGTTTGACGCATATTTGTCAACATGAGATTGGTTGAGATCATTGAGGTGTCTGGCATGAAGTTCTTTCCTACCCCAAGAATCTAGCAAAATATTTAAATAGTTTATTCGCTTAACTACTGTTTCGACATTTAAATTTAATAGTGTTTGATTTTTGTCGGTCTGTATTATAATTTTATGTTATATATAATTATTTTGTTTATTTTTGAAAAATGTTTTAAGAGATTCAATTTGATCATTATGTAACGAGGAAATGTTAACAATTCCTCTTCCTCTTATACTTCTAGGCAGAGTCAAACTTTTTTTCGTGGAATTTAGATGATATCTATTTTTGTTAAGAGTGTTCTTATTAATCTTTCTAATTTATTTTAATCGGTTTTTGACCATTTTATAATGCCAAATGAGAAATGAGTAGGTATGTTAATAACGGAATAGCCCTCGCGTTTATTGCTTTACTAGATTTTTGGCTGATAGATCATATTTAAATACTTTATTTAACCTTTTTTTTTAAAAAAAAATAATGTATCTGGGTTTGTTATAAACCCAAATACAACCTTATACACCTTTAACACTAAGCTAAAAGCTTGTGCCGTGAAAAGGGAGTTTGCCGGCACCTGGGATCGAATCAGGAACCCCTTGTTCTGAAGGCCGAGACTCTACCTCCAGGCTACCTACGAACTCTAAAATCATTTGTTAATTTATTTTTGATTTCAGTGTGATTTAGATTTTTGGATTGCGGAAAACCTAAGAATTTGTATACTTCATTATTATTAAGATTATTTATTTGATAATTTGAAGCTATGTCCTGACATTCTAAAATTTTACCTTTTTCAATATGTAAAACTTTACATTTATCTGGCTAAGTTGTTTACATTCGTATAGAGAATTATTAGTCTGTGTTCTATTTCATTAAAATATCAGATTGATGCTTCGAAAATGAACCATTTATAAATCGTAAATTTTCAAAATTTTCTTGGGGGCTCCGAGAAGGGGCGCAGACTTTGAGCCATGTCCCCGGGCGCAGATGACCCTAGCTACGCCACTGCCTGGTGGAGAGGTGTCTCGCGAGAAGATATGAGGGAAATTGGACGAATATACATAACACAACATCGAATACAATGCAGTGATTTTTCAAGGTAGGAGCCAAGAAAATGAAGAAAATAGAAGATTGCATTGTTGATTTTACTATGTAAATGATGATGTTCAAGAAGAATAAAATAAATAAAAGTACCTACTCGATTCCGAAGACATAGAAAAGGTCAAATATTATGTAACTTTTAGGTTAATTTTCAAATTTAAATTTTATATGAAATGGCTCCCTGTTTTCAACTAAAGTGTATCAAATACATTTAACAACAAACGAAATATTTATTAATAATTTAACTAAATTAATTTGAAAAGAAATATTTACAAATCACACGTATATACATTTGTAAGTATAAAGACATTTGGTTAGAGATATTGTGCATGGCAGACATCCGTAAATCTCCAATTCAAATCACACCGTGTGCAAAGCGCCTTAGTAACGAATTGAAACCTCTAGGTCAAGGCCCACCCCTTTTAGAAGAGCCTTATATACAGTATCTAGTAGCCATCCATCACGCACAGCAACAAGAAAATGATAGAACAAGGCCAACACAAAAATGATTCATTAATGTTGTTGCTAATTATTTATTTGCAAAAAAAGGCAGGTAACTCTTAACAAAAATGTACCTAATGGTGTTACCCAGGGATGAAATTTTAGTCCAGAACAAATTAGGATTAATGAAAATAAAACACTTATTTGTAGTATATCCACGGTGGATATACTACAAATAAGTGTTTTATTTTAATTAATTCAACATGAATTTCCACCAAGTACCGTCGGTTGAAAATATCAACTTTAACAAATTAGGATCTTAATGACGTCAATTTAACAATCTTGAAAATTGAACACTTTGATGATAAGAACGAAAGCTCCTGAATGCTGACTAGCGATTAATTATAAAGTTTTGAATCTGTAGATAGGTACTAAATATATTTATTTTCAACTATTCCGTCGTGGTCTGCCACCATGTAGCGTAGGACGAAAGCATTATCTAGATAAAATTTGAAATTCATTCATTCATACCATAACTGCGTTTTCCGCATGTGGGGTAGCCAGCAGACTAACAATATGACAAAAAGCATGCAAGTCATCATCTTCGTGCCAATAAAAGTTAAAGATATTCAAAATGGGTGGCATACTAGAAAGTGGCATACTATTTAGTACATCATTACAGTATTTTCCAAAAATTTAGTATCTAACCTAGAAGTGATCTTCTATTATTACTACTATACCATCATGGCATATTCACAAGTGGGGTAGCCAGCAGACCTAAAGCATGCAATAAACATGCAAGCTGACCTCTCCGTGCCAACAAAAAATTAAGACATTCAGGATGGATGGCAATCCTCATCGCTGAAAGCATTTTTTCCCGTGTAAAAAAATAAAACATCAGGGTAGGTGACATGTCTCAACACAAGTTCATTGAGTACGTTTAATGTTTTACAGAACACTGGAAAATTTGCAGAAAATTTAGGGGAAACCATTACATTCTGGTGGACTGTTTGTATGTCTATTGCATGCAGCTCTCTGTTGGCTAGTCCGCTTGTGACGTGAAGTTGTAGTAGTGGCAATGTTACATTCTAGGATCTCGGTAGAGTACCAAAATGTATCTGTCATTTTTTTTTTTTTTTTAACTATCCACTCGTTTACGACTGATCAGGAAATGTACATCAATATTTATTTGAAAAGTAGCTCAGTATAAAAGTAATACAGTCGATTCCGCTTAATTGGGACAGCCGCTTATTTGGGACAAATCTCAAAGAACAGAAACCAAACCAAGAAACCAATAATAAATTTATATTTTTAATTGGGACAAGATTCCACTTAATTGGGACAGTAAATTTAATCTGTGCTGATTTTGTAGAAGTGAAATGTTACAAAAACAAACGACAGACTACATACACTTGACTCATTTTTGCATTGAATTAAATTGTATGTACCTAACCTACCCATTTATTATTTTAATTAGTTTTTTTTTTTCTTAAAAGCTTATATTACATATTTGTAATTTATATGATAATTTATATTACCTATATGTAACACACAGTTTCTAAGAGTTTATAAAATAAAATTATTGAAAAAAATATTCATTGTTTAATTTTATGTCCGTATTATTGGTTATTGGCCTTAGTTGCCAAAACCAAATAAATGACTTCAAAAAAATGTGAAATTCGCTTAATTGGGACAGCCGCTTAATTGGGACAAAATGCCCAAGTCCCAATGTGTCCCAATTAAGCGGAATCGACTGTATTTAATATATAGATATTATAAATGTTAGAAATTATATTATGTGGAGTGTCCTTCTTTTCTTATTCCATTCAATCAATTCGTAAAAAATCATAATATGAATCGTAAACGACAAGAAGTTGTAATGGTAAAAATTGAGCATTAAAATGTCAAGTTTGACTCGCCTGATCTTACATAAGCATTCAGTAAGAAATATTATATATTTATTTAATAACGTCTATACACAGTAAGAAAGACAGCTAACTCACTGAGCCGTTAGCGTGATAAACATTAATGAAACAGATCGTCCTCTTCGTGCCACGATAAAATATGAATTAAGGATATGAAGTGCTATATGCAGAGGAAATACTCACAGGGTCAAAAGAAAAATGACATTTTCAAGTTGTCCTGGGTTGGGTGTTACATGTATATTATATTTGTTTAGTTCATTGTATAAATGTATATAATCGTGTTAGTAGGTACTCATAATACAAGATTCATATCCTAGTTTGGGACTAGCTCGATCTATGTGAATTGTACAAACGTATATTATGTTTAAAATAATAAATGTCTGAACAATGAATTTTTACGAATATTTGCTTTTTACACACTAGAACTCGCTTAGATCCAAAGGACTTTACAAGGAAATCGTTTAAAAATATTAATTCATTGATGTATAAGTACCTTACATAACTGTTAAAATACTAACTACTACTATACATACCATCACGGCATATCCCACTAGTGGGGTAGCCAGCAGACCAGCTGTATGCAAACTGTCCTCTGTATGCCAACAAAAAAATAAGTCATTGAGGATGGATGGCTTTCGCCGAATTTAAAATGTATTTTTTAACACCTGCCTATTTCAGGCACTCGAAAACTTACGGTAATAAGTGAGAGATCACAGAAAGAGTAAAACAGTTTATGAAAAAAACAGGTGATCTTAAAAGTATACCTTTTCTATTAACTTATTACTTATTACACCTTTTACACTTTATCGGCGTAGAGAAGGTGTTATAAAAAATTGTGCTATTTATATAACCACTTTATAAGTCAAAAGAGTTACATATTATGTTTAATATAGATAACAAGTCAATTTGACAATTCAATCAAAAATGTAATTGAAATTTGGCATTAAAAAAATGCTGACATTGAAAATTCCTCCAGACAGCAATTGAAAAAACGTTGTATAACCAAATGTTTGAATTGAACAAATAAATCAAGACATCTCTTACCAATACAACTTCGCAGAAACAGTTTCAATAAAGCAATTCAGTACTTACAAATTATATAATAGAAAAACAATAGTTGATTTACTAATATCTAATAATACCATCAACTTTTAAAAACATAATAATTTCTATAGAATCATTACTCAATGGTAAAGAGGTTATGTAACAGTAAACTTACTATTCTATTTTCAAATTTTTACGGCTTCATTTGTTTCACACGACGGTTGCTCCTCTTATAACTTAAGGTCGTCACGGGTTAACTTTTTTCTGTACAATTTACTGAGACATTTTCGATTTATTTTTTAAAATTATTTTTATCGCGTCTTTTCACCTTTTCGGCGTTTTATTTTGTTATTTCGGTTGAAATGTCAGAGGTTTCCGTGAGGTGACGAAGGAGTGAGGCACGGCGCTGGGACGCGACTGCGCGCTGCGGACCGCTTCAATGAAATAAACGGGGGTTGGAAAAGTGACGTTCAGGTTTTCGCCAGGGACGTCACTAGGGAAAGAAAATTTGCAACGGACAGGTATAAAGCGTTGCTAACTCAAAAATTGAAAAATACAAAGGTATATGTTTATTTGAAATACTTACATAAATTTGACTAAAATACCTATAATTGAATTGACATGTGATCCATTGTTTTTTTTTCTTTTCACAATTTATGCTGGGTTGGTTATTTTATTTATTTATTTAAACACAACAGCACATAAGTAACTTAAATGATAGAAACATAAGATAAGGCCAACTACATATACGACTACAAGTGTTTATACATATACGACTTAATTTATAAGGCACTTAATACATACCTACAACGCATATTTATTATAATTATATATAAAACAAGAAGATAAAACCAGTTAATTGGAATAACTAATAATAAGGAGAGAGAGAGAGAGAGAGAGAGAGAGAGAGAAAACAAAAACCAAATTATCTACTCTGACATTTTTGTTGCATGTTTTTAATTGTTTTGTAAAAGGCCCGCATACCTCACGTAGGTGTAAGACAATAAACGTCTACAATTCAGCGATGACGAATGTCTTAATTGTTTCCCATTCTGAATGTCTTAGGTATTTTTTAGTGCCACAGAGAGGATACCCTGCGTGTTTATTACATGCAGCTGACATGCTGGTTACCCCTCTTGTGGAATTATAAGGTAATCGTGAAACATCCCATGTATGACATTTTTTACTACTATACCATCACGGCATATCCCACAAGTGAGGTAAGTAATCAATACACCAGCTGCGTGTGATAAACATACAAGCTGTCCTGTCCGTGACAACAAAAAATTAAGACATTGAGGATGGGTGGCAAGCCTCATCGCTGAATTAAGGATTTAAAATGTCTGACGACCAATTTCCTTTTACAGGACACTTGAAAACTTACGGAAAATATTGAGAGACCTCCTCTTGTAGATAAGGATATCCTCTTTGTCATTCATACATCATCCATTTGTTCCAGATATACAAAACATCGTAACTTATTTACACCATTCTAACCGTAGCTGTATCAGCTTATTCTATATTGGAAAGTATTTCATATATATATTTATACATTTTTTACTGTACATTGATCACAATATATCTATACAATTTTACAGAAAAATACATTCAAATTAGATAGGTATAAGTAATCAATATGCAGAGGGCGAGTATTCAACAGAATCAGAACAGGAGTGGGACGCACTAGAAAGAACCTCCAGAGATGGGGCTTGGCTGAGAGCACGGCGTGTGACTGTGGAGAGGAGCAAGACACTGGACACCTCCTGACATGCCCAATGGCTCCCAAAAAGTGTCACTGGGAGGATTTCGTGTGGCGAACTCACCTAGGGGGAGCTGCAAGAGAGGTCGTTGCTTTCTGGAAGAGAATGGGAGTGTAGGTGTGGATTTGGTGTTTTTATTATTTGTCGTTGCTGACCGACACGAAAAGAAGAAGAAGAGGGCGACTTTATCGCAAAGGCGCAATCTCTTCCAACTAACCCACTTCCATCCAGCTATTTTCACTTATTTTTATTTCAAATTCAGCACTCGGATAATTAGCATTATTTATTTGATACACTAGAGATGACCCTGTGTACACAATATTGATAATACATAAGTAATAGTGAAGAATATTATATATATCTATATACCTATATAGTTACAATAACTCGATACTAACGTAATAAAATTATAATTAATGATAGATGTACAATGTACATATTATATTATTATCACTGTTTTCTACCTACCTACCGATCCTTTCTGCCTACCCCGCGAGGGAAGCGGCGTGATGGTATGTATGTAGGTATGTCTGTATTATACACTTCTAAAGTTCCAGTGGAGTCTACGTTAAAAGTTAGATCTCCCACTCTTTTCTGTAAGTTTTCGAGTGTCCTGTAAAAGGCAGGTGCTCATAAAACCTCACATATATGACAATCAACATCTACAGTTTAGCAGTGATGAATCATGCTTCCAATCCCAAATGTCTTATTTTTTGCAAGCGCGGAGAGGACTATCTGTATGCTTATTACGTGCAGATGGTTTGCTGGCTTCCCTGCTAGTGAAATATATTGTGATAGTAAAATAGGTAAGTACGTATTTTTTTTTTACTACCTACATTTTGTAATATTTAATACAGTTTAAGCCATGTAGTTCTCGGACGCCCGCGCTTCTTCACACCCCTCCTTTCAGACAAGTAGGTATATCCTCTTTGTCATTCTTTCCTCTTCCATTCGTTCCACACGACCAAACCATCGCAATTTATTTACACGCATTCTATCCACAACACTCCTCTTGCATCCACTCATTCTTCTAATATCCTCATTTCTTTCTCTATCACGCAATCTTTTACCAACCATCCTCTTCAGCGATCTCATCTCCACGGCATTTATTCCACTTTCGTCCCTCTTCAACCATGTCCACGTTTCGTTTGCATACATAAGTGTCGGTACCAGGATGGTATTGTGCACTAGCAATTTTGCCATGTTCGACACATTGTCATTGCTGACAATGAGTCGAAGTGCACCCTTAATCCTAATCAAGTTCTCAAAGACGGCCGTGTTTTGAGTAAGAGAAATCAAGCATGAGAAATTGTATGGCTGTGGAGGAGGCGAAAGAAGTATGTAAGGACAGATCTAATTGGCGTTCCGTTCTCTCTGCCTACCCCACTTGGGATACGGCGTAAGGGAATAGATAGATAGATTATTACACTATTACAGTCTATCATAACATTCTCATGACAAATAGCTGACAATGAAATAAAATTAAATTCAATCAAGTATAACAATTCACTTACGTTAACAGAATTTAAAACTCAACATAAATGAATAAATGCTATAATGAGCCAAGAGAACTGATTTATTTATTTATCTAAGTTTACATCTTATACAATACACAAAAAATTGTCATTCACATCACAAATTCACAACACAGTTAGAGTAAGACATGAACAACAAAATACAAATGTGAATCAAGTATATTATTATAACATGATAAATTTAGTCAAATCAAATCATTCTATTATGGAAAACAAATTAAACAAAAGAGTAGATATCAACTATTATACAATGTCAATAAAATGTTTACAAATTGACTGATTAATTACTAAACATTTTATTGACGTTCTTTAATAAACATTAATTATACTGATTGTTTATCAAGTTTCCAAAAACAATTAAACATAGAAATTTAAAAGTTAATATAAAATTATTTGCATAATTTTCACGCATTTCATCTTATTGCACGCACTCACAGCAGTGTATATATATATATTTTTGTAAATTTGTAAAGCGCCGTTTACTCATAACATGACCTCAAGGGCGCCGTATATCGTATCCATCACCCGAAACTCCCAGCAAAAAGGTGAGTCTTCAGCCCACTTTTAAAACTCTCTCCATTCACCTCCTCTCACTTCATAAAGATTTAGGTACCTACATACGTCTTATTAACCGACCGTTCTTGGTGGAAGCTCATCCAAATAAGAAATTTAAATTTTATATTATGACTAGCTGACCCGGCAAACGTTGTTTTGCCATATACATTTGCCATATATCTACTTATATCGCTATTAAAAAATAGGGGTTGATGATAGAAATGTGAAAATTTAGGGCTGTGTGTATTTTTAATGCCTCACCATAAAAAAAAATAAAAATTAAAAAATGACCAAAAAAAATCAGGGTGGACCACCCTTAACTTTTAGGGGAATAAAAAATAGATGTTTGCCGATTCTCAGGCTTACCCCTAAGCACACAAAATTTCATAAAAACCGGTTCGGCCGTTTCGGAGGAGTATGATAACAAACACCGTGACCCGAGAATTTTATATATTAGAAGATAGTTGCAATCAGAATGCGGTTGTGGATAGTTATATATTTAAAAAAAAATGCAACTGAGCTGTGGTTTTCTTTGTTTATTTTTGTATAGGTAGTTGTTTAAATGTTTTCCCTAGAGTTATAATAATATCCTATATAACTACATTCCCATAACACTCACTATGACGTAACCCGACACGTCCTTATCTACGGAAGCGACTTAAACGATAACAAACCTCTGCATTCCATTCCCATCATAATGATTATAGTTGAACTCTACAACAGGGTTTCTCTTAGCTTAGCACAATCTAAATACGAATTTAAACTTGTCTTGATCTTTTTCGAACAACCGCTTTTTACAGAACACCCAAAAACTTACAAAGAAGAGAAGGAGACCAATTCTTTGCCGTGTACCTACTCTACGGGAGTTTATTCTGAAAAAATAAAATTATTTATACTTACACATTTTTTTAAATTATCTACATTTTATATACTACACAGTAGTGATGTAACGAATATTCGTATTCGCATTCGCATTCGCGAATATTCGCATATTTCGAAGTATTCGCAAAAAAATATGCGAAAGTTTTGCGAATATTATTCCGGTAATAAAGTATCGGATATTCGGTAAAAGTATCGGATACTTACCCGATAAACTGTAGAAAAAGTTACTACAAGAAAATAATCTTTAAGAAAACCGAGAAGTTTTGAAATATTTAAAATTCCTATACCTACCATTCTGAAAATTCGGCGACGGGGGGGGGGGTTGAAATTTTAATGATTGAGCAATATTGTAGAAATCTACGCAAGTCAATATTCGCTATTCGCATTCGCGAATATCCAAAATCACACATTTGTTACGTCACTAATTTTTAGATATAATATATTCAAAAAACCTTGATTTTTTCCGCGGCACACGCTTTGCGGAACACTGCTCTACGGAATAGTTTATTCTGAGAAAAATTATTCATTTATACTTACACATTTATTTAAATTTTATATATATCTACACAGTATTTTTTTGTGAAAAAAGAGGCAACACAACATAATCAGACAAAATTTAGAAACAGTATAACATAATAATTATTATACTAAAAAGAATTATATGGAAATAAATAATTAAATATGACCAAGTCTATCTTGTAAACCTCATAATTCAAATATACATTGTTTTTCAGGAGAAGGTAAAATTATTTATTATTGAAATGGGGTATAATTTTAAAATTTAAACAGTCAGGTTTATTGATTATCATCGTATAATTTATATTACAGATAGCAACTCTCAACCAATATCTGTCATATGAAAGGCGCATAAATTGGTGAGTTATTTTCATTATTTTATTGTTCTATGTTCTATACAATATTGTTCTATGGTCATATGACCGTTTTTTAAAATAATTTAGGTTTTTTAATTATACGAATTTTAATTATTTTCACAGTAGTGAGGAATTAACTAACCTTTGGTATGTACCTACTAAAATTTCATTTTCGACCAAAATGAGATTTAAGAGGTTTACAAAATAAACCGACAAATTGATATCTTTTGCCACCCAATTAGAGTTGTGGAATTCTCAAAAAATAATTATTCGAGAAATTTACCGAGAAATTTCTCGGTAAATTTCTCGAAGTAGAGAATTTTCCGAGAATTTTTTTTTTTATTTTTTAACAGTATAATAATAATCAACACTTTATTCAATCAATCAATAACAATGTACAAATGTTGAGACAATTTATCACCAATATAGCTACAATTAATTATGGAAACAAAAAATGTTAAGTATACCTACATAGAAAAAAGTGATAACAACTGATAAAAAATCTTGATGGTTGACACCCCACATGCCCTGCCCATATTTAAGTTTAAAAAAAATTGCAGGTACTTACATGGAAAAAAAAGTGTTAATAACCTCTGATTTGGGCCTTAATCAGCCCCACAAATTTTTGGATCAATCAGGTTGGCTGCGAAGTATACTGGGCGAAAGATAATAATACCACTAAGAAGAATTATGGAGAGCAATTTCTTTTCCATCAGAGGAGAAATTCTCGGAGAAATTTCTCCGGAGAATTTTCTCTTCTCACATCACTACACCCAATGCGATTGTTTTATCTTTTTGTATTATTTTTAGCTACTACTAATAGATACATGAATTGTAAAACTCCATAAAATGACTACACAGTTCCCCATTGAGAAAAGCGCAAGGCAGAGAGATTTAATATTTCCATAGTTGTTCACTGGAGTTCAAGAATACGCATTTAAAAACTTGAACTGGAAAGAAAAGGGTATTAAATTGGATGGGGTTAAACTGAGCAATCTAAGATTTGCAGATGACAGTCATCGTGTTGATATCTGAATGAGGATCTGAATGAGGCACAGTAAATGTTGAGAGAGCTGATGCAAGAGACAATAAAGGTTGGGCTCCTTATCAATGCAACCAAAACAAAGGTGATAACAAATCTGGTTTTTACGGTAGTACGATTGATATTGACAAGCAAATAATAAAAGAATTCAATGAGTACAAATAATATCTCGTCAACAAGTAATTAGTAAACCATTAAGAAACTTCGAGTACCACAAAGGAAGCACGAAAGAGCAATGCTATAAATAAAACTCTCTGATCGCATTAGAAACACTGAGATACGTAGAAAATCGGGAGTTACGGATGTAGTCGAAAGAGTGGTAAGGTTAAAGTAGTTATGGGAAAGCTATGTTGCTAAACTCAAAGATCAAAGATGGACAAAAAGGGTTGTGAAGTGGAGACCTCGTGTAGATAAAAAAAGTAGAGGAAGACTTACAACACGCTTTTTATTATGTCCTCAGACGACATAAGAAAAATCGCTGGAAACTGGTTGCAGAAAGACCAGGACAGAGATGCTTCGAGACATATGGGAGAGGCCTATGTTCAGCAGTGGACAGAAATGTTTCCATAAGTAAATAAAATAAGTACTAGATACATCACATACATACATACATACATACATACCATCACGCCGCTTCCCTCGCGGGGTAGGCAGAAAGGATCGAGCGCCACTTCCTTCTATCTTTGCATACATCTTTCGCTTCCGTCACTGTCATACAATTCCTCATGCATGCTCTCCTGTTCAATGTGCTCAACACGTGACCGTCCTGTAGGATTTGATTCATCACAGCATATTTATTTATTTTAAGTAAAAAATACACCACTCACCATGACAGTGTAACTGCTTGTTATTTACGTGCAGATTATCCTCTATGTACCAAAAAAGTAAAGCATTCCGGATGAGAGACTATTATTTTTTAGATGTGCAAAAATTTGGATATTTCAATTTCCCGCATTTAAAATTGTATAGAGCCATCTCATGTAATCATTTGTAAGCTTTTTATAAAGAGTCATCTATGGAAGTACAGTGAAAGCTTTTAGTTAAGCGACATCTATGAAAATATAGCGTAAGCTTTATGTCATCTGCCATCTATGCATGTTAATGTAAAGCATTTATTAGTTTCTTCAATACATATTTCTTATAAATTTCACTAGATGGCAGTAATGATAATGTTTACGACAACATTTCAATAGATATCGATAGCTATTTAGCAAAATCGAGATGGTCATTATTCTGACTTTCCTAAAGTATTATTCCATCGTAAAGTTCTGTATGATAAAAATGCAGGTATTACTAATAAATTAATAAATCAAAAATAATTATTTTGAATTACTATCTATCCATTACGGTCCATCCCACAAGCGGAGTAACCAGCAGATCAGCCACACGCAAACAGTCCTCTCGTTGCCATCAAACATTCAGAATTTAAGATGATGATTTTGGATGATTTTATTTTGACGCCGTTTGCCTGAAAACCTATGGAAGAAATGAATATTGCAATACCTTTTTTAATGTATAAAAAAAATGACTGGTCTCTCATTCTGAATGAAATAAATGAAATAGATTTCGGACTTTCAATCAAGAAATCAAGAAATACTGGATTCAAAACAATCAAAACCCTCTTCTGTAAACCTACGTCACAATAGCTGTTTTTGAAGTGTATTTGGGTTTATTCCGAATTCGGATTTTTCTTGTTGCAGTTGAAAATGATAATACCTCCTTGTCATCAAAGATATACCTTTACCTTGTCATTAAATTTGCTGATTGTTTAGGTGACTTTAACTTTGCGTTAAATTTTTGACACTATAGGTATGGGGTGCCGGAAACTGTATTAACTCAGAAGTGTATAATTATGTTAATCATCTTTATATTTATTTCCGGAGTGAACATAATGTTTCTACTCGTTTTTCGCAATTGAATCGATGTGAATAATTCATCTTACTTACTTACTTCCGATGGCCGAACAGCCCTTGTAGAACCTTTGCCTCTGAAACAATAGATCTCCAAGCCTTTCTATCCTGAGCAATGGACTGCCAGTCGTCTTTAGCATTCATTTAAAATGATTTAATTCCAAAGATGTCAACTTGTACAGAAAGAATATAGGTTCTAAATGTCCTGAACTTCGCGGTAAAATCATATAAAATCATTATTTCAAAATATTCATTTCAACTAGAGTAACCAGTATTTTTAGATTTATTTATTTTTATTTTGATGCAATTTAAAAATATTTATTGAAAATATGTCCAGTGGATTGAAATAATTCATAAAAATAAATGTGTCCATAGCGGATGTGTAAACAAACGTTGTAGGTATAACTGGACATATATGTACATTGTTCTCTCGAATTCCATTAACAATAAGTTTAATGTACCTAATCGTATAGATATGTACCTAATTTGATTGCAAGGTTTTAAAAAACATCGAGAATGAGATTTTCGCACTCTTTACAATTAGTTTCAAAATTTGGTTATAATAAAACTAGGTTCGTCGGTAGCCTGATGTAAATAGAGTTTCGTCCTCATGCACATGAAGTGCGCAGTTCGATCTCAGGTGCTGGTAAACTCCCCTTTCACGACACAAGCTTTAATCTTACTGTGAAAGGCGTACAAGGTTTTATTTGGGTTCATAACAAAAGACTCAGATACATCTTTTTTTTTTTCAAATAAATACCTAAAACTTTATTTGTACCTATCCAAGTATGTACAGTATCAAGTAAATTTCTACAGAGTGACAAAAAGCGGGCTTATATCGCATATGTGATTTCTTCCAACCAACCCAATCAGTAAATAATTATAAAAAATATTCATATTTTTTGTCCAGTTCGTAAAACATAACCTTTCAAACATTTGACAACTTCAGCTCAGTGATGAAGCATACCACCCATACTGAATGTCTTAAGTTCTATTGGCAAGGAGAGGACAACTTGCGTGTTTGTTGGCTACCTCACTTGTGGGGGATGTCGTGATGCTATGAATATTTTTTTATCCAGTAACAAAGGGAGCAACAAGTTTCCTAATATTTGTTTATAATTAACATTGTGCTCATAACGAATATAATCACACACACACATGTAAACGAAATTAGATTATTTATTCAATGATAGAATTATCGTATAAATAATAATGTTGGTTTTCTCTGGTTATCCTATTTATAATCACATAGTAATTTCATAATTTTACGCCTGGTTTGTTATAACATTGCTATTTATTTATTACTAAGAGTGTTAGTTCCCCCCCCTTACTCCCCTAGACCCCCCCCCCACGAGTAGTGTGTAGGTATATTCCTTCTCTTTCGCTCCGTCTACCAGCCACTCAGTATATCACAATATTTTTTACACTTTATTAATCAACTCAATAACATTTTTGGTCTTGCTTGTTAGTGTAATGTGGTCACGAGAGAAACTCAAAACACCGTAAGCTACATGATTATAATAGTTATTTTATTGTAAACTTATTTATTTACCATCCGTACTATTTGAGGCAGATCAAGTATCCCAATCTCTTCCATTGGTTTTAGAATGTTCTTCTGAAATGGCAGGTATAAAATAATAAATATCATACATAATAAATTATAAATTTTGATCATTTGAAAATTCAGCTGCGTTAATGTATGTCACTTATTCTTATATTCTTAATTTGTTAGTTACGGCCTGTGAAGAGGTGACTCAATCATCGCAGAGAAGCTATGAATAGGGGAGGCTGGTTTCTACCCTCTGCTTTCGTGAAGAATGTTGAATGGCGAGATGATACTTCTCAAATTGAGAAAGGTGTATAAGGTTGTATTTGGGTTTATAACAAACAAAACCCAGATATATCTTTTATTAAAAAAAAAAAAAGAGAACTTGACCACCACCCAATCAGTATTGGTTCCAACTAGTCGTGCACCCGGTTCAACGTACATTTATACACTTACATTTTTTTGTGTTTTTTCGTCTACGTTCTGTTTGCGTCTCTGATAAATTGATAAAAAAAAATGCTCAGATACCCTTTATATACAATAAAATATGATGTAGCTTATGTGGTTTTGCTGAATGAACATGTTGTGAGTTGTAATATAATGTATATGTTGATGAGATGAGTTGGCTCGGGTCTTATCCTAAAACAGGTTTTTGTGGTCTAAATCTCGTCTTGTCTTCATACATACATACAAACATACCTACAGTCATATTTATAGTCAGGCAGTCAGGAGTATGGTGGATGTGGATGTAGTTTGGTATGGAGAATGGAGAGCCAACCAGCCTATACCCACTACAACACATCACTACACACTAACTAAATAAATATAAAAAAAATGTAACTCGAGATGGAAAACAACACATCGAATTTATTGTTTTTATTTATTTATGTAAGTAAAAGTCTGATTCACAAGATATAAGTGATAATATTATTATTTTGTATTTATACTATAAAAATAATACAAGGCTGCTTTGAATGAAGTATTGTCACCATTTCAGCTATTAATGTACCTACACTGAGAAAAATACTCACAACACAACGAATCATTGGTACGTACTATCAGATAGAGATAGTACAATACAAACGATTCGTTAGTACGAATCTATAATATTAACTTTTCGCAAACTAATCATTGGTAAATTTGCCAACAATATAACAATCTATACTCGTTGTATAGGAGTTGAAATATACTTACTTATTTTTTGAGAATAATCTTTAATTCTTCTTCACACCAATACCTTAAGACCACAATTCTAACACTCCTACTTATGTATCAATACGGTGAATAAAAACGATTATTTTTCGATGTTTCAACTAAATGTTAGCACCCCTACTGAGCATTGAAAGAAAGAGAAAGAGAGAGACCAAGAGCTAACCCAGAAATAATAGGTACCCACCTATCTTTGGATACAAGGATAAAAAATATACAATACATAAATTATATACAAAAATATACAACTCATCTATATAATTATACATACATGCTTATAATATTATATAGATGTATACTAAAGGGTAAAGTTTTCAATTATTGACAGGGAAACTAATTATAATATTTTTTATAGAAAATAAAATTCATCTGAAGTTTGGCTGCTTTACAAGAATATTCTACTACTACTACTGCACCAACAAGGCATATCCCAGAAGTGGGGTAGCAAGCAAATCAGCTGCATGTAATTAACATGCGAGTTGTCTTCTCCTTGGCAATAATAATTAAGGCATTCAGTATAGGTTGCAAACCTCATCGTTGAATTTGAGATGAAAAATGGCCCAGCCAGGACCATCGTCTCTCCTGTATCACGGAGATTACATATCTCTGCTGGCTGCGTCGGCGCACAGCATCATTCGTGATATGTTTATACCGTCTTACATCCAAAATCTTCCTAAGATATTTGTTTTCAAATTTACTTAATTAATCTATACTAATATTATAAAGAGGAAAGATTTGATTGTTTGCATTGAATAGGCTCCGAAACTACTGAACCAATTTGAAAAATTCTTTCACTGTTGGACAGCTACACTATCCCCGGGTGATATAGGCTATATTATATTTTCAAAAAAGTTAGGGATCCTTACTAAAACTCTAATATACCTGTGCGAAGCCAGGGAGGACCGCTAGTATTTCATAATCTAAATCAAATTTTATAGAAATTATTTTATTTACTATTGTTTTGCTGGTTATTGCCAGCCATTTGAACCGTGTGTACAAAATGACAGCTAGCCTGAAACGATAAAAACGATATCGTCTCGAGTTGACCACCTTCCAAATTTCTCGGCCGATTGAACGATTTGCACATGCGCAGATATGCGCGGCGTTTGTATCTATGGTAAAAGCTTTATAACCTATAAATTTTATAATGTTTCCCGCTTCGTGACAGCTGTTATCTTTTTTGTTGGTTTATGGCGTTTGTTTTCTTAAGTAAAAGGCGCCTTATAACCTCTACTATAACATTTTCGACTAAAAATAAACACTTCGCGATCTCCATCTCGACGCCATTTTGAAAACAGTGACAAAATCAAAGCGCATCTGACAGATCGTTTCTATATCGGTGGACTGTGTGAACAGGTGTGACGATCAATGGATGTCCGGCGAATTTTGTTTTTTCGCCTGGCGATATATATTTGGAAATTCGCCTGGCGATATTCGCCAAATGTGAACACCCCAATAACAAACACTGTGAAACGAGAATTTTATCAATTAGATGTAAAAATAATCGGGTAAGTTAGTGTTGTATATTACCCCTTGAGGTTTATAAATATAAAATATATTTACATACATATAATACAGAGATAGTGTGTGAAGGAAGCCTCATTGAGAATTTGAAATGTTGTTTTTGAGGCGTTAAAATTTACATATACCTAAGTACGATAAAATATACATACCTACCTAACTAATATATATTTAAATACTTAACTACTCGTAGTAAAAAAGTCCACTTGTGTCCTGTAAGAGCCAAGTTTTTTACGGATTTTAAGCACTATTTGAAACTTACTCTATTTTTACATTTTTTGTATCCTCTAAAACAGTGTTTCCCAACCGGTGGTTCGCGAACCCCTGGGGGTTCGCTATGTCTACAAAGGGGGTTCGCGAAAATAATAGCGTAATGGCGGGATTTTAAATGGCCCAAGAAAATAAAAGGAAAAAAAAACAAAAACACAAAAAAAATAAAAAAAAAGCACACCAAATGCAATGCAGATTGCACGCTGTTGTTTCGAACGTATGCATACTGCCTATATCTTATGCAGCATATAAAGAAAATTTTATTGTTTTTTTTGCCTATCATTAACGACTACATAAGGGGGTTCGTCAAATTCTGTTGGATATTACTTTTGGTTCGCGACGAGAAGAAGGTTGGGAAACACTCCTCTAAAAGGTAGGTATTCACGAGTGCATTGTCATGCAAATAAACAAAGAAAAGCATTTTTAATTCAGCATTGATAACGTTGGAAGAATACATGGAAGAGATCGCGCCTTAGCGATAAACTCGCCCTCTGTACCTGCATTAATTATATCTAATTTGAATTCATTTTTTTTATAAAATTGTATGTATTGTGGTCAATGTGATCATAATGAATTCATAAATAAAAAAATAAATGTCTATCTATCAATCTATCTATACCCTCACACTGTATCCCAAGTGGGGTAGGGAGAGAGAACGGAACGCAAATTAGATATGTCCTTACATACTTCTTTCACTTCTTCTACAGTCATAAAATTTCTCATGCATACGCACGTGAATTTCTCTTACTCAAAACACGGCCGTCCTTGAGAACTTGATCTACATGTTCAAGCCATATAGTTCTCACACCCCTCCTTTCAGCCAAGTATATCCTCTTTGTCATTCTTTCCTCTTCCATTCGTTCCACATGACCAAACCATCTCAATTTATTTACACGCATTCTATCCACAGCACTCCTCTTGCATCCACTCATTCTTCTTATATCCTCATTCCTTAACAAATAAATGTGTTACTGTTTATGTCAGGAAGAGGATGACCTTTATATTTATTGTATGCAATAGTTTGTCTACTGGTTATAGAGATGTTATACCTTTGAGAGATGCCGTGGTAATATAGATATAGGTATATAAATTGAAAGGAGACAAAAATTATCCATCTATATCTCTACAACTTCACGGCATCTCCCAGATGTGATGGCCAGCACGTTAACTACTGCATATAATAAACATGCAAGTTGTCCTCTCCATCCCGATTCAGGATAGGTGGCATAACTCATCGTAAAACTGCTGCTTCAACTATTACTATACCATCACGCCACAAGTGGAGTAGCCAGCCTGTAGATTATATGTAACAAATAAATGCCAACAATAATTAAGACATTCAGGATGGGTGACAAACTTCATCGCTGAATTTAAGATGTAAAATGTCTTTATTTTTTCTAACACCTGCCTTTTACGGGACAATCAAAAACTTGCAGAAAAGAGTGGGGGACCATTTCTATGCCGCTCAATTGAAAAGATTAAATATCTCATTTGTGATATTTTTCACAACGCATGCCTTTCACGGGACTCTTTCAATAGATAGTACATATTTTTACACTTGCTGGGATAGTCTACCCATCCTCACTTTTTCATTTATAAAAAATCTCGGTTTTATTTTGTATAGATAGACCTCTATTTAAATATCCTCCTTTTCTTCTTACATTATAGGTCATTTAGGGTTTGGCCCCAAGTGAGTACCTTGGGGTACTTCAGCAGGTGTTAGTAATGAAATGATTAAGTACCCATTTATTAGTACTTATGTAGTTAGGTACCTACCCATAGAGTAGTTATCTTTCTCAACAGCCAAAGGATGATTCTTTATACTATGCATTTTTAAATTCAGGAAGTTTTTATAGATAAAATTATCTTCGATAGTACTCAGTGGAGGTTCATATTGAACTTGTTAAAATAGAACGAAGATTGTATATTGTTTTTTTATTTATTCTTTATTATGGACAGTTGTGACAAAAAATATAACAATAATTAATTATAACAATGAGCAAACCAATTAAGATCCCTTTCTTACCAACTAATAAACATAAATTTGAGGTACTTTATTTAACAAAAAGATGAAGAAGAAAAATGTTAAAACATACCTACATATTATTATAGTAGATCTCCTTTCACAAAACTACATTTACCCGATAATGTTTATAGAAGTAGGTATATTTATTTTAACAAATTGAAAGAATCCGTTGATATCGATATTTTTGAAATATTTATTTATTTCAAAATTAAAATTGAAAATTACAGCTTATCTTAATTACATAATAGAAAAAAATCAAAATTAAACTGCCTCAGAACAGACTTAAGTCTAGCAAGGCAGACAATTCCATTTGTTATAATTATTTTTAAAATATGTGTATTTAGATTTAAGATAATATTATGTTTAGTTAACAGTTTTTTATAGTAGGTAATTAAATTTTGTATTTCTGGAAATAGTTACAGAATATTTTAGTATAATTATAGAATTTATATTACACACTTTGAATTCAAAGAAAAAAGAAAGTAAAATTTAGTAAACAAGTTTCTTGACTATTCTAGTTGATTTTGGCAAAGACCTTACCCTAGTTTTTTGTTAATTATTAGATGCTGTCGAAACTCTGAGTTTCCCAAAAAGAACAGATCTTTTTTGTGTTCCGTAAGAAGCAGTTAGTCCCAAAATACCTATTACTGTAGTTTGTTTCGTTGAAGACATTAACATCTTCAATTCAGTTGTGATCTATTCTGAATGTCTTTTTTATGACAGTACAGTCTCTATATTATTTACGTATAATATAGTTAGTCCACTGATTGCCCCATTTGTGGGAATTGCAGGGATGGTATGGATATAGATATAAATAAGTAGACATGAAATTGAATTAAATTCGGATTAAATTGCCGGTTTCTAAAAAAGCATAAGATTAAAAAAATAAAGAACATGCTATACATTTTAATGTAACAATATGCATTTACCATATTATCATCTAAAGTTGGTTGGTACCTTCAATCTCATACATTGTAATATATTTATTTGAATGCTGCAGTACCTATCAAGATTATCGGAACACGAAACACGTTGGATTCGGGTGTACCTCAAGGTTCTGTTTTGGGACCTACCACTTATATATGCTGCGCTTGGTGTTTTATACCACAAGTTGTAGTAATAATTCATCTATCCTATAAAACATATGTAGGGGCTTAATCCATAACTGATTATACTTAATCACGAAATAAAAATATTGAAGAACGAGTTGAATAGGTATAGGTACTACAAGTGTGAAAGATTAACTTTGTACAATGTTGAAGGTATTATTATTATTATTGTTGTAGTTGTTTCGTTGAACTTGTTTGTGGATGATTTCGTGTGCTAGTTTGTTTATGAAAGATGGAAGGTGTGAAGCTGATGTTGAAAGACGAAGATGGGTGATCAAAATGGGTGATAAACTTATTCGAGTTGGTCAAGCCAGGAAATTAAATTAATTTGACAAAAATCTGATAGAACTTGTCGCTCGTAAAAAGTAACTTTATCTATGAATCTAACAATATAAGGCATCTACCACATGTGAAATTTATAACTGTGATAGGTTGTCCCCTTACATCATCGTATCAATCAGACATTCAGGGTATGTGCCTTCATAAAAATCAACCAATAACAATGTGACATCGCTCATCCAACAGAGATCTATAATCTGCGCGATACAGGAGAAACGATGGTCCTGGTTGGGTCACGTTCTGAGAATGCTCAATGATAGTTGGCCAAAAAGAGCACTGTTCTTCCGTCCGCATGTGTTTCGTCAACCCGGCCGTCCCTCTTTGACAATACACCGTTCATATGACAACGACATTAGAGCGTGGGAAGAGGTAACGTAATTGGCGTAGAGTCGCTCTGAATCGAGGAGGCTGGTTTCTGCCCTGTGCTCTCGAGAGGAGCGTTGAGGGCGATGATGGTCGTAAGATAATTAACTCGCCCTCCATATATTGTGTTATATAATTAATGATTTTTGGCACTGTCTAACGATTTATCCAATGTACAGTGAATAACAAAATAAATTAATAAGTTTCGAACATTGTGCTAAAACTATAATAGAATGAATAATATAGTTGTCTGGCATAACATCCGTTCTGGTTACCTCGCGAGGAATGCGGGCTGAGAGGATAAATTCTGGTAGGACATGATTTCATGTGATTGATTTTGTCATAAAACAGAAACCTGTAGTGTTAAATAAAATTATGTGTAAAAATTGTTTGTTGCTGCCCGATTGAGAAACAAGCCATTTCACCAAAACTCTTGCCTCTAAATTTGAAGCTAACTTCATACTGTAGAAGGCAGTCAAATCTTCATAATTGGAGGGCTACATCTGGCGTCGTCTTATATTTTCAATTTGGTTAACGAAATTGAAATGTTTCATGACCTCCTCGTATTTGTACAACAATTTTGGAAATACCTTATATTTTGTCCGGACTTCTGGGGTTAGCTCCCCAGTTGGATGCTAATTTTCCATACTTTCATGTACTCTAATACTAATTTTGTCTCCATGGCTACTAATTTCAAAATCTTAGGGATAAGGCAACATCCAAATCCTGCCCTAGTTTGCTTATCTCCCGAAGGAACGCATGTGATGTCAGAGGAACATCCACCCATCGCAAAGGTGAGTGGTGATATTTTTTTGCAAATAAATAAAAATAATGAATTGTTCAAGTTTAAATACACTACAGAAGCAATTTCACTTATTTTAGAGGCATTAACTATGTAACAATTACGAGACATTTTCAAATAAAATATTTAAACTTGAATCACTATGTTAATTTGTTACATTAATTTAAATTACGCTATCGCGATTTCGCAGATGAAATCGCGATAGCGTAATTTAAATTAATGTAACAAATTAACACAGTGATTCAAGTTTAAATATTTTATTTGAAAACACTACAGAAGGTTGCAATTCTGAAAACTTGTAGAATAGTGCGTAAATCTTTACAAATACATAGACGAAACTTAACGAATTAACACGGAAAATCCTGAATTGTGGCGTACAGACAGCTGGATGCGAACGTCAATCATCAATCATCAAGCAAAACTCTTTAATCTTTCGGCGACAATTCGGAGCATTCTCCGAAGAAATATTCGAATGAATGCCTTCGTTACACGTCCATGAGACGTAATGAAGGTATTCATGATTGACGTTCGCATCCAGCTGTCTGTATGCCGCCATTAACAAACTGTATGTGACATAACAAAAACAGTTATAATAATGATTCCAGAAAAGCAATTTTTCACAAATCGAATCACCTCTTCTCATCACATTCTCTGTTTGAGGTAATTCTCAAAGTATGTAATAGTGTATTTAGAAAAGGGAAATCCAGATCCTTGGTAACCTTGAGGACGAAAGAACAGCTAGGTTACTGTTGACACAATTTAAATACGGTCTTAATCTTCTCTTGATCTTAATTGATAAGTGGGGGAGCCAGCAGACAAGCTGCATATAATTTTTTTTGGTGATGTAATTGGCGATGTAAATAATTAATAGTATATTATTATATTATTCATTGTGAAAACTGTTGTATCTATTGAAATAAATAAATAAATAAACATGTAAGCCGTCTTCTCTTTTCCATCAAAAAATTCCATTAAAACATCCAGGTTGGGTGGCAAACCTCATCGCTGAATTTGAGACGTAAAATGTTTTTACCTGCCCTTTACAGGACACTCGAAACTTACGGAAAAAAGTTAGAGACCAATTCTTTGCGTACCAATATTGCGAGATTGGTATCCCAAAAACTCTTTCAAAGAAATTAGATGACATTAGACTTTTTGGAGAAAGACCCATAACTTCATTCATACTGCATCATAAATATAAATATGTGTAGTGGACATAGGTGGGACATGAAATTAGTATTTTGTGCAAAGTTACAATAAACAAAAATTCAGATTATAATAACATAACAATAACGTATATTATAATATGTATATGAGATAGTTAAGATTCTTAAATAGTATAGATAGGTAGGAACAATAATATTTATACGAGAAGATATATAAGAAATGTCTGATCGTAAATCTGATACTAAAGACTAACACAATTGTTAGGTATGTATAGAGGCTCTAACTATGTACTTAATAAATTATATAAACTTATAATATTATTTAACTTACTATGTACCAGGGAATGAGCTGACAACCTTTGGAATTAAAATTTAAATAGTTACTTCTTCTTTTTCTTCTTCTTCTGTAAGTGCCCTGTCAGGTCCCCCCGACGTTAGCGATCACTCTGGGATTGGTTTCTCATTTCTCATTCCAGTCCAATCACGTATATTGCGCAGCCACGATGTCTGCTTTCTCAGCACACCAGCGTCCCTCTATTTTGTCTGTCATAATCAACAGCAAAATGTGGCACTTTTAACGCTTAATGAGCATTATATGACCCAGATACGAGATCTTACACACTTTGATATCCAACAGGTTGTTTCAACGTATCCAACAGGAGTTCTCTGTCCATTCTAATTCTTCTTAACACCTCTACATTTGTGACCCTAACAGTTCAATGAATACGAAGCATTCTTATATGAAGCCACATTTCAAATGCTTCTAAGTGATTCAGTGTATTCATTTTTAGGGTCAAGGTTTCAAAACTGTTCAGCAATACAGACCATACATAGGACTTAACGAGTCTCTGTCGAAGTTTTATTACTATCTAATATAATTCTACTGAGTGCTAAACAAACATCACAGTATATGCCACAAGTAGGGTAGCCAGCATTAAAAAGAGACCCACCTCAAACCTGGATAACTCAGGAGACGTAGACTCCTATTTATCCACACATTCAAACCAAAATTGTCTTCACGTCTGAAGGGCCGGCCAACCAAAAAACCATCGTCGTGGGAATCTTTTTAACTTCATTGTCCTTTTTGCAGGTAAATAATGCTTCTGTTTCAAGTTTCAATGTTTGAAAAAATAATGAAATAATTGAAATATTAATGAATTTTCTCTTGCACCAATGGTATATGAAGACTGTTGCAGACCAATAAACTCGATATATATGTAAGTATATACATTTTTTACGATATATTTTATATAATAGCAATATCGATTGTATCGATCTATCGTGTTGTAGAATCATAGTACTGTCCGTCCCTCATAATGTAGATATGCTCATCTCTAGTAGATCACTGTTAATCTGAAAAAAAAAATATATCAGAACGCTGACCAATAGAAGGACTCGCACGAATCACAATAAGCGATTTTTTTTTTTAACAATAATCTCATAAACGTATGAATATTTGATAAAAGCAAATTGCTCGTTATGAAACCATCGACATAAGTAAAATACTAGTAATGGAGTACTAATTTTCTCAGAAAGTTTCAAAATTAACAACAAGACAATGACAAAGACAAATTGTTCTGTTTCACTCTATAACATTAAGATTTAAATGGCCTCCCTAATGCGCATTTATGCGTAAATATTGCACATATTTTATGCCTGATTAAGTCATAAAAGGAGTCCTACAATAAAAAAGCAGTAAATGTCCTTCGAGTTTAATTATTTTATTCTTTTCTGTTAATTTTCAAAATTAAAAGATATTCGTCAAGCGTCAGATACTTTTTGGACGTTTTCAATAGGGAACATGCATGCGTGAGGAATATGAAAAAAAGTTAGCAATTTATATTGATAAAGTTACGCTGATCACGAATATCCTAATAATAAATCATAAAATAAAACTTTTCATTCATTATTTTCAATTTAAAAATCCCTGTTTTCTGTCAAAATTTAAAACGCCCTGTTATTGAATCTTTACGTTGTGACGTCATCATGCGCTAGTGCTAGCTTCGACGCAGCTACTTTGTTATCATTTCTCGGTGTTTTCTGAGTTGATCGGAGATAGAGGCGCGCAAGTTACTTGTATATTTTAAAGTTTTAAACGATTCAAATGTGCTCATGTGTTATATTTTTCATGATTTTTATGAATCCTCTCTGCTTTTTCATGTATATAAGTGCTAAAAAGCGTGTGTTCAAACCTAGCCTCTTACAGGAACGCTTTGTGTTCATATTTGAGTGATTTGTACCTGACTTATAAAATTATACGTACAAATATTGCTCAGTGTCAAACTATTGTTGTTTTCTGTTAAATAAATACTAAAAAGCACATATACCTATAAAGGTAACCCATTTGGTGCAAGTTTATCATGATGTCTCTAAACAACTTTAGATTTGTAGTGTTTTTTAGGACAAGCGCCGTCTGTTCAAATGGAGGTAGAACTATGTTAGTTTGACAATGGCTCCGTTAATAGGCACATAATTTGGTTAAATTTTTAATATTCACTTACTTTACTATACTATACCCTCACGCCACGTCCCAGGTGGGGTAGGCAGAGAGAACGGAACGCCACATAGATCTATCCTTACATACTTCTTTCGCTTCCTCTACATTCATCCAGTTTCTCATACATGCACGCCGATTTCTCCTACTAAACACGTGGCCTTACTTAAGAATTTGATCCATGTGATCAAGCCACGTGGTTCTTGGACGTCCACACTTCCTCATACCCCCTCTTTCAGATAAATACATCCTCTTTGTCATCCTTTCATCGTACATACGCTCAACATGTCCAGACCATCTTAACTGATGCCGGGCGAGTTATTTTTATTAGAGATAAATAGCGATTCACACAACAAAATAATTTAACTTAAAAATACATAATCATACAAAGTACTTACACAGAAGTACTCTTTGCAACAAAAAACAGTTAATTTTGTAGAAATTTTGCTATTTGAAAAGTCTTTTTTCATAGTTTTGTACCATTTACGACGCACTTGCATTGGCTTAGGGATCGAAATAAACGCTTTTTCTGGAGTAGTTACAGACATGTTTACACACCATGGAACTGAACGATATTTGTGATGAGTCCTTGATGTATTCATTATAGGTTTTTTAAATAAATGTTATCGATACCAAATGATTGAAATTTAAACGCAAACACCGGCTTCCTTCACGCAACCCTACGAAATTCGACTAGCTATCCGGGCGGCGGGCAGTACTAGCGCATTGTGACGTCACACATACATTCCGTCGTGGGTGAACCGTTTTGCGCCGTGGGGCGAAAATTGCTTTTTCAAATGGTGATCAAAGCTTTAAAAATGCATATTGAAAAAAAAAATAACACCATAATTTTTCTAATTTTTAGTACTATTTTTTGAGCTTAAAATAAAAAATTGTGAAAGTTCCCTATTCAAACATTGAAGGTTTTTTTAATGTTCTATTGTTTTGCACAGTACTAGAGATCAGTTGGATAGTTTTTTCTAGGTTTCGACACGATAAATAAATTAATAACAGTAGCAGTGATTTCCTGTTATTCTTGATGTAGTAAAGAGCTCGTTTAATATAGAGCTGCTTGCTTTTGAATATTATAATATGGTTAAATAAAATTTGTTTGCCTGTTTATTACTCTCAGAAATGAGGTCGTTGAAAAGGATGTGTGGTAAAAGTCTGAGGAATCGTGTGCGTAACAGTGCTATATAATGTAGGTATTGAGACCATTACAGCTTTTGGCCAAGGCGGTTTCAGCAGGAAAAATGAAATAACAAAAGAAAAGAAAAACAAAGAAATATATACGAGATGAAAGTGGAATGCAATGTGGTGTAGTAACCAAGATGAATGTAAATAAGTTACGATGGTTTAGGCATGTGTAAAGAATGAACGAATACAGAATGAACAAGAAAACATATTTGGCTGAATGGAATGGTTCTCGCAAACGTGGGCGTCCGAGAATCAAATGGAAAGATTATTTGAAACAGTACGGTTACTCTTGTCACAATCTAAATACGATATTAATCAATCGTCTGATATTTTTTTACGAAATTGGAAAAGATATTTCACAAAAAAATATAAAAACCACAAAAATATCAAAGGTACCTATTTTTATGCGATTTGAGCGACCTTTCTTTTGTGCCCTCGATAACATTGCACCCTAGTTTGTGGCAAGCAAACTGCGAGCTAATTATTTCTACCGCGACGAGCGAACGCAACTGCAAGACGGAGAACCTACCGCCGCGCCGTCAAGGTCAACATAGATCTTTGGAGACCGGTGGGCCGCCCTAGAAGAAGCTGGCAAGGGCAGGTGTCAAACTTGTGTGTTGAAAGGCTTGGTTTGGAGTGGCCAGAGGTCTTGGAAGCAGTGGTGGACAGGGATCTCTGGAGGAGGTACCTAGGCGCAATGGGCCCCCGACCCAACTAGGACAAGGGGAAGAAGATGTATGTATGTATGTAAGTCGGCCGGTGTGGCGTGAAGGTAACGCTCTTGCCTTTGAGTCACGAGGTCCCGGGTTCGATTCCCGGCCAGGGCAAAGTGAAGAATGACCTTTTTCAAATTGTCCTGGGTCTGGGTGTTACATGTATATGTGTGTAGTGCATTGTATATGTGTGTATCGTCGCGTTAGTACCCATAATACAAGATTCATCTTAGTTTGGGACTAGCTCGATCTGTGTGAGTTGTCTATGTATGTTATGTTATGTTATGTATGTACAAAAATATCAATGTATACACCAATGTCTGGTATATCCTTGGGGTTATATCACCCAATACAAAACGGCTGTCCTGGCTATCCAAGACAAGATTTAGATCGAACTCAGATTGTATCAAGACTAGCCCAATGAAGAACTCACATTCATCCTTTTTCAAATACTCTTTCCGGGCTTCGACAGGCAAACTATTTAAAATCTTTTCATACATACATGTCTTCACAGATTGGAGGTCCAACAGACATTACGTCATAGAGAAGTGTCAAGGTTAGGCTTTAACACTTTTTTATCGTCTTAAAAAGATATACGTATCGTAAAAAAATTGGAACTCATTGAGATGGTAGGCCCCAATGTCAGATATCTGTCAAATACAGTTTTGTATGCAGGAAAATTGTTGCTACAATAATATTATTTAGATTTTTTGGCGAAATATTTTTCTTCTTTTTTTATTTGCAAAAATAAAATAAAACCGGCAAAAATTTAATCTAATTCGTATACAAATTTCCTAAAGCTTATATTCGAGGTAGGTTTTATTTTAGCCGGTTTTATTTTATTTTTGCTATCTAATTTGATTTTTTTTCTATCTATTTTTGAAATCTAATTCGAATGTAAACTTTAAGAAATTGCTGGTTTTATTTTATTTTTGCCGGCAAAAATAAAATAAAACCAGCAAAAATAAAATCTAACTCGAATGTAAAGTTTACCGGTGTCGAAAAACTTGATGTCCAAAAATAACGTGGTGACCAAAAAATAATTCTACATATGGCAACAATTTCGTGAATATTACTTTTGCTATGAAATCTCACATTTGACAACAGTGGGGCCTACCATCTCATATAGTGCCAAAAAATTATTCCCGTAAGTCCCGGAATGTAAACCATAAACGATTCCTCTCAGGATAAAATTCGCATGTTGTAAAAGACCGATTCTTTTCTAGAAAAAAAAAAAGCACGTCATAAAATACGAATGACAGTAAAATTTCACTTTTGGCCATAGATGCCATAGTATTGATGCAATGTCTAGTTTTTCGAGTGTCCTGTAAAAGTGTGAGTCATAACTGTTCTTTTCATGATACTTTGTATTGATTTGAATTATTGTAAACAATGTAGGTACAGTGAAGAATAAAATAAAATAAATAAATAAAAGGCATGTGTTTGTAAAAAATCATCCTCGGTTAAAAATAGGTCTTCAACTCTTTGCGAGTGTCCTGTGAAAGACAGGCGTTCGTAAAACCTGACGAATAAGAGAATAAATAAACATCTACAATTGAACGATGAGCCTTCCCACCAATCCTGGATGTATTATTTTTTTAGTGGCATGGAATTGACAATCTACTTTTTAACGTGCTGTAAGTCCGCTGGTTTCTCCTCTTGTGGGACATGCTGTAATGTTATGAATTGGTGAATGAATTTATGTTTCTGGCATTTTTTAGGCTTGTTACAAATATCAGATTATTAAAAAAAATTAAAGATTATTAAAATAAATGTTACTCTATCGTCACAAGTGTGTTCGTTCATTGAAGGAGACCCACCGTTCACCCAAGATAACGCAGAACTCTGCGGACTCCCATTTATCCAAGTGTGTCTTTCCAAACAAGTTTGTCATTAATTTAATTTTCATTACGTCAAACATCATGGATTTCCAACTACTTTCAATTGACTCTCCCAAGTGAGATTGCCAATGTTGCGTGTAATAGACATAAAAATAATCCTTTTCGTGTCACAAAAATATGATATTTGGGATGAGTGGCATAGGCACTTTAATCCTGCTGAATGAAAGATGCCAAATGCCTTATAAGTCTTAGAAATATATTAGGTTCAAGCCTTCCTTTTCAGCACACTCGAAAATATGTCATAAAAACTAGGTGACCTTTTCTATTCCGGGGAATTCATGTCAAATTTTGTGTTTTTATTTAACGTCACTTTATCATCTTTCATTCCCTCAACATAATAAAAATCATTCTTTCAACACGTCCTAACCATCGTAGAAATAAAAATATAAATATTCAAATGAATGCATCCCAATTACCTCAATACATTTCCTAATGGTTTGTATTTAGAATTAAATTTTTCTTTCTTCATTCTAATTTCAAAAATGATTAAAAAAAAAGAACAACAACAACAAATGATAATAATAATAATAATAACAAGCCTCGCATGCATGTGTGTGTATTAGTGCGCTAACGAGGCGAGAACGAGACAAAGTATATATGTTTATTATGGAGAATGACACACGTTGTATGTAGTCCTGTATAACGAGATTGTGTTGCTATCTCTCTCCTTTGTAAATAACACACGTGTTGGGGCTATCGGCATCACTCTTCACTCTCAGTATGTTGGTACTTATGCGTATAATAAATGTATGTACGTATGTTGTTATTAGTTATACCTACTACATGTTATAAAGTATTCTATAGTCAGCTCTCTTCAGAGTATCAGGATGTTTGTGAACAGTGCGCAAATCAAAACATATAAACAATAATTTTATAAAGCTTTTTTTTTTTAATTCTGAAATAAAACGTGTCTCGCATCTTTCAGATCGTAAAGGGATGTGGAGCTGCATGAATGTTGAAGAAACCAAAAAGCGTATGTGACGACAAAAATAAATTGAACTCGATGTCGATGATGTCGTCTTTGTAACACATTACAGGACATTGAGCATAAACGAGGTAATGAAGAAGACCAGAAGAAGAAATTAAGTGAACCTGCAGGGCTACTCTTGACAAAACAAAACACGATCTTAATCTAGTCTTGATCTTGATCATACGACGCACGAAGTGACTATTGGCAAAAAATACACGCAAACCGATCGCGCGTTAGCGGTAGTGCGGTGTTTTTGACCATAGTCCCTTCGTGCGTCGTATGATCAAGATCAAGACTAGATTAAGATCGTGTTTAGTTTTGTCAAGAGTAACCCTGCTGATGCAGCTGATCTTAAACAAAAATATGAAAAAAACGTAATGCTTCAATATCCTGTCTTAAATCTTATGTCCAATAATGTACGAGCTTACTGAGATGTTTAGATCAAAGGACATTAAATGGCTGAACAAAATTAAACTTTTGTATCGAATGAGTATATTTCATGTCTTATAATAATAATAATATATCCATTTGCTTCCGAGCGATCTGGAATAATATATGGAGCATAATAATTGCACTGTAATTTGTGCAATTGTATTTTTTTCTTTATTCATAATCTTTCCAGACAATCAAAAACAATTTGACCTCTATTCAGCGATTCTATCAATTAAAAATATTTTGATTTCTAGAATAAAAATTACGTTAGCATAATATTTAGAATACAATAATTATAAATGCATTAATTTGCATATTTTTACTTGATTTAGTGTCCGTTTTCACAATCTCATTCCTGTGGCAGCTTCCAAGAGGCGGGTGTGTCGTTATCTTTGTCTAGCACGGTGCTTAATCTCCATCTCGCTCTAACACTAACAACACAGCGCACTCGTGTAGCGCACCTTCCCTCTCGCACACGTTGGAGCGCAAGCGCGAGATATCGCCTGCCCACAAGGTTCGCTGACTGCGTTCTTTTGTTTAAAGTGTTACCATACTTACAAAAGATATCCTTCGACGTCGAAATTTAAATAAAGAACGCAGCAAAAACTTTTCCATTTCCAAACATTCAAAGATTCGATTAACTTAATATGATTAAATTAAAAATAACTTTATGTGTACCTATATCTCATTAACATATCAGCAGATATTTCAATTTAATTTCCTGTAATAAGCAGTATCATTTTCTAATCCACTTTTGATTCATAATCTATTTATATTAATTATTATTCTTTTGTCATTTGTTGATTGTAAATTATTTACATATAAAATTTAAGGATAGCTTTTATAAATTTGTCCGTTCTAAAAGGTCATATTTTTTTTGGAATATGAAAACAATACTTATAAAGCCGTGTGTGATAGACTATTTTCTTTTAGATTTTTGCTGTATTACCTACTCTGAATCAACAGAAAAATTTAGAACATTTTTTAATTTAGGCTGATACAATCTGTTTCATAAAAGAATCGGTAGGTCATCATTTAAATAAAAATTGGTGAACAAAGTTTAAAATAATTTTAAATAATAAGAGCACACTATTCGTTTACTAAATAAACTAATTATTCAAAGACAAAATTAGAAATCAGATATTTTAAAAGATGTGTGGATTAAAAATTTTGAGTATGAAACCATAAATTAGGAAAAATAGAATAAAGAAAATGTAAGCATATAAAAATAAAAATATAGCGATGTTTCATAACTATTATTTAAAACCATATTTGAATCTGCTTTAAACAAATACAAAAATTGCAATATTATTTTACCCCGAGTGAAAAATAAAAATACGAAATTAAAATTTTAAATTTGTACTACTTATTTAAAGTTTCTTTTAAAAATTACTGATTCAAATATTCGTACATAACTGTATTATTAAACTAAAAAAATAACTAATGTAACAAGAAGCATCTAGTTACAGTGGAATATAACGAAACTCATGTCTCGCGTATGGCATCCCAAAGACCGGCATTTTTAGTTCGAGTGTGATCGTCGCGAGTGGAGCGTGTGTCGGTGTTACGTATCTCTTTGTATCATAAAAATAATATCGAAGTTTAAAAATAATTAAATATCATAATAACACAACAAATATATTGGAAATAAAAGTTTATATACAGTGAAAACATTATACAAAGAGTGCAAATGATAAACCAAACATTTAAATTAAAGTTTATTTGAATTTTGTTTATCTAAAAAAGTTTCTTAAAAAGTAAGTTATTGATAATATAGTTTAGTTGGTTGTTGTACTCGAGAGTGAAGTTTGTACAAGTTTTATTTATTTATTATTATTATTTCCTTGTTGTTATTTAAACGTGTTTGTTTATTAGTATTATTATTGGTGTTTTTTATTTTTTTGTAATCAGTTGTTTTTTTGAGTGTTTTTTTTATTTTCATACCGCACAACGTTATACCTACACTGTACAAATTTTGGATTATTATTTTATTAGTATTTTCAAGGTATTTATTCATTATGATTTTATCATTTTTATTACTTTTATCTGTATTAATATATCATTTTTTATCTATGGCGTATTTGTCACATTTGTGCAAAGAATTTATTTGTAAACTTCATAACATGTGTCATATTTTTGTGTCTAGGTATTTTGTTTACGATGCGTTTATATTATTTTATTTAACCGGCCCGAACTCAGGAAACAAACATTATAAAATTTGCTTATTATTTTATGCATTTGAAATTATATTTTAATATTTCGCCGTAACATAAAGAAAGATCTTATTCACCATATTATTATTTAGACGACTTCATAACATGTGCATCGCCTAAACTTAAATCATTGTTAATTAATGAAAAATATTTGGTCCAGGAACACTCTCAAAAGATGCTCGTTTTCGTAGGAGGCATTAGTTTCTCTATTGCTTGCTTGTCAAAATATTCGTTCAGTTCATTGGTAGCCTGGAGGTAGAGTGTCTCGGCCTGGTGAACAGGGGGTCCGCGGTTCGATCCCAGGTGCCGGCAAACTTCCCTTTCACGACATACGCTTTTAGCTTACTGTGCTTTCACCATATCTGTGTATAAAGGTGTATTTGGGTTCATAACAAAAACCGCGATATTATCTTTAAAAAAATATATTATCAAAGATCTGTAGTCTCCGCAATACAAGAGAGATGTTGATTCTGGCTGTGTCACGTTTTATTTATTTATTTATTCATTCTTTACATTGATTACAAATAATTTCATAGAAGGTACATACATTCAAATTAAATACAATCAATATACAGAGTGCGAGTTTATCGCAAAGGCATGATGTCTTCCAACTAACCCAAATTTTAGCTTTTAATTCCCAATGATAGTTGCCCAAAAAGAGTTCATCATTCTATCGTCCACAAGGATACCGACAGTCTGGACATCCATCTATCACAATACACCGTTTCTTGCTGAAAAAAATCAGAGTGCCAAATTGTCGTGGGTAAAGGTGATACAATTGACATTGCAAAGACGTTCTGAATGGAGGAGCCTGGTTTCTGCAAGGAATTAAATGATATATGGAAACAAATTACAGTATATACATAGTATAGTAGGCACATATTGGTAAACGGGTTCAAATAATATAAATAGAATAATTAACTATAGCGTTCATAATATTGTCTTTTATCATGATTAATTTAAAGTTGTCCCTTTAAATTACGTTTTATTTGCACTTTTGCGCCTTTAGCATAAAAGGTTTTTACATTATGGATTATTATTATTATTATTGTCTCTGGTTAGTGTATCATGGCAACTGTCAGTTTGTTCTAGGACGCCCACTATTAACTCGTTGTTCCATACTCTGTACAACAGATACAAAATTATATATGAAATGCACACGGTTTTCAATAGATCATCAAGTCGTATTAAAATATATCACATCATTTAACTTATTATTTAATTTAGCAATGATAAGGGATTCTGTCGCCCATCTTGTATGTCTTAATGTTTATTGGCATGGAGAGGAAATCCTCTATGTTTATTACATGATGTAGTAGAGCATTTAAATAGTCCGATTATTATTAAATTAAAACAATAAACTTTGAGTCACGAGGTCCCGAGTTCGATTCTCGGCCAGGGCAAAGTGAAGAATGACCTTTTTCAAATTCTCCTGGGTCTGGGTGTTACAATATGTAGATGTGTTTAGTGCATTGTATATGTGTGTATCGTCGTGTTAGTACCCATAATACAATATTCATATCTTAGTTTGGGACTAGCTCGATCTGTGTGGATTATCTATGTATGTTATGTTATGTTATTTAACTTAATTTTGAAAAATTTTCAAGTGCGTTTTTGCTCGCTAAAAAAACACTAATTTTCAAAAGCCCGCCATTTTTTCAATAGTTGTGGACAAATTACAAAGCTAGTCTAGCTAGTCCTAAATAAGATAATGATCTTGTATTAGGGGTACTAACACGATGATACACATAACTTTACAATGCACTAAACACATTATTTATATATTATAATTATGTAACACCAAAGCCAAAACAATTTGAAAAAAGCCATTTTTTATTTTCTTGGCCGGGAATCGAACTCGCGATCTCGTGGCCCAAAGGCCTCGACATAAAAAAAAACGTAATTTAATAAGACATAAACAAATATTTTATTTTATATAAGTACCTACTAATTAAATAACTTTTGACGTAGATAATAATCGTTGTGTTTGTAGATAATGTAACCAGAGATTTGAACCTTTTTCAATTATCAAAACGGTATTACCATCATTATGCATATTAAAAGTAGAAAAAGTAGGTGTATAAATCAATTAAGTTAATATAAATATTATGTCACACTTTTCCGTAAGCTTTCATGTGTCCTGTAAAAAAACAGGTCTTCGAAAAAAATAAAGATATTTTACATCTTAAATTCAGCGATGAGGTTTGCCACACGTCCTGAATGTAGAAATTTTATAAACGGATAGCCTGTTTTCATTTATTACAACACGTAGAAATTTAGATACATTTTTATTTTATTTTTGGCTATCCACCCGTTGTCGAGTGATTTGAGATGCAAAATATTATCATACTTTTATAATGTACAAATTTCAAAAACACCAATAGTTTTTCACTATGAGTTACTCTTGCCCTGAAGATGCTACAAGGCGAAAGCACTTGGCAAAAAGTATAGTGAAAATTATAGCAGTGTTTTTGAATTTATTTAAATTTATTTTCACAGTAGCAACGCATCGATATTAAATTTTATAATATGTTAAATATCTTGACTAAAGTTTAAATTGCTCAAAATGTTAAAATGACGCATAAAACCAAAAAACTAGGTACAGTATGTGACGTTATATTTTCAAGAACACATCACATTCCCAGAAATGGATACCTGTTGTTTCAATGGTTTAGTTTTTTTTTGTTGAAATGGCACATAAATTATCCAATTGTTACGTTTGACTGACGCGTATTGTCTATACATCTTTGCCTACCCTTATAGAAACGTTTGCGATAAAAAAAATACACAGCATTTCTTTGGTCAAGATAATAATAATATAGAGAATATTTAAGATGAAATATTGTTAGATAATTTAGAGTCTTCTGTTTTTATCTCTATCTATTTATCTACATCATCGCATTATTTTCCACAAGTAAAATATCTATTAGATCCATTGCTGTATCTAACAATTAGAAGTGTAAAAGAACGTCCTCTCTACGCCATAAAAATATGACATACACGATGAAGATATTTTGATAAAATATTGCACCATAGTTTTTCTTTATCATTTATCTGTCACTACCACCACAATGTTTTCAATAATTTAATTCTGCTTTGAACTTACTGTTGCATGTAATGAATGTCCGAATCATTCTCTCTGTGCCATTAAAACATAAATTTAGAGTTTCTAGTGTACATAGTTTTATTATTCCAAGCTTGTTTAAGAGGATGATTTATGACAAAATGTGTACCACCACAATGTCTTTAATAATTTAATTCTGCTTTGGACTTACTGTTGCATGTAATAAATGTACGAATCATTCTCTTTGTGCCATTAAAACATTAATTTTAGAGTTGTTAGTATAGTTTTTATTAATCGAAGTTCGTTTATAATTCTGAATCAATATATCACTTGCCGACGGCAAATTAATATCAATAATACCTATATTATTGATATTAATTCGTGTAGGTATATAGAATTATTTATTACCTTACTACTACAGCATTACTATTATACCATCACGGTATATCCCACAAGTGTCAGTAGAGTAACTAAAATTAATAAATATACAGATTGTATTCGCCGTGCCAATATAAAATAAGACATTCAACACGAATATAATATATTATAACCCAGGTGCCAGCAAACTCCCCTTTCATGACACAAGCTTTTAGCTTGCTGTGAAACGTGTATAAGGGTGTATTTGGGTTTATAACAAAAACCCAGATATCTTTTAATTTAAAGAAAATGCCTCACCGCTGAAATGTAGATGTTAGTTGTCTTATTTATTGAAAATTTTAAATTAGTAAATTTAAAAATGACTAAATTATTTTTTCTACTATACCATCGCGGCATATTCCACTTGTAGGGTAGCCAGCATACAAACTGCATGTAATAAATATACAAGTTGCCCTCTCAGTGCCAACAAAAAAAAATACATTCAGGATGGGTGGCAAACCTCATAGCTGAATTTAAGATGTACCTATTTATTTATTCGAACACCTACCTTTTACAGTAGGACACTCAAATACTGACGTAAAAGAGTGGAAGACCAATTCTTTGCCGGTTGCTCCTCGGTACAGTTTGTATTGGATTCTTTCGCCTTTTCTTTACTAGAGCAACTTATCCAGTAAAGTTATGATGTGACCAACCCTGATCCTTGTGGAAAACACGCCTTGCTGCACCATTGAATGATTATTTCTTGGACCAAGTCGGGTATTTATTTATAGTGTCGAAACCCAGAAAAAAAAAAATCAAACTGATGATGATGATTCTGGATGATTTTTATTTTGACGCCGTTTAACAGTCCCTAGACCGTCTCAAGGGCGACGGTGAAGAGTTCAGTTTTCAATTTGATTCTGAAGCTGGTGACAGTCTGACTATCTCTCAATGGCACCGGTAGGCGATTCCACGTAACCGGTCCAACAACACCAAAGGCCCTCTCATAGAAGTTAGAATGATCTCCAGTACTGTGCAAAACGCACAGCACGTGGAGATGCGTCAAAAATATCCTCCATATTGCATGTGGCAGGGCACAATGGACACTCCAACAAGTGTGGCATGTGGCATGAAGTCGTGTATGAAGCTAGTATCAGATATTGTCTTATCATTTGAATTTGTATGTTTGTTATGATCGCTAGTTAACGGAGCATAAGTAATAGATATATATTATATAGGTATATCACACGCAATAAGTGATGACTGGAGATATACATACTCAATAGGATATATTATAACATAGATAAAAACAGTGACGGAGATTACGAACACGCGTTATATCTATCTATCTATTCCCTCACGCCGTATCCCAAGTGGGGTAGGCAGAGAGAACGGAACGCCAATTAGATCTGTCCTTACATACTTCTTTCGCCTCCTCCACAGTCATACAATTTCTCATGCACGCACGTCGATTTCTCTTACTCAAAACACGGCCGTCCTTGAGAATTTGATCTACATGTTCAAGCCATGTAGTTCTCGGACGCCCGCGCTTCCTCACACCCCTCCTTTCAGCCAAGTGTATCCTCTTTGTCATTCTTTCCTCTTCCATTCGTTCCACATGACCAAACCATCTCAATTTATTCACACGCATTCTATCTACAACACTCCTTTTGCATCCACTCATTCTCCTAATATCATCATTCCTCACTCTATCACGCAACGTTTTACCAGCCATCCTCCTCAGCGATCTCATCTCCACAGCATTTATTCCACTTTCGTCCTTCTTCAACCATGTCCACGTTTCGCTTTCATACATAAGTGTCGGTACCAGGATCGTATTGTGCACTAGCAATTTTGCCATGTTCGACACATTGTCATTGCTAACAATGGGCCGAAGTGCACCGTATCTTCTATAATGTTAAATAACGTATTGTTATCACTTAAAAAATTATCTTTTAAATTCCACGTTTTAATTATCTACCTGATTATTAATTAATTTATTTATTTTTTACTGTATATTGATTACAAGCGCAATTTACAGAAAAATACATTTTAAACAAATACAACCAATATAGAGAGGGCGAGTTTATCGCAGAGGCACGATTTCTTTCAACTAACCCAATTTCATGTAACTTACAAAAAAATCTAAAATGAAGGAAAAGAGGAGATACAAAGAAGAATAATAGGTAGAAAAGGAAACATATGCCAAATTTTGAATGATAAAGTGGTCCTTGACCGCCCACTTGAAAGTGTGAAGAGTGGGGAGCAACCTTGTCCTGGAAGGCAGATTATTCCAACAGCGAGCACCATGACCAGAAATGATTGATAATACTTTAAATATTTTATTTAGTTAATTACATGCAGCTGATCTGCTGGCTACCCCACTTGCGGGATTTGCTGTGATGGTATTGTAGTAGTAGTAGGTATTAGTGATGTAACGAATATTCGTATTCGCAGATTTCAAAGTATTCGCATTCGTATTCGCAAAAAAATATGTAAATTTTTTGCGAATATTATTTTGGTAAAAAAGTATCGGATATTCACTAAAAGTACCGGATACTTACCCGGTACATTGTAGAGAAAGGTAATGCAAGAAAATATTCTTTAAAAAAACCGAGGAGTTTTGAAATATTTTAAATTCCTATACCATTTTAAAAATTCTGTGACGGGGGGGTAGAAATTTTAATGTTTGAGCAATTTAAGCAAGTCAATATTCGCTATTCGCGAACATCCAAAATCACACATTCGTTACATCACTAGTAGGTATAAATATGCATAAAAATACAATCAATAAACACAGTGAGAGTTTATTGTAGAGGCGCGATTTGTTCCAACTGTCCCAAAATTCGAACTGCGCAGAAAAAAAAACAAATTTAAATGTAAAACTATTTAGACGCCAGTGTCTCTTCGCATATTTTGTCAGGTAGTTCATTATGCCCATAGAATCGCTGTTTACTCTATTAATTCGACCATAGAGCATCGAATAATAGCAATGTATGGATGGATACTGATTGTGTGTACACAACAAATTTGAGTTGCTTTTATGGAATGTTTATTCATTTAATATGTTTCAATGATAGGTTTAATACAAATACAGTATACATTTTGACAAAATATACGTAGGTACATATTATAACACATTTCCGGCGCAGAAAGAATGTTAGGTTAGTTGGAAGAGATCGCGTCTGTATATTGATTATATTTAATTTGAATGTATACCTTCTATGTAATTGTATGTAATCAATCAATGTACAGTAAAGAATGAATAAATAAATAAATGTTCCTGTATTTCATTATGAGTCTGCGAATTAAAACAGCCCCCCCCCCCTCCACACACACTTTATTCTGTCAGTTTTCTAGTGTCCAGCAAATACTGTAAAAGGCAGGGTTTTGTAAAATGTTTCTTGTAAGACATTTAACGTCTTTTGGCAGTGATGAGGTATTTTGGCATCCATCCTGAATGTTTTTATTTTATTTACACTGAGAAGACGACCTCTGTTGGATGCAGCGTCAGTCTTATGGCTACTCCAATTCTGAGATGTTGTTTTGGGGAAAGGAACATTAAATGCAAATATTTTTCACTTCTAGGTTTCTTGGATAAATTGAAACACGCGTTTCGTTCTACTATAGATTAAACAACCGTACGAGAGAGACGTCTTTCGATTTCTTCATCATAATCGCCCTCAACGCTCCTCTCGGGAGCACAGGGCAGAAACCAGCCTCCTCCATTCAGAGCGTCTCTGCGTCAATTGCGTCACCTCTTTCCACGACATTCCCTGCGCTCTGATATCGTTGTCATAGGAACGGTGTATTGTGAAAGAGGGACGCCCGGGCCGACGAAACACCTGCGGACGGAAGAACAATGCTCTTTTTGGCCAACTATCATTAGGCATTCTCAAAACATGTCCCAGCCAGGACCATCGTCTCTCGTGTAATTCGATTTCTTATTAGGTCATTATAAATCTCGATAAAGCCAAGTTTGTTATGAATTATTGTGAATTATTAGTGATTTTTTTTAAATAGTTGCCTAGTTTTTTTTACAAGCAGCTATAATATTTTTGTTGAAATATGGACATTGGACGTTGTACATGTTTGCAATAGAGGAGATCGCGAGATTAGGGAGATCGCGATCCATTTGAGATCTGAAAAATGAGATCACAAAAAGATGGTTGCTTCTAAGGTTTGCATAAAGCATCACTCGATTGGTGGACCTAACATCGTGACAGTGAGAATGGTGCAATTGGTGAACGTTGTCCATGGACACCGGAAGTGATCACTTAAGCCAGCCTAGAGCCAATTCGTAAGCGTTGAGACACCTTTCTCACTTCTTCCGATTAGTTTTTACACAATGTTGCATTGTATAGACATGGTTCTCCAATCGAGGTTTCTGATTGTGTTTACAATACCTTTTTTCGTACATATTTTTTTAAGCAGTAAGCTAAAAGCTTGTGCCGTGAAAGGAGGTTTGCCGGCACCTGGGATCGAACCGCGGACCCCTTGTTCATGAGGCTGAAACTCTACCTCCATGCTACCGACGAATTCAAAAAACTTTTAAAGTCTTCTATATTTAACTATGCACCAACAAAACTGCATGTACCACAATGTATGTAGAATAAGATTCAATCATTAGACCAACTGAATGTAATTAAGGTAACGCGCAAGCGGTGAGGTTCGACACCTACCCTGAATATCTTATTTTTTATTAGCATGAAAAAATAAAAATAACTTAAGTATAAATAAACAATTTAAATGGAATCACGAAATAGTACTAACAATAACAGATCATTGCATTACGCAATAAAATTTTATATTTCATTCTCTCCACATGACGAAGCTAATGAATTCCTTTATAATTGGATAGACGTTTTATATCATAGACTTGAAACACAAACAAAAAAATTGTATTGCGTCCAATCGAATCTTGGGTCCAAAATATTTTCATATCTTTCTTTTGTTATTTATTAATTATAATGAATAACATTACAGTTACAACCTTTTGTTCGTATACAAAACAGTTTCATAATGATTTACATGTTACCAAACAAATATCACTGAATTCATTTCAATATTCAAGTCTTGAAGTTAGTAAAATTAACAAACAAACTTTTCCTCAAACTATTTCCATTTGTACAATAACAAAGTTATGGATGGAATTATTATATACGTCACAATGTATCTGCTAATGTAAATGTGTATAGTATGTATTTATTTGATTTAATAAATACATACTATACAATAATTATTTCATAATTTTAATGGAATGTTGCAATTTTGATAATTGCAGATTATATAGTTTTTATTTGCTATAATTGATTTATCTAACGATTAACACCCAAATGTTTAGATGGATATAAGGTTTGTCAGAATATTCATTGTTAGGAATTAATGTGATTTTGTATTCTTTGGTATCTAATGTATGTTTGTGTTTTTATGGCTGTTTTTTTATGTAATGTTTGGAATATTTTTTCTGTCAACTTTATTGTTATGCAATATGCTCTCATGGCGTAAAATGTATTAATAAATAAATAAATATACAACTCTTACGACAAATTGGAGTGTAGCAGATAAATATATTATTAATGTCATGGAATAAAACAAAAAAATGTATTATGTATTAATAAATAAATAAATATACAACTCTTACGACAAATTGGAGTGTAGCAGATAAATATATTATTAATGTCATGGAATAAAACAAAAAAATGTCTATTGTGTCGATATTAATTTTGGAACCTGAATTCTGAAGGAATCAGGATTAAGGTTTTTGGTCTATGTTTATAAACGTCTATGTATAACTGGAATAATTAACGCGTAAGATTTTACGAGCGTTAGAATTATTACAGCCCAGGAATTGTAGATTCACATAAAAGTGTGTACACACACACTTTTAAAGGATCTATAATAATACTACATATCTAAACGCAATGTACAGGATGTATCAAATGTCCATCTATACCATCACATCATGTCCTGCAAGTGCATTTTGTTCTTTCCAAGTCAGTGATAAATTCGACATATCTCATCATTGTTATTTTGAAGATGTTAAATAATAACTTATACGTAATCTTTTACGAATGCCTGCTTCTTACAGGATAATTTAAAACTTACAGAATAGAAAGCAAGACCTTTTTTAACTGGAGATTCCACGGGATTATAGTTGGAAGACATCGCACTCTAGCGATAAACTCGCCCTCTGTACATTGGATTGTAAACTGATATTTTTATGATACTTTGTATTGATTTGAAATAGTGTAACCAGTGTACAGCGAAGAATAAAATAGTTACAATAATAGATATTTATTATTAAAGATTATTATAATTAAAAAAAAATGTTTAAATCCTCCATTGTTGATATGAAAATTAAAAAAAAAAACACTGTTTAAAACCACTATAGTGGATTTAAACAGTGTTTTTAATTGTCATATTTTGTGTTACATAATTTCCACTAAGCAAAACTTGAAAATATGATATATTTATTATTAGCATATTCAATAAGTTATGATAGGATGACAGAGAGGCGGTGTGAGAAAGCGCGAGCGTCCAAAAACCTCGTGGCTTGATCACGTAAATCAAATCCTCAAAGACCAGCGTGTATTGATTAAGAGAAATCGGCGTGCATGAATGGGAAATGGTATGAATGTTAAAGCGCTGAGATAAAGTTAAAAACTGATTCGGTCGGCCTTGGTACGGGCTGATGCCAGTTAGGCAAATTTTTATGACATGTTGTGTTTAAATACTGTCAAATAAATTGATGTAAAAGACGTGAAAGAAGCATGTAAAGATACATCTATATGGCGTGCCGTTCTCTCTTCCTTACCCACTTGGGACACCGCATGAGTGTATAGGTAGATATAGATAGGTATAATTTTACGTTTGATGCACACCCTATATGTTCCAATGGACTCCCGGAGGAGGCAATAAAATCATTTAACGACAGTCACAAGAAAACGCACACAGAATTATAAAACTACTGTAGATAATAATTATATAAATATGTACTCGCATCAAGGATCTTAGTTCATTACCTTATGAAAACAGTTTATTACGGAATTGTTATATTATCGTCATTGGATTCGTGTAACCTCCTTTGTGCATTTATAAAGATTTTACGGGAGATAAAAAAACGAAATATATAAAACAAATGTTTTATTCTACTATTTGATTTATTCGGCGAGAGAGACCTCTTTCCACTTATCAGGTCATTATCAATACCTAATAATAAAAAGTATAGATAGATAAATAGACACGTCATGGAAGTGTTTAAACTTCCGGATATGCGGCTGGTAGCTTGTTCCGATATCCGAAAATCGTCTTATGACCGTGTATTGTTTTTATTGTACTGTTAGATTCAACAACATAATAAGCTTATCACACCTGTCCCTTTTGAAACAATACGCCTTCCGTCTACCTTCCAAGGGATTATTCATTAGCTAGTAGGGTTGCCACCCGTACTACTTTATAATAAAGTATTGTACGTTATTTCGGGTAATTGTACTTTATACTTTATGAGAACAATAAAGTACACGAAAATACTTTATTTCGCATGATTTGATTTCTTTGGGATTTTGAAAAGTTAAGTCGTAAATATTTCTTCGTTGAACGAGATTTATCGATTGGTGCAAAGCGTCTCGGAATTTGATAAAAAATGAATTACTTATTTACTGTATTAATTATAAATAAAACACTTATTTATAGTATATCCACACTTTAACTACAAAAGAAAAAGGTGGCAACCCTATAATAACTAGGTATGTTGCGATAACTATATTCTAAGGAATACAGACCCTTAGTCATCCCAAAATGGGTTACAACCGCAACAAGATAGAATCTTTTGTTTTTAATTTATTATTTGCATAGTTTTACCTTATTGGATAAGATTCCTAAAATCCAGGAAAAATTAACATTATTTTTAGTACCTACTTTCTGTTTATAGTTATAGATCATCACGTCATCTCCCACAAGTGGGGTAGCCAGTGGACGAATCACTGCATGGAATGTATGTAATAAATATGTAGTTTGTTCTCTCCTAAAAACAACTATACATGTTAAGATGGGAAGCATTCGTTTGCATACGTTTTTTGTATTTTTACCTATTTTCCAGTAATAAAAAAGTGGTTCTTTGTGTGGGACCTATAATTGCCAAAGTAGAAGATAAAGACATAAAATCAGACTAAAGCATAAATAGATCTCCAATTCTTTTTTGCAAGTTTTCGAGAGTTCTGTAAAAGTTAGATATTCCTAAAACATCTCGAATAATACATTAACATTTTCAAACAAGTAATAATGATATCTGTTGGCACCTATACTGAATGTCTTATATTTTATCGGAACGGAGAGGACAATCTGCATGTTTATTACATGCAGTTAATCCGCTTGCTACCTTACTTGTCGGATATATAGGTATAGTAGTAGTAGTGGGTTGGTCATCTGGCTACTGAGAGATAGTCAGACAGTCACTAGCTTCAGAAGCAAATTAAAAACTGAACACTTCACTGGCGTCCTTGAGACGGTCTAGGGACTGTTAAGCGGCGTCAAAAATAAAATAAAATCATCCAAAATCATTATCATCCGCTTGTTGGAGTAGCATTGATGGTAGGGGAGACCGGGGTTGGAAGTCACATTTTTTTTCATTTGCATTTTTGATACATATTTACTTAGTTTACCGATGACATTTAAATACCAATGGATAGTGTATTTATTCTAGTTTCAAATTAAATAAATAGTTTTCTTTCAACGTCACCAATTGAGAAAATATCACAATTTTCGTGGAAAATGAAAAGTGTGACTTTTAACCCCGTGTCCGGGATGGTTGTCACAGTGTATGGGGTAGGTTGTCACGAAGTAAATTAAAGAGGAGATATAAAAAGAAATACTAAATTTAATCAAATGTGTACTTTTATTGATGATAAAATATTGGACGTATCTAATTGTACCAAAAGAAATAACAAAAAAATATTATTCACAGTAATAAAACATTAAACAGTAGATAATAATTAATAAAATAATAGATAATAATTCATAAAAAAAAAACATTCAAAAACAATAATAAATAAAATCTTATTCATAATACAAAAACATTAAACAATAACAATTTTTTTATAAATGTTTAGAATATTTACTACCTATTTTTTTTATTGTTTAACCGGATTTGGGTGCAGATGACAAAACCAATCAGAAACCTCGATTGGAGAACCATGTCTACACAATGCAACATTGTGTGAAATCCAATCGGAAGAAGTGAGAAAGGTGTCCCAACGCTTGCGAATTGGCTCTAGGCTGTCTTAAGTGATCACTTTCGGTGTCCGAAATCCCAAAAAGATGGTTGCTTCTAAGGTTTGCATAAAGCGTCTCTCGATTGGTGGACCTTAAATCGTGACAGTGAGAATGGTGGAATTGGTGAACGTTGTCCATGGACACCGAAAGTGATCATTTAAGCCAGCCTAGAGCCAATTCGTAAGCGTTGGGACACCTTTCTCACTTCTTCCGATTGGATTATACACAATGTTGCATTGTGTAGACATGGTTCTCCAATCGAGGTTTCTGATTTTTTTTTATACATAATAAAAAAAAATCATCAAGCAATAACAAATAATCTTAGTCATAATAAAACATTAACTAATAATAATAAACTCTTATTTATAATAAAAAAACATTAAAAATTAATAAAAAATAATCTTATTCATAATAACAAACATTCCACAAAAACAATTTTTTTTATTCATAATAAAAAACATTAAGCAATAACAAAAACATCTTATTCATTCTGGTAACGAAAAAAAAGGTTCATCGTAAAACTCTTAAGATGCAATATTTTTAGATAAAACTAACAAAATTATATAAGGTCAGTCTAAAAAATCAGTCTAAATAATCAGAATCACAATTTTGACAAAGGTAATTCGGTAGTCCAGGTGTGCAAGCTTCATGAGCCCAAAACTTACAATCTTGGCACTGAATCCAGACTTCCCTAGACTTGCTAGCAGGGTATGGAGACAAGCAGACCAGGCAAAACTCTTCATCGTCTTTCTCGTTTTCGTCGTCGTCAACTGCTTTTCTTTTAATTTTCTTTCCTTTAGAAACCTTTTTAGTTTCCTTATTTTTATTGAATATACGTTTTGATATAATCTTTTTTTTCGCTTCTTGTTCCTTTTTTTCTCTTCTAAATAGGTCTTCTCCGGTGTATCTGTTAAGATTGCTGATTTACAATGAAAAAAGACAACACACATCCATGGGGCTGGTTGTCACATGTGACAACCAGCCCCAAAAAAACTGAGACAACCTGCCCCATAACACGTTTTAGAAAATAAACTTCCAAAATAAACTAAAATTAATATTTATTTAAAAAAGTGATGAAACATTGTCATAAAACACAAATTTAGCATTATAAATATGCGAAAATATATTTTATTATGCAAAATTCAAGTATACTTACGAGAGTCGAAACAGATCTTCAAAAAATTACTTTCAATGTACAAAAAAAACAAACGCACGTATGTCCGGCGTGGCACTCCAGAGCGGACTGAAGTGAAGTGGGGAGAGAGATATTGATCATGCGATCTTTCTACGCCAATCAATGAACGCATTTGTTTGTTCGTTTTTCTACAATGGCCGCTGTGACAACCAACCCGTGAGACAACCATACCCGGTCTCCCCTAGGTATAAATAAATATATAAAAATATACACATTTATGGTCAAATCGAGCGGATCGAGCTAGTCCCAAACTCAGAAATAATTCTTGTTCTATGGATACTAACAAGACGATATAATAATAAATACAATGCACTAAAAACATCTATGTAACACCCAGACTCTTATAATTAGAAAAAGGGCTTTTATCATTGTGCCTTGGCCGGGAATCGAATTCGAGACCTCGTGACACACATATCGAGCTTGTCCCAAATAAGGAATCAGTCTCATTCTATGGGTACTAACGTGACGATACACACATAAACAATATACTAAACACATACATGTTACACCCAGACTCGGGACAATTTAATAAATATATTTTATATTATTAGTTTAATAAATGTTTTTTCATCTAGCCCTGACTGGGAATCGAATTCAGGACCTCATGACTCACATACAAGACAAGACTCCTGTGCTTAATCAGTCTCTGTACACATTTGAACAAATAATTAAAAAAAAATGCTTTTATTATTCTTATTATGGAATGAATGGTTGGGTGGGTTTTATAATCCCTCATTAGTGACACATCCTTAATACTATTTTTATTATTACAACTTAAACTATAGAAAAAACATTTTTAGCAATTAGTAACTATGCCTAATTGCGTTTCATTGTTTTTAGGATAAAATTAAAGGGTCCCTTTTTGAATTTTTTGTTGCCATGTTTTGTCTGTTAATCGCCTCGTTAATTTCGATGCATTTTGTAAAATTTGCATTTAATCTATAATCAGTAGGTAATATTAGTCATTTTTGAGTGTGCAATCCTGTCTTTCTTTCTACCTTACAAGTAGTGATGTGAGATGAGAAAATTCTCTCCATAATTTTTCTTAGTTGTATTTGTATTATGACCTTTCGCCCAGTACACTTCGCAGCCAACCTGATTGATCAAAAAATTTGTGGGGCTGATTAAGGCCCAAATCAGAGGTTATTAACACTTTTTTCCATGTACGTACCAGCAATTTTTTTTAAACTAAAATATGGGCATGTGGGGTGTCAAACATCAAGATTTTTCATCAGTTATTAGCACTTTTTTCAATGCAGGTACCTAACATTTTTTTGTTTCCATAATTAATTGTAGCCATATTGGTGATAAATTGTCTCAACATTTATACATTGTTATTGATTGATTGAATAAAGTATTTATTATTATTATACTGTTAAATAATAAAAAAAAAATCTCTACTTCGAGAAATTTACCGAGAAATTTCTCGAAAAATTATTTCTTGAGAATTCCACAACACTACTCACAAGGGATGTGGGGTGTATAGATAGATTGATAAAACTATAAATTATTACTTCTACTATAATACTACACAGCATATGCCACAAGTGAAGATTATAATATACATTCAGATAGCCCTCTCCGTACTATAAAAAATAAGACGATAAGGCTGAAATTGAAGTCTCTCCTCACCACTGAATTTGAAGATGTGGGTTGGTTGTTAGTTGGAAGAAATTGTACCTTTGCTATAAACTCGCCCACTGTGTATTGATTGTATTCAATTTGAATTTATACCTAACATCTATGGAATTATTTGTAATCAATGTTCAGTTAAGAATTAATAAATAAATGAAATAAAACATGTTAAATGCCTTATTCACGTAGATGCTGTATTACGGACACGTGTGTACTTACTTGCCTTGTAACTTTATATAATACAAAACATTTTCGCTGCGCCATTAGTGTCACCACGGGAATCTTTATTAATGGACTCAGTAATTAGTCAGCATCCGATTCTCTATTCATTCTTATATTTTTATTATTTTGTATTGTATTATTTTTAGATTTCCTGGTGAAATTTGATCCTTAAATTAAACAGATTATTATCATCATTATTCTTGTAATGGGATAGTTACGTATTCAGTGTGAGGAACTCCCCGAAGAAAATAAAATTATAAATATGTATGTACATTGCTATACTGTCTTCATTGATTGAGAAAAATGTTTTCATAGTCGGACAAAAATATCTAGACACGTTGAGATATAGCTATTAATAATTAAACTACTTAACTGATTTTAATTTGTTTTTAATTAGTTTTACTTACAAATAATGTAATGCGTGTAAATAAGTTACGATGGTTTGGACATGTGGAGCGAATGCAAGATGAAAGAATGACGAAGAGGATGTATTTATCTGAAAGAGGGGATGTGAGGAAGCGCGGTCTGCCAAGAACCACATGGATCAAATCCTCAAGGTCGCCCGCATGTTGAGTAAGAGATTTCGGCGTGCATGTATGAGAAACTGGATGAATGTGGACGAAGCGAAAGAAGTTTGTAAGGATAGATCTATATGGCGTTCCGTTCTCTCTGCCTACCCCTCCTGGGACATGGCGTGAGGGTATAGCTATAGATAGATAGAAATACTTACAAGATGGGGCTCGAACATCGAACTTGGATTGGGTCGGCAGTGAAATTTCGACTCAATAGTTCGAAACCCAGGCAACTAAATTTGTCCCAAACTATCTATAATAAACATGTCACTTAGCACGAAAACGTGAATTTACTACTGCTACTATACCATCACGGCACATCCCACAAGTGAGGTAGCCAGCAGATGAGCTGCATATGGTAAATACGCAAGTTGACAGATATTCGAAAACATAAAAACATTTTACATCTTAAATTCAACGATGAGGTAGGTATGCCACTCCATCCGAGTGACTTACTTTATTTATTGGCACGGAGAGTTTGCATGTTTATTATTTGCATTTGGTCCGCTGGCTACCCCACTTGCACGTAGGAGATGCCGTAATTTATTGGATGTTTCATAGAGTTGGCATTACAACAAAATTACGTGAAAATTTGCTTCTGATAGACGTGTTGGTCTTGGTTAAAATGGTGTACACTAGCGCCTTAATTTGTAGTCATGCTGCGTTCGCTATAGTATTATTCCAAGAAGTTTTAGTTTGACAGTTGGCGGCCGGAAATTGTAAAAATGTTTTTCATCCAATAAGGATGGAGCATACCATTCTAAATTTGAATTCAATTCAAGATGGCTTCCCAGCAGCGTTCCGTAAACTATGTTTGAACTACATTACACACACAAAATGTTGTATCTCTATTTTTAATATGTATCTTTGAAGTTTATCTATTGTTAATGCGTGGATAAATGCGCGGAGAACCTACACGCATGCTTTTTTATAAAGTATCCATAGAAATATAGGATTAGTAAATAATAAATAAAAAAATGTATTCATTTGATTTCATAGTTGATTGTTGATTTTGTGTTTGAATTTTAATTTGTAAAAATCAATATATTTCTGATATTTATCTATCTTTCCCCACACCTTGTGGGTGAGGCAGAAAAGACCGAACGCCAATTTCATCTATCCTTATATATAATACTTAAGATTCCTACAGACTCAAGCAATACTTGTAGGTGGATAGAATTGCATATGATGACGTGTCGATACGGGAATATAAAAATTGAACTCACTTAGTATAAATAAAAATAAAATATCGTGATAGTATAGATAGATTTAAAGAAAGTCTTAACTAATGAGCAAGTAAGTAGAGTTATTATTTGCTCTTTAATCCAAACACTTTTTGTACATTTTTTAAGTATTATTTTGCAGTTGCAATATTTTATCTCGCTACCGTTGTAGGGCGCTATGTTCTATACTTCATATTATTTGTTTACAGAACACCACAGATAAAATATATATATTTACAAACTACATATACCTGTATACATAAAAATTATAATAAAAATACCTACCTATTAATAAATCTACAATATATCTATATCTACATATTATACTATTATACTATTGATACTTATATATAGATGGATTGTTAATAAAATAGTTTGTGTAAAATAGGATATAGGTTTATAATGTATATATACGTACCTATGTATTAGTTGTTATAATTAAAATGTGCCCATCATGTCTACCATCACGGCATTTCCCACAAATGGGAAGCGGACAGATTTTATCAGTGTATGGGTGGTAGATTTCCACAATGAAATAAGAATACTGTTCATGTTTGTTATAAGTTATTTTTAAGGTATAATTATAACTTTATAAAATTAAATAAATAAATAAATAAAATAAATAAATATTTGGTGTATATTTGGGAAGTATGTTTGCGAGGGATGGAAGATGAGATAGGGACATTGAAAGAAAGAAAGTGGCCGGTGCTAGAGTAAACGGTGCACTTCGACCCATTGTCAGCAATGGCAATGTGTCGAACATGGCTAAAATGCTGGTGCACAAAACCATTCTGGTACCGTCACTTACGTATGCAAGCGAGACATGGACGTGGCTGAAGAAGGACGAAAGTGGAATAAATGCAGTGGAGATGCGATCGTTATGTAGAATGGTTGGTAAAACGCTGCGTGATAGAGTGAAGAATGAGGATATTAGAAGAATGAGCGGATGCAAGAAGAGTGTTGTGGACAGAATGCGCGTGAATAAACTACGGTGGTTTGGACATATTGAACGAATGAACGAGGTAAGAATGACAAAGAGGATATACTTGTCTGAAAGAAAGGGTGTGAAGAAACGCGGGCGTCCAAGAACCACGTGGCTTGATCACGTGGATCAAATTCTCAAGGACGGCCGCGTGTTGAGTAAGAGGAACCGACGTGCGTGTATGAGAAACTGTATGAATGTGGAGGAAGCGAAGGAAGTGTGTAAAGATAGATCTATTTGGCGTTCCGTTCTCTCTGCCTCTCCCACTTGGGACACGTCTCGAGGATATAGTATAGTATAGTTCATATTTGGTTGTCCAACAAATTTTCTTAAATTTTTTACATAATTATTCACTTTATCGTTCTGTATGTATTGAGACAACAATTATTTATTGTTTAGGTAGGTAGTAGAATTCCATAATGAAGGATGTTAAAAAAAATCTACTGTATCGTTTTTTATTGTGAGGGACGTCTGTCTCAATAAAAATCAAAACGGTAAAAAACCTTTTAACTCTTAAAAATTTTATTTATCGACCGGCAGTTTTTGGTGGAAGTAAATATTAATAATTTATTAATAAAACAAGATAAATAAGTAGTTATTCCGATGTTGACTTTATTAAATTTGCGAGTCGGCTTTCAAGAGCTTCCGTTCTCATCGTCAGACAAACACTTTACTATTGCCTGATGATGTGCTATTGAAAGCTATTGAAAGCCGGCTCGCAAGGATAAATAAAGTCAATAGTGGAATAATTATACATCTTGTTTTATTAATATTCTATTGATAAATTGTCTGTAGTTTGGGATTAGCTCGATCTATGTGAATTGTCTATGCATGTTATGTTATGATATTTAATTGTATTGAATGTCTTCCACAGCAAACCCAAATATTATGATAAAGGAACGATATGTATTTTTATTTATTTTTTTTACAAAAGAGATGCTTTTTCTTAGGATTATTTCCCGTATAAGATATTTAAGGGCCCCGTTTAGCGAAAACGGTAAAATATTCAATTTTCAACAAATTTGATAGAAAAACTGCCAAAACTTGTTGACCCTTGCGAACATATTGATTTTATAAAATAAAAAAAACAAATATTTATTATCAATATTAGTTTTTTACTAAAAAATAAATAAATCGCAGACTGACGAGATTTATTTAGGTTATATCAAAATACAAATTATTTGTAAAATATATGTAAAGAAAACCACCTACCTACTCATAGGAGTGATTTCCTTTAGTTTATTTATTTGAATTTAGAATTTTTGTTTTGACAGTTGGTAAAGTAATTTTGTTTGTAATTTTGTGTTAGTTTTGAAAGACCTGAAGTAAAGACTTTAAATGTTGTTTTTTTGATATTATTTCAGGTAATTGTTTTATTATTGTTTATTTTATTTTTAGTAATATTTAGTTTCTTTAGTTTAAATAATGTTTTTAATAAATTTTTGATATTATTTCAGAAAAACACTGATTGCTTTATTTCAAGTATAAACATCCATTATAAAACAACATTTATTGATAATATTTAACACCATGGATAAACTAAATGAAACGTTGGAAAAACTGTTAACAAAATTAGTTGAAGATAAGCAAACAAAATATGAAAATCCAAATTTGGGAAAAATTGCAGAGAAATTCATGATTGAAAAATTTACAGGCAGAAATACAAATGCATGCCAGTGGATGAAAGATTTTAATTTAGAATGTAAACGATTTCAAATCGAGGATGATATAAAAAAAATTGAAATATTAAAAGCCTTTTTGGAATACTCCAGTCAAGATTGGTACAGCTGTATGTTGATTAAACATACAGTGGAATCGAGATGGGAAGACTGGGAAAAAAGTTTTTGCGTGACTTTTGAAAACAAAGGATGGTCACCTATTAGATACGCTCTCGCTTTTAATTATCAAACAGGCCCGTTAATTGAGTATGCTTTAAAAAAAGAAAAACTATTGTTGAGAGTGAGAAAATCAATTGATACTGGAACACTTGTAGACCTCATAGCATTTGGACTACCAAATTATGTTGCTGATAAAATTGATAGAGAAGCTTTACAAGGAACGGAAGATCTATACAATGCATTAGGAAAATTAGAATATCTTGTTGGGAAGAATAAATATGTTAAAAAAAGGGTTTCATATCCTGACACTCAATTAAATAAAAATGAATACAAAAAACCATGCAAAATCTGTGCTAATGAGAAAAAAGGAAAACGTTACCATTCTGAAGAAAATTGCTGGTTTAAAAGTCAAAATTCTATTGTAACTGTAAATAACTCAGAATTGGAAATAGAATTGAATGAAAAGAATCCAAAAAACTAGATATGCCACCATTAATAAAAGTAAAGTTAATAATAAATGATGCTTTAAATGTTTCTGGAATTTATGATTCGGGTTCAAATGTATCATTAATTAATGCTAAATTATTAAAAATACAACAAAAACCAGATACAAGAGATATACAAATGGTTAACTTGAAAACTATTAATGGTGAGAAGAAAACTAAAGGTATGGTAACACTTAAAATAAAGATTTTCAATATTGAAAAGATTATGGATATTTTCATAATAGATAATGAAAATTTTAATTATGATTTTCTAATTGGATTGGATTGCATCAAAAACTTCAGATTAATACAAAATGAAGAATTAAAGATAATGCAATGTAATGATAAAAAAGAAAATCACATATTAAGTTTAAATGAAAGAGAAACTTCAAATATTCAAAATGTCGATATTCCTGATGTACTAGGTGACAAGAATAAAGAAGATGTTTTTCTACCCACTGAGGTATTACAACGAGAAAACAAACAATCAAACCAATGTAAAATAAATTTCAATGAACATATTAACTCAGATGGTTTTGAAATGTTTGTAAACCATCTAGATTTATATGAAAAATCACAAATCGATAAGTTGATAGAAAAATACAAATCAGTCTTTGCAAAAGATAAATATGACATAGGTACTGTGCGAGATTATGAGGCTCATATTGATTTAATGGTGGATAAATACTGTTACAAACGTCCATATAGATGCACAGCTGAAGATAGAAAAGAAATAGAAGATCAAATATCACAACTATTAAAGAAGAATCTGATTGAGGAATCTTATAGCCCATTTGCTGCTCCAGTAACTCTGGCTTATAAAAAAGAAGATAACAAGAAAACAAGATTATGTATAGATTTCAGAGAATTGAATAAAATTGTCGTACCTCAATCACAACCATTTCCATTAATTGAGGATTTGATGGTGAAAACTGTAAACTGCAAATATTTTTCTACTTTTGATGTAAATTCAGCATTTTGGTCGATACCTTTGAAGATTGAAGATAGACACAAAACTGCATTTGTTACACAAGAAGGCCATTACCAATGGACGTGTCTTCCGTTTGGATTAAAGACTGCTCCAGCTATCTTCCAAAGAATATTGAGTAACATCATAAGGAAATACAAACTCTCTGATTTTGCAGTAAATTTTATAGACGATATTTTAATTTTTTCGAAAACTTTTCAAGAACATATACTACATCTAACAAGACTACTGGAGGCAATAATAACAGAAGGTTTTAGACTAAAATTTTCCAAATGTACTTTTGCAAATAATTATGCCAAATATTTAGGTCACATAATACAAAATAATTCAGTAAGACCTCTGAAAGATTATTTAACCGCTGTGAAAAATTTTCCAATACCAGAAACAAGAAAAAATATACGTCAATTCTTAGGAAAAATAAATTTTCATCATAAATTTTTACCAAACAGCGCAATTATTCTGGACCCGTTACACAATTTATTACGAAAAGATGTGAAATTCATATGGTCCGACAAATGCCAGAAATCATTTGAAAAAATTAAAGAATTGCTGTGTTCAGAGCCAATCCTGAATATTTTTGACCCTGAATTACCAATATACATTTACACGGATGCTAGTATCAAAGGAGTGGGAGCAGTGTTGAAACAAGAAGATAAAAACGAAAACAGTAAGCCGGTTGCTTATTTTTCAAAAAAATTAACTGAAGCACAAAAAAAGAAGAAGGCAATTTATCTAGAATGTCTGGCAATAAAAGAAGCTGTGAAATATTGGCAACACTGGCTAATGGGAAAAGAATTTATAGTGTACTCAGATCATAAACCATTAGAAAATATGAACATCAAGGCCAGAACTGATGAGGAATTAGGGGATTTGATGTATTATTTATCTCAATATAATTTTAAGATAAAATATAACCCAGGAAGATTAAATCAAGAAGCAGACTGTTTAAGCAGAAATCCAGTTCTAGAACCAAATGAAAATAATGACGATTTTATAAAAGTAGTAAATTTAGTAAACCTGCAAGATATAAAAAATGACCAACACATGAATATGGAACTACAAAATAGCAAATTTATATTGGAGAATGATATTTACTACAAAATGTATAAAAAAAGGAAAAAAATCATACTATCAGAAGAATATAGTAAAACAATAATAAAAGATGTCCATGATACCTACTGCCACATTGGAAGAACACAAATGATAAATAAAATAACACCATGCTATACTGCAAAGAATATCATCACAAACATTAAACAAATTTGCGATGAGTGTGAAATTTGTATAAAAAACAAATCAAGGAGGAAATCAAAATATGGTTTAATGTCACATTTAGGACCAGCTACACGCCCATTTGAAATTATATCTATTGATACCATAGGAGGGTTTGGAGGATCACGATCAACAAAAAAATATTTACATCTGCTGGTAGATCATTTCACGAGATATGCTTACATTCTCACATCGAAAAACCAAACCGCAAATGATTTTATTAAACTGATAAAAAATGTGACACAAAACTACAATATTGATATGGTACTAACAGACCAATATCCTGGCATAAATTCAAAAGAATTTAAAGAATTTCTAAAAATGGAAAACATAAGAATAGTTTTCACTGCTGTGGATTCACCTTTTTCGAATGGGATCAATGAAAGGTTAAATCAAACCTTAGTAAATAAAATAAGATGTAAAATAAATGAAAGTGATAGGAAAACAGCATGGACTACTGTTGCACAGAAATGTGTAGAAAAATATAATGAAACAGAACACACAGTCACTAAGTTTGCTCCAAAATACCTTTTGGAAGGCGAAAATGTTAATATTTTACCACTAGAATTAAAATCAAAATTTACAAAAGAAGATTTGAATAGAGACAGAAAACTAGCCCTTGAAAATACAATAAAATCTCACAATTATAATAAGAATATATTCGACTTGCATAGGGAAGAATATAAATTGGAAGTGGGAGACAGAGTTTACGTAGAAAATGGAAATCGACTAAATAGGAAGAAAATGGATGAATTAAAGATTGGACCATACAAAATTTTAAAGAAAATTTCAAACTCAATCTATGAAGTTGATACCGGACACAAGAAAACAGAGTCAAATTTCTACCACATTACGAAACTTTTTCCAGTATTTGTTATTAAGTGAACAATTACGTACGTTTTCACTTGTAATTGTTTTTTTCTTGGAGGGGAGGTGTAAAGAAAACCACCTACCTACTCATAGGAGTGATTTCCTTTAGTTTATTTATTTGAATTTAGAATTTTTGTTTTGACAGTTGGTAAAGTAATTTTGTTTGTAATTTTGTGTTAGTTTTGAAAGACCTGAAGTAAAGACTTTAAATGTTGTTTTTTTGATATTATTTCAGGTAATTGTTTTATTATTGTTTATTTTATTTTTAGTAATATTTAGTTTCTTTAGTTTAAATAATGTTTTTAATAAATTTTTGATATTATTTCAGAAAAACACTGATTGCTTTATTTCAAGTATAAACATCCATTATATATATATATTTTTTATTCATCCTATCAAGCATACAAATACTATAGATTTTAGCAAACTTTTTTTAGTGTACAAAAAATCGAGTTCATGTGGTGATTTTTGGTTCCAAAATATGAGAAATTTTATTAAAAAAATATTTTTTAAATCGGTCAATATCCATGAAAAAAACAAAAAAAAAAATTATTTGTTCTATAATTGTAATAACTATCCAAGTATTTGTAATATTAAAAAAAAATATATGAAAATTTGTAGGATTCTCGTGCATTTATGTACCAAACACACCCCCGAATTCGATTTATAGAAATATGCTTTTTTATAAACGAATACTATGAAGCTAAAATCAAGTTTTTTTTTTAAGTTAAAGTTTGATATTGGTAATTAATATTTGTTTTCATATTTTATCAAATCAAAATGTTCGTAGGGTCAACAAGTTTTGAGAGTTTGTGTACCAAACTTGTTGAAAATTGAATGTTTTATCGTTTTTGCTAAAGGGGCCCCTTAACATCTTCATTCATTAGTGACGAGGTATACTGTCACCCATTCCGAATGTCTTCACTTTTATTGGCAGGGAAAGGATGATAATATGTATATTATTACCTTCAGCTGGTCTGCTGGCTACCCACTTGTAGTATATGCCGTGATGCTATAGTAGGTAGTACTGTAGTACTATTTTTTCGTGTTATTAATTATTTATACAACACATCCTCACCACGCGTTGTACAGAACATCTCAATACTAATAATAATGTAATATGTACAGAAAATGATGCTATGTTTACTGTATGTTATAATATGTATAATTGTAATCAACATCTGTATACATTACATTACATTACCTACTTTTTACTGTATGTATGTTATGTATTCAGTTAATGTTACCTACTACATATCTATCTGTTATCAAAATAATAATAATAGTATTATCGACGGATGGATCTAATCGCTTCTACACATAATAGAGATATCAAACCTTTATAATTTGAATAAAAAAACATGAAAAATTCATATAAGGCTTAAAAAATACTATAATAGTAAACTATACCCTCACGCCGTGTCCCAGGTGGGGTAGGCAGATAGAACGGAACGTCATATAGATCTATCCATGCACATTTTTTGCGCTTTTTCTACATTCGTACAATTTCTCGTCCACGCACTAAGGCCCCTCTTACTCAATCCACGTGGTTCTCGAACGCCCGCGCTTCCTCGCACCCCTTTTTTCAGACAAGTCTTCTGAAACCAGCAGATTCTACCTGCTGTTTGAGGGTTTCTTTTAAATAAATAAATAAAAAAAAAAAATCCTCTTTGTCATTATTTCCTCGTTCATTCGTTCAACATATCCATCGTAACTTATTAACGCACATTCTATCCACAACACTCTTGCGTCTGCTAATTCTTCATACATACCTTAAATAAAAAAATTATCTTACAAATGATACACCGTAGTTTAGAAATTTATTAACCAGCCACGTTGTGCAACGTCTATCACAGTCGACTTGCATCATCGAGGTCCTGGGTTCGATTCCCAGCTGGGTCGTGGAGTTTCGTATGGAATTTTCGCAACTTCAAAGGATTTGGAGAAAGACCTGTCTCAGCAAAACTGGTCCTCTAGAAGAAAATTCTATCTATCTATACACTCACGCCATGTCCCAGGAGGGGTAGGCAGAGAGAACGGAACGCCATATAGATCTATCCTTACAAACTTCTTTCGCTTCGTCCACATTCATCCAGTTTCTCATACATGCACGCCGATTTATTTTACTCATAACGCGACCGTCCGTGAGGATTTGATACACGCGATCAAGCCACGTAGTTCTTGGACGTCCGCGCTTTCTCACTCGATCTCTTTCAGATAAATACACCCTCTTCGTCAATCTAACATCATCCATTCGCTCCACATGACCAAACCATCTCAATTTATTTACACGTATTCTATCCATAACACTCCTCTTGCATCCACTCAATCTTCTAATATCCTCATTTCTTACTCTATCACGCAATGTTTTGTGTAATTATTAGTTTCAAATATTAAAATTTAATATTTAAAGAATATCACATGCCAATTAAAAGTCCAAACAATAACAATAGTATGTGTGTATCAAAATGTTCTCCTCACACCTCTTTTTGAATATGTAACGACGATATGCTCCTATAGAGTTTTCTTTTTACTGCAGATAGTCATAGATTTTTATATATAATACCTAGATGGAGTACTTGTATGTATTTTCATTGTAATAAAGTGAGGCACCATTTTTCGGCACTTTTAACAGATCGGTTGGCGAAAAGAAGTGTGGTAAATCGCTTAAAACGTCGACAAGAACTTCAAAAAATGTCCAATTACGTTTTTATAAATGTAAAAATGATATATTTTTATAAAAATGCGAGAAATACTTCATAAAATGTACGCTTTCGCCAACCGTTCTGTCAAAACTTCATAGATTTTTTGCCTCACTTTTGTAAATGAGTCAGGGTTCTAGGTTTTGTATGGAATTCTGTGCATATATTTTATCGTTGTTTATTACCACTGTCTTCTAGTTTAGTTATGTAGGTACAACATACATATTGTGCTGTGTTGTGTTGTGTACACAATCATAGATTGTTGTAAAATGTAAACACTAACGCGTGTGGTTCTCAGTTTAGCTAGCTAACTTACTTGCTTTGTATATACACTGTGGGTAGGTAGGTACTAACATACTTACATATATTATGTACTTAATCATCTTTTTTGATTTACAGAATATGTATAATAAGTACAGGCGTAATTCACTTAACAATACTAGGTTTGAAGTCCACTCGCAACCTCCAGTTCAGCCCAAAATAGCGCATAGCGTATTTTGAATGCGTTTTGGAATGAATTCAGGTTTTATTATAATTGTTTAATTAAATTTTATTTTTTTTATTTATATCCATCACACCATAGACCCCATTATAGGGCACTTGGGTTTGTCAGGTTTACAATATCAAATCAACAAGACACAGAAGCATGAAAATACAAAATTATCGACACAAGATAAATAAAAATCAAGACAAAAAAATTATATGAAAAAAAAACATACGTACACACAAGCATAAAACACTTGAGACAATATAATAAATCAAGAAAAATATTACCTTGATACGGGTGCAAACTGCAAATCCAGTGAGGTATATCTACTACTACACTATCACAGCATACCTCAAAAGTGGGGTAGCCAGCAGACATGTAAGAAACATGCAAGTTGTCCTCTCCGTGCCAATATAAAAACAAGACGTTCAGGGTGGGTGGCAAACCTCATCGCTGATTTAAGATGTAAAATGTCTTAATTTTTGTCGAACATCCACCTTTTACAGGACATTCGAAAACTTATGGAGAATAGTGGGGACCAAATCTTTCCAACCAACTCAGAAAGGTTCGCTGATGGAATAAATATTATTATCTTATTTACCATTGAACTTTATAAATGCAATAATGTATTTGAATTGTAAAAATGTTATATTTGGTGTTGTAGAATATTTCTAGAAAATAAATGATTATTATTATTAAAATGGTACTAAACTTTTACATGTGATTTTTAGAGAACCATTGAGAGACACACCTCATACCCGGACGTCTCAGAAGTCGTAGACCCCTCTTTTTATCCATTCGTACTATACCCTCACGCCGTGTCCCAAGTGGGGTAAGCAGAAAGAACGGAACGCCAAACCGATCTCATTCTGACTGAAATTGTACATACAGGGTTAGTTGGAAGTTTTGGTTAGTTGGAAGAGATGGCGCCTTTGCGATAAACTCGCCCTCTGTATATTGATTGTATTTAATTTGAATGTTTACCTTTTATGTAATTGTTTTTAATCAATGTACAGTAAAGAATGAATAAATAAATAAAATACAGGGTTGTAGGACTGGCCGGCCAAAACTGCCGTCATGCAAATCTTTTAAAGCACTGTTCTCTCTTTAATATCCCTTTTGGATGAAAGAAGGGTTCCGTTTTGGAAATTTCAGAGGAGTAAAAAATACTGCGCTACCGCGAGATTGGTATATATTTTTGACTATAGTCTCTTCGCGTTTCATATGATTAAGATCAAGACAAAATTACGATCGTTTTAGATTGTGTCAAGAGTAACCCTGCTGACCACAGTAATTGCGTAAATTTTCTTGGTCATTCTTTCATTATTCATTCATTCGATGTGTTCTAACCAAGACCCGTGTTTCGAAGAAATGTGAATAAAATTAATAATCTGTATGCAAATATTTATGTAGGTATAATAAAAACATCTACTCTAGGGTATATAATGCTAGTAGATTGAGCACTGTACGTTATTTCATAAATATTTTAATATGTATGTGTGCACTGTGTATGTATATCCGTTAATGAAGCATTTAACGGATATACAATACGTTAAACGTTTGTTTAACCGCTAAAAATTGTTTAAACGTTAAAAAATGTAAAGCAGTGACAGAGGTGAAATTTAATGTGTTTGCGAAGATTGGAGAATGTGGCGCACGTTTCTTTCTGCTTACCCCTAAAGGGAAGCGGTATATTGGTAATGATGATGTTAATGGTATATTATTAAACAGGGTCCAAAAATGGCAACACTGAGCAATTCATCTACAGATGATTCATTTCTCGAATAGCCAGCAGATCCGTAGCAATTCCTCTAATTTTCCGCATTGATTCCGCAATTCATTTCATCTACAATTCATATTTGGTGAAATGTTGCCGTTAAATCGTTTTACAATTCTTAATATGATCCTATTATGATTCATATAAATTTACCTTTTTAGCACCCTTGGGAGCCTTAAATGGCCACATTCATCTACAATTCATATTTGGTGAAATGTTGCCGTTAAATCGTTTTACAATTCTTAATATGATCCTATTATGATTCATATAAATTTACCTTTTTAGCACCCTTGGGAGCCTAAAATGGCCACATTCATCTACAATTCATATTTGGTGAAATGTTGCCGTTAAATCGTTTTACAATTCTTAATATGATCCTATTATGCATATAAATTTACCTTTTTAGCACCCTTGGGAGCCTAAAATGGCCACATTCATCTACAATTCATATTTGGTGAAATGTTGCCGTTAAATCGTTTTACAATTCTTAATATGATCCTATTGTGATTCATATAAATTTACCTTTTTAGCCCCCTTGGGAGCCTAAAATGGCCACATTGAGCAATTAATCTACAATTCATATTTGGTGAAATGTTGCCGTTAAATCGTTTTACAATTCCTAATATGATTTTATTATGATTCATAGAAATGGGCCTTTTTAGCCCCCCAGGTCTTAAAACTAGTACGTCTAATAAATAAAACGAATCTACTCGTTAACAAGATTGTATCATCCATTTCATTCATATGTAATAAAATTTACATATTAAATAATTCAACATGTTTATATGTACCTATGTGTATGTGTATTTGTTTCTATATATAGGTAAAATATGTTCTTAACTAGCTATAACAATATAAATAATATGTTATCGTGTTTTATATTGGCGATGGATGAGAAAAATGTGACGAGTAAAAATTCTACATAAATTCAGCGATGAGTTTGCCATCCGTTCTGAATGTCTTATTTGTTTTGGTTAGCGCGGAGAAGACATCTTGCACGTTTATTACATACTGCTGATCTACAGGCTACCCTACAATGCCGTGATGGTATGAATGAATGAATCTTTTGTTATAATATAATACAACATCTCTATAAAATCTATACATATAATACTGCATTATGTGAAACACATCTCTAATAAACTTATAATATTGATTACATTGTGTGTTAGGGTTGACAATTTAAAATACCTATACAATATTATAGATTGTATTTATAATATTGAATTTGAGATGTCTTATATATTCCCAGCCAATAATAAATGCAATTTATGGCATTTTACGCAAGGGATTGACATTGTGTTATGTATGGGTGGTCATTTGGGTCCTTGCAAAGGACAAAGTTTAATATTGATAATAATCAGTACCATTGTATTCTGTGGGAACAACCCCTCTAAAAATATATTCAACTAGGCAGATGCTTGTGCACACCTTTAGTTTGTAGTGTCTTATCAATTAACATCTATTATGATGTCGAATATTAAAATTATCTTATTTTGACTACATGCATTGGAATGCAATAATCTAATATTTGATATTGAGGGGAATATAACAGATTTATCAATGTTAGGAATCTATAGGTAGATTCCATATTGTACCTTAGTACTTAATTTAGAATTTATTGCCTAAATCACCCCTATTTTCTATATATACTTTACACACAATATGAAACCACACATACTTATTTTGATAGCCTTAGACGCCGGACCCTTGTCTGTCGTCATAGCATAGAATAACCTACCTTGTACCACCTACCTTTTTGTAAAATTATACTTGTCTTCTTTAATATAATTAAAATAATAAAACATCATCTTGTTTTAATTATCCACCAGTGTTGAGCTCGTAACACTTTTATTATTTATTTACATAATATGTATAATTTTATTTATTTATTCATTCTTTACTGTACATTGATTACAAACAATTACATAAAAGGTAAACATTCAAATTAAATACAATCAATAAATAAAGGGCGAGTTTATCGCAAAGGCGCGATCTCTTCCAACTAATCCAAATTTCAAATCGTCCATGTCCAGTTTCAATTTTATTACAATCTCTATAATTTTTTTTTTTTTTTTACGCGGCGGCAGAATTGCCATCCACACTTTTCAGCATTATACAACCAGATAAGTCTCCATATGATCAGTCATGGTCACATAAAAACTTAACAGTCTAATGCCGGGAAAAATTCACCTATCCAGATATACAGGATATCAAAGGATTATTATTATTCTTTTGTACAATATAATAAGCTAATTATTTTGCTATACATCTTGCTGATTATTTTATCTGTTAATTAAATTTTGTTTTTGTGTCTGTCAAATTGTTTTTTGTTATATCGTCGTTTTACATTTTACATTCTAAATGAGGTATGTGCGAACATTTTTATTTAGGGATACTATTTAAAACTGTTCATTAGAGTATTAAAATTGTTGTTTGGACTTTTTGTTGGCATGTGATATTATTCTAAAACTATTAATTTTTATATTTGATACTGAGAATCAATTTATAGGTTATAATGTCATAATTCATACCCCTTTTTGAATATGCAACGACGATATATGTTTAACATATAAAAGGCTCAAGCCGTTTATGATGGATAAATGATAAACAATATGACGTGACTTATCACGTTATTGTTTGTATACAGAATGATTTTGTATACATCATGTTGTGGTTAGTTAGCGATTCGGTGTAATAACAATTAACCATAATCCCGCCATCTTACATTTTATTTTAAACATAAACATTTATATTATAATATGTACATTAACGTTTGAAGCGAAGAATAGGTCTTCTATTTTTTCTTTCCTGTAAGTTTTCGTGTGTCCATTTAAAGGCAAGCGATCGAAAAAAAGACATTTTACGTCTTGAATTTAGCGATGAGGTTTGCCTTCCATCTTGGATGTCTTATTTTTTTGTTGGCACAGAGAGAACAGCTTGCATGTTTATTACATGCAACTGGTATACTGCCTACCCCACTTGTGGGATATGTCGAGATGGTAAAGTAGTAATTTAGTTAATTGTTAAGTAGAATATATCTAGAGTAAGTATTAGTTAAGTATATTATTGTTTAGATGTGTAAAATTAAGAATACTGTAAATCTATCCCATACACAAGTATAACTCTTTCAATGGGATAGTAAACAATAGATTTTTAAGTGTATTTCAGTAAATTTGTAATATATATGTATTTTTGTGATATTTTTCCAATAAATAAAAAAAAAAAAAAAATTATTCTTTTTGCACATATCATTATATAACAGTGTTTACAAAACAATACAAAATGTAAAATATCAAATAAAACAATAGGTACCTACCTACAAAATTTAAAATACTTGGACAATTTGCAGTGGCGAGATCATCTATTATAAAGCACTAGAAAATTTCGATGAAAGAGTCGGAGATACATTCATTTCATTAATTTATTCATACCATCACTGCATTTCCCACTAGTGAGGTAGCCAGCGGATAAACCATGCACACTTATCAAACATACAATTTGTGTTTATTTTTTACACGTTAAACAAAAAGGTAAAAATAATAATTTGACAGACGACTATAGTAAAATACAGTTTGTAGATGCTGGGACATTAATTGATAAAAAAAAATTGTTAATACTCTGATAAGTTAAGACTTTCAGTATGGAAGACCTAGGGCCGTAGACAAACCGTACTTAGCGATCGTCTACTGGCGAACTTTTCGACAATCTACCTACATGTACCTACCGTATAATTATGCGTTATTGTTGCAGTTATAGTCGAAAATTCGTTTGTAGTCGATCGCCAAGTGCATGTTTGTCTAGGGGGGCTGGTCTATTTTATTTATCAATTTTTTCTTTACATTGATCACAAGTAAATATTTAGTTAATTTTTTTTACCTATTTTCAATTCTATAAATAAATGTTTCGAATCGTTTAACTATTGAACGGAACAAAGAACACGTATGTATTTAACAGTGCGATTATTAGGTATATAGTATATACCAATTTCTGTCGAGTTTAAAAAGCCTAATATACCTAAATAAGTATAAAATTGAGGATTTCTTGAATATAAGACATTTCTATTTGTCTAGTTATGATGTATTAATAAAATATAAAGATATTTACACCTCACACAATAAACATTTTAATTGTGTTTCATAATTAATAAAATATATCTTGTATGTTTTGTGTATATATTATAAAGTAGATATTTATATTACATATTATCTTATGTGTATCTTATTTATTGTATTGCTCGATGGTGATGGTATACTAGTTGTTAAGTTTTACGAGATGACAGAGATTCTCAAATTTTTCCGCTGTATGTCACCCTTTATACGTATCTACTGTTTTTTTTATATAAAATCCTCGATGAAATTGCTTTGTTTGAATCCAAATATCCGTGAGAAATATTCACAAGCTATGCTTAATTTTGAGGGAAAAACTGTTTATTCAATTGCTGTTAAAAAAAAAGTAAATTATTATTGTAAGAATAAACATACTCGTGTGTTGAAGGTAGTCCATCTAAAATTCCAGGTATTTTCCTAATGTGTGGTAGCCAGCAGACTAACTGCCAGCAAGATATGCATATTACCAAAACTGCATACCACTCAACTCTCTCATTTTAATAAAAAAACATGATGCCTACATTGAAACTGATTCATTTTTTAATCAAATAGAGACAATAAAGTATGATACTTTCCTGTCTCGTCATACACATTTTTTCAAAATGTAAAAAAAATGTTCTATTATATTCTTTAAAGTTTATCACGGAACACAGTTATAGAATACGTATATATTTAACACTTAAACGACGGTCACACATTTTGTCTTAAGACTTTACCGAGGTCTACTACGCTACACGTACATAATATACAATTTATACGCTAATAATAATATTACGTACTAACTAAACTATGAATAGTAGTTAGTAAGTACTACATATTATTTCAAAGTAAGTGAGTATCATTATATCATACACTATACTACCTAATTGATGTGATAAGTGTAATGGCATTCTTTATATATTATAAGATGTAATGTTGACTGTGACCTAGCGGCATTACGGTATAGAATTATGAATAAACTGTTGTTAGTCGATTAGTCGAGCCCGTTGGCTCGCTGTGGATTACTTGTCATATTATATGAACAATTTGTAAAGCACCATTTACCCAAAACATGACCTCAAGGGCGACGTATACCGCGTCCATTGCCCGAAACTTACAGCAAAAAAGTGCGTCTTCGGCCTTCTTCTAAAGCTCTCTCCATTCGCCTCCTCAGGCAGACACAGAGGCAGCTTGTTCCGGCATCTGGGACCCTCATTAGTATTTCCATGATGTGATTAACATTTAACATACTTTGAATTTAGTTCGCACAATATTTTTTTGAGAAAGAATATTAATTAATAAACCTCAGAAACGATTGATGGCCTGTTATCAGATTCTCTGATATTCGAGTAGAAATCTAGCGGTTCAAATTCTGCTGATGACCGATTCATTTATGACCGAGGCTATGGTTTATTGAAAGTATCGAAAGGGTATTTGGGCTTTTTGCAAACCCAGATTTAGATTTCAAAAATTCTCTTAGTTTTAAAAGTTCTAACTCAACCCAAACAATTAGAGTATTTGTATAAGTTTACGACTGAAAAATGAATGAAGAGATTTTTATTTTATTTATTTGTTCATTCTGCACATCATCACATTATTTTATTTTATGTGACACGTATAACTATTTCACGAGATTTCACTTAATTAATTAGGTACCTTAATGATCAATTATTTAGCCTCTAGCAATCTCTTGAACTTAATTTTGACAAAAGTCGATTTCTCGTGGCAAATCACGGTTAGTGATCCACCATTGGCTGTTTGTTTATACCCTTAGCTCGTCGGCCCGCTGGCTTCTAACTAACGGTATTATACTACATATATACTACACTGTCAGTGGATCACCACGTTGATGTCAAACAAGATAGTATAAACTCTAGTAAGTATATTATTGAAAGAATTAAGTGTCACGTAGTTAATATTATGTATAAATATAAATCTCGTACCATAGATGTTTGACTATTAGATTCAGCAATAAGAAAATATTCTTACGATTCTTCAACTCGTCTGCGGAATCCAATAAAACAGCTGAGATCTCATGTGCGCTGGAAAATCCAGTAAAAGGCGAAATGTATGTTTAACACCCATACGATTTGCATTAGAATTCAGATATTCGGTAGTTACATTACGACCGTCTAATGAACTTAGGATTTCACGACCGGCGTGGATTAAAGAAATGTATTCTTCTTTTGGGCTGCGTGCTTTGTTCTTAGATGTTTAAAGAAACTCGCACGCCCTCACCCCTGAAGATGCCCGCAACAGATGTTGGTGAAACGTTGGTTTATAAGTTGCTCTCATTACCACCAATCAGAAAATGTTATTGACAAAAAGTCAAGCAAGCCTAGCTATTGTAGGAGACCCACCGTCCACCCGGATAGCGAAGAAGTCTGGGGACTTTTTGTCCGAAATTCTACACTTAACAGATCTTAGGCCTGAGTCAATAACACACTTTCGCGTCACGTTCCCGCTCCGTTAGCGTTCCGGTGCAGACGATGTTGCGCTAAAGTGTTAATTTTCGTAACTATTGTGTATCTTAGCAACGAAATTGACACTTGCTTGCACCTTCGTCTATACTCGAACGTTAACGGAGCGGGAATGTGACGTGAAAGTGTGTTATTGACTCAGGCCTCTTGTCCGCACCGTAAAAGCCATAGTAGGCAGCCTGAAAAGCGATTATACACCGATTAAAAATAACTACTTTTTACAGAAAATTCGAAATTTTTCATAAAATAGTAGTTATAGCCATAAAGCAAAAGACAAAAGGCGGACATATTGATAGACTTTATGCTATGGCCAACAAATGCAACCCGTTTTGAATGTCACATTTTTTTTACCTGGAGATTTGATTTTGACAAATAACAAGGCAATGAATTATTCAGACCGGATACGGAAAGTAAATGACACAAAGAGGGCATCCTGTATGTAAATTACACACATTTAATCAGAGAAAGACTAGAGTTAAAAATCATATTGACTGTGTTCAAGGCACTACATGGCATGGCACCTGTGTACATCTCGGAGTTCTGCATTTCTGAGGAGTCAACAGAAACGCAAAAATAACTAAGGTCTACTAACACAGAGCCGCATAGAGGGTGTCTGGCTAACTATGTTGACCGTGCCTTCTGCGTGGTTGGTCCGATGCTGTGGAGCAAAATTCCCTATGATTTGCGGACTCTGGAGAGTGTGGAGGTGTTCAAGGCGAGGTTAAAGACCCTAATTTTCAGGAGGTGTTATGATTCTTGAATGGGCCTTTGCGGTGGTTTTTCCACAAAACGGCGCTTCTTAAAAAAAGTTGTCTAGTTATTATAATTGACTCCCTTGACTAACCCACTCGTGCCAGACGCCTTGATAAATAAATATTTCCCAGTTTTAGTGTACAAATCTTATTATTATTATTATTGTTTTGCTTGGTGTGAGGCTCGTTCTCTGACGTGAACCATAAACAACAACAGTATAAATAATAGGTACATTATATTCATTCTGTTTGAATGTTTTAACACATTCACGGTATGATGGACAAATAATAACGACTATTATAGTTGGTGCTGTTTGGTACCACATCAATAATATAATAATGTTCGCTATATGTGTTTATATATTTATAGATATTATTATTACATATATTATACAATATATTTTAGTAAGTATTTTACTCTGTGATGTTATGTTATGTCGTAGGCTATGTGAGCTATCAAGACTTTTCTTGAAGAGCCTGTACAAAGTAAAAAAAATCTTTTAATTGTGTCGGTGCACACGTAGTAGAATTCCATAATTATGTAATTGAAACAAGTGTTTCTTTCTACTATAGATTATTGATTCCGAGAGAGACGTTTTTCGACTTATCAGGTCATTATATACCTTGCTGGTCAGATTGACAATGACCTGATAAGTGGAAAGACGTCTCTCTCGGAATCAATAATCTATAGTAGAAATAAACACTTGTTTCAATTACATATAAAAAAATAATTAACTGATGGATGATTTCTTTAAAAATGCACATTTTTACTTTGTTCTGTTTAATCACCCAGTTTTTACAGGTCGAGAATTTTGAATTCTCTTAAATTGAGTTTATAAACACAAAGTGGTATGATTTAAACTCCACACACATTTTGACACTAACAGAATATTTGACTTATGGGTTTATGGAACTGGCCGATCGATAAGTTTCACTCATCTTATGTTAGGAAGCGTCAATAAACAGGAAGAAAATTAGATTTTTATTGTTAGAATACTCGTAGGTACTCGAAATTGATACATTTTGCAAACTGATTGGTTCATAGTTATAAATTTTCAACTTTCGACCGAATGTGGTAAAAAAGAGATAGAATAGAAATCTCATTCAATCTGTAGCTGGGTCCCTGTCTGTCTTTTTCGTTTTATACCAACACGAGATACCCCAAAAATGAAGTTGCCAGTAGACTCAACTGCTTGTAAACATACAAGTTGGCCTATAATATGTGTCAATAAAAAAATCGAGACATTCATTATGGAAGGCATACAATACCCCCTATTCTATTTACTTTTTAGTGTGCACTTACTAAAATAGGTACGTTCCAATTTTAGTAGGTGCACATGGTATTCTGTAAACTCTAAAATATATAAGATACAAATTTTAGTTTTTAGGTCAAGTGACCTTAATTATTAAATTTAGGAACGATCTTATTTTAGCTTGAATCAATATAGAATAGGGGGTATTATCGCTATATTTGAAGATGTTAAATGATAATTGGTATGTGAGAGAACATCATTGACGTGCGTCGTCGTTGAAACTAAGTAGGTACCTAGGTGTTTTGCAAAGTGTATGTTATCTCATTTAGCCTACAACCCATTCATCTCGCTAGTCACAACAACGTGCTAATTGGCAATGGGTGTAACTGCCTTTTTAAATAATTATATTTTATTGTATATTATATAGATTTTCCTTTATTTAAAGATCGTGCGTTAACTTAACCACGTAAAATATTGTTTATGTTGTTAGTTTTTTTAGTATATTATGGATCTAGATTTTAATGAAATAATATGTATTCATGTATCTGCAGTTTGAGCATTCTACGCAATATTCACACGAGCATGACGCTTGTTTTGTGAACATGGTGTATACTTATTTGAATATTATTGTATTGTTGGTAGTCAGTCATAAGGATATTGTATTGAATGATTTACTTACATATTTTGATGAAAGGTATTCGCTTATACTTAGATATTCAATTCACCCTTCTGTCATAAGTAAGCATTTTTTTATTCTTCTTAGCAAATAAACATAGTTCGCTCGATGTCGAGTGCCTTGCCTTAAGAAAAGAAGATTTTGGTAACTCACTCTCTTCTGCAAGAGGCAAGTATTTGTAAAACATGACATACCTATAAGAGAATAAAAGTTTACATATTGACAGCCATATTCACAAAAATACATATTTAGATCTGGCTAACTACATAATTATGTCTAAATATAAATCCGATTAAATGAGAAACCTTTATCGTTAAACGATTTATGGAATTATGGATCTTATGTTTTTTGTTGCATCTACACGTATGGAGGCTCCCTTGGTCTTAATCCATTTTTTCGTGTATCATATCATACAGATGAGCAATCCTGTTACTTCCCAACCTCTCTATCAACATCTTTGTCGTGTCGCGTATCTTTATTGTTTGTTAGATAGTTTATTGTGTGTAGGTATGTGTTGCATTAGCCATTCTAGCACGGGGCGCAAATGAAAACAAGGTACCTACGTGCTGGAGCCTAGGAGTAGGTATATTTGCCAACTAATACATGAATACTGTTACATAGAAAAATACATAACATCACTACATAGTATTAATAGTGAGTATACATGTAGGTACCCAATGGTCAGTTATATAAAAGGTTTGATGTGATTTAACAGTATGTATTTATTTTAGTATTTGTATGTACCTATATATTTAAAATTATTTCATTTTGTTTTGTTTATTTATTATTATTGTTTGGTTTCTTTCTCTTGTATACTTTTTTTTGCAATAAAGATTTTTATTATTATGCTGAAAATTTAAGTTTTGACATTTTATGAGAACTAAAAATCGGAATAACGCTGCTCTCTGTGCGTGAGGTGTGACCCATTAAAACGGTTGAAATACTTCCTATTCATGAATGGATGCAAGTGGCAGTGTTATGTTTTTGAAAGGCTCTTCAAAAAAATCTTGAAATCGATTTCAAATCCTTTAAGTTCGATTCGATCAAGAAAACATTTCGATTGAAAATGTTGTTCGATAATATTCCCATCGCAAACAACAAGTGTATATAATATAAATGACTGTGTGCAATAAACTCTTCATTACCATAAAGAAATTCAACATAATCGTTATTTTACACATTATGTACCGATTTTACATTCTATGTTATTCAATACCGGTTCTTTAAGTGTTAAGTACGATTACAAAATTATTTTCTGTGCGCTTATTGGAAATCGACGATAAATTGAGTATTTTACGAGTACATTTTACATTTGGAACCCCCCGTTGATTCTCGGGATTAAATGAGGTTACTTTGGCTTTTGGAAGATGTTTTCGAGTGTCATGTATAATAATAAGACTATATTTTCATATCTTTGAAATAAATTATAATTTTATAAATTACGCCTTTATGATCGTATAGGTTCCAATATTAAATATTTATTTATTTAATCACAAAATAATACATAATCGCCGATTTAATATTTTGCAGTTCTGCGTATAGGTTGATATTTTTTTCTTCTTTCTCCTGGTGTTGCATTCCCATCATCTCGGGTCAGACCTCCTGGTCCCCATCCTCCAATTACTATCCAGCGCCTGTGCTGGATCAAGTTCAGTTGCTCTTTCTTAACTATTTTTTTACTATGTACAATCAGGTCTATCTCAGAATAGAGCGTTGCGTATTCTTAGGAGATATTTGACGAATACCACACCCGAAACTCCCAGCAAAAAGGTGCCTCTTCAGCCCACTTTTAAAACTTTCCATTCACCCCCTCTCGCAGACACAGAGGCAGCTTGTTCCAACATCTGGGACCCGCAACACTAAACGCTCTATCTCCAAAGCACACTTGTAGGATGTCTTGAAAGTATAGATAGATAAAGACATGCATAGATTATGTCACCGTTTGAATGATGTTAAAATATGTTATGTTTCCCGTAGAATTCTAGTGTATTCCAGAATTTCATAATGCACGTGTACCTGGAATCACAATCAGAGTTCAGGAGTGTCACATTACGTATTTATATAAACAATAAACATATTTATACATATTCACATACTCAAACAATTAAATAATATGATGAATAATTTGATGTGTTCCGAATACCTACTCTTTACAAGATTATCGATAAATTACTAAAAAAATAGGAGATCTATTCATTGTCTGTGTCTCCACAGAAGAAAAATAGATTATTATAATATTCTCTGATTGAAGGCCAGATATATAGGAAACGTTTTCTTCACGTGTAGTATATATACACGGCGAGCATTCCTTCTCTTCCCTTCCCTCGATATCCGGACTTTCCCTCATTGTGTGCGCAGGTGTTTGCCTGCTTGTATGTATATTTATTTAACTTTTTATGTATGTATATATTATTTTCTTTTTTTTTATGATTTTTGGGTTAGCTGGAAGATATCGCTTTCACGCGATAAACTCGCCCATTGTGCATGATAATTATTGGTATTTATAATATTTTTATATGTATGTTTTTAGCACAATAAAGTTTATTATTATTATTATTATATATCTATGTAATATTTCATTATTTTGCTATTACTAAATTGTATAGTAATTGCATCGATTGATAATTGTTGAAAATGATAGGTCATTACATAATTACTAAACGGTCTCGTTAGGGTACAAACTACAAAGGCTTGGATGTTATCTTATCTCAATGTAATCATTTTCTTTTGAAATATCATTGATTTTTCATTTCTAAATATATATAGTGCATCTTTTAAGATTACTTGTTGCAAAGTAAACGTCGAAATTTAGAAGTTTATATGTCTTCTTCCTGGCACTGTCCCAACTTATTGCCGCTGAAGGCTGTTGGGGTCGGCTCTTCTCGTTCTGAGGTAATACATTCTTCCGTTTCTTATATCATCTTCATCCAGGCCATTTCTCCGCAGGATTCTATTGCATTGTGTCATCCAGGTATTTTTTGGTCTCCCTCTTGATGGATGTCGAGGGAGATTTATTGACGTAGCTTTGTAAACAATGTGTTCCGGTGGTCTCCGCCTTATGTGCCTATACCATCTTAGTTGCCTCTCTTCTAGTTTGTTATTTATGTCCGTCACACCCATGCTACCATGAATGCGTGTACTTCTTATCTTATCGTTTAATGATAAGCCTGCTGACCACCTGAGCATTCACATCTCTGTCGTCTCAAGTTGCCTATTGAACGTATTACATAGAGTCCAGCATTCCGAACCATACATTATCGCGGGCCTGACGATAGTCTGGTATATTTTACCTTTAAGTTTTACTGGCATTTTAGGATCACATAAAATTCCCGATACTGATTAGAAGTTTATATGTCATTTAGAAATTAACTTACAATTTATCTATACCATCACCGCATTTTCCACAAGGGGAGTTGAATGTGAACTACAGGTTTTCATGACGATCGTCTCCATATTATGGTCGTTGTTTTTCGGGTTTGCCATGTCTAGTTTTGTTGTGTCGACGTTTCGGCGCACATACTGGCGCCATCTTAAGAATATGAAATGTCGACAGTGTCGACACAACAAAACCAGATATGCCATATGTGACAAACCCGAATAACAACGACCTTATCCTCATGGTATTGAGACGTTTTGGGCATTTGAAACAAACGTGTTGTAAAGAAAGATTAAAAAGTGTATGATGTTTTTAAATATTCGTAAAGTCGTGTAAGAAAGCAAATTATCCGAAAAGCCATAGCTTAACCATGTGGTTAAAATTTTTAATAACGGTCATGTGTTGGGGAAAAAAATTTCGACATAGTTCCATGAGGATTTGTATAAATGAAAGGGAAGCAAAGGAGGTGTGCAAGGTAGGCTGGTATGACGTTCTGTTTTATATGTCTACCTCGCAAGGGATGCGGCTTGAGAAGTAACCTTCTCAATTGGTTGCATCCAGATAGTAGGTTGCGAACGTCAATCTCCATTCATTCGATGAACTTTTGGAGCATTCACCGAAGAAATATTCGGAGAGCACAACGCTAGCACGAATATTTCTTCGGCTAATGCTCCGAAAGTTCACCGAATGTTTTATGATTGGTGATTGACGTTCGAATCTTATTATCAGAGCCCGTAGACAATTTGTACTTGGCGATCGCCTACAAACGAATTTTCGTCAATAACTCCAACAATAACGCATAATTATACGGTACGTGTAGGTAGATTGTCGAAAAGTTCGCCAGTAGACGATCGCTAAGTACAAATTGTCTACGGGCTCTGGTCGCATCTATTTAAAAAAGTCAACTTCTCAGTTAAGGATTTTGTCACGTCGTTCTAAGACAAACAATTTTTTTTTTTTTTAACAAACAATTTTATTCAAACAATAATATCGTCTTTACATTTTCATTATAACACAGTTGAACATACTTAATACAATCACAAAAAAATGTCTTCCACACTAGCCATAGGGCTGTGTTGTGGCAGAAATACAAACGAGATACAAAACAATAGAGTTTTTGAAGTTAGCAAAAATTAAAAATAGAAAGCTAAAACCTTATAATAAATTAATAAAAAACATCTAGTCAAACAAAATCAATTATTTACAAACATGAGCATTTTTGCTAATTTTCTAGTTGTAATTGATTTGTCTGTGTATTGTTGATTATGTTAGAACTGTATGTTTTCAAAAGAAAATTTAAAAAAAAATTGAGTGTATGCTCATTTTCATATCTTAATCCTTCGAGAATTTGTATTGTAATCAGAATACCTAATATAAATACTTTTAATATCATCCACTATTTTGATTTGGATTAACATTATCGCTCTCAATCTTTGCATTGTCAAGTTTAAATACTTTTGTATCGTGGTTTGGTTCCTACCGATTTTCCTTATCAATTCTGGTTGTCAAAATTTTTACACTTTTTACGTCATTTTGCTTAAAATATTGATCAGCAAAAAAAAATATTTATAATATTTTTTTATTTCTATTTGATCGTACTATAAAGTTTTTGATATTTATTCAATTTGGCGATATGCTTGGGTAATTTTAACATTGTCATGATTGGCGTAAAAAGTCTAAGTTTTTTGTAATTTTATTTAATGCAGTGAAATAAATTAAATTTATATAATTAAAATTTAAGTCACTCTTTTAAAATCTGGTTTCAAGAGGAATCCTGACATTATCAACCCCAAAATAGACTGAAAAATCAGAACTAATTTAATTTCATTTAAGAATTTTAAAAATGTGTCAAATCAACAACACTGTTTATTTTTCACACTCGTGATTAAATATTTGACCGCTTTCGTCAAGATAGCTTGACATTATCAGGAGAAAAAAGCTCGATAGCAAAAATACTGTCCGAAATTGTGACCTGTAAATGTCTGTCATTAAGTTTGTTTTGTTTTTCACATGTCACTAATTATTGTCTTTTTCTTCTTTTCAGTGTTACGTGTTAAAGTTTTGGTGTTGACATCCCCCCTCCAAAATAAATAAAAAGCATTTGTGGTACCTGCTCGATACAGCAACGACGTGATTCGTGTGATGTAACGGAAACCAGAGTGGGTTAAGGCTCTGAATGATATGTGACCGGGCGGTTTGTTACAGTTAGAAAGATAGGTTAGGCAATATAATAGAAGGCAGAATTGTTATAGTCGGATCTAGGGTAGAATGTTATTGAGAAACCATTGGTGAAGACAGAAAGACGTCTAGACAAGCATCACGGAAGCAATCAGATGAGATATGTTTTAAATAAGATATTGAAGAAATATTTAAAATAGGTGCAGAGGAGGTCATCTGGCGTGCCGTTGGTACGCCGAACAAAATAGGCACCGATATAGATTACAAGATTGAAGATTACAGGATCGGGGAAGACAGTCTCTATAGAAGTAGCAGCGATGAAAGAGCTGTTCTGGATAAAGGGGACAAGAGCGACGACATAGAGACGGATCTATTCAGAGGTGATCTCGAAACGCAGATAGAGAAGAAAGTGATCAGTAAAGACACGTTCAAAATTAGAGATACAACGAGCATATACAGTAGTCTCTCAGATAATTTACGAATGATCGAGGATCTGAGTGCGGGATGCTTCAGAAAAGATCTTGGTGAAAAGAGGACGGCTGACGCCAGGGTTTACAAAATAGGCGACGAGAATTCTTACAAGATTGGTGAGGATTTGTACAAAATAGACACAAATAGTAATCGTAATAAGGGTGTGGAGGAAAACTTTGCGACAGGATGCTTTAGGCAAGACGTAGTAGTGGATAAGAGGGGTGTGAAGGAGGAGGGGGAATGTGGGAGGGTACGTGAGGAGATGCCACACGCGGGCCCCGCTGGCCCAGGTGCCGGGGACGATTTGGGCTCCACGGATGAAGTCAAAGTCTTCAAGGATGAAGGAGATGGAGAGGACGAGAAGAGGAGTTCGGAGAATCTCCTGGAGGAGAAGTCCAGCCTCATTGATCTCACAGAAAGCGAGGTAAGAACTTTATACACACTTTTATACTTCTTTGATTATTTCTATCCTGTCTTGCTATTAAGAGTTGATAGTCTTGTATAGAGCATAGTCTCCATGTTATCAACTATGTCCTTATCTGAATCAATTGAAATAGGTGAGGAACCACTGTTTTTATTATTAATTTACCAAAAACAAGACGTTCTGGCAAATTAAACAAGTTTAATTTTGTACTTTTTTTATACTAATATCCTCAGTCTCAAATTCTCAAGCAGATTTTTAAAACACTATTTAGCGATTTTGAGAAAGTGTGCACAGCTTAATTTTTTCAATTTGAGAATTTGTCCAGTCTTTTTTCTAACAATTTGTGTAATTTCTTCTGAATTTCTGATACTTTTATTTACACTGTACTCTTAGTGAGGGTACGCAGAGAGAATAGAATGCCAGATAAACCTATTCTCGCGCACCTCTTTCACATTAATTCAATTTTCTCTTGAATATTTTTTCATTCGTTTTTGTATTTGGTCAAATTTCATTGGGCTAACTTTACCAACGAAAAAAAACGAGAATAAAACTCGAGGGCCGCGCACACTTTACGCAGACCTAAATCAATTAAGCACAATAATAATAATACTAAAAATAAGTTGTTATGCTATAATAAAATACAAATTAAATCTCGTACAATTTTCCGGTTCGTTTAAAGCGAACGATCGAATAAATGAAATAAAAAAAAGAACGCATCTTTTTGTATTTCGAACAACAATAGCGCAAACTGAATTTAAAATAATTCGATATGATGATCAATGCAGGTTCTTGTCTGTTGTATCTATTGTCATGTATTTATTTCTATTGACAGTGAATGCACGGCTACGATCCACAGAATTAAGAGAACAACATGTTTTGGGAATTGGTTGGAATATTTTGACATATTTCAATCGATTGATCTGTATCAGCTATGACTATTGAGTGCACAACGAATCAATAGATTCTTATAATGAATTAGTTTATTACGATTATTTGTATATAACATAGTAAAATGTGAAAACCGGATAATTTGTGCGTAATGAGCAGAGGTTTTGCTACTTTTTTATAACGATTACTTTTATTGAGTTATTTTTTAATACACTCCAATGCTTTTTATAGTTAAAATCTTGAGGTTTGATTAAAATGCTGTATAAATGAATTCGTATATTTATTTTATTCTTCTTGTACATCATCATTTACATAACAAAATCAACAAAGTAATTTGCACAAAAAAATGTGATAATATGCAGTGGAGGTTTTGTTAGGCATAAGGTACGAATTTGAATTTGAAGCGCTAAATATGTGTTCTCGTCTCAATATTGAAAAAATTACTATCATTTAATTATGTAATTTTTGTTTCTTTCAATGTAGAGTCAATTTCAAAACATTCCCTAAATAAATAAAAAAATTAAGCTCTAGCATATTGTGATGACGCTACATCCGAACTGCGTGCAATGATCTATGAATGATCTAGTGCGTTACAAAGGAAGCGTCATGCGATACATCTTTAGGATTTATTGTAACTTTACCTCCGCCTTGTCGATCCAATTCTTCGATCATTTGTTGTAGGCAGTTGTTTTGTTAACATTGGTAGATCTGTATACTTTTTTTCATGGATCAGTAATAGTAGAAGTAGTAATATTATTATTACTATAATTCCAACTTCGATCAATGCACACAATAAATAATTGAATTATCCTGGATCATAGATTGCCTGCACATGCGCGTTAGATCTTTTTTGTTAGTCAGGTATATTGAAATTCTATTCACGCGCATGTACCTACCTACTTGTTGAAATTTATCGTTTTTGTGTGATGAAGAATGTAGTGTGAAAACACTGTGTAGTTCAGAATGCGTTCGTTGGCTTATACGCCATCTCACGAACTTACTAGCGGTGGGATCGAAGTTTTGATCCAATATGTCGATGACTGACAATTAAGATTTTAATTGCACGTATGTTAAATCTTAAGTACATTTTTTGGTGTTTGCAATATTATTCTATAATCTAACTAACGAATTATTACATCTTATCATTCAGGGCAAAAAATGGAGTCAAAGAGGTGTTGGAAAAAGGCATATCACATAATATTCACGAATGGACAGGAATAGGGATCCTCGGGGAGTTGGTTTGGGTGGCCCAAGATAGGGATACACATTAATAAGTAGAAAATTAATTTTCTTCATATGTGCTTTGAGGTTCCACTTGAAGGTTTTGAAATAGTATCCATGAAAGAATACAATATATATAATAAGCCAATTTTTTCTAAGGTGGGAAGGATTTAATAATAATAATAATAATATTGGATCATTTTTATGTGGCGCCGTTTAATGGTCCGTGACCATCTCAAGGGCGCCATGACTTCTCCCGAACAGCAGCATCATTAACTTGGTTCTAAGCATGGTGGTGGACTGATTCTCTCTCAATTCAGTCTGTGGTCAATCTGTTCCGGCAGTTGGCGCGGCGGCTCTGAAGCTCCTTTCTTTGATATGTTTTCCCAGTGCTCCCTGAACTCTGATTGAGTGAGATTCTACCCTTCGATGTTCTGTTGCTTTGGCAGTTGCTGTTGGTTAAATGGTCTTTATCTTGATACTGTTACGTAAACATTAAAATATTTTTTTAAAAAAAGGCGCTATTATATTATACAATTAATAATTTGGCGGAAGCGAAACACAACATACGTGACATAGTTTATTTATTGCAAATAATGTTATTATTTGTGACATGAATACCGCATGAAAAACATTAGGTACTGCTAACAGCAAATAATAATAATAATCTAGACAATTTATTTAGCGCCGTTTTGTGATATAAACCACCGCAAGGGCGCTACTATATTGCATAGACTAGAAATTCAAAGAAAAAATTGTAATGCGACCACATACATTCCACAAGTGGGGTAGCAAGCAGACCAGCTGTATACAATTATCATGTAAGCTGTCGTGAAATTAAAATAAAAACAAATGTTTTTTCTACTATTTCGATTTTTATTGAGAGAGAGAGAGAGAGAGAGAGAGAGAGACGTCTTTCAAGGACATTTTCAATCCTTGAAAGACGTCTTATTTAAAAAAGTTTTTTACTACTGTAACACTGACACAATGAATAATATAAGCTGTCCTCTCCGTGACACATAGACATTCAGGATGGGTATCAAACCTGATCGCCGAGTCTAAGACGTTTTATTTTCTGGAACACCCGCCTTTTACAGGATGATTGAAAACTTACGGAAAAGAGTGGGCCCACTTTTATTTGTCGTGAGCTCCACGGAAACAATTCCTCAATAAATTTCAAGTAAACAAACGCCTTTTGACTGAAGATTTATAATTATTATCCATTTTACCGGACACTCAAAAAGTTGCAGAAATGAACTGGATGTATTTCTCAATCCGAAGAATCGGTATTTATTTATTTTATCTCGTTAAGGTTGAATGTTGTGCTACCCTCAACAAAACTACATACAGTAAAACAAAATTTAACAACGTATAGATAGGGTGAGGGTGTATAAGTTAGACTACTGTTCATGTACCAGCTTCTATTTGATACCTACAAACTTTTATTTGGTACTACACTAAAGTTACCTGCGTCTTGTATAATAATAATAGTAATATAGACCTGTTGATTGTGTAGGTGTTTCTACCTGCCCTATGTTGCCCTGCCCTTTGTATTATTATTTATTTATTTATTTTATTGTTATGTAGTAGATACTAGATTCTACACCTCCCGGTTTTGATCAGGGAACAATCGTCAAATTATTATTTTTATCATTTATTCATAATTTGTTCTAAAATATACGAGTTCGTCGGTAGCCTGGAGGTAGAGTCTCGGCCTTCAGAATAAGGGGTCCGTGGTTCGATCCCAGGTGCCGGCAAACTCCCCTTTCACGGCACAAGTTTTTAGCTTAGTGTGAAAGTTGTATAAGGTTGTATTTGGGTTTATAACAAAACCCAGATATATCTTCTTTTTTTTTAAAAAAAAGAAGTAATAATTTATAAACAAATTATTATTGTTGTAAAAAAAATGTATATTTCTCCCAATAAACTATTTTGAATTTGATTTTATTTAACCCATATAACAAATAGAGCTAACTGGATTGGCCACAGCATCAGGCACCCAGGACTGCTCATCACCATCGCGGAGAAACGTACCGAAGGCAGAAATAGTAGAGGCCGACTAAGAGACGCTTATATGGACCAACTGAAGAAGGGCATGAACTGTGGCATATACGTAGAACTAAAGAGACTAGCTGAAAATAGGGAGGAATGGAGAAGAAAATCCAAACTCGTTGCAGAACAATCCAATGGATTGTAATTCACAATATACTGCAACAGAAGTCGTTTAGAATTTTAGTCTCCTATGAAGGAATGCTATAAACACACTTAAATATAATATTCTAATGAACTAAAATATTATTAGAAATACAAATGATTTGATTTATTTATTTATGTATTTTTTGTTATTCTATTCTTATGTATGGTGTTGTACTATCGGATTCTGATGAAAAATATGTATGTAAAAAAAGATAAAAGAAAAAAAATTGTATTGTAAAGATTGTTGTAAAAATGAAAATAAGAATATATTATATCTAGGTGATTTGTGAATATATAGACACAGCTGATAATTATGTAAAGTTAATGGAATGGAATAGTTGTCTCACTCTTTTATGCAAGTGATTTGACTCATTCTGTATGAAATCAACATACTTAAGGGAAATTGAAAGAAGAAAAGTGGCCGGTGCTAGGATGAACGGTGCACTTCGACCAATTGTCAGCAATGGCAATGGGAAGAACATGGCAAAAATGCTGGTGCACAATACCATTCTGGTACCGACACTCATTATGCAAGCGAAACTTGGACATGGTTGAAGACGAATGAACGTAGAATAAATGTTCTGGAGATGTGATCTCCTGAGGAGAATGGTTAGTAAAACGTTGCATGATAGAGTGAGGAAAATGAGTTGATGCAGGAGGAGTGTTGTAGATAAAATGCGTGTAAATAAATTGCGATAGTTTCGACATGTGGAACGAATGGCAGGGGAAAGGATGACAATGTGGGTATACTTGTCTGAAAGAAGAGGTGTGAGGAAGCGTTTACGTCCAAGAACTACATGGTTTGTTTAAGTAGATCAAATTCCAAAGGACGATCTTGTGTTGTAGAGTAAGAGATATCGGAGTGCTTGCATGAGAGGTTGCATGAATAAAGAGGAGGCAAAAGAAATGTGTAGGGGCAGAACTGTATGGCTTTCCGTTCTTTTTGCCTACCCCACTTGGGATGCGGCGTGAGGGTATAGATAGATATGTATATTAACACTTTTTTGCAGTTTTATCTTAGATGATTGTAATAAAGTCGGCCCGGGCGTCCCTCTTTCACAATACACCGTTCCTATGACAACGACATCAGAGCGCAGGGAATGTAGTGGAAAGAGGTGACGCAATTGGCGCAGAGACGCTCTGAATGGAGGAGGCTGGTTTCTGCCCTGTGCTCCACAGAGGAACGTTGAGGGCGATGAATGAATGAAATAAATATCTAAGATTTTGATGAAATTTGGTAAAGGGGGATAAAACTGATTAAAAAGCTCGTTATACAAGGGAACTCAACAGTAATCAACTTAAACGCCTAGTTTGTATATTTCAAAACATAACGAGCCGTAAACCTTTCGACATGTTAACTTTTGGTATGTGTTTGTGTGTGTGTGTGTGTGTGGGTGGAAATATAATGTAGGAATGTGTGTATTATGCTAATTACAATCATCTTTATTCACACGGCGTACTGTTAATGTGTACACCAACTAGATGGAGCTATACAACAATGTATCAAGCCACGCAATACTTTATTTCATAGTTAAACCAGTAGGGCTATTTATTTATTTTTACAATGTACAGGATCAGACAGTCAATTATAGAACATGACAACAAAATGCAAACTCAAAAGGTGGACCAGCAAATAATTTAACTTGGTATAATAGTTTTATTATATTTCTATTCTTTATTCTGATTTACCTTAAAGACAAAGTTTTCGACGTCATTGTATTTTCTTGTGTGAGTTTTTCTGGGTGATGTCTTCAGTTAAACAGTTCGGTTAAATTGTCACGTTTTGTGAGAACGTTCTTGAGCGAAGCAACAGATGACATGAAGTTTTGTTAATTGCCACCATGTTTAAAGTTCATTTAAACCAGCCTAAGCCGATTCGTAAGCATCGAGACACCTTTCCTGTTTCTTACTTAAAGTGATTTTGGTCGTGCAGATGAGGTGTCTGTTGAGTAATATCTTTAACATTTTCACTCAGGCAAGTATAAAAATCCAGTAAAATGCAAAAAGTTAGTACTTTAAATTGATAATCTAAATATCTGTTTGAGATTAGTGTGACTTGGAACATTGTTGCATGACATTATCGTATACTTCTTTTTATTATGTATTTACACATAAATAATTTGTATTTATATGTATAGTTAATATATATCACATACGCAAAAAATATTAACTATACATAATATGTACGTAACATCTCAAATCCTTAGTTAATCCTTTTGTATGTGAATACAATTCTGCTCGGATGTCCATAATTAAATTGTTAAGTATATTTTTTCCTATGGCTGAACAGCTCTTGTAAAGGCCAAGGGGCAAAACAAAGGATCTCTAGGCATTTATATCCATCTTGGGCAGTGGATCGCCAGCTGCCTTAAGCACATAGCTCTTCCAGATCTTGGTCAAAGTTATAATTTTGGTTATTCCTTGGTGTATTGCTACCCATAGGAATTTGGAATTTCGTCGATTTTTGGACACTTTTTTGGGTCACAGTTTTCACACGTCTGTCGTATTTTGATTTTCTAAGATTTGATAGGAATTTGAAATGTATCACGATTTCCTTTGTTTTGTTTAGGAATATATTACAAATTAGCCCTGCAAGTGGCATCTATACAGAGATAGGGAGGATAGAACAGATAAGGAGGACAGAACCTACAAAAGGAGGACGTTTGGTCACCTCTGTCATATAATAATGTACCTAATAATAATATATGTGTAAACGTGCTTGAACTAAGGAGAAATTAATAAATCACACTCGCAACGAGAGTATAGTAACCTACAATAGTTACTTTTTTATTATGATTGCACAAAATTAAGTTTCCTATGAAAAAAATCCTCTGTGGGAGATTTTTCATCAAGGGAGAATTAGTTCTCGAGAGGGTTTTGTAAAGGGAATCCCATCAAGTCAACCTCGAGCCTACTCTTTGATAAAAAAAAACATTTCGCTCTTTACTGACTGGATGACGTGAGAATTGATGTTCATGAAACATCCAGGGGTAAGTGGTGAGAACCCTCCCTTGATGTATTAAAAAAATCGTGGTCTTTTCAGCATAGGATTGTTCTCCCACTCTTTTTGTCAAGTTTTCAAGTGTCCTGTAAAAAGCAAGTGTTCGAAAAGGTGAAGACATTTAACATCTTGAATTCAGCACTGAGGTTTGCCACCCATGCTAAATATCTTCTTTTTTGTTCTTGTTTCTTCACGGCGTCACCGACTAGTGGGTTAGCCAGCAGACAAACTGCTTGTAATTAACGTGCAATTTGTCATCTTCGTGCCAATAAAGTTTTAAATATTCTAGATGAGCGACACGCCTCATCGCTGAACTGAATATATTAAATGTCTCAAAAAGTCAAATTTTAGAAGTGCCTCTTTTTACAGAACATTCGAAAATTTACAGAAAATACTGTGAGGCCTATTCTTTACGCCATGAGTTGATATCGATATATTTATGAATCATTTTATTTATTTATTTTTATATTATTTGATATTGAAATAACCTCTTTTCCCAGATGTTTTAGAAGTCCAAGGACTCGTATTTATCCGTTTGGGTGACAATTTCTTTAAAAATCTCCCCATTCCATCAAGTTAATCAAGTACCACTAAGCAAATTATGGACAAATAAATGTTTTATTAATTTTCCTGTTTTTTGTTTTATGGTTCTAATTCAACAAATTAAGATGTGAGCTTCTAAGCCAATTGGTTGCGTCAGTGGTCTCCTTATCACAGTTAAATATATCTAATCTACAACAGCTGTTTTTGCATATCAAATTGTCATAATATTATAATAATTAATGTGTATATTATACAAAATAATGATAATTATACGTTACGTCCTTCTTGCGTAAAGCGTCACACTTAGATTTTTTTAGCGGACGTTTGAGTCATCATTCCATCACTTATTATTTTAGAACTAGCCTTATTTTATCCGGTATCGATCGAGAAATTGACAAGTTAACATTTGCAGATTGCATAAATATTTTCGTAAGAATTTCCAATATTTGAGGATTTTTTTCAAATTGGCAACACCATGATTTAATTTTTTTAAGATTCATCATATAACAGCCCTAATAGTTGGCTGGGTTGTCTAGTTAAAAAAGTGATGCTAGTCAATATATAATATATTTTTCTCCTAAACCTGCCCAAAGAATGATTCTCCGTATTGTACATTTTTTTTGTCTATCTTGTCTAAGTATCGTGTCATAAATTGTATATATAGGTATTACAAAATAATATACGAACGAACGCATATATTTATTAGAGTGACTACTGCCTGCTTAAATTTATTCAGTAACAACAAAAAACTGCTAATTCATGATTCTATTAGATAATTTATATTCTTAACTCTGCACCAATCATGAGAGAAGGATTTTAAGATCGTAAAATCTCTGCGAGATTTAGACATACACCCATCATGACATAAAATCGTTTATTTGTGGTTCCTACGCATCATTTATTCGGTTGTATTATCTAATGTTATGTCGTAAATTGAATTCAGAAAGAAAATCTGTGAGTCAATTTTCTCTGCCGACTTTCTAGTTTGTTTTTGCTTTGGGTCTTAGGTGAGTTCCTTGAGGGACACCACAACTCAGTAAAAATTTAGCATGTGATGGAGCTAGTCCTTGACTTCCAGGCAAAATAGTCGTGCTTTAAAAGCCGCTTTTGATCCGTAGCTTTCAAGATACAACCTAATGAGGAAATTAAGGACGTATTGGGGTCCATTAGAATAATCGATTTTGAAATAAAATGGATTTAAGTAAAATATAGACGATATCTGTGCGTCAGATATGTCCTATAAATAGATGACTCAATTGGCACTAGGTATGGAGACGTTTTGGGTGAAGAAGGTTCATTTCTGCCTTGTACTTCCGTGAGGAGTTTTATTAGACAATTAGTAGCACCGTTTTTCTACACAGAAGGAATTCAATCATCTTCCCTGAATGCTTTTATCTTCTAAATCATTATATTTTATAAGCGCACTAACTATTTTGGTGTTATTAGATGGTAGTTAGTTAACCCAAAAATTACCCATTTACTGTAATTCAAAGTGTCTGGTTCGAGTCTTCGTGCAGACACTCTTAACTAGAAGCGATTATAAATATTTGAGTGCGTTCGTAGATATGTTCATTAATTTATTCAACCGTATTTTAAACATAACATGTCATTAAAATCTACCTAACTGGACATGAGCCCGTACCAAAGCCGAATCAGTTTTTAATCTGTCTCAGCGTTTAAACATTCTTTACTTTTATTTTACATTTATTGTACTCCATATTATGAGCTCAGAGCTGTTATTTCTCAAGCACCATCCGCGATTACAAAGTCGATGGTAAATAAGTAGATACATTTTTATCCATCTTTAAGAGTCATTCACTTGTTTACGTGTGTTCAGATCTCATTGAATAATATATAATTTTTGCTAGGACTGTTGCAACTTTTGGCCATTGTGATCCTAGAATAAGGGAATGAATCCGTGTTGATAATAAATATTTTCAAAAATATGTCTATATTGTAATTTCTATCATATATATTTTATAGTCGGGTTCATCGCCTACTGGTACGGTAGGGTCGAGATGTCAATTATGGCTTAGTGGAACTGTAAACTTGACATAGTGTTAAAGTTTTCAATTGTCATTGCCTTACAAATCTACGGATATATAGGATTCCTTCTACTCCTGAAATATCCAGGAAAAAGGATATTTTATATATCTTCTTTTTATATCTTTTTATAAGGATCATCCGGAATAAGAAAAAGGCTACCGCTTTTTATTTATTTATTCATTCTTTACTGTACATTGATTAAAAACAATTACATAAAAGGTATACATTCAAATTAAATACAATCAATATACAGAGGGCGAGTTTATCGCAATGGCGCGATCTCTTCCAACTAACCCACTACCATGCCCTGTTGTAAATGACAAGTTTTCGTAAAATTTCACTCTAAGACATTTGTCTTCTTCATTTCGGCAGTGACAATGCATACTGCCACTCACTTTGAACAGTTTTTTATACTAACTTACTTATTTCCGATGGCCGAACAGCCCTTGTAGGACCTTTGCCTCTGAAACAATACATCTCCAAGCCTTTCTATCCTGAGCAATGGACTGCCAGTCGTCTTTAGCATTGAGCTTCTCTAGATTTCGGTTGATGTTATAAAGCAATAATATAGAAAATAGCCTTGTGTGTTTATGAAACATGCAACAGTTAAGTCTGTCAATTGCACCACTGCTTAAGTTAGTGGTATAGATCGAAACTAATAAAATGAAAATTTGTGGTCAGTGTGCAGTGTTAAATTTTCCTTGCTTGAATCCAGGTTTAATATCTAGTAACTGTTAATAACAACAATAACAATAATGATGATGATGATAATAAGGGGCGAGCTCGTACCATCCCATACAACATTTTATGTACAACATCTAACGAGTCTCTCGTCTCGTCTCGTTTCGTAGTCTCCTCTCTCTCACTCTGTCTTTCTTACTATTCTAATCTGCTTCTACTAACTTGCAGCAAGAACAACCTGGGCTGAGGTCTGATTATTTATCCTAACGAGACCATGTTGTATGGCTTGGGAATCATAGTAGTGATGAGAATCATCCATTACATAAAACATCGTTATTTTTTATTATATATGTTTCGAATCATAGACTTTGATATCTCATCAGCGTTGAACCAGTCGCTTAGCAAATGAAACTTATTGGACGACGTGGAATTTTGTGGTAGTCATTAGTCTAATGGTAGATTCTCGAACCGAGAGATCCTGAGTTAAAATCCTCCTTTTGCCAACCTACTCCCCTTTGAAGAAGATGAATTATAGTAATAAAATTTTTGAGAATAAGGAATAGTGTTGATGTATTAGTATTAATTTCAAATCCAAATTAATTTTTGAAACTATAAAATCGTCAATGATCACATTCCAACAATTTATGCAAGATCTTGTGATGCTTTTAAGTTCTAGGATTTTTGTGGATGACAGGTGCTGGAATGGGTGATATATGTAATGGAAGACAGTATTATGTTATTGTATCATCTTTATTTTTGTTTCTAAATGTTTTTGTGCCTATTGGTGTATGTTAGAAAAAAATCTTTTATATTTCTTAAAACGAATGAATTCCTTATTATCCCACCAGAAGATTGTAATGATTAGTGTTAGAAAGGCTAATTTCAAATATTTTCAATAAGAAGAAAACTTCATCGATAATTTACGACAACACGACAAAACGTCGAGTAATGATGTACATCACTTAAATTAAATATTCACATCTCTTTCTTTTGTCCGAATATTATCATCTCGTTTCTTTTTGGTCTTCTACTACAGTACTACTACATCATGATACAAATGTATATAACAATGTTGGGAATAATAATATGGAAAGGATTCGGGTTCATTATCCTCTCGAAGCATATAAATATATTATTATTATACCTATGTGTTAACAAAATCGAAACCTTAGTATGTACTGTATGTTATATATTTTATTTGAAGTATTTTATCAGTTAACAGTTTAGACTGTTACTGCTGTTGTTCTGCTGGTCACCCCATTTGTAGTGGATGCTGTGATGAGATAGATTGAGAGATTATATAATCATTAATTATACTACTGTATTATACCACAATACCATTCTAGTACCGACACTTATGTATGCAAGCGAAACTTGGACGTGGTTGAAAAAGGATGAGAGTGGAATAAATGCTGTGGAAATGCGTTCACTGAGAAGAATGGTTGGTAAAACGTTGCGAGATAGAGTGAAGAATGAGGATATCAGGAGAATGAGCGGATGTGAGAGGAGTGTTGTGGACAGAATGCGTGTAAACAAGTTGAGATGGTTTGGACATGTTGAGCGAATGCAAGATGAAAGGATGACGAAGAGGATGTATTTATCTGAAAGAAGGGGTGTGAGGAAGCGCGGACATCCAAGAACCACGTGGCTTGATCACGTGGACCAAATTCTTAAGGACGGACGCGTGCTGGTTAAGAGGAATCGGCGTGCATGTATGAGAAACTGGATGAATGTAGAGGAAGCGAAAGAAGTATGTAAGGATAGATCTATATGGCGTTCCGTTCTCTCTGCCTACCCCTCCTGGGACATGGCGTGAGGGTATAGTATAGTATAGTATTATACCATCCTGAATGTCTTTTACTGGCACAGAGAAGACGGCTTGCATGTTGATTACATGCAGCTGGCCTACTGTAGGATACGCCGTGATGATGATGTACCTAGTAGTAGTGTTATACCATCACAGAATTTCCCAGGTTAGCCAGCAAACTTACTGCTTTCTTACTGGCACTGACAGAGTGGGGACAATTGAAAGAATAAAGAAATTGTTACAAAATAGGAGTCCTTGGACTCCTGAAATATCCGGGATATACCTAAAGTTATTTCATCAGATTAACTGCAAGGAAATGCAAACTGTCCCCTGCGTCCCAATAAAAATAAGACTTAAGGATGGGTGGTGTGCCTCATCTCTGAATTTGAGATTTTAATTGTCTTATGCAAACTATTTTACGAATATCTGTCTTTTACAAGGCACTCGAAAACTTTCAGAAAAAAGTGGGACACTTATTCTTTACCGGGACTCTAATAATATTCCCCTCGAGTCTCTGGATCAGAATAGCTTTCCAATTCTTTTCTATAAATTTACTAGTTTCTTAAGTCTGTAAAATTAAGATATATGTACCGGGTTAGTTGGAAGACATCGCATTTAGCGATAAACTCACCCTCTGTATGATACTTTGTATTCATTTGAAATATTATTACCAATGTGGCACAGTGAACAATAAAACAAATAAATAATAGTGATACTCTCTCTTCAATGTCTCCTTTGACAGTAAGTTAATTTATTCAATATAAAGTAATAACAAATATAAAATACTAGTACAAAATTAGGACAAGAATAATACAAATTAATTAATTTCTGAATGATTTGATTTGACTAATTTTATAAATGTTATAATTTGATTCCTAATTATATTTTGTTCTTCGCCAATAATTGTTGCTCTCGTCTTGCTGTGTCAAACTGTATTATGATTGAGAATTATGATTTGTTTTCATGTATAATATAACACGTAAAAGACATCTTCCTATTGCCCTATTTGGGTCTGAGACATTCTTGCGTCTAGGATCAACTTCTTCTAGGACTGCCCAACTCTCTTCTTCCCTCTTCCATTCTTGCATCAAAATTGCCCCCCTTTTCCATCCAATATCACACAAAATTCTCAGGTATGTTTTGTACATACTTGTTCATTGACTTGCTCCAAATATTCTTACCAAGTAATTAAACTAATTACCTCCACATGTATGTATGTATGTATTACACATTAAACTCTGTCTTAGTATGTAATGTATCTACATAACACTTATACATATACATATAGTGAGTTTATCTAATCTACAGCGACACATTTCACATTACTAGCGTGTGATGATAAAAATATATTATTTTTTAAGTAATTTGATAAGACAGATACCTATATATCAGGGGTGGCCAAACTTTCATAATATGTCGGGAGATATTTTTGTAACGACTTTTTTTTACGTAGGTACCTTTATATTTATATACATACATACCATCACGCCGCTTCCCTCGCGGGGTAGGCAGAAAGGATCGAGCGCCACTTCCTTCTATCCTTGCATACATCTTTCGCTTCCGTCACTGCCATACAATTCTTCATGCATGCTCTCCTTTTTAGTGTGCTCAACACGTGACCGTCCTGTAGGATTTGATTTCAATGATCTTGCCATTTGATGCTCGGACGTCCACGTCTCCGAGCACCATTCCTCTCAGCCAAATTATCTTCTTAATTATTCTGTCCTCATTCATTCTTTCCACGTGCCCAAACCGTTTTAACTTATTCACATTCATCCTTGTTATTACACCAACATTCATTCCACATTCCTTTCGTATATCACTGTTACGCACACGATCTCTCAGACTTTTACCACACATCCCTCTCAACGATCTCATTTCTACTGCATTTATACCACTTTCATGCTTCTTTGTATTTAGTATGTGGAAATGTGAGTCCCCGGAATGCGATTGTGGAGCTCAGTCTCAAACATTTCAAAATCCGGTGGAGGAGAGTCCAGGAAAAAGGACTGGATGGACATATATACTGGATGGACTATAGATCAACTCCCAAAAAATACCCTTTTTCAGTCGAGAATCTCCGAATACTAGTTAGAGAAGTTAATAAAAGTCATTTGGAAGTTAACTACATACTGTGTTTTTTTTTCAATTTATCTTGTAATTAAATACAATCTTATAAAAAACAGAAAAAATTACATCAAAAATCATACCACTAGAAGTTTTGGCGATCGACTAGGAATAGCTCGGCATCGACGCGTTGGCCACCTCTGCTATATATGTATACAATACAAATTGTCTATAACATTGTACAACTTTGTGTGTATTGTTTTTTGTAATATATGTGTAGGTACTGCACAGAAAAAAAACAGGTCGATTTTATTAAATCACAATCCAAGAATTTTAATTGCCTTCAGTTAATAATTTCCTTCAGTTAATAATTTCCTTAATTTACGTAAATCAGTTCTCATCAATAAGATTGGGAATTTTAATTTCATCAATGTTTTCTAGTTTTGAAATTTTTTATTCTTTCATAACGATATTGTCTTCTTGAATAGATAAGTTATTTCTTGTTTTGAGATTTTTCATTCTTTTACGAAGATGAAAATTGTAATGGGTGTTCCTAAACGTACGAATCGACTTAGGGTGGTTTAAGCTAGTAAAAATTGTTTACTCCATATTTTTAAGAAAACCTTAAGCTGGATGTTTGTGTCAGGAAGACGAAGTAGTTTGTTAAGCGGTATTTTTCTGTTGAAAGTCCAAAATTCTGCTATCCAGTGACCAACTATTTCTTGCGTTGCCTGGCAGAGATAAATAATATACAAACAAACAAACTACTATTTGAACGGATTGAAATATTTATTATTAGATAAGTTTATGTTAGTGTTTGTTGACTCGACTTAACCACGATATCACCACATTAATACATGTGTTACCGCTGGCTACCTACTCTTCTAATTTATTATTGTACAGGGTGCAGGTGCGAACATGTAAAAAACTATCATTAAAATATCATTCTTAGCTCAGGAATTTATCAAATTAACCCTCAAAACAATATTATAGGGGTGTAAATGATGCATCGATGTTATGAGAAATATCGTCGTAATTCATTGTACGCAAATCTAAAGCAAGCATTCTAGGGGTATAAGAATGCTCAGACGTGCGAGAATTGCGTAACTTGATGACGTGGATGAGTGCTTAGCGATTAGATTAGCGTGCTTGTATCACGAAATATATGAGAGTACATGAAGCGAAAGTTGTGTATAAATACAGATCTATAGGAGTTCCGACTGTTAATTACCTCAAAGTGATGTGACTTCAGGGGCCCTATTCTCCAATCTCGTTTGATAAATGTCACCTATGAGATATGTCGATTAATTATCTCGCACGAAAAGTCGAATGGCAGTCTACGACCCTATTCTTGACGGCACTCGAAATTTAAATGGTCGACATTCGAGAAGCTACCGGCAACGTCGCACTTTTTGTATGTTTTTGTATGTGGTCATCGAAAAATGACATTTATTTATACAATTTTTCAAGAGATGGCGCTTTAGTGTGGGGAGGCACGTGACGTACAAGATGGCGCTTTTATATGAGGAGTCACAATCAATATCAAACTTTTCGTTATATTTTTATTTAAACTAAAAAACTTTATAAATCCGGCATCACTTTATTTTATTTTTATACCGTATGCAAAATGTAAACAACCATTGAGTGATTCACGGTGGTCATTTTTATAAATTTTTGACACGTCGATTGGTATGACATTCATCTCGAGTGGTAAAACACCACTCGACAAATTCTCGCATGATTTCGTGTGACATTTGTCGTATACGACTTTCAAGAATAGGGTTTTGAAGGAATCGATCGAAAGTAATAAAATCTCGATTGCGACATCCATCAATCGAGATTTTAGAATAGGGCCCCTGGCGATATAAATGGTAACCTAATTTTAATTCATAGTTAGTATGCTTGAACATTTAAAGTGTCCACGATTAGGAACTCCATTGAAGAGAGAACCACCTCCCATCCGGTTATCTCAGGAATCATACTCTTATTTATGAGATTAGGAACTGCAGTTTAAAATGAAAAAAGCTAGCTTATTTCACAAAATCTGAATTGTAAATTCTGCTGTGTAGATTTTCGATGATTTCTTTGCCGTCCCTACCTTAAAAGCGCCATTAATAACAGAACTACCCTCGTAATTAAATTTTAATTTTGGGTTGAGTTTTACATCAGTTCAAAATGGAAACATTTCATATACCTGTTTGAATAATTATGTACTTCAGAGGTCAACCTGCAATCGTGGCCTTTCGATATTCCTCTTTTTATTTTATACTTATGTAGTTATTAAATTTCTCAGGAATGAAATAAACAACACAAAAATAAACTTCGAACTCAATCAACACATGAAAATAGCATTAGTATTATCCTCAGAAAAGACAAAAAATCGATGAAAGTTGTTTAAAAATTGTTGTATTAAGATATGATATGAAATAATAGTGTTTTCTTGAATGCATTGTAGTCGAAAATTAATAATTGCCAATAATTATATGTATTCATGTAAATACAAAATTCGGTCACTATTTCACCGACATAATACTTTTGTAAAGGAATTAAACTTTACAGAGAAATCCCTGTGGAAATCAAGGAGGTTCGAACACTAGCAGCCTTTAAATTTAGATGCGCGAAATATGTAATGGAAAGATTCTGACCCACGTAATGGGGTGGAATGACTAGTACATAAGTTTAAGTTTGTAATTAATTTTATATTGTATTTTAAATTGTAAAAAAAAAAAAATATTTTTATAATTTTATAAATAAATAACTAACTATAACTATAATAATATGAACGTAGATCTGGGACCGTAGACAAACCGTACTTCGCGATCGAATTCAGTCCCGTCCCAAAATTATGAACACAAAAATAGGCCCTTTACATATAACATTGCGTCCACTCTTGTTTATGATCGATATCAAAATATTTTTGACCCGAAATGCCATTAGACTCTATAACAATTTTTTGCTTGAGTTTCTAGTGAAGCATACGGCAATAAATTGGTCTCCCACTCTTTTCCATTAGTTTAGGAGTGTCATATTTTACAAGTTAAAGGTACTTTGGCGTTCGAAAAAAATTAAGACATTTTACATCTTAAATTCAGCAGTGGTGAGGTTTGCCACCCATCCTCAATGTCTTGATTTTATATTGGCACGAAGAGAACAGTTTGCATGTTTATTATATGCAGCTGGTCTGCTGGCTACCCCACTTGCGGGATATGCCGTGATGGTATAGTAGTAGTAGTATATTTCACATATTTCCATTTTGAATAAATAATAGATTTGTATTTTTTTAACCCTAACAGTTGATTTTATTATGAAGCCCTTTCTTAAAATATTTGATGAAGAAAAAAGTGGTAATTAATAAAGCGGAGATTGTTATTCTTATGTCATTAATTATTTTGTGTTTTTTTTTTATATACAATAAGTACAAAATTAATTAATTGATGCAGTTTACCCCCACCAGATATGAAATTCTTTTACTATCTATACTACTACTATGTGGAGAAACGAAGGAAGTGTGTAAAGATAGATCTGTTTGGCGTTCCGTTCTCTCTGCCTACCTCGCTTGGGACACGGCGTGAGGATATAGTATAGTAGCAAAAATCTGGATTTACTAATTTATTGTATGTATGTTGGATGATATATTCGGCGCCGGTTAATGTAGCATTCATCTCAAGGGCGCGGGAAACTATTTTGGAAGAGCGATGTCTTCAACTTGATCCTGAACGTTGTTATTGATTGGTTTTTACGAAGGTCCTCGGGGAGTCGGTTCCAGATGACGGGTCCTGCGACACAAAAAGCCCTGTCATAGAAGCAGGACTTGTACCTTAAAACTGCTGAAGTGAAGATGTCAAATGTCTTGGAAATACCTCAGGTTAATGGAAATATATGAATTAAAATTATGTAGATACCTGCAGGACACTTGAATTTTTTTCTTATTTTTAGGATCCTGTTAAAAAATACAACCGCTGCATTATTTAAAAAAATATTCAAAAAAAATAATCAAATGAATAAATTTCACATATTTTACAATTTATTTATTTCTTACGAGAGCAAGAAACAAAAAAACGGACCCATCTTTTATCACTTTATATTCACAAATTACCACAAAAAGTGTAAATAAATCCTTACATTAATAAACTTTGTAAAAATATATTAAAAAAAGAATTATAACAGTTTGTTACGGTGTATTTAGTTTGATACTTTTTACACCAAAAGCCAAATTCTTCCGAGAAATCTTGTTAAGAAAAAAAAGTTCTTAAATAGAGATTTTTAAGGCGATAATTCAATTTAGCAACAAGGTGCCTGAGTAAAAAGTAGATTTATTTATTTATGACTTTAAATGTATGTAGTATAAATACAATAAACTTTTTGACGAATTTGTTATATTTTGATTACAGCCCTTAGTGTTAAGTGTTGGGAGTCGATTTTTGTTTTATGCCCGCATATAATCATAATTTATGACTTTCGTCTTTTCTTGAATAATGCTGTTGATGTTGTATTTCTATCTCTTTCCTTTTTTTTCAAGGTTTTGCCGTAAATTAGAGCGAGACGAATATATTGACAAGATTCGATTTGTTTTTTTTATTAGTATCCTTATTTATTAGTATTGGGCAAGACACATCGTTTTGGTTCTCAGGACTTTTTTCTTAAAATGGGGAACTTATGTATTTATTTAGTTATGAAAAAAATCACTTCATATTGAATGAGCATTTTTTTTATCTTTGTTATGTTCATAATTTTCGTGATTTCGGGTATTTTGACATCCCTGCATGCAAGCCCATAAAAATTAAAACAGGATGTGCGACAAACTTCATCGCTGAATCGAAGATGTTAGCTTCAAAAATATTTTTTGTTCTCTCAGTTTCAGTTTCATGTTTGTTGGATGGTGATATGCGACAGTGCGTTAACCAACAACAAAAATTAAATTAATACAATCGATGTTTTGTGTTGAGTTAACACACGAAGGTGTTATGAATTGGCTTAGCTTTATTGAGCTTTGTGTGAAAGGAATTATTTCATTCTATCGAAGTGGCTGTCGAGGATATATAGTCATAATATGGCTTGGTCACATGGATCAAATTCTAAAGGACGGCCTCGTGTTGAGTAAGAGAAACCGTCGTGCATGTATGAGAAACTGGATGAATGTGGAAGAAGTGATAGAAGTTTGTAAGGATAGATAAATATGGCGATCCGTTCTCTCTGCCTACCCCTATCGGGACACGGAGTGAGGATATAGATTGATAGATTTATGTGAAAGATTCCAAATTTTTGGTTTTGTAAAAATCTGTGTCACTGTACCAAGATATATCTGCTAAGCTACACTAGTAGGTACTCATTCGAACATCTGTATTGAATTTATTATGAAAAAATAATACGTAATTTTGCATCCATATTGTGACCACGACTAAGTTTGTAATAAGCCCTGAAATTCTGAGAAATTCGTACTCGGCAGTCAAAACAAATTTGTACTTATTCATTATTGTATACCTATATAAAAAATGTATGCAAGTGAGACGTGGACATGGTTAAAGAAGGATGAAAGTGGCATAAATGCAGTGGAAATGAGATCGTTGAGAAGGATGTGTGGTAAAAGTCTGAGAGATCGTGTGCGTAACAGTGATATACGAAAGGAATGTGGAATGAAAGTTGGTGTAATAACAAGGATGAATGTAAATAAGTTAAGATGGTTTGGGCACGTGGAAAGAATGAATGAGGACAGAATGACTAAGAAGATATATTTGGCTGAGAGGAATGGTGCTCGGAGACGTGGACGTCCGAGGATTAAATGACAAGATCATTTAAATCAAATCCTACAGGACGGTCACGTGTTGAGCACGTTGAACAGGAGAGCATGCATGAGGAATTGTATGACAGTGACGGAAGCGAAAGATGTATGCAAGGATAGAAGGAAGTGGCGCTCGATCCTTTCTGCCTACCCCGCGAGGGAAGCGGCGTGATGGTATGTATGTATGTATGTATGTATGTATGTATAAAAAACAAACTTCCTGGTAATCTTATAGAGGGTGTAGTTCAAGGGAATTTGTGCATTATTGATTTCTGATATGGGAATTTGTAAAGTATACACTGTAACCAGCCTCAGGCGATTCGTAAGCATCGGGATACCTTTCCATTTTCCTAATAAAGGGAGCTCGGACAGTCTACTGGTTGTGCAGATGAGGTGTCTGTTGAGTAATATCAGTTATAAGAGTTATAAGAGTTTCCGCGGGGTTCCCGGCTATGAATAGGTCTCATACCCTTTTCTATTAGTTTTTTTTAAGTGTCCTTTTTGTGTAAAACGCAAATATTATTTATAAAACATCACATGTATGACATTTAATATGTATTTTTAAATCAACAGCAAAAAGGCATACTTCTTCTTGTGACGTATCAGGTCCCCTCGTCTTTGACAATCACTCTGGCAAAGATTTCTCTGTTTCGCGCGACCTGGAAAAGTTTTCCACATATCTCACGCTAGTCCAGTCTCTTATGTTGCGCAGCCAAGACATTTTTTCAACGAAGACCAAGGCACACTGCCTGATATATTTTTTTAAAGGATATCTTAATGCATATAGTTATCTTTAGCTACATTATTCATGTAAAGTGACGTGATGGTATAGATAGTTCATAATACACTATTCCTTTGACAGTTAGGTATCGGGAATTTCGTAAAATTTGCTGACTCGACTGACACACCGCTAGCGCTGCTCTGAATCTGGGTGACTTGTTTCTACTCTTGAACAAATAAAAGAGAGATGAATTAAGTAGTGTCTCTAACAGATGGCGAGTCTCATCGCTGATTGCATAAAATATAAACTAATAAGATGCTAACTAACTAGTATCATTTAACAATTACTCGGTAGCATCATTTATTTATTACTTACCTAACATCGCTTTATAATAGTCATTATTATAAATTATTTCTATACAACTGGTATCCATATACATATTGTATATCTCGAGTTGTCGAGTCAAATAACACACTTTTACACTCACTTACACAATGCTTCAATGTCATTAGTTGTAAACATAATTTGTACTCGTTGTCGATTTATCTACCTGCTAACTATATTACCGGACATTAGACCGAGTTACATACTTCATACATCAAGAGAATATTATTTATCGAGTGATCATCCCATTTGGGTATGCAATTTTCGGTGGAGTTTTTCTCGAGTGTTCGTGTCATGAAGTGATTTTAATACGAATTCTCGACTTTTCGATATTTTATTTTATTTATTATCTGTTTTCTATTCTTGTTTTTATAAAAATATATATATCTGGGTTTTGTTACAAACCAAAATACAACCTTATACATCTTTCACAGTAAGCTTAAAGCTTGTGTCGTGAAAGGGGAGCTTGCCGTTTACATTCATTTCGATAATTTCCAGATGTAACTTACCAAACACCATAGAGTTTGCAAAACTGAATTTATTGCTAATAAACTGTATATTTAAAAGAAAACCTCACGTTTATAATCCGAATATATTACAGTATTACCAACCCCACTATTACTAACATTTAACCAGATTTCGATAAAGAAACTTTTAAAACGGTCCAAACCAATAAATTATTTATAATTATTTGTTTTTGGTACACATCCTATTAAAAAAAAACTTCTCTCGAGTCTTATATTTGTAACAAATTATAAAGAGTAATTATTATTTTAATGAATAAATGGTCACATCATGACACAATTTCATAATTTCTCTCATTTTCATTTTCAATTTGTTTCTCTTTTCACGAAATATAGTTCTCGACTTATCTAGCTACATCGTGCGCACATCGTATTATAATTTCAAGAGATAAATCTGGCGTTGGTTGTTGTGGCAGAGAATTTACAACTCTTCCTACTAACAATATTATAACAAGTTTAGGAGCTGGAGTGCCTCAAGGGTCTGTTCTCGGACCGGTATTTTTTTATTGTTATTTTTATATACCTTCTATAGTACGTAATATTATTATGCGTGTATTATGTTATTTTGTTATCGTTATTAGGGCTGACATATTGTATTGTGAAAATATAATCAATAACAGCTATTATTAACGATACATTTTTTCTCCCCGTATTGAGAATTTAGGTGTAAAATTTTGGACCATCTTGACTAATTTATTCATTCCACGTGCTATAATTACACACAATTTGAGGTAGTCAATAACCTGATTGCAGTACCTGTCTGAAAATCCTAATTAGAAAATTCAATGTCCACCTAATATAATATACTTTAAAGATACGAGTAGTACTTCTTACTGTGAGGTTACTTTGGGGGTTTTTTCGGCTTTCTTGCAAACTAAAATGTTCCATTTTTTAACTAGGTAGATGAAACGGATTTTGTTATTTATTTTTTATTCATCAATATAAAATATATCAGCATGACTAATGGATAATATAATTTCAAGTAATTTCTTCCAAATTAACAGATCCATCAAAGATTTAATTTTAAGACATAGTATCAACCTTGATTGCTACAAATTTTTAATATAAAAAATCGTGATCCAACTGGGAATAGGACTGGGGTTTCGATTTATTTATTGCACCACCAAATCCTTCCGCGATCATTTTCCAATAATAATTTCCACTCTAAAGCGCATGTGAACATCAAGAATCTTTAAAATCACAATTTATGTTCTGGTATTCACAGTTTCACCTGCAATTTTAACAGTATTAAACGCATCGCTTGTTTTATTACACAGTATAACACGCTACGCATGTCGTTAGCGCATGTTTATTTATCATTCCTCGAGGTGATTTCATTACCACATCTAAACGGCGCCAAGAAATAAAAATTATCGGCATGATGATCCTTTGGAAATTTTAATGCACTAATAATTTTTTTTCAAGCAGCCCAACTAGTTATTTTAATTATTATTTTCTGAAATATTTGTGTAATCGCCTTTAGAGTAGTTGGCTGTGATGTTTGTACGTAGTTATGTATGGATGTATAATTATTGTGAAATTTAGTCTTGCAAATTATCCTTGTCAGTGGTGTGAAATCTTGTAATTTATAATTGTTGTAGATAAATTATGTTACTTTATAAAAACTATGCTGTCATAATGCACAGGTACTTGATAAAAGGATACGATTCTTTGTGGAAGATCAAAATAAGATACTTGAATGACAATGTGGACTTAATGCCAATATTTGCAAAATAAACTTAAAGCTTCCATTTTCATCATTTGCAAATTTTCGTCTAAGAAAATATGAATATTTTCCTATTTAAATAACTTTTTTTCTTGGTTATCAAAATTGCCGTCAATGAAAACAAAGCATAAGTGCTATGAACAGTGTCTTAAATATCAAGAATCTGTTCCTCAGCTTTTCGATCCTAGAGGAAATGTAGGGAGGAAGCGTGTTGTGAAAAGAAGTAAATCAAGAAGATCCATGATATTGAGAATTTCTCGCAGGTTGGAATGATTCGCTTGTATGTATCATTATAGTAACCAACGTCGGTTTTCATTGGTTTTTTGAAATGCATGAATTTTGAAAATATTTTCTTTAAGGTTTTAGGATTGGACTGGAGTGAAGCGTGTTTAGGGACTCTTCCGTCTGGGGCAGAACAGGTAGTCAGCGTTGGCGAAACCTAATATAGCCCAAAAAGAAGTGAAAGGCAAATAACAATTCTTATGTAGGTATGTTCGATACATTTTTGGCTGATCATTTGTGACCATATTTTTTGATCCCAAATTCCATAATTTCGCCACTCCTGTTAGGGTGAAAATGCTTCAACAATTTCGCAAATGAAAATCATCACGCAAGTCCCGATTAACTGAGTAATCATTCATATTATGATGATGTCTGCAGACTTACAATATAATATATGCGAAGATAAACATCAGGATGCTAATTAAATATCACCTTTTTCTCGCATCCAGTGGCTGTCTTCCATCCTGAGTTTAATATCAGGGAGGGATACTAGAGTGAGATTTTTCGGTATTATTAAATTTGCACATAATTTTGTTAAACTCCATCTTCAGCACTTCAGTTAGCTACTTTTGGCGGGTAGATAAATAGGATGTTAATAACCCAAATTCCCTGTTTCCTATCTTGACCTGGCTGATGAGGTATTTCATTATTCGAGTTAAAATTTAAGTTTCTAATTATGTTACTTTTTTATTTATGTACGTAATATAGAAGCTTAATTTTCCTTTTTGGAGAAACCGAAGCAATATTATTGATACAGTATCGAATTTCGTTGATGAACGGCTCCAATAGGGCGCAGGAATTGCAACGAAAATCTTAAATTATACTTAGTATGATTTTTTGTATAAATTTAACTTCAAAAATTTTCACAGCATCGCCTTTGCAAAATTTTACATTAATGTAATGTAAAATTTTAACAAAAATATCCAATTTCGGCTCTCAAATATTTTTGAGAAGTGGAGTACCACAAGGGTGTGTTTCAAGACCTTAATTACTAAATGTGGCTTTGATGTAATTAATTGCTGGTTTAATCGTCAGGTGTTTGATAAACATGAGGATGAGCAATCACTAGACATTAAGCAATGCACATCCTGTTTGCATTTTCTTAGTTTTTTATCGCGTAATTTAATCTTTTGTTTAATGTGTATTTAATATTTTGTAATTAGAACGCCTGGTGCAATTTTGTGCTAATTTTTGTGCCGTCTTTTACTGACTGGTTTTATTTTCTCCAATTTGTTTTTATGGTGGTTCTTTTTATCAAGGCACGTGCTTTGTGTTATGTGTAATTGTTTTTTTTTTTTCAATATTTTAAACAATCTATAATAAATATTTTTTTACTAATATATCAGAATTCGTGGAATGCCGCATTAATGAATGAATATTACCTATAATCAAATCTTTTCAAGTGTTTCTTTCGATCTCCAATTTTTCGAAATGTATTAAAAATGAAGTAAAAATATGTTTTCAGATTCGTTCAACTGAAAAATAGGTACATATTTTGTCTTGGCTTACTAAACATAAGTGAAGTTAACTCTGTCTTAATGAAAATCCTTACTGTCAATTCAATTTGTTATCCTTGGTATATTAAACCTTCCTTGGTCACAAAACAATTTTATCTGCAGAGCACCACCATTTATGAGAAACATAATTGAATTCAAATTTAAAAAGGTATAATTATGTGTGCCGTAGAGCACCTGGTAAAGAATTGGTCTTCCACTTTTTTCTGTAAGTTTTCATTGGCTGCATCACTTGTGACTTACGCCGTGATGATATATCGTTATTAGAAGTAGTAGTATAATTTTAAGCAGACATAAATTTGGCACAAAGCAGTTATTTAATGTTTGCATCAATCCTCGAATAAATCTGTCCTAAATTACTGATCAACTTTAAGCAATCAAGTACCTACATATTGAAATATGCTGTTTTTTTTCAGTTTAAATGTTCTATGACCGATGCGTCTTTGCATTTGAACCCGTAGCGACTGCTTATATATTATTTCGATGCGAGACGTATTGGAGAATTCCGAGAACTTCGTTAACTTGTTAGAATAATTAAAATTAAGTAAGTAGGTATGAAATTAATAATATTGTGTTATAATAAATTGACATTGTGAAGTTGATAACAGTTTGCACACATCAATGTTGTCTTGGTTTATAAATAATAATAAATATAATGAAATAAGGAGGCCGATAAATATAACATTTAATTGTACAGAGGTTATCTAATGTTACATACATACATTAACATCGAGAATTGGAAGTAGACTACTCCACGCATTATTTTATTCATTAGATTTAGACTCATGGACTGGGAAGCAAATGCGATAAATAATGGATAACAAATTGAAAATCACTGTGAAATAGTTTAACATCATCATCAACATGACTATTCACTAGCGGGGTAGTGTAACATTCAAACTGTAACATTTCTCCCATAGTCGGCAGATTTCAGTGACTCTCTCAGGGTTTATCGTTGGGTAAATTTATTGTGGTGGTTGTGCTAAGGAAACACTAGCATGATGTTGTATGATCAGTTTATTGACGAAGAATATGGTTACACAGATTATTATTACACCAAACAAAACAATTCACAGTTTTTAATACTGAATTACATTATTATAGCGACACTCACAGTATTTTGTAGAAGAGAAGAGACATTTTTATTTGGAGCGAGCCCCTGCTATGTCTATTGTAAAACGAATAGCAGGAGACTGGCCAAAATGGCTGACTCCCGGAAAAGGATCAAGAAGAAGGAATCTGTTTTTATGATAATATCAAAAGGTATTTACGATTTCTCTAGATAGGGGCCAGGGCTTTCACAGGATTTCGATAGATGGCAACACAAGTACCATTTTTTGGATATTAAATTATAAGGGTCCCATGACACCATCTCAAGTTGTCTTTTAAAGAAAAAAAATGAATAAAAAAAAAAGAAAAGTTTCAAAGTCAGTAATAAGAAGGATTCTACAGAACTAAGAGTGTCAAAGATAAGAAAGATTTTACAATACTGTGAGTGTCAAAACAAGATAGATTTTACAACACTGTGAGTGTCAAAACAAGGATACAAATTATCATAACAGACATTAGAAACAAATTCTTAACTAATCCTTACAAATAGACATGTCTCAAGCAAGCAAGGGACCAGGGAGATGCACCGACAGAACAGGTCGCGGATACGGAATCGTAGACAATGTTCTCGCCATACTTCTAGGTAAACCTTTACATGCTTAAGACAAAACAAAAAAATTAAATTCTTTTACATAATATAACAAAACCTTCAACAATTTCCCAAACACTTTTCCTTACTCCAAGAGGAGGTATCCATTACAATTATATCTGATCTACCTCTATTATAAGGGCGGTAATCCTTTACCCTATAGCATTTTTCTTTTGTGGAAACTTCCCACCAATTTCATACAGGCAAATGGTTAATATCAGGTACCAAACCTATCGCGCAGAGCTTCTCTAAGCGACCTGTATGAATTTTCTGTTTGAGCGTCCTCAAACCTCACTTGGACAATAAGCTTGTCGGGCATTAAAAATTGAAAATTTACTAAAATAAATTTGAGTTAGAACTGATTGTATTAGGGTAGGACGATTAGTCATTCCTCTATATCAGTCTAACCCAGGAGATGTACATGGAAGATGGCGAATCATCCAATGACTCCTTAACATTCATACTAGGCAAATAGAAATTACTGTAAGGGTACGCATTCCATACAGTAAAATTGCCGCAAAATGGCCAGCAGGTTCACACCATGTGAGAAACCTTGCCATATAATTTAATTACAAAACCATGCACACTAAAGATTAAAAACAATAAACTTATTTTTTAATTTGACTGATGCGACCTTGATCCTCAATTTAAGATTTAGCATTAATGATTTGATATACTAAGAGAATTAGTGGTAACTTTTCACGCATTTTCATACTTCATCTTTTATCGGCCGTTTTTTTCATGTATACTTCATTCTTCCGTACCTTGCATTCATCATCTGTCATAAGTCATTCATCAGTTACCACATAACTCAGTGATTCAAGAGTTCACACAAAATTTAAGGAAAACAACAAAAGAATTCGTATACTTTCGTATACTGGAGGGTCAAAATTACATCAGTTGTACAGTACAAAATTCCTTAAAACTAACATGTTGTATGACTTTTGCCTGCGACAGTGGATGGGTTCAGATTATTGTGAACACGTTGCTAATGAAAACGGCTAGCATATGAGATGATAAAGGCAACTTCATGCATCCACGGGCGCAAACAAAAAAAAGGTGATCAAACATACAAAAAATATTATTTAAGGGCGCCACAAGGTTCGAACAATTCAAAATTCTCACAGAAGCGGAACCTTGAAGAGCCTCTATGAGTTTTTTTTTTTAACTAAAAGTTTACAATAACATGGGCTGCAAAAGTTACAAGTACTTGAAGAGTAGAAAAACCAAATTTTTGACTATTAACAGTATTTTAATTTATTTAGATTTAAAGGAAGAAAGATAATTCCTTTGACACTACTATGACTGCAAATATAATTTCTTTTGTGAGTCTAACATTTTTATTACATACAAAATTCACTATTAACATTGACCTGTGATGTATAGACATAGTTCTTTTTATTCATTAAAATTGCAGCCCAAGAAAACATTACATTTTTACATAAATTCTTTACATTATCAAAATTTCAAGTTTACATTGATGGATTTACATTCAGAATGAAATATAACAACAAAATTTTTGAGAAACACATACCTAGGACTCAGAACTTAATGATATCCTTAGCATGATAGTTTCCCATTGCTCCAGTATCTACATCGCATAGCTCGTATACGTTAGGGGATATGATTCGGTGAACCTGAGACTTGATGAAACGAGGTGCCAATTTCTTTGAAAAATAATTCGCAGCGTTGCTATGAACAAATGACCTTCTCCAGACAATTTGACCTATGTCCAGACGAAGAGTTTTGCGACGAAGGTTATATCTATCGGCATTACGATGGAAAGCCTTGGTCAATGAGGAGGAAATTTCGTCGTAAAGCGCGTTCATTTCTGATAAACGACGTTGACGTTGTTCGGCAAATGCTTCTAAGGTACCACTATCAGAGGCATTGACAGTTCTATGGAAGGAGGCATGAGGAACATATTCTGTACCATGTACAAGGAAATAGGGAGAGTAACCTGTGGTTACATTTACAGTACTATTAATACAAGAACAGATTTTTGGAAGCTTGGAACACCAAGAACGTTGATCATTTTCTACCAATATAGAAAGAGCAGTAAGAAGAGTAGAATTGTATCTTTCAACGGGGTTATTCTGTGGGTGATAATATGCATTATAAAACAAGTCATTGATCCCATAGGAATGTAAAAATGATTTAAATTCTTTAGCAACGAACTGTCGGCCGTTGTCTAAGACAACACACCGCGGAATACAATAGGGAAGAAAAATTCGTTCCTCGAGTAGTTTGATTATTTCTTTAGCTGTAGGGTTTCGTAGTGGAAAAGCCCAAAGATATTTGGTAAAGATATCTACAACAGTAAGGATATGCACGTTGCGCTTATATGACATGGGTAATGGTCCTACCAGGTCAATACTCAATGATTCCATAGGTTTAGTAACGGGTTTTGGGTTTTTCATTAATCCATGAGGCGCTTGGTTATTATGTTTATATGCCTTACATGTTTGGCACTGCTTTACATAATCCTTAATGGTGGACAATAAACCACGGCAATAGAAAGTTTGAGAGAGATAGGCATGAGTTTTTAAAACTCCAGGATGGCAATTGTTATCATGAAATTCTGAAATTAAAGGTTCAAGTTGATCAGAAGGCACAACAAGTCTCCAAAATGAAGAATCTGGGGAAGAATTATTAGGTTTCTTATTTTTACAGTATCTATAGAGGTGACCATCCTCTAACATGAAATTATGGCAGTCTTGAGGTCTTTCTTCACAAGATTTGTAGACTTTACGATACCATGGATCGGAGACATTGGTATAAACAGAAGGAAAAGTGAAAGCAGAAACAGGAATTCGACTGAGTCCATCAGCAAGTTTGTTTTCACAACCTTTCTTATAAACAAAATCAAAACTGTATTGTGATAGACGCATAGCCCATCTGGCTAAACGTCCGCTGGGAGAAGAAATGGTTTTTAGATATTTTAAACATCCATGATCGCTCATAAGGGTAAAATGAGTACCTTCTAAGTAGCTACGAAAATGATGTACAGAATCTACGACAGCAAGTAATTCGCGGTCAGTAGTGGAATAATGTTGTTCAGTATCAGAAAGTTTACGGGAGAAATAAGCTATGGCATGCTCAGTTCCATCAGGAGATTTTTGTGAAAGGAAACTACCTATGCTTATTGCACTAGCATCGCAAGTAAGTATATAAGGTAGCGAATAGTCAGGGGGTTTCAATACAGGGGCCGTTATCATGGCAGATTTTAAAGCAATGAAAGATTGTTCGGCTTCATTATTCCAAGAAAATTGTTTATTAAATTTCTTACTTGTCAACTTGCAAAGAGGAGAGGCAATAGCAGAAAATGATTTGATAAAACGTCTATAGTAAGAACACATTCCAAGGAAACCTCTTAGTTCCTTAGTTGAAGTGGGACGTGGATAATTTAACATTACATTTATTTTTTCGGGGTCGGTAGTAATACCGTCTTGGTTGATGACGTGGCCAAGATATTTTAATGAATCTTTACAAAAAACAGATTTCTTTAACTTTATAGTAAGATTGGCTTCATTTAAGCGTTGAAATACGGTCTTCAAGGAGGCAATGTGAGATTCAAATGTAGGACTACAAATTAAGATATCATCCAGATAGCAGAAAACATGATCACCAAGATCAGAAAAGAGTTTGTCCATGAGTCTTTGCATTTCAGCAGGTATATTCTTCAGTCCAAATGGGGTGACTTTAAAGTGGTATTGTCCTCTACCTTCCACAAAAAAGGCAGTTTTTGGACGGCTTTCGAGTGATAGGGGCAATTGCCAAAAACCGTGACTTAAATCAAGACTTGTAAGAAATTTGGTATCACGAAGGTTATCTAATATGCGATTGATATTGGGAAGTCTATAGCAGTCGGTCTTAGTGACGTCATTTAATCTACGAGGGTCTAATACAAATCGACCAGTACCATCTTTTTTGGGTACAATAAAAACATTATTTAGCCATGGGCTACGGGCAGGTTCGATTACATCCATTTTTAACATGGCATCAATTTCAGTACAAAGTTGTTCTCTTCTGACATGTGATTGGGGGTAAGTTTTCTGTTTTACAGGCAGATTATCGCCCGTGTCGATAACATGACTTATAAGATGGGTACGACCTAAGCCTTTGGTTTCATAAGAAATCGTTGAGAATAGTTCTTTGACTTCATTCAGTTCAGAACATTGTGCTGGAGTAAGATTATTGGCAGAAACTAGGCAAGAAGGGGACGAAGATGTAACAAATATGTGTTTACTAGCTATTGGATTTGTCAAAGAATTATTATTATTCGGAAAGAGTCGTGGTGCTAAGCCGGAGTTTTCAAGAAATGGGACACCCAAAATTATTCCATGAGAAACAGAAGGGGCCACAATAAAAGTAACATGAACAGTCTTGTTATCAAAGCAAAGAGGAAGAATGATCTTTCCAATAGACTGGAAAGAGGAACTGTTAACACCAAACAATGTTTGAACATGGGGTTGCAGGGTATAGCCTAAGGTTGTAAAAGTTTTATAAGTATCTCTACCCAATATATTTACTGCAGCTCCAGTATCTAAGAGTGCTCTAAAGGGTACATGGCGAATTTTAAAATTGATGTGAGGACGATTGTCCGAACCACTGGTAATGGCAACTTCGTTTAAATGACAGGTAAGATGGAATAGTTCAACAGAGGCTAACCAGTCTGACCACTCGGCATCTCTCTTCCCAGGAGAAGGACGAGCAGAAGACCGGTAGTTTACAAGTTTTTTGGACGTCGAGACAGGTTAGGAGGAGGCATACTTAAATTAGGCATTGAAATTCGTGAGGTGTTAGAAGCATTGACATTAGAATTTGTAGAGAAATGACGGGGTCGATAAAAGGTACGAGGAGTTGGCACTTTAAATTTACAATCTCTGGCCAGGTGTCCTGGTTTACCGCAAGTATAACAATTATTGTTCCTACGTGTATCATGGGTAAATGCGACCTTTGGGCGAGTAGGAGGAGGTGCATTATTTGAGGTTGCAGGCATAGAAGAAGAAGTGACAAGAGTGAGACGTTCGAATCCAGTACATATTTGCTCCAAATCAACTATGTTGGAAGGATTTGCACCAATTATGGCAGCCGCAAAAGTTGTTTTTAGACCTTTCTTAACGATTTTTAGAATTTCCGAATCTCTAATAGGAGATTTCAGACTTCTGTTCATCATAGTGACACGCGAAATGTAATCGGATGCGGTTTCAGAAGGTGATTGTCTGGAACACCATATATTCATGCGTCGTTCAGAAGTTATATTTTCGTTATCAAAGCGGTCGAGGAAGGTGGTTTTCAGATCTTCCCAACACAAAGTGTTGAGTCGAGCAGCTCGATAAAAGGTAAGAGCTTTTTCGGTTAGAAATTCTGGAAGAACAGTAGGCAGTAGAGCTATGTCAAATCTTCGAGACAGACATATTTCCTCTAATCGAGTAAAAAATTCGATGAGATCACCCTCACCGTTGAAGATAGGAATGGGCCAAGAAGAAAAATTGATATTTAAAGGCACACAAGTAGTTTGACGTCGAGGAGTATTCAATGACAGAGTGTGTGCAGGAGAAGTGGGATGGCTGAGGTTAACAGTTTCTGTAGTAATGGCACAATTGGAACCGGCGTCACTGGACAAATCAGAACTCTCAATTGATGGAGGCATTTCAGAGATCTTATTGTTGAAACTTACGCACTGAGCCCTAAGATCAGCGAGAGAATGGCTGGGCGTTATACCTCTCTGGGTTAATGCGTGTTTAAGAGTCCGGGAATTGGATACATTGACTCGCGAAATAGGCATAAAAGATGATCCAGACATTTTGAGATTCTAACTTGCAATGACAGTAGAATAATAAACGGTTCTTCTATATAAGCTGATCCTTACACAGGAGAAATAGAAAAATTGCACATGCAAAACGTTTTGAATTGACGATCTGAAAGAAAATTGGCAAATAATAATCAACAAGACAAAAGATTATACGTACCAATATTCAGCGCTGGATAGATTGCGATGGACTTGCAGGAATTAAAAAAAAATTCTTTAAAAGAGGAAAAAAAAAATTTTTTCCAAAACAAAAGAAAGTTGAGAAACAGTGGACACCTTGGTTTGTAAATCTCTCTAGGAAATATGGACTCCTAATAAGAATTCAAAAAGAAAAATTCCTCAAAGCAAAAAAAATGTTAAAAAAAAGTTTGGCAACCTTTGTAACATCAAATCTCAACAGTTGGGAATCATTGGATACTAAAAAAAAATGTTTGGAAGTCTTGTCCTTTGATAAGACTCGAAAAAAAAATCAATAACAATTATTTCTTTAAATTGTTAAAGTTTGGAAATCGCTGGAAAGTTTGACATTCCCTGGAAATATCGTAGACATAACATTACATACATTACATATCATAAAATTAACAATTCCAGCATATGAGTAAAGAATTATTGGTAATTATTCAAATTTGTTTTGTTAAGCCTCTTCCAGCAATATTGAGGTCTATGATCATTTCACTTCAAACCATACATAAATACATCTACAGCCTGCGTGACACGCACGCTAGGTAGGTACAAGTACAATGAATTTAAATTTGATTTCTTTACTCTTGAGTATATTCAATCAGACATAGAAAAAACTTTACTTGGACCATTTCACAAACTGGACATTTATAAATTTACAACTCTTACTTTGTAGATCCTTCAGTGCAGAATCTTACATCAACAAGCAAATAATTCCGCAAATAATTGTAAAATGATCTTAGCTAGTATCACTTGAATTTATGCAAAATTGAAACTGGAATTTTTACAATCTCTTTGGCACAAAAGGCAAAGCATGGAACAACATGTAAAAAAAAACTGTATCTATAGTAGGTATATAAAATATTTCAGTACAAAATGAACACAACAACACCATATTTTTCCATAAAAACCTGTGTAGTAGTCAGACGAATAAGGTTGTCTATTACTAGTGAAGGAAGCATTTATTTCCTCATCCTCAAAACCATCAAGCATCAAGGGTTCTCTGTGTGGATAAAGAAGGCCTCGAAGAAACGTCAGATCTAGATGACAAAACATGGGACATCCTTCTATTGGAGGTCAGGAACCGTCAAGGAAGAAAATTCCGTCATAGACATCCTTCGTAGTGGTGGTAGCAGGCTTCTTAAGGGATTGTAACGTTGGAGATCTTCATCTCATCAGAAGGAAATTATCTGGACGTCTTAGGAAAGTTTGGAGTATCTGTTCACAATCTTGTGAATTTCTTGTCGTATCTATTTCTTAAATTTTTCATTCATTATCAGTATCCGATCGTACTTGCAATATAGCGGATTTTTTTTTTGAAGATCATAAATGTATTTCGCATATATTTATTATTAAATTGTTTCTGTTTTAACACTGTTTATAATTAAAAAAAAAATGGACTCGTTCATTCCTTTGTGATGTAACGGTTTCTTCTTCTTTATTATATGAGTTTTTGAGGGCGCGCAAATGTATCACGCACTTGATTATTTATTAATTAAAATGTGGTTATTATTAAAATGTTCTTATTATTTCACTGATTATTTAACTCAAATATTCACTGAAGTACCATTATAGTCCTTATTGGTCACGCGGTGAAATTTTTTGAAGAGCAAAGTTGTACAGTCTTGCTGTGAAGAAGGGAAAATTTCAACTGTTTTTTGATCGAACATTCTAGAGAAGTGTGTGTGTGTTGGTGATGCATGGAAACATGGGTGGGTCACGTGATACGTAACGAACTTATCTACGCACTATTTAATGTTATCATTTATGCATTGTTAAATTCACTTCAAACACAACAAAAACCACAATAATTAGGCCCCACGTTGGGCGCCAATCTGTAACATTCAAACTGTAACATTTCTCCCATAGTCGGCAGATTTCAGTGACTCTCTCAGGGTTTATCGTTGGGTAAATTTATTGTGGTGGTTGTGCTAAGGAAACACTAGCATGATGTTGTATGATCAGTTTATTGACGAAGAATATGGTTACACAGATTATTATTACACCAAACAAAACAATTCACAGTTTTTAATACTGAATTACATTATTATAGCGACACTCACAGTATTTTGTAGAAGAGAAGAGACATTTTTATTTGGAGCGAGCCCCTGCTATGTCTATTGTAAAACGAATAGCAGGAGACTGGCCAAAATGGCTGACTCCCGGAAAAGGATCAAGAAGAAGGAATCTGTTTTTATGATAATATCAAAAGGTATTTACGATTTCTCTAGATAGGGGCCAGGGCTTTCACAGGATTTCGATAGATGGCAACACAAGTACCATTTTTTGGATATTAAATTATAAGGGTCCCATGACAGTAGACGGAAAGGATCGAGGACCATTACGTTTTCACTTCCATTTTTTAAAATTTTTAATCCTACATTTACTTGGATTCGGCTCTCCTAGTCCTCGTCTTCCAAGTTTTCCGGTCCCCTTCATCCTCCGAGCGCAACTCTGCCTCCTTCAGGTCCCTGGCAATTGTGGACATCCAGGTGGTCACTGGTCTGTCTGGTCTTTTGGGTCTTTTTCATGAGTAAATAGTAGACGTATTCATTACCGGGGACTTCACGATGTAAAAACCCAATAATTGAAATGATTAAGGGCCCCAGTCAATTATTCTATTTATTTATTTAACACATAAAACCGCATTACAAAGTATATTCGATCATATTACATTACAATTATTTCCTGAAAAAAATAAATTTACAAATTACTATAGACCATTAAAGGTCACGTGGTCTTGTCTATGGATTTGCTTTTGCTTGGAGGGCAAACCGTCAGATTGCGCAAATCATCCTTGTAGGATGTTATGCTATAAGAGAAAAATAAAAGAAAGTCAGACGACAAAGTAATAACAAAAACGACACTGTCAGTTTTTTTGATTATTAGGTATTCTTAAGGCGTTCCACCCAATATTGAGTGATTTTGCAACACTGACAGTTGGAAGGATAATACCTACATGACAACGCTTTATTTCGTTTTCACGCATAGTTAGAACTGCGCAGTTAGAAAGAGATACCACCTTTTTGTTTGTTTTGTTTTTGTTTTAGAACTGCGCAGTAAGAAAGAGATACCACCTTTTTGTTTGTTTTGTTTTTGTTCCGTTGTTGTCCTCCAAACATTTTTCTGTGACGTCATCCTTTAATGGTCTATTGTGAAAGTAACAGTGAAAAGTAACATATTGAATTCCCTTTAAAATAACAATAATGATTGCAAATATACCAAAAGAACTATAACTCACTTGTTGTGTGCATTACTTAAACAAGTACACGACTTGTGTATGAACTCAACATACTGTTGTTTATCTGTATATCGGAGCGAGAATACAGTGTGTCATGAAACGTCATTTTTTGAACATAATTAAATAATTCCAAAATTTTACCAATCATTTTGACATTTCCAAAATAAACTGCTTATTATGATATTAATACCATTTTTGGAAGCGATTCTTAGTATCAAATATTAAAATTTAATAGTTTTGGAATTATACCACACGCCAGACCAAGTGACATTTTGAATGTCGAAATAAATAAAACAAGCGTTTTATTCTACTAATGATTTATTCGATGAGAGAGACGTCTTTCGTCTTATAAGGACATTGTCAATCTGATTTTAATTTTTTTTACATTTTGAATGCCCAAATGAACAGTTTTTGATGGGTATGACTAAATAAAAAATTCGCGCATGCGTCATTTGAAATATGTAACGACGATAAGTAAATACAATTTCTACTTTTCGCATGTCTGTTGACAATAAATTACTTCAAAAGTGATTGTGGGTTATTATAGCTATTAACTATTACACCCTAACGCCTATCCCTTTAGGAGTAGGCAGAAAGAACGGAACGCCATGTAGATCTATCCTTAAATACTTCTTTCGTTTCCTCTACATTCATATTGTAATTTCTTATACACACCCGTCGATTCTTCTTACTCATTACACGTTTGTCCTTGAGAATTTGACCCTCGTGGTTTTCGGACGCCCGTGCTTTCTCACACCTCTTTCAGATAAGTATATCCTCTTTGACATTCTTTTCTTTCCAGTGGTGGAAAGTGCCTAAAAAAATGCCAAAACTTGCACCATTCGTTCCACATGTTCAAACCATATTAAATACTATCGCTCATATTTTCTTTCAAATTTTAATTGTTATCTAGTTACAACAAACAAAAATGACTATAGCGAGACTCTCCCGGGACAGAATTTTGTAAAACTCTGCCAGAATGATAATATGACAAGTATGCACTTTCATTTCCCCCAGGTCTCGTTAGTAGAGGTTCTTGGGCCAAGCTCCATACGTTGTCCTGTAGGCATTATTTTTTATCCATAAATAAAACAAAATATAACGCATTTTCAACAAAGCTCCTTGTCTGATAATAATAAAAGGTAAATATGGCAACAAGCAGTTCATAATAAAGACAACAGCACTATGTTCACAGATCACTTTGGCCAAATTTCTACATAGTGTAGTTGTTCTCCGACATGCAGACATAATAATAATACAGTAATATATTTAGCATTACTATGAACGCAGTATGGTGACAAGTGTCTCCATTTAGGGTAGTACAAGTTTCTTAATACACGGTCGCAGCGAGAGCACATTGTAGTATAATTTTGTTTATAGTATTGTTTCTGCTGTTAATGTTTTGATCGTTGTACCACCCACAGCACTGTTAGATGTTCTAACATAAAACAATATGTAACAATGGCAATTGTCACTATTTATTTATTTATCTGTCTATCTATACCATCCATTAACCAATACGGTTTAGAGACTAGTAATGCAGTACTAATTTTCTCAGAAAATGTGTTTCAAAATCGATATCTGCTGCTTTACTGGGTATTAGAAAATTTGATGAATAGAGTTGAAAGCATTTTCAAAAAAGCGTTTGAAATATTATTTAGTAACAATAATAATAATTGGATAATTTATATGTGGTGCTGTTTAATGATCCGTGACCATCTCAAGGGCGCCTTGATTTCTCCCGAACAGCAGCGTTTAAAGTTAGTCGAGATAATGGCATCAGTGCGATATTTTCCAATACTCCTAAGTGAATACACCTCTTTTCTAGAAAATTCAGAAGAAAAGAGACCGTTTCCTTATGACAATAATTTGTTTTACTGTGAATGGCTTTCAATACAATAAAATATCAAAAAAGGATTAAGTTTACACGTGGTTTTAACTCTTAAGATTTATACAATACTTAATCCCTTTTGAAATAAACAATTACTGAGTGAGGTTCCTCACAATTTGTGTGTATTTTTTTCATTTATATTGCCAAGGGGCGGAGCGGTCACCCAACCAACCAGGCATGGGCATAAACCTCCCTCGAACTAGGTCTGTCCTCCCTAAACATGGCCAAAACACCCCAACGTGGCCAATAGCAATAATAATAATAATTCTCAGACCCATCCTGCTCTGAGATAGATGTGCTAGTAGGGATGGTTATCTTTACATCGATTATGATATTTTATTAATTACGATGTCTGTTATAATCAATGCTGGGTACTATACTATACTATACCCTCACGCCGTGTCCCAGGTGGGGTAGGCAGAGAGAACGGAACGCCATGTCAATCTATCCTTACATACTTCTTTCGCTTCCTCTACATTCATCCAGTTTCTCATACATGCACGCCGATTCCTCTTACTTAACACGAGACCGTCCTTGAGAATTTGATCCATGTGGTTAAGCCACGTAGTTCTTGGGACGTCCGCGCTTTCTCACACCCTCTCTTTCAGATAAATGCTGGGTATCTTGCATCAAAAAATGCTATTGTTAATCTGTCAACGTAAACGTTAAGTTCGTTTTTCATTTACTTGAAAATGTATAGCAAGTTAAAATTAATTCCAAAGGTTCATTAGAACCGGACCTTATGAAGAACTACTACTACTATTTTTTTTTTATTTTTTTTAAATATATATCTGGGTTTTGTTATAACCCCAAATACAACCTTATATACCTTTCACACTAAGCTGAAAGCTTGTGCCGTGAAAGGGGAGTTTGCCGGCACCCTGGGATCGAACCACGGACCCTTGTTCCGGAGGCCGAGACTACCCCCAGGCCACCGACGAACTCATTATCATAACACCATCATGGCATATCCCACAAGTGGGGTAGCCAGCAGATCAGCCTTACGCAACAAACATGCAAGCTGTCTTCTCTGTGCCAACAAAAAAATTAAGAATGCGTAGCAAACCTCATCGTTGAATTTGAGATGTAAATGTCTTTATTTTTTCGAACACCTGCCTTCTACAGGACACTCAAAACTTACAGAACAGAGTGAGAGACCAATTCTTTGGCGGGTGCTCCACGGCTGAAATAAAGAAACTTTAGAATATCTTCATATAGCGTGTACTGGTAATGGTAAGAGCTACATAATATGAGAATTACTCATGTGAATTTAATTCAACCAAGTTTAATAAATCTTTATATGACAAAGAGGATATACTTATCTGAAGCAGGGATTCCGAGAGGCATGTGGCTTGATCACGTGAATCAAATTCTCAAGGACGGCTGTGTGTTAGTTTAGAGACATCAACATGCATGTGTAAGAAATTGTGTGAATCCAATAGAAGCGAAATAAGTATGTTATAAGGAGTGATTTACGTGGCGTTCCGTTCCTTCTGCCTACCCACCACGGAATACGGCGTGAGAGTATAGAATAGAATAGAATAAAAATATTTGAGGTTAACTTAAAATTCACATTTTTAAACGGTATTTTTTTGACTTGTCAATCCATTATTATTTATCAATATCCGATCGATATATCTGGTTTGAAAATACTGGAAAAAGAAAACAATAATTCTACGGTATTTTGGACTATATTCTTCAACGATTCAAGGGCTTAGTTAGCCACCCATTCTAAGTGTATCGTTTAGTATGTCACGGGTAACCACGAAAGGGGAATCAAATTCATCAAAATCATCATAAGATCAAATTAGGCTATTTCGCGTACTGACTAACTTGTATAGCTTGTATAGATTAAACGTTTTCATTTTGTGACAAATTTTCATTTCGGCGTCGTTTTATATGTAAATCATTGAATTGCAAAATTTTCCATCCTTAGTAAAATGATAAATTTCAACCCTCTGCCGGCCATTTTGTCGGCCGCTGCCTCCAAGGAAGGAACGAGAGGGTGTTTGGAGAAGGTACCATCACTATATCTATACATACATACACAATATTATAATATTCTATACTATGTATATATTATACACTCCCTCCCTCTCTCCTAAACTACCCCATGAGATCCACCCCCTCACAGACGGTTCATAGTACCTACTGCAGCATCTCTCGCTCTCGCTCCAAATATATGTATACGAGTATACACACACCTATATATATAAGTATATTACACTTTTCAGATTATTGAAATTTTCGTCGACGATTTCATTTCGAAAAAATATGTTTATCGATTTATTCCTTCATATCATTTCACTGATTACACTTACCCTACTTATTCATCTAGATATAGATAATCCTCCACCGACCTGCCTAATATCACGACGTCCTTAGTGGAAAGCCGTTGCTCAAAGCTCAGGCTGCAGTACTGAAGATAAGTCGAAAGAACTTTGGACATTATCGTCAGTAAGAAACCAAAACCATGTACCAGATCCAACAGAAGAACTGCCTGAATTTGTACTTCCCAGGTAAATATGGTGTGCAGTAAATCGTATAACACGTGATGTTAGCTGTAATGCTTCTAACTTATACAATGGTGCAAGACATCTCACCGAGTGCTGTCCCCATGTGGCCACTGAAAGAACAAACCTCGTGTGACCAAATCGCTCAACCCATGTTGCTTCCTCCGAGCGGATTTTTTTTACAAATATCTACACCTAAGTCACTTTTACGTCTAAATTACGGTTCATCCCATGTGGTCGTCTCTACTGGTAATAATAATAACTATTTTTAAAGATGCGCAATTTTGTGGAAAAACTTCCGTAAGGGCCCATTCAAGATTTATAACATCTTCTGAACAATAGGGTCTTTAACCATACCTTGAACACCTTCACACTCTCTGGAGTTCGCAAATCATAGGGAATTTTGTTCCACAGCATCGGACCAACCACACAGAAGGCACGGTCAACATAATTAGCCAGACTCCCTCTACACGGAACCACAGAGTCTGTGTTAGCAGACTTCAGTGATTGTTGCCTTTTCGTTGCTTTCTCAGAAATGCAGAACTCCTAGATGTACACTTTTATAGTACCAAATCGCATTTGTCTCTTCCAGGTTGAAATTTATGAAAATTTTTACCGAAAACCCACAAGAATAAGCACAAAGGATTGTACACCATAATAATATAACACTATTGATCAGTATTCAACTTAGCAATTCAAATCTTATAATATGAAAGGGATGATTTCAATACATACGTACTATAGTATTATTATTATTATATATACGTACTGGGACCGAATTCCTACCCTCTCATCTCTCATATCCTCCTACTACCCTTATAATAATACCAGCAACCCTCTCTCTCTCTTCCCACCTCTAACTATATACTTATCCCTATATTATTATATCTTTGTAGATATGTATTTCATTTTTATTTTATTTTGTAATATTTTGGAAACAGTTTTACAATTCATGAACAATATAATAATATTACTTAAGTCAAAAGTCAGTAAAGTTTACAAAAATTAAATGCATATTATATATATTTTAAAAATTAAAATTAAAGATGGACCCACATAGTCCCGGATATCTCAGGAGTCATAGACTCCAATTTATCCGTACATTCAAACCAAAATTGTCCTCACGGGCGTGCCACAGGGTAGGTCTGAAGGGCCGGCTGGTTAAAACCGCCGCGCCGTCGTGGGAATCTTTAATACTACTTCTCTCTACAATGACCATTTAGGAACGAGTAAATTAATTAGGAAAAGAATATACAGTGTAAATAAGATTAAGAGTATAAAATCAAATAGGACAAGAATAGTACAAAAAGTAATCAAACATGAATGACAAAAAATATAATACAGTTTGGTGGTTAATGTGAGGTGTCCAGAGTTAAAAATTTGAAATGTTAAAATTAGAACACTGTTAATTTTCACAGATATGATGATTAATTAATACCAATACTAATTGGCGAGCGCTTTCGCCTTGCGGCATCTCAGGGCAAGTGTCACTCAAAACTTTCATATGTACGGCGAGAATATTATATTATTTATTCAGTGTGCTCTGCAATGGAGTCTAAAAATGAGCAACAAGATCTTATATAACTCGTGGAGAACTCTACAAAGCACGTGTCTCCCGCTCTTTTTTGTAAGTTTTAGAGTGTCCTGTAAAAGGAAGGTATTCGTAAAACATCACGTTAAGACATCTAACATCTTCAGTTCAGCGATGAGGTATGCCATTCAGCTTGAATGACTTTAAAGTTTTATTGGCATGGATACTGGCAGTTAAAAAGGACCATGAAATCAAAGATGAGCTGATTAAGTACAATAATTACGTTGAATCTTTATAATATTGATGTGTAAAATTTTATTTTTATGTTGCCCATTTTTTTTAAATAAATAAAATAAAAAATAGTTTACACCTTTTTTTACATGCATTTAGTCTGTTGTGGGAAATCCGAGAAGTCATAGATGTTTGTATGTAGGTTTCCCCAACGTTGGCAATCACTTCTGCAAACGCCTCTCTATCCTGTGTCAGTCGAAAGAGTTCCTCCACGCGTCCCACTCCAGTGGCTTATATTGGGCAGCCACCAGAGGCCTGAGTCAACAACACACTATCGCGTCACGTTCCCGCTCCGCTAGCGTTCGGGTGCAGACGATGGTGCGCCAAAGTGTTAATTTTCGTAACTATTGTGTATCTTAGCAACGAAATTGACACTTGCTTGCAACATCGTCTGCACCCGAACGCTAACGGAGCGGGAACGTGAGACGAAAGTGCGTTGTTGACTCAGGCCTCTGGCCTGTCTTCTTCTTCTGCCTGTCTATTAACAATTATATATTATTTTATTCCATTCGTCATTCAATCTCTCCACATTTGCAAACCGATGTATTAATTAAGTCACCAAATTCACTTAACACGCTCAAATACTAGTTTGCCTACCCGGAAAAAGTGTCGAGTATCCAATTAAGCAAATTCATTTCAATCGTTTACGGGCGACTTGTTCTATACAAAGCAAATAAAAAAGAAAATTCAATGAATAGATGTCGTACACAACAAGTTCGTTTTTTGCGACAATTTTATTCGCGTTCTTAATTTGAAACGTCGAATGCAGAATGTATTTTTTTTTTTTTTGAAAAAAGAATGTGTGTATGGAACGTTCCAATTACCGTTTTAAAGTACAGTATTCCGTTTTTCTTCTAATTCTGGAGCGTAATTAAAAATTACTGGAGCAAAAAAATAAATGCGAAGGGGCGGATCGGGCGGTTGGGGGAGTTTTGTGAGTGGTGGAAGGAGTTTTTAATAAAAAGCAGGGTCGAATCAGGGTATTCTGAATATTCCAAAAATAACAAAATTGCCATTTCAAAATGTTCTCGTTAATGAATACGCATACCTACATACATAGTATTGGGAGAAAATGTTGTATAGAGTATAAAGTGAATTTTTATCACACTTCTTCGATTATTTTTTTAATGTTTTTTTTACCCTTTTTGTCAAAAAGTTTTTATGTACATAATCTGTGTTTATTCCCAGAAATAGACTTGGCTTCACAATTGTACAAATATTATGTCTAATTTATGCCTTACTTGGAGAGACCAGGTGAAGGGGATAAAAGAAGAGACCGAGTAAAGAAGGAAATGAACTGTGGCATATCCGTAGAACTATAGAGACTAGCTGAAAATAGGGAGGAATGGAAAAGAAAATCGAAACTTCTTGCAGACTAATCTAATGGGTTGTAACTCTATATATATCCAACTTCGAAAATATCGAAGTCTATTGGATGTGAAAGCAAATCGGGCCAAATTAAGGGCTCTCTAAAATAAGCGTCACGTATTGAAATAATATGTCTAAGATAAGATTTATATTAAATAAGATTGATCAGTCTCGCTCTTGAGGTGTAATTTTGAATCTCAATTAGAAGAAAGAACTTCTTCCGTTTCAGACATTATTAAGAATAGGTGTCCATTATTATATATTATTGTATATGTCTATTATTATCCATTTTATATTTACATATTTTATATAAGTTGCAGGAAAATGTTGAAAATCGAGATTTGTTCAAATATCTAAGGGAGATGAATAATTCACGGAAGATTTTTTTTTAAATGTGTCTGGGTTTTTTTTATAAACTCAAATAAAACCTTATACACTTTTCACAGTAAGCAACTAAAAGCTTGTGTTGTGAAAGGGGACTTTGCCGGCACCTGGTATCGAACCTCGGACCCCTTATTCACGAGGCCGAGGCTCTACCTCCAGGATACTGACGAACTCGTAACAAGTAACTTCTCCGTTGGTTGATTTCCCTAAAGAAAGTAGGTACCCAAGTAGTTTGAACAAATCCTTGAATTGTTTCAGTGAAATGATGAAAAACATTATTTAAATATTAAAAACATTTAGGTATACGAAAAGTTGTTCATGGACACCGAAAGTGATCACTTAAGCCAGCTTATAGCCAATTCGTAAGCATTGTAACGCTTTTCTCACTGATTCCGATTAGATTTTGCACAATGTTACACTGTGTAAACAAACATAATTATCCGATCGAGATATCTTATTGGTTCTGTCAAATACAATGTAGGTAATACGATAATAGTCATTGAAATATACATTATTGATATTAAACAGAATTGCCATCCACACTTCTCAGCATTACATACAACCAGAGCAGTCTCCATATGATCAGTCATGATCACACAAAAACTTAACAGTCCAATGCCGGGAAAAATTCACCTATCCAGATATACAGGATATCAAAGGATTAGGCTCAGAACGCGGGTTCAAAATACCAGCATTGTGCCTGAAATATCTGAAACTTTCTAACAATATTACAAGTGTTTATTATAATAGATTTCTGAATTTTTATCTATAAATTAACCGTTTTTTTTATAATTTATATTTTTATTATTATTAACGGAGTTATTATTTTACCATCTTTTGTAAATTAATTATTTCCTTTAGATATTTGATAAAATCTCTATTTTCATAATTATCTCGCGACATAATAATAATAATAATATGTATCTTGATTGACTGACGTTCTAAGCTCATAAAAAATCACCCAATTTATTTTGAAGGCACAAAACAATAATCATTACAATGTTCATTCTTTATAAAGTAAAAATCTGAATATAAAACGAGTAATGTTTGTTTGTGTGTATATTTGGTAACCGAAAATTCCACGTTATTATTTTAGCTCTCATTAAATAATACATATTGTTTGAATGTTTGTGTGTATGAACCGTGGAGTCCCCTGCAAAGCATCATAGTCTCTTTTACTTTCTTCAATAAGTATTTGATTGTCCTGTAAAAAGCGAGTATTATTGTAAAACATTTAACTCTTTAGTTCAACGATGAGCTCTGCCACCCACCCTGAATGTTTAATTTATTTATTTTGCTCGAAAAAGTCGGTTTGCACGCTTTTTACATGAATTTAGCTTGCTGACTTCCCGATTTGTGAGATATGCCGTAGATAGAGATATATCTATAATGTGATTTCTTAATTTCTTTCATCTAACATTCAAATGATTTTGTCCAGACGTCTCCACAAATCCGCTTATTTTTACGTAGATCTGCGTACTTTCAGTCTTGTCAAATCTACGAATTTTAGTCTTAGAATGTGATATAAATATTTTTTTAACAAAACCGATGAATATTTGAACTTTCTATAATAAATTGAGAAAGTGGGACCTAAAGAATGGTCCACACTTTGAAAGTCGACCAAAAGTACCAAATTCGAAAATCGTAACTTTTTCTGAAATTTACGTAGGTAGGTACTTTTTTAGTCTGAGCTACGTCTGAGTCAAAATCCGGTTTGGCAACACTGCGTCTAGCATTCATTGAGTAATATTCTCTAGTACCACACATTAACATGTAGATGGGTGTCTTCATCTTGAGATGGTTTAAATTTAAGATTTATGTTCTAATGCCACCTTACTCTATTAATAAGTATACACTACTATACACTATCAATTTATTTAAATTAAAATATGTATATATAACATAAGTATAAAGTGTGTGAATTGATATATTTAATTTACATCAAAATAAAATTTTCTGAATTGAAACAAAAAATGGTTTCTTCTGATGCAGTTTTTGTATTTCCTCATTTGACAAATAATTTGTTAATTTACGTTTTAAAATCTCAATGAATGGCTTGACATTTTATACCTTTGCGCCACTTTCTGTCAATCTTCGAGTAGCTACGTATCTGAACACCCTTTTTCTCAGCCATTTATCAAATAGATAATTATTGTATTTCTAAAATTTGGACATGTGGAGCGACTGCACGATGAAAGGATGATAAAGGGGGTGTATTTATCTGAAGGAAGGGGCGTGAGAAAGCACGGACGTCTAAGAACTACGTGGCTTGTTCTCAAAGACGGCCGAGTGTTAAGTAAGATAAATCGGCGTGCATATATGAGTAACTGGATAAATGTAGAGGAAGCGAAAGAAGTATGTAAGGATGAATCTGTGTGGCGTTCCGTTCTGTCTGCCTACCCCACCTGGGACATGGCGTGAGGGTATAATAATAAGGCTTGTATTTAAGTGATCATCAAAAATATACCAAAATCGTCACCAAATAATTCAATATGATTGCCAAAATAGTAGATTGATCATCAAATCGTGATCCTCAAATAATTCTAAATTGAACCCTAAAAAATAAAATATTGTAACCAAATAATTCAATATGATCGCCAAAATAGTAGATTGATCATCAAATCGTGATCCTCAAATAATTCTAAATTGAACCCTAAAAAATAAAATATTGTAACCAAATAATTCAATATGATCGCCAAAATAGTAGATTGATCATCAAATCGTGATCCTCAAATATTTCTAAATTGAATACAAAACAATAAAACATTTGCCGGCAAAAATAAAATCTGATTCCAATATAAATTTCTTACAGTTTTGTACAAATTACTTTTCTATAGAAAAAAAATACTCGACAACGGGTGGAGACAATTTATATTCGAAATAAAACCGGCAAAAATAAAATCTAGTACCAATATAAATTTCCTACAGTTTCGTACACATTACTTTTTTTATGGAAAAAATACTCGACAACGGGTGGAGCCAATTTATGTTCGAATTAGATTTTATTTTCGCCGGTTTTATTTTATTTTTGCCGGCAAAAATAAAATAAAACCGGCGAAAATAAAATCTAGTTCGAACATAAATTTCCTTAAGTTTCTATGGAAAAAATACTCGAATACGGGTGGGGCCGCTCAAGTATCATAGTTCCGATAATAGTGCATCTGCAACGGGTTTGAGTATTCAAATATTATTATTGTAGTCGTGAATAGTGAAATAATAAAAAGGGTCATGTCATTTAAAGCATTCTTAAAAAAATCACGATAGTGAAGAAAGAGACTTTCTAATGAATTTACTTAAATATTATGAACGATTTTTGTTATTATAATAACAAATTTGGCGATCAATCTACTATTTTGGCAATCAATTTATTTATTTTATGGTCAAATGTATTTTTTGGTGGTCATACCGAAATATTTTGACGATCGGAATTTAATATTTGTAGGTAATAATTTTGATGTTAGTTTCATTTATTTGATGATATTTATTTTATATTTTGATGATCGGAATATGAAATATTTGGTGGTATTGTTTTGGTGTTAATTTTACTTTTTTGATTATCGTTTTATTTTTCTGATGGTCGGTGACTAGGATCAAAAATATTATTTGATGATCATTTATATAATACCGTAATAATAATAATAACTAGACAATTTATAGTGCGCTGTTTTGTGGAATAAATTCACTTCAAGGGGTATAGATAGGTACCTACAGATGTTTCAAAAATTGCAAGACACCAATTCACTATGCACCAATTTCTAGCAGACAGTCTGATATAATTGACAGTCTCTTAGGACATTTCAGCAACATTTGAATACTGTTTAAAATACATAATTATTATTATAAATATTATGTCATTTCATTGTCTAGCTATGCAGCAATTGTAGGCGCGGAGAAGATGTACTAATGGTAATAATATATCGCGTGTCATGTTGTTGTTGTTATTATTTTGTTACTATCTTATGACATTAAAAATACAAACGTTTCAACTCCATTATAACATCACTACATATATATTTTAGTCTTATTGCGTGCATGTACGTCAGTTCGTCTAGGCGTTTGCTATAGACACATTTACCGAATAAGTAATCGGGAACGGGAACTAATGCCCTCTAAGCAAACTTGGATCCGTTAAGACATAAAAGTGATCAAGATTCCGCCAAATAGAAATGTTACAATAATTCCTTGAAAAAACGTTGTGCATGGATAAACACATGGGAAATGTGACATCCTTGGATTACCCTTTGATTATTCCGAACTCCTCATAGCCCATACCCAAATATCTAGGAAGTCTGTGGGTTCTTACTTATTCGATTTTTTATTGTGATAATGGACATCTTAATATTAAGCGCCGTTTAAACAGTACTTAGATCATTTCGGGGACGCCGTTCATTAATGCAGTATTGATTTTTTCTCAGTGCAGCTGGTAGACGGTTCCATGGGACAGTTCTGGCAACACCAAAATCCCACAAAAAGAAATTAAATTTACCGGCTCTGTAAGACAGAGTTAGAGTTGTAAAACAATAAAATATATAAACAATATATATTATTTATTTTATTGTTCACTGTACTTGGGTTACAATATTTCAAATCAATGGAAAGTATCATAAAAAATATCAGTTGTGCAATTCAATTTAGTACAGAAAGCGAGTTTATCGCTAGAATGCTGCGATGTCTTCCAACTAAGTCTCAAATATAATACTTTTACAGACGATGATGATGATTCTGTATGATTTTGTTTTGACGCCGTTTAACAGTCCCTAGGGCGCCGGTGAAGAGTGCAGTTTTCAATTTGAAGCTAGTGACAGTCTGATTGTCTCTCAATGATATAACATATTATATTATTATTGTAATAGATGATAATATTATATTATGCAGTAGCCAGATTTGTCACCTAGCAGACATATTAGATAGATCTTCAGTGTCTACCCCACAAAGGTCACAGCGTGGTAGTACAACAATAATATAATAATAATGTATGTTGTGCCTACATTTGTATGTATACAGTTCTACATACTGACTGATATTAACATAACATAGGCGGGCATTGTAGTAAACAGGAATGGAATGTTTGCACTCATAAATATTTAGTAGTAGTCACAACTCACAGCTCGCTGTTATGGGGTGTTCACATTTGGCGATATCGCCAGGCGAATTTCAAAATATATCGCCAGGCGAAAAAACAAAATTAGACAGTCATCCATTGATCGTCACACCTGTTCACACAGTCCACCGATATAGAAACGATCTGTCAGATGCGCTTTGGTTTTGACACTGTTTTCAAAATGGCGGACGTCGAGATGGAGATCGCGAAGTGTTTATTTTTAGTCGAAAATGTTATAGTAGAGGTTATAAGGCGCCTTTTAATTAAGGAAACAAACGCCACAAACCATCAACAAAGATAACAGGTGTCACGAAGCGGGAAACATTATAAAATTTCTAGGTTTTAAAGTTTTTACCATAGATACGAACGCCGCGCACATCTGCGCATGCGCAAATCGTTCAATCGGCCGAAAAAGTTGGAAGGTGGTCAACTCGAGACGATATCGTTTCTACTGGTTTTTATCGTTTCAGACTAGCTGTCATTTTGTTCACACGGTTCAAATGGCTGGCGATATTTTGGTGCCCTGGCGATATTCGCCAAAGTGAGAACATCACATTAGTCACTTCAGTATCCTTATGGTGTACATATACATATTACAGTATATCTACTGTACAGTTCCATAGCTCAACAAGTAGAAATGTCTTATATTAGAGAAATATTTTTGTAATTTGGCTATATTTATATGTATTATGCTTACAACACAACAGAAAGTGAAATATATTTTATAACTAGCTGACCCGGCAAACGTTGTTTTGCCGTATACTTATATTGCTATTAAAAAATAGGGGTTGATGGTAGAAGGGTGAATATTTAGGGCTGTATGTATTTTTTAATGCCTCAACATAAAAAAAATATCCAAAAAATAAAAATTCGTGGTGGACCACCCTTAACTATTAGGGGTATAAAAAATAGATGTTGACCGATTCTCAGACTTACCCGATACGCACACAAAATTTTATCAAAACCGGTTCAGCCGTTTCGGAGGAGTATGATAACAAACACCGTGACACGAGAATTTTATGTATTAGATAATCGCACTGTTATTAAAGACATAGGTTGTCTTTGTCCCTTTTAATAGTTAATTAGATTTTTTTAAAGAAATATCTGGGTTTTTGTTATGAACCCAAATAAATCTTTCACAGTAAGCTAATAGCTTGTGTCGTGAAAGGGGAGTTTGAATTTATTTGAAGAATTCAAAATAGGTACCTACATTAATTTTTGTAATAACTAGGTAAATATTTAATATAAAAAAAGAACCGTGTATTTTTTATAGTAACTTATTTGGGGAGTTGATTGTGTGCATTGCGAATTAAATCAATCCCATCCCATGACGGCATATCCCACAATTGGGGTACCCAGCATAAGATATATCTAAAGTCTGAGAACTTCTATTTATCCACTCTTTTACTGGGGTAGCTTGTTAGCTTAGATAAGCCGCATATAAAAAACATACAAGCTGTCTTCTCCATGCCAACAAAAATTAAAACATCCAGGATAGGTGTCTAAACTCATCGCTGAATTTGAGATCTAAAATATCTTTATTTTTTACGGCTCAGAGAATTGAGACCAATTATTCTATACCGGGTGCTACAATTGAATTAAAAATTTGACTAAACTGCATAGTCGATATATTGTATTGTGTTCTGCTTTGCAAATGAATAACATATTAATATAACAACACACAAACAATACATAATCAATTGTGTGAAATATGTATTAGTATAATAACATATATCGGAGTTATACATCTTGCGTATTAGTTATTTTACTCGCTGAAATTAATTAATTTCTCTTCATTCATGTTGTCACGACATCTTTCACGATTGGAGTAAACAGTAGACTACGTCTAATAACCATACAAGTGATTCTCTCCGTGATATAAAAAATAGATACATGTTCGCCGATTTCTCTTACTCAACACGCGGCCGTCCTTTAGGATTTGAGCACGTGGATCAAATAAAAACATTTTACATCTTAAATCCAGCAGTGAGGTATTCCACATATCCTGAATGACTTAATTTTTAAGCACGAAGAGGACAGCTTACATGTTTATTGAATATGGCTGGTTTGCTGGTTACCCCAATTGTGAGGAAATACCGTGATGTGATACTAGCAGTAGTATTTTTTTCAAAAGCTGTGATACAATTACTCTGTATTTTGGGTACTTTTTTACGATAGATACTGTATATATTAATATTAGAAAATATACCATGTCAATGTTGTACCTTTAAAAACCTTTTACAAACCTTTTTAATTTAATAGCAAAGTATTAGACGGATCTCGCTGTTCAACATTATAATTTGGACGACCAGAAAAAATCTAATTCATCATTGTTTGGGAATGTACCTACTACCATCTTTTCTCGTGTCTCTAATATTCTGCCAAAGCAAGAGTCTTTAACCATCTTACCCATTTTACAAAACATACCAATGATTCGAACATGACAATTCAAACCAAAATATTGCTTAGTCATTCCACATTTTTTTATGTATGATGTAACATGTATTTTTTTTTTTTTTTGAAGATCACGTTTAGTTCTCTACACACTGCTTATTACTTTTAATTCTTTGCGGGAGGTCTTAAAAACTCTCAAACTCGCCAAGTAGTAGCTGGAAGATATTAAAAATACAATACAATGCCTGATATAGCACACTCTAAGTTATTCGAGAGTTTTTTTTTGATGGACCTTGGGTTAGTTCCTTGAGGGACGCCACAACTTAAACGAATTGAACTGGTGATCGTTAAGATTTGATTGACGCAGTTTAAAAAAACTCCGTATTTTTTATAAATGAATATAAATATTTCCCGTTTTCAATTGTTTCTTTTTTGTGAATGTGTTAATTTTTATATGATAATTATTTCTTAGAAATCTTGTCTAATTTTGTAGTTTCATGGGATCAAAATATATCCCAAAATATCTACATCATGTATATTAATAACGTCATGCAACTCAAAAATAAACAAAACAGTCTTATAATAAGATCATTTAATCATTAGGTATATTTTTATATATTTACAGGATATTTTTTTAACGATAAGTTGTGACATATGTTGTCACCCTGCATCCCTTGCAGGGTAGACATGAGGGACAGGACGATACTCGCTCGTGTCTTACACACATTTCTCTTCTACGATGTTCATTGTATTCATGACGTGTCCATCCTACAGAATCTTGTCTGCATAGTATAGCCATTTAATCCTCAGGCATCCCACTCTCCTAGCTTTTTTCCTGTTAGTCATGTATATTTTCTGTCAGTTTAATTTTTTCAATAAGCCCAAATTTTAGTAATTTATTTACTTAGATTATCCGTTTTTGTTATCTTTTCGCATTCTTCTCGTATTCAATATTATTTGCTAGTTTTTAGCCGACTTTTAGATTTCCTGGTTCAGTTTACCGCCAACAGCTTGCCGTTCAGATACTCTTCATTCTACTGTACTAAAATTCATTTAAATTACTTGGATCACCTCAGAATGGATAAAAATAGCGTGCATGGATAATTTGTTGATTGTTATTGTAGAAGTCGAGAGTGTCATTGTCATTTTGAACTATGCAGCGGATGATTTACTCCCAATTCACCGTAAAAGATGAATATCTTTAAAGTCGCGTCAATAGAGATCAAATTTGCTATTTTTAAATACATAATTGTTACGTCGATGAGTATTTCCATTTTTAAATCTCCGCTCGTTCCTTGTTCTTTGTGTTCAAATTTGTTCTTTTCTTATATTTTCACTTTTTTGTGTGACCAAATTTTTTGCATCGTGAACACTTGTTATTTTTTTCATTTTAAATTAATTATCATTTTTATTGTTTTGACTTACTGCTTTTCTACATTGTTTTGGATTTGGAACTCGTCCAGAATTTCTGATTCACTCGAAGCAAATATTTGGCATATATTATATCTGCACCTGAGCTTTTTTTTAATAATCTTGTACATTTTTTATTTTATTTCAAACATAAACTTTTTTGTAATAAATGGGACAATGCCACTTTTTATTTATTTATAATTTATCTTGTTTTCAGAAGTGTGCCGTTATACAACGTATCAAATACGTAATTGATATATTAATGGGTTGTCTTATTAATGTTGATTCTTAAGAATTTGAGCGTTTTTAGTAAGAGTTTCTATCGATCATTTAAAAAAAATCTATTTTAGTTGTATTCAGTTGTGTTCCAATATATTCAGATATTTCCTTAGTATTGTTGATGATGATACCATGAATCTTTAGTGTCTTTAAACATTCTCAAGAGTGTTGGTAAATAGTATACTTTTAAATTGCTTCAGAAGCTGGGAATAGCTTGTTTGTCCTTTAGTGTTGCTGGAAGTCGATTCCATGTGACTAGTCAGGCGACACTAGAAGTTCATTTATATATATCACAGTTTTTGAAATTGCTCCTCGCATTTTCATCAACGAATTGCCATCATCTAGGCTGTAACTTTTATCTAAGCTTTTGTGAAACTAAAAAACCATATAATTTTATATTGGCACGAGAGGACAGCTTGCATGTTTATTATATGTAGCTGGTCTGCTGGCTACCCCACTTATTGGATATGCCGTGATGGTATAGTAGTAGTAGTAAATTATTTAAAATGTAGTTTTACAATTTCAATAGTGAAACATTGAATTCAAGTATAATTGGTATACATATTACAAATCGACTGTGTTTTGTTTATGAACTCTTGTGATTAATTTGTTTCTTTCTTCTTTTGTTTCAGGTATGTTTACAACTTTACACTTTCCACTTTATTCAGCAATACAATTGGCACTAGTATTCAAGACTCCTAGGTAAGTTTGTAGTGCATGTATGTATGTGCGTCTTTGAATATTTATAATATAGCTAGTAATATTCCTACGTTCGTTGTCAAAAGTTTTGAAATTTTTTTGGTCACCAGATTTTTTTTTTCCATTCATAAAGTTTCCGACGACCTTGTTGAAAGAACCTCTACACTAGTGTATCTCGAGAGTCGAGGATTCCTTTTTACTCACATTTGCAGATACTCTCTTCTTTTCCTCACAAGTGGCCCAAAAGACAAACCGACGTAGACTGCTTCGTAGAAATATTGTACAAAAACAATCAGTTATCCCGAATGGGGAAAAATGATACATGAAATATACATCATAAGTGTGACAGGATTAACAAAACGTTTCTTAAAAGTAACATTAAATCTAATACTAAACAAATTTTAAAAATATAATATATATTTACAATTGGTACAAATAGCAGATATAAGTGTCCAAAAACATTTGTGGTTTACGACAGTGAGCCCAGGGGTCACCGATAACGGGTTGTTCTGTGTAAACTTACTTCCCTCCCATAGGCTATAACCCAACCAGTAATACTCTCCATCAAGAGAGACCTGACGACCCTTTTTATTAATATCATGTGCTGGGAAGAGATGATTGGATTGGCGCAAAATCGCTTTCGATAAAGAGAGTTTATTACCCTGTCCTCTCGCTATGAGCGTTAGAGAGCAAAAATAAATAAATAAAAAAACAATAGACTACCCATAGTCTACAGAATACAAATTGTTAGTTTAAAATTAAATGACTTGAAATAAGTAACAGTAAGTAAATTAAACAACGGTCCATCTTTTTCGTCCAAGACGATAAATTAATTAACAATCCACTGCTTAATTCTTGGCTCGACATTTCGATATTATTAACATATACTAGCAAGTATACCTAAAAATAATAATATGACCAATGTTTTAAATGGCTCATCATTCAATTAAGTAGGTACCTCGTATTATGATGATGTTGGTACATAATTACCCATACTGTCTGGTTCATATTATCATTATCTTGTTTTACACTAGCTCACTGTTTAAGATCTTAATACATTATTATAAACTTACACAACTTACTATTTCCGTCAGTGCTGTTTGCCCAAGTCGGATTGCTCGTTCCGTCAGTAACGCTACGTTATCTCCATGGAAACAACGGAAATTGCTAATGTTGCACCGTTGTTACCATGGACATGGATAGTACAACTACTTCAAATTGCTCTTACCGTCAGTAACGCTACTTTATCTCCATGGTATCAACGGAAATTGCTAATGTTGCACCGTTGTTACCATGAACATGGATAGTACAACTACTTCAAATTGCTCGTACCGCCAGTAACGCTACATTATCTCCATGGAAACAACGGAAATTGCTAATGTTGCACCGTTGTTACCATGGAGATAATATGTAGCGTTACTGACGGTGCGAGCAATCCCGACTTAGGCACACTATCGCGTCACGTTCCCGCTCCGCTAGCGTTCGGGTGCAGACGATGGTGCGCCAAAGTGTTAATTTTCGTAACTATTGTGTATCTTAGCAACGAAATTGACACTTGCTTGCAACATCGTCTGCACCCGAACGCTAACGGAGCGGGAACGTGAGACGAAAGTGTGTTGTTGACTCAGGCCTCTGGTCCCTTTGACGTTGGCGTTTACTGTGGAGAAGGCTTCTTTGGGCCTTTCCATAATGTTGTGCCGCGATTACATCTGTCTTTTGCCCACTCCTCTTCGAGGTTGTCCATCTTGCTTTGTAGGTACTATAAAATAAAGTAAATTATGTATTACAAAAAAATTCATCAATGGAGAGACGACGAAAAATATGTAATAAAAATATACGGGTGTAAAAAACTTGGGTTTATGTAATCTACGCAGCTTGACTGCATAGTTTAAATTCTCTTGGATGGTTGCATTTATAACAAAAATCGGTGTGCATGCAAGATAAATCTTTTGTCAAAAAAGTGTTTTATCATCTCACGCTGCATCTGTTTAAGGATAGATAGAGATGACGGAGTGTCAATCCAACCTTTCCTTACACTCTTTTTATTCTTTTTGTTTGATTTTGTTGGCACTAACTATGTGGTAATCACGAAACATTTTTAATTAAAAATCTTTTTACTCTTACTTGACACGCAGTCCTCCTTGATAATTTAATCCACATGGTCCAAATTGTTCTTAGCTTTAATTGAATTGTGGTATACTAGTTTAAAAACATTTATTCCACAATTGCATGTTTATTAAAAACAGATTCTTTTTCTTTTCTTTGTTAATTTTTTTTTACAATAAAACAAGTCGCAGTCAAATTACTAGACAAATTTTCACGTATCCTTTAAACCTTTCAGCTTTGGAAGTATTATGTAAAAAATTACACAAATTTCATCGCTAATCCTTGTTTAAATTCTCCTGAGACAATTTGAATATTTTTCTCTTCACCCTTATAAATATATGTACTTCATAATATCCTCATAATCTCCTCAAGACTACTCAGCAAAAAAAATCTCAAAATCTTGAGCATTTCGTTTCCTTCTTATTATTTATTTTACTTCTGTATATCCTAATCCCTCCCATTGTTTAAATGAGGATTATACTGGATTGCTTGATCCTTAAATGTGCGCCATATTCAATCTTAAGATTTTAAACCGCTGCCTTTTTTGTTGTTTTTGGTGATATTTTTTAATCTGAGCTTTACGTATTTGAAGGATTTTTTTTTCTTAAGACTAGAGATTTGTTAGATAAGGAAGTCATCATATTTTCAAATACGTGCGTTATTTGTAATTTTTGAAACAAATTTTACTTATATATTTTTGCTATACAGATTATTTTATATACAAACAATCGATTAAACAACTTAAAATATTAAAAAAAATCTATATTTTCTAGTGTAATTTTTGTAGAAATGCATTATAAAAGATTATTATAAACTTAAACAGTGTTTAATTCTCATGATGGAATTAAACAGTGTGTTTGATTTTACGATGGTTTCGACATGTTGAGCGAATGCATGATGAAATGATGACGAAGAGGGTGAATTCATCTGAAAGAAGAGGTGTAAGGAAGCGCGAACGTCCAAGAACTACGCCCCTCCACCCCTCCTTTCAGCCAAATATATCCTCTTTGTCATTTATGTCTAGAAATTGTTATATAAATATAAACTCAGCAATGAAGTTTGCCACTCGTTCTGAATATCATTAACATTTATTGGCACGTAAAGGACGGCTTGCGTGTTTATTACATGCAGCTGGTCTGCTGGGTACCACACTTGTGGGATAATATGTCTTGATAGTGTACTATGTAATAGTAGTAATAGTTACTGTTAAGTATATTTTACACATACTAGATTCAGCTTGCGATATTGACTTTGACTATGGTATAAATTTAAATCTATATCCATATGGATAAAAACAAGATAAGTAAATTTTGTATTAATAATATTATTATCATTTCTAGATTTAATTATAATGCGTATAATTATACCAAATTAATTTATGAATACGTTCGTTAATTATATGTTTGTATGTCTGTTTGTATTTAATATCTTTTATAATTTGACAGATCTAATCACATAAGTAACAGAACTAACGTTGCCTTTTAAAAATTACATCTCTTCGTGGGCGTACTTGTAGAACCCAACAGGGTTAACGCTTCCAAATTCGCCAACTGCTTGGAACCGATTACCAGCTACCAGCGGATTTAAGACAGAATCAACCTACTGCAACATTCAGGTGCAAGCTGAAAACATTGCTTTTTAGGAAAAGTCACGGCACCTTTGAGACGATCACAAATCATTAAACGGCGCCAAAAATGTTAATTTTTTATTAATAGGTACATAGACACATTAAGGGTTGCACCCTCCCTCACCCATGGATGTTGCAGGAATGTTAATTCTTATGTCATCCATATTCTTCATGCAAATTCTTCTCAAGGAAGGGCTCAAGGTTCGCCTGAAGGGCTATCCCCGAAAATATCCTCCCCAAAATTAAATACAACAGTTAATGTCCAACGACTCCATTGTTTAACAAAAGAACTTAAAATTAACTTACACTTACGTATTTACTACGTACTAGTTGTTTGCCTAAATTAATACAAAATATCTATTAATAAATATTACAAAATATAATTCGTTTAATAAGTAAATATTTATAAGTCACTGACCAAAATTCCACAAAGTATAGATTCGCTCCCATGTACAGAATTGTAAGTTTATTTCCTGAGTTAAGCCGAGTTTGAGGCTAGTAAATTAACAAAATATACAGATATACAAACGTTTATAATAGATTAGTGAATTGAAATTAGTGCGATTACTTATATAATTATTCGGAATAATTTAATAATATAATCATATTAAAATTATCTAGAAACTATAAACTATTTAATTTAGTGATATTATAGTATTAATACTTAAATGAAGATTTACAAGAGGAGGAAGAAGATAATATTATTATTAGGGTGACCAACTGTCAACTTTTTGGAAGGACAATCCTCCTTTTTTGAGTTCAGTCCTCCCTTGATAAACGTCCTTTTTGTTGATATTTTAAAACTAATCACACAAATGGCGGTCGGTGTGGCTCGGAGGTAATACGCTTGCCTATGAACCACAAGGTCCTGGGTTCAATTCCCGGCCAGGCCAAAATTAAGAATGACCTTTTTCAAATTGTTCTGGGTTTGGTTGTCACATTGTTTAGTGTATTGTATACTTACGTGTATTGTCGTGTTAGTACCCCTCATACAAGATTCATAAATAGTTTGGGACTAGCTCGATCTGTGTGAATTGTCTTTAGGTACATGTTACTATACTTTACCATCACGGCATATCCCACAATTGGGGCAGTCAGAAGACCAGCTTCATGTAATAAACTTGTAAACTGTCCTCTCCGTGCCAGCAAAAAAAATAAGATTTTCAGGATGGGTGTCTTTGTCACTGAATTTATGATGTAAAATGTCTTTAAAGTTACGAACACCTGCCTTTTACAGGACACTCGAAAACTTGCGGAAAAGAGTGGGAGACCAATTATTTTTCGGATGCTCCACGGAATAATAGGTATAAATAGTGATTATCCCTAAAATATTGCGTGTAGTTTAGTCTAGTATTAAATAAATAAATAAAATAAAATATGAAATATAATTAAGGCACGGTTTGGCCTCTACATAATCAACACCAAACATGTTCCTATTAAATAGTTACATTAACATTTTTTTTTATTTAATTATTTTAATTTATGCTTTTCATTTTAGCACAGGTAGGAAAAAGTCTTTAATCGACATTTTTTAATCTAATATTGTTATTTTTTATTCATTTAATTTGTTCGAGGTGATAGTAAAGAATGCGATTATAAAAACATATATTATCGCCGTATCCTTAATCCACATTCACAGTACTGTCATATTGTTCTGACGAAAATTATATGCATTTTAAATGTTGAGTACAAATTAGTGATGTAACGAATGTGTGATTTCGTATATTCGCGAATGCGAATAGCGAATATTGATTTGCTTAAATTTCTACAATTACTCAAACATTAAAATTTCTGCCTCCCCGTCACCGAATTTTCAAAATGCTATATGAATTTAAAATATTTCAATACTCCTCGGTTATCTTTTTTAATACTCCTCGGTTAATTTTTTGTTGTTGTTTTATTTATTATTTGTTATGAGCAAGAGTACGTGTAAAAAATAATGGAACTATCCCTCAAAGCACGAGCTCTGCTCATATTTGAGGGAATGAATTGTTTTGCTTACTGTATAATTATAAGTAAACTAGCTGACCCGGCAAACGTTGTTTTGCCATCCTATACCTACATTATTTTTTGGAAATTATTTTGAGTTCAATAAAAAATAACTAAAGACTATAAAGGTGTGAGGATGTTATAATAATTAAAAGACAAATGAAGCGTTGTAGACAAATTATTAAAGTAATTTTTATTTAGACTTATAGAAGACGCCTGGCGGGGATAACTGCAGTAATCGACCGGAGTTGAAAATGATGAATTATGTACTTATATCGCTATTAAAAAAATGGGGTTGATGGTGGAAGGGTAAAAACTTAGGGCTGTATGCATAAAAAAATATTTTGCCCTAAATTAAAAAAAAAAAATGGGGTGGACCACCCTTAACTTTAAGGGGTATGAAATAGATGTTGCCCGATTCTCAGACCTACTCGATAAGCACACAAAATTACATCAAAATCTGTTAAGTCGTTTCTGAGGAGTGTGATAACAAACACCGTGACACGAGAATTTTATATATTAGATGTACGGTAATTTGGTGTTGACATAAGCAGTTATCGGTACAAATACCCGTTACATTGTAAAAAAGGTACCGTGAGTAAATATTCTTTAAGAAAAGGTAGACATTTCAATATGAAACAGAATAATGAAAAGTAAGATTTGTATTATGATAGAGTGAAAATCATATATGGCCACACAATTTTGGCAACCATGGGTCACCCTGAATATCTTGTGAATAGTGTTATAGATACACTCTGCTTCTATTGAGAGAAAGAAGAGTTCAGACTGTTTCCTGGCGATAACACTCTAAATGGGTGAAAAGCCATCCAAAAAAAAAGAAAAAAAGTTGACTCATTGACACGACATTGTTTTTTATTCTTTCCAACAGATGCAAAAAATGTGCTTCTTGTTTTACCTTACTTAAATGCAGTTATAATTACATCTTAAAAAGGAAATATTATAATTGGTGGGTTTTTATTTTATGTGGGTATTGAGTCTTGAAATAACCCCCTCAATGAAAATGGGCATATAAAGCCTGGTCATAGCATGTGGATTTGCAATTCATGTGCATGTAATAAACATGCGGGTTGCCCCTTCCGTGCCGATATAAAGGTTAGGCAATCAGGATGGGTGATATCAATAGGATACAACACAAAAGTGAAGGATTCAGTAGACCAGCTGCATGTTATAATCACGCTGGTTGTCCACTTTGTACCATAAATAAATAATGCATGGCATAGCCTCATCACTTACGTAAAATGTATGTGTTCAAATATCAACCTTTTACAGAATGCTGAAGAACTTACAGAAAGTTGGAAATCTATTTTTTGCTGGATGTTCCATGGGATATACAGTTAGAAAATAAACTATTTTTTTCCAAATTCAAGAAATGGTTGCTGTAATGGAATTGTTGGGAAAATAAAAATATATTTTAAAATGTTAAATATTTGAATACCTAATAATTAGATATAGCTGAGAATAATAAATATACATGTTAGAATAAGTGTAAGTAATTTCATGTATGTAAGCAGTACCTAACACCTCCTTCACACAAGTTTACTTATTAAAAAGGCTCATACACTCTAATACAGATTAATCAAGTTAATGTAATGAAATAATATGTACGAAAACCATTGCAATACTTACCTACTCACCATGCCATACTCAATGCAGAACAAAAAATAAATCATTCTTAAAAAAGGAGCCATATTTTATTTATCTACTGATAATATTATCTCACAAAAAATAGAAAACTAAATTTAGTTTTATATATTGGACCAAAATTACATAATATAAGATTTATTTAATTCTACTACCTAAACACAGTGAATGAGTAAAATAATAAATTTGTTTTTTATTTTTAATTTTTTTCTTCCTATACTATGCTAGGTCCTCTAGACGTTGCCAAGCACATGGCAAAGGCTTCCCAATCTCCACTTCTTGAGTAAAATAATAAAATTATGTATTATTTTTAATTCTCTTCTTCTTGTACCATGCTAGGTCTTCATGACGTTGCCAAGCACTCGGCAAATGCTTTCAAATCTCCACTTTTTGGATATTTTACTGTCTTCAATTTATTAACTAACATCCAAATATTTGATTTTGTCATTCTTGTTATTGAAATGAATAACCAGTCATATCTGTAAAGAAAAATAATATATTATATAACACATTTTAGATAACTCTCTTACACAGATTTTACAAAAATTATGGTTCGTTTAGTGATACCTAGTTCAATCTTGGTACGCTTTATTTAAAATTTATGATTCATGTCTCAGTTTACAGTGTAACATTTTCATTAATTATAATATAATTCAAAGTGATAAATAATTAGTTATCCCTATTATTTGGCTATATATTCTTGTTATTATATATATAAAATATAATATATGTAAGTATTAAATGTCTTATAAATTAAATTCATATAAAACACTGCAATTGGCCTTATTTTTTTGTTACTATGACTTAAGTTCCTTATGCTTTATGTGCTGTTGTGTTTAAATTAACAAATATATTCTTACCTTTATAATAATTAATGCTCTCTTAGAATCACAAGGCAGAACCAGCTTCCAAGATTCAGGGTGCCTTTGCATTAATCATGTAATCTTTTCCTAGCCCTCAAATGTCATTGTCATGGTAATGAATAATCCTTTAACATCAGAATCGTTTTAATCAATGTTTATTGTTATGCATTTTCCATTATTTCTGTAAAAAGGTAAAAAAACAAAGTTTTAATATCTTGTTGTAAATTACTCACGATTAAATACGATTAATATGATTTCTTCATAATGTTGCATCTACTAACTTAATATTATCAATATCAATTAAATAATATCACGGTATTTCTTAAAATAGTAAATTACTTCAGATGTAATTGTATAATGTCAGTTTATAAGTTCATAATGAATTAAATGAAATGAGTTGTCAAACAAAACTGACTCCTGTAACAAATGTTATATTTACTTGTGTTTTTAAGGCATAACCTCAAACATTTCTTCGTAGAAACTAATGTATCATATTATTTAGTTCATTATATCTATTGGTTTTATATGAATGTGTACATAAACATCATTATTACCTTTTATTTAGTCCAAAAATATTTGTTATAGTGTTCACTATCACTTCACTTAATTCACTCTGTACATAATATTGTGTATGAGTGGTACCACTCACATTTGTATATAATATAATGTACAATATTTTATTGTCATACTATGAAGTTTATTATTTTATAAAATGTAGTAGTTAAACAAATAATTCTGTACGGAACGCAGACTTTACAAAATAGACATATTATAGCGTCTTTATTTTGTCAAAATATAAATGGCGTCGTTTCCAATATGTCAAATTATCGAGCGACGTGATTGGCCGACGTAGAATATTTATAAAACGATGTTGCCGTTAACAAAAAATAATGTTTTTTCGTTTCTTGAATCTTCATGTAACACGTTCAAATTATTTAAATATTGGTTAATTCGCGTAAAACATGTTGCAAAAGTATTAAAAAAACACAAATTAAACTATTTTATGTAACATACATTTATAATGATACATTTACTCGAAATAAATTATCGATATTTTCTTAATTAATTTTAGTATGGCAATATAATATGGTACACAATTTTGGCGGTAAAGAATATTTTCTTACCCTTTCAAACTGACGTAAAAAACGTATTTTTTATCTCATTCACACTTTTTTTTACACTCTTTTTTGCTGTTTTTCTCGCTCCTCAAAAAGAAAGTACGGCATTTAGTGGGTTTTTATTTCACATAGATACCTCATCTTGTAATGGTCAGGTCAATGGAACGCAAATTCCTTGAAATGGGAGAGTATAGCCCGGTGAAAGTTTAGTATGGAAATTCAAAAATCATTTTTATAAGATATAAGGATGATTATTGTTGTAAATTGTATATTTATCAATAATAAATATATTTGAATATTTGAATATCTTAAAGAAATTTTTCTTGCAGTACCTTCTTCTACAATGTACCGGGTAAGTATCCGGTACATTTACCGAATATCCGATACTTTATTACCAAAATTAATATTGGCAAAACATTAGCATATTTTTTGCGAATACGAATGCGAATACTTTGAAATCTGCGAATACGAATATTCGTTACATCACTAGTACAAATGTTAGATAAATTTTATTTTCTCCTATCTTCTGATCTATTAGAAAGACATAGTGCGTAATAAAGTTGGATTAATAACAAGAATGAAAGTGAACAAACTATGGTTATTTAGGTTTGAAGAATGCATGAGGACATAATGACATAGAAAATATATATGGCTTATAAGAATGTTGCTCGGAAACGCAGCCTTCCGATGATTGAATGTAAATATCATATAAACCAGATCCTCCGAGACGGAAATGTGTTGAGCGTATTAAACAGGAGAGCAGCCTGCACTAGGAATTGTTTGACAGTGACACAAGCGAAAAGTGTTTGCAAGTACACTGAGAAAAATACTCAAAGAATCATTGGTATGGTACGTACCTACTATCAGATTAGGACCGGAGATAGTACAAACGATATATTAGCACGAATCTATAATATTAACTTTTCGCAAACAAATCATTGGTCAATTTTCCACCAATTTGTTTGCGAAAAGTTAATATTATAGATTTGTACTAACGAATCGTTTGTACTATCTCTGTTCCTAATCTCATAGTAGGTACGTACCAATGATTTGTTGTGAAATTTCGTTGGTATTTTTCTCAGTGTACATGAGTAAGAGGCGCTCTATTGATTCTACCTAACCTGAAAGGAAAGCGACCTGATGGTGATGATGATGACCTTTTAATTTACAAAATAAAATTTTATACATAGACTTTAATTTGTCTCTTAACCAGTTTTTCATTTACTATCCCAAATACGATTAACAGCGTCATCAATATTATTATTATTTACAAATACTTAATAAACAAGTATCTGACGTTATTGGACGTAAAATTATTGTACATATTTATATTAAGCATTAGTGTTGAGGCTTGTTAAGATAGTACATCATAATTAATAAAAAAATATTAATCACACACAATGTGTACATACTTATCTTATTCAAACGTTTTTGTACATACATACATATGTACATACATACCATCACGCCGCTTTTCTCGCGGGGTAGACATAAAATATTCGTTGTTGATATTCTGTGATGACACATATTATTTCGCTCTTGAAGTTTGATTGTTTTTTGTGAGTGTAAAGTGGTGTATTCACGGTGTATTATATATCATTTTTGCTGTTTTTTCTTCTGCTTTCTAACTGTGTAAAAACTTTTTCACTTTTAAGTACATATATAACTTTTATCAGTGTTTATACACATTTTCATACTAAGTAGTGTTCCTATAGATTTTTTTGGTAAATAGTGCATAAAATAAAAAAAGTGTATATACCGTTGTGTTCCTCTCTGAGAGGCGCAAAATAAACCTCGCGGTGACACATACCTTACTTTACTCAATTCATTGGAAAACTGTTTTTCAAGAAAAGTGAAAATTTGAAAACTGACGGAAAATTCTCATGATATATCAGTTCGATTCTATTTTTTATGCTCATTTCAAATCTGTGACTTTTGTTTGAATATTGTGTTTGGTTTTTGAGTTATACTCAATAATTAATATTTTTACTCCTATTTTATGTGAAAAACTGTTACGCTGCTTTGATGACCTATACTAACCTTTAAATAACATATCCATTAAAAAGTGCTCTTAAAATAGTACAAAAAAGTTCGTGATGGCATTGGTCTAGCTAGCGGTTTGAAGGAGATATTTCAGTGTATAACAATTTTTCATACATTTACCCACACCAGATTGGGTTTTGTTTACAATTTTTACCTAGCGTTGAACTCTCCAGAAATAAATTCTTGTAATTACTGGGAATTTCACTTCTTTCTTGTGCAAAATGGATCTAAATACATCATCTGAGGGAATGTCAGGACCAAGCGGTCTTCTACCAAGTCTTATGATGGACTCCCCTCACTCATTCATAGGGAATGCCCAGACTCAGGCGCAGATTATATCATCCACTATGTTGGCTGAAAACAGCCGTTTGAATAACGAGTTGAGGAGGCAAGTTGCTAATGCAGTCAACAATATACTAGCAGATGTTGGCCATCTTTCGGTAATTATTGCTTCGCTGCAAGCAGAAAATTCCCACCTTAAAGTTGCACTTATAGATGAGAAAAACCGTAACAATAGAATAAATCTGCCGCCAATAATTGATCAACAATCGGAAGTACAGCCTATCGTACATTCCAAGTCGAATGTACCTAACACGGAGAATGAGCCTGACTCGTATGCGCGTCGTGCTGGTGCACCTGATGGACCTGTTGCTGCTGCAGTCTTCAGATCTGACAGACCCAATAATTTAATAAATAACCGAGTGACCACAGGAGACAGACCTGCCAGATTGCGTCAACCTCGAATAATAATTCGTGGAGTTGGAGGTCCAGACGAAGAATTAATCGCAGCAAGTAGAGAAAGGCATATCCATGCCTTTTATTTTAAGGCAGGTACAACTGAGGAACAAGTTCATAATTATATGCTGAGAAAGCTTCCTGAATGTACATCTATCAAAATTGAGAAGGTCATTACGAAAAGTGAGAACTACGCATCATTTAAAGTTTCAGTTCCTGAAGGTTATTATGAGCACTGGATGAAGCCTGACATGTGGCCTCCGAATATAGCTATAAACCAGTGGTACTTTCGGAGGTCCAGAGGTCAACGGTCAGAACCAAAGGAAACCAACGCCATATAGAATTGATATCTTATATGCTAACGTGAGAGGACTTAATTCTAAGACAGCACTTTTTTCTAACAATGTTCTTGCTCAAAATATGGATTTAATTTTGCTTACTGAAACTTGGTTGAGCTCTTCTGTAAATGATGCCGAACTTTTCGACTCACGATATGTTGTTTTCCGCAAAGATAGAGAATCTCGTGGTGGAGGTGTAGCTTTAGCTGTTAGAACTACAAATTTATGTTATGCAAAGCGTTTAACGTTTATGGAATCTTCAGGAGAAGATTTATGGGTCAAAGTAGTTTTGAAACGTTACTCTTTATTAATTTGTGTGGTTTACTTTCCACCACGATCCTCGGAAGATGCTTACAGTATATTTTATGATAAAATTGAAAATTATGCCAATGTTTTAGGGGAAAAAGATGTATTAATTGTAGGTGACTTCAATTTTCATTCATCTCGCTCTTCTAAGAGTGAAAATTCATATTTTGTAAATAGATTTAAGCTCAATCAATATAATTTTATTTTAAATGATAAACAACGTATGTTGGACATGGTTTACTCTAATGCTCAACCTTCTCGGATTTCTGTCAACAGGCATGACGTGCCTTTAGTGCCTGAGGACCCAGCACACCCTACTTTGATTATTAATTTATGCTTAAATAATTGTCATAACGCAATCCTGAATGATGAAATATCTGCCGATGTTGATAGAAGTCCGAGGTGGAATTTTAATTATAAATGTATGCATTTGTTTAATAACTTTTTGGCTGATGCTTGTTGGTCGGATGTTTTCTCTGCTAAAGATGTAAATACTGCACTTGATCTTTTATATGCAAAATTGTATGATATTTTTGATAATTGTTTTAAAGTAAATAATCAAACTAATCGCGGAAAATATCCAATTTGGTTCAACGGTGCTCTGAAAAGAACGATTGAACGGAAGCATTTAATGCATAAATTATGGAAATCCAATGGCTCACCACAAGCTTATGACAAGTTTAAGGAGCTTCGTTCATTGGTAAAAAAGATGATTAATGATGCTCATAATAAGTTCGTTGATGAAGCAGAAAAAAATATTGCTAATGAACCCAAAAAATTTTGGAATTTCATAAAGAGTAAATCAAAAAGTGATTTTGAACCTTTGAGTTATACATTGAATGATGTTTCTTTTATGGGGGGAGAGAATATAGCGGGTGCCTTCGCGAGTTTCTTCTCTTCTGTGTATCGTGACGATGTTCCAGTTTTAAATGTAGATGACGCGTCATCGTCCTCAGTAGCAAATCAGCACTTAAATATAACAAGTTTTACTCTGTCTGATGTAACTGATGCATTCTCTAGGTTAAAGCCTAAATATGCGGCTGGCCCTGACGAGATACCTCCATTTGTGATCAAGGGTGGTCAATTTTATTTGTGCGAAGTGCTACTATTTATTTTTAATTTATCAATCAGTAGTGGTATATTCCCTGAAAAGTGGAAAACCACAAAAGTTAAACCCATTTATAAAAAAGGTGATAGATCTAACATTGAAAATTATAGACCTGTGGCAATTCTTTCGGCTCCAGCAAAATTATTTGAAATGATGTTACATAAAATAATTTATTTTAATTGTAATTCTTATTTGGTCGACGAACAGCATGGTTTCCGTAAGGGTAAATCGACGACAACTAATCAGTTATGCTTTGTTAGTTATATCAGCCAGAGCTTGGATGATACACAGCAAGTGGATGTCATTTATACGGATTTTGAAAAAGCCTTTGACAGGGTGGATCACGTTGTACTGTTGATGAAATTGGGCACATTTGGTTTTTCAGGTGGATTATTGAAGTGGTTTGCGTCTTATTTTCAGAATCGTAAACAATTTGTGTCATATAATAGAAGTAGATCTTCGGAGTATTTTGCGAAATCTGGTGTACCTCAGGGATCAAATCTGGGACCACTGTTATTTACACTTTTTATAAATGACATTGGCCAGTTTATTGATCATTCTAAATATTTAATGTTTGCCGATGACCTGAAACTATTCAGATGCATTGCTGATGTTGATGATGCACATTTGCTGCAGAAGGATGTTGATTCGATAATGCAGTGGTCAAATACAAATAAACTGGGTTTTAGTATTAAAAAGTGCAACGCAATGTCGTATACGAGAAATCACAACAAGGTTATTTTCAATTATCATATGGCTGGTAGTATACTACTCAGAATACAGGAGACAAAAGACCTTGGGGTAACATATACTACAGATTTGAATTTTTCTGTACATATCAACAATATAACTGAGAAAGCATTTAGAACATTAGGATTTGTGTTACGAAATTCGAAGTACTTTCAAAATGAATCTACTTTGAGAACATTGTACGATTCCATGGTTAGGAGTATTCTCGAGTCAAATTCAATTGTGTGGAATCCGCACGAAGGCAGATATACTCTAATGCTCGAAAAGGTTCAAAAGAAATTTTTAAGACATCTGTATTACCGAACGTATGGATGTTACCCATTTCTGTATCCTTCATTGTTTGTCGCTGGATGTTTGAGTTATGATACACTTGAGAGGAGAAGAACATTTTTCTTACTAAAACATTTTTTTAAATTGTTGAATGGAATAATTCATAATCCAATGATTTTGACAGAGCTGTCATTTTACGTACCACACTCCTACAATAGATCGCGGGGGCATTTGTTGTTCTATCCTACCCATGGAAGAACGAATTTGGCGATGAATTCTCCGGCCAACAGAGCAATGGTATTTTTTAATTTGTTGGCTCAGAACTGTGACATATTTTCTCTGTCCTACAGAGAGTTCGTTGCCTTAATTGAGGCAACGAGCATTCTGTGGTGATCTTTTGTTTGCTTGTTTGTTTTTGTTTTAAATATTATGAATATTGTGTTGCTATGTATAAATTGTATCTCTTTGCACATCGCATTGGCCTAAAGCTGTAATGATGTGCAAAGGAAATTTAAAGAGAATAATAATAATAATAATAATAAAAGATTGAGCGCCACTTCCTTCTATCCTTAAAAACATCTTTCGCTTCCGTCACTGTCATACAGTTCCTCATGCAGGCTGCTCTCCTGTTCAATGTACTCAACACGTGGCTGTCCTGTAGGATTTGCTTCAAATGATCTTGCCATTTGATCCTCAGTGGTCCACGTCTTTGAGCACCATTCCTCTCAGCCAAATATAATATCTTCTTGGTCATCCTGTCCTCGTTCATTTTTTCCACATGCCCAAACCATCGTAACTTATTTACATTCATCCTTGTAACTACAATAACTTTCATTCCATATTCTTCTCGTATGTACGTTTTGTACAGAATGATGATGATTTGTTTCTATGGCGCCATTTTACGATCCTTTGACCGTATCAAGAGCGCTGGATAAAAAGGCGCCTTTTTTATTTTGCTTCTATAACCTGTGATGTTGTTTTGGCTCGGCAACCAGGCTCGGCTCGGTTACAGAGCCTGCAACGCCGAAAACCCTGTCATGGATCCACTGTGTTGTGTTTAGGTAGGTAGTAGAATACCATAATAAAATTTAAAAACGAATGCTTCTTCTACTATTTTGATTTTTATTGAGAAAGATTTATTTATTTATTCTTTACTGTACATTGATAACAAGCAAATTCACACAAAAATACATTTCAAACAAAGACAATCATACAATCAATATACAGAGGGCGAGTTTATCGCAGAGGCGCGATTTCTTCCAACTAACCCAAGATTGACAATGTCCTTGAAAGACAAGGAACATCAAAATTAAAAACCAAATAGGATGAAAAACACTTGTTTTCAAATTTCTCCCTGTCACGGAATTATGTGATTTGAAATAATCTGTTTGTTTTTCCGCCTATATTTAAAAAAAATAGTTTATAAAATTATGAAACATCCGGAACACATCTCAGAGATTCGACTCTTTTCGTTGAGCCGAAATTCAAAAACATTTAAGCCATGACTCATTCGTCGCGATGATAATTTGATTTTTGGATGTCCACGCTTTATTGCGTCCCTTATTTTAGACGAATACACATTCCTACTGTATTCTTTACGCATTATTTGACCATGTGGAGTACATAATAATATGTATTGACAAACATATTCCACACCATAATATCAATATTTTTATTATCTGTTATGTGTTAAGTGACATCTATGTGTGAGAGAGATAAGCAAATAGTACCAAGTACATTATAATATATAATATTTATCTTATATAATTTATTTAATATACGAACTTGATTCCTGTTTCGTATGTACAGGCAGATTCAAGGTGTTACAGGCAGATTGAGTTTAATTTATTCGCAATTTCATTATACATAATTTTGTAATACTTCACTTTATTAATTGGGGAATGTTGTCCATGGATGCTGATTATTTTGGATGATTTTATTTTTTGATGCCGTTTAACAGTACCTAGACCGTCTCAAGGGCGCCAGTGAAGAGTTCAGTTTTTAATTTGCTTCTGAAGCTGGTGACAGTCTGACTATTTCTCAATGGCACCGGTAGGCGATTCCACATAACCGGTCCAACAACACCAAAAAGCCCTCTCATAGAAGTCTCATGGACACCGAAAGTGATCACTTAAGCCTGCCGCGAGCCAATTCGTAAGCGTTGGGACTTCTTCCTCAATTCTTCCGATTGGATTTTGCACAATATTACATCGTGCAAATATGGTCCTCTAATAGAGGTGTCTGATTAGTTATGTCATCTGCACGTTTTGCCCAAATTTGGATAGTAAATTTTAAATATTATTAATATTCGTTTTTTTATTGAGGGTTGAAATGAAACTCCTACTGTTTTTCTTTGTATATTGTTTAGGAAATCTATATTTGCATTTTACAATGCAGAGGAGATGTTTAATGAGTTACCAGACTGACTGATCTGTAGTTTCCTAAAATTTCAAGTCATGTGATAAGCATGACACAGAGGAATTGGGAATGTTACCTAGGTTTAAAGAGTACTCTTAACCAAGCCTTGAGTCGATTCATAAGCGTCGAGACTCTGTGTCGTGCACTCCTTAAGGAAGTTCATATATGTATGTGTGTCATATACAACATACCTACCTAGTTAATAATACCTATTCAAATAGGTTGACTATGGATGAGTGTGATCAATTAGAATGATTAATCTAGAGTGGTTCAAAATATGATTGAATTGTAGTTATTCAGCGGTGAATTTAAGTAAATAAAGCTTTAAAAAAACAAATATGTACATATATAAATTTGGTATTTAACATTAAATATTCGCATATACTGAAGAGGGTGAATGTATTTCACAATATTTTCAATCAATTATTGTCTCTTTTGTTAGTGCATATTTTACATAAACATGGCATTTTTTTAAACTAATTGTACTATTTTGAATGTTGAGTTCCATAAAACTGGATTTTCCAAAATTAATAGTCAAATCCTATGAAATTGTTGTAATAAATAGGGGATAAAAACGAATGAATTACTGAAAGCAGTCAAAATTGAGGTAGTTTATGGGTTCAACTGACATTTTACAATTGACAACTTGCATAATGGATTTGTCCAGTTTCGATATTAAACCACACATACACTATAAAGGAAATAAACAATATTAAACCTTATATAATGCACGTTCTATTTGAAAGATACTTTTCCTGATATACACCCAACTAAACATTCCTATATAATTTGATTAATAATGATACTACATATAAATTTACATTATTTTCTATACATACACGATATATACAATATTGATTATTTACATAATAAATTTGCTTGAGAGGTAGGCCTTAAATATAACAAGTTTTTTTTTGCATAGTTAGCAATCAGTGTTTTTATTCTCAGCAAAAATTACAGGATGTTCAGTTTTTACTCAAAGAGTATTGTCATTTTTCAGTCAATAGAAATCTAAGCAAAGTGTTTTTAGTCCGGAAATCCAAATATTTTATATATTTAAAATATTACTTCAAACAAAACCAAACAAATCAGTGTATCATTTTTTTGTTTTCTTTTATTTTCTTTTCTTGTCTATGATCATTGTGAAGTGTTTGATATTATGGTGAAGTAACGAACTATTGAAAATTGTTTGTGATTGTTATAGAATAGCAAATTATTTGTATTATTTGACGATTCCAAGTGCTAAATATATGGCCTACGGATGATCGAAAAAAAAAAAAACTTAGTGATTAATACCATTTTAATATTAATTATGATAAAATAATGAAACAAGAAATAATAAACATTGATTCAGTGGGAGATACAATATTTGATTTCTTTGTTTTATTAAATTTTATACATAAAGACGACACCCAAACTACTAATAATCAATAAATTGAATGAATTCCTTATATTGATTTTTTTTCATCGAATCGAAAATCGGACATCCTCTATATACAGGTAGTTGTTCTACCTTGGCATTGATGGGGTCCCTCTAACTAACTATATACGTACCAAATATAATTATGTTATATATTATTTTATAAGATGATGGTGTTATGTTTATTTATTTATTCAAATTGGCGTATAATTTTAGTTTGAAAGAGAGGATTATAATAAATAATTATACAAGCATTATTTTTATTATAATAATATAATGTATTGATAAAATGTTTATATGTCCGGTTTAATCAGTGTTAGTTTTAATGCTTAAATTGTTGATAAATTTATTCTTTCTTACTGTCTCGCATTCGCATCATTAGGGGTCATACCTCCTGGTCCTAATCCTCCTGCGTCTGTGCTGTATCAAGTTCTACCGCTACACTCTAGTCTTCTGGCTTTTTCCTCTATACCTCAAGCTCGCTTTACAACGCTTAATGATTTATTCTACTATTTATAAAAGAAGTTAAATAAAAACACTGTTTTTCCTCTACTGATTGAAAATTCTTTGATCAATATTTTAAAACCCTTCTTCTGTCAGATACCGACCATTGCAATCGTTCACTTATGTTATATGTACCTACCTATAATTTATCCCATGGAGTCCCCGGTAAAGAAAAGGCATCTTACTCTTTATTGTAAGATTTCTAGTGTCCTGTAAAAAGCAGATATGTATTCGTTAAATATCCCGTATGAGAGATTTAACATCTTCAATTCGGCGATGATGTATGGTGCCACTTATCTTGAATGTTTCAATTTTTAGTGTCAAAAAGAGGAAGATTGCATATTTTATTACCTACATGCAGATTGTCCGCTGACTACTCTGTTTATGGTAAATGCCGTGATGGTATGAATGTTATAATCTACATCAGTAGTACACACCACACAATCCTATACACAGATTTTGGCATGTTTGTTCACATATCGGCTAGAGCCGCTAGAGGGACATCGAAGCTAAAAGATTCCACACGTGAAGTTTTTAGTGATTTTGGACAGTCAGCTCTTTAGGCTGCCCACTATATGGCACCTTCTGCGTGGACAAACTAGATAATCTAGAAATTAAAATTTGTTATATTCATCACTGTGTTGGTGTTTAGGTACATAGTACAATTCCATAGCGAAATAAATAAAACAAGTGTTTTATTCTACTATTGATTGACAATGTCCTAATAAGACGAAAGACGTCTCTCTCGTCGAATAAACCAATAGTAGAATAAAACACCTGTTTTATTTATTTCGTTAAAATTTGATAAATGAAAGTCGGAAGATTGATAATGTCCTGATTAGTGGAAAGACGTCTCTCTCGCGATCATTAATTTGTAGTAGAAAGAAACACTTACTTTAATTTATCTAATTATGAAATTTTACTACGTGTGCACACAATTAATAAAGGAAAGTCCTTATACTTCTGTACTATTGGGGTGATTGTTGCAGCATTCAATGATATTTTCAAGATTAAAATAAAACCAAAACATCTGGCATACTTTAGTGAAAACAGTTGGTGCATTATGGAGTATTTTATAAGAGATATAGATAATATGATCATTACTTATATACATACAATGGTCAATCATCTCTTCCATATACAGTTTAACCATATCTCTCTGTTCTTCTTGGTCTTCCATAATATACAGTATACAGTCAGGCACACATAATAATATATGTGTATATAGTATAGTATATGTGTCTACTTAGTACGATTCACTCAGAATCTTGCGGTGTGACCTTCAAAACCATGCTGTTCCGAGACGAAAAAAATACACTGAGTGTACCGACTAACAATTATTCAATTTACGGATTATCAATGTACAATATAATTTATCAGCATGTTCTCTAAAAACTCTAATTAAAATAGAACTCGAAACAGTTTTTTTATACAAAATATGTCCCTGTGTTAACTATCCCGAATCCAGTGATGAAGTTTATCACTCATTCTGTCATTCTGTATCTTTTCTCGTTGTTCAGGTTATTTTTTTTGTACGTTTACCGGATTGGTTCCCTATCTAAGTGTGTTGAAAGCCAATGAAGTATACATTTCTTAAGAGGTGTGTAGGAAAATTGATAATAAATTAATAATAATCGTATATGATTATACATCCTTGAAATATAAGCGATCTTCTATTGTTTTTTTTAAAGTTTTCATGTAAAAAGAAGGTACTTATTTTTAGAATACCAAGCATAAGATATTAATTATCATATTCAACTCAGCAATAAGTTTTATCACCCATTCTAAATGTAATTTTAAAATAATACCTACTAATAGGACAACCCGTGTGTTATGTTCATGCAATAATTGATTGAATTGACGTGTATTTTGTTACACTTCTTACAAATTTGTTTAAAGATACACAAATGGTAATAATATATTGTTTGATGAGTTTGTAAAAGGATATTCAACTCTACGGAAGGTATAATAAATAGAACTTAAGGTTCAACATCTTGTACGATTTTCCAACACATTCAATGACTTGAAGTAAGTTGAAGCCAGGTTACTATGTTATTAAAAATAGTAAAAATTAAAACATTTGTGTTTTTTTCTTTATATAAATTTATATGCAAATTCAAATTCAAAATATTTTATTGAGATCATAATAAACACATACAAATATACAATAAGCACAATTCTACAAATCTTTATATTATCTGTTTTTTTTTTTACCCTCAAAATTGAGCAGAGCACGTGCTTTGAGGGGTTATAGGGTTTTTAATAATAATCAAACAAATTCGATCAAACTGAATCATTATAGAACATCACACACTTAATAATAATAATAATAATAATAATAAAATTATTATTATTATTAAGTGTGTGATGTTCTATAATGATTCAGTTTGATCGAATTTGTTTGATTATTATTAAATTTACCATAATTTTATAAAATAAACAAAAACAACAACAACAAAAAACAACGATAAACCTATCATCAACGACACAATCACTTGACCTCATACACATCTTTCTTATTGAATTACCTTATGCAATAATCGATATTCCTGTGTTAGATGCCATAACAGTAGCAAACAACAAACCTAGTTGACGAATTCAATCAAGTGTGGATATATTTTATCAAATATCTCTCTTCCTCTTACGTTTTTTTTTTAAACAAATACGCGTTTATCATGGTGTCGAGTGTACCTCCACATCCACATCTTGTTATTGTTGGTGCTATGGATAACAAGGTATTATGTATTTCCTCCGAAGAAGAGGAACACGACGATGCTGTACTGTGTTAACTCCTTCTGTCTTCTTCTTACACTCACTATTCTTCCTCTTAACAAACTGGTTTTAGAAAGAGACACATATACATCACTCGTATGATGTTTGTAACTACTCTTCATACTAATAATACAATATCACCTACTACTTACTGCAGGAAGAAATTTAAATATTAGGCCTTGGTGTCTTTCTTTTTTTTAAAACTTTTTTTAAACACCTTTGACGCAACACGTCCGTGTTTTGGTTGAGAGAAAGAATGCTCGAAGACTTCCCCGTCGTAGGATCAAATGACTGAATCTTGTGGACTAGATTCTTAAAGATTGATAGATTGTAAAATTAACATAACATTATCGAAAAAATAAAACAGGTGTTTTATTCTACTAAAGATTATATTTTGTGAGAGAGACGTCTTTCGTCTTATGAGGACATTGTCAATCCCAATGTCCTCATAAGACGAAAGACGTCTCTCTCACAAAATATAATCTTTAGTAGAATAAAACACCTGTTTTATTTTTTCGATATGGAATTCTACTACCTTAACACCGACACAGTGAATAACATAACATTACATCCATTTTTTATAATTTGTATTATTATGTTATGGACTTGAGTTATCAAGGCGTTAGTCAAAACACATTTTAGCGTTATGGACTTGAGTTATCAAGGCCTTAGTCAAAACACATTTTAGCGTTATGGACTTGAGTTATCAAGGCCTTAGTCAAAACACATTTTAGCGTTATGGACTTGAGTTATCAAGGCCTTAGTCAAAACACATTTTAGCGTTATATAGTCGTTCGACTATATATTTGTAAATTTTAGCTACAAAATTGACACTTTCTCGCAATGTCGTCTATAGTCGAACGATACATAACGCAAAAATGTGTTTTTACTACGACCCCTGCACGCCCCACCTTCAAATCTGGAGTAAAGATATAATATATAAAAAATATGTACCTACATTGCACTAAATATTTGAAAAAGGTCATTCTTCATTTTTTCCTGACCGGGAATCGAATGCCGGAGATTGAAAATACTTAAAAGTTAATAAATTATATGCAGTAACACATCAGTGAAAAACATAAATAAATTAATCACACCTCAGGCTGTTTTCCAATAAGCCTCGAAACCTCTCTTCGTGTGACGAAAGCATATCGGAATGACACACACAATCAAACGTACGTATATAAAAATATATATATATAATACATTCATTTACGTAGAAACAATATGAGAATATTACGTATTATTATTGGTTTAGTAAAGACGGAGGAACATCTTCAAAGGATATTCAACCCTACGGAAGGTATAATCAAAACAATTTAAGGTTCAACATCCTCTACGGTTTTTTAACACATTGAATGAACGTATTTTCAACACTCTGCAATGAAGAATAAAAATAAAATATAAATACATTTCATATACCACCATCACATCTCACACAAGTGGACAAGCTAGCAGACCAGGCGCACATTATAAACATGCAAGATGTCCTCTATGTTTCAATGAAAATTAAGATATTCAGGGTCTTATCGCAGAATCAAACATTTTAAAGGGAATGCCAATAAACAATTCAAAATTATCTTCTAGAAAGAAAGATATCTACAAAAAGTAGAGCAGCAATCAGTTCGCCTAGATTTAATATCTACTATTGGTGTTCCACAAGGTTCAATACTTGGTCCTTTGTTATATTTACTAAACACAGACAATTTAAAATATAAAAACCTTGATGGTAAATATAACATTTACGTAGACAATACGTTACTTATTTGTAGTGTACAGGAGTCAGTTCCTCTTGAGCAACAAACAAATGATAATCTTAAAACATTTCACCTCGTGGCTAATGACAAACTATCTAACCATAAACGAAAAGAAAAGAAAACAAAATGTTTTATAAAAAACTGCCTTTTACTACTACATCAGAACATTCTGGATAAATGATACTATTAAAATCGTCAAAAACCGTCAACATTATCATGTTTGGTACAAGAATTATAAAACATTTATAAAAGTTCTATAAATAAATAAATAAAAATAAAATTTATATCGCAACGGGGATCCACCACAGCTAATAATAATCAAAATAGTTTCTCAGTAAAGAATAAAAATCACATCACTCCATTTTATTTTATGCCCAACAACGACGATCGTTGTGAATGAATTCAAAACCTGATATTATCCATTTATACAAAAACATATTGCTGTACCTACATCTTATAGAATTTTCATACTAGCTTTTAATACCGGTTACGCTGAGGCAAAGTCATTATTAATTATTCTAAAGGTATAAAAGTGTAGATGATATTGACATTTCTAACACAAATACTTCAGAAATACAAACCGAATCCCAAATATTATGTATTTGTAGAATTTTTCATTATTTCAGTCGTGGAGCATCCGACAAAGAATATGTCTCTCAGTCCTTTCTGCAAGTTTTCGAGTGTCCTGTAAAATATAGATGTTTGAAGAAAAATATATGTTGGTGTGCTACCTATACGGAATATCTGTTGATACACAGAGATTGGCATAGTCTCTTCATTACCTTACTTATGGGATATTTTAATGTTGACCCTTTCTTCTTCTCCTTGTGCCTTATCAGGTTACCCCGACATTGACTATGACTACTGAAAAGAACTCTTAACGCTTCGTAATTCGTAAGCGTTGGGACTCCTTTCTCACATCTTCTATGCACAATTTTACATTGTGTAAACATTTTTCTCCGATTGAGATGTCTAATTTATTTATTTATTTTATTCTTCATGAAAGGAAGTGTGTAGAGATAGATCTGTTTGGCGTTCCGTTCTCTCTGCCTACCCCAATTGGGACACGGCGTGAGGGTATAGTAGTATAGTATAGTAGACATCATCATACACATAACAAAATCAACGAAGCAGTTTACATAAAAAAAAGAATGTGATGATATGCAGTGGCGAGATTATCACTTTATAGTGATTTCTTGCATCTAACCTCGTCATATTAACAGTTAACAGAAATAATAATAATAAAAACACAAATAAGAAATATCTCTACATAAATCAAAATGAAAGAAAAAAATCTACAATCCACACACCTAACACTCCAAAGGGCCCAGGAACTATAGGAAGGGGTTAGGGGATGGATGGAGAGTTAGAAGACAATAAATATTTCTTGACTGCGTATTTAAATCCAATTGGTTCTAAAGAGGATATATTATGGTAAACTAAAACAAAATATACAAACAGACTCGAATATTCCTTTTAAATTTATCCATAAACATTGTGTTTTACATAGTGATTATACTTTAATATCAAATCGGTATAAATTTATTTTTATTTTTAACGGTCGTTTTATGAAACAGCTTGGTATGAGATTAAAACCTAATTTATTTATTTCAACTCGTTGTTTGTGTATTTTGTCACATATTTATTCTCACTTGGTAATCTTTAAATTACATTTTTACTGATTCCGATAAGTCTAAATTATAGTTTTTATTCGATTATATTTTTTATAAGATCATACTATGAAATCGGACATTGACCGATTTATGCTGACGTAAGCAAGAGTTCCTAATTGATTATTTTGTTTTATTTTACATATTTGACATGTAGAAAGGGGAAGGATGACAAAGAGGATATACTTGTATGAAAGAAGGGGTGTGAGGAACCGCGGGCGTCCGAGAACTACGTGGTTTGATCACCTAGATCAAATTCTAAGGACGGCCGTGAGTTGAGTAAGAAAAATTTACATGCGAGCAAAAGATGTTGTAAGAATGTAGAAGATGCGAAAGCAGTATGTAAGGACAGATCTATATGGAGTTGCGTTCTCTCTGCCTAACCCAAATTACTGTTGATTGACGTAAATAAATAATTAAATAAACTTTAATAATGCCCATTGAAGACAACATAAACTGTTCGGTATTCGGTCTTTTCAAAATGGTCAAAGTCCGACTTCCTAATCCATATCAAATCTTAATTTTGTATTTTGCAGATGTTTTTTTCCTTTTTCGCTAATGTTTTAAATTATTATTAATTTATTTCACTAGTGTGGAAGTGATTCTGACGTTGTTTATATATTAATTTATTTCACTAGTGTGGAAGTGATTCTGACGTTGTTTATAGTGTGTTGTTGACTCAGGCCTCTGAGGCCTGAGTCAACAACACACTATCGCGTCACGTTCCCGCTCCGCTAGCGTTCGGGTGCAGACGATGGTGCGCCAAAGTGTTAATTTTCGTAACTATTGTGTATCTTAGCAACGAAATTGACACTTGCTTGCAACATCGTCTGCACCCGAACGCTAACGGAGCGGGAACGTGAGACGATAGTGTGTTGTTGACTCAGGCCTCTGGAGATCAGTTTGATTGGCATTTTCTGGGTGTCGACACGATAAACTTGTCATTCCCAGAATGTCGTTAAAGTGCGATAAAATAATATGTACATAAAACTATGATTATCTAACTTGTGAAGAACGCCGTTATTTGTGATGAAGATCTCACAATAAAAGCATATCATATTATATTTAAAAAAATGATTCGAACCGTTACTAAAACGAATTTTCTTAATAATAATATGTTTATCATTGCTCAAATTTGTTGAGTAACAGTGCGTTTAAATGAGTCGATATTGATCGGGCAACGATGTAGACCGATACAACGATATTACAAGGATATCGGGTAAGATATAGATATGTTTATGTATTCGGTAGTTTAAATGAAATTAATTATAGACATAGTTATTCTGTAAAACTATAAGATGAATGAAAATACAAAAAAAAAAAAACAAAATCAATAAATATATCAATCCAAGAGTAATAGAGATAAAATATGTGTTGGTGAGTTAATAATCTTATGTGAAATAAAAATATTCTAAAGAGGTCATTGAAAGTATGGAAAAGAGAAATATGGTTTGCTCCAACACATTTTGAAGGGAAAAATTGAGAGAAGTCGCGGTGTGGGTAGGCGGCAGATGTCCTGCCTAAGAAATATGCGAGAGTGGACCGGAGTCCAGAGGTAGGAAGAGCTGTTCCGGCTAGCACAGGACAGAGAAGCCTACGCCACGGTGATAGCCGACGTCGGGGGGACCTGACATGGCACTTTAAGAAGAAGATTGAAAATTTAATTGTAAATCGAAGATATATTTAGAAAGAGAAAAACGTGGCTGAAGCACATAGAGTCCGACCTTCTCCACAGGCGACAAAGCCCGAGGATGAAAAAAACATTACTGCTGACAGAAAGAGCTAGTCAGAATTGGTTCGAGACCCACGGGGGACACCCACTGCCGCATATAGGCTCCGTCCACGTGCACGACCTTATGCAGCAAGGGCTCCATAAGAAGAGAAGAATATTAATAAATTGAAACATTGCATTGTTCGCTGAACTTCGGGCAATATCGTTCATCAAATCAAATTGAACCATCAGAACGAAGTATTACCGACACCAGAAGCAATGTTGCCTATTAAAAATGTAATAATTATTACAACAATAACACCTACTGTATTAAGTTTTTTTTTTCATTTCTGTCCATTGATTCGGCGTGTCAATCAGCTTGGTCACAGTGTCACCGAATCTATTGTCATTCGAGTCTTGAAATCATTTTTTTTCTTAATAAGCTTGTATTATGTACTTATTATTTGTCAATTCATCGTTCTAAACAACTGTTCATTTTAAAAATAGTGGAAAATACTTTTCTGCGTGTTTCTTGTTGTCTTCGTACAAATAAATAATCCCAAATTACTAACTAAAACAGAATACACATCATGTCTATCGAATTTTCATCATTATTTAAGTCTAATTTTACTGGATATGGAAAACATTCATCTCTTCCTCATTGTGACAACAAAAAGTAAAGGGGCATTACTCTGAGTAAGGATCCAGGATGGCCAATTGAAAGTTAAAATTGTGAATGAAAGTTTCATCCTCAATGATCACTCAGGACTCGGAACTCGGGATGACGGATGAAAGCTTTTTCCACTCGACATATTGATGTTACGATGTACACTGAAACGACCATAAACATTATTTTTCACTTATATTTGTCCTTATTCTTCATTAATTATTATAGGATCAAATGTCTGAGCCATAAGCAAAATAGACCCATAAGGAAAATCGACGCGCTGGTGTGTGCTGGCGAGAATTTTCTTTTGAAGAACTAGAAAACATCGACCAAAAACAAAGCGATTGAAAATAATAAGTATTGCATATAAAGGATTAGATATTGCAAACATTGTAAGAAAATTTAGCTCATCAATGGCAACGGTTTGCTGCAATCGATAGCGATATATGTACAATCAAGTAACAAAAGTGCATTGTAGAATACTTTTTCAAGATCAGTTATTTTAGAAGGATTAACTATGTAACAGTTACGAGACATTTTGAATGTTGTTTTAAATATTCTACAATGCACATCCGTTACTTGATTTTTTAAGATCGCGATCGATTTCGGTAAACCTTTACCATTGACGAGCGAGATAATACTGACTAATATTTTTGTTAAAACATCTACAAAAACAAAATAATTGAAAACAATAGCTGCACCTGTTAAGGATTAGGCATTGTAAACATTGTGAGAAGAGGTGATTTATAATGATTTATTAGGTACTTTATTTACAATATTTACGTTTAATAATAATAATAATAATTTTATTCAAATAATAATATCGTCTTTACATTTTCATTATAACACAGTTGAACATACTTAATACAATCACAAAAAATGTCTTCCACACTAGCCATAGGGCTGTGTTGTGGCAGAAATACAAATGAGATACAAAACAATAGAGTTTGAATTCAAAGCTTTATTAATTTCTAATGTTTCCAAAGAACATAGTTTAAAATAATTATTAATATTTGTATATTTGAAAGAACTTGTGATCTGACGAAACGATGTTTTGACGAAATTGTGATCAAATTCAATACCTAATAAATGATTCGCGAACTCGGAATTTTTACTATTTTTAAGACAAACTTTTTCAAGTCATTCAAAATGTCTCGAAACTGTTACATTGTCAATCCTTCGATGATAGATGATAATTAGTAATTATTTGTTTTTTTTTTTTCATAGTTTCGCTGCCGCACAGTTGCATGATAATTTGTTTTTATTTTATGCGCATACTGTATTATTATTTTATAGTATTTTGTCGTAGTGCGAACACTTTTAACAATTTGGTAAGCGTGACCGCTGGACAAAAGATGTCGTCTGTTGTAATTATCGGTGAATTTGGGACGGATTATAAGAATTTTGATTAAATTTGTATTTGTATCATACAATCATAATTTCACGTCAATTGAATCTTGAAATTTAGATGTTGGATAGACGGGTTCGATTCCCGGCCATGGCTAAATGAAGAATGACCTTTTTCAAATCGTCCTGGGTCTGGGTGTCACATGTATATATGTGTTTAGTGCATTGTATATATGTTTCCATTGTATATGGGCGTCCCTCTTTCACAATACACCGTTCCTATGACAACGATATCAGAGCGCAGGGAATGTCGTGGAAAGAGGTGACGCAATTGGCGCTGAGACGCTCTGAATGGAGGAGGCTGGTTTCTGCCCTGTGCTCCCGAGAGGAGCGTTGAGGGCGATGATGATGATGATGATGATGATATATGTGTATCGTCGTGTTGGTACTCATGATACAAGATTCATCTTAGTTTGGGACTAGCTCGATCTGTGTGAATTGTCTATGTATGTTATGTTATGATTTTCGAACACGTTTACAGGGCGTCTTTTACAGGACACTCGAAGATTTATGGAACAGAGTGGGAGACTCAATTATCCGCCGGGTGTTCCACTGAACACGGAGAGAACACGGACATCCATGATATAATAGTTTTTTGTTGATAGGAACATAATTATATACCTACTTGTTTATATTCCAATATACGTGTTATTTGTTCTGACGATGATGTAATAGGGATATGAAACCTCACGACATTTGAGTGATAAAGTGATTGATGGAATGATTGATTGCTTGATGTTATTTTTTTATAACATGTGTAATAATAATACGAGGCATTGTTAAAAGAATCGAAACATTATCGTTTCAAACTGATAACAACCAAAACTACTGTTTGTTGTTTGTGAGTAGGTTCGTAGGTAAATTATTGACTCACAGATAAATGTTTAGAATATCTATTTATTATTTTTTTGCTTTTCTGAGCTAAAATGCGCAGATGACAAAACCAGTCAGATATTTCAGCTGGAGAACCATGTTTACACTAAATCTAATCAAAAGAAGTGAGAAGGGCTTCCCAATTGTCGCGTCCGAAATGGCTTTAGGCTAACGCATTAAGCTAATGTAATATTGTTATATACATGGTTCTCTTTTCTTTGTATACAATGTTACATTTTGTAAACTTGGTTTTCGTGTCTTTGTATACAATGTAGCATTGTGCAATCATGGTATTCCAACTTAAATATCTGTTTGATTTAGTCACCTTAGACTTTTTTGTGAAATCGTAAAATTTGTCGAAAAGAATTCGAATCCGGAATTCCTGAAAAATGTAGTATATTAAAGTAGTGCAGAGAAAACGTTCTATTAGTTTTTTATTCAGTTATGTACATTTTTGTAGAAAACTATCTTGTTCTTCATCTCAGCCCACTTCCGTCCATTCGTTTCCTTCCACGTCATTTGATTCTGTGCTGTCTGCACCTAATTGATCCCAGCGTGTCGAGTGATATCATCTCTCCACTGCTCTAGGTTACTGCTCGTAGTCTCCCAAGATATAGGAGACTTTGGCCATTTGTCATTTGATAGAACACTGTCGATTGACATAAAATGCACACAAGCATGACCTGTCCAATAAACCTACGTGGGATTTTCAAACTGGAAATAAAATGATGCTTAAAATAAACACCATTATTTTGATCAATATTGTATTTTGTTATTACGAATTATTATGCTTACCTATGTACCAAACGCATCTCTTATACAAAGTAATGTTACTTAAACGCGTATTTGAATTATCTGTAGTTCCAGTGTGTCTCAACTCAAATGGTTGTCAATAAATATTTATGAAACAAATGTGGCATTGTTTGCTTCAATAAACCAATAACACCGTTTTGAGCAAGCCCTCTCTACAATATCAAAATATACAAATTGTGCCTTATGGTTTACAAGGCTCTGAATAATATGGCATCTCAATTGGTTTCTGAACTCTGTGTTCTCAGAATACCCGCAAGTAGACCCCTGCACTCAGTAAATACATCCGGCAATATACTGGACGAGATCAATAGAGCAAACAAGTCCTGCTTCTACGACAGGGCTTTCGGTGTCGTAGGACCTATCATTTGGAATCGACTCCCCAAAAACCTTCGTAAAAACCAATCAATAATAAAGTTCAGGAGACAACTGAAGACATTGCTCTTCCAAAATAGTTTCTCGCGTCCTTGAGATAGGTGCTCCATCAATCGGCACCACATAATCTATCCGATTTATACATAATACAGTATCTTATAAGTGTATATTTGGTAAAGTAACCTCAAAACATGATCAAACCAGAATGAGACAATTCGTATACAATCTATTGCGTTGTGCGTTATGAAATTTTCATCAAATGAATTATTGTCTTCAAATAAAGTTTGTTGCTCTCTGCACAATATCACAGTTCACGCAACAATGTTGCTAGCTAGATATGGTTTCTGATACTGTTTCTACTTTACAGCAACTCTCTGTTTGCTGTATTACAGTATTATTATTGTACAGTATTTCAGTTACTTTATAGTCCTGTTTGTTGCTTGTGTGATGTCTCTCTGTTGTAATAGTTTACTATTTATTATGTTGCTTGGTGTTGTTATTATGATGTTTATATTTATAGGGACCTCACACATTGCTTTATAGCGATATTTTAGTATTATCTTTTTTTGCTATAATTCTATCTGTTTTTAATTGGTCATTTTTTACTTTTATTTCTATTTGTATATCGTCTGGGACAGTCAGTGGTCTGCTGATACAGTTTTATCTGCCTTTTTTAAACTTCTTTGCTTAATTTTTTGATTCAACTTTTCACATAAGTGTTCACATCAGTTCTATCAGTTTTATCTTTTCATTATTTATTTTTACTCTTTCGTTATTTCATTCTTCGTCAACAACACTGGTTTTTGCTTTGTCTTAAACTTTAGATAAATTAAATGAAAAATCTGTCGTAAATTAATAATTTCTGTAAATTATAAGAAATAAGTCACGATAGTTTGGGCATTTGAAAAGAATAAATGAGGACAGAATGACTAAGAAAATATATTTGACTGATAGGAATGATGCTCGGAGACGTGGCCGTCCAAGTATCAAAAAACAAGATCATATAAACCAAATCCTACTGGACGGACACGTGTTAAGCACATTGAATAGGAGAGCAGCCTGCATAAGGAATTGTTTGACAGTGACGTAAGCCAAAGGCTTATGCAAGGATAGGAGAAAGTGATGCTCAATCATTTCTGCCTATCCCACATTATGACATCAGAATTCTCTCAAACAACGCTTCTGTAGTCTATAAAGGTATTCGATAAGAACCAAAACTTTTTTTGTTTTTCATTTTCATTAGATCATCAAATTTAATACAATACAATTGACACAAAGTTCTTTACTCGTTGCTACAAAAAATATATTATTCTTTGAAATTTGATGCATAATTATTCAAAATCTCAAAAGATATGTAAAAAAAACTTCATCATCCTAAACAAATAATATTATTTTGCACTTGAACCGTTCTCGTTCAAAAGCCACGGTTGCAAAAGTTACACGGCAATTTAAGAGGATAAACAAAAATCTTTTCGCTACATTAAAATAAACAACAGTGAAAATAAATAAATAATTTAAAACCAACATCAATTACTCCATTACTACTAAGCTGTTTGTGGTAGACAATGAAAAAGGAAGTCCTATAGATTATTATAATAATAATAGTGATCTTGTCCACAAAAGGGGTGATAGTTTTCGGAAAAAACAGGACGTCAAATAATGCCAAAGAAAGATGCGTAAAGATTTGTACAGATAATGTGTGCGTATCCTTGTTGTCTGTGATATCATTATGTTTGTCATTTCCACCTTGTATATGGTTTTTGTTGCGTGTTATTTTATTTGTGACTAATATTATTTATGCCTGACGTTGTTCTGTCTCAATTTTTTCTGTAAATGAAAAAAAAAACAAAATCTGTGAGTTCATTTGGTTTGCAGTGCGGTCTTTCGTGTGGTTAACTCTTTTTCGTTCTTCTGCATTCTGTCTCCCTTGGTGGAGAGTAGCATAGGTTAGGATGTCTCTTTCGGAAGGGAGAATAGTTTTATTAGTAGTACCAATTTTTTTATGTTTTCCTATTTTTTTTTGGATCCATGTATCATTTTAATAAAGCTATAGGTATTAATGTTTCTATTCCTTAAGGAGATATTGAAGGTTAAAAGTAGATTAAAAGAGTGAGTTATTGAGTTGTACTATATATACAACTTTCAAAAATTTAGAGTCATGTGATAAGCATGACACAGAGGAATTGAGAATGTTACCTAGTTTTTACTCTTAACCAAGCCTAAGTCGATTCATAAGCGTCGAAACTCTGTGTTGTGCACTCATTAAGGAAGTTCACATATGTATGTGTATCATATTATACAACATACCTACCTAGTTAATACCTATTCAAATAGGTTGACTATGGATGAGTGTGATCAATTGAAATGATTAATCTGTAGTAGTTCAAAATATGTTAGATTAAAAGATTCCCACTAGGTGGTTTGGCCGGCCAGCCATTCAGGCTACCCATGTGATTCAACTACGAGGATAATTTTTTTTACAAAGGCGAAAAAATAGGAGTCTGTCTCCCGTTGATATTAACCTACATATGAACATACAGACTCACTCAAATATTTAACTGCATCTATAGTATTTGATCACAATATACAGCATTACAACATACATCTTCCTTGTTTATTTATTTAGAGTAGAATTATACATTTTGAATTCAAATTTACAGGTATAATATTCTAAGAAAACTCCTATAATGGCAAAATACATAAAATGCACAATAGATCCAAACGTGTGGGTGTGTGTTGTTTAGTAGAATGCGGGTGATGTAGCAAAAATAACAAAAATAACATTATTTGGGCTACAATAGGGCGTCATTCTTTATTGTACATAATATGCCATGAGACGATTTTTGTCAGGACGGACTTTTATTTAAGATTAAGTGATTATAAAATTTTTTGAAGGTATTATGCAACAACGAATCAATCGAAAAGTTGCAATTTACAAAATTATTAAGATCAGTGAATAAAATTTATGACAATAGAACTTAAAAGGATCTTGTGACATTTTGTTCATTTTTTTGCTACCATATTAAATTTAAGAAACCTTGATGTAAAGTAATTAATAAAAATGATAATATTAATAAAAATATAATTGCGCCCTTGTGGTGATATATCACAAAGCGACGGCATAAACTGAGTTGGCTAGAAATATTGTTATATTTCTAAATTTCACAAGGCACTTCTTCAATTTCACAAACCTGTAGAAAAGAATGGGTGTCGTATTTTAACTGCCTGAACACCACGAGGTCAAATTAAAAATATATTGTTCATTTCTGAATAATAATGAAAAAAATATTCCAATAATCCTTGAATTCCCAATGACAATGGAATCTTGAGACAATGTCCGAATAAATGGCATGTTTAAAAAAAAATACAAAACAAATAAAAGAGAACAAAAAAAAATAGCTACACGCTTTTCTAAACTAGATGGCTAGACAGGAGACCACAATGGTCTTGTCATTTGTTATTCATTGTGTTTGGCAAAAAATATATTCCTGTTTATGATAATATATACCTATACTATTTCATTTGTTCAAAGATGTTAATGTTCGATCTCACTTTTCGGTCTTTGTATCGATAAAGTCCGAAAAAGATTTTTTTACTTTATTCACATTTTTATCTACTATCGTGATGGGTATGTTGTTCATATTTTGTAAAATTGATCGAAACCAATTTATTTCGATTTTCGGGCTTTGACGTCATTACTTTTACTTTATTCTTAATAAGGTCATCCCCTATTATTTTTGTTTCATTTTGGTACATTAATGACAGTTATACAGGTCTCCAATCTTTTCCGTAATATTTCCAGTGTCTTAAAATTGGTAGAACATTCAACATCTTCAATTAACCAGCGAATACGTGTGTCACCCATCCTGAACGTTTTATATTTCATGTCTCGAAGAGAACTACTCGTTTATTCATTATTTGCTGTTAGTCCATTATTAATAACTTATCCTAATATTTGAAGGAGATGTCGTGATAGTATAGATCCTAAAAAAAAATATTTTTGATTAATAATTGTCATTAAACTTTTTCGGTCTACATGTGATATTATCAGGCCAGGAAACGGGCTTGTCTCACCATAAAATTCACGGCAGGACCCCCCAATGCCGTGTTCGGCGTCAAGACATTTGCACCAAGTGTCAAACACAATGCCAGTTATCCTGGGAGGCTATTAATTATTATTTAATTATCATAAACACAATACATAATAATATTATAATAGTTAAAAAATATATATTTTATTTTATTTCTCGATCCGTGCGATGATGTCATTGTTGAATAATTGTGAGATCGTTTGGATACCTTGTTTCAAATATTTATTATGTGTGTACTGTATTATATTTAGAGTCAAGCTTTGCCACAATAAACTACTTATAAAGACAGGTTTTTTGCTGTTTATCTATAGCATCAAGTTATTTACCACAAGTAGGATAGCCGGTATATTCATCGCTTATAATAAATATGTAGTTGTAATAATCTCATACACACATGTCGTTGTAATTGAAAAAGTCATTATTTGCATATTAAAAAGTTATTGTCTTATGTTATGTTTTTTTTAAGAAACTACAGAAAAAATGTCGCTTAATATTTTTTTCATAACAACAACGATATTTATAATTACGTCAGTTCTCTAGTAGGATAGGCAGAAAGAAGCAAAAGAACTTAATCCTATTTTTGTAAATGTTTCCCCTTTCATAACCTTCATACGGTTCCCTGTGCGTAAACATTTAATTTTTGGACGACCACTTTTCCAAGCATCCTAGCATTCAAACGAGTATAATATTCTTAGTCGCCGTGTCTCAATTTTTTCCTCGTTCCCGAACCACAGTAGCTTATTTACCATTATATTATCACATCAGCTGTTAAGTACTACACATTTTTTGTAAATATTAAATTCTGGGCAATGTCTTCTCGCATTATTTTACAAAATTATTTTTCCATCAAAGAAAGAATGTTCGTTACATGTGATAGATAGCTCACTGGTTCCCGTGTTTGTGGGAGACGCCGTAATGATGTAGAATATATAGATAAATAGATTAACTATGTATTTAAAATATCCAAATCTAAAACATTATGTTTCTGGAATTGTGCATTTCTCGGAAGTGCTCTGAGAACGAATGGTCTAAAAATAAAATCTTTATCAGACAGAATCTAGTGGGATCTTGCGATTGTTATATATATTTGTTGAATTGTTTTGTTTTCTTCTAGTCATCCTGGACCCCCTGTTTCTCCCAAACAAGACATAATTTTGTATTACAGTATATCCATTATTATCCAACATATTACATAGTGTATGTGATTTTGATTTTAACAAGAATGCCGTATTTCGTAGTCCTACTCAGTATTAGTATATTTTTTGCTATACCATCACGGCATATCCCACAAGTGGGGTAATCAGCAAATCTTGGACCTTGGACCAACGCTTGTTTAAGATTGATATGAAAATATTTTGGACACTATTGAACCTAACACCAATACTTTGTTTGTATTTCTAGTCTTATGATTTAATAGCCCTGTGCCATAAAATTGATTTTTATTATGTCATTAACAGTACAACCTGTATATTTATTACATACATACAATGGTTAATCCACTGATTACACAACTAGTGGATAATATTTTGATGAATCTGAGTAGTCCAGAGTCCAGACACTTTCACAGTAAGCGAAATGATTTGTCGTGAAGGTGAAGCAAGTCGGCAGCGGGTGAAATCGAACCCAGGCCTCTCGATTGAAAGTCCAAGACTCTGTCATCAGACTACCCACTACCTCCATACTGTAATAACTTTGATAAACCCAAATGTTGATTAGATTTCATGTCGAATTTACACCTGGAGGAAGTATGTATATCAATAAATATTAACACTATATGTGTGTATTCAAACTAGACAAATTAAGTACATAGCTATACAATCTATCACTTCTTTTAGTATAACAATATTGTTATTTTACCTATCTATACATTAAACGGTAGCTGAATTATCTATCTATCTATCTATCTGTCAAGTTATTTACACAAAATAATATTATTAACCAAAATATACGATATTACAAAGGTATCTATTCTATATCCTGATTGTCCTGTTCTCCCTTATCAAGGATATTTTAATATTACTTTGCTTTTAATAATACTATTTTTATCATTAAACTATCGTACTTAGATTATATAAGTACTTTTTTATACAATATTTTCGTTAATACATATTACATTATATGCTTCTGTACATCACCTGGCATTGCCAAAGTTTATCAGAAAATCACTGTAGACAGTATTTGTGCTTAAATTTTTTAACAATTTTGTACCTGATTTTATAATTATAACGGGATCAATGTTTCACTGTCTGTTAAACTCTCGTTTTTTTAGTCTAATTGTTTTGTGTCTTTTTTTTTAAATGATCTTACCTTTGTATATTATGTATTGAATGTATACAGAGGTTTTATATGTGAAAGGCTTTGAATATCTGTAAATAAATAAATAAATATTGTTATCATTATCTCTGTCTCTTGGGGTAATGCCCAGCATGGCTCTTTGGGTGACTCTCAATGCTCTAAAAAATAATAAAACGTACCTACAACTAAAATTACTGAAATTGCACAACGTGTCACATCTCTTGAATGGAAAAATAAATTAAAGATAAATATCATTTGGTCATACCTATATATTATGTAGCATCGCAGTCATCACACTCAAGTGTGTACACTCCATTTTTTTGCAAGGGTTCTTTATTATTTAATAAATTTAATTTGTTAAATAATAAAAATCCTAAAGATAAATAAATTGTCACCTAAACGGATAAATAGGAGTCCTTGGACTCCTGAAATATCCGAGAAATAAAGTTATATCAACTCTTAAATGGAGACACACATAGCTTGAAGCCCAGATGACAAATGGCCAAAGTCTCTTGCATCTTGAAGAGCACGAGCAGCAACCAGGAGTATAGGAAGACTTCCAATGAGGTGGAGGGATGATATCACTCGACACGCTGGGGTCAACTTGATGCAAACGGCATAGAATCGAATGGCGTGGAAGGAAATAACATAACATAACATACATACACAATTCACACAGATCGAGCTAGTCCCAAACTAAGATGAATCTTGTATTATGGGTACTAACGCGACGATACACACATATACTTAAGTAAGTATATGTTATAACTGTTTACTTGCAACGTGTTCGTCATACGTTTCGGTAATTTGCGGAACCTTGATTGGTTTGTTTTCTGGAAAAATATGACTGTTAATATTTGTTAAGTTAAACTGTTTGTGTCCCTTAAGAGGAAATAAATAAATACAATGCAATACACACATATACATGTAACACCCAGACCCAAAAAGTCATCCTTCACTTTGCGCTGGCCGGGAATCGAACCCGGGACCTCGTGACTCAAAGGTAAGAGCGTTACCTCCGCGCCACACCGGCCGACATGGAGGAGGCCTTCGTCCAGGAGTGAACGGGAGTGGGCTAAGAAGAAGAGAAGATTATTCCTATCAGCCATCTTGATTGGAGAACTATGTTTACACAATGTAACATTGTGTTTCCAAATGCAATTGGAATAAGTGAAAATGGCGTCCCGACGCATACGAATTGCCTTTGGCTAAAAGCTTTCATTCCACAGTCTTTTCGTCCTGTTTTCTCTCAAACTTTTGCCACTCATCCATCTTCACGTGCAAACAAACCAATTTAATAAAATATCAGTTAGTTGTACTGTCATTTGGATCAACATTTCTATAAACAATCTGACATAAGGGAGTGATGAATGAGTTTTGGATAAAATTATATTAATTAAAAGCCCTACTCATAAAAGATAATACATATTTAAACCTGACTAATTAGGCGTATATAAATTAAACCCTCATCAAATTGAAAACCTTAGTCAAAAACAATTCGTTAACTGTGATTCAAGTGAAACATTTCTCGTTTACATGGGAAACCTTAGTCAAAAACAATTCGTTAACTGTGATTCAAGTGAAACATTTCTCATTCAAATGGGAAACCTTAGTCAAAAACAATTCGTTAACTGTGATTCAAGTAAAACATTTCTCGTTTAAATGGGAAACCTTAGTCAAAAACAATTCGTTAACTGTGATTCAAGTAAAATTTATTTATTTTATCTCCTGAGCTGAGTCACATTTCGTTGGATTGGTCCGCAAGAGTCAGATTTTTCTTGTCTACTCTATCCTGTCCCATGCCATTTTTTCTAATTCTATACATTTAGTTGGGTTTAACATTAGTTATTCTTTGTTTCTGAGTACAGCTGTAAATGGTTTTATTATTGATAAAATTTCAGTAGATAGTACAATAAGTGCCTTATTTATATACAATATGAAGAGTTAGCAGGTAAACACAGCTGATAATGTCACAGTATAGGGACCTTTATTAGATATTAGTGGTTAGTAGTAAGTAAGTAAGTAGTAATATTAAGTGCTTTTTATATAAATTAGCAGTTCATACTGACATGGCTACCTAATTAAATAATTGATAATTGGGGAAATGATAAAAATGTGTTCTACTTATTAATGAATATATTGTGTTCGAGTGTTTGTGCGTTTCCATTGCGAAAAAACCTTTTTAAGAATTTAAAAAATGTATCCAACTGCATTGGTTATTTTTCACACTAAATCATTGTTTATTGAAAATAATATTGTATTGTGTACCTACTTTGGAAATAAATATATTTATTATTATTATTATAATCACCATTGCGGTGGGCACGACCGAAAGCAGAAATAGTAGAGGCCGATTAAGAGACACCTATATGGATCAAGTGAAGAATGACATGGACTGTGGCATATACGTCGAACTAAGAGACTAGCTGAAAATAGGGAGGAATGGAGAAGAAAATCCAAACTCAATGCAGGCCAATCCAATGGATTTCTCACTACAATGATTTGGCACATATTAGAGCGCTTTCGTCAAGATAGGTTGATATTATCATTCTCTTAATAATGTCAAGCTACATATCTTGACGAAAACGCTCGATTATTAACCTAATCATTAGTGTGAAAAATGAACATGTGATGTTAATTTTGTTTATTTTTCAAATTCTTCATTACTAATAAATATATGTATTTGTATGAAAGAAAGGGTGTGAGGAAGCGCGGGCGTCCGAATACCACGTGGCTTGATCACGTGGATCAAATTCTCTAGGACGACCGCGTTTTGAGTAAGAGGAACCGTCTTAACCGACGTATGAGAAACTGTATGAATGTGGAGGAAGCGAAGGAAGTGTGTAAAGATAGATCTGTTTGGCGTTCAGTTCTCTCTGCCTACCCCGCTTTGGACACGGCGTGAGGGTATAGTAAAGTATATTTATTTATTTATTAATAAATTCATGGCATAAGTTCTAACATTTTATAAAATCTTCTCATAGAACACATAGAAAACGTTGATTTTCAAAATTTACATTCGTTTACTATCGATGGTATTGTTAATCATATAAATACATGTATAAATACGTGTATGTAAGTGAGACGTTGACGTGGTTAGAGAAGGATGAAAGTGGCATAAATGCAGTAGAGATGAGATCGTTGAGAAGGATGTGTGGTATAAGTCTGAGAGATCGTGTGCGTAACAGTGAGATACGAAAGGAATGTGGAATGAAAGGTGGTGTAATAACCAGGATGAATGTAAATAAGTTAAGATGGTTTGGGCACGTGGAAAGAATGAATGAGGACAGAATGACCAAGAAGATATATTTGGTTCAGAGGAATGGTGCTCGGAGACGTGGATGTCCGAGGATTAAATGGCAAGATCATTTCAATCAAATCCTACATGACGGTCACGTGTTGAGCACATTGAACAGGAGACCATGCATGAGGAATTGTATGACAGTGACGGAAGCGAAAGATGTATGCAAGATCCTTTCTGCCTACCCCACGAGGGAAGCGGGGTGATGGTATGTATGTATAAATACTTGTAGGTATAAAATAAAATAACTCGTTCCAGAATGCGGGTTACTAAGTATGTATAAAAATGTTGTTAATTATTTTGATTGTTAAGTATCATTTTACGTAACGATAGTAAAAATATTAGCCCAGATAAGGACACGACTGAACCAAGTCTGAGGAATCGTATTGCACACTTCTTTTTGATATCAACAAAGTAATAAGAACATTTATGTATTATGTTAATTAATCATAACATACATATTTATATATAAAATACATACAGTCTTATACTGTACTATGTACATGTAGGAATTAATGTTTTCAGGCAGACAAACATAAAAATGTGTATGTAATTTTAATAATACATATCTATATGTATAAATGGCCGTATAATACTCATTTTAATTATTTTATTAATTAATTAATTGCAAAGATCCAGACGGTTTGAATCGACGCATAAAAATTCGAGTCCGCTAATGATTTATATTACTCGTATATAGGTAGGTAGTTTATTCGTGAGATATGTAAAGTGTGAAAGTGGTTTTCGAAGGAAAACAGTTTCAGGCAACAAGATAAACGGTGCAATCTTGCCAATGATTGGATCTGTGACGGCTTAAAGGTTGGTGCACTCTGCTATCTGTCAGTGCCAATACTGATGTATCCTAGTGAGACGTGGGCACGGTTAGAGAAGGATTAATGCGGTATAAATGAGATCGTTGAAAAGGATTTGTGATAGGAGAAAGTGGCGCTCGATCCTGTTTGCCTTCCTCATGAGGAAAGCGGTGTTTTGGTGTTTCGGCGTATATAAAGAATCGATTCCATTTTTAGGCAAGAAAATAATACCCTATATACGAAATTTCGAAATCGATAGAATCAGATTATTGATTTTACCCTGTTTGTTTTTACCCTGCTCATGAGAGGATTGCTGAGGGGCCAAAAAATCTCCAACGATTAATAAAAAAAACTTAATATCCCTCAAATAGTTGTACCTAATCACAAAAAAAACAAAAATTTCACAAAAACAATTGAACAAAATGGACGTGACATTATGTTATATATCTTTTGTTTTTTACAATCGTGTTATTTTTGTGTTTTTGTTATTGAACGGAACCATAAAAATTTCACATTTTTCCGTCTATTGTGTAAAGTAAACCGTTGTATGTTGTATACAGTGTGTATTCTTTATCCTGGCCAGGATAGCGAGAGAGATACAGGGAGCTTTTGTTTTCATCTTGGCAGATTTATGAACCACTCAGCAGCATAAAATGCTATATACATTACTATATAACTAGTTTTTAATCCGCCTTCACTCAGGGAATTTTCGTAGTTATGATGTGCTATGTAGTTTTTCGATAGGTACCTATCTCCTTACTGTCGAGAAAAAGGAGGCTTCGGAAACAAACGCAGCATATCCGAAAACACAAACATTATCAGTTTTGGATAAATTAAAAACGAGCGTTTCGTTCTACTTAATATTTTAATCGAGATTGAAGTAGTTTTTTTTTGTCTAATGTCTCCATTAACTGGCATATCAACGTAGGTACATAAACACATAAAATCATCATCATGATGATAAATAGACTCGTGGTGCCGCCTAGAGAGGATTGCGTACGTTGACAGTGCTTTCTGCGTCCTTTGCTGTGGAACAAAATTCCAGAATACGAACTCTGGAGAGTGTGGAGGTGTTCAAGGCAAAGTTAAAGACTCTATTTTTCAGGGGGTTTTATGATTCTTGAATGGGTCCTTGCGGTGGTTTTTCTTAAAAATAATTGTCTAATTATATTATTATTATTATTATCATAGCATAGGGCAGAAATCAGCCTTCTCTATTCAGAGCGTCTTTTCGCCAACACCTATCCGTGCTCTGATGGCGTTGTCATAGAAATGGTGTATTGTATAAGAGGAACAGATATATATTAACATATTAAAATATTTATTACGTATTATTGCATACATATAACAACAGTATGAGAATGAGAACCATTGTCTGTGATTCGTATCCCAGTTATTCGTTTTACACAATCGCAAATAAGCTTTGACAGTAGTCGTCAACAACTGCAAATATAAGATTTGCGATTGATTGTCTAGAACGGGGAATAAAAAGTGTTGGCTGACCATAATCAAAAAGTCGTTTGTTGATGTACAGCAAGTGGCTGGTACTGATTGTAGTGCAATCTGTACTATATTGTAAATAATTTGAGTTCGCCGGTAGCCTGGAGGCGGAGTCTCGGCCTCGTAAACAGGGGGCCCGTGGTTCGATCCCAGGTGCCGGCAAACTCCTCTTTCACGACCCAGGCTTTTAGCTTACTGTGAAAGGTGTATAAGGTTGTATTTGAGTTTATAACAAAGCCCAGATATATCTTTTCAACAATAAAAACTGTCGAAAAAACATATTTTCATTGATATTATGCCATTTTTTTTTAATATTAATTACTCATTTCAGTTCCACGCTCAGAATTGCTGCTTGTGCTTTTTTTAAATAAGTTAATAAATTTTAACAAATTAAATTTGGGCTACGTTCAAAAGAGTCTGATGATATATTTTAAATTTAAAATATCCTACTAATTAACTATTAATTGATTAAAAATTGATAAATTACAAAATCTAAAAATAGGTACAAGATGAATAAAAGAACTTTTAAAAATTGTGTGTATATGGGTATGGGTAAAGTTAATCACATAGGTAAAAACATGGGAATTAATATAAATAAATATGTATGTAAAATCAGTCAGTCATGCAAGTAAAATCATGTAAAACCATCAGCAATAACAAATACAAGAAGAACAAAACAATAAATAAAATTGAAAAAACAGAAAAAAACACTTATTTGACCATCTAACTAGAAACCAATCTGTTTTATTTTAACTTTTAAATTGTTGACGATCTCTTTCTGGCTGCTCTGAATGCTATTATGGAATGCAATATAATGCATCCACTGAGAAGCTTTTTGTCTCATTTTGGAAAGTTGAGGCTCAAGGACTAATCCGATGTGGTAACACATAATAATTATACATAAACAACACACACACAACACAACTACATAAACACACACACACTGTCTTTATAGCTAACCAGCGTTGCCAATATCAATAAAAACAATACACAATCATATTCATAATCTCATATGACACCTAATAATTCAAGCCCAATTTACATTATGAATTGATTAAATTAATTTACTTGCTTTATTTTTCGTGCGACTACAGTTGTGCTAGTATTAAACCATCACGGTATTACTCACAAGTTGTGCAGTCAGACCAACCATACATAATTAATATAAAAATTATTCTGTTTGTCATATAAAATATAATACTTTCAGGATGGATGCCATACATTTTCGCTGACATTTTAAGTAATTTCAATCGGTTCTGCGCAATTTGCTAACCAGCTCTGTCAAAATCAACAAACACACCTGCTTGCTGTCTTGTCTACCTACTACATACTTGTCACCTAATAATTCAAGCCCAAATTTAGTTACATAATCGTAATTTATCATGAAGTTTATATAACAATATCAATCTTTTATATTGCGATATAAACTTAGTTAAATTAGTTTCGCGACAGTGGTTTCGTTAAAGTGTACTTTTATTCCTTTATGCAGCATAACTCTTGGAGTATACAGATAGGAAAAGATGTCAGGCCCACGTGTTTTTACACAGTACTTTCGCATTACTAAATTAATTAAATTCCTCGAATTATTTTGCTCAATACGCGGCCATCATGGAATTTGATCCATGTGGTCAAGCCACCTGATTTATGAACATCTGCAATCCTTCAGACAAATTTTTTTTCTTTGTTATCACATTGCACATTCGCTCTACATGTCTAAACCATATTGTTTATTTCTTCAATATCCAAACTTTTATTAATTTTACATAATTTTATGATTTACTTATTTTCACATCTAATTGTTAAGTTTCATGCATCCATTACTTTCACGAAACTAAATCAATGCCGAATGACTGTGCAATTAGGTAATATTGTTTTCATTAGACTTTTGCTTTAAGAATTTAATCATTGATTTCCACAAATAATATATTGTTTTCTTTTATTTTGTTTCAGGTAAGAACAGTGACATTATCTTAATCCTAAGACAATCAATCTGACTGGATTAAAACATATTTAAGGTACGAATTTAAATCATAACTTGTTTTATCTTAATAACATAAATTTATTGGTGTGTATTTAAACTATTTCTTAGATAAGCGTATTAATGATTGATAGTTTTGATAATAAATGGTCACGTTTTTGGCGCACGGAATCAGAGAATTGTATTCATTCGAGAAGTTTCCAGAATATTTCTTATCTCAGAAAACTCTAGAAGAGTTTTTCACCTTTTTTGCAAGTTTCACAGTAACTTAATACTACAAAAAAAATCAATTTATTTGTATAAGACATTTATCATCTTCAATGTAACACTAACGAGGTTTGTCGCTATTCGTCCTGAATGTCTAATTTATTTTGTAGCACGAATAGAACTTTACGTATGCTTATCACAGATGTTAATCCATCAGTTTCCTTATTTGTGTCAGATGTCATTGATTGTAATGATTTTTTAATAATTTGAATCTGGGTCCGCAGTAAACAAAATTAGTCCTTAACAACTTCACAGTAAACAATAGATTTATACTTGTACCATGAATGTGGAGTAGACCCACAGCAAAAGGATTCGAATTTGAATCTCTGAACGCGTTTGAAATTCTGAAAGTCCGTCCACTATATTTAATTTGGGTTAATTGGAAGAGATCGCACCTTCTTGATAAACACGCCCTCTATAAATATTGATTATATTTAATTTGAATGCATTTATCTATAAAATTGTATCCATTGTGATCAATGTGCAGTAAAGAATGAATAAATAAATAAGTAAATATAATTTTATTATTAAGGAATACGCTCAATAGATACAAGTTCTCATACAGGGCGTTAGCTTCCCTGTTAGTCATGTACTTTATAAATATAATTATGTATATTAGTTTACATAGTATTACGCGTTACTCTACTTCAATCAATATTGACACAGCGTGTTCTTCTTCCACCTGCATCTATTAAACAGTTTATATTCCAACTGATCTTATAATAATATCTATCGGTTTTCTTCGTGACAACCAGGTTTGTACGCATCTACTGTAAAACTAGCTCTTTTGCCCAAGATCGACCAAAGGCTCTATTCTATCTACAATTAATTATATTAAGAAAATTGTAATTTTTTAGTTAAGGCCTGCATTAAGGCTTTGATTTTACCAATTAAATGAAATATTTAATATATTTTTAAAATCAAATGAAAAAAAGTGTATCAAACTGTTGAGATAAATATTGTTTTATTTTTAAATAACACATTTACAGTGGATTGCGTGACTGATTCCTGTTGAATTGAAATATTTATTACCTAAATGTCTCGTAGTTATATTTAGTGAACACCTTTTACAGGACACTGAAATAAACAACAGAAAAGAGTGGGATTAGTGTTTTATTTTGAGGACCCCAAGGCTATATAATTAGGCTATCTGGGTTAGTTGGAAGATATTGCAATCTTGAGATGAACTCGCCCTCTGTACATTGAATTGTATAACTGATAAGTTAATGATACTTTGTACTGAATGTAATCAATATGCAATAAATTTATGTGTCTATATTTTTCTTAATATTTTTTCTTGTGTTCTATGTTTATGACTTCTTTTCTATTGTTTTGTGTATGATATCAGTTCTGTTCATTGACATGGTACTAGAGGGATCATGTACGTCCTACTAGTAATGAAAAAAAAATCAATCCAAAAACATGTTTTTTGTTACATGTTTTTTGGAATGGTGAACCCAAGTGTCCTGTAAAGGACCTACGGGAGATGTAGAAGAATATAAAGTATAAATAACTAAGTGAATAATAGAATAAATACCTAAAACTTAGAAGTAGATTAACTAACATTTAATTTTATACATTATTTAACATGCAAAGGTATAACATTACACTGTGTACTAACTGCATTCTTCACCCACTCCATATGTGTGTGTAATTATCGTTAGTTTTTATTTGTTTTTTACATTTCTTTTCTCATTTGTTTGTTTTACAATATATTTCAACACGCGTGCGTGCTGTTACTGCGTGTCACGATGCGTATAACACGTTTCTAGGCGTAGATATTATCATCAAAATCATCATCGTTCTTCTCGGGTACACCAAGAGGAAATGAACTACTGTTTTCAGAACAATTCTGCATGTTAGTGTTTTTTTAATTATGAATCTGCTTAGCTGTAGGTATAGCTTCTTAACTTTTCCATGCTACGGTTTTTCTACCAATTCTTTGCCAAGTGCTCATTATGACATTTATAAGTAATAGTCTTTTATTCTATTTCAAATTATCTTTTTAACTTGATTTTATGAACGAGTTTTGCTGCTTATGTTTTAATTATAACAACAACAAAAAAACGCGACCGGTTTCGACGCGTGAGTGTCATTATCGAGCAGTTTGAAAAACTATCCTTTTTGAATTAAAAATTTATAAGTAAAACACTTTGGAGTTTTAAATTTGTTTAATTAACAGTTTCATAATATGTTTCGGGTTACAGGCCCATATTCATACTATGAGTGTTGTCATACCATTTCAGTTACATATAATTTATAAACAATCAAAATCAGTTACATATGTTTCGGGTTACAGGCCCATACTCATAGTATGAGTATGGGCCTGTAACCCGAAACATAATATGTAACTGTTAATTAAACAAATTTAAAACTCCAAAGTGTTTTACTTATAAATTTTTAATTTAATTATGGAGTTTTACTCATTTAGTGAAAATAAAATTAATATCCTTTTTGAGCCTAGGAGTGTTTGATAAAGAATAGGTCTTCAAATCTTCTCTAGCAATTTTTGAGTGCCACAGCTAAATTTATAGTATCACGTTTAAGACCTTGAACCGGTTAGAACCCGGCAAAGAGTTGGTCTCCCGCTCTTTTCCGTAAGTTTACGAGTGTTCTGTAAAAGACAGGTGTTCAAAATGAAGACATTTTACATCTTAAATTTAGCAATGAGGTTTGCCACCCATCCTGAACGTCTTAATTCTTTGTTGGCACAGAGAAGACGGCCTGCATGTTTATTGGATGCAGCTGGTCTGCTGGCCACCCCACTTATGGGATATGCCGTGATGGTATAGTAGTATACTGAGAAAAATATTCACAACGAATCATTGGTACGTACTATCAGATTAGGACCAGAAATAGTACAAACTATTCATTAGTACAAATCTATAATATTAACTTAGTAAATTAACCAACGAGTTGTTTGCGAAAAGTTAGTATTATAGATTCGTACTAATGAATCGTTTGTACTATCTCTGGTCCTAATCTGATAGTACGTACCAGTGATTCGTTGTGAAATTTCGTTAGTATTTTTCTCAGTGTAGAAGTGTAGTACTTTAAAGACAATTTTAACATCTACAATTAAGATATGGTTACCATTCTGAATGTCTCATATTTTTACTGGCAGTGATAGGGTAATCTGCATGTTTATATCATGCAATAAGTCCCCTAGCTAACCCACTTGTGGGAAACGCCGTGATGGTATGAATGAATGAATGAATAGTCAGTCACTCATCCCCTGACGTACATGTCTACATACATAGTTCACCATACGGCTGCCAAAAAAGATACACGAGGATTTTTTTTTCACAAAACGGCGCTTTACAAATCATCCAAATAATAATAATAATAAATAGCGAACCTCTTCTGACTAACTGTCGTATCTGACATTTTTGGCGAAATCGAGTTATGATCACCAATGTGTATTTATATGTGCCCTGCATGTTCTCACTGAAGATCACACCTGTAACTGTTACCGTTATCCTCGAATAGCTTTCTGATTTGTTGTCGCATTTACGAATTATTCTAAATAAAATGTGTTGTATCCAATAGTTCCTCAAAATTTCATCACAGAAATTATTCTGAGATATATAAGAATAGGTACAAATTAAATTAAACTATTCTCTCTGCCTACCCCACCTGGGACACGGCGTGAGGGTATAGTATAGTATAGTAGTACAAATTAAAAAATGTAATAATCTACACTGTATCATATAACTAGGAGAAACGAAAATATGCACGGCAAAACACAAAAAAACGATCTCCTGAACAATTTGCATTTAGGCAGATACGACTGTTAGTCAGAAGAGGGACGAATTTAGGTGCCTTGTATTTTTATATTGTGTGATAAGATTAATGTTATAATTCATAATAAGTAGGTACCTCAATATTATGTATGTAAACAGACCATCGAGTGATAACATAAGTGACGAGTGATAAGTGAAACTGATAAAAATAATACCCAACGCACAATACCGTGACCTCATGAGAGGATTTGCGAGGGTATACATATAATAATTATTATATACGTACATACAGCTGATAACACACTGAGAGTGGTGCCTAAAATAGATGAATGGATTGATAATAAAAGTAATAATTTTATAGGTATCTGATACCCGAAAATACTGGTTCCAGATGATGATGATGATTATTCTGGATGATTTTATTTTGACGCCGTTTAACAGTCCCTTTACCGTCTCGAGGGAGTCTTATTATTTTTATTTAACTATTATAAAATTTTGAAAACACAAAAAACTGTCACAAATTTGATTAAGATGCGAGACTTTTATGTGAGTTCCAATTGTAGGTATTGTAAATTGTAACAAATTTTATTCACTAATTCATGAATTTTTGAATTTTTTTACTACATAGTTTAAAAGTAATAACACCCAAAAATATAAACTTTATAAAACTATTGAAACTAAAAACAATGTATTAAAATTTTGTTAATTTGAATCATTATTAGATAATATTTAATTGTGAAAAATGAGACTTCAGAGGTTCCTGTAATTTGTAACTACATAGTGAATCTTCGAGTGTTCTGTAAAATGCATTTTATTTTCGTGGAGAGGACTACCATTTGTTTATTTATTACGTGCAGTAATTCCGTTGACTACCCCACTTGTGACAGATGCCGTGGTGTTATAGATAGATAAATAAATATAATACAGAAAAGATTTGATTGTTTCAAAATCTCACGCCGTATCCCAAGTGGGGTAGGCAGGGAGAACTGAACGCCAATTAGATCTGTTCTTACATACTTCTTTCGCCTCCTCCACAGTCATACAATTTCTCATGCACGCACGTCGATTTCTCTTACTCAAAACACTAGAATATAATATTATGTATAACAAATAACAATACAATATATAAAAACAACATTCTGTTAAATGGCGAACTTGTTTTCCAGCCAACCAATTTTTGCACATTTATCCTAATTCATTAGTCCGCCAACTTTCATATTATTATTATGATTAAAACCTATTATAAATTTGATCTTAGTGATATGATGATACGAATCCATTAAACGATTTGATTTATCTTACATAATAATGGAGCTGTAGCACTATTCATTAAATAATTAATTAACTAGTAGGTAATATTAGGTATAGACGGACAGCGGATGGTTGGATGTATTTGCCGTGTAGCCATTATGCATTGATGGCGTATATATATAATTAGTGCTCATTTAGATATTAGATGTAAAGTTTTAGTAATCTTTCTTCTGCCTCAAACAGGAAAACGATATATAGTACGCACATTTTATAGTATCATGTTTATAATTATTGTTTTATTGAGTGTGCAGAGATTGTCCAACACAGAGAGCTTTTAATTGGACATAATATAACAAATATTCGTCTAACTGTTGCTGTGATCAGAAACTTAATATAAAGCTTAAAACCCCACGGTGCAGGCGATGTGTCCACCCAACCACAGGTCCCTCATTAGACATTTGGAGATAATGAATGATAGAAAGTCAAGAAGCCAAATAATGATCATAACTTGAATACAATGCAGAAATCAGCATCCTCAGGGCAGGGTTATTCAGGACACCATTACCCCAATCGATTCACTTCTTCCCACGACATTATTAGCAGTCGTCGTTGCCATAGAAACGGAGTATTGCAATAGAGAGACATCCAGGCCATCAAAAACCTCATGAACGAAATACTGCTCCTCTTGGCCAACTATCAGTCGATATTCTCGGCAAATTTTAATGACCCAGCCAGAGATTATAGAGACTGTACATCTTATGATTTTTTAGATTATTATGTAATTATTGTTATTTTTTGAGCTTTTTATTTGCTACCGCGGTTTCGGTGGAGCGTCCACCATTAACGAGCGTTAATCTAAAACACCGTCCGCCATTAACGAGAGTTTTAGATTAACGCTCGTTAATGGTGGACGCTCCTACGAAACCGCGGTAGCAAATAAAAAGCTCAAAAAATAACAATAATTACATAATAATCTAAAAAATCATATCATGTGTAGAAATTGTTATACTGTTAATGCCGAAAACATAAACAAAGTGACTGCACATATTTGCTGAGTGGGTAAGCGCAAAGTATCATTTAGAAACATGCTCATGCCGTCTAACATCCAATGTGTGTTCTATGCTATGTTCAAAGGTTATCCACTCGTTTGCGAGTGATTAGGGAATGTCTAATGACATCATGACAAATTTACGTTTTTTATAGCTAGTGTCTTTTGGCAAGAATTATTGATTAGGACATTTTCCATGTTTTCCAACTAAATCAACTTTTTTTTTAAAGATATATCTGGGTTTTGTTTGTTATAAACCCAAATACAACCTTATACACCTTTCACAGTAAGCTACTAAAAGCTTGTGTCGTGAAAGGGGAGTCTGCCGGCACCTGGTATTAATAAATAATAATTAATAAATAATTAATAAACAACTTAATAAATAATAATAGATATTTTAGCAAAACCATTATCGCACAACCCTGCTTGCATCGCATTCTCCTTAAAATGATAAGGTATATTATTAATATTATGCACCATTCATGGGTGTGTAATATGCTTCTGTTTCTTATAATTAGTACTACTAACGCAACTGTAGGTTCAACATAAATTACTGTATAATAAATGCATACGTGTACACACACAATATAAGATACCTACGTAAGTCGGTATCTTATATTGTGTGTGTCATGAGTCAAATAAGGGTTGTCATGTCACACCTCTGCTGGAAAAGTTGCACTGGTTAAGAAAGTCCAATGCAAACTTGCCAAACTTGTCTAATACAAGGCCTTGAATAATATGGCACCTCAGTCACTTTCAGAACTCGATGTTCTCAAAATACTTCTGAGTAGGCCCCTATGCTCAGCTAAGACATCCACCAATATGATGAACGAGATCAATAAAGCCAAGAAGTCTATGACAGAGCATTTGGTGTCGCAGGACCCGTCATCTGGTATCGACTCCTTGAGGACCTTCGTAAAAACCAATCGATGATAACGTTTAGGAGCAAATTGAAGACATCGCTCTCCATTAAACTGCGCTGAATAAATCATTCGACATACACACATACTTCTCATGTTTAACACAAAATAGCTTGAATTATTGTTGATACTATTGCTCTCTATTGATTCAAAAACTTATATTTTTTTTCAAGTTAAAATGACGTTGATTTACAGTAGCAACAATTGGTAATTTTTTATCTACCAAAACACAAAATATACGAATTCTCATCATAGGGAAATGAATTATACCGTCAAGAAAAGCATAAAATGATACTAACACTATATTCATAAATTTTTTAGCCAAATTTCTACATAGTGTAGTTTCGTTCTGACAGATATACATGCTTTCACTGTCCGTCTCTTTCTCAACATCCTTCTATCTTCCTCAGCACGCTTCTGGAGGTATTTCCGTTTAGTTCAGACTATTTTGGTCTTTATACAACGTATTATGTACTTGTGTTCATATTATAATAATGTGCGTTAATAATGTGAAGCGAGCTTTATTAACACAATAGACCTTTTTGTAAAGAGCCTAGGCGATTTTTTAATGGTTCAGTTTGGGGAAACATCATCACTCACATTTCAATTGCAGAAATCATTGTTGTAGCAGAATGCAAATCGTTTTGCATTTTCCAATCATGATAAGTTGCAAAGGGAGAGATTTTTGGTGAAAGAAATCACTCCACATTATTTATATTATTTAGAGGTAATTTATAGTCTGCTTGTATCGTCTCTGTCTTTCAATCTTAAGATTTTGAGATCGAGTGGCATTTCTTTTTGTCCTGGCACACGCTCTTCGCTTCCATGCAATGCCTCCTACATATTATCTTGTTCATTGTTATCAAATCGTGTCCGTCTTTTAAGATCTGATCTACGTGATCGAGCCATTTGATCCTCGACCTGCCACGTCTCCGAATACCTCCTCTATCAGCCATTTATACATTTTTTGTCACTCTGTTCTCATTTGATCCCAGACCTAGGCGTTTAACAAAATATCTTATTATCTCATTAATTCTACAACACTTCTTATTCCGTCGTTGCTCATTCCAAAGATGACTGCAACTCCTTGTTGTTCTTGGTATGGCGTTGTTTGTGTTATTATTATTATTATTAATTTATTATTGTTGTAATTAGGTATGTATGTATGTTTGTCTGTTTCCTTTTTATGTTACTTTTAAAAACTGAGTTATTAAAAGTAACTGCTGACTGTGATTTTTCGTTCGCTTTAAGATGTTTTTCTTGCATTCAAAAGAGTGACAAACCGCTGAGACCTAACTGAAATGATATTTCCATTCAATGAAGAAAATGAATTGAATACATGTATCTATAGATATTGTGTGCATGTTCTGGATGTTTGAATATTTATGTGAATTTTGCTGATTTTTACTAATTCATCTGTAATGCGCCTTAATATAAATAAATATATAAAAGCTCTCTCTGTTGTTTGTTTTCTTATGTTTGTTCCCGTGTTCATAGAGAGACCACAGAGTTCTGGCACGGTTAGATAATCTGCATGTTTATTACATGCAGTTGTCCCACTGGCTACTCAACTTGTAGGATATGCCGTGACAGTATTTTTTTTTTTTAAATGGGCAACTTACAAATATAATTTTACAAAATATAATATGATAATCAGCTAATGTATTGTCATGTCTGTATAATTGTCAGTCTGGATTGGAGATGTCTTTTTCATTGATTTTATCGGCATTAACTTTGTAACACTTCATTATAAATTATCAAATAAAAAATGGAAATGTCTATTGAGGTTGGAGAATTGGATTGTCAATGGATTGTCAAATAAATTGTTTTTTAATTTCATATTATTTACTCTTCAGGCTTGTATAATTGTTCTTTTCACTCCCGACACTACGATATAATAATAACACTGTAATGATTACACCTCCGCACTAACTAACACTGAGCGTAGTAATAGTGATTAGTATATTGTATGTAAATGTATACAGTGATGTTTCACACATGTGTATTCGCCTTATAACTCTTTTCACACATCATTACATTACATTACACCGTGAATATCCATACTACCACACCACACCATACTACACAACTACATATCACTTCCTATACATGTTCGTTTGTCACATTTATTATTTTAAAATGTTATTTATTAACGTCAATAATAATATCATCGAAAGAGCTGTTATTCCGTGAATTTCCCGACAACGAATATGTTCCCCCACTCGTTTCTGTAAATTTTCCAATGTACTATAACTTTACTATACTATACCCTCACGCCGTGTCCCAGGTGGGGTTGGCAGAGGGAACGGAACGCCATGTCGCTCTATCCTTACATACTTCTTTCGTTTCCTCTACATTCATCCAGTTTCTCATACCTGCACGCCGATTCCTCTTACTTAACACGCGACCGTCCTTGAGAATTTGATCCACGTGGTTAAGCCACGTAGTTCTTGGACGTCCGCGTTTCTCACACCCTCTCTTTCAGATAAATACACCTTCTTCGTCAATCTTACACCATCCATTCGCTCCACATGACCAAACCATCTCAATTTATTTACACGCATTCTATCAACAACACTCCTCTTGCATCCACTCATTCTTCTAATATCCTCATTTCTTACTCTATCACGCAATGTTTTACCTACCATTCTTCTCAGTGATCGCATCTCCACTGCATTTATTCCACTCTCGTCCTTCTTCAGCCATGTCCAAGTTTCGCTTGCATACATCAGTGTCGGTACGAAGATGGCGTTGTGCACCAGCATTTTAGCCATGTTCGACACATTGCTATTGCTAACAATAGATCGGAGTGCACCGTTCACTCTCGCACCAGCCACTTTTCTTTTTTCAATGTCCCTTTCGTACCTACCATCCCTCACAAACATACTTCCTTTAAACAATTTTCCAATGTCCTACTGTAAAATGCAGGTATTCGTAAAATGTCACATATTATTAGCGTCCAACATTCAGTAGTGTTGGTGTTTACAGTTAACCATCCCGAATGTCTCAAGTTTAATTAGCACGGAGAGGACGATTTAAATACTTACAGAATGCATCGAGAATTCTATCCCGTACCCAAATACCTTTAAAGTCGTGGGACTTCTATTTTATCCGCTCTTCTAAGCAAAACTTTTGTCCTCACGGGCAGCCTGAAGGGCAGGCCGGCCAATTTATTAAATGCAGTTAGTTTATTGGTTATTATGATGGAAATAGAACATTATTTTTTAAACCACCATGGTATATTTCATAATTATTTGGGGAAAAATATTACCGAATCGCAACATATTGTAATAAACAGCTTTTCGATCTTCGTAGAGGAAACACTATGAAAATAATATAAAATATTGATTACTTTCACTTGATTGATATATTAAATTACAAGCTTTTCGGACATACTACGTCCATCGTAAGTCACTTTATAAGTTATCGTGTTTTTATTTTATATTAAAGATATATCTGGGTTTTCATTATAAACCTAAATACAACCTTATATACATTTCACAGGAAGCTAAAAGCTTGTGTCGTGAAATGTATTTTGTATTGTTTTTTTTTTAATTTCAATGTAATAAACATACACATCTTTTATCTGTGCCTTAAAATTGCAATATATTTAAGATAGAATCATTCTTTGTCTTGTTTGTGTATTATGAGTTTTGAGGTACAGTCCAAAAGATTCCCTGCAATCAATTTAAGGTGCCCACTCTTCAAGGCTACCCATGTAGGCCTTCCTCTGTATGAGAGCAATATTTTTCAGGAAATAAAACGTGATTATTTAGTTTTACAAGTACTTTATCAAATTGACTCGAGTTTCGACATTTAATGTCTTCTTCAAACTCAAAAAGGGAATATTTTGTTTAACAAGTGCAGAGAAATGGGAATCTCCCGACTCTTGCTTGTAGGATGTAGAGCAGATGGCTTCCGTGTCTTCTCATAAGATTTGAGCTCTGAATGTATTCGTCTCAGAATAATATAAGATAACTATATGTTCACCAACATCAATGTTCACCGTATCTCTGAGGATACATAGAACCATCTTATTTGTACCTTAAATAAATCACCCAACATGTTGTATTCAGCCAGCCTCGCCCGTTCCTTTTGTATGCTAATGATGCGTGGTGATACTACTACTCATATCATTATTATTATTATTGTTGAATTTGAGAGTATCTATATGTTACTCGGTGGAAAGGTTTGTGTTGTTATGTTGTCTTGTATTCTGTGGAGGAATTTTAATGTTAGGTTTCATTTCGTTTCAGATCTATTGAGCGATTCGATTGCGTATCTGTAGCGATTTTTACGCGTCTTAATAAAAAAAATACTCTTTATGGAATAAAAGGTCCCTCCATCTTATCTTTCAAGTGTCCGCTAAAATGTCTATTCACAAAACATTACTATGTTGACCGTGCCTTCTGCGTGGTTGGTCCATTGCTGTAGAACAAAATTCCCTATGATTTGCGAACTCTGGAGAGTGTGGAGATGTTCGAAGATAAGTTTAAGACCCTATTATTCAGGAGGTGTTACGATTCTTGAATAGGCCATTATTATTATTATTTGGATGATTTGTAAAGCGCCGTTTTGTGAAAAAAATCCACCTCAAGGGCGCTCTTTGCTAACTAAGGTTGTGTCTGGATTATTTCGTGAGATTTCTTGAATAGATAAGTTTTCAGTTGGTTCTTGAAACGAGGTATGTCCTGCGTTTCTCTGATCGTTTGTGGAAGCCTGTTCCAGACTACAGGTGCAGATATTGCAAAAGCACGCTCCACGTACACTGGTTTCGATACAGTACTGGTCACCTCCAATTTAGTTGTAATATCTTGACAAGACCTAAGTGTTGTCTGTCTATGACTTAACGCCTGTCTACCGCAGAGTTCCATGATATATTCTGGGGCCATAGCATGAAGTGCCTTAAATACTGTTAAACACACTTTAAATTCGACCCATTGCGATAGTTTTTCCGCTAAACGGCGCATCTTTAAAAAAATTGACCAGTTTGTTATATTACAAACAGAATATAATTCGACTGTTCAGTTCCATATCTCAAATGTCTTATATTTGAGAAATAGCCATTTTTGTAATTTTTGGTATATTTATATTATGCTTTAAAAACACAACAAAAAGTGAATTATTATATTATCTTCTATGTGAAAATCGCTCTGTCAAACAATACTTATGTAAGTGGAATTCAAAATAGGTACATCATTTTTTTTCTATAACTAAATATTTAAAATAAAAATAGAACCGTTTATTGTGTACCTATAGTTATGTAGTATTTGTTTGTGGAATTGAAAGAGTGGAATTTGATTGTGTGTATAAACAATTAATTCAAAAATGTTTTCAACTTTATGAATTATGGAAATGGACAGTCGATATATATGCATTTTCAATTACTGAAATTAAAAACTTCCACCACCCACTGACGCCGTAGGGTTGGAGATGCCAATACTGGCTTAGTGGTGTAGATGGAAATGACACTTATCATTAGCCCAAACGGATGAACATGAGTCCTTTTAAGAAATGTCCGGGCAAAGAGGTCATTTCCAACATCTGCAACTACTTCTTAACGATGTAGTAATTTAATTCATCGCGTCGTTATCGCGTCGCTTTCAGTAAGTCACACTTAATCATCTTTTTATTCCCACCTACGGAAGCAAATAATACAACAGTGTGTTTATTTTGTGTGCGTCGTTTTTTGACGACAAACTGTGAATAGAAATACACAAAATATAACTCTGGTGCATAATATAATACAGTATAATGTATGTTTGTATATCTTGTTTCTAACTGGTTTATCAGGGACACCTTGTTGTCTTTGTGGTGCTACAATAAATGCCTTCTATTTTGAATGCAACATTGATGAGTTTTTAGGAATATATATATTTGTTAATATATTTGTCTAAAAAGGTATACATTAGAGATGAAACGGATAGTTGTTTGGCCGGATACCGGATATCCGGCGAGCTGCGAGGCCGGATGGCCGGATATTCGGACCATCGTCTCGTTGCAGGCAACTAGCTAAATCGCTTGTTGCCTGCGAACGCTGAAAATTTAGTCTTTATTCACCATAATTTACCACTTGTCAATTTTGAGTATTAAGTTGTTGACTATTAATAATTCAAAATATTTTCTTTGATAAGAAGTAGAACAAGAGCTGTATATTGTGTAATTGTAAGTTTTCCGACTTTAAATAAAAGATCTCATAATTATAAGCCATTTTATTGATATTTACCTCACAAAGATTAATGTATTGCATTTAATTATAGGAAATTGTCGTAGTTTTTGAATATCCGGTATCCGGCCGGATAGCAAATTTAGGTCGGATACCGGATAGTTACCGGATATCCGTTTCATCTCTAGTATACATATTAAAGTCCCTGTTTCTTCATTAACCCTTATCCATCCACTGCTAGAAGATATTTGCCTTCTATTTTGGATGCAACATTGATGAATTTTTAGGAATATTTTTCTTTGGTAAATATATTTGTCTAAAAAAGGTTTTATTATGAAAGTCCCTTTCCCTTTATCAACCCTCATCCATCCACTGCTAGACGTAGGCCTGTAAGATATTTGTGTTCTCTGCCAACGCCTTCCACCTTAATCCCCTATTTTTTGTCGACTCCATCTTTTCGGAGTGAAATTTATATCCTGTATATAATTAAAATAAAATAATAAATTTAAATTTACAAAATTTATTAAACTAATTTTAATAAATCATAATTGTTATTTGCCTAAATGTGTGCATATTATGTTTTTGAGTGTCTTGCAAAGGGCAGATATTCGATATCAGCGATGTTTTGTGCCACCCATCTTAGTTTTTTTGGCACGAAGAGGACTTTTCCCATGTTTATTACATGCATTTGTAGGATATGCCTTGATTGTATAGCAATAGTAGTAGCCTTAATGTGATAATACATAGTTTGAAGACATCACATAAACTCGCCCTCTGTACATTGATTTGTATAACTGATGTTTTTATGATACTTTGTACTGATTTGAAATATTAAGAATAAAATAAATAAATGAATAAAATGATGCAATCAAAAATAATATTTAGTTACAAATGCCACATTTTCATATTAATATTATGTTACCCACTATATTGTTTTCCTTTTGCCTCTACCGTAATCATTCCAATCCTCTTCTTTTATATTCTGACCTCTATTGTAATGTATTCAATCATCCTTTCAGATTCATCCAGCTGTTAACTGGATGGGCACCTTCTTTGGATTTCAGGTACTAAACTTGATTTATCTAATATCCTTCATCCCAGAAATTCTCCAATCCCAGATCTCCCTCGCGATCAGTGTTAAAGAGTTCATTACCCAGTTTATACGTCTGTAAAGTTGTAAAGAATAAGAAAATAATATTTGTATTTTATAACTGCTTATTTTGTAGAACTCCATAATTAAATGTAAATAAAAACAAAAAACTTTGTAGATTTATTCTATGTACTTTTATTCAGTGACCAGGTTTCTACATGTTATGTCCAAATCTAGTATAGATACAGTTGTTTATTTGATTATAATAAAACCTTTTAATTTTAATTACCATTAGTTTGTACCTGTTCGCATTGTATAAAATCATTTATAGAGAACAAAAATTTTGTATTAGGTCAGTTTGAAAAAGACATAACATGTCGAAACATGGTCACTGAATAAAAGTAGGTACATAGCATAACTCTACAAAGTTTTTTGTTTTTATTTACATTAAATAAAATAATACAATTTCTCATGCATGCTCTCCTGTTCAAATTGCTTTACACGTGATCGTCTTGTTTGATCTGGTTTATATTATGATCTTGCCATTTGACCCTCGATCGGCCACGTCTCTGAGCACCATTCCTCTAAGCCAAATTTATAAAATTTATTTTTGAAAGATTAATCCCATATACTGATAGTATTTTATCGCTTCAATGGTAAAGGTGTACCGAAATCGATCGCGCTTTAAATAATCAAGTATCGGAAGTGCACTGTTTAATACTCAAAACATTAAAAAACAAATACATATCTTCCAAGTCATTCTGCTCTCTTTCATTCTTTCCACGTGTTCAAACCATCGTAACTGATTTACATTCATCTTGGGTATAACGTTGAACAACCATTCCACATTCCTCTCGTATAGCACTTATGAAATGATATATGTGAAAATAGGATCTTAGATCGTCCAAAAAATGTTTAATTTTTATCGCCATGTGAGAATTTTTAAATTGAGTTTAGCCAATTTGCATATTTTATATTTATAGCATCATCGATATGAGATAATTCTATGATCTTTTTTATTTTATTATTCTATACATTTTTTATATTTATAAATATATTTTTATAATTAATTGTATAGTGAATTATTGCCGTTTTAGATGGTTGTTACTATAAATTTACTTTTTTATATTACACGTTTAAAAATCCGATTATTAAAGATGACAATTCTCCCATCGAGTTTCGATTTTCGAAAAATTTCAATCCCAATTTAAATACTGACAATTATGTTCCCTGGGTAAGCAATCCTCTTACGTATCCTATTTATAAAAGAACAAAATATTATGGCGAAAGTATTCTTACAATTAATAATATTTCTTGACTTGAGGGTCATCAAAACCACCGTAAATTTATTCGAAGAATTGTTCAATTTGCTGAGATAGACCGAGTTTAAAGTTAATAAGATCATAAAATTGCATAATAATTTATCCATCGACGGTTTTTGATTGGTGTTCATGGACACGATTGAATTTAAGTATAAACTCACAACGGCGAAGTGCGCAAGAACAAAACTTATAAGATACACATACCTACATACATCTCTGATGCTGTGAAATCGTTGTTATAGGATCAGCATACCGTGAAAGAGGGTCGTTTAAGCTGTTGGAAACCTTGTGAATGAAAGAATTGTTGTCTTTATAGCTAACTATCATTAGCAAATTATTAACATCGGGTTAGTTGGAAGAAATGGCGCCATTGCGATAAACTCGCCCTCTGTATATTGGTTTTATTTAATATGAATCAATTTTTGAATACATTTTCTTGCAATCAATCAATATGTACATTAAAGAATAAATAAATTTACATCGATATTTGTATTGACATCGATTGATTGTTTCAATCACTGGTAGGACTGGATCATCAAATTTATCTCTAGATCATTAGCTGGATTGTGTGTGAGATCCATCGATCAATCCAGGGGCGTCTCAGGTACGCCCCGTGCCTCCGATCCTCACCCCACCCCCCTCACCCATCCTGTTTATTGTTATTATTATTCTTCTTCTCCTATAACCAATAAATATTTTTTTATTATGATTGTTGAATTTTTTATAAGTGCTCGTATTTTTAAATGTTATTGTGGTATGTTTGTTTGTGGATGTTTTTTGTGTTATTTGACATTGTTCATGTTAAGTGGTTTTTTTTTGTCGTGTAGGTGTAGATAGTTTTAGTTATTAGAATATTTATATTTTATTATGCATTCCATAAACATTTATTTTAATATATTAAAAAATGTATGAAAAGGTGTTCGTAAAAAAACACGAATAAGGAATTTAATATAAAAACATTTTAAACGTCTTCAAGTCAGTGATGGAGTATGCCACCCATCCTGAATGTCATATTTTTTACTCCACAAAAAAGGCGACCGCATACATTTTCATTACATGTCCTTTTTTAGTCCACTGGCTACCTCGCTTGTAAGATATGCAATGATGGTGTTCATAGATATGTAGGTACCTACCTAAATCTACAAAAAACATTTATTTTTTATTATTTGAATGCTTTTATAAAATGTCATGAATTTACAGAAAAAAGACGTTTGATGAAAAAAAAACTTTCCTCAGCCTCTCAATACTGGATATCAAATATAAAAAAAATCTTTACCGTCAATATATTGTAACTAATTTACACCGCTCATATGTATGTTTGTCCGTGCCTACTAGCAATACACACAGATAAATTCAACATTAAAAAAAATACAATAATAAATTATACACATTTCCTATAAGATTACACTCGTTTAAAAGGATAAAATATACATGATACATTCATACGATGCACGGGCGTAACCTGTGGATTTTTTCTAGGAAAGACTTTAGCTAACATTTTATAATTATTGTTGCGATTGTCACATTTTTCACAGTAACAAGAAATTAAGACGTTCGTGATGGCTGATAAACTTCATCGATGAATTTAAGATGTAAAGTGTCTTAATTTTTTCGAACACTTAAAGGATTCTCGTAACTTGTGACAAAGAGTGGGAGATCAATTCTTTTTCAGGTGATCCATGAAACATATCAAACCATTAAAAATAACCAAGATTCTTTACACATATACCTATTATCGCACTTAAATTGTTCCCAGGTAAATACACAACTTTTCAAAATATGTATAATTTTGGTATAGGTAGTAATTTGAAAATTTTGAAATGTTTCACACCTAATTTATTTACATTTTTGGAATCACCTTAAATTTTTCTGACTTAGAAGAAGGGGAGAGTGCAGTTTCCCACTTTCCCAGCTTAACATGTTTTACCCATACTTGATTAGTGACTAGTATGTTGAAAGAAATCGCGCCTCTGCGATAAACTTGATCGCTGTATATTCTCTATATAATGAGTTACAATCCACTGGATTGGTCTGCAACGAGTTTTGACTTTCTTCTCCATTCCTCCCTATTCTCAGCTAGTCTTTTCAGCTCTACGTATGAGCCACAGTTCATGTCCCTCTTCAGTTGGTCCATATACGCATCTCTTGGTCGGCCTCTGCCATTAGTCCCTTCGGTCTTACTCTCCACAATGGCGATGAGTAATCCTGGGTGCCTGATGTTGTGGCCAATCCAGTTAGATCGTTGTTGGCTGATTCTCTTAAGAAGTTGCCTTTTTTCGCCTACCCTGGTTAATACTTCTACGTTTTCGATGTGTTCCGACCAATGGATCTTCAGCATGCGTCTGTAGCACCACATTTCAAAGGCCGCCAACCGTCCGCTTTCACTCTTGCTGATGGTCCACGTCTCGCAACCATAAAGCAGAATGCTCCATACAAAGGCTTTAGTTAGGTTCTTTCTTACGCTTAAATCATTGTTTGGTGATTCCAATATCTTAGATTTTTGATAAAAGCAATCCTTGCCTGGTTTATTCTGCTCACAATTTCCGATTTGGAGCGTCCATCTTGGTTTATTCTGCTGCCCAAGTACACGAATTCTCTTACTTGTTTGATGCTCACTCCATTCTCTATTTGATTCAAATATATTCTCTATTTGATTTTAATGCATTTTTGTGTAAATTTGCTTGTTATCAATCTAAACAATAAAAAATAATACAAATTTTGTCTTCTTTCCTATTATTTTTGAGAAGCTCTGGTTACTACGCCCATGATACAATATGTGTATGATTACACAGAAACAACAAGGACTAGACTAGATACAGTATTATTATGATCAATCTAATTTATTTATGTTTATGATGTATTATAGATATATGTTATGCATATATTTATATTTTTTATTGTTCTGATCAGGTCAGTTCTCACCCGGCGTCTTCAGAACTGTGAGATAGTTGTTAACGCGAAGGGTGACCATAATATTATTATAATTATTATTTATATATCCTGAATTTTTATGAGCATAATGATTTTGATGAGTGATTTATTCTTTTGGTGATGTTTTAAACCCCTATCTAGTGCGGCATTTATTCATTTATTTTATTCTTCTTGCACATCATCATTTACATAACAAAATCAACAAAGCAATTCACATAAAGAAATGTGATGATTTGTAGTGGTGAGATAATCAATATATTAGTGGTATCTTCCAACTAACCACGATTTTATTTTGTTTGTATGTATCTAAACAAGTTTTTCTAAGAACGCTTCGATATACGTGAATTTAATCGACATGTTTTGCGAATATGTAGGTAATACATAAAATAGTTGCCCTGTCAATTTTTATCCAGGTTTAAGTTTTTTTTTAAATTTTTATTCTATTTAGTCATTTTTATACCCTCAAGATATAACACGGGTAAAGCGTTAAACTCAATTTTCACATGGTAAATCTTCCCTTAGCGAATGGTAATCTTCAAACATAGAATGGAATGAATTATAACGCAACAGTTTTTGTATTTACCGTAAAAATGTTTGAAACAATCTAAACCTGAGCAAAGATTTTTCGTTTTTAATTTTCTTTTTAATACATCATGGTCATCGTATTGATGCGTATCTGCTTAGTACAGAGATGCTGTCTGTCCGTCGTTATGGAATGGCGTGATAAGCCACGCCCTCTATACCTAGTGCCTACATACTGTACACTCTACAGTAGGTACAGATACAGAGTACACACTATCTCGTTGTTATATCACTCACGATTATATTCGGGTACAATTATGCTAGTATGTCTACTATATAAATAATATCGTGATACATTTTTATAGTAATATGCATTGCAATGTGAACATCATTACCTTGTTTGTTCTTAATGTTTTTGCTTAAAAAAATCCCTGTGGAAGACCCGGTAACGACTGTCTCTCCCACTCTTTTCCGTGAGTTTCGAGTGTTTTATTCAAAGCAGTTCGCTACCAATAAAACACTCGAAACTCGGAAAACTATCTAAGGTATCTTAAGGGTGATTTTTCACAGAAGCAGTTTAAAGTTTTGTTTTTGTAATAAAAATAAAATATATTTAAAAAAACTAAAGCAAATTTTTACATGCATTATTATATACGATACTCATTACTCTCATTCATTAAATTATCTCGTATCTGTTATAATCATTTCTTATTTCCTAATACTTAACTAATTTTGACCAAAATTTGAACTTAGGATAGTTCTGCATCAAGGTAACGAGTTGTTAAAAAAAGTTACTTCTTAAATTCAGCAATAAAATATGCCACCAAGTGTCTAACACAATTCCAGTTATCCTGTAACGGAGAGGACGGCTTGCATGTTTTCTACCTACATCTTTTACTTAATATCTTATTGAATAATGATTATTCGAATGGGCAATGTTATGTCCCTAGATAAATGTTACCTAATCAAAACATTTATTTTATTTTTATACTATTTTGTTAACAATATTATATTATGATGATGATGTGCAAAAGAATAAATAAATAAATATTTTTTTCTCACAACAATTTATTGATTTGCTAACATCGTTGAAAAATAGAAATCGAATTTTCTAATTAGATTGAAAGCCTATCATCTTCATTATATTTTAAATAAAATCAAATTCTTTACATAAGTCCAAACCATCTATGCTACACCGTTTAAATTTTAATTCATAATTAGTGAATACATACACATGTTTAATATTAAATTCTAATGTCCGGTTTACACTGTACAACTCGTTAGCGTGAAAATCTTTTCCATTTATAAAAATCTCATACTCATTCAATTAAATTAGTGTTATCCTACAAACCCGTGTATCATTTCATACTAAATTGTAATTTTATTTCTTTACAAGCATTACATACCCGATATTCGTCAGAGAATTATCATTCCTGTCCAGTAAAAGACAAATGTTAATAAAATATCACGAATAATGCATTTAAATTTTGTTATTATGATTTTTATTACATATTATGTGCTGTTGTGTTAATAAAGAAAAATAAATAAATAAATAAATCTTCAGTTCCTCGATGAGGTATGCAACCTATTTTATTTTTTTATTTTATTTATTCTGTATGGATCAAACAGTTGTAACAATAAATATAAAGAAGCAGTTACAACAATGATCAAACAAATTAAGATCCCTTTCTTATCAACTAATAAACATAAATTTGAGGTATTTTATTAAACAAAAAGATACAGAAAGAATTAAAAATAATAAAACACATATAAAAATGTAAAAACAAATATAAAAATACGCTCATCCACCAAAGTCCACTATCTCGAATGTCTCGTTTTTGACTGGATCGAGTTCGTCTGCCCACAAGTATCTTTTTTGTGATTGATAACCACACTGATATCAGTAGAAAAAGAGAGGAGATGCTCGTTGAAGTTCGTGGTCCATCCTCTGGACCTGTAGGACATGCAGAGTTAGTGGGCACAAGAAAAAACTTTATCAAGAACTTTTACACTTTTTTTGGTACCCTAATATCCCCTTCAAGTAGGTGCCTAACCAAACTGCATAGAGGACGGCATATTCCCCATATCTTTCCTTCCCTTTTTGCACCATAATTTTTGATGTGTGGGCGCTAAATCTAGAGTGCTCCCTCGGAGCTGCATTTCTCGCTTTAATGCGACATTATACCCTGTTTTTGCATATGTGTGTCGTTATGGAGTTACATATTATATCCAGGTGCGACTCGAGGTATATTGTGATGGTCGCTGCCCTTAAAAGATAACCAGGTTTTCTGCCTGGTTTTCTGATTTGTTCCTTCACGTGGCACACCTAATCAACAATGAATTATGTAAAAAGATGTTGATTATCTTATTCGTGACATACATATATACAATCATACAAACAAACTGTTATCTTTTATCTGTGTATTTATTATTTATTTACATTAATACTGTCAGTTAGTCTGTGATGTCCGTATTAATAGTTTAATAATATAAAAATGATAAAGAATTAAGCTTCGTCTTCAGATGATTATTATGATTCTTGTCGTACCATTGTACATCTACAGCTGACGCGTTATAGACAGGTCTTTACCTGGACTTTGAAATAATATGCCAGTCATTTTGATAAGTACCAAACATTGCCTTTTTTATCAACTCTTATAGATGACATGGGAATTCCTAAATCACTCGCAAACGAGTGGATGGCCTTGAGAAAAATAGAATAGAATAGACATGGGAATTGACATTCCTGCAACATCCATGGGTGAGGGAGGGTGCAACCCTTAATGTAATGTAACTCTTATAGGTTTCTCTATTCTCTTTTTGTGTATTGTATATTCCAGAAATGGGGTAACCTGTGGATTCACTATAGAATGTTAACATAACATTACATATAGGTACGTTAACATAATACATACATATATTGTTGATGAATTTATGAAAAACAAAATTTTAGATGTTAAATAAGGTACTTCAAAAGTGATGTGTAGATCTATATGGCATTCCGTTCTCTCTGCCTACCCTATTTAGGACACGGCTTGAGGGTATAATATAGCAAACTCAAAAAAATGTCAAACTCAAATCCTAACATGGGCCAAATAAAAAATTAAAAGTTAATGTGGGCCACAAAAAAATGTTTATACTATAAACTAGGTTTATTTTGAAAAGTATAAAAAAGGTAAAATTAATAAAGAGTATTTTTTTGTACCGTTATATTTTGTACTACTAGTGGGCCGTAAAGTTATGCGTTGTGGGCCGCATGCATGCGGCCCGCGGGCCGCAAGTTTGACATGCTTGCAATATAGTTAGGTAGTTAGGCCCAGTTAGGTAGACATTAGTGACTTATCTTTTAAAATCTGTTTTGTAAATAAAATAAATAAATAAAAAATAAAAAAATAAAAAAAATAGTATAGTGATGTTTTACCAATACCCTTCTTTTACAGGACACTAGCTAAAATAAATAATATTTTATCTACCCTAATTAGTTAGTTTGAAGAGATCGCGCCTTTGCGATAAACTCGCCCTCTGTATATTGATTGTATTTAATTTGAATGTAAATATTTATGTAATTGTCTGTTATCAACGTACAGTAAAGAATCAATTAATTAATAAATAAAATAAATTAGTTGTTGTTTAATATAAAATCCCGTTATCCCGTGGAGCACCCGGTAAAGAATTGGTCTCCCACTCTTCTGCGTAAGTTTTCGAGTGTCCTGTAAAAGGCAGACATTTTACATCTTAAATTCAGCGTTGAGGTTTGCCACCCATCCTGAATGTCTTGATTTTATACTGGCACAAAGAGGACAGTTTGTATGTTTCTTACATACAGCTGATCTGCTGGCTACCCCACTTGTGGGATATGCCGTGATGGTATAGTAGTAGTAGTAGTAGTAGTTAATATCGATGGCATAGCGCACAGAAGTGGTAAGTACAGTTTTCATAGTTTTGAGATAATCAATGTTGAAAGTTTGAGATGCCATACAATCTAGTACTAACCACACATAGTTTTTGTTAAATATCTCGTGAATGACACAGAGTTACGCAATAATATTCCTAAGGAACATACTTCAGATGATATAGATTCGCATGCGTATAATAACTCATTTTCGGTAAAAACTGCACTTACCACATCTGTGCGCTACACCATCGATATAAAATACCTACTACTACTACTATACCATCACGGCATATCCCACAAGTGGGGTAGCCAGCAGTTCAGCTGCATGTAAGAAACATGCAAACTATCCTCTTCGTGCCAATATAAAATCAAGACATTCAGGATGGGTGGCAAGTTTCATCGCTGAATAATATAAAATAAATAAATAAAAAGTAAACATATGTATCTGGCGCCATAAGTTTTTGTATAATTATGTTCCTACTGTCCATTTATATTTTGTTCATGCTTAGTTTAATCAAATGTGAATTGCCTACTCAAATTCAATAGACCAAAATAATGCCATAATTAGTTGTGTCTTCAAAAAAAAAACTTTAAAATCATAATTCTGCATTGTACACATATAAAGTTCTCTATTACTACCTGCTGCTACTACTACTTCTATACCATCACTGCATATCCCTACAAGAGGGGTAGACAGCGACTTAACTGTATCTTATAAGCATTCAGATTGTCGTATTCGTGCAAAAAAATAATTAAGACATTCAGGATGGGTGGCTCGCCTCATCACTGAAATGTAGATGCTTATTGTTTTATACGTGTGGTTTTATGAACACCAGCATTTTACAGAACATTATTGCATGCTCTCAAACATTTTTAAATGTAAAGGCAAGTAGAAATCGAACTTTGTACCTGTCACGAAGAAGTTTGAAACATTTTCATCAGTATATTATGTAACTCTACATATTTATAAGTAGGTATTTAAAAAAAATCGAGATTATTATTTCGTTTTACGGAAATGCACCCGTAATCGAGTGAATTATGCAAAATCGAGATTCAAATGTATGAATTTTATGTGTTTATTCCTTACTGAACATTGATTACAAGCAAATTTGTTCATTGATTACAAGATGTTGGAACAAGCTGCCTCTGTGTCTGCGAGAGGAGGTGAATGGAGAGAGTTTTAAAATAGGGTTGAAGACACACCTTTTTGCTGGGAGTTTTGGGTGATAGATACGATTTACAGCGCCCTTGAGGTCATGTTATGAGTAAACGGCGCTTACAAATTGTCCATATATATATATATATATATATATATATATATGAGGTGAAGGTTTTACTCCATTTCACTGCGTACAGACGGGCAGAGACTTGGCTCTTGCCTTTGCATGTGGGACGAGACACGGCCCGTCACCGGAACATGCAGATTGGATTTGCAAAATAGGTGTTGTGTTTCTGCATTGTGTATACATGTGCTTCTTCAGGACCATCTCGCAGAATGGCCGACACAACATTAAATCCAGTATCTCCTGCGTAAAATCAAGTGATCTTTCATCAATGGAATGCATGTTGCACATGCATTTCCGATGAAAATTTGATCACACAGTCATTCATATATATATATATATGTGTAGATTGTCTTTGCGGACACATCGCGTGTTTTTGTTTGGTGGTGAGCTTTCGAATGCGCACGGGCATCCATTGTCAAACCGACACGCATTCGAAAGCTCACCACCAAACAAAAAACGCGATGTGTCCGCAAAGACAATCTACACATACATACCTCGTCGCGAAAAACTTATCAACAACAACAAAAATACATTTAAATCAAATACTATCATACACTCAATATACAGAGGGCGAGTTTATCGCAGAGGCGCGATTTCTTCCTTAGATAAATTAAGTAGCCAGGAGGTAGAGCCTTGGTCTTTTGCACAAGAAGTGTGCGGTTCGATTCCAGGAACTGGCAAACTCCCCTTTCATGACACAAGCTTTTAGCTTACTTTGAAAGGTGTACATATAAGGTTGCATTGGGGTTTTGAATAAAAACCCAGTTATGTCTTTTATTTTTTAAAAGGAAAGGCCTTCCACTCTTTTCTACAAGTTTTCGAGTGTCCTTTAAAAGACACTTAGTATTCGCAAGTATCACATTTAAAGACATTTAGCATCTTGAGCTCAGTCAAACTTCTGTAACGTACACATAATATTTATTTATTTGCATTTTTAAGAGTCATATTACAAATAATGTTGAACAAACGTGACATTCTCTACCTTATACTACCAAATGTGTTTAGGTATATGACTGCTCGAAATCTTAGTTCACATCGTCTGATAAGCAAGCGCCGTTTAACTAAACTAGTCCACCCCAGACATACGAGTAGATACAAAAAAAAGCAACCAATAATTTTATCCTAATAATTATACCCCCTGTCAAATATGACAATCGTTATGATTTTTGTTCCATTCTTTTGTTTACCTGTCATTCTATCACTGATTTGTGTAGTATTTTACCTGTGTCGATGACGAGTTTCGATATTTTTTCATATCAGATGTTTGTTCCATCTTCGTGTTAACGTTTTTTTTATCTACATCTTTTACCTACATTACCTACAACAGATTGTTATCTATCTATTGGATTGTTTGTTTGTTAGAAACAGGATGTTATGTTAAATATTCGCGGTTTATCTCAGTTTTGATAGATACATATCGTCCCTCTTCTGACTAACTGTCGTATCTGACATTTTTGGCGAAATCGAGTTATGATCACCAATGCATAGTTATATGTGTCCTGCATGTTCTCACTGAAGATCACACCTGTAACTGTTACCGTTATCCTGGCACAGCCTTCCGATTTGTTGTCATATTTACGAATTATTCTAAATAAAATGTGTTGTATCTACTAATTTCTCTAAATTTCATCACAAAAATGTTTCTGAAATATATAAGAATAGGTACAAATAAAATAATGTAATATATGTACACTGTATCATATAATTAGGAGAGACGAAAATATGCACAACAAAACACAAAAAACGTTCTCCTGAACAATTTACATTTAGGCAGATATGACAGTTAGTCAGAAGAGGGACGATATATTTGTTTTATTTATGGATTTGTTTGAATAAATATCTACAGTCAAACCAGAATAGAAAACGAAATCATAATATTTTGAAACATCCTCGGTGTGCTACAACTTTTATAATGCATTTATTCATTGATTTTTTTTTTATTTTTTTTTATTTTTATTTACTGTAAAAAGTACAAAACAGACAACATAAACTATAAACATGGTTTACAAAAATAAAAATAAGTCGTTCATAACTCAGCTGTCATCCACAAACATGTACCACAGTTAAGTCAATTATTTAAGTATCGCACATTCCGCTCATTCATCTGTTCTCACTAGCATATTACAAAAGCAGCCATCGCTAACACACAAAAACATAGTTTGAAACATAATATTATATTTATTTATTTTATTCTTCACTGTACATTGTTTTCAATAATACAAATCAACATAGAAAATATCATTTATACAATTCAATGTACAGAGGGCGAGTTTATCGCTAAAATGCGATGTCTTCCAACTAACCCGGTACAAATAGTACAAATAAAAACTATTTATAAAAGATAGAAAAGAAGAAAAACCCTAGACCTAGGATTCGAAGTGTAATATATTTTTCAAACAAAACTTCGAAGTTCTTATTTTGTAATAATAATGTGTATAAAATGTTTATTTGTGTGTTCGCTTGTTTCGTTCCCTTTTTAATACAACACCAATTATCGCATTGAGAAGTGTTTCAGGCGAAGATGTGCATTAATTACTCCGAGTATCAAATAATACCTACTGTTGCGCAAATAAATGAAGTAAATACGAGAACCTTTATATCTCGAGAAATTGAAAAATCCAATTTAATGTTACATGACAAAACTTAGATTGCTTTAGAAATTTCGTAAAAAAATATTATATGTATATAATATTTTAAGCTTTTGCTGTCTTCCAGAATCACGAAATAAACTGTGTTCAAAATTTTCGAACACATTAAACAAATACTTATAAACTATAAACAAATTACAATAATAGGTAAGTTATACGATGAAATCAATGATTGATTAGGTACAATAATTATTATATTGAATCTTTATTTTATTATAATTATGTGAATTTGTATTGTGTATATTTCTGTAATCTGTCTAATGTTTCAACATGTAAAAGGCTCACGCCGTATATTTATAACATAATAAATAAATTTTATTTGTATGTTGGCCATTTATTTAAAAAAATAATAAAAAAATGTTGACTTGTTGCTTCGTAAAGTTTTAAATAAACACATACAAAAAAAAGTTAGTACATGAAAATAATTAATGAAACTTCATAATTCCAAGTAAAAGCGATTAGAATATCTGTTGATCGACTTTTATACATCATATTTAAACTCCGTGGAGCACCCGGTAAAGAATTGGTCTCCCTCTCTTCTCCGTAAGTTTTCAAGTGTCCTGTAAAAGGCAGGTGTTCGATAAAATTGGGGATTTTACATCTTAAATTCAACGATGAGGTTTGCCACCCGTCCTGAATGTCTTGATTGTATATTGGCACGGAGAGGACAGCTTTCATGTTTATTACATGTAGCTGGTCTGCTGGATACCCCACTTGTGTGATATGCCGTGATGTTATAGTATAGTGTAGTAGTATATTTAAAAATGATCGAAAACTCGATAAGTCGAAACTTCGATAAATTTCTTTTCTCCAGTTACTTCAAAATTATTTTTATCGAGACTCGAGAGACCAAGTATGATACATAGTATTGTATATATAGCCACATTTAATTACTGTTGCAAGTAATAGCACTCCTGGAAGTGTAGGTAGAGAGTGAGTGAGTGAGTGGGAGAGGAGAGGGAATATGAGAGAAGAGACGAGAAGCACTTTATGTTACTTTGCGATAGTATTAATGTGTAATTCTGTAATAATTATTATTATACAAGAGTAACAGCGAGTGATGAAATGCTTGTATGTTCTCTCAAATCAGAGATCCTCAAATTATTTATTTTATTTTTATTAATAATTGTACGGTATCAATCATTACGTTTTTTATCTTCTTTATGTGTTTTATTTGCCTTGAGAGAAACCTTGTCTGTCTTGGGCACACGAAACAGCTCCTCCAGACCTCTCGTCCAGGTCCACTCTCGAATGTTACAAAGACAGGAAAACCGCTTTCTTCCAACCTCTCTGTCCCTCAATCTTCCATTCTATGACCAGTTGTAGGATGGTATATTTTTCACCTCGTGTGACCAAAATACGAAGTTTTGCAGAGCTTGATTGTTGTGAAAAGTTCTCTCTGTGCATTTGCTCTACGCATTACACAATGCCACAAATTAACAATTATGTGCTATGGTATAGAAACTTGACAAACCCATTTGTTGTAAAACTAATTATATTTTAACTGATTTCGATGATTAACTTTGAAGCACAAAAGACACATATCCACATTTGACAATTTCAAGAAAGCAGATTTTCAACGCTTAAAATTCTCAAGTAATTAACTTATTTTTAATTATTTCAGAAGATCTCCTTGATGGACATATTGTGCTTTTTAAGAATTGAGAAAGTCGATGTAAATGCATTCTCAAATATCTTATGTGACATCTTACATCTGTGCACGAAACAATATTAATTTATGGACGTGTGACATTTGGTTTTTATTCAATATTTCGATAAAGTATTATTGGTAATTATGTTCCTAAATACTTTTGATTTTTATTCGTAAATATATTTTTTTAATACTCAGACAAGAGCGCAGGTAGGTACTCGGGATTTTTGCTACGGAAGTCTGTTGTCTACATAATCTAATGGGGTGTTCACATTTGGCGAATGTCGCCAGGCGAATTTCAAAATATTTTCAAAATTTCAAAATCCCGTGGAGCACCCGGTAAAGAATTGGTCTCCCACTCTTCTGCATAAGTTTTCGAGTGTCCTGTAAAAGGCAGGTGTTCGAAAAAATTAAGACATTATACATCTTAAATTCAGCGATGTGGTTTGCCACCCATCCTGAATGTCTTGATTTTATATTGGCACGAAGAGGACAGTTTGCATGTTTCTTACATGCAGCTGATCTGCTGGCTACCCCACTTGTGGGATATGCCGTGATGGTATAGTATAGTAATTATGTTCTCGGGACATAGAAGACGTTGCAACTGATCTTGTAAAATGCCCGCATTCAATTGTATGACTAGCCGTTTTGTTAAATCAAAATGATACGGCAAACTTTAACATTCTTGCTTATCAAAGCTAGCCCGATTATTGAATTTTAGTTTCTTTATTTGGCCCTGTGGCTCTAGGATTGATAAACGTTATGTTAAGCCATCAGTTAGCTATTCAGTTGAATTTCGGCGTTTTATTAACTGCATAATCATTTTACCTAAATAGTTGACACGTACCTATGTGTCTTTTGTGTCAAAATAATTTGTACAGTTTGACATGCTCTGCACATTAATTATATCATTGTACATATATAGGGTATAATATAATAGGTACACTTTATTATGTTTTAAGGCTTTCAATGCAATTTTTATTACTCGAGTATAAAATATAAATGTAAAATGTCTCGGTATGTATGGTATGAAGTACGTAATACATACATACTTATTAAATAAAAACATTAAACTTCATGATACGTATCGAAGCATTGCAAGATGTTCCCTTGCAATGCCTTTCGTGAACACTGTCAGGCTAATAGTTTCTAAGTTATTACCTCTAAATGGATCGATTCATATCTAATGTAGACGAATTGGACAAAGCAGCAAAGCACATCTCGCGTGCTTCCGGGGCACTACCGAATAAGGCGACGTTGTCTTTTCTAAGCCTTATATGAAAGGCAAGGAAAAATCATTAAGGTCTGCTAACAAAGACTCTGTCAATAGACTTGTGGGGTCTGACCGTGCCTTCTGTGTAGCTGGTCCGTTGATTTAGAAACTCGGGAGAGCGTGGAGGTGTTCAAGGCAGGGTTAAAGACCCTATTGTTTAGGAGATGTTATGACTCTTGAATGGGCCTTTGCGGTGGTTTTTCCACGAAACTTGAAAAAAATTGTCTAGTTATAGACCATTAAAGGATGACGTCACAGAAAAATCATTGAGGGGCATCAGGCATCCCAACACAACAGACGATTACGGTGTAATATTAGGTGGAACGCCGAAAGAATACCTAATAATCAAAAAAACTGTCAGTGTCGATTTTGTTATTATTTTGTCGTCTGACTTTCTTTTTTTTCTCTTATGGCATAACATCCTACAAGGATGATTTGCGCAATCTGACTGTTTGCCCCTCAAGCAAAAGCAAATCCATAGACAAGACCACGTGACCTTTAATGGTCTATTGTTATTTTTAATTGTAAAAGTAACATTGATAGATGAAATTATTATTTCTTATTCTTGATTCTATGTTAGTTTATTACTTATCATTGCATAGTGTCAAAAATCGTAAATTTGTGTAATTCGATGCATGCTAGATATTCTGCACACCCAGACTCTCAAGAATGTATGAATTTAGGATCTTATCAAGCCTTGTGACTCCGCACACCCATCTTAAAGTTTTCATTTCGGTGCTAGCTTAAATTAATATTAATTGCAAAATCATCCCTTCTATTGATCATTCCTTCATTCACACATTGATTTCGATCCCTCAATGTTTCTCATTCATTATTTCATCAGAGACATTCCAAATATCCCTCTTATTCATCCCTCTATCCCACAAATAATTGCCCAGCCACTACTAAAGTAAAGATTCAAGTATTTTATGCTGTATGAATACAGTATATAAAGGATTGCCAAATTAATCTAATTTATTTACACCTTTTTCTTGCAGTAGTTTTAATATTTTATGTAACATTAACCTATTTCTTTCTGTAACAGATTATATTGGTAGTATCGTCATATTTTTTACTAGTGGCAACACCATAGTTTGTATTAAGTGAAGTTTGCTATAGGCGTAAGTTCAGTCCTAAGATGTTCACGTGCTATTTCATTGAATCACAATAATATGCCAAACGTTCAACGTTCTTGCTGATCGAAGCTAGCCCGATTATTGAAATTTAGTTTCTTTATTTGGCACTGTAGCGCTAGGATTGATAAACGTTGAGTTAAGCAATCAGTTAACTATTCAGTTGAATTTTGGCATTTAATTAACTGCCTTACTCTTCAGTTAGCTGACTAATTTAACTACTCTTCGGCGACATAAATATTTCTTACATCTTTTAGGATGGGTGACAAACCTCATCGCTAAATTTGAGATGCAAAATTTATTTATTTTTTCAAACACTTGCCTTTTGCAAGACACTCGAAAATTTGCTGAAAAGAGTGAGACACCAATTCTTTTCTGGGTGCTCCACAGATTTCTATAAAAATATAAAATATTACAAAGTATGTATTATAAAAAAATAAATGGATATATTCTAGCATATGTTTAACATAATTTATAATTGCTGTGTATTATTTATTTATACATAATATTATCAAGTATAATCTGGGTTACCAGACTATGCATGCAAAAAACATGTTAGTATTTAAGTTATTAATAATACCAATACTACAGTATATATTCCGCAAAGGACTACTACTGTAGTAACTATTAACAGAACTATGTCTGTGAATATTCTTTAATACAGGACAACCTCGATAACTTGTATTTCAAGGGACAAATTAAAATTAAAAAGTAGAATAATATAGATATCTTCAATTACTGTAAAATAATGAAATTTGCGAAACTTCAAGGTCAAAACTGTCATTATTTGACAGTAATTCCCGTTACTGTCGAATAGCTGATGCTTTTAAATTATTTGTACCATTTTCTTACCATCTACTTGACATCTCCTACCTTTATTACAATTTTAATTCTTGATATATTAAGTACTAAACATTTCATTGACATTCTATACTGACACTCCAGTATTTTGTGATTTGACTTAAATTATTATTGTTATGAATTGATTCCCTTTTGTGTTTTGTTGTTTGCTAATTCTTGTTTTCCAACTGTGTTGTGAATGAGAAATTTGATTTGTGTATTTTGTATTCTTGAACATGTAAAAGGCTCACGCCGTGGATTGTGAAATAAATAAATATTTGATAGTTTCTAATCTGAATGGAAATGCTTCGGGTTGAGCAATAATTTTTCTGTTTTTTTCTTTATGCGTATAAAATAAGTATGTAGGTAAGTAACATAAGGTTGCTTTTACATCAAAAGTATATTGGACAAAAGCCTTAAGTGGCACAGCACCTCTATGCCTCGCTGAATTTTATCCCGTTGACGAAACTCTTAGGCGACCACTCCACCGCTGTCAACAAACTTGTATAGAACCCAACAGGGGAATACAAAATTCCAAAATCGCAGAGAGGACTTTCAGCGTCGCGGAGCCAACTTCCTGGGACCAATTACCAGGGGATTTAAGACAAAACCGGCCTACTGCTACATTCAGGAGCAATTGAAAACATTATTACTGTTCATGAGAAGTCACGGCGCCCTTGAGATGGTCACGGATCATTAAATGACGCCATATACAAGTCCTCCATATTATTATTATAATTAACATCGTGGAATAAAGTGACTACTGAAACAATGAAAAAAATGTTTCTCGATTTATTGTGTTCACATGTCATTTGTATTGATAAAATATCGACTTGTTGAGATTTTTTTCAGATACCTATTGACACTTTTTCTAGTTGTCAAAGTTGTACTGTAGTCTAGTATAATCCGCATATTACGTTTATGATAATGTAGTGTGTAAATCACCTCTAGGACATCCTCCGAGTGTGGTCCTTAAAGAATTAGTCACGCCTGTTAGTTAGTTAGCAAGCGGTTGCCTGAATGCCGTGTCTACCACATTAATAATAATAATATATTTATATAGGACACACATACATACCTAATCATATTTTTATTGGATGTGGGCACAGTTTATTTTTGCATCTTATTAAAATTTACAGAAAAGAGTGGGATACCGTTTCCAATCTTGAGACTGGATTTCGACATATCGTAATCACATATTGACAATAAAATAATATGGACAATAATATTACAACTAAATTGGAGGTGACCAGTACTGTATCGAAACCAGTGTACGTGGAGCGTACTTTTGCAATATCTGCACCTGTAGTCTGGAACAGGCTTCCACAAATGATCAGAGAAACGCAGGATATATCTCGTTTCAAGAACCAACTGAAGACTTATCTATTCAAGAAATCTCACGGAATAATCCACGCACAACCTTAGTTAGCAAAGAGAGCCCTTGAGGTGGTTTTTTTTTCACAAAACGGCGCTTTACAAATCATCCAAATAATAATAAATAATATATAATAATACAGTGTATGGCGCCCTTTAATGATTCGTGACTATCTTAAACGTTCCGTCACTTCTCCCGAACAGTAACGTGTTCAACTCATTCCTGAATATGGTGGTTGGTTGATCCTACTTCCACAGGCAATCTGTTCCAAGGCAGTTGGCGCAGTCGGCGACTCTGAAGAGGATTTTAGGGGGCGCATACTTTGAAGATCTGGAGCTCATACTTTGAAGGCGCATACTTTGAAGATGAGCAATCTGGAGCTTATACAAGAACGAAATGGCTGTGATTAAAAGCGGAGAGAGCTGTGCAGAAGCAAGGGTCGAACAAGGCGTAAGACAAGGATGCTCAATGTCGCCAGCTCTCTTTAACTGCTATATACAGCGAGCCATTGATGAACTGAGAGAAGAAATGAAGAACTGGACAGGAGTAAAAATAAATGGGAAAAAGGTCGACATGATAAGATATGCTGACGACATAGCACTGCTCGCAGACTCCGAGATGGAGCTGAACGAAGCCTTAGGAAAAATGGAAAGTATACTGTTGTCAAAGTACAACATGAAAATAAATAAAGAAAAAACAAAATGTATGGTCGTTGGAAGAGAGGAAGCGACTGCGAACATTGCCATAAATGGAGTGAGCATCAAACAAGTAAGTGAATTCGTGTACCTGGGCAGTAGAATAAACCAGGACGGACGCTCCAAAGCAGAAATCGTAAGCAGAATATACCAGGCAAGGATCGCCTTTAACAAAAAATCGAAGATATTGGAATCCCCAAATATTGACTTAAGCGTAAGGAAGAACCTTACTAAAGCCTTTGTATGGAGCATTCTGCTTTATGGTTGTGAGACATGGACCATCAGCAAAAGTGAAAGTGGACGGTTGGCGGCCTTTGAAATGTGGTGCTACAGACGCATGCTTAAGATCCATTGGTCGGAGCACGTCGAAAACGAAGAAGTATTAACCAGGGTAGGCGAAAAAAGGCAACTCCTTAAGAGAATCAGCCAGCAACGAGCTAACTGGATTGGCCACAACATCAGGCACCCAGGACTACTCATAGCCATCGCGGAGGGTAAGACCGAGGGGATAAATGCCAGAGGCCGACCAAGAGACGCATATATGGACCAACTGAAGAGTGATATGAACTGTGGCTCATACGTAGAGCTGAAAAGACTGGCGGAGAATAGAGACGAATGGAGAAGAAAAACCAAACTCGTTGCAGACCAATCCAATGGATTGTAACTCATTATATATATACTTTGAAGATGGTGTAATCATATGAGAAAGACTGCAGGAGACACAATACATAAGGGCTTTGAGACAGGCAGAGTATGTTCATGGTAATGTTGGTTTTCAGCAATGAGGAATCGCTTTAGAAGAAGATTGATAGGTTCTCATAGCTTTATCTTTATCAGTGTCGAAAAACTTCACTCCTGATTGCACTAAACATTAATTACTGTTTTTGTAGTCTCTAGACTAGAGTTCTGCAATATACTATATGTAGGATTGCCGCAGATCCATTTAAACTGCCTGCAAATGTCATTCGATGGCGCTTCAAGGCTTATTTCCCGCTAGGATAAGAGTTGTCTCATCACACCTTTGTTGAAAAAGTTGCACTTGCTAGGAGTAGGTGAAAGGGTCCAATACAAACCGTACCGTACGGTCTACAAGACCTTGAATAATATGCCACCTCAGTCACTTTCTGAGCTTTGTGTTCTCAAAACAGCTGCAAAAAAGACATTGCTATTAAAATTTGCCTTTACAACCTCATACTATAACCAAAAATTCTCAAAAATCAATTTGTTAAACCAATGAATGAATTTATTAATGATATGGTAATTTGCCTTCGATTCCTGGTAAAAATATTGTGAATAAATTAATTACATAACATTATTCAACACATCCTGGCTTCGCATCACCACGCTTTCCAATCTGACTCATTGATCATCGCTTTCAACACATTGTCATTAACGCTTCACAATAATTTGTTGTGTGGTTGGTATCCATTCTTATACTGTATTTTGAATGCATTTTTCCCGTACCCCCATTACGGTCTCGTTAAGAACTCGTCCTAATAATTATTATCATCATGCTTATATACCTACATTTATAAAAGAGTGAAGAATGAGGATATCAGAGAACGAGCAGGGAGTGTTTTGGAGAATGGAAGACGTTGCTCAGCAACAAGTCCGCCTTTTGGCCTAATTTTGTTAATTGACACTTTTTGCAATGTTGAATAAATATTATTGTTTATGTATTTGTGTAAAATTATGGTCAATAAAGATTTATTAATCTCTATCCTTGCATACATCTTTCGCTTCCGTCAAAGTCATTCAATTCCTCATGCAGGCTGCTCTCCTGTTCAATGTGCTCAACACGTGACCTTTTGTAGGATCTAGTTAATAATAAATGATCTTGCCATTTGATCCTCGGATGGTAGCGTCTCCGAGCGCCATTCCTCCCAGCCAAATGTATTTTCTTGGTCATTCTGTCTTCATTCATTCTTTCCACATGCCCAGACCATCGTAAATTATTTACACTCACCTTTTTTATCAGTGATTTGTAATAGGATATAACATATCTCTGTTTTTTATGAAGACTTTCATATCTACTTTATCATAAAAACTTTATCGTAAAAAAATTTGCCTCACTGCAATACATTTGGTTCCACTTTTCAATATCAATAAAAACACACATCATTCTTGTTTGTTCTTATAAAATAACCAATATTCATATGTAATATAAAATAATAATAACCATATTATATAGCATAGTATGGCTTTAGCAGGTATAAAATAAAATACATAATAATATATGTACACATACCTATAGCTACGAACCTCAGCAATGAGTCCTTCCTAGAAGGAACGACCATTAATAATGATGGACTTTATATATTTCTATCTAGATGTATTACTTTACTGCGGCGGTTCTTGCTTAGGAGCGGTGATGCGGCGGACTTCCTTATAATTTTAATAATTGTATTACTTTATAATAATTGTGTATTTTGCTTATTTAAGTATGTGTTTATTGTGTTGTATTTAAATATGCCTTCCGAAACCACAATAAAAAGTCTCTGGACACCTTGCTTCGGCTTTTGGTCCAAAATAAGATACTGTTTGCATTGATAAAAATTCATGCTTACAATTTGATCACCCGTGGCGGTTTGAATGTGCGGATAAGTTAAAGTAAATGGCTCCTGAGATATCCGGGTGTGAGGTGGGTCTCTCTTCAATATTACATTCTGTACCTGAGAGCCATTAGGACTTAAGTGCATTTTTGACAAAAATGTCAAAGTTACGAAAAAAGCGAAAATAACACATTAGTTGTGAGTCTTAAGTACAGAAATGCTTAGGGTCTATGTAATAAGCTGTATATACGATATACATCTTATTACTAGTATAATGTTGAGATTTTTTCGATTAAAAAATTGAATTTGAAAATGGCATTTTAGTACATAAGACTAAATGGCTCTCAGGTACAGCATTTAATGTGTCTATGATTGAATTTTATGCAACCAAAGATGTAAATGTAGCATAAAAGATTTCCACGAGGTGATTTTGGCCTGCCAGCCCCTCAGGCTGCCCGCTGGGGCCTGCCCTTGAGGGCAAAAGTGTTTAGTATAATAAGGGTTTTGTCTTTTGATTACAAACAATTTTTAAAATTACATTCATATTAAATTTTACCATATTCCAAAGAAATATTTTTTAAATATAAAAACACTATTATTTGAACAATATAGCGCATCTTCGTTGTTTGTTATCACGAATGAGAATTTAGTAGAGAATCAATAATTTTTGTAAAGATTTTTTTTTATATTCCCATCGCATATTTGTATATTTCACAATAAAGTGTTTTTTATTATTATTATTATCCCCAAGGATTTAATGCATTAGCCGCCTCAAATATTATATACACATATGGTTTTTATTGCATCAGCATGTTGTGATGTTATGTGTGTGTGTGTTTGTGAGAGTGTTTGGGTATGGGAGTGTATGAGCTTGTTGATTCAATATTGAATTTTGGATCAATTTGTGGGAATGCTGTGTCCCTTGTTGGGCAGGGAAAGAGTATCAATCACCATACAATCTTTCCTTGCAATGTCCTTCAAGTCTGCAACACAACTAACTATAGAATATTATGAACAAACTGTGGTGGTTGTAGTAAAAAGGTGCACTTCACTTCAAATTTTGATTTTTATTTTTTAGGAATCTAATAACTCTCATTCATTAAATTATCTCGTTTTTAGCGAAATAAATAAAACAAGTGTTTTATTCTACTATTGATTTATTCGACGTGAGAGACGTCTTTCGTCTTATTAGGACATTGTCAGTCGATGTCAATAGGAGGTTCCTAATAAGACGAAAGACGTCTCTCTCGTCGAATAAATCAATAGTAGAATAAAACACTTGTTTAATGAATATCTCGTTTTTTATTATTATTATTATTATTTGGATGATTTGTAAAGCGCCGTTTTGTGAAAAAAAATCCCCCTCAAGGGCGCTCTTTGCTAACTTTTTATTATTATTATCATTTCTTATTTCTCAATACTTATTCAGTTTGTCTAAAAATTTTACTTAGGATAGTTCTGCATTAAGGTAACGAAATGTGTTATAGCGGATTTCGGAACTCAGGGACACATTTATAATATAAATACATAGACATATTATAAATAGATATACCTCTCTCTCATTCACTGATTCATTCAAAGCCTCGCTATTATAGTTCAAAGGCTCCACAGCGCCCTGTAATTATCACTTTTGTGGTTTAACTGGGTTTGGACACACTCATTATTATATTCCTACATTTTATAATATATACGTTAACACATTGTTGTATAACCAATCTTGTTAGAAAAACATACATAATAATCTTTAGACAAACCACTTGTATAATTTTAAATTATTATTATGTATTTGATTTGTATAAAACATAGATTTATATTATAGATATGTATAAATATGTTTGTTTTAATTTTTTCCTGTTACAACAGTTTCTTTAGTGAGCCGGGCCACACAAAAAGTAAATAGTTTAGGCTTATTATAATAATTTATTTTCACCTGCACATTGTTTGAAATGAAACACATTTAGTTATCTAACAATCTGCATGTTTATTACCTGTAGTTAGTATGCTGGCTACCCCATTTGTGGGATATGCCGTGATGGTATAATAATAGTAGTAGATATCAAGTAAGTAGAGTAGTAGATATCAAGTAAGTAGATTAGTAGTAGATATCAAGTAGAGATCAAATAAAAATGTTGGCATATTAGGAAATTATGTGCCACTATAGGCATACTGGTAATCAAAGGATTTAGAACATAGCGATTGGACACGCCAGCCATTTTGAAAGTCTAAAACTTCATTGGCACGGAGAAGATTATATGCATGTTTATTACACGTAGTTATAAGAATGAACAGTGCCAGAATCCCAAATATTGTCCTACATGGACTCACCGATAAACGGCGCCTACTAGAAAGTGTTCAAACCGATGAAAGGACAGCTAGGTCTCCACTTCTATTATATTCTATCTTTATAGTCCATCCACTCGTTTTCGAGTGATCAGGGTCAAAGTTTCCACTTCGTAAGATCATCTTCCTGCATCAACAGATCTTGGAATTTAAATGGGGTTTAACACAAGATTGAAAGAAGAACAGATTAATCCGCTTGCTACCCCTCTTGTATCCCTTGATTGACGGCTTGCATAATCTGCTACTTTGCGCAAATTTTATGTTTGTTTTTTATAATTATTTTTTTATAGTAATTTTCTCACAGACCTTCACCTAGAGAAGTGTGATTAATGCGATCTTATTGCTAGTACACAAGTGACACCATTGGTATCTCATATCATAATAATTGAAACTGTGTTAGACAGGGTTTTTGCAGAGTGAGTCAATGATTCCCTGTATTGTAGAATAAATACCCAAAACTATACACATAACCATAGTGCAACCATTGGTTTCTCATATCGTAATAATTGAAACTGTCTTAATAGACAGGGTTTTTGGAGAGTAAGTCAATGATTTCTTGTATTGTAGAATAAATAGGTACTTAAAACAAAACACATAACCCAGGTTAGAACATTGGTTTCTCATATCATAATCGAAAGCGAAACTGTCTTAGACAGGGTTTTTGCAGAGTAAGTCAATGATTCCCTTTATTTTAGATTAAATACCTAAAACAAAACACATAACCCAGGTTAGGCTATTGGTTTCTCACATAATAATTCAGTAGATTAAATACAGAACATTAATTTGTTCCTCAATTGAAACTGTCTTAGACAGGGTTTTTGCAGAGTAAGTCAATGATTCCCTTTATTTTAGATTAAATACCTAAAACAAAACACATAACCCAGGTTAGGCTATTGGTTTCTCACATAATAATTCAGTAGATTAAATACAGAACATTAATTTGTTCCTCAATTGAAACTGTCTTAGACAGCGTTTTTGCAGTGTGAGTCAATGATTCCCTGTATTGTAGATTAAATACCTAAAACAAAACACATAACCCAGGTTAGGCTATTGGTTTCTCACATAATAATTCAGTAGATTAAATACAGAACATTAATTTGTTCCTCAATTGAAACTGTCTTAGACAGCGTTTTTGCAGTGTGAGTCAATGATTCCCTGTATTGTAGAATAAATACCCAAAACTATACACATAACCATAGTGCAACCATTGGTTTCTCATATCGTAATAATTGAAACTGTCTTAATAGACAGGGTTTTTGGAGAGTAAGTTAATGATTTCTTGTATTGTAGAATAAATAGGTACTTAAAACAAAACACATAACCCAGGTTAGAACATTGGTTTCTCATATCATATTCGAAACTGTCTTAGACAGGGTTTTTGCAGAGTAAGTCAATGATTCCCTTTATTTTAGATTAAATACCTAAAACAAAACACATAACCCAGGTTAGGCTATTGGTTTCTCACATAATAATTCAGTAGATTAAATACAGAACATTAATTTGTTCCTCAATTGAAACTGTCTTAGACAGGGTTTTTGCAGAGTAAGTCAATGATTCCCTTTATTTTAGATTAAATACCTAAAACAAAACACATAACCCAGGTTAGAACATTGGTTTCTCATATCATATTCGAAACTGTCTTAGACAGGGTTTTTGCAGAGTAAGTCAATGATTCCCTTTATTTTAGATTAAATACCTAAAACAAAACACATAACCCAGGTTAGGCTATTGGTTTCTCACATAATAATTCAGTAGATTAAATACAGAACATTAATTTGTTCCTCAATTGAAACTGTCTTGACAGCGTTTTTGCAGTGTGAGTCAATGATTCCCTGTATTGTAGATTAAATACCCAAAACTAAACACGTTAATTTAATAGTCCTATAAATGATTTCATCTCAATTATTATATATAGGTACATAACATTATAATTTAATTTATTAAGTGATTCAAATTCGCTATGCCTCCTTAAACTTCTAATATATAATGTAGGTATATTTACCGGGTAGGTACTTAATTAAAATTATTTATATATCTAAATATATTTATATGTTGGAGCGAAGCTGCGGTATGTCAAAAGACGATATTTTTCAATATGGCCGTTCTAAGCTGATATTCATAAACAGAGCTTGATGTTTTTCCGAGCTTACCGCTTCTTACAGTGATTTGTAATAGTTCCTATAACATATCTCTGGCTTCTTATATTTGTCTGCCTCCTTCGTCTTGATGTTTCGACTCTACTGATAAAGTCATTATGAAAAGTATGTTATTCAACATAATTAAATTTGTGTGGTTTGAAATAGAAAGTTGACAATTCAAAAAATTTATTTTTGAAACTGAGCACTGTATGTAGAAACACTGTGTGTCGAGTATGTATGTATTTACTCGAAGGATATGGGAGATCGAGACCATCAGTGAAAGACGGCTCATGATTCACTCAGCACTGGGTGATTCAAAAGGCAGACTAATCGAGCCATGTCGATCTCGCAGGATAGGCTTTGTAAATAGAGCATTCACAGATGCTGGAACAAGCTGCCTCTGGGTCTGCGAGAAGAGGCGAATGGAAAGAGCTTTAGAAGGCTGAAGACTCTTATGTTAGCTGGGTTAGTTGGAAGCTATCGCAATGTAGACAAAAAACTCTAACAAAAAAAATTACTGTGGTTATCACAAAAACCCGTTTACAATACAATTTAATATGCCATCAAAAAGAGCATAACAATGATTACTTCAGTACCGTGTTTAGGAACCACGTTTTACCAAAATTTGACATATTGTAGTTTTGTTCTGACATACACACTATGTATTTGATATAACTGGAAGCTGATTCTAATTGGATTACAATTAATATACCTGCTTGAGAAATAAAATTATACAATATATAATAATGTGTATGTGTATGCACCTACATGTTTTATTAATAATGCTTGTATTATCAATACTATTTTCCTTAAAGCACCTGTTGTTTCGATACGAATATAATTTGTTCAGTTCTTTAACAAGGAGACCCACCGTCTACACGGATACCGAATAAGTCTGGGGACTTCCATTTATCTGAAATTCTATCTATCTTTACCATCACGGCGTATCCCATGTGTAGGATAGCTAGCAGATCAGAGATCGAAGTCAAAGCACATTTTAGCGTTACGTTTTCGTGTCGCAATCGTTCGAATATAGACGACGTTGCGCAAAAGTGTCAATTTTCGTAACTATTGTGTATTTTAGCTAAGAAATTGACACTTGCTCGCAACTTCGTCTATGTTTGAACGCTAACGGAACGAAAAAACGTAAGATTAAAATGTGTTTTGACTCAGGCCCCAGAGGTGCACGAATTAAACATTCAAACTGCTGTCCTCTCCGTGCCTACAAAAAGTGAGTACCTAATTCAGGGTGCTTTCTGCACTCAAACTAAACATTTCCTCTCAAAAGCTGTCGACAGATCTCGTCGTGTTTTTCCTTGAATCGAGTCTTCAGGAGTACAACCTTCACCTATCAGTGGACATATTATTATTAGCAGGTTGCTTTCGTCTTAATTTATAACAGGAGGTCGCCCACCGTACACCCGGATATTTCAGAAGTCTAGAGATCATCTCTTACATAATAAATCACTTATAATAACAACAACGATATTTTTCGAAATATAAAATCTTTAGTTTGCCTATCATTGTTATTATAATTATATTAGCTAGGCATTATATCCGCCAACCGTCACATTATTCATATTATTTATTTATTTATTTATTTATTACTATCTTTATCACATTCTTACTTTAACAATAGGTAATTTATTTTTATCTTATTAAGAGTAGAAATAACATCGACTGTCCACTTCCATAACGCAACATGTCCAAAATTTCTAAAATTGTGATTTAATTGGCAATACATAATCAACTCCACTCATTAAATTTTACAAACAAATACTAGTACTACACCATCACGGCATATCCCACAAGACAGTGGTAACTAATTTCTTGCATGTGTTGGATAATATTATTCCTATTTGCTTATGACAAATTTTACTATTGAATTTTAAATAATGTTAAATTTAGAATTTTAAATTTTGAGCGATTTTATATGATGTTATTAATTTTATTTTTCATGACTCATTGTCTTGTTTTTATTGCTCATTGTTTTATTGTTTAATCCTGCGGTTATTGCTTTGTGAGCATTATTCTATTAATTTTCTTAAAATAATTACTCTATGTGTTACTTAACATAATTCCGAGTGTCCTGTAAAAGGCAGGCGTTCGAAAAAATTAAGACATTGTACATCTTAAATTCAGCGATGAGGTTTGCCACCCATCCTGAATGTCTTGATTGTATATTGGCACGAAGAGGACAGCTTGCATGTTTCTTACTTGCAGCTGGTCTGCTGGTTACCCCACTTGTGGGATATGCCGTGATGGTATAGTAGTAGTAGTAGTAGTAATTACTCTATTCTATTGTAATTGTTGTTTGTTAATTTTATCTGTTGTGTTTAGTTATGTATGTTTTGTAGAGCACATAAGGGTAATATAGAGATCTTCACTGGTTTGCTTATTGCTAAATATGTTATAGACCATTGTATTTTTTTGTATCAACTGTATGTATCCTGTAAAATTGAAATAAAAAAAGTGGGAAAGCCAGCAGACCAGCTGCGTGTATAAACATGTGAGCCGTCTTCTCTGTGCCAACAAAAAAATAAGACATTGAGGATTGGTGGCAAACCTCATCGTTGAATTTGTGATGTAAAATGTCTTTATTTTGTTGAACACCCACCTTTTACAGTATGACACTCGAAAACTTACAGAAGGGTTGAGAGACCAATTCTTTGCAGGGTGGTTCACGGCTTAAAACAATCAAATAACTATAAAAAAAAATACACGATTCCCCTTATTTATTAAATATTTAATTATTGCAAAAAAATAATATACCTATTTTCAATTCCACAAATAAATATTTGGAATTGTTTATTGACTATTGAATGGAACAAAGACAACGCATGTCTTTAACAGTGTGATTATTATTATATAGTATATTTAACTTTCTGTTGTGTTTTTAAAGCATGATACAAATATAGCAAAATTACAAAAATGGTGATTTCTCTAATATAAGACATTTCTACTTGTTGAGTTATGGAAGTGGACCGTCGATATATTAAACAGGTACTTATAAGTATGTTGATTTAGCACTGTCCACCATTTTGTGGGTGTGATATTGAAGGAATCATATTGTGGTAGGTATTTCTATAAGACCTGTTTGATTGTGATCACATTGAGACTTAATAAATGGGTGATGGGTTGATAGTAATATGTTGAGAAAATAAATCTGTGGTATCACGGTAAAGTGGCATGAGTCGGAATTTTCGCGGTATTACTTACTTACTTTACGTGTCCGGTCTTTTTTAAATCTTCCCACTCCAATAAGCGGCGACATTCATCGCCTTGTCGTTAGCTATGATAAGGTCTTCAGGACTACAGCCGTCCCCCATCAGTGGGCATATTAGTAAGTGGCTATCATCCTGAACTGCGCCACATTCGCGGTATTGAGTTATTCCCACTAAACATAATATTTTATTTATTTTATTTTTTTATTTAACACAATATACGGCAATTGCCTTTACAAGTGTACAGATAAACTTTATAACGTCACACAATCATTCAACACATGTACAAAAATATAAAAACAGACAAAACATTCTCCAGTTAAAGTCAAAAAATAAAAATGAAAATTAAAATACAAATAAAATAAATTCATTAAAAGACAAATTTTAGTCACTAGTCAAGATATTAAAAAAAAACAAAAAATAAAAATGTTATCATATTTATGTCATACCTCACAAAGTAATGGCATCAAGGGTGTTACCTATGTTACTTGTTTAAAAAATATTTAGAAAAAAATGATAGGTAGGTACCTCTGAATATTCTTCTTCGAACATTATTTGTCGGATATTTCCGGAGTCCAAGGACACCTATTTATCCGTTTAGGTTATAATATTTATTTGTTTTTCAACTCTAGTCTAGTTCCACTATGCCAGTGTTGGTATTTCCAACCCTACCACGTCAGTGGGCGGGGGACCCGGCTGACGTAGCAGATCCCATCTTGAGACCCACACATCCATGAATGCCTTAAAGTGTGTTGCGTGTGTGGCGTTTAAAAACACTTCCCCAAACCAGATGGGTCGAGGAGTGTCAACAGTCATATTCTTCTTCTACTAAGTCGGTCCCTCAACGCTTCGTGACCACCATGACCCCAACCAAGCGACAAACTCCTCCATCGCGCCCTGTCCTCCGCCTGCCTAAACGCCTCATACACTGTACCCCCTGCAGCAGCTCTCACATGATCCGACCATCTTGTTGGTATTCGGCCCCTGCTTCTTCTTCCTTCGACTCCACCAGACAAAATATTTTTTTCCAGATTGTCTGGCTCACGTCTTATGATATGTCCGGACAAGCTTAATATACGTCTTTGACATATTACAGACAGTCGAGTCGTTATCTGAATATATTAGAAACTAAATATTGTAAAATGTCATAGAATTGACTCAAGCCTCTTTACCCTGATACCACTGAATTTTAAATACTTCGATCTTTCGTTGTTTGAGGTAGTTTATTCGCGAGAGATGGAATATATGATAGCAGTTATCACCGTCCCAGAACAGAGCAATCTAGTGGGACGGTGTAATTTCCCTGTCTTGCGAGAATCAATTAGACCTACACGGTCAGGCGGGCCAGGGGTGGCCTGATATGTGACCCTATTTTTTTACAAAGACCAACATACCTAATTTATCCATTTTTTGGTCCCTGTGAGGGCTGCCCCTGGCTCTCTCATCTGAGATCCCTATAGGGAGCCCATGATGAGTTTGATAAGAAGAAAGAGTGATATGTGATGTCCATAATAATTTAAAATATATTGTGAAAATTGTCAAATGTACCTATTGTAAGAAGGGAAATAAATAATTTCATTTCAGTTTCCAAAGAATAAAAATTGCTGTTTATAAACAAGGTGAACGGTGCAAATCGACCAATAGTTCGACCAATAGCTATGTTCAATAAATGAAAAAGAATGGTTATTAAAAATAAATGAAACTCTCGACAACATGTTAATTTTGTTTATGATTCTAACATTCAACATTAATTCATAGAGAATAAGACAAAAATAATAGGAAAATATTTGTTAATGGTCATTTAATCAAAATTATGTCGGGTGGAAATCACTTTCTTCCATTATCGTTAGTGATCAGTATTTATGTAACGTCTGTTTACACTTTTTCATTCTGGAGGATCATCCAGAGTGATCACTAATAGTGAAAATATTGTGTAAATACCCCGTAAGGCAATAAAAACATATTTTTATCACCATTTTAAAAAAATCAACTCAAAAATGTCCCTCTAGCGTCTGTAAATAGTTGAACGTATAAAAAAAGGATATTTTTTATTTTATTATATTAATTTATAACCTATTATTGTAGTAAAATCATAAATTTTAAAATATAGAAAATAAAAAATATACAATATATTTTATTATAAAAGTTGATGTTCAAATGTATGAATGTTTGTTTTAGCTTGCGGTTTTAATCACTAGAGTATTTATAGAGAATTCGGTATATTTATAGTTAAATTTATTTCATCATCAATACGCCCCTTCCCTTTCGGGGTAGGCAGTAAAGTTCAAGGGATACATACTCGTATCCTTGCATACGCTTTTCGCTTCTGTCACTGTCATACAGTGCCTCATGCATATTCTTCTATTCAATGAATGAGCCCAGCACATTTTTATTTCTTTTATGTAACAATTGTATAAGTTTTTTTTCTTCTTGAACTCAATATGTGTTCGTTTTACGGATTCGCTAATAAATTGAAACAAAACAAGCAGGGAATAAATAAACATGGTATTTTTTGTAGGTTAACTTATCGAAGTATTATATTATATTGAATTTATTTTATATGAATGTATTTTTGTACTATTGTTTGAAGTCAATGCACAGTAAAGAATAAATAAATAAAATCATCAGTGTCAGAACTTTGATTGTCGTGAGTAACATTACCAATTCGCAATCATAATCGGCACGGTGAAAAAGAAAATGAAAATATTTTTTTTAAGATGTGTCTGGGTTTTGGTTATAAACCCAAATACAAACTTATACACCTTTCACAGTAAGCCAAAAGCTTGTGTCGTGAAAGGGGAGTTTTCCGGCACCTGGGATCGAACCGCGGACCCCTTGTTCATGAGGCCGAGACTCTACCTCTAGGCTACCGACGAACTCATGTCATAGAAAATGACACATACGTAATTTTTTTTTAAAGTACACTTTGTAATCAAGAGGAATGAGAAGTCTCGGGCAACTTCGGGTAGTGTGCTAGTGAGCAATAAAATAAATTCCTAGGATCAGGACAATAAAATGTTTTTATATATTGCCATAATAAAAATGTGAGATGAAATATTACTTCACTGTGCTGTCATTATATCAGGTGAATTCGGTGGTTACCTCATTGAGGCATGTGTAGGAGCGGGTGACAGGAATAAATATACATAATATTACCATAGACTAGATATTTTTTTTATTATTTTTTTTAAAATTTCCTTTAATGAAAGAAGACCAACATTTCTAGATGATCTTTTCCTGATTGTAGTGTTTCAGACCCATCATTCTAAAATCGGTTCCGATGGTTTGGACATGTGGAGCGAATGCAAGATAAAAAGATAACGAAAAGGTTGTAATTATCTGAAAGAAGGGGTGTGAGAAAACGCGGAAGTCCAGGAACTATGTGGCTTGATCATGTGGATCAAATTCTCAAGGGCAGTTGCTTGTTGAGTAAAAGAAATCGGCGTGCATGTATGAGAAACTGGATGAATATAGAAGAAACGAAATAAGATCTATATGGCGTCACGTTAATTCACATTGGTATTTTATATTATATTAGAAAAAAACACTTAAAAAAGTTTGGGCATGTGGAAAGAATGAATGAGGACAGAATGACCAAGAAGATATATTTGACTGAGAGGAATGGTGCTCGGAGACGCGGCCGTCCGAGGATCAAATGGCAAGATCATTAAAATCAAATCCTACAGAACGATCACGTGTTGAGCACAATGAACAGGAGAGCATGCATGAGGAATTGTATGACTTTGACGGAAGCGAAAGGTGTATGCAAAGATAGAAGGAAGTGGTGCTCAATCTTTTCTGCCTACCCCGCGAGGAACGCGGCGTGATGGTATGTATGGATGTATGTATAGGTACTTAAAAAAATGTTTTATTTAATAACGTATTTTTGAAACGGTTACAACGGTGTGGCGCGGAGGCTAATGCTCTTGCCTTTGAGTCACGAGGTCCCGGGTTCGATTCCCGGCCTGGGCAAAATGAAGAATGACCTTTTTCAAATTGTCCTGGGTCTGGGTGTTACATGTATATATTGTGTTTAGTGCATTGTATACATGTGTATCGTCGTGATAGTAGGTACCCATAATACAAGATTCATATTTTCTTAGTTTAGGACTAGCTTGATCTGTGTGAACTGTTTATGTACATATGTTAAGGACAGGGGGGCTAAAAAGGCCACTTTTTACGAATCATAATAGGAATCGTAAAACGATTTAACGGTAATGTTTCACCAAATATGAATTGTAGAGGAATTGCTCAATATTTTAGGCCCCCAGATCTAATTGGCATTCCGTTCTCTCTGCCTACCCCACTTGGGATACGGCGTGAGGGAATAGATAGATAGAAGTTTAGCTTCCTGATTTATTCACAATATATAACATAAATACTACTACACATAGGCACCTAATAATAATACAGTAATAACACTGTTTGTATCTACTTCAGATAACCCCGTAAGTACCTAACTGAATTACGATAAAATTCATATCAAACTGCAATAAATTTCTCACGTACCAACATCAGCAATAAATAGTATGACGCCATCATCAACATGGATACACATACAAGTTCAACAGATTGCAAAAGCGCCAATTCATTGCTGCATCAATAATGTAAGTAAATGATCGAATTATAATAGTCCCGTGGAGCAGCCCATAAAAAAATTGTCTCCCATTTTTTTCCTATGTATGTTTTGTAGTGTCCTGCTGTGAATGGCATGTGTTCGAAAAATAAAATATTTTATATTTAGTAATAAGGTTTTTCACACATTCTTATCTTGATTTTTCGAATATTAAACAATTATCCTTGTAATTCGCGGAATAAAATATGTCCGTCATCTTTTTCTGTAAGTTTTGATTTTCTTTTTATAGGCATGTATTCGTATAAAATTACCAAGCGAATTTACAATATTTGAGTTCCTTACTCTCTAATGTCAGGTGAAAGTCTTATACTTAATTATTTAGGCCTTTTGCAAGGTATTCGAAAACCTTAAGAAAAAAGTGGGATACCTATTGTTCGCTGTGAATTTCACGGAATCTATCTATCTATTTCTATACCCTCTTGCCGTTTCCCTAGTGAACGCCATGTAGAACATAATATAGGTACTTAATATTTGTCAATCATATTATTATAATACGTATTTCAATGTATAAGGACTTATTTATCTCATTTTCAGTGTATTTTTTAATAAATCATAATACAGATTATCTAAATTGCGTTGTTTAGTTAGAATTTGACCACATCCTGACTAGCGTAAACTCACATTACCTTGTCAAAGTATTTGTTGATGATCTCGCCTAAATCCCGAACGTCCAAAACCCGAAACATTACAAAATCGAGGGGCTCTCATTTATCAGCTTGTAGAATCAAAACTTTTGTCCCAATTGTCAGTTTCTTACATCCAGTCAGATTATTCGAGACCATCGTTTGTTCATTTTCCACTTCATTTATTCAAAAAAAAAATCTGCATTCAAAATCACTTCTTCCTCTGAGTTGTTATCGACTAGATTGGATTGTAGCAAGTCTGATTTATTTTGCCACTATTCCCTGTCTCTATGGCAATATTTTCTTTTCAAAAATCCCTGCAAATAAAAATGTTGTAAAATTTGTACTTCGTCATGACTAGAACGCGCCAGAAGTCCTTTTTCTGGTTTTGACCCAATGTGATGAAAACAGACTTATCAAATGTTTGTCGGTAGTTGATATTGCAATGTTTATGTATGATGTATGTACTAACTTGCACCTTATCAAATTCGCTTTAATTTTACCGACAATTTGATAACACACACACATTGTATAATATTTAATACGTATTATGCATTAAAAATATTGTCACTTATCATTCTTTCATGTAATGATATGACCATTTACTTTTTACATGACTTCTGTTTGTGGTTTTTATTGATGAATACGCGCTCTATGGGCGTTTTAATGATCTATGAGAATTCAAAAGATCTAAAGATATTTATCATTTATATTATATTCTAGTGTAAGATGATCTTACGGAATATACCTCGCGTAGCAATTGCGTTCGTCCTTTTGTCTTGACTTTGTTACGCGTTTCTGGTCCGACAGTGAATCACACCGTGGACTCATCTTTTATGATTTTTTATTTCTCTTATATATCATGTGTATTATGGAAGGAATTCGTATAGTTTGCGGGTAGTGCTCTTTTTGGTTGACCATCATTTTAAAAAGTAACGCATATTTCGTTCCTCAGTATTAGTTAATAGCAGGAAAAAGAAAACCAGGTCGAAGACGAATCTCTTGGCTGTAAAATTTAAGATAATGGTTCAGATGTAGCACCACATAGCTGTTCAGAGCAGCAGTCAACTAAGTGGAAATAGCCTTGATTATCTCCAACCTTCAGACTGCACTTAGAGAAAAAGAAGTGTTTGTAAGGTGGCAAGATTCACAGCCATTGATTGGAATGAACCATATGAGTAATTTGGTATCTTCTTCTTCGCCCTCTCCTTTATCCCATTTACTTGGGGTCGACTCTCCTAGTCCTCATCTTCCGAGTTTTTCGGTCCCCTGCGTCCTCCGAGCGCAACTTTGCCTCCTTCAGCAGGGCTACTCTTGAAACAATCTAAATACGATCTTAATCTAGTCTTGATCTTGATCATACGACGCACGAAGTGACTATTGGCCAAAAATACACACTACCGATCGCGCGGTGTTTTTGGCCATAGTCCCTTCGTGCGTTGTATGATCAAGATCACGACTAGATTAAGATCGTGTTTAGATTTTGTCAAGAGTAACCCTGCAGGTCTCTGGCAATTGTGGACATCCGGGTGGTCACTAGTATGCCTGGTCTTCTGGGTCCTACTTCTACGTCATCGAAATTGAATAAATATATTCTCCCCAAAGCACGAGCTACGCTCAATTTTGGGGAGTAATTGTATTAGGAAAATAAATGTATTGTGTTATTGTTCGATTATTGTAAAATGATATTGTGTTTAATAAACTGTTATTATTATTATTATTATTATTATATATACACTTTTTTTTTTAACAATGCTATTCAGAAAAATTGTTATATTGAGTTCTATAAAAGATCATTTTCCAAAACAGTGTAATCCATATATCATTAGTATGGAAAGCAGTCAATCTGGTCAGTCTTTGGTATCTACTGACATTCCACTACATACAAAGTGGCTGGTTAACTTTTGATGTCAAGATATTTGTTTTCCACTTACCCTCAAACTTGTTTCCAGGGATTATAGAGCATGAACATTGTTCAATTTAACTCAATTATTATAAATAAGTGAAGAATGAGGATATCAGGAGAATGAGCGGATGTGAGAGGAGTGTTGTGGACAGAATGCGTGTAAACAAGTTGAGATGGTTTGGACATGTTGAGCGAATGCAAGATGAAAGGATGACGAAGAGGTTGTATTTATCTAAAAGAAGGGGTGTGAGGAAGCGCGGACGTCCAAGAACCACGTGGCTTAATCACGTGGACCAAATTCTTAAGGACGGACGCGTGCTGAGTAAGAGAAATCGGCGTGCATGTATGAGAAACTGGATGAATGTAGAGGAAGCGAAAGAAGTATGTAAGGATCTATATGGCGTTCCGTTCTCTCTGCCTACCCCTCCTGGGACATGGCGTGAGGGTATAGTATAGTATAGTATAAATAAATGAACAAACTTTACACGCATAATGCAGATAAATATATCCATTTAAATTGTGCAATATTTTTCTACAATCGCGATAATAATAAATAATGTTTTGAATAGTCAGTGATTCCCATTTAGCAAGAGTGATGTTCATCGCTGTGGTGATACACATCGAACACATCATTCTTATGTTATTATTATCACCTTGTCATTGCATGGAGATAATCATTATACACAATATTCATATTATATAACAAATTAAATATATTCCGAGACTAGCTTTAAACATTGAGATCTTCAGGAAATAATCATCTTTTCAATACTGCTACTACTACTGCTAGCCCTCTTCTCTCCACTGCTGGATATAGGCCTCTTCAAAACTTTTACACACTTTCCTATCTCGAGCATTACGATACCACTGCTTTCCCATCATCTGGACAATATCGTCAACCAATCTTTTTTGGGGTCTTCCTACGCTTCTTTTGTCCTCCCACGGCCTCCATTCAAGAATTCTGGAAGTCCATCTGCCATCCTCTCGTCTTACCACATGACTAGCCCATTGACAACTATTCAATAATTATAAGTAAAACACTTATTTATAGTATATAGAATATTTATAGTATAAGAAGAAATCGCATATGCGATAAGCCCGCCTTTTGGTAGTCTATTGGAACAAAAACATGTACACATTATAAATATTGATGCCAATAAAGCTTTATTTATTTATTTATTATATCCACAGTGACTTTTTACTAGACGCGAGCCGGCTAAAAAAAGCTGTTGGAAGTCCATTTCAAGGTGAATTGAAGAAAAACACTATTTAGTTAACTTCCACGTTTCTTTCTAGCACATATCTATTTAATTTAATTATTTATCCCAAAACACGTTATATTGATGAGAGATCGTATAGAGAGCATCAGTTTTCCTGTACGGACAAACATAGGAACTAGTTAAAATATTTATACGTTAATTATTGTAAACCGCGTGGCTCACTGATTCTTATAATAATGGCTCAGCTACCGAGAAATATCGCGTGCGTAGCGCCTTGTGCGTGTCTAGTGCAACAGGCATCATAACATAGCATGTTGCAAGACCCTCAACACAAATATTATGCCTATCCATCTATCTATGTTGTATGTAAAACAATCCTGGGGAAGTCATTATGAATTTGTGATTGAACTGATTTCACATAATATTCTCTCTTAGGTTACCCTTGTCCAATCCTTTCTGTAAATAGGATAATAGCAACTGTCCACCTTTACAAAGATCATTGAAATTATATGTATTTACAGAGGGTTTTTAATTATCCGCTCTTCCCAACACTTCTTTTGTCCTCGTAAAAGAGGCCCCATTGGGCAGGTTGAGCGGCAATTCTTTCTATCCTTGCATACATCTTTCACTTCCGTCACTGTCTTACATCTTCTCATGCATGCTCTCCTGTTCAATGTGCTCTACACGTGACCGTCCTGTAGGATTTGATTTAAATGTTCTTGCCATTTGATTCACGTCCACGTCTCCGAGCACCATTCGTCTCAGCCAGAAAACATTTGTTTTTTTTTAATTTCAATAGAATTAGTGATGTTTCTAAAACGGGAGTTATGTTCAATAACCATTTATTGAAAAACAACCTATTGACTTTAAAATCGAAAACACATGGTTATATTAAATTTGGATAAAGACATGAAAATTATAGTTGTACAAATTTGTCTTATCAGCCTTTACACCCAACTGTCAATCAATTTTACACGATTCCTTGCGTGTACAATAAACGTGTCCGTCAAACAAACAACAGGGGAAACAATTCACTTTATTGTATTTGGTAAAGGATATTATTAATGTACCTCATCCGTTTCGGTTTAGTGATGTCGATATTTTTTTTCGTTATTGTATTTGTTTCTTTCGTAATGTTAACACAATCGACTTAATCAAGATAATCTTCAAATAATATTTAAGTGTTTCTATTGAGTTATACTAATGCTCGACAATGTTAATGTCAATACAATTGGTGAAAAAAATTATCTTTGTAACAAAAAACTCACTTGCCCAATTTGCATGCAGAATTTGTTGATATAGTTTCTCGTTGTAGTAGGTAATAAAAGATTTGACTCAATTTTGTAAAGCTATTTTTTCACCATTCACAATCGATTTATAGCAAAACTATTTTTTACATTTATTCTTGTTTTCTGTGTAGAATAGCAACAAAATCTACTTCATTTCCGTCATTCGGAAAATATGATTTGCAAAAAAAGCATTAATCAGTAAATAGTTCCGGGTACGATGAATTTGCTGAAAGATATGCAAATCTACCATTCTATCTTTAAAGTTAAACACAAACAATATTCCAAGAACATAGATCGAACGAAAAAACGATTCGTCGAATAAAAAGTTTTATCTACTCGATTATTTGAACATTCGATTAAACGCATCACTAGAATCGTTAACATTAGTATTAGTAGTAGACCGTGAAAAAGAAAAAAGGGAATGACTTAGGACGGTCAGACTATCTTAATCAAATACCAATCAGAAAGTCGATAATCTTATAAATACTAGTAATGCATTATAGGAAATCGTAAATAGATATCTCATCCTAATACATCTCTAATAATAGTAATGATATAAAACAAATTGGGGAAAGACCGTGTAAGATGATAGGTTTGTTTGGAGGTTAAAGATTTTGGTTTTGTGGATTTTCTAGAAAGTGTTTCTCAATTTAAGACGAATATTGGTTTGTGACTCACGTAAATACTTTCACAGTGAAAAAAATTGAAAAAACTTTTTGAAGTACAGACTGCTTTGTCGTTGGCGGACTTTTTACTTGTAGTAATATCTTTTAGACTAGTACTGCTGTTTCAGTTTCACAGAGACAGTGTTCATAAAACCTTGATACCTCTATTGAAAACTTCGTGCCCTAAAGCAGAATGGAATAAGTGATACAAGTCGACTGCGATAGCCATCGTAAGAGGCTGCTCAATTTGATCATGCTATAAAGAGGAAATAGTTTGACAGCTGAATTAGAGGTACGAAGCTATGTATTGAATATTTGAGATATTATCAGACAACTTCATTAGTTGGACAATTTTTATTAATGTTTGTTTAACCTCGTGTTTGTTCTAAACGGAAAGCAATCTCAAGAAAAACTAAAAGTTGGTTTTCTTTATACGGTGCCAAGAAAGATGGCACATTATTTTTAATTTATGATTCGATTCACAATAGAAAAAGAAAAAAAAGCAGCAAAGTTTGAAAATCGAAGAGTTCCGGAACAACTTGACCGGAAGCGTATGGGAAGTGTGTACTTAATAGTAATGGGTATTGGGGGAAAAATTGATTCTTAGGGAAAGCCACAAGTAGTCGGGCAGCCCTTCTGTGTCTATACACTATTGGATTAAGAATTAAGGAATAATAAGAGTATATAAGACTTAAGGGGAGATCCTTGATGACCACCAAGCGCGTTGCAAAGATTTACTTAGTGTGGATTATAGTATATTATTACTCTCTGATTGGTCGTGTATTTCTTTGACTTTGATTCTTGCCAGTTTGGGGATGAAAGAATAAGGGAAATATTTCATTACGTAATGCATTTTTATGCGGGTCAAATAATATGATTTTGTATATTACGACTGTCTGGTTTGGTTCGGCTCGTTCAATTTCATTTGACTTCTATGTGAGAGATCGGCGTTCTCAAAATCACTACCGATTTAAAAGACTTTCTATATTTTGATATAGAAAGTCTATTAAACTATATTTTGTTTTTGACCTGTGAGAAATGCCATGTAAATCAGTAGCAATAAATTATATAATATCTGATTTTATTTTTAGATATTTTTGACATCACATTTAGTTTAGGCAATCTATTGAATACTCTGTTCCTCTAAAGTTATCGTTACATAATTCTTTCGTTTAATTTGAGGTGTGGGTAGAATTATAAAGAATTCAGATGATCTATGGCACATGTCTACATATTTTCTAAAATTAATTATTGACGGACTTGCTTCGAGAATTACTAAAATTATTAATGAATGTCTTGAACAAGGCGTATTTCCAGAAAAATTAAAAAAGTCAAGAGTTATTCCAGTTTATAAGAAGGGTGACAAAACTGACCCAAGTAACCATAGACCGATCTCAATACTGCCTGTTTTAAGTAAAATATTTGAGAGGGTTGTCTCTGAGCAGCTCACCCACTACCTTGTCGAAAATAATATAATACACCCCCAACAATTTGGCTTCCAGAAGGGCAAAAGCACATCCGATGGTATAGCTTATCTTGTTCAAACGGTCCTCGACTCACTGGACAAAAGGTCGGATGCTTATGGAATATTCTGTGATCTTTCCAAAGCCTTCGACTGCGTCAACCATGATATTCTTGTCAATAAGCTTAATTATTATGGAATTGACAGTAATGAAATTAACTTTTTTAAATCTTACCTCGAGAATCGTGAGCAGGTGACTGAAATGGATGGTGTGCGGTCCAACGGAGCCCAAGTAAATCGTGGTGTTCCACAAGGCTCTATACTGGGGCCAATACTGTTTCTTGTTTATGTGAATGACCTACCAGAATGTGTCTCCAAGGACCAAACTATGATAATGTTTGCCGATGATACATCTATAATAATTAAGGAAAATAACAACAAGAATACAGCACTTGCCAATACACTCAAGGCATTAGATGACGTGGGTGAGTGGTTTAGAGATAACGGACTCGCACTTAATGTGACGAAAACGGGTGCAATTCATTTTTCCTTGAAAAGAAACGTAGATAATAATCCAGTCATGTCCGGTCTCTCCCAGCGCAAGCTGGAAGTAGTAAATTATATAAAATTCCTCGGCGTAATGATTGACTCAAGGCTACAGTGGACACCGCACATTGAAACAATATCTGGGAAGCTTTGTTCAGCAGTTTATGCTATAAAAAAAATTAAGGATACTTGTGGCGAGGTGGCAGCTAAATCAGTATATTTTGCCTACTTCCAGAGCATTATGTCGTACGGAGTGTTATTCTGGGGCAGGGGGGCTGATTGGAGCAGAATTTTCAAACTTCAAAAGCGTGCAATTAGGGGATTAAAAGGGTTGGGGCCAAGAGAGTCGTGCAAGGAACACTTTAAGGAACTTGGCATACTCACGCTCCCTGGCATTTACATCTACGAATGCTTGCTATACGCACGTAAAAATATGCCCAACACCCCTCTCAACTTGGAGTACCATGGTTATGACACTCGCTCAAAAAGAAGTATCCGACCTATAGAGCACAGGTTGGCAAAATTGTCCAAAAGCTTTGTCTGTCTCAGTGTGCGCCTGTTCAACAAGCTGCCACAAGAAATAAAGTCCGTGAAGGATGAAAAAAAATTTCAAGGAGTAGTGAAGTTGTACCTCGTTGAAAAAGCTTTTTACTGTGTCGACGAAATGCTGAATTGAACCATATACATTCATTTCAGCATGGAAATAATTTCCCGATGTTTTTGTTTTTATTTGATCAATGATGATTGATGATGGAATCTGTATTGAATACTGTTTGACGAAATGCTAACAGAGCCCTTTACACTCTGCTTAGCAATGATATTATGTTTTTGATCTATGATTCTGTATTTTTTTTTGTATATATATCTAATTTATTGTATGATCCTGTCTTCTGTAAATTGACGAGTCCAAGTACCAAAAATTTTGGTCTAAGGACGATAAACAACAATAAACAATAAACAATAAACAATAAATGAAGGGTTTACTAAACGGTGTCGTAATTTAAAAAAAATGTATTAAGGTCTTGAAATAGTACCTTGAGGTACACCCAATTTTTATTTGATCAGCACTGTGTACTTTATAAAACTGATGCCGAAACTCTGTAAACTCTGACGAAAACACATTTTGTTTGGACAAGAGCGACATCGTGTCATCACAAGCACAACAACATATCGTCGCTACCAGATTCTTTAACTAAATACACAAAAAACAAAACACAGATTTAGGTGGAAGATAAATATTTGAAGTTTAATGTTGAAACTTGTGTTGTAAATTATGCGGTGAATCCAAAAGACTACAAGACTGAGTACTACGTCATTTTGAGATAATTATATTATGTATTATTATGAACCGTAGTATGCTTGAAGTCATGTCTGTATGTTATAGCAAACGAGTGAATAGATAAGAAAATAATGTTGAACTCGCCTTGTTTGTGTTGTTTTTGAGATAAGTATGAGAGAGGGATTATTTCAAATGTCTTGAGTTAATTATAATTAATGATAATAATGGACCGGTACACAATGTATCTTTCAACACTACAACCTTTTAGGTTGCGTGGCAGTTTTGATTCCATTCTCCATATTTGTACGAAATTTGCCATCCTGGCTAAATAGCAGGTGGGGCTTTAGGATCCTGGAGTCAACAAGAGCGTGAGGAGAACAAGAGATAAATTCCTGAATGTCCTAATTTTATGGTGACACAGGGAAGACGGCTTGCATGTTTATTACATGCAGTTGGTCTGCTGGCTACCCCACTTGTGGGATATGCCATGATGGCGTAGTAGTAGTGTTCATATTGATCAAGATAAAAACGCATGGAAGAGTTTAGGAAAGAACTGTATCCAGCTGTGAAGAGATGAATATTAGCAATAAGTTAATTACGTAAGTAGGTATCAAGATTAAACCAAGAACGGCAAAAGTAGGAATGACCATCAGACTGTTCTATTACATATAATAATAACTACATATTTTTTTTAAGATGCGCCGTTTTGTGGAAAAATCCACCGCAAGGGCCCATACAAGAATCATAACACCTCCTGAACAACAGAGTCTTTAATCCTGCCTTGAACACCTCTACACTCTCCGGAGTTTGCAAATCATTGGGAATTTTGTTCCACAGCAACGGACCAGCCACACAGAAGACACGGTCAACATAGTTGTCCACATGTTCACGATTTTTCTATAATCCACAGAGTGTTGCACACTCATTAAGCATTGCCTTACTTCCCATTATCATCTCTAATACACACTTGTGTTCTATGTATGTTGCAGAGATAAAGTAATGTTTCTTATTGTTTGTTTGTTTGTTTATTTTAGTTCAATAAACTACCCACACATTTTCTTTATTGCTCCTATTGTTTTAATGTTGTTAATATAATTTGTTTTTATATTTTAATCAGCACATAATATATCAAAAATAAAATCGTTAATCAGTTACTTGGCACGTATCATATTACGGCGATAAACTCACCTTTTGTCGTGAGTTCTAGGTATATGTATTGTGTTGTTTAAGACGAAAGACGTCTCTCTCGTCGAATAAATCAATAGTAGAATAAAACACTTGTTTTATTTATAATTACAATATTACCTTAATTAGAATAATATCATTCCCACATTCTCGGGAATACAGCGGGAAAAAGCCTCCTCCATTCAGAGCGTCTCTGTGCCAACTGAGTCAAAGCTCATCACTCGATATTCTAGAAGCTCTGATGTCGTTGTTATAAGACTGTGTATTGTGAAAGAGGAAACCCGGACCATGTGGACGACAGAATAGTGCTCTTTATAAACAGTTATCATTTGACATTCTCAAAACATGACTCAGCCAGGACAGGTTGACCACAGATTTTTGCTGAGTGCGTTGGCGTTCTATCGTAGGGGCGGATATCGTTGTAGAAGTTTTGTGTCCAAGTGGTGGAAGAAGATGATTTCTAAATATCTAGATAGAAAATTAACAGTACAGTAAAATAGTTCAACCTCGGGACGTTTTATTGTTTCTAAATCTTCCAAAAAACAACACCGTAATTTTATTTGTTTCACCAATACTCAAGCAATCTCCCCATTCTAATCACATTTTCTCATGATTACTACTGTCTGAACCCTACGAAAAAAATCGTTAGATTCCCAAGCGGTTAAGGAATGACCTAATCAAATATTGGCACGTTGCAAATACTTGAGGTGATACATACTAAATTCCCATTCCGTACCAAAGAACTTGATAATGTAGACAAGAAATTCAGAGGAAAAATTATTGTTTAAAAATATGGTGGTAATGCAGCCAATCAAATCGTGCAACCAAAATAATTTCATTTAAGTTAGTCAAATGATTTTTGTTAAATGACAGTTGATTCAAAAAACATCTTTTGATTATTTTGTCCGAAGACTTCTGCGAAATAAATGGAAGACTCCAGACTTTTGCGCTATCCGGGTGGTCGGTGGGTCCTTCAATTATTACTTTGGCATGTATAAAGTATGTTTTTTGGTACGGAGAGGACAGGTTGAATGTTTCGTGAATTCGGCTGGTCTGCTTGCTACCCAACTAGTATATAATACTTCCATATTGGAGCGTAAGTGACTTATTAAACAGCGAACTTTAATTGTATTATTATGAATTTTGGAACATGATTTTCGACAAAATCAGTTCACTGCGAATCTGCGATACTTTAGTCTCGACTATGGAGGTCTTTGTTTTTTACAAACATATTGAATCGCAGGGGTTCTGGTGATTGGACTGTGAATTTAAGTATCTCTTATATTTTTCATGTCAATATTTAACTGGAAAGTTTACTTATGTCTCGGAAACTTTATTTGTAGCCACAACTCATTTCTTAAGGGTAAATAGAGAGGATAATTATCCTTATCATAGCCTTCTCGGAATAGAATATTTTTCACTTTTATCTGTACATTTTTCGAGTGTCCTACTTAAGAAGAAAGTTATCCCTAGAACCTCACATATTAAAACATTAAAGAGCTTTGATTCAGCAATGATGGGGTATATTGCTAGCTCTCCTGAATGTCCTGCTCTTTATATCACAGAAATGACGATCTATATGTTTATTACATGCATTTTTATTGTATTAGCTATTATTTTACATGCATTTATTGTACTCACTTAGGGGCAATATTTTCGAATACTCGCCTGTCACATGTATCGACGATAAGGCTGATTGGCTATCATACCGATATGTATGTATGTATGTACATTTATCTCAAGGGCGCGGGAAACTATGTTGGAAGAGCGACGTGTTCAGTTTGCTCCTTGACGTTGTAATTGATTGATTTTTACGAAGGTTCTCGGGCAGTCGATTCCATGTGACGGGTCGTTCGACCCCAAAAATCTTGTGATGGAAGTAGGGCTTGTTAGCTGTTAGCTCTATTGATATCTTCCAGCATATTGGTGGATGTTTTGCTGAGCGTAGGGGCCTACTCGCTGGTGTTTTTAGAACGGAGAGCTTAGAAGGTGATTGAGGTGCCACATTATTCAGAGCCTCGTAGACCATAAGTAACAAGTTGTATACATAAATTATAGCTATAAATAAATTAATTTATAAATACAAGCCAATCGAAAATTTACAGCAAAAAGAGTAGAGAAGTCTTTTTCCAAACTTTTTTTCTCTTTTACCTTTGTGACTACAACAAGTTAGTATCATACTATCTATTTCTTCCCCTCTGTTACGTGAAGACGCAAGAAAAATAAGATGATGAAATAATATCACTGTATTTTTAAGACAGAAGCAAGCCAATAAATCTAAGAAGGCCGGAAATATTGAAGTGTCGTCTCCCTTTGATTTGTGGACATGCTTAGATTCTGTAATTTGATAGTCTGACCTGAATGGTGAACAGTGTTGGCTTCAATGATAACTGCCCTTGTCTTTGCCTTGACCGGATGCGCTCTGTTGTCCCTCGGTACAAAACTACCTTTAAAAATTCACCCTTGTAGACTTTGTCCAATTTGTGTTAAGTATACCTATATTATTTTTATTGTTTTATATATAAGGAAACAATTTTTTTGGAGAATAATGCTAAATAATGTCGCTAAATCTTCTTTTGGGGATTGGATTTGTGGACTTTGGTAGATATGTATTTTTACATTTTTTTTATATTTTCATGTAGGTATGTTTTAGCATTTTTATTTTTGTATCTTCTTATTTATTTAATAAAGTGCCTTAAATTTATGTTTATTAGTTGGTAAGAAAGGGATCTTAGTTGGTTTGCTCATTATTATAATAAATTGTTTATATTTATTGATACAATTGTATGATCCATATAAAATAAATAAAAAAAAAGTCATTAGAAAAATGATTGTCAATGATATATCGTTCGGATAGTCTGAAGCCATTACCCAGATTTATATTTCATTTATTTATTCGTTCTTTACTGTACATTGATCACAATACATACAACTATTTATATTAATTTTCTTTAATTTTTTCTTGTTTCAGGAAAAATCCGGGGAGCCTTATAGCAGTAAATTAACAACAAGGGCAGACCACAGTCCTGTCTTCGGTAAGTTCAACGAATTTTTTCTTCTTTTTGCAGAGAGTCTAACTAACTTATAATAATAATAATAATAATAAAGACAATTTATATTTGGCGCCGTTTAATGATTCGTGACCATCTCGCCATGGCTTTTCTTGAAAAGCAGTGTTTTCAGCTTTTTCCTGAACGTTGCAGTGGGTTGGTTCTGTCTTAAGTCCGCTGGCAATCGGTTCCAGGCGGTTGGCCCCGCAACGCTAAAGCTCCTCTCTGCGAATTTGGAAGTGTTTACCCTGTTGGGTTCTACGAGTTTGTTGACAGCGGTGGAAGCTGATCGCAGTGGTCGCTCAGAGTTTCGTCGAGGGGACAGAGCTCTGCGAGGCATAAAAACAATAATACTACACTTGCAATTCTTGAACTTTTGTCCTCTTCAGAGAGAATTTTCTATTCTGAAGAGGTGGACAGTATCCTGAAGTTGAATGTCTTAGACTAGCAATTGAGATAAAGATGACAAAACTACTCAGACATCTCTATTGGAGAACCATGTTTACACACAATGTACACATTGTGGAAAATCTTATCAGAAGACGTGAGAAAGGTGTACCAACGCTTACGAACTGGTTCTTGGCTGGTTTAAGTGATTAATTTCGGTATCGTCCATGGACAGTGTTCGCCAATTCCACCATTCTCACTGTTATTCAAATCATAGCAGTAAACATTTTTTGGTATCTCATATTTCAGATCTCGAATGAATCGAAATCTCCCGCCTATATCGTGACATTGAAGGACCCACCGTCCACCTGGATACCGCAGAAGTCTGAGGACTTCCATTTATCCGAAATTCTACACTTAACAAATCTTGTCCACACCGGAGGCGCCATAGTGGGCAGCCTGAAGGGCTGGCCGGCCATATGAGATCCCAAAAAATTATTGCTTCTATGTTTTGAATTAGATTTTTCTCATTGCTGGGCTTTATATCGTACATACATACATACATACATACCATCACGCCGCTTCCCTCGCGGGGTAGGCAGAAAGGATCGAGCGCCACTTCCTTCTATCCTTGCATACATCTTTCGCTTCCGTCACTGTCATACAATTCCTCATGCATGCTCTCCTGTTCAATGTGGTCCACACGTGACCGTCCTGTAGGATTTGATTGAAATGATCTTGCCTTAATGCGCTTTATATCGTGACAGTGAAAATAGGTGGAATTGGTGAACGTTTTTCAATAACACCGAAAGTGATCACTTAAGCCAGCCTAGGGCGTCGGGACGCCTTTCGCACTTCTTAAGATAAGATTTGGCACAATGTTACATTACAATGATATCTAGTTGAAATTTTCGTTCCCAAACACTCGCCTCTTTTAGTTGACCCCCAATATTCCCTTATTGAATATCGTGATGTACATGTCGCAGTCGTTTTGAAGAATCCGTCCGTTTACAAACGGCGTCGTCTTTTTGCAAACGGCAGGCATATTACAAAATGACGAAAGTATAATATTCAGGCAAATTATAATACGTCTAGGCGTTTTACAATCTGACTAGTCAAATTGAAGAATTTTAGTTCCATTTCTCACCGTCTCATGGCGTTGCGCATCAAAACTAAAACTTACACGCATTCGTGTATAAGATTGCGCGGGAGATAGTCCCTTTAGTAACCACACCCTGGCGAACGAAAAACTTATGTAGATATGAAAGTTATATGAGATACCTATTATAATAAATAAAATAAGTTAGTGTAAATGCTGGTTAATCAGAAAAAAATGTGAAATATCATGTCAATTCATTAGTAATATTTCTGCTAAATTAAAAGTCATCAGATAATTTATTATTGTACCTACTGCTATTATACCATCAAGACATATCTCCCTAGTAGGGAAGCCAGCAGACCACCCCCATGTAATAAACGTGCAAGACGTCTTTTCTGTGCCACCAAAAAATTAAATAATTCAGGATGTGCTGTTCTCTGCATTTTGATTGTATATTGTGTTTCAAATAATAATATTTGGGTTTTATGAGTTAGTTGGAAGATATCGCGCTTCTGCGATAAACTTGCCCATTGCACAAAATTTATTTGTCTAGTTTAAATTATTTATTTTCTCCTTGTATACTATTTTTGTGCAGTAAATTTTTTTATTGTTATATTTTTATGTAAAATTGCTTGTAATCAATGCAGAGTAAAGAATAAATAAACAAAATATGGGTGGTAAACCTCATCGCTGAATTTAAGATGTAAAATAAGGTGAGGACGCTCTTGCCTTTGAGTCACGAGGTCCCGGGTTCGATTCCCAGCCAGGGCAAAGTGAAGAATGACCTTTTTCAAATGGTCCTGGATCTGGGTGTTACATGTATATTTGTGTAGTGCATTGTATATGTGTGTATCGTCGCGTTAGTACCCATAATACAAGATTAATATTAGTTTGGGACTAGCTCGATCTGTGTGAATTTTCTATTATGTATGTTTGCCTATTTAAAAAAAAATATGATCTGTACAACTGCCTTTTACAGGACACTGAAAATTTACTGAAAAGAGTGGGAGACTTATTCATTGCTGGATGCTCTACGGAATATTGTTGTATTAATTTAAAAAATCATTGTCAAAAGGGTTGATTCATTTTTATTTTTAATTAAATTCATAAATTAACTCTCTAGCTTATTACCACCTTACAAAAATATACCACTATTATTGGATACAAATAATTATTTATACCGAAATATTTGGTAATATATAAATTTTCATCAATATACATTTAAGGGTTGTCTAAACTATTACAAGACGACTTTAATTTTTTGCTCCTGAATATGGCATAATTTTGTTAGTATCCTTTTTGGTGCAATTGCAAAAAGATTTATTGTTTTTAACAATTCATATAAAAATATCATGTACCCAATTACTATCTGTGTACCTTAAGACTTGCGAACACAAAGCTTTATGGATTGTAAAAATAAATAAAAAATCGTTATTGAAATACCTACCACTGAGATAAAAAGACAATGAAGACAATAAATATAAAGACCTAACTTAAAACAAAGAAATGAAACAAATGTATAATTGTTAATGCAGAAGAAGGGATATTTTTTTACTATAGTATACAAAAAAAACTGTTTTGTGGTTACGCAATTTAGCATCCACCAAAAAAATAGTACATCTATTGTAAAAATGTAAACCTATTATTAAAAAAAATATGCTTTAGTTTTTTTTGTAAAACAGAAGAATAGTGTACTGTTATTATTGTCTTATAGTTTAAAATCGTTTTTATTATTATCGAATTATTTATTTATCCATTATTTTTGTGCATTCATTACAATACAAATCATTTTAAAGAGAAATGCATTCTTAAATACAATAAATATAAAGAAGGCAAATTTCTTCTTCTCTTCTAAATAACCCAAAAATAAATAAATTATATATTACTTATTATATTATTTTAAAATACCTACTATCGGTGCGGCATTAAGTGATACTCATAACACCTGTAAGTTTTACGGCACGTAGAAAAATAGATGATATACTGTATTATATTATAAAATAGAACCATTATTTTACGATCTCCCACGCAACCCCATATATAAATGTTTTGATACACAACACCATGATACGGCGAGAAAGAACCAAAATATTACAATTTGACTAGTCGTTTTGTAATATGCCGGAATGCACGTTCGTCATTTTATAATATGCCTGCCGTTTGTAAAACGACGACGCCGTTTGTAAACGGACGGATTCTTCAAAACGACTGCGACATACACACAACAACAGTGATTTAGTTAATGTTAGGTTGTCTCTCGCACCTCTTCAATATTATAATGACGTCTAGTGGCAGTGAGGCTTCGTATTTACAATATGCTATATGTATGTATGAGGTATATCTGAATAACTAGGGGGCATCCATCCTTCTATAATGTTTGTATCTCACAATATTATTACAGTATTGCTATAGACCAGAGGTTCCCAAACTTTTTTTGATCAATTTCTACTATAGGTTATCCAATAGTATCCAGTTAGAAAATATATATTCATGATCATAGTTGTATTTATTATTATTATCTTTCACTGTACACTGTTACAAGATATCATGGGGCATCCAAATATGAGATGGGGGAGGGGTACAAATTATATTTATAATAAAAAAAATATTTGTCATAATGATTATTATTCCTCTACATTGTTGAATTCCATGGCAAAATCATGCATTAACATAAAATTGCAGTCACTGGACAAGATGCACCCCCTCACCCCCCATATGGCTTTGTGATATCTTGTTACGGTATACAGTGAAGGATAATAAAAATACGTACAACTATAATCATTAGTATATATATTTTCGTAATGGGTACTACTGGATAACCTATAGTAGAAATAGACCCTTTTGTTCTCATACATAGATCACTTTCAAAATTTTGCTGGTTCCGGTGGACCCCTGTATTTCTACCCCCTCTCCGCCGTCGCTAAATGTTCGAGATGGTATAGGTATTTGAAATAATATTTCAAAAACTCCTCGGTTTTCTTTTAGGGAATAGGTATTTACTCGAATTATTAAGTATCTGGTGCTTTTTCCGAAACTTTAACTATGAATTCGTGAACTCCCGCTTAGGACTCGTGGATCCCCATTTTTTAGTCATGCCAACGTAGACCCCCGTCTAGTCTATGTGTAATTATGTAATGATTTGTTTATTTATTTTATTTATCACTTGTACACGGCGTGAGCATTTTACACGTTAAACATATAACAAAGTAAAAAAAACAATTTAACACACAAAAATAATAAAATGTGAATTGGTACAAATACCTATACAAAAACAAAACATTAAGATGTAACAAAATTGCAGTTAGTTGAACAAAATAACGGTAGTAATAGAATAAAACAATTAAATTAAATTATGTAGCAATTGGATAAAATTTCTTCGTCTTCTTCTTTTGCTTCAGTTAGGACTATGTCCTGTGATTCTCGGAGCCTGCTCCTGGGAGGTGGATGCCCAGCTATCCCTCCATCGTTTAGGTGGTCATCCTGGGGATAAAATTTGACGAATAAAAATAATAAAAGATAAAATATCATATACCTACGAATCAAATAAAATAAAATATAGATTGATAGTATGAGTGACCGTCTAGTCCTCCGTAGACCCCTGGACCACTTTAGGAACCACTGGTATAGAGTTATCCGTGTGTACAATGCGTACATACTTTGTATATATGTATTTATTGTTATAAAATAATATTAATATAATATATGTTATAAAAAAAAACTTGATTCTTGTTTATAGACCGATGATAATAAGTCTCACTCGTTGATTGGGTGGGGTACACAACTGTTGGTCTACCAGAAATGTATTTATTACTATATCCACTGTCCACTTTCATAACTCAACAAGTAGAAATGTCTTATATTCGAGAAATCGCCATTTTTGTAACGTCGCTATATTTATATTATGCTTTAAAAACACAACGGAAAGCGTTTTTTTTTTCATACGATAAACGGCTGAAACAGCCGTAAGAAATATAATAATAAAGGAAAACAAAACAGTCAAGTCAAAACAATGCATATCAGATAATGAAAACAATATAGAAATAATATATACCTACTAGCAAATAATTTCAAATAAATAATTACAAGTAACTACGGTTCTAAACAAAAGTATATAAATATACTGTACAATGATGTACCTATTTTTTTATGTTAATTTTTAAGGTTGACTGGAGGACGTTGCCTAGCAACAAGTCCGCCTTTTGGCCAAATTTTGTTAATTGTCACGTTTTGTAATGTTGTATTTTATTGTTTATGTATTTGTGTAAAATTATGGTCAGTAAAGTTTTATTTATTTATTTTAATAATCGCACTGTTAAGACAAATTACGTTGTCTTTGTTCCGTTCAATAATTAAACAGTTCTAATTTTTTTTTGTGTAAATATAAACAAGTGTCTTAGAAGGATTTTGGATGTCAAATGATGCTGTGCGCCGGCGCACCCAGCAGAGACCTGTAATCTCCGTAATACAGGAGAGACGATGGTCCTGGCTGGGACATGTTTTGAGAACGCCTAATGATAGTTGGCCAAAAAGAGCACTGTTCTTCCGTCCGCAGGGGTTCCGTCGGCCCGGGCGTCCCTCTTTCACAATACACCGTTCCTTTGACAACGATATCAGAGCGCAAGGAATGTCGTGGAAAGAGATGACGCAATTCGCACAGAGAAGCTCTGAATGGAGGAGGCTGGTTTCTGCCCTGTGCTCCCGAGAGGAGCGTTGAGGGCGATGATGATGATGAAATATTTATTTGGGGAATCGAAAAAAATTACAGTACTTTTTTCATAGCTAAATATTTAATATATAAAGGGATTCGAGTACTTTTTTAAAGTTATGTTTGTTGTGTAATTGAAAGAGTTGTGTTGATTGTGTGTAGGTATTACCGATCAAATCAAAATTATCGATTTTTTTTTATGAACTGGAGAGTCGATGTGTATGCAGATATATGTCGGATGATTTATTCGACGCCGTTTAATGGACCATCCATCTCTAGGGCGTGAGAAACCATATAAGAAGAGCAATGTTTTCAATTTGTTATTGAACATTATTATTGGTCCTGCGACACCAAAAGCCCTATCATAGAGGCACGACTTGTGTTAATGGCTCGACTTTATTTTCTGTATGATACCATTGGTTGTGAACACCCCAGACCTGTCTCTTCTCACTGTGTGTTGTGTGTTACATTATGTGGTTTGGGTGTGAAGCTGTAAGGACTCCAATAACTACCTAGGTAATATTAACAATAAATACAATACCTACATAGACATTGTATTTATATATAATATCACGTAATAGGTACACCTTTAATCTGTGAAAGTATTATGATTCTACTGTAGACTGTAAATCTGAGTTCGAAAGCAACCCATGATATTAAGGTGGTGTTGATCGAACCCGGATGTCTTAATTGAATATCCGAGACTTTGCCGTCTTCCTACTGACCGCCTCTCTTTATTTATTCATACTATCACGGCATTGTTGAGGAAGTAATGTAGCCAGCAGACTAATAGCAGGTTCGTCGTCATCGTCGGGTTCATTTTAAGCTCGCCGGTAACCTGAAGGTAGAGCACCGGTCTCGTGTCAAACTCTCCCTACACGTCACAAGCTTTAAGCTTACTGTGAAAGGTGTAAAATATTGTATTTGGGTTTATAACAAAAACACAGATTCATCATAAACTTTTACATAAAAAATAATAATAAATAAGCATTGAAGTCGTCCTTTCCATGCCAATAAGAAAATAGAATGTTCAGGAATTGTAGATGTTAATTATCTTAAACATGAGGTTTAACGAACACCTACCTTTTATAGGACATTCAAAAACTTGCATAAAAGAGTGGGAGATCTATTCTTTACCGGTGACTAATATGATTATGGCTATATATATTTTCTAAAGCAGTGTGTTGCACATATTATTATTGTTCTGATATTTGTACTGTATTTTGTATAGGCGATAGATGTTTTATATTTTTATTTGTGTCGAGCAGGGCATGTATATGTATGTAGATTAGAACGAACTTGAATAGGTATATCACACGTTTAATAGAAAGTTAACAAGGATGATCCTTAGTCTTCTCCTTCAGTCATGTCTGCACCTCTTAATGTTGACTTCTTCCATACTTCTTCAAGTATTTGTTTTCTCCAGGGGGGCTAAAAAGTCCACTTTATATGAATCATAATAGGATCATATTAGGAATTTTAAACGATTTAACAGCAACATTTCCCCAAATATGAATTGTAAATGAATTGCTCAATGTGGCCATTTTAGGCCCCCTGATCTTAATTGATGTTCTTATCCAAAACTGAAGGCACCACTCTTCCAACAGTTTCAAAGAGTTTCCTGAGCTCTTGTGATGGATAATCCATTAAACGGCACAGTATTAAGAATAATGGTCTCCCACGAATATATTTTACATCTTACACAATAGATGATGAGATCTTTGAGAAGGATGTAGGGTAAAAGTCTGAGAGATCGTGTGTGTAACAGTGATATACAAGAGGAATGTGGAATTAAAGTTGATGTAATAACAAAGATGAATGTAAATAAGTTACGATGATTTGGGCATGTGGAAAGAATGAATGTGGACAGAGTGACCAAGAAGATATATTTGACTGAGAGAAATGGTGCTCGGAGACGTGGACGTCCGAGGATCAAATGGCAAGATCATTTAAATCAAATCCTATAGGACAGTCACATGTTGAGCACATTGAACAGGAGAGCATGCATGAGGAATTTTATGACAGTGACAGAAGCAAAAGATGTACGCACGGATAGAAGGAAATGGAGCTCTATCCTTTCTGCCTTCCATCATCCAACCAACATCTTGGGCTTTCCGCTTTTTTTTAAAATACAATCTTATAATAATAGATTGTTCTGAATTATTATAATAGCTCATATAAAACTTTATTTATTTTGATGACCCTGTCATATTTGGGGATGCTTACAAAAAATAGAATAAATATTTGTATCGTAACGTGTTTCATTAACATTCATCTCTTTCTAACACGATACATTATAATGAATTAAGAATGAGACGAATTCAGGTAGTTGTTATGATGTTAAAGTTATTATTATCATTCCTTCCTTGTTATATACCTGCTTTAAGGTGTGTATAGGTCGGCAAACATTGAAAGAGAGGTGATCGAGGGCGTAAGTTGTAGTATGTAATTTCTGGTGTTTGAAATCAGTAGCGTTAATTTTTTTGATAACATGATCCCTTTACGGCCCTAGTGGGACATTATAACGCCAGATAAGACTTTCCCAGCACACTTTTTCAGCATGTTTGAATCAAATGTTGGAAATAGGCCTTTCTTTTGACGTTCTGATTTTCTACGGAGCATACTGCAACCAATTGTTTTTTGTGTTTTACTTTTATTTCTTTCTTTTGTTTCTTATTCAACTTTCACAGAATTTCTCCTGTAAGCACTATGGTTTCTCTTTCTCAATACGCATCCGTTTTTTATACTTGGAGTGATTCTCATTTTTTTATATCTGTTAAATATATGCAAGAAAAACTTTGAAGAGATAGAATGCGCAAATATGTCATATAAGAAGAGTGTGGAATGAAATTTGGATTAATAACAGGAATGACAGTAAGCTACGGTGACTCGGGCACTTAGAAAGAATGAACGAAGGTAGAATGACCAACAAAACATAGCCGAGAGGAATAATGTTCAGAGACGTGGTCGTCTTCGGATCAATATTAAGATCATATCCGGGAATTTTATAACAGTGACAAAAACGAAATGTTTATGCAAGGATAGGAGTAAGTGCCTACCCCGCTAGGGAAGCAATGTGATATTGATGATGATATCCTATAAGGTATATAAAAATATAGAAAGTTGATCTCCCACTCTTTTCCGTAAGTTTTCGAGTGTCCTGTAAAAGACAAGTGTTCGAAATAACAACAAAAAAAATCCGTCATATATTCAGCAGTAATGAAGTTTGTCACCCATTCAGAATATTATCTTAATTATTTTTTGGCACAAAGAGGACAGCTTGCGTATTTATTCAAGCAGCAGATCTTCTGGCTACCCTACACGTGAAATACAGCATACCGTGATGGTATAGTATAGTATAAATAGTGTTTAAGTATTCTCCTTATTAACCCTTTAATGAGGTATTTTATGTTTATATTTATCGTCTATTTTCCACCCATCATTCAGGTATGTTAATTAATGGATCTCTTACACTGTATTATAACGTAGAGTGGTGTTGTGATAATAATTATAATTACCCAAGTTTCGAATGGGAGTTGGCTGTTAATTTATGGTTAAATCTGACAACACTTTAGGTACCTACTTGTAACTCTAAAATTATTCACATTTTTTATTTTCTTGGAGTGTGTTCTTCTGTCTGATGTTAGTTGGGCCAAAACCCGAAAATTTACTAAAACTTGACTTTTTAATTTTTAATACTTTTAAGGCATAATATGTTAACTTTGATGATGTCTGAATTTTAGTTGTAAGACTATTCTTGATTTTACACATTAATTGTGTAATTTTTTTTTAATATGATTATTAACGTGTCAAGGCTAACGCCGTAAATATGTAAAATAAGTAACTAAATTTCTCATTTTATGTTGGAGATAGAAATTTTTAAAACAGCGCAGAGAAATTGTTTGTAAAAGTTGAAACAAGATGGTTTTATGTCTTTAGGTCAGGTTCTGATACGGGTGTCAGGTTGACGGAAATCAGTGTAAGAGGGAGACCTAAATATTCCTTTCGAGCCTTCAGCTCGGCTGGACCATCCATGTGGAAATATGATCTTCCTGAACAAGTGCGTAAGATACAGTCTCTTGATCTGTTCAAGAGTCGATTAAAGACACACTTGTTTGGTATATCATATAAATGATATAAATTGTACAACTTTTTGTTATTTATATATGTATAGTTTTTATAATATGCTTATTAATATATGTATTATATGTATCAGGCTTCAATCACAGGTATAAACTCGATATTTTAGGATGCGCCCTTGAAGTGAATATATTCCACAAAACGGCGCACTATAAATTGTCTAGCTATTATTATTATTATTACCTATTTATATTATGCTTCCGAGTTTTAATTAAAAAATATGTTGAAAGCATTAGTAAGCACTTCTTGGAAATCAATTCTGATTTTGACAGTCAAGAGCAAATAAAGCAAGGCAAAAGGACCATTTCCGAATTCGGAATTTGGAAGAACTTTGATCACCTGAAAAATAGTTTCAAAAATCTGCTATATAAAACATACAAATCCTGAAAACAAATTTAAAACATCAACAGTATTTTTTTGTTATTAATACATTTCCATTTCACTTATATCTTTTGTCACAGATTTTTCTGGCATTGACTACCTTAAATCGGTCTTAAATCAAGTCACATGTTGCATCTACTCACATAATATTTTCACATGTCGTAACTCAGTGCTACATACCACAACAACTAGGATAGGTGAATAAATAAATAAATAATAATAGTAGTAGGTAATTCTAGTGTTTATATAGACAGGCAGACAAATTCCTATCTTAAGATGTGTTGCTGGCGTTATACAAATACATACTGAATTTGTAGTGTCTAATACAGGGTCCACAATCTCCCGTTTTTGTATTTGTATAGTTATAAATATAATGATCCATTGCATGCTGAAGATCCATTGGTCGGAACACATCGAAAACGAAGAAGTATTAACCAGGGTAGGCGAAAAAAGGCAACTTCTTAAGAGAATCAGCCAACAACGAGCTAACTGGATTGGCCACAACATCAGGCACCCAGGACTACTCATCGCCATCGCAGAGGTTATAACCGAGGGGACAAATGGCAGAGGCCGACCAAGAGATGCGTATATGGACCAACTGAAGAGGGACATGAATTGTGGCTCATACGTAGAGCTGAAAAGACTGGCTGAGAATAGGGAGGAATGGAGAAGAAAGTCAAAACTCGTTGCAGACCAATCCAGTGGATTGTAACTCACTATATATAAATATAATATCCAGTATGAGAGGGTGAGACTGGTGAGAGTAGAGATGATAATGATTTTTTGATTTTTGTGGCACCGTTTTACAATCCTTCGACTATCTCAAGGGTACCAGTGTAAAGGGTGACTTTCATTTTTCTTCTAATGCCGTTGATAATATTGCTTTGTTGCCGCAGATTGGCAAATAGCCTGTTTTACGTCACTGGACCTGCAAAGCTAGAAGCCCTGTCATGAATTTTTGTATTCTCGTTTTTGCTGAGATTTCATAAAAAAAAAATATATAAATCACAACATTATTAATGTATACTGCAATATAACCATAATACTCATGTAAAAATTCTAAGTCTTCTAAGGTTTACATAAAGCGTCTCTCGATTGGTGGACCTTACATCGTGACAGTGAGAATAGTGGAATTGGTGAAAATTGTCCATAGACACCGAAAGTTATCACTTAAGCCAGCCTAGAGCCAATTCGTAAGCGTTGGGACACCTTTCTCACTTCTTCCGATTAGATTTTACACAATGTTAGACACAATGGTGTAGACATGGTTCTCCAATCGAGGTTTCTGATTGGTCATCTAAAAATTGTTGAAAATCACTATTCTCAGCTACGACGGGATTGGCATGCACGTATTTTTTACTATAGCCACCTAACGCATCATGGGGTTAAGATAAAGACAAGATTAAGATCGTATTTAGATTGTGTAATGAGCTATTCTGCTGGAATTGACGACGCGCAGTGGCTAAATAATTCCTTCTGGTTTTCACTTCAATCTATTCCAAGCCTCTTTACCCTGAAAATTTGAGAAATAGAATAAAAAAGCAAATATTTTCCTTCAATTTTGTGATCCGAATGTAGTTTCATCTCTAGAAAATATTTCAAACGTGTCCCTGTTTCATCTTTATGAGGATAATAAAACCAAAAAGGTGTCAGTAGAAGCTTTATAATTGAGAATGTTGATTGGTGTTATCTGACGATAATATGTGATGGTAATTACAAGAATGGTAACTGAATTACCCAAATTGACGGCAATTAACTGCTCTGTTGTTATTTTTATGATAGGAAAACTGAGAAATTTCAGATTAATTACATTATTATATCTTCATATTGTTTTATTAAGATATAATAACATTATTGTTTTATCAAAATTAAGACATTGTACATCTTAAATTCAGCGATGAGGTTTGCCACCCATCCTGAATGTCTTGATTGTATATTGGCACGAAGAGGACAGCTTGCATGTTTCTTACTTACAGCTGGTCTGCTGGTTACCCCACTTGTGGGATATGCCGTGATGGTATAGTAGTAGTAGTAGTAGCATATTGTTTTACTGTTATGTAAGGTTGTATATAAAATTCATTAATATCTTCAAAACCAATACAACTGATAAAGTTAAGGTTACCGGTAGCCTCATTGTTGGGTCTCGGATTTTTAATCTTAAGATCCCGTATTTGATTCTTCCCGCTGCCGATCTGCTTCCACCTTCGTGACACTATCATAAAGCTTACTATAAGGGGATTTAAGGTGTCTCGTACATAAACCCAAATTCATTTTCCGAAAAGCGATGGGTAATCTTGAAAAAGTACATCATCAGATTATAAGTCTAGGAATCTAGAATGTCAAAACATGGGTTGATTTTTAATTTCGTTAATGACCTATTTTGATTAGTTTTTTTTTTATCTTTTAATCGACCAATACTCCATCCTGGATTCCTTAAAAATGGGCTGGCCTCTTCACAACCTAAATCACTAAAAAATCTTTTGTTTCTCATAGAAAAACGATGTCACGTTTTGACCGTGTTGGATCTAAGATGTGTTTTTTGTTTCATCTTAAAACAAAACATCTTTCATTGTCTTCCAAAGTTCTTGTAGCTTTGTAGAGAGGCTATAAATCGATATTAATCTCATTAATTAATCTATGTCGAGAAAAAACACGTTTTTGCATGTTAAACAAAATAATATTTTCGCTTTGTCAATAGATTGTATTAATTTTAACAATCACTAGCATTTTGAACTCGACATCTTTCAAAAATGTTGATTTTTCTAATGAAGTAAAAGAAGACGTTATATCAAAACAATTGAAAACCTCAATACACAATTTTGCAGAGTGTTGTAATGGAGAACATCGGTTTTAAATCGTTTTTTTTTATTTTATTGATTCTACCGGCACTGTCTTTGCAACATTTCATTTTAAATTATAGTTCTTATATCTATACATAGACATATCAATATCCTAGTATAGTATAAATCAGCACGTGCGTGTGCGTTAGTTATTCTCTTTAGTAATATTTAACAATAATAAATGTTTTTCATTTAATTATATAATTTTAAATTTCTGAATTCTATTTACACATTTTCGCAAATCTTTGATTTTAGCAAGTTATGGGAGAGACTATAAGTTTCTCTGACACTTATATACAGACACGCATACATGTGAACGAACCAAATTGTTATTTAGATTTTTATCTTATATTACATTGGTCCCGATTGTGCACCTTGCGGGACGCCACTCATTCACTCTACTATTGTTTACTAACTTACTGCTTACAACAGTTTTGATGATTTCGCCTAATTAGGCTTAGCTGGATGGTTCCCTTTTTCATTCTTCTCCCCTAGTTAGCGATCACTCATCATTCATTGCGTTAATGGCCTCGCCTACTCAATAATGGCGGTCCTTTTTCCAAGGATGCACCACTCATTAGAATATTTTTTTAACATAATAAAAATAACAAGTTTATTTAAGACATATATTTTATTACGTAACTTTTATACCTCTCCAGAAAAGACCGTCCGTTATTACTTATGTACAAAACCTATACAATATTACTTTAGTATGTGATGTGTAGTGTGTACTACAAATATTATATATTGTGGTATGTCCATGTAGGTATGCTTCAATACTTCGTGATTTCTACTGTGGATTAAAATATGACAAGTGTAGATAGATGGCTAAACCTTTTTCAATTTTTACGATGAATTGTATTTTATATAGGAGTTTTAAAATTTTTATGCAAAACACTAAGAAATTTTGTGGAACACCCAGCAAAGAATTGGCCTCTTACTTTTTTCCGTAAGTTTTCGAGTGTCTGTAAAGGGCAGGTTTCCGAAAAAATAAAGACATTGCACATCTTAAATTCAGCGCCACATTGTACATCTTAAATTCTTGCCACCAATCCTGAATGAGTTAATTCTTTGTTGATACGGAGAGGACAGCTTGCATGTTTATAACATGCTGCTTACAAAAGTTTTTGATGCAAAAAACATGTTATAAATATGTTTGTATTGCGGGACCCTATTTCGTTTCACAAATCACAAAATGTAGCCATGACGTAACCACCAAATCAAATATTTGTGATAATTTTTAACAACAAATTACAATAATTTGGCGCCCCTAACCATCAGACAATCTCGTTGTTAATTCTTCGCAGGTATAGTCGAAATAATAATGTATATTGGCCACAAAATGCGGGCTGTCTCGTATAGGCATGGGTCTCAAAACAAAACAAAAAACAACATACGTAATAGGTTTACAACCCACCCAAAACATTATTATAATTTATGCACATTACGCAAGAGCGAGAGAACACGCATAAGAAATCAACGAAAAAAACACGTAAAGCAATAGTGTGAATATGTCGAAAAAAAAATCAAAAAATGTTTCGTAATTTCTTGAACAGATTATCCGACCACTTGTGCATTTTTGTTGTTTCATGTTTTTTTTTATTATCATTCTCTCGTTGTTCCTCGCTTCGTCGTTGTTGTTTTCTTTTTGTTTTATTATTATTCTTTTGTTTTGCGGTCTGTCATTTTTCATTTGTTTATATTGCCTGTGAATTTGTATATTGTTTTATTATTCATCTTCTTCTGTTTCATCTCCTCCATGGTCCAATTTTCTCGTTTATGTTCGCTAATGATATGTTTGGTTTCTTCTATCATACTTGATTGAATATATTGTAGTTTTTTTTATCTACCTGTTTATTTTTATTATTATAAATACATATTTTTATTTTCGGTTTCACGAGTTACGCCCCGTTTATGGGTTCAATAATTGTGTTTGCATTGGTACGGCCTTGATTTGTTTATTTTTTGTCTATTGTTTTTCAATTCAAATTATGCTTGTGCAAATTTTATTTTATTTTATATATGGATCACGAATTATCTTGTTCATGGGTAACCAGTGAATACCATCAACCTTATTTATATTTCGCGTAGTTATCTAAATACTATTTTGTCTTTTTTGACATTTTTACAAGTTTTGGAGTGTCATGCAAGACAGCAGGTATTAGTTGTACAATTTCTTGTACAGGATATTAAATATCTTCTTCAATTCAACAAAGTTGAGGTGAACCATTTATTCAGAATGCGTTATTTATGACCAGAAAAAATCTGCTTATTTATAACTTGGCGCAGTTAGTCCACTTTATATCTCTACTGTGGAAGATGCTGTGATATATTTATGTATATATGCCGGAGGATTTGTTCGGTACTGTTTAACGGAGCATCCATTTCAATGGCATGGGAACGTGATTGAGATTTATTTGGCGTTCCGTTCTCTCTGTCTACCCCACTTGGGACTCGGCGTGAGGGTATAGTGTAGTAGTATTGATTGTTTTTTTCGTAGGTCCTCGGGTATTCGATACCAGATGACGGGCGTTGCGACACCAAAACCCTGTCCTAGAAGCTAGACTTTTGTCAACTCTATTTATATTGTCCAGCATGTTGTTGAATGTTTTTGCTGAGCGTAGGGTCTACTTGCAGATATTTTGAGAACATTGAGCTTAGAAAGTGACTGAAGTGCCATATTAATTGTAAACTAGAATATTGTAAATTGTAAACCTTGTAAACTAGACCATAAGGCAAAGTTTTTATTGAACCCTTTCACCTACTCTTAAACAGTGCAACTTTGATGGTACAAATATAAATAATTTTGATAGTTTTTCCTGCAGAATGCAAAATAACTTTGTTCTCTAACCCTTTATTTCAATATACTCTTAATTCATTCATAAATTTTATACTCTTCTCTTAGAATAATTTATTGACGAATTTAATCACATTAATTAAATTTTCACGGACGCAATGTCTGCCTAACTATGCCAGCTTCCTTTCATACATAATATTATAAATACACATAATATAAACCATCGCGTCCCAATAATATGTAAAAATAATAATTTAAGAGTTTCACCATCCTGTTAGACACACGTGTGTTTGGAGCTAAAGTCGGAGACGCGCTACATCGAGAGTTGTGTTGAGGCTTTTCTCAGAATCGACCATATAATATAGATTATAGATAATATTATATTGTATTGTAGTGATGTGACTAGCGTTCGCATGTTTTTAGATAATCGTATTCCCACACAATGTACGAATTTTGGTCGCATATTTGGAAGTCCTAAAATTGTTGTATAAAAATCAAATATGGTGAATTTTCTCAAATTCCTTTACATATTATATTAGAAATATGACGATGGTGAGTAGAAAATTGAATGCTTCGGAAATAACTATAAAAAAGAATGTTTGGTACTAGAATTTGAAATATTTCACAATATCATCATTTCCACTCGTATTAGGTATAGAAGAAAGTGATACTAGAAATGATAAGATGGATGTATGTTTGGATGATTTATTCGGCACCTTTTAATAGAGCATTCATCTCAAGAGCGCGGGAAACTATGTTGGAAAAGCGATTTTTTTTAAAGATATATCTGGGCTTTGTTATAAACCCAAATACAACCTTATACACCTTTCACAGTAAGCTAAAAACTTGTGTCGTGAAAGGGGAGTTTACCCCCTGTTAAAGAGGCCGAGACTCTACCTCCAGGCTACCGACGATATCTCCAACTTGCTCCTGAACGTTGTTATCGATTGGTTTTTATTGAGGTCCTCGGGGAGTCGGTTCCAGATGACGGGTCCTGCGACGCCAAAAGCCCTATCATAGAAGCAGGACTTGTTTGCTCTATTGTATTCGTCCAGCATGTTGGTGGATGTCTTAAGCTGAGCGTAAAGGGTCATAACATACATACGTCACTACACCATCACGCCGTTTCCCTCCTGAAAGGATCGAGCGCCACTTCCTTCTATCCTTGCATACATCTTTCGCTTCCGTCACTGTCATACAATTCCTCATGCATGCTCTCCTGTTCAATGTGCTCAACACGTGATTGTGCTGTAGGATTTAATTTAAATGATCTTGCCATTTGATCCTCGGACGTCCACGTCTTCGAGCACCATTCCTCTCAGCAGAGGTCATTATACATGGTGAAATATTGTAAATTGCTACTGCTATTAATACTATTATAACTGTTATTATGAAAAGGAACACGCCGGCAAATTTGTTTTTATAGATTTGGCTAAACTGTATACATGTAATTTAATGTTGGTTTCTGTGAAAGAAATAAAAAAAAATCACGGCACATCCCACAAGCTGAGTAGCTTGTGTCAATCACCAGCATTTAATGAATATACAAGCTGTCCTCTTTGTTTTACGACAAAAGATTAAGTTTTTGAGTGTCTTTTCCGTAAGATTTTGTACTGAACAGTAGTAAGCATTCGCGAATACCACAATTTGTTGAGATTAAACATTCGGCACATCACTAATAATAATACTATGTATGTATGTATGTATATTGTTGCGGTAACGCTAGCGATGAGTGTTCTCCGCTAGTGTGTGTGTGTGGTATATTAATATTATGGTTTAACTCTAACCTTGTTGTGTGTAGTATTGTATGATTTAGATTTTATGTTCGGGGCGGAAATAGTATTTAGCAGTAGCCATTTAGAATTTGAGAATGCGTAACAGTGTCATACGAAAATAATAAAAAGTTGAAGTATCGATCTAGGTATATTTGGACTTAAATTAATTGCAAATAAAACACTTATTTAGTACTTCCAATGTGACTTTGTCATTAAACAAAAACTTCCACCAAGAACCGTCGTTTGAAAAATATCAACAATATTTAGACGTCCAGCTCCGTAACTCAGCAAGTCGAAAGTTTCGATTTTTTTTTAATTTTAATTTTTTTTTAATTTTTAATTTTTTATGTTGGTATATATATAATGAGTTACAATCCATTGGATTGGTCTGCAACGAGTTTTGTCTTTCTTCTCCATTCCTCCCTATTCTCAGCCAGTCTTTTCAGCTCTACGTATGAGCCACAATTCATGTCCCTCTTCAGTTGGTCCATATACGCATCTCTGGGCCGGCCTCTGCCGTTTGTGCCCTCGGTCCTACCCTCCGCGATGGCGATGAGGAGTCCTGGGTGCCTGATGTTGTGGCCAATCCAGTTAGCTCGTTGTTGGCTGATTCTCTTAAGGAGTTGCCTTTTTTCGCCTACCCTGTTTAATACTTCTTCGTTTTCGACGTGTTCCGACCAATGGATCTTCAGCATGCGTCTGTAGCACCACATCTCAAAGGCCGCCAACCGTCCGCTTTCAATCTTGCTGATGGTCCATGTCTCACAACCATAAAGCAAAATGCTCCATACGAAGGCTTTATGTTGGTAATACACACAATCAACGCCACTCTATCGATTCCACAAACAATAATGACTTTTAAAGATATAAGATTTCAATTGTTGTATATATATTTTTTTTTGTTTGTCTAGTAATTTTAATCATTTTAAATTCAATTTATCCTTTGTACCTGCATGTGAAGTTTGTTTCAGGTTTCTGTGGCGACAAGGTAAAGGGGCATAAGTCAGTTTTGCAGTGTTGAGTTATTCCATCCACAGAAATGTAGGTATATGTCATACCTCACAAAGAAATGGCATCAAGGATAGCCTATGGTACTAGGTAACCCTTGATGCCATTATTTGTGATGTATGACATACACCTACATTTCTGTGGAGGAAATAACTCAAAACTGCAAAACTGACTCACGCCCCTTTACCTTGTCACCACAGTTATATATTTAAGGTCAACCGGGGCTATTGCGTCACAATACTTTTGATCCCAATTTTAGTTGATTATAATATTTTTTCGTTTTGACATATTAAACTGTGAGTAATAATACAAGACCTCATGTGTTTTAGGGATTAATATTTTGATGTCATCTTATTATGTTGTACACGATTTTTGGGTAAAAATAATGATTTTTTAAAAGTTGAGGTTTTTAGACGCTATAACCCCAGTTGGGGTTATTGCATCTTTCGGTAGTATCATGTAACTGACAAAGCTAGAAGCAATATTTGACCATTCATTCTGTTACATATATAATTCTATTGTTTATTATTATCTCTTACATCTGATTCCGTGCGAGGTTTCACCAAATCGAACAAATAAAAAAATACGGGGCTATAGCGTCTAGTATACATAGACGCAAATACCCCATACAAAATTTCAGGGGAGACAAACAATTTTGCTGTCATAGGTTCATATGTCATAATAATTCATTGGATTGATTAAAAATAAAAAAAACATATTTAATGTCGGGTATTTATTATTTTTATTATAACAAGAACAATCAATTATCACGAAAGAACATAAAAATACGAATAGTTCGTTTCATTGGGTGTAAAATAAAAAAATATTATTGAATATTAAACATTTTTAAGTTTTCTTTAAAGATAAGATGCCCTCATCTGGATAATTACGCAACATTTTGGAAAACCTGCAATAGATTACTTTAATTAAAATAAAAAAAACAATATAAATAAAAAACATATAACGAACACTTAATTAAAATGTTTAGGATCCCTTATATGGGGCTATTGCGTTACACTAGTTGCAATAGCCCCTATAAGACAGACGCAATAACCCCAAAATGAAATCCTAATCTTAAATTTTTTAAATGCATGGTGCCATAAAATATCAAGCTTATCACACAAAATAATTAAGAAAACACAAAGTTTAATAAATAAAACAACTACTTACATTTATATAATATCGATTTTCTGCAAAAAATCTGAGATGATAATGGGTTGAAAAGTTGATGTGTCACTAACGAAGAATCCGAACGATGTGCCAAAATTAATATGGCATATTATAAAGAATAAAAACTGTCAAATATAGTCTATGGTCACTAAGCTTCCAGTTTTAGTACTAAATATTATCAAGAGATGACTTTAGTAATTCTGGAATAAATGTTTCATCTGATAATTTTAATAGACGCCTTCACCCCGTAGACGCAAAAGCCCCGGTTGACCTTATATCTTTTTTTCATTTATTTATTATCATGAAACTGTAACTGTATATTAATGTCTTCGTCTGTCAAATTGTTTTAATTGTTATTTTTGTTTTATTGTTCAACATTTAAAAGGCTCTGCCGTGTAAAGAAGTTAAATAAATAAATAAAATATATTAAATATTAATTAGTTATGGAAAAAAAGTAATGTATCTGTTTTCAATTTCACAAATAAATATTTGGAACATTCAAAGACATACGGAACAAAGATTACGTATGTCTTTAAATGTGCGATTATTATAATTGGTCTATCAAATTCATAAGGATGGGCGAGTATTGAGTAGGTAATTATAAGAGAAATTGGCGTGCATGCTTGAAGAACTGCATGAATATGGAGGAAGCGAAAGCAATGTGTAAGAACACATCGAATTTGTGTTTCGCGTGTTCTCACTACTCCGCGAAGGACGCGGCGTGATGCGAGGGATGAGATTGTTTTGCGATTATTTTTGAGTGAAAATTGCAGACAGGTTGATCTTGCATTACGTCCTCTTTGCATACCTCTAATGTGATACTGCATAAAGAAATTGATGAATGTACGTTTAAAACCATGCAGCATTGCAAATTTACCTTTCTATATCATCACACCGTCTCCCATATGTGGGATAGCCAGCGGAATAAGTTTATGTAACACACATGCTATTTTTGCTCTCCGTGCCTTCTTCTTCTTTCTGTGCCATGTCAGGTCCCCCCGACGTTGGCGATCACTCCGGTGAAAACCTCCCTGTCCTGTGCTGCTCTGAACAGGTCATCCACTGTCCGGATTCCGGTCCACTCCGTGCCAGTAACCATAAATTAATAAGTCGTTTAGGATGGGTGGTAATCTCATAATATTAAGATGTTAAATGTCTTGTTTTAAGAACACCTGCTTATTGATAGCTTCGCAGTACCTAATTAATGATATTATTGTGAAAAATTTATGTATAGATACTCAACTATACACTTGCAAGGCTATGTTTAGTTGGTAAATATCATGTGCCTGAGCTAACTATAAATGTATGCCTATATGTATTTGTTAATAGAGTAGGTACTAATGTTACCTAGTTATGTTTGCTTATTTTTTGTTTTTTATTTATTTATTTTATTAGCAGAGATGCGAATGCTTAGGTGGTCAGCAGGCTTATCATTAAAAGATAAAATAAAAAGTTCACTCATTCGTGGTAGCATGGGTGTGACGGACATAAATAACAAACTAGAAGAGAGGCAACTAAGATGGTATGGGCACATAAGGCGGAGACCACCGGAACACATTGTAAACAAAGCTACGTCAATAAATCTCCCTCGACATCCATCAAGAGGGAGACCGAGGAATACTTGGATGACACAATGCAATAGAATCCTGGGGAGAAATGGCCTGGATGAAGACGATATAAGAAACAGAAGAATGTATAACCTCAGAACGAGAAGAGCCGACCCCAACAGCCTTCAGCGGCAATAAGTTGGGACAGTGCCAGGAAGAAGAAGATTTATTGATTTTATTATGCAGCTGCTCTTCTGGCTACCTTACTATACTATTACTATACCCTCACGCCATGTCCCAAGTGGGGTAGGCAGAGAGAACGGAACGCCAAACAGATCTATCTTTACACACTTCCTTCGCTTCCTCCACATTCATACAGTTCCTCATACACGCACGTCGGTTCCTCTTACTCAACACGCGGCCGTCCTTTAGAATTTGATCCACGTGATCAAGCCACGTGGTTCTCGGACGCCCGCGTTTCCTCACACCCTTTCTTTCAGATAAGTATATCCTCTTTGTCATTCTTACCTCGTTCATTCGTTCAACATGCCCAAACCACCGTAGTTTATTCACGCGCATTCTGTCCACAACACTCTTCTTGCATCCGCTTATTCTTCTAATATCCTCATTCTTCACTCTATCACGCAGCGTTTTACCAACCATTCTTCTCAACGATCGCATCTCTACTGCATTTATTCCACTTTCGTCCTTCTTCAACCACGTCCATGTCTCGCTTGCATACGTAAGTGACGGTACCAGAATGGTATTGTGCACCAGCATTTTAGCCATGTTCGACACATTGTCATTGCTGACAATGGGTCGAAGTGCACCGTTTACTCTAGCACCGGCCACTTTCCTTCTTTCAATGTCCCCATCGCATCTTCCATCCCTCGTAAACATACTTCCCAAATATACATACTCACTTACTTGCTCCAAACATTCGTCACCAACTTTAATCTCGCAAATCGTTTTTTCATTCTCTCTTTCAAAAACAAGAACTTTCGTCTTCATAACATTCATTTTCAAACCATTCAAATTGCAACTATCATACACACACGTAACAATCTCTTGTAAGTCCCTTTCACTCTCAGCCATTAACACCAAATCGTCTGCGTACATCAATGCATTCACCCGAAACCCATTCAGCTCGACACCAACATCCATCTCTTTCACAGGTCGCATACAGTAGTCGAAGAATAGGTTGAACAGCCACGGAGACATGACACAACCTTGCTTCACTCCTTTGGTGAGGACAAACCACTCCGAGAGAGTGTTATTTACCCTCACGCAAGCGGAGCTTCCCACGTAAAGTGAAGATATTGCGCGGATCAACCGGCTGCTCACCCCATACTCCGACAACACGCGCCACAACCTTTCACGGTCCACTCGATCATATGCTTTCTCCAGATCCACGAACGCACAAAAAAGCCTCTGGTGTTTACCCAGAAACTTCTCTATAACCATTCGCAGGGAGAAGATCTGATCGGTGCACCCTCTACCATTCAAAAAAGCTCCTTGCGCATCCCATATCTTACACTCAGTTATCTTTCGTACTCTCTCAATCAAAATTCTACCATACAGTTTCCCTATTGAGCTCAGCAAGCTAATAGCCCGATAACTCCCGCATTCAAGTCTAGAGCCTTTCCCTTTGTACAGGGGGCAGATGATAGCCCTCCTCCAATCCTCTGGAGTAACACCTTCTCTCCAACAATCGTTGAAAAGCTCCAAACACCACGCGAGAACCCCCGGTCCACCAGACTTGATGAGCTCAACGGCAACACAATCATACCCTACAGCTTTACCGCACTTCGCTCTTTTTAATGCATTCATAATCTCATTCATGTCTATCATATCGTTTTCATTCACACTGCTTTCACTGTCGTCATACTCATTTGCATTTGTACCATCACATTCAAACAGATCTTCGAAATATTCCTTCCATCTCCGTAACACACATTCATCATTCACTAACACACATCCATCCTTGTCTTTTATCCCTTTCATACTGTTCACACTTGAACCCGTCCTCTTTCGTTTTACTTCCTTCCAAAAAATCTTCATATTTTCACTCGCATACGTAGACAATTTCTTACATTCTTCATCTTCAAGCATTTTTTTCTTCATTTTCACAACTTCACGCACTTCCTTCTTGCATGTCTTGTAAACTTCTTTCTTTCGCTCTTTTTCACATGTGTCACACTGTTTCACACTCAGTAAGTCTTTCCAAGCATTCTTCTTCTTATCTGTAGCTTCTTTCACATCATTATCCCACCATGCATCGCCTTTCTTACGTCCAACTTTAGCTTCACCACATGTTTCTTTTGCACTTCCTACAAGCACACTTTTTTTTCTGGCTACCTTACTTGTGGGATATCCCGTGATGATATAGTAGAATAGTAGTAGTAGATTTTATTTTTGTTATTCAATACTGTATAATTTTCTTGTTCATGTTGATCGTAAAAAGACGTTTACTGTATATTTCATGAATAGATAAATAAATTACAGAACACTCTAAAACTTTCATAAAACACTGGAAGGTCTATTCTATTCCAGAGACTCCACTTAATTAAATACAGTAGCATACCTTTAATTTTTTATTTACTAAATACATAGTTCATTATTAATTTATACAGTATGTTATAATATAATTAATATCGACTGACAATGTCTTAAGTTTTTATAAAAGGTATCTCTCACACCTGGTAACTTTGAAGGTCAGTGATTCCCAAACTATGGGTCGCGATCGCGAGCAAATATTGAGTTGGCCCTGAGCATTAAGTAGTTCCATGACTCACTACTAGAGAATCTGAGCATTACCAATATTTATGACCTCTTTTCTCTAAGTAAACTAAACGGTGGGTCCCAAGATTGGAAATTTTTGTTATATGGGTCGGAGCCCAGTCAACTTTAGGAACCACTGTTGTAGGTATTTACTAAAAGAACTGTTTAAAGATAACACACCACCGAGTTCACCAACACAAAATATTACTATTCCAGCTTTTAAACCTGGATAAGAGACACTTTATTCACAAATAGAGATTAACGTTGTTCCAACTTCATGTCTGCTACTACTACTATACCATCACGGCATATTCCCTAAGTGGGGTTGCCAGCAGTCCAGCTGCACTTAATAAACATGTGAACCGTCCTCTCCGTGATAACAAAAAATTAAGACATTCAGGATGTGGAGGCAAATGTCATCGCTAAATTTAAGATGTAATAAATGTCTTTAGTTTCTTGAACACTTGACTTTTACAGAACACTCGGAATTTTACAAAAGAGAGTGGGATATCGATTCTTTACTGAGGCTACACGTAACTACGGATCTTCATGTCACTTTATCTTTTTGTGTCTATCAAGTATCAACCTTTATGGTATAAACTATTAACTCAATATTTAGAGTACTCTTTAAACCTACATAGGTAACATTCCCATTTCCTCTGTGGCATGCTTATCATATAACTTAAAATTTTTGAAAGTTGTATATATAGTTCAACTCAATATTTTTCCACTATTGAAATCAAGTTTTTTTTATACGATACGATATCATACAATTCCTGCGTTTTCAAATTGGAAAGACGTTATCTGTTGTAGTTCAATGAAAACAACATATAAAGTTTATCATGGGTTAAATTTAGACACAAGCTACTCAAGACAGGTCTGCGTGTGAATCGTTTTGCGAATACTACAACTTTTATCAAGCTGGCAACTTTTTGCGAGACTATGTTTCATAATTATTGATAAATACAGTGTAATAAACACCCCAACTATTATTAATTATTATATTAAAGGTCAGGCTACTGTTTATAAACAAATAAATATTAAAATAAACAAGATAATAGCGTGTACATTAGGGTGTCCCTTATTTTTCAAAGTTTTAATTTTACAACGCATAGGCTCTTATTTTGTTCATTTGGTCCTAAAACACTCAAAAACCAATTTTTATCTTATTCGGAACAGTGCAACCCGTGCCGACTTGCACGGAAACATCTTCATACAAATTACTTCCCAGGGGCGGTGAGTGCCCACTGTTATTGTCACTCAGTCTCGGTTTTTCTGGTAATTATCGCGGATTTTTTTTATATTTCAAAGATGTCAGTAGAACTAAGAAGCAATGTAAACAATATTTTCTTGGTTGGTGAAATAAATCAATAGATGAGAGGTGCAAAATAACCGTCCAATCGTCAAGTTCTCGCAGTTCTGTCTTTCGACATACGCGATATCAAGTTGAATGTTAGTGAAAGCAAAATCTAATCATTCGCGTATGCATTACATTCTGGGAAAAGGTTACAATACCTAATAGAGCTGTTTATAATCGTGTAAAGAGGTCAGGGGATTTTTATTAGGTCTGGAAAGAGCTGCCAAAAAATAGCAAGAAGATTCAGGATTTTCATCGGCACCGTGAGGAGAATTTCCACTTGAATTGGATAATTTATGCGATATTGTATTCGCCAATGCTCTCAAAAGACTAAAAACCAGAGAAGACAATAAATTATTATAAAAGCAAAGAGAACCAAGACGTACAAGATGCTTAGCGGGTGTTAAAAAAAAATGGCTGAAATTGAAAAAATGCGAGGCTGAAAAAACTAGCAGAAGAGAAAAAGAGATTAAAGCGTATGGTTTCAGAGAGCTTGTTGGCACCTGCTGTTTTACACAGCTTTGATATGCCTGAGAGAGCCTCTGGCATCCACATAATTTTAAAATCAGATCTACTGGCGCAATGCATCGAACACGATGGATGAGAAGAGCTATTTACTCTTCAAAAATATGTTTATTGCAGTCTTAGTTTAAAATGGGCGCTAAGGACAAAGAAACTTTACTAGATGTTTATTTGTTTATTGTGGTAGTTCATGTAAAGTCCTTGCTTGAATGCTGTTTGGTGTTGAAAGCGCCGAATCAAGACTTTTTTTAAAAACATTAAATGGTAACTAAAGAATTGACAAGCTGATTTCCAAAGCGACTTAAAACAAGTTCAGTCAACATTTTGTGATATTTGTCAAAAGAAATAGCCGTCTTTTTAACTTTTATGATAAAATTGATGAGCAGACCAAAGGGACCACTGTAGAAAATTTACCAAAAAAGTAAACTTTGTTGATTTCGGTAAGAGATATGAACAATCGAAGGAACAGCTGATGCCTGGCTCTCTATATGTTAGGTAGTAGTGCTCAATTTATTTAATGTTATACCATGTTCTTTTTATGTATTCTACAAGTAGCCTTAATATTTAATAGGAAAAATTTTGAGTTATTTTGTATCCGTCAAGAGCAAAGATTTATTTTCACAAGACTTGACAGCACTATCCTTCAAGAAGGTGCATCTTCGTATAAAGAAATCGTGGCATTTGTGGAAGCTTAAAAAAGATATATAGCTTAAAAGCAGTGAATGACACAGCTGAAAGAGCTGATAAACTAATCCAAGGCTTTCATGGTTTGATAACCGCAGACGAAGAATAGAATCAGTTCTTATGACGTTGGGTGCATGAACATAGAAAAATGTACCTAGACTGTAAAAGAGAGACTTTTTAGAGGATATATCGGAATTAATAAATATCAATTTTGTAACTTTTTTTGATAATTATAAGAAATGCTCCATATAAATTTGTGTTTTCATCAATATTTAGCTAACATACTGGTATTAAGTGATGATCTACAGCTAAATTTAAAAGACGCTTTCAGCAGCTTTTTTCTAAAACTTTGAGGCTCTGTCGGCACGGGTTCCAATCAACGTAGAAAGCTTAAATTCTGTATTTGGGTAAGTAGTAGGCTAATAAACACAATTAGAGGGTATGCGTTTCAATAACTGAAAAAAAAAAAATTTCGACCAAATAAGGGACACCCTAGTGTACATACATACCTACCAGCTTAACAATTTAGTAAGTATACATAAGTATACTTTAGTTTACTTATCTATCTATATATAAAAGAAAGTGGTGTTAGTTACACCATTTATAACTCAAGAATGGCTGTACCGATTTCAACGATCTCTGATTTGTTGGATTCTCCTCCGACCCGAATAGCCGATAGGCTATTAAAATGTCTTACAAATTCACGGGAAGAAAAATTACGTAGAAAATTATTTACGCCGTACATTTTTAATTTCAATAAAAAATGCAATATGGAGAATTAATTATACAAAATCAAACATCTGTGGTTCTGAAATTACAGTTTTGAAAAAATCATGGATAAGAATTTTTATAAATTTAAAATGAATAGATATCTACCCAAAAAAATAATTTTTACCTACATAATTATATTACGTACAGCAGATAATTTATAAACAAATCTGAGTTAAGTGTAAGTGTTCATCATAAATGAATTTTATTTTTTTCACTATTCGATGACACACTTGAACAATTACGGGAGTTTGTAAAAAGATTAAAAATATTAATCATTCATTGATTGTTTGGCGGTACGAAGTTCGCTGGGTCAGCTAGTATTTTATAACAAGCTAACATAAAATTTATTAATTAGCGTGATATTATTTATTTATTTATTTATTCTATGTACATAACTAACTATTGTAATTAATAATTATTCCGTGATGATTCTTGATAAGACAATGTGCAGCATTTATGTAATATACCTTTATATAGAGGGTTGGTGGTCTTTTCATATTATTATTACGTTAGCTATTTCTGCTCACCGTTCATCTTTTTTCACATCCTCTATTACTAAACATGCAGCACGGTTATGGAATGATTTACCTCTATTGGTCAGACTTTCTCCTACATTTTCCATTTTTAAAAGAATAATGAAACATCACTATCTCGTTCTCAATAATCCTTCTTAAATCCATTACTCCCCTCATCATCATCATCATCATTGGTGCCACAGCCCGGTGTGGGTCTTGGCATCCTCGAGAAATCGCCTCTTTTCCATCACCTCTCGTCGCCAATTGGTAACGCCCAAAGCTCACAGGTCCTTTTCCATCTCAACTTTGTCCTCCCGACGCTTCTTCTGCCACTGGGCTTTGTGGAGTATATTATTTTGAATATAGATGTAATTAATTGATGTATCACTCCCTTCATCATTATGTTTATATTTATGTATGTATTTATTTGTTTCTATTCTCTTTTTTATGATTATTATTTATGGAAGTAGTACTTTTTACAATAACTCCAATCGTTTGTATTGCAATCTTACAATTTTGATCGGGTGTTAGAGATTCCAGTGAGGCAATGAATCCTCCTTTTGTATTATTATTTTTTTGGTGCAATGAATTAGACTTTATATTTTATTGTTACGTATGGTATCATGTTCATTTCAGATAGTCTTGACAATTAGAGAGAATAAACGACGAACTGAAATATGCCAGGTGTGCGTAGAATGGTTGGTTAAACGTTAGATGATGATGGTAATGATTTTGGATGATTTTTTAGAGTGAAGAATGAGGATATAAAGGTGACTCAGTTAGCATAGAGATGCTCTGAATGGAAGAGGCTGATTTTTCCACTGTGCCCCCGACAGGATCGTTAAAGGACGAAGTGTAATGAAATATCTACCTATGTAATAATGATAGGTAGGTACGTAGTTGCGTGAATTGCCACTGTGGCGTCTCTGTAGAGAGCATTGGTAGGGGTTATGATTATGACGTATGAAACGTGATAATTATTCATAATATTATTGCAGTGTACATTCGTATGTGTGTAATTGTCGATTAATTTATGCAAATACCCGCTAATTTGTAGTATTTGACATGTTGTAAAGTTCTTTTCACAATACTGCAAAATATGCATTGGATACCATTAAATATTGTTTGTGTTGCTTGCCTTGCGTCAGCGACGAGATCTCCATGTCTTATGACTTGTCTACAATTATTTATATTCTTTACCATATTATCTCAAGGAAATGTTTGAGTATCTATCGAGTCACGGCTTACCCTAATACTACCTTAAGAATTGTCTATGGTTCCATTTGTGACACTTATATATACAGCTGTACTCTATGCAAATCTCTCTTTTATCAATTGCCCTTCTGTGAATGAATTACGCTTTTTCTATAACTTCGACGATTTTTAATTTAAACCCGATTTAAATTTCTCCAGATCATAGTTGCAGGTCAACACAATCCAATAACGAGCGTCTTCTGGCGATATCAGCTTATAGATCTAATTCTTTGCGAACTTATTTTCTGTTCATGGTGCTCGCTGTTGGAATAATCTGCCTTCCAGAATAAAGTTGCTCCCCACTCTTCACACTTTCAAGCGGGCTGACCACTTTGTCACTCAGAATTTTGCATCTATTTCCTATTCCTTTTTCCTGCTTATTCCTCCCCCTTGTATATCCTCTTTTTCTTCATTAAACGTTTCGTTTTGTGAACGTTTTATGAATTTGGATTAGTTTAAACAAATCGCTCCTCTACGATAAGCTCGCCATCTGTATATTCGTTGTATGATTGTATTTCTATGTAAAATTGCTTGTAATCCACAAGGCCTTGAGCGGTACAGCATCTCTATGCCTCGCTGAGCTGTGTCCCGTCGACGAAGCCTTGAGGCGACCACTGCGATCAGCTTCCATTGCTGTCAACAAACTTGTAGAACCCAACTGGGCCAACATTTCCGAATTCCCAAAGAGGAGCTTAGCGTTGCGGAGCCAACTGCTTGGAAACGATTACCAGCGGATTTGAGACAGAACCAACCCACCGCAACGTTCAGGAATAAGCTGAAAATACTGCTTTTCAAGAAAAGTCACGGTACCCTTGAGATGGTCACGGATCATTAAACGGCGCCAAATACAAATTGTCTTTATTATTATTATTAATCAATGTACAGTCAATTATCATTGTTGAATTTAAGATGTAAAATGTCTTCATTTTTCCGAACAACTGCCATTTACAAATAGGACACTCGTAAACTTAGAGGAAAGAGTGAGAGACCAATTTTTGCTGGTTTCTCCACGGAAACACCCCCAAATGGCTGTATTATAAAATTTTACTGTGTGTTTTCTCATTCTGATTCACTTATCATTCATTATATTACAGACTTCTCGTTAGACAAGCTGTCGAATACCAGTTCTGTTATAGGCATAATAAATTGATATATAATTCATCAGAAAATTGTTATTATACTAGGTACATGTACAACACTGCACAGTTGTCTACCCTGCAAGTAATACTCCTTCCTATTTATTTATTTATTATTATTCTTTATTTTTATTATGCAAATCGATCCTTGATTGGCCTGTGAATAAGCTATGGGTGAATAAAATTCTTAACTACACTATAACTCCGATTTGTATTCTTATTACGTATTACCTTTTCACGTGATTTATTTATTGTTATTTTGTCTATTCATCTATTCTGATGTGTTTGTCGGAATATATCATGCTTCTGCGAGAAATTCGTTTTTTTATTTTTGGCTATCCACCCGTTGTCGAGTGATTTGAGCCATTTGTAAACAAATAAATAAAGTATTCGATACAAAGAGTAGGTATACATAATTATATTATAAGCAAAGAAAATTAATTTATTAAAAATGTTAATGGGCCAATTGTGACAATATTAAGTGCACTGGATTATCTCTTTCAAAATTATTTTGTTTTATTATGTCCTTTTTTGAGCAATAAAGATTTTATTTTTACCATTAATATCTTTTTCATTACAAATCTCTCTCAAGTGGAATAGCCAGTCGATAAATTGCTTGAAATAGACTTGCGAGATGTTCTCTACGTAAATCAATAAAAGTTAATATATCGGGATGGGTGGCATACTTCATAACTGAACAGAAGATGTCGATAAAAAGATGATGTACAAAGGAGAAGAATAGGTAGGAAAAGGGACTAGAAAACAGATGCCATATTTTGAGTGATGAAGTGTTCCTGGACCGCCCGTTTAAGAGCGTGAAGAGTGGGAAACAACCTTTTTCTGGAAGGCAAACAATAATTATATTTCAACAGCGAATACCATAAACATAAAATGAGTTCGTACCTTAAGTAAAATTATTTATCAGAGTGTATAATATTATGTGACATAGATCGAAAACGTGTATAACTGAATCGTCGCTAATATACAATCATCTTGTGGTCATGCATGCCCGTCTTATTATAAAGAGAATTTATTATGATTTCATAATATTCGTGTGAAACCAAACAAGTGTAAGCTTTGTTAGTTTCTCAAACCATAATTCATATCTAATATCTATAAGTAACATAAATGTACAAGTAGGTACATATAAATGTAAAATGATTTTTCCATATAAGTTATTGAATATATTATTTACCCTTAATTTTTCTATCTATCTATTTATACCATCACGGCATCTTGCGAATATGGGGTAGCCAGAAGACAAATTATTAATTTATTTTTAAGACATTTCATAAATATTAAGACATTTCACATCCAATCAAAGTAAGCATTTACAAACCATATAAACAAAAACTTAATAATAAAATAATTATAATGTACATATGTCAAATGATTTATTCGGTGCAGTTTAATGGAGCATCCATCTCAAGGGCGCGAGAAAATATGTTGGAAGGGCGATGTCTTCAACTTGCTCCTGAACGTTGTGTTATTGATTGATTTTTCGATCGTCCTCGGGGAGTGGATTTCAGATGACAAGCCCTGTGACACCAAAATCCCTCTCATAGAAGCAGGACTTGTTGGCTCTATTGATCTCGTTTAGCATATTGGTGGATATCTTTGTTGAGCGTAGGTGTCTACTTGCAGCTGTTTTGAGAACACAGAGCTCAGAAAGTGACATTCTATTCAAAGCCTTGTAAGCAATAAGGCACAGATTGTATTGGACCATTTCACCTTCTCTAAACCAGTGCAACTTTTCCAGCAAAGGTGTGATGTGACAACCCATCCTCGCGAAAAATAAGCCTTGTAGCGCTATTGAAAACCATCTGTAGGCAATTCGTAAGCGTTGGACGCCTTTCTCACTTTTTTTGCACAGTGTTTCATTTTGTAAACATTGTTCTCCAATCTAGATATCTGATAGTTTTTTTCAAAATTCGTTATGTTTAGGGAGGCCCATCGTTAATTATAAAACATCCACATTTCTAAACAGTAAACACAATATCATCGATTATTTGTATGTAACATTAAGGATAATACGTGTTATTATAAATATTACATATATTATTATTTAATACAAGTGCATTACGTTATAATGATACGTGTAATACTTCTGTTAACTATTAACATACATTATTCTGTAAATAATAGTAATAATAACACAATATAGTTTTAATAATAATAATCGTAATAGTTACTGAACTAATAACGACTCTATAGTTGAACTCGTGTGTGCATCTATTATCTAGTTGTCCTTGGTAGAGAGATTAATATTATGCTTTTCAACATCATCGATTTCTGAAAAATTCGTCATAATCGATGGTTATGCATATTGTGTTCCTCAGCACTATTCGATGACATATTATTTTTAAATTTTCTATGTATACGTGTCTATTTATACCCTCACTCCGTGTTTAAAGTGGAGCAGGCAAAGAGAAAAAATCTCTTGATATAACCTTACATACTTTTTTCGCTTTTTCCAGTGTCTCATAATTATATTCACGCCGATACATTTCTCTACTATACTGCCCCATTCAAACACCACAAAATAAGCTTACGTTATTTTTTCCAAGCATTTTATGGTAGTTTCATGTAATAAATTTGCATAATATTCTAATCTTTGAATTATTAGTTAATTATTTAAATCTGCTTTACGTAACGACGGTTTAAGATCGTCGAAATACTTAGTATTTTTTAAAAAAATAATCACTTCATTTTATTTACCTCTGAAATTTTAGAGCCAGAATGCCACGTACTTTAGAAAAACGAGTACCATGTCAGATCCTCTAATGTCAGTTCGAACTTTTGAATTCACCACTGTGTTGAAGTTTCTAGTTGTAACAGTTATTCTCTCTGGATTTCTCAGGCAGGACATTTGCCTTTTTTCCACGCTACCATTGCTTTATATTCGATTTTTAATTCTAATTTATGAATAATTTACTTTGTATTACGATTAATGTATGATTGTTAAATATTTTGTCTGTATAGAATGCTAGTGAATAAGAACTTCTCTGCAATAAATTCTGCAAAATAATTATGCAAATTCTTAAAATTTATGTAAATAAAACACAAACTGTTTGAGTTTTACTATTATTTAATAATAGGTACAGTAACCTGGTTTCGACTTACAAAGTCATTGTCAGATTATAAAATTTAGTAAAACTCAAACAGTCTGTGTTCTGAATCAATTTTTTGTAATTATTTAAACTTCACTTTATATCGATGCTTCTATATTACACTTGTGTGATAACACTCCCTCAAATTGGTTGCATCTTGAAAAGTTTAAGTGATTTTAAATCGTTCTTCCAGTCAGCTTGTACTCATAGTGTGGAGTATGTATTATATTTTCTTCTTATTCTCATCATTATTATTATTGGGTCGTGACTCATACATTATGGACAAAATACTGTAGTAGCAATGATTGTACATCGCTAGCTACAGTAGGTTTTATTAGGTCTTCAGGTAGGTAATTTGTTGTTGTATTATTGCAATATTGAATTTATACATGCATTCTCACTGCGCTTAAATAGGTTAAAGTATAAAAATATAAAGCTTTATATATTACAATTTTATAGTTTTCTCATAGGACATCGCATAAGGCTCTGGGTTGGCTGGAAGAAATCAAATATGCGACAAGCCCTCCTTTTGGTCTGTAAGCATATGTATGCTTGTATTCTACATATCTTGATGCCTTCTTTTTCACCCTCGCCTTTATCTCATTTTATTTTGGGTCGGCTCTCCTTGTCCTCATCTTTCAAGTTTTCCGGTCCCCTGCATCCTCCGAACGCAGCTCTGCCTCCCTCAGGTCCCTGGCAATTGTACACTTCCAGGTGGTCACTGGTCTTTTGGGTCCTACTTCTATATCCATTGTCCTTTTTATCATCCTTTGGTAGTCTCAAAATGATGTCAATAAAGTTTTATTTATCTATTAAGACATTACACATACTGAGAACTCCGAGCAAAGAAAAAACGAAGTTATTGATGGAAATGCTTTTTGAAGCATTTTGACAATATAACTGAAACATTTTTCCCCAGATGATGTAAATTATATAATTCTTACAAATTGGCATACGGAAGATATATTGCCACAAGACAATATGTACGCCTTTTGTACAAATTTATTTTGACAATAAAGTGTTTATTATCTCAGTAGCCTAAGAGAACAATTTATGTGTCTTGAGATACGATCATTCAATTCTTAAGACCCAAGACTCCTTTATCATTTATTGTCACTCCAACTAGTCATCTAAGTTTCGTACTTTTCTTGAGGGCATATGGAAAAGACGCTGAGTTTATTAAATTGTGTGTTTCAGCAAATATTTGTGACTAAATAAGGTTTATTTGTTTGTTTTCAGGTAAATTAGAAGCACCACCTCACGCCGGCTTTAACATGGGATACCTCATGGCTCCGTACCCTTATCCTAACGGGGCGGCTGGTCATCCGTTACCTGTTTCAATGGTAAGTCAATCAAACTAATCAATTAGATACAGTTAATCAATAATACAAGGTTTATCAACAACAAAAGGATATATTTACTTTCGATTTGGGTTCGATTCCCGACCAGGGCAAAATGAAGGATACCCTTGTACAAATTGTTCTGGGCCTGGGTGTTGTATACATATGTGTTAAGTGCATTGTCCTGTTAGTTTCCATAAAACAAGATTCAAGATATTATCTTAGTTTGGGATTTTCTCGATCTGTGTGAATCGTCTCTAGATACATGATGTTATGATATTTGATTGAACAACTCTAGTCGAAATTCAGACTCTAAAACAATGTATCTTCAAGCCATTCTACCTTGTGCTTTAGATTTCCAGTTATCAGATCCTAATTTGGAACCTTTTTTGGCCATGCGCAATACTTAATTTGATGTAATAACTTCTTCTTCTTAATCTTTCATTAGACCCAGAGGTCTGTTCATGCAGGAGGGTCCTCTTGCGATGTGGATGCCCAGCTGTCCTTCCAACGGTTAGGGGGTCTTCCGGGTAGGCGTCGTCCATCAGGTAGTCCATGTAGAACAGTATTTGGGATTCTGGTGCTACCCATCCTCTGGACGTGTTCATACCAAAATCTTCGGCGTTGTCTTCAAAATCTTCAAATGTAATAACGATTTGGTAAAAGTCCGTCAACATAAATTTATAATTTCAAAGGGATGTTCTATAGTTCAAACAAGTCAATCAATTGTGCATTTATTTACATATAACAGATTAAGTACATAAAATATATACGTATTACAAATAATGACTTAGAATTGTTATATATTTTATACCCTATGACTTTTGCTATATATTGATACTTATATACCTAAGACTATATACCACGTATATACATATTATTATGTACTGCAATCATCTCTGTAAATTGTTCCTTCCTCCGTCTCTCTCCTCCCCCGCAACCCTGGAACAACCCCCTACTACCACCACCACCACCTCACTTCATACCCTCGCCATGGTATTGTATGTGCTGCTGTACGTACAACCTTTGCGAATTACAGTCAATGCTCTGATTTACGAAAATAATGTATGTGGTTTACTCGTATTACGCTTATTAATTTTAACAGTCATTCTTCGATATTCAAAACGCTGATGAAAATAACTATTTTTATTTGTAGTTGGAAGCCTCTTTACGTTGAAATGAATAACTTATAATTTTATGATACTTTGTATTGCTTGATATTATAACCAATTTATATACAGGGAAGAATAAAATAAATAATTATAAATTAATAACTCTAAGGTTAGTACATTCACAGAGTGAAAATTCATAATGATGATATTATACTTTAATTACAACACAGTAAACTTTTCACTAAGATTTATTCCAATCTCGAGTGCTTTCGTCAATGTTGATATATTGAGATTTCTCTTGAAAATGTCTATATCAACATTGACGAAAGCGCTCGAGATTTGAATAAATCTAAGTGAAAAGTTAACTGTGTTGTAATTAAAGTATTTATTTATTTATGCATAATAACATAACACAAACAGAAATAATTTACAAACTTACACATAAAAAAACACATAGATGACATCCCTTCAAAAAGAGGATAACAATATATCATAATTATAAATTGTAAGATTGGTCAAAAAAACGGATGGTCTTCGGAATTAAAAAATATATCAATATTTGCGCGTACACAATACTTATGCCAATTTTTAAATTACTAGAATTGTACCATTAAAAAAAATATACCACTTTATTATTCAAAAAACGTACTTTAAGGCAATGTCGTCCAGTAAACCTTATCATTAATTAATAATATTACTCAATAGACACTTCGTCTGCAAAACCAACAGATTAGCAAACTCCCTTAAGTGAGAAACAGGAAAGGTGTTCCGATACTTACGAATCGGCTAGGCTGGTTTAAGTGCACTTTTTCACATGGTATATTCACCGATCCCACCAATTCCTTTTCAATCCACTATATTCACCGATCCCACCAATTCCTTTTCAATCCACTATATTCACCGATCCCACCAATTCCTTTTCAATCCACTATATTCACCGATCCCACCAATTCCTTTTCAATCCACTATATTCACCGATCCCACCAATTCCTTTTCAATCCACTATATTCACCGATCCCACCAATTCCTTTTCAATCCACTATATTCACAGATTCCACCAATACCTTTCCAATCCAATATATTCGACATGGTTACTAAACATTAGTTTTTTTTCAGTTCGTTAGTTTGATAAGATCGTATCTCCTGTACTGTACCAACTCTCCTCTTTTCAAAATCCCACCCTTGAGAAGATTTGATTAAAATCGTTTGAATTTTCTCGCATTCATTCCTCCCTCCCCTATCCCCTGCACCATCCTGCCCTCCCATACCCCCTCTTTCTCTCTCATTCTAAATGCTCTGCTGCTCAACAATTTGCTCAAAACCTATTATATTACACAAACAAACTTGCATTATGTGTATATAACGTATTTGTTTGTGCTTTTTGATATACATAAGTTTAGTTTGCGATGTATTGAAAGTATCCTATGGATTGCTTTTCGAATATCCTTTATGTAAGTTCGTAAAATCTCACGTATAAGACAATTTACATCTACAATTCAGCTATGAAGCATGCCACCCAATCTTAATGTCGTATTTTTTTTAATGGCACGAAGAAGGACTTTGACATTGACCACTCAGATAGCGCGGGCTGTGGCACGAAGAGTTCGATTTGCATGTTTTTTGGATGCAGTGATTCCCTTTACTAGGACGATCGATGTTTATTATTTACAGTCCGCTGGGTACACCACTTGTGAAATGTGCCACAGTGGTATATTAGTAGTTGTTTAGTAGAGAAAATAGCTATACTGCGATAAAACCGCCCACAGCGTGTTGTAATTCGTTCTAATGTTGTCTATTTTATTAATTTTCAACAATGTAAACTGACGAATTAATTAAATCAATAAACTTTGGAAGCTTATCAAATATTTCTCCATCTCTTTTCTGTTAATTGTTCATTCTTCGTCTACTTCTTTATATGCCATGTCAGGTCCCCCCAACGTCGACTATCACCCTGGCATAGGCTTCTCTGTCATGTGCTAGCCGGAACAGCTCCTCCACCCTTTGGACTCCGGTCGGGCTCTCGGATATTTCTTAGCCATTACATGTAGTTAATCCACAAACTACTCCATTTTTACACATCCAGATAATTCTCTCCGTGCCATTTAAACATAAAACATTTAGAGTAACCTGGGTAATATACCTATTCATTTTTGAATTGAAGATGTTACGTGTCCTATGCGATGTTTTACGAATGCTCGAATTTTAGAGAAAAGAGTGAGCACAACTTTTTTCTGGGTTCTCCATTGAACAATCTAAGTAACTAAATCACTCGCAAACGAGTTGAGGGTCTCGAGAACTTTAAGTAAAATATCGAAATAAAATCATTGGTAACAAGAATCAGACGTAGTAATTCAATTGGTTTACATTTTATTGTTATATTTTATCAAGTCCTTAGTATATTATTATATTATGTAAGTAATAAATATGTGTATAGTCCTTATTGAATAATATTCTCGTATAATATATATTATTCCTGACTTTCGGTTCTCTGATTTATCATTCTGAAATTTTATAAAGGTTTTCAGTATTGTCATAGGAAAATAACAGTTCAACAAATGTAGATTGGCAAAAGATTTGAAATACGTTGATTTTTTGAGATGAAATATCTATAATTTATCTATATATTCTTTACTGTAAATTGATTATAAAACAAGAATCTCCAAAATTACCCATTGATTTACACATATATCTTCAATATACGGAGGATGTGTGTAATGTTTGTTTCGTATATATTTTCATCTTGTAACAATAATCGTTCGCGTAAAGCGTTCAAAAATAATAAATTACAATCAATTTTGTAACATAAGAATCGAAAATAAAATAATTATTGATATTGGCTTAAATGCTTGGTTTTAATCTGAGCGTAAATATTAGTTATCCCAGTTGATTTTAATAAGCTGCCAAGTTACGACTGTCGCGTTACTACATTTGATTTCTATTTTCTTTATATTATTATTATTGTCAAATATGACTTATTGACTTTCTGCTTCGGCTCACTGATTTGAACATTTCCGTTTCCTGATGAATTATCGCATATATTCAATTCTCTCTCTTTACGTACATAGAATTATATAAAAGTATATAATTATTATTATTACTGACTATATCAATAATGTCCTTTATAGGACGATTTGTGCCATGTGTATAAATTAAATTACATATACATACTCCTAATATTAAATAAATAAATAAATAAATAAGCTAATAAACACATTTACAAGACAAGTAAAAACAAAAATTATACCCTCTATCTAAATTTGTATCCTTTAAACGAGTTTTTGAATAGACAAAATTTATATATCTTGGGCATGTTGAACGAATGAACGAGGTAAGAATGACAAAGAGGATATACTTATCTGAAAGAAAGGGTGCGAGGAAACGCGGGCGTGCGAGAACCACGTGGCTTGATCACGTGGATCAAATTCTCAAGGACGGCCGCGTGTTGAGTAAGAGGAACCGACGTGCGTGTATGAGAAACTGTATGAATGTGGAGGAAGCGAAGGAAGTGTGTAGAGATAGATCTGTTTGGCGTTCCGTTCTCTCTGCCTACCCCGCTTGGGACACGGCGTGAGGGTATATTTATTTATTTATTCAAAACCAGTTACACACTTGAGACAACACATACAAATAAATACAAACAATTATAATCATTACAAGAGACCATGCATTGCCCAATTTAAAAGTATAGTATAGTATATATCTTGCGTATTAGCAATGATATCACAGATAATGTCACCCAAGGTGGTATTTTTTCTTACAGAATCATCATCATCATCATCATCATTTCTGTCGGTCCCTCAATCCTGAGGATCGTGACCATCATGCCTCGTTCTGTAGACCATCTGTCTCCATGTTGAGCGATCCTCTGCCATGTGTAAGGCCCCGTGAAGTGAGCTCTGTGTGGCCTCCTTAATTTGGTCGCTCCATCTTATTGGCACTCTGCCCCTTCCTCTCCTCCCTTCTACAACCCCAGTCATAATCACTTTTTCTAGGTTGTCATGCTCTCTTCTTGCAATGTGCCCGAAATATCGCAAAGCGCGCTGACTGCAAATCGTTGAGAGTCGCGCCGAAATGTTTAACTCCCTGAGGATATATTCTTACAGAATATCTCGAATTTATTGTAATTAGCAAAAAATAATTTAAATTTCTCATATATAGATTAAGGTGGCAAATAAACTCTAAACAAAGCTAGATTTCAATCTAGTTTACACTATTTTAGATATTTTTTATTTTACTTAATATACCATTTATAAATTTAACACCCTGGCAATTTCCTCTGTATTTTTGAATCCATAAGCTTAGTAAAATTCTGCTTTTTTACATCGATGTTTTTTGTTTGTTATTTATTTATTTATTCATTTTGAGCACAAAACAGACAATTCAAAACAGATAATATAAATAAGAGATAAAAGGTAAATATTTCAGAGATCAGCTATCATCCAACACCATGCACCACAATTAATTTAAAAAACATGGATACCTAACATTCCGGTTATCTTAACATGCCTACATATACACAATTATATTTACCTTTCTTTACAGTATTAGGAGGCTGGAAAACTTGCAGAAAACAGTGAATCTATTCTATCCCGATGATTTCGTGGATTATGAGCTTATTAAGATACAATATTATAATATAATATATACAATGTATAAGGGATGTTTCCTCAATCTACCCCTGAACTGAAAATGACGCCAGTAGGTTCGAGAAAAATAGTTATACATATGTAAACAGAAAGGGAGAAAATAAGGACACCCTTTTCAACGAAATCCTCCGTTAAATCTACATCCATATTATAATATTATTTGTATGTATTATTATGTATTTGAGATTGTTAGGGGATGGAAATGGTGAAAATGGACGCCGACGCTTGAGAGGGATGTTGATAAAGATCCTACCGACGCTTGAAATGATTGGACGTCGTAGCCACCCCGACGCCGACGCCTAACGTACTATTTACTTATGTATAATTTCATTTTATTGTTCGTATATCTCGTGTTCTTAGTTATACTATACTATACGTTACCCTCACGCCGTATCCCAAGTGGGGTAGGCAGAGAGAACGGAACGCCAAACAGATCTATCTTTACACACTTCCTTCGCTTCCTCCACATTCATACAGTTTCTCATACACGCACGTCGGTTCCTCTTACTCAACACGCGGCCGTCCTTGAGAATTTGATCCACGTGATCAAGCCACGTGGTTCTCGGACGCCCGCGCTTCCTCTCTTTGTCATTCTTACTTCGTTCATTCGTTCAACATGTCCAAACCACCGTAGTTTATTCACGCGCATTCTGTCCACAACACTCTTCTTGCATCCGCTCATTCTTCTAATATCCTCATTCTTCACTTTTAGTTACCCCGTGTTCTTAGTTACTCCACAAAGTTTCGGCTATTTGGAGTTTTGGACCATACTCTTTCATAATATACCGTTGTTATAGCAATGAAAGGATTCAGAACCTCTGCAGTGACGTGACTAGCACATAACTACTATTCTGTGTAGCAAAACAAGAGAGTCTCGGTTATTCAAATGAGAGATCTTGATATAGAATCTGCTTGCTGATAACCTACATGAAATTCATATTTCTTACTGTGAAGATATTTGTGGTGTACTGTATTTGGGTTTAATTTATATTAGAATAAAATAAAATGTAACATATTTTCATTTTGTTTTTACTATAACTGTTGATGTTTATGGGTTTGTATATGTATGTATGTACCTATGTGTTTTTTTTGTATTAATTTTAATAACCGGTTTAGTTGGAAGACATCACATTTTAGCGATAAACTCGCCCTCTGTACATTGAATTGTATACCTGTTTTTTATGTGACATTGTTTTATTTTGTAATTTTGTAACCAATGTACAGTGAAGAATTAAATAAATGTCAGCGGTAAGGGTGGTGGTATCCAGGTGGTATCAACATTTGTTTTATTTAAATCTTCGAGTGTCTTTCAAAAGACAGATGGTCGAGAAAATAAAGACAATTTACGATTTTAATTCTCAATGACATGTGCCACCCATCCTGAATGTCTTAAATTATTGTTGACACGGAGAGGACAGTTTGCATGTTTATATCATCCGACTGGTCCGCTGGCTACACCACTTGTGGGATACGCCGTGATGGGATAGTAGTAGTGGTAGTAATTATATTTAAGACTATAGGATCTAGGCATTAATGTAGAATTCAGATGCTGTATATAATATTATGCAATGATATTGTATGTACATACATATAATAAATGTATGAAGCATTTGGGTGTAGGCTTAGGGGAGTGAGATGCAAATGTAGTATTAGTACACTAGGGGATGAAGGGTGAGTTAGGCTTTCCAAGGGGTGTTGTGTAATGTGCCCTAAGGTTTATCTGGGCATACGTAATGAATGTACTATCCTATACATAGCAGGGTTATGGATTTGAAGCGTTTCAGAATTTCATCCCATGTTCATAATTGAAATTTCAGGACATATATTTTTTGCAATTTTCGGAAACATATTAAAAAAAACAGCGATTAGGTATGATTATGCTTATAATTTTATGCTTATTACATACGGGTACTTCGTTAGCTCTCTTGTGTACGGAGAATGCAGTGATGGATTAAATTAATGTTTTTTTTTTGTGATTTCCATGTAGATTCATAGAAAGTTGGTGTAATTACAAGAATGCATGTAAATAAGTTAAGATGGTTTGGGCACGTGGAAAGAATGCATGAGAACAGAAGATTTATTTGGCTGAGAGGAATGGTGCGCGGAGACGTGGACGTCCGAGGATTAAATGGCAGGATCATTTAAATCAAATCCTACTGGACAGTCATGTGTTGAGCACATTGAACAGGAGAGCATGCATGAGGAATTGTATGACATTGAGGGAAGCGAAAGATGTATGCAAGGATAGAAGGAAGTGGCGCTCGATCCTTTCTGCCTAACCCGCGAGGGAAGCGGCGTGATGGTATGTATGTATGTATAAATAGTTTTGTGATGCCGCGTAAAGGTCGTTTAGCTTAGTATATTTTCCGTACATTTTGCTTGGCGGACCCGTGTTGTGGAACAAAATTCATTATTATTATTATTATTTGGATGATTTGTAAAGCGCCGTTTTGTGAAAAAAATCCACCTCAAGGGCGCTCTTTGCTAACTAAGGTTGTGTCTGGATTATTCCGTGAGATTTCTTGAATAGATAAGTCTTCAGTTGGTTCTTGAAACGAGATATGTCCTGCACATCTCTGATCATTTGTGGAAGCCTGTTCCAGACTACAGGTGCAGATATTGCAAAAGCACGTTCCACGTATACTGGTTTCGATACAGTACTGGTCACCTCCAATTTAGTTGTAGTATCTTGACAAGACCTCAGTGTTGTCTGTCTATGACTTAACGCCTGTCTACCGCAGAGTTCCATGATATATTCTGGGGCCATAGCATGAAGTGCCTTAAATACTGTCAAACACACTTTAAATTCGACTCTCTCCGGACATCTGAGCCAGTGAAGAGATTGAAGGGTGGCAGATATGTGTGAAGAGCGATTCAGTTGATAAATGAAACGTGCAGCCGCATTAAAAACGGACTGAATCTTCTGGAGTTGATATTGTGGCAAATTTGCGAGGATGCCATTGCAGTAATCCAATCGTGGTACGACGAATGAGTTAATATGGCTTGCCATTCTGAAGAGTGTGATAAAAAATCTGTCAATAAATAAAATGATTACTGTACTATGTTATGTAATTATCCAAAAACATTTTCAACGGATACAAATGCCTTTATAAATATATTGTTAGTTTTAAATAAATTATGAATGTATTTGCTTCTCTCGGCTAGAGGGACATCGAAGGAGTGTAGTCAAAAGATTCCACACACGGGGTTGTTTTTGGCCGGCCAGCCCCTCAGGCTGCCCACTATGGCGCCTCCGGTGTGGACAAACTTTGTGCAGTGTAGAATTCGGATAAATGGAAGTCCCCAGACTTCTGCGCTATCCGGGTGGTCGGTGGGTCTCCTTCAATGGATACAAATTTTGTACAGAGGGCACTTCTTTTTTGGTACTTGTCTTGTAAATGCGATTATAATATGAAGGTACTAACAAACATGCGTACGAGTAAACGGATGAAAATATTTGTATAAATGTTATATAGATTTTTGAATTTTGATGTATAAATTTATAACAAATATAGGTACTGTATTCTGAAAATCATGTATGGAATAATAAGTACAAAAAAAGGTCTTTATATATAATTTCTGGCAACACTAGCCAAATTAAATTTTCCTTCATCCCTAATATTTCCTTTTTTTATCCCCTCTCCTACCCCCTGTCTACCGTAACACCCTCTTCATCTCCTTTTCTTATTATCCTTTCTCCCCTCGCTCCCCCTTGCGTCTTCTCCAGACCTCTCGCCGTCCTCTACTTCTTCCACAAGGGTGATTTTGAAGGGTGAGAGTCGTCGAAATACGAAGAACACACCACCTCCCAGGTTTTCTGGCAATTCCTTTTAAAGATGTATGGAATAATACTTTGACACTTTAAACAAGGATGATTAAAAATTCACAAAATCTTCAACTAAAAGAACATTTACCTACTTAAAAAAAAACATTTAAACGTTATTCTACTGACAAAAAAGTTTCCGTGGAACAACCGGTAAAGAATTGGTCTCCCACTCTTTTTCGTAAGTTTTCGAGTGTCTTTTTGTAAAAGGCAGATATTGTTCTAGCAAACCTATAATATAGCAAACCTATAATATATTGAAGATGTGGCTGCATGGATGAGTGGGAGTCGTCTGAAAATGAATCCTGACAAGACTGAGTTCATGTAGATTGCATCTCCTAGAAGACAGCATCTGATTGATCTCACACCTATAAAAGTTATGGGTATTAGTATAGTGCCACAGGAATCGGTGAAATTCTTGGGTGTACACCTAGATAAGGCCCTCTCCATGAACACCCAAATATCTGGAATAGTGAACTCTAGCTTCTATTGCCTGAGACAGATAAGAAGAGTCCGAGATTGTCTTTCGTTAGATGCAGCAAGAACACTTGTTAATGCCTTGGTAGTCTCCAGACTGGATTATTGTAACAGCCTGTACTTTGGTCTTCCAATGGTGCAGCTGAATAGGATCCAGGCTGTTTTCAATGCTGCTGCAAGACTTCTCCTGAGAGGTCGAAGATTTGAGCACATTACTCCTCTCTTGCACAACTTACATTGGTTAAAAGTAAAGCAACGAGTGGAGTATAAGATATGTGTGATGGTGTTTTCGGCCTTGAAGGGTGTATTACCATCATATTTGTCGGAGATGTGCGAGATCGAGATCATCAGTGAAAGACGGCTCATGCTTCGCTCAGCACAGGGTGAGGCAAAATGCAGACTGATTGAGCCATCTCGATCTCGCAAAACAGGCTTTGGAGATAGAGCGTTTAGTGTTGCGGGTCCCAGATGTTGGAACAAGCTGCCTCTGTGTCTGCGAGAGGAGGTGAATGGAGAGAGTTTTAAAAGAGGGTTGAAGACACACCTTTTTGCTGGGAGTTTCGGGTGATGGATACGATTTACAGCGCCCTTGAGGTCATGTTATAAGTAAACGGCGCTTTACAAATTGTCCATATATATATATAGGTAGTTACAATCCATTGGATTGATCTGGAACGAATTTCGATTTTCTTCTCCATTTCTTCCTATTTTCAGCTAGTTGCTTTAATTCTACGTATGTGCCACACTCCATATCCTTCTTCACTTGATCCATATAGGTGTCTCTTGGTCTTAGCATACTTAAGTGTGAGTATCTAACACAATAAAAAAAATCGCAAAGGGACTAAACATCGTTAACCGATGAGTGAATAAGTCGGGAGAGCGTGTGTTAATTTTAAAAGGAGAAACTGAAAATATGTCAAGCCCTTTCTATTCATCATCAACATCGTATCCTTGGCTTTTCCTCACTAAGCTTCATCCAGTAGTCGGCGCTTCTACCAACCTACATACATACCTACCTGCTTGGCTGGATGACTGCTCCTTTCTGGAGAACTTTCTACACAAAACATTATTTGTATATGTACTTCTACGGTTATTATACTCTTGTAAATATTATAATTGGTAAAACCTAACTTGAATTTACAATGTATAGGTATATCATTACTCGTATTATTACAAAATTCACGGAGTCCTCTGTAAAGAATATGTCTCCAGCCAAGTTTTTGAGTCTCTTGTTGTAAATAGAGCGCTGTTCTTCCGTCCGCAAGGGTTCCGTCGTCCCGGGCGTCCCTCTTTCACAAAACACCGTTCCTATGACAACGACATCAGCAATGAATGTCGTGGAAAGAGGTTACGCAATTGGCGCAGAGACGCTCTGAATGGAGGAGGCTGGTTTCTGCCCTGCGCTCTCGAGAGGAGCGTTGAGGGCGATGAAGTGAAGTGAAGTGTTGTAAATATATATTTTATTTTGTTATTTATTTTATTCTATTTTTCACAATTTCAAATAAAAACAAAACTTAACATAATATACCTACCATTTACAATAATTTTACTCCACTCCTTTTAAGCAACTTAATGCTTGTGTAAGGAGTGTAGATGTATAGCATTACAAATAAAATTTATAAAAATATCACCAACAGATGTGTAAAAAAAAATTGTAGCGAGAAAAAAATATAATGAGTTATAATCCATTGGATTCGACTGCAACGAGTTTTGTTTTTCTTCTCCATTCCTCCCTATTCTCAGCCAGTGTTTTCAGCTCTACGTATGAGCCACAGTTCATGTCCCTCTTCAGTTGGTCCATATACGCGTCTCTCAGTCGGCCTCTGCCATTTGTGCTTTCAGTCCTACCTTCCGCGATAGCGATGAGCAGTCATGGGTGCCTGATGTTGTGGCCAATCCAGTTAGCTCCTTGTTGGCTGATTCTCTTAAGGAGTTGCCTTTTTTCGCCTACCCTGTTTAACACTTCTACGTTTACGACATGTTTCGACCAATGAATCTTCAGCATGCGTCTGTAGCACCACATTTCAAAGGCTGCCAGCCGTCCGCTTTCACTCTTGCTGATGGTCCACGTCTCACAACCTTGTAAATAAAAGGCAGGTTTTCGTTGAACCTCACGTTTGATACATTTGAAATCATCATGTCAGCAGTGAGTAAGTGTGCTACGTTTTAATTTTTACACGGTTACATTATTTACAAAATACTCAATATTCAAACAATTACAATGTGCATGTTTCTTACATGCATGACAGGATCATAATTTTATTTTATTTACGAAAAATTCTCATGAGATCCCCGGTAAAGAATAGGCCTCCTACTGTTTTCTGTTTGCCTGGTATTCGTAGTACATCACGTTTAAGACATTTAACATCTTCAGTGCAGCGATGAGATATACCACCAATCCCGAATGTTTTCACTTTTACGGGATGAAGTGGACAGCTTCCTCTCACTACCCCACGTGCGGGAAATATCGTGATGGTATAAATGAAGGAATGAACAAAAAATTAATGTCAGTGCTAAAGCCTTCCAAGGGGGCGGTAGAAAATTCAGAAAGAATTGAGAGACGCTGAAAAAGGTGCTGTCTTCTTAGAAGAAACGCCTTGGGGGAGGTACTAGAATTTTTGGGTTATCTCACAAAGTGAGCAGTCGATGAAAAGAGTTTGGAAACCTCTGATATATACCATCACGGAATGTCCTATATTATGTAGGGTAGGCATTAGACCAACTTGCATGTAATAAGCATGCAAGCTTTTGTATCAGTGGGAATTTTTTTAATGTAATAAGCATGCAAGCTTTTGTATCAGTGGGAATTTTTTTAATGCATTTGGCATTCTGGTCTTACAGATTCAACGGCAAATTTTTTAGCCACTTGGTTGCATCGATGATCACCCCAACCAAATCAAAGCCGTACAGAGGACATGATATACGGTTCATTGCCTGTCACTGTGAACCGAATTCACACTCAGGTCTAGAAGTTAAAAAAATAATGCTAATAAAAAAAGACAATTAGGGTGGGTACCTGTATACCTGTATTCAAATTTATAAATTTTCAGTGGAGAACAATTTCGGTATTATATATTACATAAGTATATATAATATAAATAAATAGTTTCTCGAGCAAATGATTTCTTGTAATATGCCTAATGAATTGATTTCCGGTGGTAGAACCCTCAATAGGCATTTAGTTCCGGTCTTTTGGAGATTCTGGGGAGGGAGGGGAGTAATTTCTATGTATTGCACTCTTCACTGATTTTGCGCATTCTCTCCTTCTGTATGTGATAGGTATTATTATTATTAATAATTTTGGTTGTATGAAGGATTGTAGAAGGATTTTGGATGTCAAATGGTATGAACATGTTACAAATGAAGCTGTGCGCCGGCGCACCCAGCAGAGACCTGTAATCTCCGTAATACAGGAGAGACGATGGTCCTGGCTGGGACATGTTTTGAGAATGCCTAATGATAGTTTGCCAAAAAGAGCACTGTTCTTCCGTCCGCAGGGGTTCCGTCGGCCCGGGCGTCCCTCTTTCACAATACACCGTTCCTATGACAACGATATCAGAGCGCAATGAATGTCGTGGAAAGAGGTGACGCAATTGGAACAGAGACGCTCTGAATGGAGGAGGCTGGTTTCTGTCCTGTGCTCCCGAGAGGAGCGTTGAGGGCGATGATGATGATGATGATGATGATGATGAATATAATAAAGTAGAAGAAAACTTTTGTTTTTTAATTTCGTTATGGAATTCTACTATTTAAAATCCGACACAGTGCCTCTGAGTCAAATATTGTTCATAGTGAAAGTAATACAGTGTTTTATTATAATCATTATAAAGGTATTTGTTCACATGATGCCAGATTCACTAAGAATCGTAGTAGATATGTAAGTATCCTCCGCCATATAGTTGAATGTCTATTATGGTTAATGTTTTGCAAGGGTTGGCAAAAAGGGGATGTGAATGTTAATAATATCATCAATATATCGATTATATTATTATCATGTGTATTGCATTATACTGTTATTATTTTTCTGCCTTATTAAATAATCATAAACGTACAACAAATAGTTAGTGGGGTAGTGTACTAAAGAATATTAATAATAATATGACGAAGAGTGCAGTTTTCAATTTGCTTCTGAAGCTGGTGACAGTCTGATTTTCTCTCAATGGCACTGGTAGGCGATTCCACGTAAATGATCCAACAACACCAAAAGCCCTCTCATAGAAGTTATGTTGGTATATTGCTGAGGGGCACATTAAGGGCTTAACAAGAAGCGTAGAATAATAATAAGAATTATAAATATATGTATAATTATTAATTAAATAAATAGTTTAAATGGTAAATAAATATTATTAAGTAAACAGTGGAACCATGTTAAAGTGGCAATTATACACCCAACTAATTAATACTATTATGTACAACGATAAAACTGACAGTGCCACTTCTCATTTGTATACTAGTTTTTTACTTTTATGTAGGGCTTACAAAATACAATTGGTTTTTTTCCAGTATTTATTATTTATCGTGTCGAACCCCAGAAAACCAATCAAACTGATTTCCAGTAGTGTGCAAAACGCACACACAGCACGTGTGATGATGCGTCAAAAATATCCTCCATAGTGCATGTGACGGGGCACAATGAACACTCCAACAAGTGTGGCATGGTCTGTGCAGCACCACAGTCACACACTCCAGATTCGTCCTGTAGGAAGCCCCAGTGGTATTAAAATATCTTTTTTTGAATTTTATTGATGTTTATTTTGGAAAACTACATTTAAATCAAGAAAAAAATATTTAGTTTTTACAGTTTTAACAGATAAAATTGAAAAAAAATAAATACAGTATGTGGTAACTTCCAAATGACTTTAATTTAACAATATTTACAATATGTCACATTCTTTACAAAATATATAAGTACATACATACAGTATTACATTACCTACTAGTTTCACAATAGATTGATTATAATTAACTATTAAAGTGATGTTTAAAAATATATCTTTTATCCTTAATTTTTTTTTTTTTTTTAATTATTTATTCAATAATAAAACAATACAACAATATTATATAGTAGACAAATATTATACATACATACATAGACAACTCACACAGATCGAGCTAGTCCCAAACTAAGACGAATCTTGTATTATGGGTACTAACGCGACGATACACACATATATGTACAATGCACTACACACATATACATGTAACACCCAGACCCAGGACAGTTTGAAAAAGGTCATTCTTCACTTTGCCCTGGCCGAGAATCGAACCCGGGACCTCGTGACTTAAAGGCAAGAGCGTTACCTCCACGCCACACCGGCCGACCATATTAGAATGCAATGGTATTTTTTTTTTGTAATTTCCTCAGTCAGTAGTTGAGCCACTGGTATGAGAGGAAACAGTTTTTTAAACATATATTAAATTTTGGTCAAGTTACAGGTGTCTATTGTCAGTGTTGAGTTTTAATGTCCTTGCGTATCTTTTAATTCTTCTTTTGAAAATTTTAACTTCGTTTAACTTTATTAACTTCGCGTACTAGTATTCGGAGACTCTCGACTCCATCATCAGGTGATTAGTAAAAAAAACTTCCTTCCTTCCAACAAGTACCTTCGGTCAGTAACATCAATATTTCAAAGTTTTAACAGAGTTCGCTGTAAGAAATAGGCCTCACATTTTTATCTGTTAATTTTCGAGTGACGTTTAAAAAACAGGCATTTGAAAAATATCACGTTTTAAGATATTTAACATCTCAAGTACAGCGATGAATGTCTTTACTTTTTATGAGAAGGCAATATTTTGCAATAATTCTAGGTTCACATAGGGTTCCGTTAGACTCTACCATCGAGCTAATGACTAACCCAATTCCTGAATACGTTCTGAACTCTTACGTTCCAAATTCGAAACAACGAAGATTCGATTCGTTCATAATTATTTTGAATTTGGAAACCCTATTCCGTGTGTAGGTACCTGCTTACAACTTGCTACGGTCATATTTTACCAGAGATAATTTGGTTAAAACAACAAATTTACACGTTTTTTCATAACGAGACACGGTGGTTAAGAATATTATAATAATTATTATAATTCGAGTATATAATAATACGTATATGTACATATATATGTGGTGAAGTTATTTGCATGTGCGAATATAATTATGTTGTGTTTTATTGTAATTTTAAAACTATGGTGCGTGTTTTAATTTTTATTTTATTCTGTATGGATCAAACAGTTGTAACAATAAGTATACAAACATTAAAAAACAACAATGAGCAAACCAATTACCATCCCTTTCTTACCAAACTAATAATAAACATAAATTTGAAGTACATAGTTCATTAAATAAAATGAATTTTCTTTTTCCTAATATAAATTGGGTACATATTGTTGTAACACAGTTTTAACAGAGGATTAGTTAGCTGCTCTATTGTTTAAACATACATCAAGAATATCATTTTAATTTTTTATTTATCACTTATTATTTTTTCATTTTTGGGCTTGATACATTGTCACGTAACACCTTCACATATTAAAATATTATACACATAGGTAATATATTTATTCTATTCAATTATCCATATTTGATTTTGAACATTAAACATCGCCAAACTATTTTACATCTTAAATTCAGCAGTGAAGTTTGTCACGCATCCTTGATGCCTTAATTGTTTACTATCACGGAGAGGATAATCTGCATGTTTATTTCATCCAATCAGTCCGCTGGCTGCCCCACTTGTGGTACATCAAAGATAATAGTTGAAAGAATTTAACTGCATTTTTTTTATAAGACATCTAGGTTTTTGTTATAAACCCAAATACAACCTTATAAACCCTTCACAGTAAGCTAAAAAATTGTCGTGAACGGGGAGTTATTTCTGTTCAAAAAAGTTATACAAGCTATGTTACCCTGTCCTCTTGTCCATACAAAATTAAACACTTGGTATTATACAAGTATATTATAGCGCAATATATGTTTAATAATATGAATGTGTTTGTGGTCATGCGTTCTGCATATATAATAATTTAACATGTAGGTACTATATACGAGTATTTTAAACATATATTATATGTACTGTGTTAAATATATAATGTTATGTAGGTATAATATTTACAATACCAAATAAATAAATAAAAAAGTAATACATTTTATGCTTTAACTATAAGAACTTATTACATATCGTACTACAGGGTGTCCTTTATTTATTTACACAAATTAAAACATCGTACATATAGGAATTTCAATTAAATTAATAATAATAATCGAGGTATGGACATTAATTGTCATTACCAAAAAATTTCAACCTTAATCACTCGCAAACGAGTGGATGGCCTTGAGAAGAATTGAATAGAATTTAAATTTCAATGTACAGGTGATGAATTTATCACTTCATAATTTTATTTCTGTCCCTGATGTCAATATTCAAAAAATGGGCGAGTTTATCGCAGAAGCGCGATATCTTCCAACTAACCCATTTAATATGGTAAGACATAATTTTATGACAGGTGCGCTGACTCCCGATTGTCCAAAAAAATTTGAGTGCCAACTTAAATTAGCATGCGAACGAAAAATTTACACAGGTTTTTTTGGAAGAAGTGATATTTTACTATCTTTCGACCATCTCAAGGGTCCTGACGAAAAGAACGGGTTGATTTTTACTTACTTATTAAATTTGTGATTTTCTTTTGGCACCCTTGATCTGTAGACAACCACGCCGAAAGCTCTATCGTTAATGCAATAAAGCGACAAACTTGCGCTTTTTGCATCAGATTGTACAACTTGCGATACTTTGCTATAATTAATAGTATAACTATTGTACGAGTACCTACAGTAAAAGTAAAATAAAAGTGTGGAATTATTCCAGCAATTAATTGAAAATAGCCGAAGAGGCTACATCGGCCAGCTGTACTTAAATTTCCAAAATAGATGAAAGAACTGAACTAAATTTATCTAAATGATTAAACAAATAAAAAAGAACATATTATTTAGAACATGCTGTAGATAATTATTGGTATGAATTCGTTGACAAGTTAGTGGCTGAAGTTAATTTGGAATATCATTAATTTTAATTATCACATCTTCACCAACAGCAAGCTGCTGTTATAACTAGTATCTACATACATACATTTGTATTTACATACAGATGAGCAAATATTATTATATAAATTATAATTAATAGCGATTGAGTACATGTTCGTACTTGTATATATTTTTGTATTGAAAAACTTCCTTTTATATATATATATTTTTTGTTTTATTTAATTAATATCATGTTTTAAGAGAAAATGAGAAAGGGTCTCCCACCCTTTTCTGCTTATATTCATTACTTACTTTACTTTTCGGGTCCGGACTTCAGACTTTGCCACTCCAATATGTAGCGACGTACATCGCCTTGTCATTCGCCATCATCAGGTCACTCACATTACATGCATTCCGCATCAGCGGACATTGCAATAGGTGAGAGTCACTCTGCTCCTCCCCACAGTCGCAGCTGGCATCCTCTCCATCCAAAAAGCCCCACTTCCGCTGGTTACTTTTGCACCTTGTCATCCCAACTCTTAGTCTGTTCAGTTTCTTCCACGTGGGGTAGCTCAGACTATGAACGGTGTTTGTGCTTTCAGATGGCATCATCCATGGATTGTCGCCAAGTTCCTGCCTCCACAATTCCTCTCTACGCTTTTCTGACGTAAGGTCATTTGTGATCTTAAGGAAGCTTTTTCTCGATCTTAATCTTGGAGGTGCCATCCGGTGATTGTAAAGGGGATGTCTAAGGTCGTGGATCTGCTTGTGTTCCTATATTCTTTTAAACTTTCTCATCTTTTGGTATTTTTTTATCATGTTTTCGGGTGTGCTGCGTGAATTCCCGATGCTTTCTCTCCGTTGTGTTTTCGGCATTCGTCTCTTTTCTGCAAGATTTTAAGTATCCTAAAAATGTAAAATTGACATGTAAAAACTGCTAGCCAAACTAAAACGGTAAAATCGACGTATTGAAAATGCTAACCAAACCAAAACTCCATCCAAAACTGTTAAATTAACAATAGACTACTTACTACTATTATACCATAGCAGCATATCCCACAAGTGGCGTAGTCGTGAGACCAGCTGCCCGTAATAAACATGCAAGCTGTTCTCTCCATGCCAACAAAAAGTTGAGACATTAAAAAAGGATGGCAAACGTCATCGAAAATTTAAGATGTGAAATGTTTTAACTTTTTCGAATCTCTGCTTTTTACAGGATACGCGAAAACTTACGAAAAAGAGTGAGACAGACTAATTCTTTGCCGGGTGCTCCAAGAAATACCAAAAAATCTACTTCATAAAAATCTTTTTTCCGGATCTATGAGTCTTATATCCTTCATAAAAACATATTTTTTAGATTCTCACATAATTCAAATAATTCTCCATTCATTTTATTAAAAAATTTAGTACACAACTCCCATTATGTCTATCAATAAACTTTTATGTTATTTTACATAGTACACTATAAACATTTATTTTTATGTTAAAAACTAATTGTTCTAGTTATTTCTTTTATCTTGTTTAAAGTGAAAAATACTTCCCATCAACGTACTAAATACAGTTTAATATTGCTCATATTGCTCTACACCTGCCCTAGAGATGATACGAAAAGAAAAATCACTATTATTTTCAACTAGATGTTCCTACCCGACGTCTTCGCCAGGGTGAATTTCATACTTTTTTTCGTTATGGCTACACTTGACAGCGGAACTGTCATATAAACGCCACTTTCATACAAAAATACAATCCAAATTTCCGACTTTCCGTTGGATTTACCAAAAATTTGCTTTCATGCAAACCGTCTCCTGATAATTACGAACACAACAAAAAAAGAATCAGCCAAATTGGTTCAGCCGTTCTCAAGTTATGAGGGAACATACATGGTCAACTCATTTTTATTTATTTAGATATTTTATGATCGCAATCGGATAAAATCGATTCAACTTGTTTCCTAAATTAGTGTTCGAGTTCTAGAATTCTATATCAATAAAAATGTGTACGTTTTTGTTCAATTTTAATGTTGATTCAGTCGATAGAGACATCTTTTGTCTGCTTAGAAAACATTGTCTATCGTTAATCAATGATTGACAAAGTTCTTAAATTACAAAAAACAACGACTTATTAGCATTTGTATAAGAAAATATCTACTATTTTGTATTTTGTTTTTAAATCCTTTACTTTTTTTACCTTAAGTCGCTTTGGGTGTAATAACGACAGAAGGCTTTGTCATTGACATTTCATTCACTTATTTTTTCGTTTTTGACACAAAGCAAAGTTGTTTGTTTTCCCTTTGGATTTTCTGTCATATTTTTTTTAAGTGTCCTTAAAAGGTAGATATTTTTAACACGTCACGAGGTCATGCTTTGCACATAACTAATTCAATGATAAAAGTATGCAAATCATCCCTCAAGCTTTTTTACAGCATTGATAGTGTGATCTGTACATTTATTTAGGTAGCAAGGAGTTATTCAACTGTCTACCTCACTTGTAGAAGTTAAGGTGATAAGTAAATAGATATAGACTAATATTTTTAACTATATACCTACTGCTAAATAACATACTTAAAAATAACAGACAGACTCTCGTTACAGAATAATAATTTCAAAATGTTATTGCTACTTTCTACATTAGCTGCAGCTTCTGTTCTTTTTAATTAATTATTTTACCTGCTGTCACATGCACACTATTATAATAATATGTAATGTCTCGTTATTGATATTTATAATATAATACGCACACATATTTGTGTATGTTTGTAAATGTGTTAGGATGTTTGTTTGCATTGTGTTGTTTATAGGAGCTAGAAAACTATGTTCGGTGATGTAAATTACCCTCTATACAGCCTCTCATCCCTCAAGCAAGATGTTTATATTTTTGTGCATATTTATGTATTGCTGTAATTTATAATATATGCCTGTTGGTGCACTTTGATGTAAATAAATAAATTTGAGGGTTGGCCTGGCCATGTCATAATATTATATGTTGTTTTTACATTTTTGTGTCTGTTTTTTCGACTTTCTGTTTGTGTGACTGATAAATAAATTATTGACATGTTTAATTGTGGAAGTATGTAACTAGATTTGTATGGAAAGTGAATATACTATCATTCGTCGCGTGTTTTGCGTTTTGTTGTTTTTTTGGCACCATTTAAAAAGTCGATGGCATAACTAATTTTTAGAATTCCTTGAAAAACCTCAAACTCATAAAAAAACGTGGATGAAAATGAAATTATCTGTTGTGTGCTTTTTTCTATTAAAACCTACTGTCGCAGCATTTTATGGTGAGGGTCTAGCTACTTAGCATACAGGTCGTCCACTCCATGCAATTCGGGATGGTGACATTGTGGTACATATTTGCTGATGGCTTTGGCAAAAATAATTAATGAAATGGCGCATGGGTATCTCATTGCTATAATATTTAGCAAATCATTTTTTACAATTTCCTCATAATTTAGTCCCTCAGCGATGTCGGGTTTTATACTAGCACACAACAAATAATAATAACAGACTATGATGATAAAGAAGAGGAAGAAGAAAAGGAACAGTAGCAATTAATTATGATTAAAAGGTAAAGAGTTATTATTATTATTAATACTTTAACTTGGGTTATTAATTAAATTAAATTGTTTTCAGTGTATAATTACTAAGTGTACTATATACATATTAAACCGAGGCCAATTACCGAGACAGTGCACCCTATATATGTGTACCTACTTACAATATTCGTATATCATTAAGTGAATTTATTGTTCTGCCCATGAAGGAGAGTTTCAAATCATACTACTATACTTGACCATTATGGCATCTGTCATTCTCCATTGGGGTAGGCAGTAGAATTACTGTGTGTAATAAAAATACCAATCATCCTCTGCGTGTCACTAAAAAAATGACTTCAGTAGTTGTGACTGAATTGAAGATGTTAAATGTCTTATTCGAGATGTTTTTCCACTTCTGCCTTTTATAGAACACTTGGAGGATCATAGTCCAATTTATTATTCCACTTTTTCATGTCAAAATACGACCCCTTCTCTTTCTGTTAGTTTTTCAGTATTCTTCTGTAAATGCTAGGTAGGAATTAGTAAATTTAAATTCTGAAGTTGTTAAGTACGATGCATAATCGAATATCTTATTAATTTGTGGCATGGGGAACATAAGACGCAACAACCTCATTTGGTACCCCTTTGTGTGAGAATCTTTGATAATTTAGATGTACAGAAATAATTTATTGTTTTGCATAAATACACTATATTTGGTTCAACAGGATTTTTCCAGGATCCTTATCTATTACTCTGTATATAAAACACCTTTTCATATATTTCATTCGTCAGCATAAAGACCATAGTACCCATCCTTGAGGTCACCCATTATGTGCCTTGTATTTACACTATCAGCTATTGACTCTAATCTTTTTCATTTGGCATGGACCAGTAAGTATCATACTCGTCTCACAAACGAGGGATCGTAGATTCAATTCTTGGGTTGATCAAACAATTTCTGTTCGCTTTTTGGTATGTGAATGAATCATTTTGAATAATTTGAACTTAATAAATAAGGTAGAACCTTTCCTATCCCTGTTCACGTATTTAAAACAATAACACGAATTAAAAAAAAAATTTTTTTGATCACATTTTTTTATATTGGTATGTGATTATACTTCTAATTGTTGTTCAAATAATCCCTTTTAGGGGTCATCCATATACGCTGCAGCACATGGCTCGTATCATTATTTTAATTTGAGGGTTAAGTCCTACTAATAATGGTGAATTTCATGGGTTAATTAGTGACAAATTACGACCTATTGTTCCCCAATTTTGTAATTGAATATAAAATCCTTAATAATTTATCTTCTTCATTGTTGTAAAATTGATTTTAGACGTATAATCAATATGATAATGCCGTGTTGAATTTAATACATGCTATCCAATTATAAATAAAATTCTAGATAACTCAATTGAAACATAAGCTCGTACATTCTTGTATATAAATTCCTAGCGAGGGTTTCTCCTTAAATGTTTTTTTTTGTACACAGTATGGTCATGCCTAAATTATTCGTACCAGAACCAATAATGTCATGATGCTGTTTTTAAAGTTTTTCAACTACGATATGTTCTTAAATTGTTCTTAACTTTGTGCTATACGCAAAAAAAACATCTCAAACAATAATATCGGTAACAAGATTTTGAGTGAAGTAAATCTGTTATTCTTCTATGTATGCACTTGGGTATATCAACAATTGATATTTCTATCGTCAAAAGTAGAAGATAAAAAAGCAACATGAAATCAAAAGCAGGACAATTTAAAGAAATCGGCATGAATTCCATATATGTGAAATATATTCTAATTCAAAATGTAACCACCATTTCAAAATACAACAAATAAACTTCTCACATTAAATGTAATATTAACCAAATAACATAACATATAACAACAATGGTAGGGCTAAACGAATCAACAAACCATAAAGTAAATAAGGCGTGAAAAATAATATTTATAATCAATTTAACAATATAATAACCACCCCAATGAATATAAAATACTTATAATATTAAATATGATATTAAAATTAATAATAATAATACAATAAATGATGTGGTAGTTAGCAAAATGCGCGTGAACGATCGGCCCCATCCGAGTGCCCTGGGGCATGCCGCATCCATACCGTACAAAATACTTAGTTTAGCATTGGGTTGTGTTTCGTTGTTGAGTGGACTGATTACCATAACAATGGTGCCGATTATTATTATTACATTGTTAGTGTCAGCAAAAATTGTTATTAGAGGGATTTTTAGGGTTAAGTGTTCGATTATGTTTTGATTATGCCCACTCTCTTGTATTTATTATCGTTTTGTGGATTTTGCTTTTTTATGTAAATTTTTGTCATTTGTTGAGATTATTGGTGTTCTACCATTTTATTTTATAAATACTTTATTTTATAATTACTTCGACATCACTTTTAAAATTCAGTTTACTGGTAACAGTGTTGATTTGTTACATAAGTCAAGGCTGGTCATATTCTCTTACAAGAAAATAACGTTTTTTTTATATTATGACGCTCATAATAAATTGACACAAGAATTACCCTCACAGTAAACCTTAATTCTTGTATCACGGAGGACTTCCTGATTGTAAATACAACAAAACAGATAATATATTTCTTAACATTGTACAAGAATTATCTTCCTCAAGCTTTCGTGACTTTATTAGGAATCGATCCTGAATCTAAGACATTTGATAGATTGATCAATACACCTCCGAGACAAATAAAGATCTATCTCTCATATCACGGCGTCTCCCACAAATGGTGTAGTCAGCGAATTAACTGTATGAAATGAAAATTTAGATTTTTTATATATTTATTGTATTGGTGCACAAATAGTAGATCTCCACAATTAAATAAACAAAAACAAGCGTTTCATTCTACAAAAGATTAAACAAAGATGAGAGAGAAATCTTTCCTCCCTTTCGAAAGGATAGATCATCTTAATTGTGGCATTGAAAAAATAAGACATTCAGGGTATTCTTGTTCAAATTTAAAACCCACGGAGTTTAAACATTTTTTGTCTACCATACTTACTAATATCAATATCCCCCTTTTCATATTTTACGCTTGATATGAATTTTGAAATGAAATAATATTTTTAATAATCGCCTCTCCCTTCTCCATTATTTTCTATGGGTTCTTTGGTATATTTTTTTTAATTCTTTGGTTTGTATTCACGGGTTCATACATAATATATTTCTGGCTATTGAATCCGTCGATTGTGTGAATTTGCTGACGTGTGCCCATTTTAAGGACCTGTATTATTAGGATGGTTGGGTAGATAGATTGGCAAAGTTGACTCTTTATTATATTTTAAGATTTTTTCCGTTTTTTTTTACATTCTCTCGAATATTTGTTGTCCTATTATATGGTAGAGATGATGGACCCGGCCGGGTCGTGTTATACTAAGAATGCCCAATGATAAGTTGGTTGATACAAATAGAATTTGCAAAGTTTCGGATGAAGAACGGTCTGGACGACTTTATCTCACGATTCCTATTACAATGACGTTGGAGCGTTAGCGATGTTGTGGAAATATGCCACTCAATTTCAAAGCCTGAAGGTAGAGTCTCAGTCTCGTGAACAAGGCGTCCGTGGTTCGATCCCAGGTGCCGGCAAATTCCCCTTTCACGACACAAGCTTTTAGCAAAAAAAAAACGTAAAGAATTCGAAGGCTGGCTTCTGCTTCTGCCCTTTACTCCTGGGAGGTACGAAGCGTCAGGGATATCGTGGAAATATATGACTCAATCAGCGCAAAGACTTAGAAATTTGGCTTCTGTTTCTGCCCTTTGCTCTTGGGAGATCGAAGGGCGGGTGTTCATTGTGATACGCATTAGTTAGTCCACTGACTATGTACACCACTTGTGTAGCTATGTAGTCAAGTGTATTCCGTAATAATTTATGCAAACTTCAATAGGCTTACAGTAATTATAATTTGTATTGATGAGTATGGTGATGGTAATAATAATAATAAGGCAGTTTCCACACTACGCGATGTGCGCACGCGACTTAATATAATACAATTCTTATTATTATGCAATCATATTATTATATAACTACTTCCCTCCGTATATGCGATTTATCCACGTCTTATTTCTGGTACACAATGAACGTCGTTTTAAAATGTGATGGTTTTAGTGTCACAAAGTTTCAGTTAATTGACCCAGCCATTCCACTTTCTCTACACGAGATTTTTTTTTCTAAAGATGTTTTATTCATCAACCTTTACGAAATCTCCCGCAAGTAACCAGTCGTATTATTAACACACTAGTTCTTAATTAAAAATTTTACTCAACAGACACTTTAGTAGAAAACAGGAAAGCTGCACCGACTTACTTAAACCAGCCTAAGCCGATTCGTAAGCATCGGAACACCTTTCCTGTTTTCTACTAAAAGGAGTTTGCACAGTCTGTTGGTTGTGCAGAATATGTGATGTCTGTTGAGTGATAAGTATTCTTAATAATATCTTCACTCACGCAGGTGTAAAAATCCGGTTAAATACGAAAACTTCGTTTAACATATAAAAATTGTCTGTTTTGTTTTTGATGGGTTTCATTTGGCATACATAGACGCTGAATTTGAGAGGCTTTCTTTTCAAGTTTATCAATTTTAATACCCCACTTTTTCTTTATCGCAGAGCAACGTTTATTTTTAAATAGGTATAGGTAATAAAGGATTTATTTTCTATCAGATCGATTTTGTGCCTGTTGTGTTTCTTCTTTTAATGTTTACCTATATTTCAACATTTATAACTCTTTTTTTCATCCTATGGTCTCGAGGGGAGAATTAAAGGTCATAATTGATTCTATGTAAATAATGTAAAGCGCCCTTGAAGTGATATTATCACAGTACGGAGCTGTATAAATAGTCATATTATTATTATAATGAGACAAAAAATATTAGATAATGTCTCATTCACAGTTTTGAATTTCATCTTAACTCTTTACAATCGTATATACAGAGTGTTCGCTCTCCAAATGCATCATTAGTACATTCAATTATCGGCATATTATTATACCCCATTAGCGGTACGGGTTAAGTTAGGAAGCCACTGCTGCAGCCGTGCCGTGCCGTTACTATAATAAATGCGACCCTCGAGTGTGCCGTCGTACTATGCAGGGAGTAACTACTGCTACTACTACGCCCCAATGGAGCGTTGCTGTTCCACAACCGACTATGTGGAACTGCAATCATATTAAAGACTAGCTGATTGATTACACAGTAACTTTTGGAAAAAAAAATGTTAAAGAATTTTGTACAAATATCTTCATCCTGTCTGTATAATTTATTTATTTATTAATACATTAAGGTTAACACAATGAACCGGTTGGAGGCATTCGAGATGTGGATTCATCGAAAAATGCTTCGAATACTGTGGACAGACTTAGTACCCAATACAGAAGTCCTAAGCAGAGCACATACGAATAAAGAGCTCCTGACAAATATTAAGATTCGTAAAGTCTCATATTTGGGCCACATCCTGTGAGGCGATAAATATCGGTTTCTGCAGTTGATAATAGTGGGCAAGATTGAGGGAAGTCGTGGAGTGGGAAGGAGACAGATGTCGTGGCTGCGTAATATCAGCAATGGACCGGAATAACACAGATGGGGAACTGGTCCGCACAGCGCGAGACAGAGAACCATTCTCCAGGGTGATCGTCAACGTCAGGAGGACCTGACACGGCACTGATCGAAGAATAATACATTGAACGGCCATAATAGCCTTTAACAGAAAAAATATAATGCCCAATACACAAAAAGTAACAAAAGTTTCTACCAATAAAATACCTAATACAAGTAAGTCTATGTGCATGAAGTAATTACTGTGGTCTTGAGAGTAATTTGTAACCCAACGAAGAAAAAATCTTTTTTTATTGATGTCTGTCGTGATATCCTGAGATCATGTTGCATAATTTGTTCTAAAAAAAATTGATTTTAAATTAAAATGAATGTGAACAAAATATTATATTTAGGGCATGTAGAAGGGCAGTATAAAAATAGCACTTTTCTGTCATATAAGCAGAATTACTACTGTGCTTAAATAATATGTGCTGAGGACAAACATATTGTCTATTATATATATACAAACATGAAAAGAGTTTTACATATATTTAGATTTCACTACTTGTTCTTTTCATCTCGTTATAGATACTGCATTACATAGTACCTATGATTATTACTACAACGACTTTAATCCTTTCAGCACACAAAGGCTATGCAATTATAAGGAAATTTTGAGACATGTGGTCTATAAGGGGTTAAATGATTTTTTTAAATTCTTGTTTACGAACCCACGAAAAAGTGAGACCATATTATTTAATTTCTATTTTTATTTCGTTTTGCACTGGAGATCAGTTTGATCGGTGTTTTCCGGTTCCCTGCATCCTCCGAGCTCAACTATGCCTCCTTCAGGTCCCTGGCAATTGTGGATATCCAGGTGGTCACTGGTCTGCCTGGTCTTCTGGGTCCTACTTCTACGTCCATTTTCCTTTTGATCATATTATTATCATTTGGTAGTCTCAAAATGTGCTTTTCTAAAATTTATACATTTTAAAATGTATGATCAAATTCTTGAGCTAAATTCGTTTTTTCTACTTGCACATATACAATTACATAGTAGGGCCAATTCTGAATCTTAATGAACTCATCATCATCATCGCCCTCAACGCTCCTCTCGGGAGCACAGGGCAGAAACCAGCCTCCTCCATTCAGAGCGTCTCTGTGCCAATTGCGTCACCTCTTCCCACGACATTCCTTGCGCTCTGATATCGATGATAAAAAGTTGATTAATATTAGTTATTATGTAGTATTCAGCATTAGTTATGAACTATAAACAACTATAAACTCGAGAACCACCAAGTGCAAACGGTAAAATCTATGGGACAAACTAATATTAGTCAGTGATGCCGCAATACAAAATGTTTTTCACGTTCCGATTTACACTTCTGGCAACAATTTAATAGTTGTCGAGCGTGAAAATTGTAAAATGTCAGATTTGCCGATATATTTTGGCGTTCGTATTTGCGTCGGTGGTGGTGTAATTTTACAATTTATACATGCTAAGAGTTGTCCTAAAAATATAATTTTTTACTTTTAATTGAAAAAACAACTTAACACTTCCAAAATATAGCAATATTCTGCGGTAAAATGACAGCAACTAACAATAATCGCACATTAAAAGTCGCGAATAAAATTCTGCCAAATCCAACTTAATTTAGTCGTCGGCTGTCAACTAAAATTTCATTCTGAATACGAAATCCATAGATTCTCGAAATTTTTAGTTGTACTAAGGTGTCAAAATGAAATGAATACGAATTAGAACTAATTATCATGACTCGACTATCTTCTCACACTTAGTTGACTTAGTTAGTGCAACTAAACTATTTTATGATTCAGAATTGGCCATAGTATCTCCCTAAAGCTGGATATGAGACACAGCACACTACTCACCCACGACACCATTATACAGTATTATGTATATACCATTACATTTACTAATTGGACAGATGGGGTGATAATAGGGCGATAATAGGTCTACAATAATCATTTCAGATGCGGTTTAAAATAAGCATCGTGCCTATAGCGACACCCACTGCGTATAAATTGGATAGAAACGCAAATTATATCTCCTAAGCATATATCGCGGGTTGTACCATTTTGTAAATAATAAGTAGGGATTATACCGACTGTCCAGTTAAATACATACTTTTTCTTTTTATAGTAACCTAGGTTTAATATTTTTTGCTTTTTTATGTTTATATTATAACTGTGTTTGCTTCTCTCGGTTAGAGATAGTTTTAGTTTGAATGTGCCAGATTGTAAAACCAATCAGAAACCTCGATTGGAGAACCAATGCAACATTGTGTAGACATGGTTCTCCAATCGAGGTTTCTGATCGGTTTTGTCATCTGCACCCAAATCCGGTTAATTAATAAAAAAATTAGTAAATATTCTAAACATTTGCCAGACTGTAGTCGCCAAATTGAAGTCGCCAGATTTCTGCGGTATCCGGGTGGATGGTGGGTCTCCTTCAATGTCCCGTTCCATAAGTTAACAAATAGAAATATCTTATATTCAAAAATCTACATTTTTTGTAGTTTTGCTATATTTATATTATGCTTTAAAAACACAACAGAAAGTGAAATATACTATATAATAATAATCACACTGTTATTAAATACATATACGTTGTCTTTATTCCGTTCAATAGTTAAACAATTCCAAATATTTATTTGTGGAATTGAAAATAGCTACAATATTTTTTTTTTAAATAAATATTTTAAATTAAAGGGAACAGTGTCTTTTCACAGTTATTTATTTGTGGAATAGAAAGAGTGGTGTTAAATTGTGTGTATTACCAATTAAATCAAAATTTTCCACTTGTTTAGTTTTGGAACTGGACGGTCGATATGTGTTTGACGGATATATCGCTTACTTTCTACTAGCTTTAAATATTCAACAAAATTTCTTATTTTTCTTTATTCTATTTTATGCCCTCAAGCTGCATCCCTAAAGGGATATACAAAGACAAACGGCAATTTTATCCATCTAATTCAACTAATCTAAAACGTTTCTTTTTGTCCAAATCCATTAAGAATACCGATTTTCTTCTTTCCAATAATTCATCATTATGTACTGTAAACGGTTAACTGTGAAAATGTTTCTAATTTGCTGCTAGGCTGCCTCTACATTTTTTTTATACACTCATACATTATATAATTCTTTATTTCACCACGTTTATATATTTCGAAAATTCCAGTGGTTGTTCATCTTGCGTTCGCCTACTTCAACATAAAATTACAGTCGTTCTAAACCTTAGGCTCGCGTCCCTTATTTCTTCTACAAGCTTTTTAAAACACCGCTCTTCATTTCTGTGATTATTATTATTATGTTTTTTTCAAAAGCACTCGTCGCACAAACACAATACTCGCAGCATTTTTTTTTAATTCACCCAAATGTACTTTTAATTCATCAGATTCATCCCCCTCCCCCCATCCTCTTTGCCTCAACCCATTAAAGTCCCGACCCTTCTTTAATACTCATAATAATCAGAAAAAGCATTTTTTGTATTTCAACAGCATTTTCCCCCGTTTTCGTTCGTTCACTTGTCGCATTTGTAATTTTTATTTTGTGAGAAATAACTTTTTCTTTATATAATATTTAGTACAATAAATTTCATTTGTGTACATTGAAGAAAGATCCACCACACACCCGGATACCTCAGGAGTTTTTAACTCCTACTTATCCGCACATTCAAACCAAAATTGTCCTCACGGGCGGGCCATTAGGGAGGCCTGAAGGGCCGGCCGGCCAAAACCGCCGTCGTGGGAATCTTTTATATTACTTCTCTCTTCAATGTCCCCTCTGGGCGGTAATAATGTTTATTGAGTAATTGTACAATATATATATAAGTAAAAAAAGAAAGAAAAATAATCAAAATGATACAAAACGTGAAGCAAAATAAACAAAACATGATAATAGAATATATACACAAATTGGTAAGTACAGAAGGCGTGTGTTCATTTGTGTACAGTATATATATACAAACTTAATAATTTTATGCTTTCTTTTTTCATATGCCTCATCCCTTGTAGGATACATAAAGAGGTCGTAACGCCAAATCTTCCTCATAATATTCTTATCCAATTAATACAATTACCCTTATTTACATTTTACTCATTGACACCTAAATTGACCACACTAAATATTTGTTTTTGTTTCGACATTTTTCAATAATTTGACTTTTCTCAGTTTCTATTGATACTAAATATTATTAATTCTGCATCATCCATTTTTAAAGACTGTGCGCTACTTGACGTCCCATTTATTTTTGTTTGAAATAATCTCATAAATACTCTTTTATTGAAAATTTGACAATATAACCTACTATCGAATTGACTTGTGATCCATTGAATTTTTTTTCCATTCATAACTTATGCTGTGTTACTGATAGTTGTGTTGTTCTTTTTTTGTGTTTTTTTGACTTTTTATTATGATTGTTGTGTCTTAATATTCTATACTTGTGTGTACATCTAATAAATAAATAATATGCATAGATAATTTACATTGATCGAGATGATTCCAAACTAAGCTATACAATTTCGATATTGACTGTAGACGCTCTTAATTGGGGAACTGGCCAGATCTTATTGTATGTTTGTAATTTATGTATTGTGTTGTCAGTTTTCTGTGAGTGTCTCCATAAAATAAAATAAAATATAAAAAAAAAAATATTATTGACGTACTTGTTCTAGTCCATTTCAAATAAATTGAAAAAACACAGTATGTAGTTAACTTCCAAATGACTTTATTAACTTCTGGAGACTCTCGACTCCATCATCAGGCGATTAGTGATGAATATTTTGGCGAATCATTGGCGAATACTAGTAAGCGAAGTTAATAATGTCATTTGAAAGTTAACTAAATACTGTTTTTTTTCTTTTTCTCTTAACATGTCCTTTGTGAAGTCGATTTTTAATGATTTTTCTCTTTTGTTTCAGGTAAGTGGAAGAATATTAGTATTACAAAAGTATTGGTTTTGAGTTACTTTATCTTTATCTAAAAGGTAAGTTATAGTTACAAATTTTGTTCAAATTCTGAGAGATCGAGCGCGTAACAATGTCATTCGAAGAGAGTGTGTGATTCTTCTTGAACCTAATTCTGCATAATGTTACATTGTGTTGACATGGTTCTCCAATCGAGAAGAATTGGGCACTATATGAGATGGTAGGCCCCACTGTTGTCAAATGTGAGATTTCATAGAAAAGTAATATTCACGAAATTGTTGCCATTATGTAGAATTATTTTTTGGTCACCACGTTCAATTATTTTTGGGTACCAAGTTTTTCGACACCGGCAAAGTTTACATTCGGGTTAAGTTTTATTTTTGCTGGTTTTGTTTTATTTTACCGGCAAAAATAAAATAAAACCGGCTAAAATAAAATCTACTTCCAATACAAATTTCCAAAAGTTTAAATTTGAATTAAATTTCATTTTGCCGGTTTTATTTTATTTTTGCAAATAAAAAAAGAAAAAAATATTTCGCCAAAAAATCCAAATAATATTATTGTAGCAACAATTTTCCTCCATAGAAAACTATATTTGACATATATCTGACATTGGGGCCTACCATCTCAATGAGTTCCAAGAATTGTCATCTGCGTGTTGTGCCCAAATCCAGTTAAACAATTAAAATAAATATTCCAAACATTTGTAAAATTTGTTTGAGGGATTTTTCAATAACTATGTTTATAAAAAAAAACACGCAGTTTTGTCCGTAAATTTCATAGATGTCAAGTGTATTTAACCCTCAAACCAATACGCATGATATGCGTATAACATATACATTCCCGAGGCTATTTGTACCCCATCAATAGTTATTGTGGGTCATATTGCTACTAAGTACTTCTATCTTCTATGTATGTTCTCACTAATGCTACTCCAAAAACCACCTGACATAACCACAAATCCTCCCCACATTATAACATAACTAAAATGTATGTATTGTTATAGAATAAATATTATTATAATATAATATTTTGCCATTGATAATCCGTATTAATCTCTCACCCCTGCTAATGCCACCAGAAGTGAACATTATTTAGTATAATAATATGCCAAATTGTGATTGCAAAAATGCACGAGTTTATTGGAATAATTTTTGATAGTTTGAATTGAATGTCATTTTGACGTTTTGAATAAATGATCGAATGTTTCAATCCTGATGTTCATTACTATGCTTGTTACTGGTTTTCTTTATAATTAGAGTGTTTTGAATACGTTTTATTTTATTTTTAACGTGTTTCTAATACATGGAATTATTGCAAGACTTAAAAAAGGCAACATCACCTTACTTTGTAGTTGCCCAAATGGGGCTTGAACCCACAATTTATCCTTTCCGAAAGGTGTCCAATTAAGCTACCGAGTGACATATTCGGGCTTCAAATTTCTTTCATATATAATCCATCAGCAGCTTCATGTAAAGACATTATTCTGGTATTTCTAGTATGGGTTAAAGTTGCTAGATACGTCCAAGTGTCTTATATAAACAAAACGCATTTTTTTCTGAATTTCAAAGATTTTATCCATTCTTTCTCTACTGAGAAATGTAGACACGTAACGAAGAATACGAGAACTAATCCAAAGCTTCGTAGAAGCAAATATACATTAAAAATCTTCCCAGTCGGTCCCTCAATGCTGAGGATCGTGACCACGATTACCTCAACCAAATGACATGCTCCTCCACCGAGCCCTGTCCTCCGCCTGCCTAAACGCCTTACACACTGTACTCCCTGTCCTTCCCCCCTATCTTTCCTTATAACATCACAAAATTACAACATAATCTCCAATTGGATTACTATGTTAGAAGTAGGTACATAGAATCATGTTGAGATGTTAAGTAATGTTCTATTATCAGACATAATGGGTCACCTTTTGTTGTGCATTATACTACCAAATCATATGATTAATATTTATAATATATACTCTAATATCATATTTTAGCATTTTTTGTTGTTGTTGGGGTTCGTGCGATCCCCATTATTGTGACGTGATCCACTGGGGGTTAAGTATTGTATTATGTCAAATATCTCTAATTATTGTTAATATTTTTTTCTTTGTTCTTTTGGAAATTTGTATCTTTGTTCTTAATATTATGCAAGTGTAAGGGCTTACGCCGTAAATGAAATAAATAAATAAATAAATAAATAAATAAATATATTTATTGTTGTTCTGTATCTCAATGGTTGAAGACGATAATATGTTCAATTAGCAAAATCACTCAATTTTGGGTGGAATGCCTTAAGAATAATAAAAATATGTTCAATTATTGCAGTAATGTCACTGGATAAACAACCTGCGAGAATTTCGGTTTCTAAAAATCAATTTTTGAATATAATTAAGTTCTTTAGTTTATTTTTACGTTGAAAATGGGGTCAAAATGTGCGCAGACTGTCGACATAATAAAATCAGACATCTATTCTGAAAATCCTCAGCAAATAAATTTCTTGACAAAAAAAGCAAAGGTTTAAGTTATAAGTTAAAAAGTTTAAAAGAAGTAAAAGGAAAATATTAAGATGTTGTTTTGTATGTCCTGTTTGCAATAAAAATACAATCAATAAATTTGGTATATTCGTATAGACATTTGTAAAAATAATTTATACAATTTAGACGTGTTTTTGTAATGACGTGATTCTTGATTTTTTGAATAGATAATATGCATTATAAATAAATATCCTCCATGCTCTAGACACGCTACGCTTCCTCAATTCACAGCATCACTCAACGCTTTCAGCATATTAAATCATTGTTTCGAACACTACCAATACAAAACATCTACATCACCAACGGAATATAAAATATTGATATACCTACCTATTTGTATAAAATATGTCTTTTTATACCATCACGGCTTATCCCTGTTAAATCAAATAATTTTTTTTTTGTCAAATTGAAAAACTAGGGTACCTTTTTAATCACTTAAAATATTGTTATGTACTTTATATTATGTATCAAAGAACTCGCACTTGCAGTTCTTTTTATACTTTCAAGAAGGAGGTTAATGGTCGCTAGTCTTCTATTGCGTTTACATGTGTAAATATTACCAGGGTTTTCAAGATATTTTTTTTTTTTTTCGTGTATCCAAACACGATGAGCAGTCTTACCCCATCCCTTCCACTCTATCCCATCCCTCCCTACTCAACATCTGTGTCGTGTCGCTTATCCGATGTTGTCTGTATTTTAAGTAGCTTATTCTATGTGTAAATTTATTTTGGTATACCTATGTATTTAGTTATCTTTATATCTTAAATTATTTTATTTATTTATATATTATTATTATTTTATGAATTGTTTTTTTTTTGTTTAATGGGTTAGTTGGAAGATATTGCGCTTCAGCGATAAACTCGCCCATTGCACAAAATTATGTATTCAGTGGTAATGTTGTCATATTTTTTTTTTTTATTCTTTGTATACTAATTTTGTGCAATAAAGATTATTATTATTATTATTATTATCAATGTATTATTGTATGTAACAATCCTAGTGATAATTAGTTGGCAAATATACTCCTTGGCTGGTGCACGTACTTTTGTTTCTATTTTCACCCGTCCTCGATTGGCCTTTCAACATGGTCCTTCGAGCCGGATTATTTTCTTTAAAATAAGTAATAATATTTGAACCAGTGAAAATATTAATAGTTAATCGAGTGCTAAATAATACAAAATTTGAAAATGTAATTTAATAATAATTAAAATGAAATTTTGCATAAATAAAACATAACATGTGCACCATGAAATTAAACTTTAAAAATAATAAAATTAATTAAAAATTAATATCTAAAAAAATATTAAAAATGCCACTCAATTTTCAATACAAATGTTTAAAATTTAACAAAATTTAATAAATCAATATTTCAAATAATATTAAAAAAAAACCACTCAATCAACAATCCCTCAAGTGGGTTAGTCAGCGGACTAACTGCAAGTAGTTAACATGCAGTATGTCCTCTCCGTGCCAATAAAGAATAAGACATTCAGCATGGTTGACATACCACATCGCTGAAATGGATGTGCTAATTGTCTTATACGTGAGTTTTTACGAACACCTGACTTTTAGAGAATAATTGCAAATTTGCAGAAAAAAGTGGAAAGCCTATATTTTACCGGGAATTCAACGGGATTATACCTCATATATTCATTTTCATAGTTTTATTTTGTTGTTCAATTCCATTCAGAAACCTAAATAGTTAAATGTTGAAATAACTTTATTTCTTGGATATTGCAGGAGTCCAAGGACTCCTATTTATCCGTTTAGGTGACGATTTATTAATAATTTAATTCTCTCTAGTTTGATACCACTATGCCAGTGTTGGCATCTCCGATCCTACCACGTCAACAATCGATACCCTACACGAGTGTCAACAATCATACCCAGAATCATTTCCTCTCTTGCATCCATCATCAAAGGACATTCCCAAAGGATATGTTCCGCATATTGAGCTCCTGTCCCACATGTGCACCATGGATTATCAGTCAATGCTAACTCAAAAAGTTATGAGTTAATTACAAGCAGTTGGTCTGCTGGCTACCTCATTTGTGATAGATGCCGTTATGAGATTGGTGAATGATCATTGGACATTCTTCAAAACAGGAACAGAGTATAATTTCTTCTTTGTCATACATAAACAGAACAGATAAGAGGCAATGTTTGTTAATGGAGACAAACCTAGATGCTAAGCTTATTGCGTATGTAAGGAGTATTCACAATGATTTATTATTTTATTACTACACTGTGTACCGTTGTTAATACAAGATAGATTTTCTTCCTTCAATACAATCGTATTGTTATTATTATTATCACCTACTCTATATAATAAAATGATGTACCTACCTTACACCTAGCGGCTTGTTATTATTGATCAATTGAAGAATTTCCGTTTACATTCTCGAGTACACTAAACTAGTTATCATGCACGTGACCGTAGTAATATGTTTTATCTGTATTTTTCAAGATTGTATTTTTTTTCTTAAAACGAATTTGGATTTTACGTAATCTTCCTTCATAGTTTGTGTTGGGGATGCCGAGTAGGTCATCAGAAAAAATCGAACCATGAATGAATTTGAATTATAACGGCATCTCTTAAGAATGGTATAACCAGTGTGAACTCATCACAGTAATGAACGTATAGATGGCTTGGACATGTCAAACAATGAGTGATGAAAGAATGACAAAGAGGATATCAGTTAGTGGACTAATGTTGCTATATAATTGATGTGTTATGTTTGTTAAAAGTCTGTTGATATGCCAAATAAACTAAATAAAATTTGAAATAATCTGAAAGAGAGGGTTTGAGAATTTGATCCACTTGATCACGTGGATCAAATTTTCAAGGGCGACTGTTTGTTGAGTAATGGGGTGTTCACATTTGGCGAATATCGCCAGCCGAATTTCAAAATATAACGCCAGGCGAAAAAACAAAATTCGCCGTACGCCCATTGATCGTCACACCTGTTCACACAAGTCCACCGATATAGAAACGATCTGTCAGATGCGTTTTGATTTTGACACTGTTTTCAAAATGGCGTCGAGATGGAGATCGCGAAGTATTTATTTTTAGTCGAAAATGTTATAGTAGAGGTTATAAAGCGCCTTTTAATCAAGGAAACAAACGCCACAAACCAACAACAAAGATAACAGCTGTCACGAAGCGGGAAACATTTATAAAATTTATAGGTTATGAAGTTTTTACCATAGATATGAACGCCGCGCACATCTGCGCATGCGCGAATCGTTCAATCCGCCGAAAATGTTGGAAGGTGGTCAACTCGAGACGATATCGTTTCTACTGGTTTTTATCGTTTCAGACTAGCTGTCATTTTGTTCACACGGTTCAAATGGCTGGCGATATTTTGGTGCCTGGCGATATTCGCTAAAATGAGAACATCACATAAGTATAATCGACGTGTGTGCATGAGAAATGGCGTGAATGTACGAAAATCGAAAATGCACTTTCTTCTTCATCTGCCTCTGTGTTTCGATCTCACGTACGGATCCTGTCATAATCGGCTTTTCTATTCTATCATCTACTCTAATTGCGATTGAAAAACTGCTGAATTCTTTGGTATATGGAAACCATTTTTTGTTGGTTCCCTCGGTCCCTGGTATCAGCATCATTCTTCTCCAGCACCACATTTCAAAGACATCTATTCTATGCCTTTCCCTCGCACTTGATGTCCAAGATTCGACACCATAAAGAAAAATAGAAACACCGAAATTTGTACCAGTTTCTTATTTATTATTCGGAGATAATATCTCTTTGGAGACTTAGGAAAAATTGTGTTGACACATGTTTACAAGAATTGATACTCTCCACCGTTAGTAAATAAAATAGTAACAACATTTTACAATTGTCACTTGTCGCTTAAGTCATTGTTACGTATTTATTTATAATAACATTATTATCACACCGTCTGTATGTTTTAGTGATGTAACGAATATTCGTATTCGCATACGCATTCGCGAATATTCGCATATTTCAAAGTATTCGCAAAAAAATATGCAAATGTTTTGCGAATATTATTTCGGTAATAAAGTAATAAAGTACAGTATGCCGTGATGGTATAGTAGTAGTAGTAATAAAGTATCCGATATTCGGTAAAAGTACCGGATACTTACCCGATACATTGTAGAAAAAGGTACTGCAAGAAAATATTCTTTGAGAAAACTGAGGAGTTTTGAAATATTTTAAATTCCTATACCATTTTGAAAATTCGGCGACTTAGAAATTTTAATGATTGAGCAATATTGTAGAAATCTTAAGCAAGTCAATATTAGCTATTCGCATTCGCGAATATCCAAAATCACACATTCGTTACATCACTAGTATGTTTGTTTATTTGTATTACAAGTATGTTATGAAAGTGTCCATTCCTACTCGGTGACGCTTGTATTTCTAAATAATATATACCTATACTTAATAATATAATTTATTATTTATCTTTATCATCTTATATTGAATGACAAGTTCAATGCTAAACGTCCTTGCAGACCCAGAATAGAACTGTACTCCCCTTTATTTTTATAATTTTTACTACTATACTATATCTTCACGCCGTGTCCCAGGTGGGGTAGGCAGAGAGAACAGAACGCCATATAGATCTATCCTTACACACTTCCTTCGATTCCTTTACATTCATCCAGTTTCTCATACATGCACGCTTATTTCTCTAACTCAGTACACGCCCGTCCTTTAAAATTATATCCACGTGTTCAAGTCACGTTGTTCTTGGACGTCCACGCTTGAATTACACCCCTTCTTTCAGATAGATCCATACTTTTTTATAAAGTACATATATATTTTTTAGTAGTTGATTTTACTACGTGTCTTAGAAGGATTTTGGATGTCACATGGTATGAACATGTTACAAATGATGCAGTGCGCCGGCGCACCCAGCAGAGACCAGAGGCCTGAGTCAACAACACACTTTCGTCTCACGTTCCCGCTCCGTTAGCGTTCGGGTGCAGACGATGTTGCAAGCAAGTGTCAATTTCGTTGCTAAGATACACAATAGTTACGAAAATTAACACTTTGGCGCACCATCGTCTGCACCCGAACGCTAGCGGAGCGGGAACGTGACGCGATAGTGTGTTGTTGACTCAGGCCTCAGTAATCTCCGTAATACAGGAGAGACGATGGTCCTGGCTGGGACATGTTTTGAGAATGCCTAGTGATAGTTGGCCAAAAAGAGCACTGTTCTTCCGTCCGCAGGGGTTCCGTCAGCCCGGGCGTCCCTCTTTCACAATACACCGTTCCTATGACAACGATATCAGAGCTCGAAGAATGTCGTGGAAAGAGGTGACGCAATTGGCACAGAGACGCTCTGAATGGAGGAGGCTGGTTTCTGCCCTGTGCTCCCGAGAGGAGCGTTGAGGGCGATGATGATGATGATGATTTACCTTTTACAGGAAACTCGAAATCTTACAGAAAAGAGTGGGAGATCTATTATTTGCCAGGTGCTCCATGGATCGAATGTTATTTTTCTTTTTCGTGGTAGTGTGTTACGATGTCTGATGTGCATGGTACAGGATTCTCTCTCTCTCATTTACTAGGGTACCTTCTTTGTAAATGAGAGAGAGTTATAGAGAGAGAATAAGTTGAACAATTCGTACTAGAGGAACGGGTATCAACTCAATGTTTTTCCGTCTACGACGTTTCTAATGATTTTTCATATCCGTGGAGCACCCGCCAAAGAAATGTTCTTACACTCTTTCCGTAAGTTTTCGAGTGTCCCGTAAAAGACAAGTGTTCGAAAAATTAAGATATTTTACATCTTAAATTCAGCGATGTGTGTCTTATGTTTTGGTTGTCACGGAGAGGAAAGCTTGCATTTTTATTATATCCAGCTGATCTGCTGGCTACCCCACTTGTGGGATATTCCGATAAAAGACACAAATCGTATAAAAATATAATAAAAAGTGTCACAAAAAATATGTTAGGGTTAATAATATCACCATTGTCAATAAATTCCATTCTACTCAAATAATACAATTTCTTTTAACCTCCTAAATAATAAATATATTCCTGAGTGATGATCTGTGCAACAGAAACGATGATAAAATAGGAGAGATTAGACACAATGGAAGAAAGTAGAGGAGTAATAAGAAGAAAAAGATATCTTAGAGATGATCTAGTCAGGCAGTACAATGTCATCTTATCAGATTTTACAATATATATAATAATAATATAGGATATTATAAGAAAGGGAAAGGAAGGTATTTTAATGTATCCTCGTTTAAATATTTCAGGGTGTCTGTATGGATGTTTGTGAACTTTGTGTGCTCATTACTTTCTTTATTGGAAGAAAAATGGGAAAATAATGCCTCGTGTACAAATTCTTACTCATTTTACGTGTCTCTGTATTAAAAATTATTTTTTTTAAAAGACTTAATTAGAAACGAAGTTAAAAAACAAACGTTTTCCCGTCAAAAACAAAAGTCGGTCCCTCAATGTTGAGGACCGTGACCACCATGACCCCAACCAAGCGACAAGCTCCTCCACCGTGCCCTGTCCTCCGCCTGCCTAAACGCCTCACACGTTGTATCCCCTGCAGCATCTCTCACATGATCTGACCATCTTGTCGGTATTCGGCCCCTGTTTCTTCTTCCTTCGACTCCACCAGACAATATAATTTATTCCAGATTGTCTGGCTCACGTCTTATAATATGTCCGAAAAAGCTTAATATACGTCTTTGACATATTACAGACAGTCGAGTCTTTATCTGGAGCTCAAGTCAAGTATGACACATTCGTTCTGTGGGCCGCCCATGGTACGCTTAGCAACCTTCTCCAACACCACATCTCGAAAGCAATTTTTCGTCTTAGAGATTGACAATGTTCTAACATATAGTAAGAGAAAACATTTGTTTTATTAATTTCGTTATATGGAATTCTACTGCCTTAACGGCGACACAGTGAATTCCTTAGAAACATTATTTTAGGATAAACTCACCCAACATCGATTAATAAAATAATACTGTAATCGCATGTCTCAAAGTTTGTAGATTTGTAAAATAAACATAACATAAAATGTATAGACGATTCACACAGATCGAGCTAGTGCCAAACCACGATATGAATCTTGTATTATGGATACTAATGCGACGATAAATAACTATCATTTGTCATGTTCTACATTTTTTTTTATTATTATTTATTTTGCGATTTATTTAAATGCTAGTACTTACATATATATGAAGAAGAGGTTGAAGTAAGAAATATATTATTTAGAAGGTGCATTGTGAGCTTTTCAATTGGGGTGACTTTTTCATTGTATCGTGTCTGCTTGCTGCTCATCCTAGGGGTACACTTTCTATCTATCTTTCTATCGCCTCATGCTCTCGCTATTCTTACCAGGTAGGCTGAGAGGATGAAACTCCAAATCAACTTGTTATTGAACATTTCTATTGCTTCCTCTATCTACCTTTATGCAATTTTACGAAACTGCTTTTTAAAACAAATCTTAACGGATTTCGTTATATGATATTTATTTTACCATGTAATCAAGTAGGTATGCCTCCAATTCGGAATGTCTTATTTTTCAGATAACGTAGTGAATCATGTATACTTATGTACATTATGAGCAAAAGTCTTTCATTTCAGAGATGTACGAGAGGTATAGTTTGATTATAGATATAATATTTTATGATTTTACAATTCTCATATCTTAAGATGAGGGTACACATGAAGAGAAACACACCTCACGCCCTGATATCTCAGGAGTCGTAGACATCTATTTATTCTCACATTCAAACCAAAACTGTCCTGCAGGCTGGATATTGGGCAGGCCTAAATGGGCGTTCGACCAAAACTGCCGTCGTGGGAATATTTTATACTAGGTACTGCCCTCTTCAATGTCCCTTTTGAAAGAAAGGGAACTTATTAATATATATATATATATATATATATAAAAAAAATTAGAACAAGTGTAACATAAGTAGTAATAAAACATAAATAATCAAAATATACATACAAATTGGTGAATAACAGAAGGCCGAGATGAGGTGTCTTGAAACGTGTTAAAGGTTACACAATGAAATAGCGTTGAGAATTTTCAGATAGTCTTTAAATTTAAATATAATATCAAAATCAATTCCCTTTTGAAAGTGTAGCCTAGTTTCGTATAGCGCGGCGGCGACAATCTCATGAATATTAAAACACCGCCAAAGGTTTCTAAATCTTTCATGTCACACGTCTGGCTTCAATACTTTTAGATTTTTGTATAAACCGTATGGAACTGAAGTAGGAATGGATAGTCTCTACACTATTTTATAACATATCGAAGTTTCAGCATTTTTTTCCCTTCCTATAAATTAATAAATAAATAAATCAGATCGTCTTCCAAAAGGTGGAGGGTCAATTGAGAATTCACGTCACGGGAAGACACCTCCGTATACACAGACCCTGGGGTCTAGAAATAGTAAACAAAAAAGGATAATGCCCGATTTACACTATCCAATTGAACTTGCACCAAGCGCGCTGTGATAAAATGTTCCATGTGAATTTGTATGAACTTGGATGTCCTTATTCGATCAAAGTGGAATAGGATGAAACTCTATTGATTCTTTGATTGGATAAGGTCTTTCATATTTTTTTAAATTATTTCCATGAAAGTAAAAATAAGTATGATAAAATATTTTTACATACATACATACCATCACGACGCTTCCCGTGTGGGATAGACAGAAAGATCGAGTGCCACGTCTTCCTATTCTTGCATTCACCTTTTGCTTCCATAACTGTCATAAAAAAAATATGCATGCTCTCCTGTCCGATGGTGTCAAGACGTCTCCTTCCTGTAGGATCTGGTTTATATGATCTTGTCATTTGATCTTCGGACGACTACGTCTCCGAGTACCATTCCTCTCAGCCAAATGTGTCTTAGTTTATTTTTTAAATTTTTCGATTTGTTTAAATTTTCGATGATTCGCTGGAAGACATTTACATTCTTTACTTTTCGGTTAGTGTCTTGAAGATTTTAAATTGTAAGATCTATTCGAAAGAAAGTGGAATATTATGGTATTGAAAAAAAGAACATTATTTAGTCGGTTATAGGTATCTAGTCTACTAAGTATTCAATTCAGGAAGAGTAGAGAAGGTGTTAAAGAGTTCTTTGTGTAAAATGGAGCAAGCTGTCTTGAAAGGCATTTCAATATTCAATACCCAGAATCTGGGCTTTTCATGAATTCTTAAACTATGTCACCCTATTTCTTAAAATAGTATGCTTTGTGATTGTGGTTTACTTTTAATACTACAAAGGTTGGTGACCCGATTGTACATTTCTTTCGAGTGATCAGATTTAGGAGTTATATTTTTTCATATTTATGAATTCGGGAATCAATTTTTTTTAATATATTCTCACAGCTAGCACTATACCTATGTTGTGAAAATGAAGTTAGTCTGCGGTGCTAGGTAACGGACCACCACAACATTAAAGTATCTCCCTCAATTGAGATAGCAAATCTACTGAAATAAGTTGTCTTTTTCATCCGTCTTCATGTGAAAGAAAATGTGCCGTCTTCTCTGTAAAAGTTGGCGATCATCAGGGCTATTTCACACCTCCCCAAATTGAGAAGCAAGACATTCTTCTCCGATCTGGTCCTCTTCTTGTTGTTATATTCCGTGAGTTATCAGTTGTAAGAATTGGTGTATTTTTCTCCTCTTTTTACGTGACCAAAGTATTGCAGTTGCCTTGTTTTTACATAAGGTTGTCTAGGTTTTTATTATTACGTTTGTTTCTGTGTCGTAAGAAATACATTAACAATCAAAACAAAGAGCTATTTATATACTCGCTAAAACATAAATCATTACTGACTCCGTTATACTCGTATATTGGCGCCGTTTGACAGTAACTATTCGTCTCAAGGATGCTGGCAAATTGTACAATCTTTCGTGTTGTCTCTTTCGATGTGACATTTTCGTGGCTTTATTTGTAGAGTGCGCATATGGAAAATAAATATTTTCTTAAGTCGGTAAATATTTGGTCACTTCATTTGCTACTGGTAGTTTCCATTTCGCATTTGATCTGGCAGTGATACGTCAAATATTTTTTCATATAATTAGAACAACTCGAGGGTATATCGATAATTATATTCATAGAACATCGGTGGTCGGTCGGTTCCTTAAATTTGCATAGTGCCGCCATAAAGTCTAAAATTACATAGAAAATTGTTTAACCTTATAAGTCCACAGTTTGTCCTATAGTTGTTTTATCGTTTGTATTTTGATTGTTCACATCTATTATTTTATTGCTTGTGAGTCATATTGTATTATTTTAGTCGTCTTCTATTTCCTCCCTGTGTCCATTGACCATTGCTTAAATATCTTTATCTCTTCTGTCATCTTTCTCTGTATGAGTCTTTACTATTTTACCGTCTTTCACTTCCTTCCTAGGCGGTTTTTTTTTCATAATCTATTCTTTGCCTTGGTCATTTTCGATCATTGCCTACCTATTGTTTGATTAGGGTTTTCACAAATTTAAACGTCGGTTTTTTTATGATGTATGTATCGATCTTTTTATAACATCGTCCGGTGGTCTTTTTGTGCCATGAAATATATTATGAGACATCTCATTGATAATGTTAAATGCCCTTCATGTGATGTTTTGCAGATTTACAGAGCATTCGAACACTTACAGAGAATTAGGAGTCTTTTTTTATTTCGGGCACTCAATGGGAAGTGGACTCATAGGTATAATAGACAAAAAATCTTGAGAACGGTTAAGAATTCAGAGAATAGAAGAGTTGTTTCAAATTGCTCAGTATAAGAATACTCTCGCTAGAGTTATAAGCGAACTCGTATATAGACAACATAACATCCATAAACAATTCACACATATCGAGCTAGTCTCAAACGAAGGTTCGAATCTCGTATTAAAGTACTAATGCGACGATACACATATATACAATACACTAAGCACATATAAATCCATAAATCCCATACACAGGATAATTTGAAAAAAGGTCATTCTTCATTTTGCTATGGTTTAGAATCGAACCCGGGACCTCGTGACTCAAAGGCAAGAGCGTTAAACAGGGTAAAAAGGAATGTTTAATCATGGTTAATTTTTATTAATTGCAGTAAAAAATGTTTGTTTTGTGACATCCCTGTTTGCCATATGACTATATTGTCCTCCGTTGCACGCGACTGGAATTTTTATGGCTCATTTTGACCAACCTGTCTGGCATTGAGAGGTACGCATTACCATTTCATATACCATATAGTTTTACATTTTATCCTTAACCCTTCAGCGATGATTTTATGCTTTGATTTGTCAAGTAAATAAATTGAAGAAGTTGACTTGTATTTTTGCCTTGAAAAATAAGTGCGAGAAAGCCTGGACTTGCAAGGATAACATTGCTTGAAAATATAGATCAATTTCTCAGTGGATCAAATTAGAAAATGTGAAAATGCAAGAAGTGTAGTAAGTTAAAGAAGTGTGCTAGGATTGGTTGACATGGCTTTCCATCCTCTTTGTTCAACTCGCAAGCGATATGGTGCAAACGGATGACTAAAAACAAGTAAGTTTCAAATTATTCTATCGTCTCTGGAATTACTTCTTTTCATTACATGTGAGAGGAGTGTTGTGAATAATTTGCGTGGAAATAAGTTTTTGACGGTTCAGACAAGTGGAGCAAATGAGTGATGAAAGGTTGACGAAGAGGGTGTATTTAGAGGGTGTAAAAAGTGCGTAGGTCCGAGAATTACGTGACTTGACCACATGTATCAAATTCTGAAATACGGACGCGTTTTGAGAAAAAGGAATTGGAGTGAGAAAAAAATGAGCAATTGCATGAATGGAAGTGAAAGAAGTGTGTAAGGATAGGTCATCATGACGTACCGTTTTCTCTGTCTACCCCACATGCGGCGTGAGATAATTGATAAATAAATACATTATAGTGGAGTCAGAAATTCTAAGGAACTCAGGATGTGATAAGGTTTCTTGTAGGACGAGTCCTGTGTCTGCACGTGTGTGACTGGTGTTGACTTATCCATTCTGTCACAATATCTTTGGAGTGTCCTGTGTGTATAGTCTCAATGGAAGATGTTTTGGGCTCTCTCCATACTGGAGACATGAGTGTCGAAATGTACGGTGCGACGTGAGCAAGTAAATTAAAGGGTTAAATATATTCACGATTGTTCCTCAGATTTCGATGTAATTTTTTCGATCATTTAATTCAATAAACGCCTCATGTTGTTATTTGGTTTGTTTATTTATTTCTTGTTGTTTTGTTGATATTCGATTCTTTACAAATTTTTCATTGTTTATTTTACGTACGTGATGTGAAGTATAGATTGTAGATTTATGATTAAATAAGTATTTTCTTCCAATCAACTAGGACCCCACACCCATCTAAATTTTAATTAATTTAAATTGCTATCAATATTGAATGTATTAATTAAATTAGAATTAATTGGTTGAATAAATAAAAAAAAATAAGAAGACAGCACGAAATAAAAAATTAATAAAAGTATACAAATAAACCATTTATTTAAACCTGATATGGGGGGGTGAGAGGTGAGAGAGAGTGAAAGAATGGTTTTGGTTGAGGATAAAATAAATAAAATATTATGCCAAAAATGCCAACGGCTGAGACTCTACTGGGCTACCCACAGCACTCCAGGAGTTAAAACAATAAAATGGTCTCGATTAAATTATACAGTGAGGCTATATAAATAAGAGACGACAAGTTATGTGCAAATGGACGAAAGTGTAAAAGGCAAATATGAATTTTAAACAAACATTTAATTAAAAATAAAAAAATTCTTACCACTATTACAAACACACGTTTAAACAGCAACACAATACTACGACTTACTCACTACCCCGTATTGTCTGTGCACACGTAATTATCCCAATATAAAAAAAACACACTTGATTATTATTTGAATAAAAACGAAAACGTAGCACTTTTAAAATAATTAAATTTCACTTTACGATGATTGTAATGGATCCCACGATGAGGGCGCCTCTGGCATGAAAATGCCTAGAGGCAAACAAGTTGAAGAAGGCGCCCCTTGGCGCAGTGCTGGGAGGGCGAAGTCCCACGTCCGAGGCTCCTGGAGGCAATTACCAGCCTACACAGGTGCAGAGTTGGCTCGTCATGACTTCAGGAGGAGAATATCTCGACTCAACTGAAGTCCGGTGACCAGAGACCGACTTGTCTCTCTAAAGGTCAGATGATGAGTCATTGAGTGATGGCAAGAGCAATCCTTCTACCAAGGACAACTGACTACTCACTACGACTCGCTGATGATAACCGTTCACCACTGATGGCTGATGGAGACTCACTGATCTTTCAAGGACATTTCTCCGCTGTTCCTTGAGTGGTGTAGAGAGGGGTTGGTCATATACCCCTCCTACGCTGTGATGCATCTCTGTGCAGCGCCGTGATTGGCTAATTGAATACCAATACACGCTCACCGCAAGTTCCATTGTATTGCGAGTACACCTGCACCCTTGTCTGCATTCCAGGAATTATGTACATGATGAAATAAATATTTACAAATGAGTTTGATATTGTTAAGCGTCCAATGCGCTGATTTATAATTATTAATTAATTCACATATGAATATTTAAAGCGTCTCTTGCACTGATATTAAATATAAAACATTTCTTGTGTCCATTATCACCATTATTATTATAGCGTCTTTTCGCACACCACAAATAACACACATCTTATTCTATTACATAGCACAATACAACCCTTTAGGTAGATAATTAAATACTCAAACTACGTATGTTACAATAAAATTAAAATTCATACCTAAAGAGTCGTTTACATAATTCAAAATATATCATCGATATCAAAACTCAATAGATCGAAGCGTAGGTATAAAAAATCCAACCAAGCAGATACTAAATAATTACAATACGCAGACATTCTAGAATCTTCATAAAATAATTTGATACATAATGAATGCGCCTTAAGTTGATACATAATGAATGCGCCTTAATCTTTTGTTGATATTATTCTCTTTATTACCCCTGTTGCCATGCAGGTACAAATATATATAAACAATAATATTTTGTATGCAGGTACATAGATTAGCAAACAATATCTAATAATAATATTAATAAATGCAGGTACCTTTTAAGTGCTGGGATATTTTTAATGTTGGGTTATTCTAAATTCTTATGAACTGCATTGTTTATTTCGGTATTTCAGTACCACTTTCTAAATACCAATTATTATTTTTAATGATAACTTTTCGGCACAATACCTACTACACCGGGCATAACAAATCGCCACCCATTCCTTGTCGAAAAGTTATCCATTATTTCCAATACTCCTCACACAATTTATTTTCAAATTCAATACAAATTAATGAGACTATCCATAAAATTCAAAACAATTAGCAAGTAGGTAGATGCACACACATTTCCATAAAATAATTAACAACATTTAAACGCGATTCTTCTTCCTTTACATTTCCTTTAAAACCAGCTAAATTTGAATTACAAAAACACATTGTCAAACATACATCTCGTATGTGACCAAAATAAAACAACGTAGATGTGACTCACAATGTCAAAACAAATATTATATTCTTCATACATTTCCACTCCTCAAGCATGCTTTGTGACAGCAGACTGGGGGACTGGTTCTCTCAGTTGCACATACGTCTCTCTACACAAACATCGGACCTCCATGTCCCTCACAAACTCAATACAAATGGACCTCACTGTCCACGACGAAATCAGCTGGACGGAACACTCATCGCCTCTGTGCTTATCCCATAATAATAAAAAACATACCCTTCATACACGCAGAATTACAACTCAATACACGCAGCATTACTTTCTCCTCTTACAAATAACTCCCAGTACCAACTGAGAATCCCTCACACATCTCTGTCACACAAAGCATCTCACTCCTCACGATTCTCATATTCAGAATAAACATTATATTTTCTTACACACATCCAACATCTACATAGGTCTTCCTCACACAGTACAAACACTCGCTGGGTTCTTCAAACAAATTACTTTTTCCATTTTTTAAAATTATCTCATATAAAAATATCACAACGATTGAAAAAAAATAATGCACACGTAGGCATTTAACAAAAGTTGCACCTACCTACCTACGTAATTAGAACATTTTACACAAACTATACCTATACTTTTCTTAATTTTAATTCTGGGCGCCAGAGATATTTTTCCGGAAAATATTCAAACCATTTAAAAATATTTAAACAAAAAACATTTTTCCTTTAACAAGCCTAAGTCAATCCTAATCCAATATAACACACATATGTGACTATCTGGCTTGATTGAATTTTCTCCTCGACTTCAAGCATCGAGAATCCATATCGATGAACAAATTATAAAAATAATCATCGATAGCATAACATTGGTATTTGATTCGATTGACGGACGCATATATCTTTTTGAACAATATCAACGCTGTTCTACGGCGACGCGATATTTTTCTATTCACGAATCTCAAGATAATTATAGCTGTACATACAAGCAAACGTATGCAGCTTTCCGCGATCAATCCCGCGACGATCAGCATTGCCAACACTGATTTCAACACCCACGCGAAAGACTTAACCCATTCGTGAATAGAGGGAGGTGTGAGTACCTCCCGTTCGGTGTCCTCATCTATCTCTTCCTCCGAGAGGGTAACCCCATCCTCTACGGGTACAATTTCCTCCCTAGCGTCCTGGCTAGGTACATACCGAACCTCATCGCGAACAGATGCTATGTCTGGAAGATTATCTATATCTAACACAACCTGATAACTCTCTGTGATCACCTCAGGTTCAGATTGTCCCTCCGGAGTGTATTCTGGAAAGTCCAGGCGCCATACCAACTCTTGCAAATGTTCCAGATTAACTAACTCCCGACCATTAATCCTCGTCCTATACCAGGATGTCATTTGCTTCCATACGCTCATTGCTGGACCCTTACCTGCAAGTCCTTCATCTTTAAATAATACGTGACCATAACCTTTTAAACGATTGTTTATCCTGACTTTCCAGTCAACAAAATCACTCCCCAGTTCATCCCGACCTTGACACACTGTCAACAGGTCATTATAGATCGCATTTATCTGCCCTTCCACACCAAACCTTCGCAAAATTATTTCTTTGAATACACCCCATCGACAATACCGAAACCCCAGAGACTTCCAGTACCGCTTTGCGTCGCCGCGCAAGCAATACACAGCCTCCCTTGGCAATTCATCTTCCCACTCAAGCTTCCAGCATTCCTCGCATTCTTTGAGGAACCGTTCGGGGCCTTCATCAGTCCAGCCTCCGAACGAAAGCGAAAATTCGCGCTCATAGCATCTGATATCCGACACCTTATCCATCGATCGAATCATACCGTAATACACAATAAACACATGTCAATAAAACAAAGCCAAAAGTCAAAACAATACACATTCGCCATTACAGATAACTTGTCAGTTCATTATAAAAAAATACATACACCCTCCTCCGATATCACAAAAAAAAAACTAATTACAACATCTCAGGGACGGATTCGTTGTAACGATTATGCACAGGAGTGCATTTTTTCGTTACGGCCCCACGTTCGGAAGCCAATATGATATGGGGGGGTGAGAGGTGAGAGAGAGTGAAAGAATGGTTTTGGTTGAGGATAAAATAAATAAAATATTATGCCAAAAATGCCAACGGCTGAGACTCTACTGGGCTACCCACAGCACTCCAGGAGTTAAAACAATAAAATGGTCTCGATTAAATTATACAGTGAGGCTATATAAATAAGAGACGACAAGTTATGTGCAAATGGACGAAAGTGTAAAAGGCAAATATGAATTTTAAACAAACATTTAATTAAAAATAAAAAAATTCTTACCACTATTACAAACACACGTTTAAACAGCAACACAATACTACGACTTACTCACTACCCCGTATTGTCTGTGCACACGTAATTATCCCAATATAAAAAAAACACACTTGATTATTATTTGAATAAAAACGAAAACGTAGCACTTTTAAAATAATTAAATTTCACTTTACGATGATTGTAATGGATCCCACGATGAGGGCGCCTCTGGCATGAAAATGCCTAGAGGCAAACAAGTTGAAGAAGGCGCCCCTTGGCGCAGTGCTGGGAGGGCGAAGTCCCACGTCCGAGGCTCCTGGAGGCAATTACCAGCCTACACAGGTGCAGAGTTGGCTCGTCATGACTTCAGGAGGAGAATATCTCGACTCAACTGAAGTCCGGTGACCAGAGACCGACTTGTCTCTCTAAAGGTCAGATGATGAGTCATTGAGTGATGGCAAGAGCAATCCTTCTACCAAGGACAACTGACTACTCACTACGACTCGCTGATGATAACCGTTCACCACTGATGGCTGATGGAGACTCACTGATCTTTCAAGGACATTTCTCCGCTGTTCCTTGAGTGGTGTAGAGAGGGGTTGGTCATATACCCCTCCTACGCTGTGATGCATCTCTGTGCAGCGCCGTGATTGGCTAATTGAATACCAATACACGCTCACCGCAAGTTCCATTGTATTGCGAGTACACCTGCACCCTTGTCTGCATTCCAGGAATTATGTACATGATGAAATAAATATTTACAAATGAGTTTGATATTGTTAAGCGTCCAATGCGCTGATTTATAATTATTAATTAATTCACATATGAATATTTAAAGCGTCTCTTGCACTGATATTAAATATAAAACATTTCTTGTGTCCATTATCACCATTATTATTATAGCGTCTTTTCGCACACCACAAATAACACACATCTTATTCTATTACATAGCACAATACAACCCTTTAGGTAGATAATTAAATACTCAAACTACGTATGTTACAATAAAATTAAAATTCATACCTAAAGAGTCGTTTACATAATTCAAAATATATCATCGATATCAAAACTCAATAGATCGAAGCGTAGGTATAAAAAATCCAACCAAGCAGATACTAAATAATTACAATACGCAGACATTCTAGAATCTTCATAAAATAATTTGATACATAATGAATGCGCCTTAAGTTGATACATAATGAATGCGCCTTAATCTTTTGTTGATATTATTCTCTTTATTACCCCTGTTGCCATGCAGGTACAAATATATATAAACAATAATATTTTGTATGCAGGTACATAGATTAGCAAACAATATCTAATAATAATATTAATAAATGCAGGTACCTTTTAAGTGCTGGGATATTTTTAATGTTGGGTTATTCTAAATTCTTATGAACTGCATTGTTTATTTCGGTATTTCAGTACCACTTTCTAAATACCAATTATTATTTTTAATGATAACTTTTCGGCACAATACCTACTACACCGGGCATAACAAACCACTTGCACTAAATCCTTTGAACTCTAAAATATCTAGTCTGAAAGAAGGGGCGTATGTAGGTATGTGATGGATCTGCATATATTATGGCGTTCCGTTCTCTCTGCCTTCCCCACCTGGTACACGGCGTGAGCGTATGGTATAACTTTATTGCACCCATTACATTGCATACTATATCACATGAGCGGTGCGTCTATAATGCCGATTATCACGAATACGTGCTTTATGACGCATGTGCAACTTTATTGTATATCAAAATATAATTATAATAGCGCAGACGTGATGATTATTTGATATTTGAATTATTATTATTCTGTTACAATTGATTTATATTCCAAATTCAAACAGGTTGTCACTATTGTTTTGTTTTGTTTGTATATAATGTAATAATGCTTCTACTGTTCTAGGAACCATCTCTTGTATACAGTTTCAACTATCGTTGAAAAAAGACGGGCTCAATATATTTTCGAGTACTCTGTGATAATAATTATTATATGGTTGCAATTAATAACATAGCAACTCATTTTTTTTATTTCTGTTGCAAAAAAACATCTGTCAGATTTCCGAAAAATCATTTTGTCATAATATTAAGTTTTGTATGCACTTGAACAAATAAATGTAACATTATTAATAAGATAATTGTTTAGATATAATTACCTGCCTTTTAAGGGACAATTGGTAACATAATATTCGGAGGCATCACGTCAATGAGTGTTTCTATTTCATAATAAACAACATCACGGCATCTTTTATAAGTAGAGTAACCAGTGATCTAACTGCTTGTTTATAAAACACACAATTTAAACCCTTAAGTTCCTACCATATAAAAAGACATTCAAGATGGATGTTGAATTGAATATCGTGTAATTGTTAGGATGTTGAATCGGGTGATCCGGACGCTGACGATTACATGGCAGAAACCCCTGCTGTCCTGTGTCGCTTGAACCAGTTCTGCCACGTCCCTCATCCCCGACCACTTTTGGATATTTTGTAGCCGAGAGAGATTCCTCCTTCCAACCCCTCTACAGCCACGGACTTTCCTGTCGTGGCTTACTGTAGGGTCCTTGACTTTGAACCTTTCCTTAAATATTTGTGATATTTTCAGAATACAGTACTTGCCATTTACCAGGTGTTGGATATTTTACATAAAAGAGTGTGAGACAAATATTTAACTGGCAACTCCATAGAAACTCTGTCCCGTGGAGTCCTCGGCAAATCATGCTTGTCTGCAAGCTATTGAGTCTCCTGTCAAAATGAAGACGTTAGTAAAAGATCCCGTATACTTCATTTGACGTTTTGAATTCAGCAGTGCTTAGATATTTTGATAGGGCTTTTGGCGTCGCAGGACCTGTCATCTGGAACCGACTCCCCGAGAACCTCCGTAAAAATCAACCGATAACAACGTTCAGGAGCAAGTTGAAGACATCGCTCCTCCAACATAGTCTTGAGATGGATGCTCCATCAAACGGCGCTGAATTAATCATCCAATATACATACATACTTACACTTGTCTTTACTTTTATTAGCACAGAGAGGACGGTTAATCTGCTGGCTATTTCACATAAAGCAATGCCGTGATGGTATGAACGAATGAAATTCCTCTAATTCGTCTTAGATCTTAATTTTATTCTGATACAACGCAAAAATAAGAGACTTGTCATAATGAACATGTTCTTATTCAAAACCACTTATCTCACATTTTTTTTAATGTATACTACTCTCAAATATGTATACTTTTTTCTCACCCCCAAACATTTTTCTCATCGCTAATCCTTGTGGCGCCTTAGCAGGTATTTAAAAACGCATTTTAAAACAATCCCTAACCCTCTTCTAGTCATTCTGGTATGTCAATAATCGTGGATTTAAGTACTAAATACTTTCCTAAATCGTAATTCTTCTGAATGAAACTACAGTATCTCCTAGGATATACGAGACTCTTAATAACTAGAGCCACAATCTCCGTTTCAACAAATAACATTTAATATATTGAGGAATATCTCACAAAATTTACGAAATTTGACAAGTTGAATTTTTGACACAATCGGATGCCGGTAGTTGAAATTCATTTGCTCAGAAGTTTAGATATTTATCGTCTTCGGATTTAAATAATTTTAGAAAAAAATATTAACATCGCGAACCCTCGTTTACCAGCCGATATTTGAATTTAAATAATGTTTTCATTTCACTTATCAATATTTATATCTATTTTGGAGGCTTCTACCCATTTTTTTGGTTTTCTTTGTTATTCTGTTGAAACGGAAATAATTGTCGATTTTTTTAGTATTTTGTTAAAAATCTTTACTGTATTTAATTGGTCATCTACTGAGTTCGCGGAATAAAATAAGCATCTCATTCCTTATTTATAAGTTTTTTGTGTGTCATATAAAAGGTAGGTATTCGTAAAAATCATAAATAAGACATTTATTATCTATAATTCAGCGATAAGCTCTGCCACTCATCCTGAACTTCTTAACTTCTATTGACACGGAGAGGAAAATTCAAATGTTTTTTCATTTATCGCCCTCATCGCTCTTCTCGGGAGCACAGGGCAGAAACCGGCCTCCTCGGGAGCGTAGGTTCGGATCCTACCGACTGCGCCAAGTATTGTATACTGTATCAAGTATAACAATAATAGGTTCTTTTTAATAACGAACACTGATTTTTTATATTTAACACAAATATATATTTTAAATAATTATTCCTATTATAAATGTCGAACACAACTTCACAAATCACGTAGCCTAACAGTGCAAGTGAAGGTCGTGTTAATAATGCGCCGTTCCCTATAGTGAGCTAACCTATATAGACTACATAGTATTGCTACTCACTCATCATAACTACTGTTTACTTGTAAACAAGGTTCAAGGTTCACTTAACCTGTTCAGTGTACCAAAGTCCATACACTACACTCCATTCAGAGCGTCTCTGCGCCTATTGCGTCACCTCTTTCCACGACATTCGCTGCCCTCTGATGTCGTTGTTTTTTACTTGCAGTTAACCCGCTGGCTACCCCACTTATGGGCAATGCTGCGATGGTATGAATAAATGAATTAAAATATTGTAAATTAATTTTCAAAAATATTTGTTCATATGAAAATATAGTTAGTGTAGAAATCGAATCGGATGTGTCCAGTCTCTAGACTTTTGAGGTATCTGGGCTTTAAGTAAGTCTATATGTATGAATATTTAAAAAAGTCTGACACGAAAATGAACAATATAAATTTTTTAAAGAACGTAAGACGAACAGACGTTGTTTGCGGACTCACTGTTTGTTTTATCTTTAGCAGATCATATTAGGGATAAGACAGACATAACAAATAATACAGTACATGGCTTATACATATTTCAAGAAAGCCATGATTACCCCATTTAAGTCATTTTAAGCTGTCACTAAACCACTTGAAGGAATGATGAGAGATAGTACTTGTCATCTGTTTTCTGTTTTACATTTTTTAGGAATTAAATCTTTTTAAAAGATTTTTTGTTCCGTATAGCACCCGCCGAAGAATCGGTCTTTGATCTTTCACTCTTTTCCGTAAGTTTTCGGGTGTCATGTAATAGGCGGGTGTTCGAAAAAATAAAGAAATTTTACATCTTAATTCGACGGTAAGGTTTGTCGTCGAATGTCTTATGTTTGGCTTGCGTGTTTAATACAACATGACAAGTCAGCTGGTTACCCCACTGAAGATATTAAATGTCTTATACGGGGTGTTCTATGAATATCTGCATTTTGTAGGACAAGCGAATGCTTTTAGAAAAGAGTGGGAGACCAATTTTTTGCCGGGGATTCCTCGAAGAAGAATTTAAAGTGGAGAATGAGCAGATGCGATAGGAGTTTTGTGGATAAAATGCGTGTAAACAAGTCGCGTTGGTTTGGACATGTGGAGCGAATGGTTGATTAAAAGATAACAAAGAGGATGTATCTATCTGAAAGAGGAGGTGTAAGAAAGCGCAGACGTCCGAAAACTACGTGGCTCAAGCACGTGGATCAAATTCTCAACGATGGCCGCATGTTGAGTAAGAGAAATCGGCGTGCGTATATGAGAAATTGTATGTATGTGGAAAAAGCGAAAGAAATATCTAATGATCTACCTATATGGTGCTCCGTTCCTTCTGCCTACCCCACTTGGAACACGACGTGAGGGTATAGTATAGGTACTAAGACATTTTTAATTGCGAAACGTATTTGCTCCATATTCCTTGATTGTAAAACAACGTAAAGGTAACTATAGTAGGTATAGATAGTAGAGTATAATAATAAATTGTAGTTGTCCATTAAACGTCACCTATTATATTATTTATTTTATCACGAATAAACAAAATGTTATACATATAAAACCTACGTATTAATTAATTATATTTATTTAATATTTTATCACTTCTTGCGAAAACGATACCAGATTTAGTTCTCAGAATTAATTTGAATTAATTGATTAATTAAAATCAATTATGTACACGACTCCTATAGTTGATTTAACATATTATTTTTCATAATAACTGTACTTACCAATTTTTCTTGTATCTATATAGTGTATAATTATGATATGAACATATGTGAGAAATGATTCTATTTTGTTGTATGAGAGACGGTTTTGCTAGCTGTCTGGCATATTCTAAAAATGTCCAGTGATATCTATACCGTCATGGCTTATCCCATAAGAGTAATATAATAAACATGCAAATTTCCATCTTCTATCTATCTATCTATACCCTCACGCCGTGTCCCTGGAGGGGTAGGCAGAGAGAACGGAACGCCATATAGCTCTATCCTTACAAACTTTTTTCGCTTCCTCCACATTCATCCAGTTTCTCATACTTGTTCGCCGATTTCTCTTACTCGGCCGTCCTTTATGATTTGATCCACGTGGTTCTTGGCCGTCCGCGCTTCCTCACACCTCCTCTTTCAGATAAATACATCCTCTTCGTCATTCTTTCATCTTGCATTCGTTCAACATGTCCAAACCATCGTAACTTATTTACACGCATTCTATCCACAACACTCTTCTCGCATCGGCTTATTCTCCTGATATCCTCATTCTTCACTCCATCCCGCAACGTTTTTTTTTCATCTTCTTACACATTAAAAATAAAACTGGATGAGTACTTGATTGCTGAATTTAATCCCCGTTAAGTCCCCGGCAGAAAATAGGTCTCCCATTTTTCTTTTCTAAATTTCCAAGTGTCCTGTGAAAGGCACACGTAAAACGTCGTATTTAAAATGTTTTTTAGCAGTGATGTTACATAACATAGCATGCATAGACAATAATTCACACAGATCGAGCTAGTCCCAAATTAAGATAATATGAATCTTGTATTATGGGTGCTAACGCGACGATACATACATTATAATATATACAATGCACTAAACACATATTACACATACATGTATAACACCCAGACCCAGGACAACTTGAAAAAGGTCATTCTCAAGACAAGACAATTGTCTAAGGTTTCTTATTCTGAATGTCTTAATTTTTAATGGCACGTAGAGGAGAACCTGTATGTTTGTTATGGCTTTGCAGTAAATTCTCTGGCTACCCCACTTGTATGTAGCATATACCGTGATGTTATAGATAGATGGATAGATAATGTTAAGTGCATTCTATACAATGCTCTTTCACTGTGATACGATCACTCCAATTTGTATTGGGGGAATATTTTTTATTAGTGCACTTTATATATTGCATTGACAATAATAATATGTACCTGTTACAGTGCTGATCATATTTTTGTAACCTAAAAATATACACCATGAAATTATATTTCTCTGGTAATATGGCAGAAGTTGATTTGTCTGATTTTTGTGAATATTAGATTAGTCACTAGATTTTCCTCTTAAAACCTAATTTTTTAGTTGCACTAGAAAAAATGAAAAACATTAAATTCGCTCTCTGTACATTGATTGCATTCGCTTTGAATGTATACCTTCTATGGCATTGTTTGTAATCAATGTACAGTAAAGAATTAATAAAAATACTAATATAATATCATTTTTAGCAAAAAAATTATAAATGTCAATATGAAGAGCCGATAAATTTACATATCTAATATTTGCCGAAACTGTACATAAGTAAACACATTTTTGAACTTGTAGACGTGTTCTTCGTGCATCGTCTCCTTGAGTCGCACGTTTTTGTCGGTTTTTAGATAAATCAAAGGGATGCATACATCCATCTCCTTCACTATCTCTTTTACGTTGTCGATTACCCCCACATCATTATTTGTCCACTACGGCTCATCTACAGATGAGTTACAGTCAAGAAAGACGAGTGTTAACACAAAAAGAAATCGATATACATGTATAAACCTATATGGTGGTTGCGGAGCAAACATAATAGAAAAGTTCTCTATATGCCATTATTTAGTGCCTCTCCGATATTGGCAATCACTCTGGTGAAATTTTCACCAACCTTCGCTCCTCGGAACAATCTTTCTCCACTCATGTTATTTCAATAGGTAAATAATTGAAATAAAAAAAATACGGGATAATTTTACATCCACATTTTCACCCCATACTGTATTACCAAATAATAATAAAAATACTTGAATAATATAAATAATTCGAGGGGTAGTTTCATCCCCTAAATTCATATATATTACATATTATGTACATTGTGTGTTGACAGATGATGACAGAACTATTTGTAATATCTTACTAATACCTTGTATTATTATAATTTATTATGTATATTTTATTACTGCGTGTAACATCATAATATTATTTAATGTCAACTAATGCAGCACTATATTATGGTCTTATAAATATGCCATCATAGTGTATTTTCTATGATATTTGCGGATTACTTGAGGGTGTTTTCTGTTTTGTTTTATGTGATTTAATATTAAATATGACGTATTCTATAAAAAGGAAATCCAGTGTTTTCACAGAATGGTATTATTAACACGCCGTCCTCTCTGTGTCACCAAATAATGGAAATGGATTACATATCTCACTTCTAAATTTATTCATTTGTATAAAATGTTTTATTTTAGAGAAGTGTGGTAGACCTGCTCCGGAATTTCCGTGGGCAAAATATATGTTTTTTTTACGAATAGGGTAGCCAGCATTTTCTGTGCATATTAGACCATAAAAAATGTCTTCTGTGCTGTAAATATAATATTATATTTATCTAGTTTTAGGCCGAACACCTTATTTTCTCGATGTTTAATGTCTTGTAGGTAATGATTTTAAAGATAATCTGTTATTCACGTGATGCTCATAAACTTACATGTATTAATTAAGAATATCATTTTATTCAATGACTTCTACAGGACACTCGAAAATTTACAGGATTATTTGTGATTTTTAATTTAATTACGTCGAGGATTAATTTTTTTTTTTTTTTAAAAAGATATATCTGGGTTTTTGTTATAAACCCAAATACAACCTTATACACCTTTCACAGTAAGCTAAAAGCTTGTGTCGTGAAAGGGGAGTTTGCCGACACCTGGGATTGAACTCCGGACCTCTTGTTCACAAGGCCGAGACTCTACCTCCAGGCTACCGACGATGATTATCTATATTAAAAAATATATTAATCTGCTCTTTTTGTCATCCAGATTTTTAAATAAAGAGAGAAGGACATAATATCAGGATCATCCACAAAACAAATAACTGATATTGAATAAAATAAAGTAAATAAATGATAATAATAAAGTATAGGTACTTAATATTTGCACAGCAGATGAATTAAAATTAACCCTCGAATGTGCGGTACGGTATGTCGTGTATTTGTCACATGAGTGGGGTACGAGAGACCCCCGGGTTAATAGCTCTAGAACTCTTTACACATAACGAAATTTACGTCGCCGACATAAGTTGGTGATTTGACTTGAATTCCTAATAAAAATATTAAAAAAATGTAACCACGCAAATGGTATTCGTTTTATATAGAATATAATATGTGCGTTTTTCTATTTTCAAAAGTCAAAATTTTCTTGTTTTATGTATGGCTCATGATTTAAAAAATCTACTTAGATAAGAAGCATTTTTAAAAATACGCACATCAATGGTTATCTCCACACCGTCTCTTAGAAATATAGTAATCAGAGGGCTCACAGCTTGTGTTGAATTATAAATTTATTATGGAGCATAGATTTAATTTTTTTTACTATTAGTCAAAAATACGTGTATACCGATCTCGCGGTATTTTTGGACATAGTCCCTTCGCGCGTCGAGTGATTAAGATCAAGACTAGATTAAAATCGTATTTAGATTTGTCAAGAATAACCCTGTAGGTCCTAGAAGAATCTCTTGCATGCACAATTTAAGACAACGGCTTAGAAGCAGCACCACATCGCTGTGCAGAGCCTCTGTCAACAAAGAGGAAATAGCCGTGATGATTGTCAACCTTCGTAGAAGAGACAGCACTTAGAAAAGAAGAAGATGATAGAAAAGTTTCAGTTCCTAATTGTTTTAGTATTTCATAAGGTGTAAATTCTGTTCTATTCCATTTTTCGTATTGTGAAAACGGCCTTAAATGTAATAACAATCTGAACAACAATAGTAATAGTTGTACCATGCAATAATACAATAGAGAACATGTCCTTTTAGTTGATGATATGCTAATATTGTAAAAGAATTATTACTACATACATGTAATAATGTACTGAGGGGTCATTCGTGAGAGATATCTGTATCGGGCGATGCAGGGTTAAGATTCGTCTGTTTTTTATTTGTTTCAAAAAATATGACAACTATTATAAAACATCTAATTTTAAATTCACTGTAACATGGAATGAATTCTTTTATGGGATCTCCCACAAGCGGAATAAGTAGCCGCAGCGAACTCACTCAAAGTTATTTATTTATTTATTCTTCACTGTTCATTGTTTACAACAATACAAATTAAAACAGTATCATAAAAATATCAGTAGGCCTAGTCAAAACACATTTAAGTGTTACGCTTTCGTTTCGTTTTCGTTCGAATGTTGACGACGTTGCGAGAACGCGTCAATTTTCGTAGCTAAAATACACAAGTAGCTACGAAAATTGACACGTTCTCGCAACGTCGTCCACATTTGAACGAAAACGTAACGCTAAAATGTGTTTTCACTAGGCCCACTGTTATACAATTCAATGTACAGAGGGTGAGTTTATCACTAAAATGTGATGTCTTCCAACTAATTCAGTAGTAATAAAGTTGTACTAAAATACTGTATTAAATCGGTGGCTAGAATCATCGCGGTCTTTCATGGCGTACGTCTTAATGGTATCCTCAAATTTCTTAGTTCTTGTATCTTCTTTACTTCTTCTGTCAGCAACACAGAATAGAAACAAGTCTACTTAAGTATTCTAAGCGGTTCTAAGCTCATTGATTTTATGTCTTCTCACTACAACGTTCTGATGTCGTTGTCATAATAGATACGATGTATTGTCGAAGATGATTCTCTAGGTCGTCGAAAGTCTTGTGTATGGAAGAAAAAGGCTATTTAAATAATACCTATATCCTGGATGAATGTGGAGGAAGCGAAAGTAGTTTGTAAGGATAGATCTATATGGCGTTCCGTTCTCTCTGCCTGCCCCTCAGGGGACACGGCGTGAGGGTATAGATAGATAGATAGAGACTATATCCTAGCTCAGCAATAAAAAAAAATATTGATTTCTATTTATTTATTATTCATTCCCATTTCTGACATCCCTATTTGCCTCCAGCCACGCGACATAGTACAAGTGATGTCTCTTTGTTCGTACAAAAGGGATGCGCAATTATTCCTACTATTAATACCTACCCTATCTCCCTTCCTGGCAATGCTATATATGTATAAAATGGGTTCCTAAATCTCTGGGCGTGTGTCCTAATTATTCTTACATTAATATCACGGTGTAATATACCGTGACATTGACGTGTTTTTGACAGGTTAAATTCTGAGATGCGTGTGCGCATCTTTTCTTCGTCATTCTCAAATTATTATTGTCTGTATTTATTGGTCCACATATGCACTCCTCCGCTTTTAGCCCCTTTTTGAATATTTATTGCTCTTTTCGCAAAATTGTTGTATTGTCATAAACTTAATTTTGGTTAATCATGCTTGATATACATATTTTTGTATTAATTTGTAGAGGATAGTTAAGCTTGTGAGATATCAGAACAATCCAATAATAGTAATATAGACAATTTATAACTATATGTCGCCGTTTAATGATCCGTGGCCATACATAGGGCGCCGTGATTTCTCCTGAACAGTGGTGTTTACAACTTGCTCCTAAATACGATGGTAGGTTGATTCTCTGTTAGGTCTGCGGGCAATCTGTTCCAGATAGTTGGCACGGCTACTCTGTAGATCCTTTCTGCAAATTTAAAATTATTTGCTCTGTTACGTTCTACGAATTTATTGAAAGTATTAGAATCTGGGCGCTGTGGTCTCCTCAGAGTTTTGTCAACGGAACAGAGCTCAGTGAGACATGTGGATGCCGTACTGCTAGAGGCCTTGTTGACAGTAAATGGATCGTGCCTCAAATAATAAATTTGTATAGGCAGAAAATATGAGATAAATATAAGTTAAGTATGAATCCTTCCTTATTCTTAGAAGCCTTCTAAGCGTGCGAAACTCTGTGTCGTGCACTCCTTAAGGAAGTTCACATATATTATATTATTATGTATGTGTATCATATACAACAAACCTACCTAGTTAATACCTATTCAAATAGGTTGACTATCAGTGAGTTTGATCAATTGGAATGATTAATCTGGAGTGGTTCAAAATGTGATTGATTAATATGGATTTTTAATAAACCTAAATATACCCTAGACACCCTGAACTTCATTGAAAGTCAAGACCTGCTGATCACCTCAATAATATAAAATTGCTAGAAACATTTATTTTTCAATCCAAATCATGCATTGAACGGCAATGTTTAGGATTCATTACTCCTTTTTTTAATATCAGCATGTCCAATAATATTGTAAATAAACGACAACTGCAGACAGTCAATCAGATATTATATCCGACAGCACTTGAACAAAAGCAGAGCACTCTATTAAAAATCATTCGGATTAGTATTATATTCATTTATCTATTGATGAACATCTATGATTACACGGGCAGCAACATTGATGGGCGGGCGTGGTTACTATAAGGATATTGTGATCCCTGATATTGCTTTTGTCGAGAGGGTGGAATAACTGAAATAGTCGTCCCCTAAATAGGGGAGTTTATCCTTTATTTTTCTTGTATATTGCGTATGTATTATTTATTTATGTATTACTTATTTCTAGATGCAATGTGGACCAGGGAAATAGATAGTGCCTATCTGTGTCTAAACTAGATTTTGTTATGAATAAAATAAATGGCCTAGTCGTACCTTTTTTATTAAGACAAAGACATCAGAACGCTAAGAATGTCGTGGAAATAGATGGCTTGATTGGCGTAAGGACGCAGACTTTGAGTGAACCAGGGTGCTTCCTGCCCGTGCTCCCAAGAGGAGCTTTGAAAGCCAATTGGATTGAGTGAAGAGAAAGGGACATATTCCACCTTCGCGATATTGCTAACTTTAAGAGTGTCTAGAATATATTTAGGTTTATTACTAATCTATATTAATATTTTTTTTAAAAAAAGGGATATTAATTAATTGAAATAAACTCTGGTGGGGCATATGGATAGAAGAAGTGGACAGGATGACTGATATCTATTGCTGACAGGAAGGTTATTTAGAGAGATGGTCGCACGAGGGGTAAATGGGTAAAACATGCTGTACTTAAGGATGGACACGTATTAAGCGCATTGAAAATGAGAGCATGCATAAAAAACTGGATGTAAAATACAGTTGATCAATCTAAACCCCTAAACATCCTACTACTGTTGCATGCTATTAAGATTTTCATGAATATATTCTTTATTTTAAAGTTTATTCAACTTCCATATAAATGCCATTGCATGTTTTGTCATAGCCTTACAAATTTTTAAGGCTTCAAATTAATAAACGCAAGGAAACGAAGAATGAATCAGCCACCCTTATTTTGATCCTTAAAATCAACAATGAAATTGGTTATTATTACTGGACACTCAAAAACCGTACACAATGAATAATGAATTCCAGTCTCTTTTTACCCCGGGGCTTCAAGAGAGGATAATAATGACAATATTAACAAAAGACAGTAAGTAATCTAATAAATATTTCAGTCCGTTTGTTAATGTGTATGTTTGTATAGTAAGAAATGAGGATATTAGAAGAAGAAAGAAGAGTGTCGTGGATAGAATGCGTGTAAATAAATTGAGATGCTTTGGTCAAGTGGAGCGAATGGATGGTGTAAGATTGACGAAGAGGGTGTATTTATCTGAAAGAGAGAGTGTGAGAAAGCGTGGACGTCCAAGAATTACGTGGCTTGACCACGTGGATCAAATTCTCAAGGACGGTCGCGAGTTAAGTAAGAGGAATCGGCGTGCATGTATGAGAAACTGGATGAATGTAGAGGAAGCGAAAGAAGTATGTTAGGATAGATCGACATGGCGTTCCGTTCTCTCTGCCTACCCCACCTGGGACACGGCGTGAGGGTATAGTATAGTATAGTTGTTTGTTTGTAAACCTTATATAGACGCTTTAACCCGAAAATAGTAGAAAAACTAATGCCCTCGATCAAAACTTTTACCCATTGCTGATTAAATTAAATTTTGTGTTTGTATTTCATTTAACTCACTTCATCGCTGACTTCAAGATGTTAAATGTGCCTTTAGCTTTGGTAATTGTATGAATATATCGTGTTCGATAACTCAAGAATTCGAAAATTTTAATTTAATTGGTAGCACAAACAATCAAGGCTATTTTCAATTCTACAAACAAATAACTAGGTATGAAAAATGTTCGGTTAAGTTTATTTATTAAATTTTAAGTCATAAAATTAAGTAATGTACTTATTTTCAATTCTACAAACCACAAATAAATATTTTGTCTTGTAACAGTACGATTATTATATAGTATATTTCACTTTCTGTTGTGTTTTTAAAGCATAATATAAATATACCAAAATTTCTCGGCGATTTCTTAAATATAAGACATTTCTGCCTGCCGAGTTATGAAACTAGACAGTGGATATATATCCTGGTGGGCTTAAAACTAGTGAAAAACAAGTGAAAAATCTAGACTAGTCAAAATTTGTCCCCCTATTGCCATCGTTTAGTATTTTAAGATATTGAAAGAGAGAGAGACTATGATAAGGAAGATAGGTAAAGGGAGGGGAGGGGGTAGATTGATACCCCATTTTTTACATCTACTTTTACTACCCTTTAATTATTCAGATGGTTGTCGATGATAATACGAGTATGTCATTCATATTATTATTGTGTACTCTACACAGTCTATTGTGTCACGGGGGTAGTTTAGATTTAAGTTTTTTTTTTTAATAATAATTACAATGATTCGTGTTTATTCTAAAGCTTGCTGACTGCGTCCGTCCCTTGATTGAAATATATTCTGTAATATGTACATTTTGTACCCCATTAAGTTGTATGAAGGTTATTGAAGTAGTTATAGATTTTACAGTTGCAGTAGAAGATATTTTGTATATTAGACTTGAATTTTTTTTTAAGTTTTTTTTAAACCGCTACGCACACAGTCACAGGTAACTAGTGTATTACAGAACACGTGATTGTATTAGTAGCCGAGTACCATCACTGTGATTGGCTGTTGCATTGTGTGGTGTGTGTAGCATACTCGTTACTGAAGGATGTGTTAGTAATCATTTACCTATGAGCGGGGCACTCTTACACGAATTTTACTCTACTTAATAAATCATGTGTTTGGGAAGAGATTAATGTTTTGGAGTCTTTAGGTTCAAATCTTGGTTGAAATATTCACAAGAAAATGCCCTTATTTTTTTTTTGTTATTGTGATTTAAGTTACGTATTATGTGCTGTTGTGTTTGAATTAATAAAAAATAAAACACATCACTAATTCATTCGTTCTTCTAATGCAGTGTTCCGCAAAGCGTGTGCCGCGGCACACTGGTGTACCGTGGTCGTCAGTTGGTGTGCCGCTGATGACCACGTAATATTATGTAATATTAAATATTACATTTATAACCAATAAAAATGATGTCAGCGATGAAATAAAGAAAAGAATCTCTGCAGCGAATAAATACTACTTTGGTCTCCAAAAGCAGCTGAAATCTAAGATCATCTCCAGAAAGTCTAAGATACAAATTTATAAGACACCCATTCGACCTGTCCTGACCTATGCCGCCGAAACATGGACACTCACTAAGGCGGATGAGCTGAGACTGGACATATTCGAAAGAAAAATCTTAAGACGCATCTATGGGCCCATATGCGAAAACGGAGTTTGGCGAGGTAGATACAACTACGAACTCTACACGTTGTATCAAGATGTGCATATCACCAAGCACATCAAAATCAGCCGGCTCCGATGGCATGTGGGAAGGATGAACGACACATCAACAATCAAAAGAATATACTCCACAAAGCCCAGTGTCAGAAGAAGCGTCGGGAGGCCTAAGTTGAGATGGATGGACGGGTTGGAAAAGGACATTCGAGCTTTGGGCGTGACCAATTGGCGACGAGAGGTGATGGACAGGAGGGAGTGGAGGCGACTTCTTGAGGAGGTCAAGACCCACACAGGGTTGTAGCGCCACTGATGATCATCATTAAATATTACATTATATGAAACATATAGTGTAACACTAAATAAACATCATTGCTTTTTTCTTTGGTGTACCTCTAAAATTCCTTGATTTGATAGGTGTACCTTGAACACAAAAAGTTTGCGGAACACTGTTCTAATGGATGCTCAAAACTTGACAGCCACCAAATCGCGTCGTCCGTAAGAGCGTATAACTCCTGAAGTTCTCCTTAGAATGCGTGTGTGGGACACTCGTTTATCAGATGGTCTCTATCATATTGCTAATTTTTTTATTTCAATATAAAATAGGTGACCTACAGTTTTTCCTGCTATGTTATACAACAAATTTTTATGTATTAAAACTAAAACGAGTACATATTTTTATTATTATTAGATAGTAGATACATTAGACCTTCTAACACTCAATAATGCATTGCAATAACACGAATTACAATATCAAAGAGAATTTTATATTAACTTCATTTTCTATACTTTTGTGTGGGGTTGTCTTATACCCAGAGCGGCTGTCGGGGGGGTTAAGAACAGACCACTGTCTATTTTATAATATTGTATTTCTTATGAAATATTCCGAACCAATTTATTTTAGATTTTTTGTTATTAGTTTCAATTGAAGCTGATGAACTTATCTTCTTTTGCCATCTCTAGACTTCTGGATATAGTGCTTTTCCATATTTATTCCTTTATCTTTTTCTAATTCCTTAAGCCAGTGGTTCCCAAAGATGACTGGGCTCCGACCCATATAACAAAAAATTCCAATCTTGGGACCCACCTTTTAGCTTTCTTTGAGAAAAGAGATCATAAATATTGGTAATGCTCAGATTATCCAGTAGTGAGTCATGGAACAACTTAATGCTCACGACCCACTCAATATTTGCTCTCGACCCACCGGTGGATCGCGACCCATAGTTTGGGAACCACCGCCTTAAGCCATTGTTTTCATTTCATACTATCTTTTCTCAGGCTTACCTATCTTTATTATACTAAGTGAGGCAGGCTGAAAGATTTTTTTTACACACTTCTTTCGCTTCTCCCCCATTCATACAATTTGTCATACATGCACGCCGATTCACGTGGCCATTCTCGAGAATTTGATCCACGTGTTACTACCACCTTTTCTCACACTCTCTCTCAGATATACACACTCTCTTCATCATGCTTTCATCATCCATTCGCTCCACATATCATAACTTATTACCACGCTCCTCTATTTCCATTGTGTCCATTTAAGGAATCTTGGTGTCTTTTTATTTTGACTACTTGTTTTGCTATTAGATTAGGTATTATAATTTTGACTTTGCAATATTAAATACCTACTATTACTGTCAAAAATATTTTTTTGTCATTGGTTGTTCTATCTCTAAAGAAAGCTTTTGTCCATCATTAAATTTTCTACCAACAGTTGCGAAATCAGTTTATAAATTTTATATGAAGGACTAGTATGCAAATTTTTGGTGAATACATAAAATTACCTACGAAAACAAATTGTAGCTCCCAAGATTAGTACATACATACCATCACGCCGCTTCCTTCGCGGGGTTGGCAGAAAGGATCGAGCGCCACTTCCTTCTATCCTTGCATACATATTTCGCTTCCGTCACTGTCATACAATTTCTCATGCATGCTCTCCTGTTCAATGTGCTCAACACGTGACCGTCCTGTAGGATTTGATTTAAATGATCTTGCCATTTAATCCTCGGACGTCCATGTCTCCGAGCACCATTCCTCTCAGCCAAATATATCTTCTTAGTCATTCTGTCCTCATTCATTCTTTCCACGTGCCCAAACCATCTTAACTTATTTACATTCATCCTTGTTATTACACCAACTTTCATTCCACATTCCTTTCGTATATCACTGTTTCGCTACTATTAGTACTGCGACTTGGTGTTAAACTAATTCATACTTCATATTATATAATAAATTAGTGTGAAACTAAAAATAATTTTACATATTAGTTACAAAAGATGGAAATTATGAATTTAATACATTTGGCCAACCCTAAACATAAACCGTATATTGTAAGGACATCAGTTTAAACGATTTTTGAAATATCGTTTCTGATTACATGCAGTTGGTCTGCTGGCTACCCCACTTGTGAGATATGCGGTGATGGTGTAGTAGTAGTAGTTTTTGATTTATTTGGAGTAAATTATTTTAAGAGTAGTGAATTTTCAGAGTGATAAGTGAAAATAATATGAAACCCTTTGAATTTAGATCAATTGTATGTATATTGGATAATTTATTCGAGGCCGTTTAATGGAGCATCCATCACAAGGGCGCGGGAAACTATGTTGGAAGAGTGATATCTTCAACTGGCTCCTGAACGTTGTTATTGATTGGTTTTTACGATGGCTGTCGGGTAGTCGATTCCGAATGACGGGTCCTGCGATACCAAAAGCTCTGTCACAGAAGCAGGATTTATTGGCTGTGTTGATCTCGTCCAGCATATTGGTAGAAGTCTTTGCTACATCGCAGGGGTTTACTTGCAAGTGTTTTAACAAAGATGGACATGTATTTCAAAATTAAATCGCTCTTTTATAGGATTTCCATGTGTTCTCTTTTGAATTTTTTTGAGAAATATTTTTTTTTTAAAAGATATATCTGGGTTTTGTTATAAACCCAAATACAACCTTATTATTATTAAATTATTAAAATAATTTATTTATGTTTGGACTATATCTATATATTAAAGTATTTTGTTTCTTTTTTGTTTCAGGTGAGTGTCAATAACGAATATTTCTACCAAATCATCTCTACTGAATGACTAAGTAAGTCTATTTACTAGTTTTTTTTTATGTATCGATGATACATTTCCATAGGCCAACAACTAGAAAGTTATCAAAATCTAGATTTGTGGATTATTGCATGTAGAAAATGATATTCCTTCAATTCCACAAACAAAATATTCAAAAATTAGAACTATTTCATATTGAAAAATATATTTGTTTTTAGTGTTCGGAAGATTGACATACTGCTTCGAAACTTGAAACTAATGCTTCTAGAAGAATATCACTCAATTCTAAAATTCCAAATCAAAATTTCATTTAGTTTAGAATATCACTCGATTCTAAAATTCCAAATCAAAATTTCAATTAGTTTAGAACATCACTCAATTCTAAAATTCCAAATCAAATTCAATTAGTTTAGAACATCACTCAATTCTAAAATTCAAATCAAATTCAATTAGTTTAGAATATCACTCAATTCTAAAATTCCAAATCAAAATTTCAATTAGTTTAGAATATCACTCAATTTTAAAATTCCAAATCAAAATTTCTTAGAATATCACTCGATTCTAAAATTCCAAATCCAAATTAGAATAAGTTTTGAGAAAAATGTTAAATTTAAAAAACAATATACCTAGTTCATGCTTTTTAACTCTTTTATATTGTTTCGTATAAAAAGAGGTATATCATTGTAAAGGATATGATTACCTAGTGATTAAGGGGCGTGCACCCTATTACTTACTGTACACACTGTATTGTATGTAACATATTATGCCTAATATTATACATGTATACTGTTATAACAGTATAGTCGGGGTCACCAGGTATTTTAGTAACCTATACCTAATCATTATAATTATTGCTACTACGTAGGTACTTTTGTTATGATTCGTTTTACGCTATTTTAACACTTTATTCGTGGGTAATTTCTTGTGTTCAGTATGTTTATGACGATGTATTCAGTATAACGAATTATTTTGTTCTTTATGTACGGATAATTTCTTGTATCCAGTATGTTTATGACGATGTATTCAGTATAACGAATTATCTTGTACTCGGGCCTTTCGAATGATCACGGGTTACCAAACGGCGCTTAACACAAATTGTCTATATTATTATTGTATTGCTCTCGTATGTAAATTTGGTCTGAAATTATCATATATTATAAGGCTTAAAAAAGACAATGTCACCTTATTTGGTTAGTGCCCTGGAGCCTAAGTCAGATTGCTCCTACCTTCAGTAACGCTACATTATCTCCATGGTCTGTATGGGTATCTCACGCAGGATACAATCATTCATATTGTGTTAAATTTACATACGGAATCTAATACAATGGTTAATTATTGTAAAAACAAAACTCGCAATATTTTATCTCACATGTTGCAGAACTAGTATTTAGCATTAATGCAGTTATTCTTGTCAAACACGTGTAGTCCTAAAACATTCGCTGTAAACGAATTCAATCGACGGAACATACGTAATATGTACAATATTTCGTTGTGACTTTAATCGTAGTAGGGGTGTACAACTGTTATAGAAATATATATTTTAATATGTCACACTAATGTATTTTATTAGCTGTTAACCTGACATTATTTTAATCGTCTGACTTTAATTTAATTTTTATCCTCTGAGGGGTCCTAGAATGTAATTACACTAATAATTTCAATCTTTAATAGTAACTTATTAAAATATTCTGAGACTCAATATCAGTCTAGTTTTACAATATGTTTTTTTTTATAACTTGTGTTTCACATAGGAAATGCACACAATCATATTTTATTAATTTGTATAAACTTGGTATTGCTTATGAACTTTTTTATACTTATAGGATTATATAATTTATTTATTTCACATAATAATAACATAATCTAACGCGTTCGTCCTTGGGATTTGATAGCTTGGTTCATTCATAGTATTGTGTTTACATTTAAATGACATAAAATAAACGAATAAATTAAAGTTGCAATAAAAAATCTTGTCTAAAACGAGCTATCTAATTGCAATAAAATACGGTGCACGTTGAAAGAGCATTGAAATATGATAACAGTCAATTATGAAATTCACGATACTATACATCATGTTATTTTAGGGTGGTTCTAAAATATATTTATTGTATATTTTCTATTGTTGTACATATTTGTTATTTTTTATCGTCCTACGCATTTTAGTTTAGGTAGGTATTAATAATATAAATAATAATAATATGAATTATAGGAATCGTTTAACCCTCCCCTGCCCGATCAATTTACAACTAAACGCATAATTATATCGCTTTTAACACTTATAGGGTTAAATCGCTAGGATGGAACGAATCTAAATTATTAATATTTATTCATAAATATAATGATTTTTAGGTTTTTTTTGGTCATGACTGGTGAAATTTTAAGTGAGATATTACTATACTATACCATCACGGCATATCCCACAAGTGGGGCAGCCAGTAGACCAACTGTATGCTAGAAACATGCAAACTGTCCTCTTCATGCCAATATAAAATCAAGACATTCAGGATGGGTGGCAAACCTCATTGCTGAATTTAAGATGTACAATGTCTTAACTTTTCGAACACCTGCCTTTTACAGGACACTCGAAAACTTACGGGGAAGAGTGGGAGACCAATTCTTTACCGGGTGCTCCACGGATTATTCCACGGCCACGGCCACGGCCCCACGGACACAAGTGAGATATTGATTTGAAAAATTTGATGAATGGCTAAAGTCTGTTACATCTTGGAGACCAAGGAGTATAGGAAGACCACCATGCTTGGAGGGATGACATCATTTGACATGCTAGTGTCCATTGGATGCAGACAGTGCAGGATTGGGTGGCATGATAGCTTCGCAATATGAAATTTTACAAGAACTTGTAAACAAAATGGAAATTATTCAGTTTTATATCTGTCTTAGCACTCTTGTTACGAGACTTTGACGATACTATAATATTTTTTTTTAATTGTAATTGGGTGTCATTTTTTACCGATATTCCGTTATGAATAAAAAATATATCGGTAGAAATTTAAAGGCCTTTCTCAAGCAAATAAGGACAAATATATACCAAAGTATAAAAAATAGAATTCAAAGTGTTTTTTTTTTATTTCTGTGTCTATTTTTGCCGTAAATTTCATAAATATACGATGCATGACATTATTTTTTTCTTTTTAATAAATAAAGGCAAAAAATTATCAAATAATATATTTCCACTTCACCCTTTGTACTGGTTGGGGTCACTTTACACCCCACAAAATATAATCCTTCATAATTCATATTGTACATGCATTATATAATAATGTTGTGTAATACAACCTAAAGTTACGCACAAATAACATGGTGTATTTTGGGTAAAAAGTGCAGCAACTGGCCGTATCATTTTTACTAATTATTGTTTGATGAAAGGAAAGCACACATAACTTGGGTTCAATAATAAGTATTTGTTTGTTTTAGTAATTCAGGAAAACTTTACTGATTCACATAATGACTATCTGTCTCAAAAGATGAATAAGAAAATAAAGTTATATGAATTAGTTGTAAGAGATCACGCCTTTGCGACAAACTCGCCCTCTGTATATTGATTATATCTAATTTGAATCCATTTTTCCATAAAACTGTATGTATTCCTTCATTTTAAAAATTCAAAATTTCTGTATTAAAATTTAACCGTACATACCGAAAATACATATATCGAAAAAAATAACTTTTTAATTTTTTTAAATTTATTTATCTGTAAAAGTTTTTTTTTATCAATTATAAAATTGCTCGTCAGTGCTACGGGTAACTTAGGTACTGCATTATACTTGTTCTCCAACGTTTTGAATGTTCCGAGTCCGCTGTCATTGGAGGGCTAGTAATTTTTTTTATTTGTGAAATTAAATTCATCCGTTGACCGGCTTATTATTGATCATACTACCCTATTTGTAAAATATGATTATTATTAACCAGCAAGCAGCGCACGCCATTGTTATGTTAGAGTGTCGTTTGCAGTCGATTAACATATATAATCATAATTTTTAAAAGTCGATTAAAAAAATGCGTAAGTAATGTTCGCTCCACCCTAATTTATTTTATTATTAACATTCGAGTGTTTTTTTTTTAGAAAAAAATGTTTTGGAATTTATAACCTTGTAGAAATGGATTTGGTCTCCTACTCCTTTTTAGAAAAACTAACAAAACGATAAAACACTCAGTTTATTCTCACTTAAATACTTTCTTCATATTATACCTAAAATTTGTAAGACAGCCTGCATATTTATTACATGGAGCTGGTTTGCTGGCTTCCCCACTTGTTGGATATGCCGTAACGGTGTAGTAGTAGTATTTATATGTATGAGGCAGAGAACTGATGCCAATAAAGATGGACAGGTGTCTGTGAATGAATGGAGTTCTATGAGGGATGAGTTTGCCCAAAGTACCGACCGTCCTCTGCAGTGGCAGCAGCGTTACATGAATTTCATGTTTGACCTAGAAGATGCTTCCAATGATGGCTCCATTGACGTGGACAAGTTCACTACTGTCTGCTCTTGTTACGGCCTACAGACCTCTGAATGCAACTAAAAAGCCACGGCGCTCTTGAGATGGTCATGGACCATTAAACAGCGCCAAAAACAAATTATCTTTTTTTTATTATTTATTATTATTATTATGAATGTACTCGTATGTATGTCAATGTGTAGTCTGTCTATAATATAGGGTGGGGCAAAAGTCCCGCTACCATTTTGATTGCCTATAACTTTGTTCAAAGAAGAGATAAGTAGGTTTGGTTTTCATAAAAAGCTTATTTGGTCTTAACATTTTTTTCGTTATGATTGGAAAATTATATCGGCTAAATGGTGACCGCGATTCGCTATGCAACTCTCAGCTCTCTTTAAGAAATTTTTCATGACATCCTGCAACACTTCAGGCTGAATTTCTTCAATTTCGTGATGAATATTGTCTTAAAGATGTTGAATCGTTTGGGGCCCATTCAAATAAACTTTTGATTTTAAAAAACCCCATAAGAAAAAGTCTGGTGCTGTTAAATCCGGAGATCTGGCTGGCCATGCTAACTCACCATTTCGCGAAATTAGTCTTCGTGGAAAAATGTCATTCAATTGAATTGAAATTTTGTCACTATTTCTGCTCGTTCTTGTGTCGTATATTTATCCATTATAAAATTGGAGAGTCTACACTACACAATGCTTAAAGCGAAACTGATATAAACGTCACGTAACCAAAATGGCGCGCAATCAAAATGGTAGTGGGACTTTTGCCCCTCTATATATCCCCGGGTCTCAGTACTATTTACTAAAATGGAGATAGATTTGCTTGTCACAGTTTCTGACATGTCTCATTGTTTCAATGTACATTGTAGGTATACTTACATATTAAAAAAGTATCCATATTATATTATGTACACTACCTACAACATTATATTGTGTCTTTACCATAGAGTAAATAATGTCAGTACTGTAGCTTGTCTCTCAAAACATTGTAACTTCATAATGTGGTGATATTTTCTTTCCATAATTAAAACTATCGTTGTGGAGTCGCCTATACATAGTTCGCAGAGCTTCATCATTGTTTTTGATTAATTTTTACGTGTATCTACCTATTACATATTAGACTTTGTTTAAAATATATTGTCGGTGGCTTTGTAAAACCTCCTATGTGCATTTGTCGAGATTTTACACGAGATCTAGTAAACTGTTTTTACTTGATGACATTTTCTATGTGTGTTGTTTCATTCATTATTTCATTTATTTATTTTATTTTATTTACTAGCCAAGCAAAACACACAGTCATTTGGTACAAATTACAAATAAATATATTAAATCAATATTTGACCAGTGAAGTTTGCGGATATTACTACTAAATCAGTATCGTTGTCATAGGAATGGTGTATTGTGAAAGAGGGACGCCCGGGCCGACGGAACCCCTGCGGACGGAAGAACAGTGCTCTTTTTGGCCAACTATCATTGGGCATTCTCTAAACATGTCCCAGCCAGGACCATCGTCTCTCCTGTATTACGGAGATTACAGGTCTCTGCTGGGTGCGCCGGCGCACAGCATCATTTGTAACATGTTCATACCATTTGACATCCAAAATCCTTCTAAGACACTTGTTTTCAAAGCTTAGTATCTTCCACTCTTGAGCCTTGGTTAAGTGCCAAGACTCACAGCCATATAAAAGGATTGGGATGATGCAAAGAAAGAAGTTTACAAGACATGCAAGAAGGAAGTGCGTGAAGTTGTGAAAATGAAGAAAAAAATGCTTGAAGATGAAGAATGTAAGAAATTGTCTACGTATGCGAGTGAAAATATGAAGATTTTTTGGAAGGAAGTGAAACGAAAGAGGACGGGTTCAAGTGTGAACAGTATGAAAGGGATAAAAGACAAGGATGGATGTGTGTTAGTGAATGATGAATGTGTGCTACAGAGATGGAAGGAATATTTCGAAGATCTGTTTGAATGTGATGGTACAAATGCAAATGAGTATGACGACAGTCAAAGCAGTGTGAATGAAAACGATATGATAGACATGAATGAGATTTTGAATGCATTAAAAAAAAGCGAAGTGCGGTAAAGCTGTAGGGTATGATTGTGTTGCCGTTGAGCTCATCAAGTCTGGTGGACCGGGGGCTCTCGCGTGGTGTTTGGAGCTTTTCAACGATTGTTGGAGAGAAGGTGTTGCACCAGAGGATTGGAAGAGGGCTATCATCTGCCCCCTGTACAAAGGGAAAGGCTCTAGGCTTGAATGCGGGAGTTATCGGGCTATTAGCTTGCTGAGCTCAATAGGGAAACTGTATGGTAGAATTTTGATTGAGAGAGTACGAAAGATAACTGAGTGTAAGATATGGGATGCGCAAGGAGCTTTTTTGAATGGCAGAGGGTGCACCGATCAGATCTTCTCCCTGCGAATGGTTATAGAGAAGTTTCTGGGTAAACACCAGAGGCTTTTTTGCGCGTTCGTGGATCTGGAGAAAGCATATGATCGAGTGGACCGGGAAAGGTTGTGGCGCGTGTTGTCGGAGTATGGGGTGAGCAGCCGGTTGATCCGCGCAATATCTTCACTTTACGTGGGAAGCTCCGCTTGCGTGAGGGTAAATAACACTCTCTCGGAGTGGTTTGTCCTCACCAAAGGAGTGAAGCAAGGTTGTGTCATGTCTCCGTGGCTGTTCAACCTATTCTTTGACTACTGTATGCGACCTGTGAAAGAGATGGATGTTGGTGTCGAGCTGAATGGGTTTCGGGTGAATGCATTGATGTACGCAGATGATTTGGTGTTAATGGCTGAGAGTGAAAGGGACTTACAAGAGATTGTTACGTGTGTGTATGATAGTTGCAATTTGAATGGTTTGAAAATGAACGTTATGAAGACGAAAGTTCTTGTTTTTGAAAGAGAGAATGAAAAAACGATTTGCGAGATTAAAGTTGGTGACGAATGTTTGGAGCAAGTAAGTGAGTATGTATATTTGGGAAGTATGTTTACGAGGGATGGAAGATGCGATAGGGACATTGAAAGAAGGAAAGTGGCCGGTGCTAGAGTAAACGGTGCACTTCGACCCATTGTCAGCAATGACAATGTGTCGAACATGGCTAAAATGCTGGTGCACAATACCATTCTGGTACCGTCACTTACGTATGCAAGCGAGACATGGACGTGGTTGAAGAAGGACGAAAGTGGAATAAATGCAGTAGAGATGCGATCGTTGAGAAGAATGGTTGGTAAAACGCTGCGTGATAGAGTGAAGAATGAGGATATTAGAAGAATGAGCGGATGCAAGAAGACTGTTGTGGACAGAATGCGTGTAAATAAATTGAGATGGTTTGGTCATGTGGAACGAATGAAAGAGGAAAGAATGACAAAGAGGATATACTTATCTGAAAGAAAGGGTGTGAGGAAACGCGGGCGTCCGAGAACCACGTGGCTTGATCACGTGGATCAAATTCTCAAGGACGGCCGCGTGTTGAGTAAGAGGAACCGACGTGCGTGTATGAGGAACTGTATGAATGTGGAGGAAGCGAAGGAAGTGTGTAAAGATAGATCTGTTTGGCGTTCCGTTCTCTCTGCCTACCCCACTTGGGACACGGCGTGAGGGTATAGTATAGTAGATAGTATAGTATAGTAGATGATGCAAGCATTGAACAAGCGACATTTTTTCCTGATGCTGAGTCCAGACGCCTTCCAAACTTTGCTCATGTTATTGAAAGCCCCGCTAGCAGCTCCTATGCGGATAGGTAATTCCGACCGGAGATCACCCACTGGCGTTATGGTTGCTCCCAGGTACCTGACTTTGCTAACCTGAGATATCTGGGAATTACCAACCATTAGTGGGGTGTGAGTACTCGTGCATGTACTATTACATATGTACTCCGTTTTACCAGCGTTGATACGAAGGCCAAGGCGTAAGGAATTTTTATGAAGAGCATTAGCGTTGCACTGTAATCCGTCCACAGATGTATCAAAAAGGGCTAGATCATCCGCATATTCAAGATCGTGCAGCACTCCCACAGACGTCTCACTGTTTTCAGCTGTGATAAAGGCACACCACCAGGGCCCAAAATAGATTTTCTGAGCAGGTATTCTATAATTATGGCAAAGATAAAAGGTGCCAGTACACAGCCCTGCCGGACTCCAGTGGTGATCCTGAAGGTGTCAGTTGGACCACTTGATGTTCTGAAAATAATTTCTAAACATTACTTATATCTTATTTCGAATTGCATACATATAATAATAACAAACATATATAATACGTAGCCAAACATACATACAACATGTACAAGTACATATTCCAAACATCAAAAGAAAATTTTTCAAAATTATTATTATTATTTTTGGTAGAACATGTATACAACTAATAATGTATATAAATATATGTATAACGATTAGGGGGTTTGTAGAATGAAGGGGGGGGGTGGCGAAATGTAGTATTAATAATAATAATAGTAATGAAACAAGCGACGGTAGAACAGTAACAACATCAAAGAGAGACCTGTCAGTGACAGAAGGGGTGTTATTAAGGGGGGGGGAGGGTTGTAACAGTGGCGTATTTTCATACATGCAAAAATGTACTGCATTTCTACAATGGTGTGCTCCTTATATACTCGTGGATACGAACGGCATATTATTTATCAATCTTTACATATTTCTTACGTTTCTTCCAAATCTATTTATTTCTCATATATGCACGCCTATTTCTCTTACACAATACGCGGCCATCCTTTCAGATAAATACGCCCTGTTCGTCATTCTTACATCATCCATTCGCTCCACATGTCCAAACCAGGGATGTCGCGAATATTCGCATCCGCATCCGCAAATGCGGAGCTTCCGCATGTATTTGGACATCCGCATCCGCAATAATCGATGCGGATGTTCATGCGGATGCGGATGTAAGACAAGTTGCGACAAGAAAGAAATGGGACGGGGACGGCGAATGGCGCGTGCCGTTCGCACTTGACATTAACCAATGGGAACGAAAAAAATGGTGACAAGATCCGACGCGTTTTTATTTTTGCCGGTTTTATTTTATTTTTGCAAATATCAAAAAAGAAAAAAAAATTTCGCCAAAAAAATAAAAATAAAATATAAAATAAAATAAAATAAACTTTATTGTGACAATAATAAGTACATTGTACAAAAGGCGGGTTTATTGCCAAATGGCAATTTCTGCCAACCAACCTGATGTTTGAAAAAAAAAAATTAAGTGCATGCCAGAACCATAGAAAAAATACAAAATAATAAATAAATATACCCACACAAAAATAAAAAAAAAAATACATAATACATGCATACATACAAAATATACCATATTCAAGAAATACATAAATATTGAACATGCATAAAGTGGAATGGGGAAAGGGGGACAAGGAAAGGGATGGAATTATGATAGGTTATTGAGAGCAAGATAGTGATGTTTCAGTCTACTTTTGAAAATGGAAATTGAAGGAGCAAGTCTGATCAGTAAAGGCAAATCATTCCATAACCGTAATATTATTGTAGCAACAATTTCGTCACATATTTGACAGTGGGGCCAACCAACTAAGATAGTTCCTACTTTTTTTCTATAACATCTTGAACATCCGAAGTAAAACAAACATATTGGCAAACTCCCCAATGGTCTGGCTAGATAGAGAAAATGATATCTTTAACGTGACGTATGCAAAATTTACAAGAGAAATTGAGGATAAATATTTTAGTTGTGTTGTCGTTTGGATATCTTCTAGGATCGTATCGGCCTTCAGCTGTAATGATCCTTGTAAGAATCGCCTTATTGTCAGTAAGAATAATAATCATCTCAATTTCCCTTACACTAGTTTAGCGGCGGGGAAGTAGAAATTTGAAAATCATGTGACGTCTTAAACTCTTATACTAAATTGTAAAAGATAAGGATAATAAAATTAAAGGTCCACCAATCTTATAAAGTTGAAATAAGTAAGTCAATAAAAAGAAATATTTTTTAACCCAAACATGACCATTATAAAAAGGCAATTTCCGCCACTGTTTTGTACATAGTATCTGAGAGTTGTAGAGGGCTAGTTGCTGTTATTGGGTGAGAGGGTATGTACATTATATTATGTATATATACATAGGTATAATATGTTATATTTTAGTCATTTGATATATGTATAATATAATATGCATTTGTTTCGCCATGTGTAAAATTGAATACAGTATATCTGCCTAACATACCTAAGTATCTTTTTATTTATTTATTCATTCATTCATTTATTAAGCAGTATTTTTTTTAAAAAGATATATCTGGGTTTTGTTACAAACCCAGATACAATCTTACACACCTTTCACAGTAAGCTACTAAAAGCTTGTGTCGTGAAAGGGGAGTTTGCCGGTACCTGGTATCGAACCACGGAACCCTTGTTCACGAGGCCGAGACTCTACCTCCAGGCTACCGACGAAATCTTAAAACATGAAGACATTGCCTCAAGGCAATATTATGTACGCTTTTTGTAAAAAAAAAATATTTTGACAATAAAGTGTGTATTATTATTATTACTTAGGTTATCGTCATTGATCACGTGGATCAAATTCTCAAGGACGGCCGCGTGTTGAGTAAGAGGAACCGACGTGCGTGTATGAGGAACTGTATGAATGTGGAGGAAGCGAAGGAAGTGTGTAAAGATAGATCTGTTTGGCGTTCCGTTCTCTCTGCCTACCCCACTTGGGACACGGCGTGAGGGTATAGATAGAAGGTTATCTATCTAATGTTTATCATTTCCTGCATGTGCGGTATCCAGCGGACTAATTAATGCCTGTAATGAACATGCGGATCGTCCTATCCGTGCTGTCAAATTAGCCATTCAAGATATGCGACGTATCTCATCATTGCTGTATTGAGGATGTGAAATGTCTTACATGCAATGTTTCCTTTTAAAAACTTACTGACAATAGAAAAGTGAGGGGGGGCGGCTGTGTCATTATTTTGTTGTGTCATGTGTATTATTCAGTTTAATAAAAAGATGTATCATTCTTGCGAAGAAGATTAAAATTATTGAGTTAAATGGTTGTAACTATTAAAATAGTTACATACATATTATATATTTCATTTTCTAATACAAAAACACATTTTATTCATATCAAATGTCTTCATTTATAAGTAAAAGTAGAAGATAAAGGTGCAGAGATATTATAGAGGTCATTTTGAACACTCGGAATCGTTTTTTTTATTACAGTTATAAGCATTTGAAAAGTACACCCACATTTTATAATGTGATTATAAAATCATTTCATAGATGGCGTTAGTGTACATTACAACTCCCATACGTATTGTACTTGAAATTTGTATATAGTTCTCGTCCTTGGAAACGAACGTCACTCTGGTTTCCCTTCAATACGAATAAATCTTTCGCCTTTTACTAAAGATTTCCGTGGAGGGGGACACTCAAATGAGTCTACAGACCAATTTTTTGATTCCCGCCGTTCGGTGGGACCTAATGAACAATATTACTTCGAAGCTGTTGTAGCAGCATAAAGTTGCATGCTGTTTGCGATTTTGCAGCCAAGTTATATATAATGAGTTACAATCCACTGGATTGGTCTGCAACGAGTTTGGTTTTTCTTCTCCATTCGTCTCTATTCTCAGCCAGTCTTTTTAGCCCTACGTATGAGCCACAGTTCATGTCTCTCTTCAGTTGGTCCATATATGCGTCTCTTGGACGGCCTCTGCCATTTGTCCCCTCGGTCTTACCCTCTGCGATGGCGATGAGTAGTCCTGGATGCCTGATGTTGTGGCCAATCCAGTTAGCTCGTTGTTGGCTGATTCTCTTAAGGAGTTGCCTTTTTTCGCCTACCCTGTTTAATACTTCTTCATTTTCGACGTGCTCCGACCAATGGATCTTGAGCATGCGTCTGTAGCACCACATCTCAAAGGCCGCCAACCGTCCGCTTTCACTCTTGCTGATGGTCCATGTCTCACAACCATAAAGCAGAATGCTCCATACAAAGGCTTTAGTAAGATTCTTCCTTACGCTTAAGTCAATATTTGGGGATTCCAATATCTTTGATTTTTTGTTAAAGGCAATCCTTGCCTGGTTTATTCTGCTTACAATTTCCGATTTGGAGCGTCCATCCTGGTTTATTCTGCTGCCCAGGTACACGAACTCACTTACTTGTTTGATGCTCACTCCATTTATGGCAATGTTCGCAGTCGCTTCCTCTCTTCCGACGACCATACATTTTGTTTTTTCTTTATTTATTTTCATGTTGTACTTTGACAACAGAATGCTTTCCATTTTTCCTAAGGCTTCGTTCAGCTCCATCTCGGAGTCTGCGAGCAGTGCTATGTCGTCAGCATATCTGATCATGTCGACCTTTTTCCCATTTATTTTGACTCCTGTCCAGTTCTTCATTTCTTCTCTCAGGTCATCAATGGCTCGCTGTATATAGCAGTTAAAGAGAGCTGGCGACATTGAGCATCCTTGTCTTACGCCTTGTTCGACCCTTGCTTCTGCGCAGCTCTCTCCGCTTTTGATCACAGCCATTTCGTTCTTGTATAAGCTCCAGATTGCTCTTCTGTCTTTATAACTCATTCCTATCTGGTTTAGAGTGTTAAAAAGTTGTTCCCATTCTACTTTATCGAATGCTTTTTCAAGGTCGATGAATGCTATATATGTGTTTTTATTAATTGTTATTCTCTTTTCTAGAATAAGTCTGAGACTCAGGATTGCATCTCTTGTACCAGTCTCCTTGCGGAATCCAAATTGATCTTCTGAAAGTGTTTCGTTTATTTTATTTTCCGCCCTTTTCATTATAATGTTGGTGAGTATCTTAGAAGCGTGTGATATCATGCTTAAGGTTCTGTGTTGTTCGCACTTTGTCGTGCCTGCCTTCTTAGGAAGCGCTCGTATCAGACATTTGGCAAAGTCCTCAGGTAGCTCTCCTGTGTTGTATATTTTGCAGACGAGCTTATACAATGTATCAAGCATGCCTTTTCCCGCGCATTTAAGCAGCTCTGATGGAATCAGGTCGATGCCTGGTGCTTTGCCGTCTTTCAACTTTGCTAATGCAATATCAAATTCACTTCTTAAGATGTCATCTCCATTATTTTCTACGTCATATTCTGCTTCCAGCGCTTTGCTTTCCTGGAGTATGTTCTTTCCTTTGTACAATTGTTCTAGGTATTCCTTCCATCTTTTGACAATCAGTTCGTCCTCAAACAGCAGTTTGCCGTTTTTATCTTGTATAGCACATCGTGGCTGTGTTTTTTCATTGAAGAAGTTCTTTACTTCAGAGTATGCGGTTTCGAATTTCCTTTGTTTTATATTTCTGTTGATATTTTTGCATTTTTCTTGCAAATAACATTCCTTTTTCAGCTTGGATTCTCTGTTAATTTTGTTCCTGAGGGCTTTATATTCCTTTTTTCCTTCTTCTGTTTGAGAATTCTTTAGCTTCCTTCTTTCTTCGATCATTTTTAAAATGTCGTCTGTGATCCATTCTTTCCTAGCTTGCGGCTTTCTTTTCTCTAAAACCTCGTCTGCCGCTGCGGTTATTTTCTCTTTAATTTTCCCCCATACTTTATCTACATTATTATTGCTCTCAAAATCGCATATATCAGTTTTTTCGTCGTATTTCTCTTTTACTTCCTTTATTTTTAGCATCTTTAGGTCCCATCTTTTTGTGGTTCTCTTCTCGAGCCTTTTGAATTTCAGTATGGTTTCCGCCACAACCATATTATGATCGCTATCAATGTCCGGACCTGCATAGCTCCTGCAATCTTTAATTTGATTCCTGTATCGTTGACGCGTAAGAATGTAGTCAATCTGTGATCGAAATCTGTCTCCGGGAGATTTCCATGTATAGCGATGTCTATAGTGGTGTTGAAACCAGGTGTTGGCTACAAACATTTTATTTTTGGCGCAGAATTCAATGAGCCGGTTACCTCTATCATTTCTAGTGCCCAACCCATATGCTCCTACGACTGATCCCTCCCTTTCTTCCCCTACTACTGCGTTCCAGTCTCCCATTACAATAACATTTTCCTCGGCTTTTGTGTCATCTAGCAATTTTTGGATGTTTTCGTATAGAATCTCAATTTCTTGGTCGCTATGGCTAGATGTTGGCATGTAGACTTGGATCAAAATTGTGTCTACGGGTTTGGTATCTAGTTTGACTAAAATAATCCTACCTCCATAGTGTACGTATCCCTTAACCCTCATACCCAAGTCTTTATTTAACATTATTCCTACCCCTCCCTGTCCCGGTTTACCCTCTATACTACCACTATGGATTAGACGAAAGTTACCTGTCCACATATCTCCCGGGTTAGGCCACCTCATTTCAGAGATTCCTAGCGCGCAGCCAAGTTAGAGAGATTATAAGTTGAACGTAGTTATGCAGAAAGCAGACAGCCCACAAAAAGTGTAATTTAAATATGGCCGTCTTTGCATATGGACACTATATTATATTGAGTGAACTGATTTTTTTTTCAAAGTATTTTTTATGAAATGTTTATATGAAAGGCCCCTGGCTGGTTTTTGTAAACTGTAGTATTAGACATTTTAAATCTCGTAAGACAAAAAACTCAAATATACGTAATTGTGGACTGTCTGCTTTCTGCATAACTACGTTCAGTTGTAACACGGGATCGAGCTAGTCCCAAACTAAAATTAATCTTGTACTGGGTTAATAGTTTAAAACTGTTTTTTGATTTTTGAAAGTCTTGTAGTCTATCTCTACTTGTTTTTATTATCAATTGTTATCAATAATGCTACTCATAATAAATAGACTATGTATAATCCAATTCCCTCAAAATTGAGCAGAGTTCGTTGTTTTTTTAATATTTTAAAAGCGTTCTCTTGCCTACCCCTTTAGTTGATCCGGCGTGAGGGCATTGATAGAATGATAGACTCTCAGAACAAGAAATGAGTTGAACCATTATATTTTCTATTATTCTATAAAGTTTATGAAGACAAATAACAGTTCTTGCATTTGATGCATGTATTAAATATTACACTAGGACAAAAAAAACTATTAATCATTAGAAAAAGTATTTAAAATAATATACATAGGTACTTATCATTATTTCTTTTCTCCCCGCATATAAATATTTTTTATAAATTATAATGTACAAATGATTTTACATCCGCTATAGGCGCATTTACAATTCTGAAATAGAGGAACGAATATCCCACAAAAAATTGTAATAATTAAATAAATATGTTCTTCGAGAATTATTTATTTTTCAACAAAAATATTAATTCTTCCAACAAATTTTCAACGATGCATTTTACACTTTATAATCAGATAGTAGTTATTTATTCAAAGTGCTTTTGGGTCACGAGGACCCGCGTTCGATTCCCGACCAGGGCAAAATGGTGAATGACCTTTTTCTAATTGTCCTGGGTTTTATATGTCAATGTGTTTAAGTGCATTGTGTACATTATGTGTATCGTCGTGTTAATTGTAAAAATCCTCCACGTGGCTGGGTCTAAAGCTAGTTCTTTTAATTTTATTTTCTATTAAATTCTAATACAAGTTTACCTGCATTATCATGTGAGGTGTGCAGAACCATAGTGGTTCAAGTCAATTTTGTCTTGAGTTATTAGTGGATCTCGCTCCATAGGCGTTGATTTATTCAGTGCCAAAACAAATGTAGCCTTAAGTACAAAATTTAAGTTAATTTTGTTGAATTTATTTGCAAATATCTCAGATTTAAATGAGTTGATTTTTCGAGTCCTTAAGGTGGACAAATGGTTAACACACTCGCCTTGTAAATGAGGGTTCATGGGTTTGATTCCCAGAGTGAACAGAATGTTTCTGTTCGTTTTTCAAAATTGAATGGATGTGAATGATTCATACAGAATGGTTTAAATCCTCGTGTGTAATTTTCTTGGACATGATCCACTTTGGTTCTGAACGCCTCATGTATAAAAGTCCACATAGATATTATATACTTTATCATATTCTTCAATAGTTAATCTTGTTTATTTGTTTCTATTATAATATATAAAAGCCCTCATTGTTCGTCTGTTCGTTTGAAACCTCATCCCATTCATCTCATCTCCAATTCATTAATAATCAAATTAACTCGGTGTTTTACTAACCAGACTTATTTATTTACACTAAATTATATTGGCGGCGTTGGACGGATTAGTCATTAATTTAGCTAATATTACTACTATACCATCATGGCATATCCCACAGGTGGGATAGCTAGCCGACTTGCTGTTCGTTGATTTATTTATGAATTCATTAAACGGCGTGGAAGCCTTTTTTACAACGCAATACAAAGCCGTTATACACAGTTGACAAAATCGTATATCTACATCACAAAAATCTATAGAACCCTATAATATTTGATAAGTACAAGGAAAATATAACAAACATGCAGATTGTCCTTTCTGTGTCTTAAAAAAAATAAGACAATTACGATGGATGGCATGCCTCATCGCTCAATTGAAGTAGACGTTAATCGTCTTATTGGTGAGGTAACCTTTTACAGGATACTCGAAAACATACAGAAAAGATTTGGAGGCCTATTTTTATCGGGTACTCCACGGGGTTATTAATTTAGCCAAGCTATTCAACCCACAGTGAAGTGATGTAACCCACAAGACAGACATTTCGAGAAAAAGGGTGATGAAGTTATATAATACTAATCTGACTATAACTAAGTTATTTTTGCATAGATTTCGCTAAAAAAAAATCACACAATATTCCTGATCACATATCCCACTAATATAAATAACAAAATATTAAAGAATTTTTTTATTTTAGAAGTAAACACGAATAAATTTATCACTTGGGTTATTTCACCACTGTAGCTGAGAAAGATCCACCTGCAGGAAAGTTGTTGGAAAGTTACGCGCTATGCGGCTTGGATCTTTTCACTTCTATAATTTAATTGAACTATTTATTCCTATCTGCGTTAGTGAAATGCTCTAACACACACTTGAAATGGTGTAAAAACACTTAACATCTCTTCACAATTTCCCAAAAATTCCCTTTAGGAATATCAAATCACTTATTTCTCTTCACCACTATGTTCTCCGTGGTTTTCTGAACAAAACTGCATACTTAACTCATTTTTCAAAAAAGTGTGGCTTGGATCACTTCACCTCCACGGCAACGATATGTAGAAGATATGAGATGTCCAATTCCATACTAAATATGCTAGAACAATACGTAAATATGAATCTGTTATTGTGGTTTATAATAGAGAACTTCGAAGCCATCGGCATGTCTCCTGGTTGCTCAATTGGACAAAGCGTACCTTGCGAGTAGGATGGATTGCGGGTTCAAGTCCCGTCTGGGAACTATTAAATAAAGTAACTTCATATCTATGAATAGTAAAACATGGTTTGAACACGATTTCTTTTGTAAGTTAAACCGATAGAATAATATTATAATATCTTGTCTTACAAATAGGCAAACAAACACACAGACAAACTTTATACAATATCTCAATAACAACTATTCATTATTATAATATAAGATTTTATTTTTAATTTATAGATATTAATAGCTACACTTGTCTTAATAGCTTATTATGTGAGTGCGGAGTAGGTAATAGGTAGGTATCTAGTTATTATTATTATTCATAGCAGTTTTATAATTAATTATCTCATATATGAATTAGACACTATCTATACCTATGCATCAGTGGCGGAGCTAGATATTTTATATAGGTCATGCTTTCGTAATCAAAATTTACATTTTTCCTTTTTTGTAGGTTTTCGCGGTTTATATTTACAGATGTTGATGTTCTTCTGCGTTTACCGTGTCTTGTTAATCTCCCTCTTTCTTCTTGCCGTTTTGACTTTACTGATTGATTCACTATCAAACGTATGTCACATAATGACTCAATCAGTAGAGTCGAAATGTCAAAATGAAGGAGGGAGAGCAACGAAACTAATGATTGAGTCACTATCAACCGCATGTCAGATAATGACTCAGTGTCGGTACAATCGATGCGTCAAGACAAAGAAGAATGGAAACCTAACAGTACGCGCTAAACCCAGAAGAACATCAACATTTACATTTTTCCGTTTTTGTAGAGATTGGTCGGTCTTTCTATTTTGTTTTTGCTCTAGACTTTTACATTGTGTCATATGAATTTAAAAATTCAACCGATTTTAAAAAAATTACCCTGCCATCCGTCGTTAAATTTTCATCTCGGCATCTCTTGACGGACTGCAATGCCGCGGCATTCGTAAGAATCAAAGCCCTCGGCAGGCACTGGGTAGAAGTGGAATTTCTGAACACCTTGGATCCCCTTAAAATCCTCGACTTCATATTAAGATGTCTGGGACTTTGAAGGTTCTCTTTGACTTGCAAAACTCCAGGAAAGCTGAGCAGAGGGAGTACAATAGATCTTATAGGTCGCGGTGCATACTATACCCCAAACAATAAAATAAAAATAAGTATAATGGTCCAGAAATTTCCTGTTAATAAATCTAAAGTAACACTAAACTGTACTATATTTAAACCAAACCGTAACTGAATTCAGTACAATGAAATTCATTTACAAATAACGTACCTGTGTTAACCGCCCATGGGGAAAATAGACTTAAGACTCTGTGTACAGTGCAAATGTAATAAAATGTCTCTAGTTATAGACTTTTGAATTGATTTTTTTCAATATGTCACCTGTACCATCACAATATTTTCTAAAATTGGGGTAGCCATTGGTCTAACTGCAGCATGTAATGACCATACTGGTAGTCTTTTTCGTGCTCAGTAAAAGGAAACTTTCAGGATGACTACAATTTACCTCAGCATTGTCAATTTGAAAATGTTGGTCGATCTATCGAAACCGGATTTGATTCCACTTACTGCTGACTTACTGCACCTTCATGATTCAAGTATATTGCTTATTTTGAGGGTTTTTGGTGGTGTATTTGGGTTTATTCCAAATCCAAATTCGTTTTTTTAATGTTAACATCTTAAAGGCAAAGTTTTAAAAATACCAAAACTTATTATTTTTCTATGTGAAATAGCGTGCATGTATGAGAAACTAGATGAATGTGGAGGAAGCGAAAGAAATATCTAAGGATAGATCAACATAGCGTTTCGTTCTCTCTGTCTATCCCATCTGGGACATGGCTTAAGGATGTAGTTATGTAAATTATTTTTCTTTCTTTACTAGGTAAACATTCGATAGAAACAGGCCGTCTCCTCGGTTCGGAGTAACAATTTTATGCCAAATAATTCTTTCGTTTTTTTTATTGTGTTGTAATGTGACGGTACATTTTTTTTTATTTATTTATTTCCAAAAATATTACAAAAGAAAACATCATTATGGAATATATTGCCCCACTAGACCAAAATCTGTTCTGGGGCAATACTAAGAAAAATGACTAAAAATATAAGACAATTAAATAACTAAGAAAAATAACACGATTAAATAACTAAGAAAAATAACGCAATTAAATAACTAAGAAAAATAAGACAATTAACTAACTAAGCAAAAATAACACAATTAAATAACTAAGAAAAATAAGACAATTAAATAACTAAGAAAAATAACACAAATAACTAAGAAAAATAACACAATTAAATAACTAAGAAAAATAACACAATTAAATAACTAAGAAAAATAACACAATTAAATAACTAAGAAAAATAACACAATTAAATAACTAAGAAAAATAACACAATTAAATAACTAAGAAAAATAACACAATTAACTAACTAACCAAAAATAGCACAATTAAAAATATAACTATACTCTCCGATGAAATACCCGAACAGCGTATATTTCCCCTTAAAATAAACTTATTGACAAAACTTTATTTTTGTATTTACACCTTAAAGAAAAGTTAATTTCTTTCAAAGTGACTCGTATTTTTTTCTAAAATACATACCGCAAATCGCCTCCTTTATGAGTTTTTAATTACAGAAGTAGGTTGAACTGTTTATCGGTCCGGCCGACAAATCGAATCTCAATGAATATTGTGTTCGTACTGATTTGTCAAATATGGGGAATTGTTTTTATTTTATCTTTGTTTATAGTGTTTTTAATTTTGCAATTTATCGTTTATTGAAGTATCCACCGACCACCCGGATGGCGCAGAAGTCTGAGGACATCCACTTTCCCAATGAAAGTCAAATAATTTATTTATTTTGCTATATGCATTTATTTTAGATTCTAATCTCGACTAGTTCATAGCATTTCATACGTTTTTCTGTAACTGTGTCGACCTAAAATAATCCTCTTTCACAATACTCCGTCTCCATTACAACAGTGTCATCAAATTAGGGATATCATGAGAAGAGATGATTCAGTATTCGGTATACTGTAGTTTTTTATTGAAAGAAACTTGTTTCCTCCTTGTGTTCTCGAATTGAATAATGTCGAATCGTTTATTTATTTACTTATTATTTAAAATTAACCAACCTTTGGGCCACTCAAAGTTTATATTTATACAATATTTAATAGCTGTTTTTTTTAGTAGGAACACTTGAAAAAAAAAGAAAATCTATTTCATTGAATTTACGGACATGATCGACAAATAGAACCTGGACGATAAATCGGCCTTTCCGTTTGTCGCTCAGTCGGTCGCAACAATCTTAATTGGTTTTTGATACATCTCTAATTATAATTTCTATGTGAATGATTCAGCAGGAATATATCATGACTCTGTCCTTTTTTCAAGTTTAATACAATAGAGATGGCTCCGTTTGTTCCGGGTTCTATTATTGTTCTCTGTACATAATAGGAAGTTTGATGTTTTATTTGATGAAAAGTAAATTGTTTATTTGACTTTTTAACTATTCTGCCAGTCATTCATTGATGTTTATATCAATTTGGCGCTGTTTTGTGAATATTTAACGACTTATTTAACTTTGTAATTTGAGTAAAAAATGGGTAGCCTATTTTATTTTATTTTTAGACTTGCAGTTGGAAGATCCGAGGTTCGAAACTATTTTGATCTACCATATGATTAATGCAACGTAAAGTCTTATTTTTTTTTCACAAAAATCGTTATCTTTATTTAAGGTTGGTTGCACATTTCTTCTGAATGTGGTCAAATTCGATCGTTCCTCCCAGGAACACATGGCAGTAACTGTCCTGCAATCGAGGTACCTCTCCGTTACGCTGTATTAGCATTATATTATTATTATAAAATATAATCCTAGGGGTGTGGTTGCGACACTTGTTAAGGATAGATACAAAATCATCACGTCATCATTATTACGTTCATACTAATTGCCTCTGATAGTTCGACACGTGACCGACTTATCGCCGAGTGTCGCTGGTGTAGACATAATTATTATTATTATTACTATATAAAGCCGACACTCGGTCTCGGAAGTAGTGTGATGTGTTGTTCTTTGTATTCTGCTGGTGTGATTATGTGAATAGGCGGGGCAGAAACTGATCATTATTTGGAATAATGTGGTTAGATGGAAGAAATCACTATATAGTGATAATCACATTTTTTCTTATGTATACTGCTTTGTTTATTTTGTTATATGAATGATGATGTGCAAGAAGGATAAAATAAATAAATAAATAATAATTTTTATATCATTACAGCATATCCCAGTTCTGGGGTAGCCAGTTAACTTGTTAATTATAATTATAATAAAGACAATTTATATTTGGCGCCGTTTAATGATCCGTGAACATCTCAAGAGCGCCGTGGAACTGAACGTTTTTGTATGTAATATAAAATACAGTTTGTCCTCTTTGTCCATTCTGTATGGATGGCATACCTACCTCATCCTTTAATTTAATTTATTAAATGCTCCGTTTTTTTAGATTTTTTTGAGTCCTAAAGACATTTTAATAATAATAATAATATTTTACATCTTAAATTCAGTATTGATGAGGTTTGCCACCCATCCTGAATGTCTGAATTTAATATTGTCATGGAAAGGACGATTTGATATAGATAGAGAGGGAGAAATAGCTTATTCGTGATTTTTTACGAGCACCTTCATTTTACGGGTCACTCAAAAACAATGGAAAAAGTCTTACAGTGGCAGAGATTCTGGTACAAACACATCTAAATGATGGGTTTTACTTTTTTATCTTCTTCTAGAAGATTAATATACCCCGCCGTTTGGTGATCCGTGACCATCTCAATGGCGCCGTGACTTCTCCTGAACAGTAGCGTGTTTTTACTTTTTACATGGTCCTAAATCCTGGTGGTAGACTGATTCTCTCTCAGGTTCATGGACTCCCAAAAACGATAAAAAGACAGCGGGGCCTCCACACCTTAAGATGACTTTCACATGTGAACGGACCTTTTAATTTACTTAATCTGGTTATCCCAATTGAAGAACCATACGTTTACAATTTAACATTATGAAAATCTAATCGGAGGCAATGAGAAAAGCGTGATTTTAACGACAACTGTCGGTGTCCATGAAAAATGTGTTTATTTTAGAAATAGCAACAGTTCTGTTTGACTAAAGAATGGTTACACGACATGTTTGTAAATCTTCGATTGTATTCCTTAATTGTAGCATTTTTGTTGCGTTGATGCATGTAATTATCAAACGGATTACACCTTTCATCTTGTCGGTTTACGGAACAATGCAAAAATTTAACAAATTCAACTTTATCTTATTTAATAAATAGATACACATGTCTAATGAACTCAGCTCTTTTAATTATTATTCAATGTTTGACTTCGTCGGTAGCCTGGAGGTAGAGTCTTGGCTTCGTGAACAAGGGGTCCGCGGTTTGATTCCAGGTACTGGCAAACTCCCCTTTCACGACACAAGCTTCTAGCTTACTGTGATAGTTGTATAAGGTTGTATTTGGGTTAATAACAAAACCCAGATATACCTATCTTTATTTTTTAAAAAATGATCTCCCACAAAAAAGGCAGATGTTCAAGAAAATTAAGACATTTTACATCTTAAATTCAGCAGTTGTGAGATTTGCCAACCATCTTGAATGCCATAATTTTTTGTTGTCATGTAAAGGGTGGCTTGTATATTTATTACCTATCGTATTATGCAAACTCAATATAGTAGGAAACCCGAAAGGTGTTGCGATGCCTACGAATTGGCTTAGGCTGGTTTAAGCTCACTTTATGATTGTCAACCTGAAACACAAGATGGCTGGTCCCTATCTCCTATTTACAGTATTCTTTTGTTTCTCGTAAGAGATTTTTGTGACGCATAGAATATCAAGAAACTGAGAAACAAATAACAAAAACTCGGAAGAACTATTTTGTTCCGGCTACTCAACCGGAAAACCTATAATTTTTGCTAGTATAAGTATTTAATTAATAAAACTATTAATGTTTGTTATAATATATATATGTATGTACATGAACCTCACATTGTATCAGATGTTGAATGCGGTGGCGTGAGCGGTTTCAGCTATTTTCCGGTCCATTGTCAGACCGATATTTATTGACGTTAATGTACCGCGACTTTGCGTATCGCGATGTTGGTGTTTTAAACACTTTTCACCATATGAATTCTATATACGACTTGCTAACGACCAATCATCGATAATTTATTTGTAATCTGTTTACAATGTAAAAATAAGATTATATAAGCTCAGTCTATCACCAATCTTAGAAACAATTTGATGATTTTACTCTTTAGCGCTCTGAAGATTATTATTATTATGGAAAAGGCACCATATTCTACTGGGATCAATACACCTTTCGGGCAATGCCAATGCCAACACAGAGGAAACAAATCTTTAAAATGGTTTTTCTACTTTCCTTATATATTCAGCGTACGTTGTGTTTAAATCTCGCTATAATTGATTATCTATGGAGTGTAATTTTGAATCAATCATAAAGTAAATATGGACGTAATAGGCGTAGTATTATTGTTTAGGTAAAGTAAAGGATTACATCTTCTTATTTATTTATTTATTCATCAACAGCATAAGAGCCGTTTGCAAGTAAGGTTACATAATATAAAATATAATTCATCAACTATAATACATAACTAATAAATAACAAAAAATAGTTTTAAATCTATGTTTCGTGAATTAATTATTTGATATCGAGATTGATAATGACCTGAGGCCTGAGTCAAACACACATTTTAGCGTTACATTTTCGTTTCGTTAACGTTCAAATGTTAACGAGGATGTTGCGCCAAAATGTCAATTTTCGTAACTATTGTGTATCTTAGCAACGAAATTGACACTTGCTCACAACGTCGTCTGAAATTCAAACGCTAACGGAACGAAAACGTAACGTGAAAATGTGTGTTGACTCAGGCCTCTGATACGTGGAAAGACGTTTCTCTCACGATTTATGATATATAGTAGAAAGAAAAACTTGTTTTAATGGTTATGGAAGTCTACTACGTGTGCTCCGACACAATCAATGAGAATTTATTCTTGACACCATGTTGAGATTAAAATGTTATCATAAACTGTCATAATTGTCATAAAATTTTCTACTATTTGTAATGTGTAAGAATTCAGAATGTGCTAAAGCATTTTTTTAATATAATAATTGCGTATTCGACTGGTATCAATTTCTTTTACTCTGCACACATATCTGCCACCCTTCAATCTCTTCACTGGCTCAGATGTCCGGAGAGAGTTGAATTTAAAGTGTGTTTGACAGTATTTAAGGCACTTCATGCTATGGCCCCAGAATATATCATGGAACTCTGTGGTAGACAGGCGTTAAGTCATAGACAGACAACACTTAGGTCTTGTCAAGATGTTACAACTAAATTGGAGGTGACCAGTACTGTATCGAAACCAGTGTACGTGGAGCGTGCTTTTGCAATATCGGCACCTGTAGTCTGGAACAGGCTTCCACAAATGATCAGAGAAACGCAGGACATATCTCGTTTCAAGAACCAACTGAAGACTTATCTATTCAAGAAATCTCACGGAATAATCCAAGCACAACCTTAGTTAGCAAAGAGCGCCCTTGAGGTGGATTTTTTTTCACAAAACGGCGCTTTACAAATCATCCAAATAATAATAATAATAATAAATAATAAAAGGCTATAAGCCTTTAACAAAAAGTTATATATTTTACATCTAAATAGAAAAATACAAAAAAGTAAAACAACATACAACTATGAAACCTATAACTTAATCAATGGAGAATAAACATTAAAGTTAACAAAGTCCAACAAAACTAAAAATAAAAATTTATCAAATAAAAAAAATTATAGAAATAAAAAAAAAATCAACTTAGAAACAAAATACAAATTAAACATTGTGTATGGGGACCTTTTATGTTTTGTTTGTAAAGAGAGATAGTATGTATATGTAGTTTACATATATGCATGGTGTACCTAATAAAAATAAGAATATGTACGCAAGCATCAAAACCCAGACAAAATATTATTATACAGGGTGAACCAGAAATAAAACTATTTAGTACATCTTTGTCTCTCTACAATAGTTGCCACATATAAATTAATAAATAAATTTATTATAATATTTTCACTATTCAATTTTAATAGTATACAGCTCACAAATCGTCCTCTTCTATTGCCATACCATCACGGCATATCCCACAAATGAGTTAGCCAGCAGACTAGCTACATGTAATAAACATACAAGCTGTTCTCTCTATGTCAACAAAAATAAGACATTCGGGATGAGCAGCAAACATCATCGCTTTATTTGTATTTAAGATGTAGATTAAGATGTAGAATATCTTTTACAAATAACAAAACCAAGACTGAAATAATAAAAAAAAAACACACACACACACACAAACAAATCAAGACGTTAAAAATATCGTTAAATAGTTTGTATCTGTGGAGCACCCGGCGCAGAATAGGTCTCCCACCCTTATCCGTAGGTTTCCAGTGTCCTGTAAAAGACATGTCTTTCGATTGAAAGTCTTAGACTCTAACACCAGCGTTAACACATGGAGATGACCGTGGGCTCCACCTTAAGAATATCTATGTAATTAATTCACAATTTGTTTATTGTCTATGGTTGTATCTACAATATAAACCATTCGAATTTATGAATTTGTTTTGTTCGACTTGACATTTCCTGGTGAATAAAGTACATTCTATCTCCAATTTTAACGTGTTTTTAATATCAAATCCCCGATCACATTTCCCAAGATAAGTACCAAAGGTTGCTGGTTAACGACCAGGCTAACTCGTTTTTTGTTCATTATATTTATTACAGCAACTTTATAAAGAAGTACATTTCTAAAGAATGCATTTTCACAAACACACAAGTTCCCGTATCACATACATTGTATTTGTATGATTATCTCAATTTTCTAGATTTCCATCAATATCACTTTGGCAATGATCCAAGGTTTCACTCGTGGCGGCTCCTTAGATCTCACCATATAGATCTCTAATAGTAGTACACAGTGGATCTATATAGATCATCCAAACATTGTGCTACTTCTCTTATTATTTGTATTTCTATGATTTAGATAGATTTTCATTATAAAGGGTGAAATGTTGAATGCATAAAATCTTCAAGTTCATAGTACCTAAGTATTAAATATTTTAATGTTTGGGGGTCGTATAGATGGGCAGATGAAGAAATCGAACGTACGATATTTCGATTGTCAAAGAAAATCGAGAGTTAAAGACAGCCATCGGAAATTTCGACTACTACTACTACTATACCATCACGGCATATCCCACAAGTGGGGTAGCCAGCAGATCAGCTGCATGTAAGAAACATGCAAACTGTCCTCTTCGTGCCAATATAAAATCAAGACATTCAGGATGGGTGGCAAGCCTCATCGCTGAATTTAAGAAGTAAAATGTCTTAATTTTTTCGAACACCTGCCTTTTACAGGACACTCGAAAACTTACGAAATTTCGACTAGCAGTTTTAAAAATTGACAGATTAATATTCATGAAATGTGAAGGCGTTTCATTTTAAGTATTTTTTTCTAAGATGTGAAATATGAGTGAAATATAATTTAATTACAAGATATTTCAATACAAGAGTCATATTCGAGAATCGAGAAAACAAAATGCATTGTGCTTTTTGTATTGTTTTATCAAATCGTTTAACTTTGGTACCTTCAGTTGTGAAAGAGTAAACCATCTTTTACTTAGATATCAGTATTAACATTTACACTCTGTACAATTATACTGTTTCTTGATCTATTATACTATCCCAACGCAGAGTAACAACTAATATAGATCATAATAACAATACTGTAGATCTTATTTTTTTAAATAGATCATTATTATACTATTCCTACTGACGCGCATTTTACGAATTCTCATGTTATGCGACAACAAACATTCCAAACTAATTTGTTCTTCTTTGATTTTAAACATTTTTACAACAATAATTGGTGCATCCTCAAAAGAGCTTTGATAAAATCTATTCTGATCTTTGACTACCTGAAAAAATATTGCCATTGCACATGTTTTCTTTTGTCTTAATTTTTCTGTAGTTTGCTTGGCAACTGACGTAAGTTCGTTTTTGATATTGTGAGAATTTATCAATAAAGACAATTCTATATTTCGTTTCATGTTGCCTGTTTTTGCAGACAATCCGTTGAGTTCGTCGGTAGCCTGGAGGTAGAGTCTCGCCCCCGTGAACAGGGGGTCCGTGGTTCGATCCCAGGTCCCGGCAAACTCCCCTTTCACGACACAAGCTTTTAGCTTACTGTGAAAGGTGTATAAGGTTGTATTTGGGTTTATAACAAAACCCAGATATATCTTTAAAAAAAAAAAAAAATTGTAATGCATAGTTGGAAGACATCGCATTTTAGCGATAAACTCGCCCTCTGTACATTGAATTGTATAACTGTTATTTTTATGACACTATTTTATTATGTAATATTGTAACCAATGTACAGTGTAGAATAAAATAAATAAATAAATAATAATAATAGTTTTCCTCTGTTCATTATACTATAATCAAAATAGTCCATATTTTTGAATGAGCATTGTTACTCTTGACACAAAATACTATCTTACTCTTTTCTTGATTTTATGTCTCTCTTGCTTTTTTGGATTTTGCTTTCTTTTTATTCCTGCCGAGATCGCCTTGTCCAAAATCTGTTATTGTCTCAGTGCAGGTTGACATTTTTAAGATAATAATAATTACTAAAATAACAATTTAATATAAGTTCAAAATTTAATATTTCATGAATCATAGTTTTGTTTATAGACTAATATTTCTGTAAGTTTTATAAGTAAAAAAACACCACTGTTGACCCCTTTATGCATATTATAAAAGTACAAATTACATTCATACTATGCAATTTGTAATAATATGTACCAATGAGAATTGTTCCCATCTTCAACCCGCTACTTGACGACTCTTTTAAAACGAACCGATATCATTAATGTGGGGTGCTGGGTACCCCTACTCATATTTATATTCACTCTAGATATAATAATACAGTAATAGCAATCGCAAAATGCCACTTTCAAATTGTTCAAATTGTCCCCTGTCTATTGGCTACCTCTATGTCGTGATGTTATAGATAAATAAGTAAAAAGTCCTTTGCCTGTGGCTTGTTGTCGTACTAGGTGTGCGATTCGTCAAGAGCCCGATTCGGGTTAATTAAACTAAAATAGTTGTGTTGTTGTTCTATGATTATTGTTACATTATATTTTGTTGTTCATTTCTTTTGTTCTTCTTGCACATCATCGTTCATATAACAAATCAACAGAGCAGTTTACCTAAGAAAAATGCGATGATGTGCATTAGCAGGATTATCTCTACATAGAGATTATCATTATCGTGGCATTATGAATTACGCTTTAATTGAATTCTCTGATTGTGCATGCTGTAGACGCTCTTAATTGGGGAACTGGCCAGATCTTATTGTATGTTTGTAATTTATGTATTGTGTTGTCAGTTTTCTGTGAGTGTCTCTATAAAATAAAATAAAATAAAAAAATAAATAGAGCCGGACTTCGTTGAGTTCCGGAACTGAAAAACTTTCTCTAAAGAAGTTTTTGAGTATTTTTTGTCATCAGTTCCACTCATTTGCCTTTTTTTGTTTTTGCTTCATCTGTACCTACCACTACTTTTGTCATTTTCATCTTTGACATTTTTTAGTGATCAATCTGGTATCCTGGAGTCGTGGTTTATTTTCTTTATTTGTATCCTAATCATATCTCGGAACAAAAAAGGTCTCCATATGTTAATTATCCAGCATCCTTCTAGAAAAGACAGGATTTCGTAAATATTCGCAGTGATAAGCTGTGCTCAACCCATCTGAATATCCTATTTTTATGTTGCAAAGAAAACGTCAAACTTAGTACATTATTATCCTGTTGCAATATTAGAAACGGCTGATGTATACTTTTAATGTTAGCATTCTAGTCATCGACTAGTCGCATACCAATTTCGTATTATAGAAGGGGTTTTTTTACTTCCAATACCATACAACCCGCAGTGAACAAAACACAGCACTTAAAGGACCCATGTTATTTGGAATTATTAACAAAAGTCTTCTCTAGTAATAAGTAAGTTGGTTGTAGTTTACAATCATTACATGGTATAAGGATCAGGGGATGGATTTAACATTAGGGTGAGATTGATCTAAAGGGATGAATTTAATAGAATCGATGTAATTTATCTCTGCATAGAATTTTTAGTGGTACGAGTACCTATATCTTATTTTGTTTTAAAGATATATCTGACTTTTGTTATAAGACCAAATACAACCTTATACACCTTTCACAGTAAGCTAAAAGCTTGTGTCGTGAAAGGGGAATGTGCCGGCACCTGGTGTCGAACCACGGACCCCTTGTTCACGAGGCCGAGACTCCAGTCCGTCCAGGCTACCGACGAACTCGACTATTGTTCAATTAATTTTAAGAGTCGTCAAATTTGCTATTCTGTCATTCTCACTGTCTTTTTTATGAAACTGAGATTAAAAACTGTATATTTATTACATTCATTGAGTTCATTGACTACCACACTTGTAGGAAATGTACACATAGAAAGCGATGTCATGGATTACCCCAGGGTTCACTTTTCTGCCCCCTTTTTTTGGCTCAAGTTTTGTGATTTTTTTATTGCTTGAAATATGTACTTTTGTCTTCCAGTGGGGTCCTCTGAATAGAATTGGTCTTCCTTCTTTTCTGTAATTTTCGATCATTCTGTAAAAAGCAGGTATTCGTAAAACATTCTATAAGACATTAAATATCTTATACTAAATTCACTCGCGGAAAACTCCGTAATGGTAAATAATTATGTATTAATTAGTATCTATATAGCCTCCTATAGTTTTAATGAAACAAACAGAAACAGTGAAAAAATAGGCAAGTATTTATAAAAATTCGATGTTTTTACTGAGGGATGTTTCAACCCTCAGCGCACCCCCCGAATCGATATACCTAATATTAATGCTACATGCTGTAGTTGGTATTATAAAATAATTGAATCAAAGTTTTGTTTGGGTGCAAATTTATTTATTTGATTTAATAATGAGGTTTGATGACATTTTATTGAAATGGGTCTGCAATGATATATATGTCATCAACAATAAATAATCACAATGGATTTTTTGAGTGCTCTGTGGTGTGTCATATCATGCTCATTATTATGTCCTTATTCCTTTTTCACAATTGACCGTTTCTATTACAAATACGGAGCATTAAAATGTCGTGGGAAGGGTTGACTCAATTGTTGAGAAGAAGGTTGTTTCTGCCCTTTGCTCCAGGCAGGATCATTGAAGTGCTATTGGGTTGAGCTACTGATTTTATTTATACGCTCATTGATGTAGCGTGACTGTAGTCCCCAGGACTTGATTTTGCGAAATAACTGGGGGAAATAGCTGGAAATGGAATAAAAATTACACTGGACACAGAAAAAATACATTGAAGATACACTAGTTTCGAATGGTTGGGTTCCTGCATAAGCAATTTCTTCCAGCCAACCATTGAACACCATTGTTAATTACCATGTTAGAGCACCCAGCAAAGAATTGATCTCCCACTCTATTCCGTAAATCTTCTAAAAGGCAGGCGTTCAAAATAATATAACATTTTCAACGATGATATTTGCACCCATCCTGAATGTCTTTTTTTTTTTATTGGAACGGAGAAGATAGCTTGCATGTTTATTATCTGCAGCTAGTCTGCTGGCTACTCATGCCGTGATTGTAAAGTAGATATTAAGTTATCAATAAGTTTTGAATCTCGTATAACCTTTTTCGAAAAATATTAACGCTACGGATTACACATTTAATATTAATTACAAAATAGAGAAATCTTGCTCTCCAAACTCCTCAAGGAATAATTTTATAATATGCTGTTAATAACCGCTTCCACACTGCTCGGTGAACACAATGGATGATTGGTTACTGTTTTGCTTATTTTCTCTACATTGATTTAAGAAGGACAGCTGGGCATCCACATCGCAAGAGGACCCTCCTGTATGAACAGACCTCTGGGTCTAATAAAAGATTAAGAAGAAGAAGAAGATTTAAGAAGAAAGATATGACCGCACAAGCATTTGGTTGTTTATGGAGGGAGCATTTTTACTATGTGTAATATTATTTTGTTACTGTAATATCAATGTACTGTGTATTTATAAATAAAATAATAATAAAAAAAATCATTCGTATATTGACGGAGAAAAGATAAGAGACAGAACCTTTGATTCGCTGCTTTCACCGCGTAGTGTGGACAGGGCTTTTAACAAAGTACGGTGAATAATTAAAAGTAAATAAATAAATATTTACTTAAAATATTTTTACATACATACTCGTATACTATAATGATACAAAAGTAGTCTGTACATAGGTAGATACTTGGGTAGAATATTGCAGACAATTACAATATGTCCATGTAAACATTGTACGTACATTTTATAGGAGGGGTGTCTAGTACCCCTGACGGACGGTAGAAGGTTTATTCAGTGGAAATTGATATATTTGTTGTTTATAATTAATTTTATTATTTTGTACATGAAATATTTTTTCGGGTTGGGCCTGTGTATATGACCTTACATTATATTTTTAGCTTATTATTATATATACCCATATACATATTTTTCTCTTTATCGTTACGGCACCTCTTCCAAATGGTGTAGATAATGGGTTAACTATTGCGTATGATCAACGGGCAGTTCGTCCTCACTTTGCCAAAAAAAATTAATTGATCTTCTTCTTCGCCCTCGCCTTTATCCCATTTATTTGGGGTCGGCTCTTCTAGACCACATCCTCGAAGTCCTCCAGTCCCTGCATCCTCCTAAAGCAGCTCTGCCTCCCTCAGGTCCCTGGCCATTGTGGACATTCAAGAGGTCACTGGTCTGCCTGGTCTTCTGGATTCTACTTCTATGTCCATATCCTTTTTATAATATTATCCTGTGGTAGTCTCAAAATGCTTCTTTACCATCTTAATCTGTTTTCTGTCACTTTTTTCGTAGTTTGTTTCGTACTCAGTTTATTCAAGAGTTTGAAAAAGATATTACATGTCGAAACTCGAGTCACTCTAATAAATAAGCAGGTACTTGTAAAACTAAATAATCATATTTTTTAATAAATAAGGAGTTTTACAAAATAAAAACCAATAAAATACAATCTTATATGTAATCTAGTGGATTAGAATTAAAACCCGAGACTTTTAAGACCTCTTGTAAACTCAAATCAGTTGAATTTTTGACACAATAGATATCAGAAACAAACTAGATTTCCCATACTCAGGAAATAATATAGTTGTTAAAAATTATTTGGTTGAAACCATTATTCACATCGAATCAATTCTATAAACGAACAGAAACATTCATTTCCCTCCAGGAATCGAATCCACGAACCCTCACCTACAAGGCGAATGTGCAAGCCTTTACCTTTAGTCCACCCCATTTGCAATATTTATTATTGACTCGGCAGGTACCTACCATGTGTACATGCGTTTTGAAACTCATAAGGTAATGGCTAACCATACCACAGCGTATAGTTCCATATGGTAACATAGTTATGCAATAAGACATGCAGTTTATCATATTATCGTATGCGTTTCACAGTGTACTGTAAGCATTCCTTCACGTTTGATACTGCTGCGATATTACTAGTATGGTTTAATGTCCTCAAAGAGGCACTAGTCGCTACTTATTACTTATTGCTGTGCTCAAAATTCCTGGTAAAAGTAGCGATTCTTTAAAAGGTCTGTAATTATACGTATATCTTGTCTGGAAAACCTTACAAAGACTTAAATAAAATAATACGCAGTAGGTACATACCATTATGCTGCTTCTCTTGCGTCGTCTCTGGACACTTCACACTCGGCTTTCTGTTATTCACCAATTTAGTATATTAAATAATTTACTTAATCTATCTTGTCTGTTTTTTTTTATTCTTTTGTTACTCTTGTTCTATATTTGTGTCTTTGTATTTTATATTTGTCATTACTTTCAAAATTAGTTAAGTACAAAATTTACAAGTGTTTCTACTATTAATTATAATACGCGAGAGAGACGTCTTTCGATTAATTAGATCATTATCAATCTGAATTTTTAAACTATTAAACATAAGTAATAAAACTTGATGTATCGAGGAGGTTATACAATATAGTGTTCCACCCAAATATTGGAGTCAAATATAATTCTATTAAACAGTAGGTAAATTCATTAAATTATAACTAACATTCCTCCATACAACTAATATTATAATTCTGATTGATGATGACCTGATAATAAAATAGAAAAGACGCCTCTCTCGTGATCAATATTTATAGTAGAAAGAAACACTTGTTTCAACTTACCTAACGAACTTCGTATTGTAGCAAAAAATATAAAAATATTTATATTTGAAATCCTCGAAAATTGAGATTATCATCATCATGAGCTCGACAACCCTGGGTGGGCCTTGGCTCTATCCAGTAGTCTCTTCCACGCTCGTCTATCCTTTACTTTTGTCTTCCAGTTTGTTATTTGCAATGTGGATGCATCGGCGCTGACAGAGTCCATCCATCGCAGTTTGGGTCTCCCTTCCTGGTGTGAGGAGTGTGAGGCGTTATACAGGGCTATCGTCGTCCATTCTGATTATGTAACCAGCTGATCACATCGGGCTCTTCATACTTGTCATAAAGCTCTCTGTTGTATCGACGACAAATTGAGATTATAGTTTTAGGAATTATACTTCCCTTAGAACTTAAGGAGTTAATAAATAATCTCATTCTTTTTCATTAATTGTATCGGCATTTACTTTGTAACACTTCATTTTAAATTATCAAATAAAATAAAATAAATATTTATTATTTTTGTTTCGTGTTACTGTTGAGTAAGACTAACGCACGACCGGTTTCGCGGACTCCGAGTTCGCATCATCAGGTGCTGATCTATACTGAATTAAAACAAAACAAATACAAAAGTTCGTTAGGGTTTACAGTGAGGGTGTAGGGGTAGGCGGGGTCGTGTTGGTTTCAGGCGTGGAGTTCTTGGAATATGAGATGGGGAATAGTTGTAGTAAGGGAGATGAATTCGGAAGATTATTATTATTAATAGCTGTTTTAGTCGAGTTATTATTTTTATTAATTTCTATTGCTTCCAGTGCTGTCAAAGTTGGTCGGTATGTGTGTGTATCCCTGTGTGTCCCTAACGAACTTTTGTATTTGTTTTGTTTTAATTCAGTATAGATCAGCACCTGATGATGCGAACTCGGAGTCCGCGAAACCGGTCGTGCATTAGTCTTACTCAACAGTAACACGAAACAAAAATAATAAATATTTATTTTATTTTATTTGATAATTTAATCTCATTCTTCTCTTCCTATGACAACGTTTAACAATTCTACCATTCCCTGTATCATTTTTTCAAACAATTACTAGAAAAGAAACCACATAACTCCGTTTTTGTTTAATGCACATGCATACATTGTTTTAACTTTCTAGTTGGTTACATGCATTATTTTCCTATTCTTTTTTTTATAATAATCACAGCCAGAGGCGATCACGTGTCATTTCACACAGAAATACCCTCAATTACAAAACAATCCCTTGCTCTGTCCCCACTCCACTATTCCACTAATACTACTTTTGTATTTTCCACTATTATTCCAGCCGCAATGTTGTCCACATAATGAAAATATCTTAAAGTGATGTGTAACAAAACGTAGAAACATCGATCTTTGTTCTTTTGCACACTTCATTTTGATACTTAATTCAATTATTGTATTTTTATTTACTTTAGCACATTCTGCACATTTATATTGTGGCAGACGTCCGCTTGTCAATAATAATAACTAGACAACTTATTTAAGATGCGCCGTTTTGTGGAAAAACCACCGCAAGGGCCCATTCAAGAATCATGACACCTTCTGAAAAATAGGGTTTTTAACCTCGTCTTGAACACCTCCACACTCTCCAGAGTCCGCAAATCATAGGTAATTTTATTCCACAGCAACGGACCAGCCACACAGAAGGCACGGTCAACATAGTTGTTAGTATTTGTGGGAGGTGCTTTCATGGGATGGATGGATGAATGTATGGCATGAATAACATGGCCTAACGCAGTGCATTTCATTTGTGTCTAGTTTTCTGCTGCCTTAAAAAATAATACTCAAAGTCTCGTATTTCTAAAGAAAATGTAAAGTTGTGAAGACTGGAATGTTATTGCTCAAAATTCAGAAAAAATCTGATGGAATTACACGACAAAGTTACAAAGTTTGAGCTAGGGTTTCCTAAATCAGTCATAATTTGTGAATCTGGTGAATAAAATTATGTTTAAAATTAAACATAGATAGGTAATATAAAGTAAAATTTTAATGGCATTATAAAGTTACGCGAATAGAAAATAATGCGACAACATTCACCCAACCCCGAAAAACAAAAATAGAATATGAATGTTTAAAACAAAGTACACATAGTACACTATATTTTGCATAGATATCGCACTAAAGTATCTCGATTAATCGATGTAAGATTTCCCATCTCTAATATCAGTTACACATTAGGTAGGTAAATATACATTTTTATACCACTCGTGAGGACATTGTCATCACAATGACTGAAATCGCCTCTGGGTGGGATTTAATAATGCGCTGCATTTTTTTTGTCATTCTGCTGTGCTGTGTGTTTAGATAGATAGATAGATATATATTATTTTGTACAACTATGTACTAAAAGTAATATTCAGTCTGTACTTATTGTAATTAAAATGTACAATCAGGGAATATGGAACACGTACACTTGGTAATTAAAAATATCATAGTACCTATACTATGTGAAATTAATAAAACAAATGTTTTAATCTACTATTCGATTTATCACGAGTCAGTCTGAGAGATGTTACAATATGCCTTTTTCGGACCACTCAATTTTACTCGACATCTTTGACCGACGGAACATATAATTTTAAAGTGATCGATTTAATTTTGATTATTTATTTATTGTACAATGAATGGCTATAAAAGCCTTTGACATAAAAAAAAAAAACACAATAAAAATAACAATATAATGTAGAGAAAAACATATTAAACACATTATTATTGCTGGACAACACCACTATACTCATTTGGGTGTTGTGTGGTACAATAAGCTGGACAAAAAATCTATGTATGATTCTACAAAAAAAATCAGAGTTTTAAATTGAATCTGAAAGATATTTTTAAATAGCTGTTCAACTGCTCTGTTGTTGAGTTTTGTTAAGAAACTGTATTTGGTTGCTGTTTGTATTGTGGATGTGTTTATTTTTGTTGTTGTTTGGTGAGCGCTATTGTTTTATCTAAATTATATAAAATATGTTTAAACCCTCAAAGCTCGAGCACTCCTCAATTTTGAGGGACAAATATGTAATAAATGTGTTTTTTTTTAGTGATAAGGTGTGTGTGTAATATTGTTAAATTGTAAATTTTATTTTAATAAAAATATTTAAATTTGAATTATGGAAATGAGGCTTGCCAACCATCCTGAATATGTATCTTATATTTTTAATAGCGTGAATAGGACAATCTTCATATTTATTATTCGCAGTTTATCCGCTGGTTACCCCACTTTATAATTAGTATTAGATAAATTTAATAGTAATATATATATATAACATTCATTTAATATGTATGAATGAATAATATCTATTGGCGTTTTTTTATAAAAGGAAATAATTATTATTGATACGTTTTTATAATGAAATTGCAAGAGGCGGATTTCCGTCCGGTCCGAGATAAGGGCGGAAGACGGCAGGAAACGATCCGCGAAGAAGAAAGGCGGAAAAAGGTTTCGAATAGGGAACGAAAGTTTAATAAAGTGAATAAGTAGAGTTTCCACCCGTCTTGAATAAATCAAATCATCATTTTACCCATAGATTAGTCCTTTCGTACTTGATTTATTTCACTCTCTGTATAAAGGAAAAGGTTCCACACTCTTTGTTTTTATTTTTACGTGCTGCTAGCCTTTTTGTGTCTCCAATGCAGAATATTGTCCCATTAATACTGTTAATGAAGAAGGACATGAAGTGTGGCATTTATATGTAGAACTAAAGAGACAAGCTGAAAATAGGGAGGAATGGAGAAGAAAATCCAAACTCGTTGCAGACGTATATATGTATATTGTTTATTTGAGTAACAGGGTGAAATAAAATACACAATAATAAACGATAAACTTACCTACAATCTCAGAAACGGTAGATATTATATTGCATATGAATATCTCTGTACCTGTAATTAATATTGATAGCAAAGTATTAATTGTACTTAATAATAAATACGCAGTACACACACACATGAAATTACCATAAAGGAACATAAGGCGGACATCAGTAGATACTATGTTTAACAATAATTACATCTAGTTTTAACATTTGCGTAGCCTATTTGAGATATGATTGAGATATCTGCAACTACAGTACATACAACATGTATCAAGAGCTATTAATTATGATTTTATTGGTGCGTACATATTTAGTGCAATTATTATTAATTACATATTATACTAGTTGTCAGCCCTGCATCGTTTAGCCAGTGTAATGTGGATTATGTGATGTAGCAATATTTCAAAACTGAAAATCGGAAAAAATAGGCAAACCAATCCGTCTGACTATGTCATCTTCTTCTTAAAGTGCCATTTCAAGTCTCCCCGACGTAGCTATCACCCTGACGTAGGCTTCTTTGTCCTGTGCTTGCCGTAACAGCTCTTCCACCCTCTGGATTCCGGTCCACTCTTGGATTTTCTCAGCCAAGATATCTGCCACCTTGCCACACCGCAAAATTATGTCATAAGGCAAACAAATCCGTCTAATTATGTCATAAGACAAACAAATACGTCTGAGTATGTCATAAGGCAAACAAATCCGTCCGAATATGTCATAAGACAAACAAATCCGTCTGATTATCTCATAAGGCAAATAAATCTGTCAGATTGTGTCATAAGGCAAACAAATCCGTCTAATTATGTCATAAGGCAAATAAATTCGTCTGATCATGGCATAAGGCAAATAAATTCGTCTGATTATGTCATAAGGCAAACAAATCCGTTTGATTATGTCATAAGGCAAACAAATCCGTCTGATAATGTCATGAATCAAACAAATCTGTCTGTTAATGCCATTATTGCATTTTCTACAAGTGGGGTAGTTTGTTGAATAATTACTGTGTGTAATGAATCGTCCTTTCCATGTCATAAAATAAAACATTCGGAATGGGTGGCAAACATCTCATCACCATTGAATTGAAGATTTCAAATGTCTTTTACGAGTATATTGCTTACAAACATCTGCCTTTTACAGTATTCGCTGGAAACTGGAAAAATTACAGATAAGAGTTGGATCTATTCTAAAGGGTGTTTTTTTTAGACCTGTGGTTTTCAAGAAGAAATTAAACGCATATAATTGAATGTTATGGCCAAGAATTTAGCTTTATTATAAAGATAAGAGTTTGCCATTATGTTTTAAAAACGATTTCAGGCAAGTGTCCGCCGTGGCTGGCTCGAATAAAGTCCAGCCGAGAGGCCCAATTTTCGATCACTTTTGCAGCAATTGGAGCCGTGTGTCAGCAATAACACGCTGAATATTCTCTTCCAAGGCGTCAATCGTCTCGGGTTTATCTGCGTAGACAAGTTACTTCACATAACCTCACAAAAAATAGTCCAGCGGTGTAAAATCGCACGATCTTGGAGGCGGCGCCACAGGTCCACGACGTGAGCTAATGCGCTTACCAAAAGTTTTCTTCAATAAATTAATTGTTTCGTTGGCTGTATGTCATGTAGCGCCGTCTTGTTGAAACCAAAGGTCGTCCACATCAACATCTTCCAATTCAGGTACGAAAATATCATTAATCATGGCTCTAAAGCGTTCTCCATTGTCTGTAACATTATGGCCGACTTCATTTTTGAAGGAATATGGACCAATGATTCCCTCTGCCCATAGACCACACCAAACAGTGACTTTTTGAGGATGTGACGGCGTCCAAACAATGGCTTGTGGATTATCAGCACTCCAAATGCGACAATTTTGTTTACTAACCCACCCATTCAACCATAAGTGAGTTTCATCGCTGAACAAAATTTTCTTGTGAAAATCGGGATCGATGGCCATCTTGTTTTGGGCCCATTCACCGAACGTGCGAGGCGCTTGTTCAGGAGTAAGTCAATTTATTATGAAATGGCAAACCAAACTGAGCATAAATCAAGTAACAGCTCTCAAGAAGACCAACTCCAAAAAAAGTATTGCCAGATTGAAAACCACAAGTCTAAAAAAAACACCCATTATTACATTTTTGATAACACTCTCTATTTATCATGTACCTAATTAACATAAAATATTTTTCTCCGTATCTACCACAAAAGTACTAATTTTCTAGTACTAGTCTAATTAATCTAAATTTAACTTGTCTTAAATTCATTCATTCATACCATCATAGCATTCCCCACCAGCGGACGAACTAAGTAGTGAAGACACAATAATTTTATTTTCATTTTATTCTATTTAGTTTTACCTTGTTATTGTATTTATTTTGATCTATTGAAAGATCCTTGTTTTGAGCAAATATTCGTGTCTGATGTACTGAAATTGTCCCTCAGTCCTTGAGATGGATGCTCCATTATTAAACGGCAACGAATAAATCATCCAACAAACATAAATACAAAGCTTAAGCTCTGCTCAAATTTAAGGGAATCAATTATATTTTCTGTATGTGTATAAAAAATGAATATTATCGCGAAAAATGTATATTTATTCCTAAATAAACAAATTTGAATTTGAATGATTTGTTCTCGCTGTGCCAATAAAAATGAAGACAATCAGGTTGGTTGGCATGTCTCATCGTTGAACGGAAGGGGAGAAGTTTAATTTCTGAATATTTATGAAAATGTCCGATCTTATTTTTTAATTTTTTTATAGTTACAATGTACACAGGATCAGACAGTCAATTATTGAACTATACTACTATACTATACTATACCCTCACGTTATGTCCCAGGAGGGGTAGGCAGAGAGAACGGAACGCCATATAGATCTATCCTTACATACTTCTTTCGCTTCCTCTTCATTCATCCAGTTTCTCATACATACACGCCGATTTTTCTTACTCAACACGCGTCCGTCCTTAAGAATTTGGTCTACGTGATCAAGCCACGTGGTTCTTGGACGTCCGCGCTTCCTCACACCCCTTCTTTCAGATAAATACATCCTCTTCGTCATCCTTTCATCTTGCATTCGCTCAACATGTCCAAACCATCTCAATTATAGAACACGACAACAAAATGCAAAATCAGTAAGTGGACCAACGAAGATCCTTAATTTAACTGAGGAGTTTCAAAAAATCATCAAAATTAAATGAATCACTTACAAATAACTGTAAATTTCTTACTAAATCTTACCAATACAATACAAAATATGTCTAACAATAGTACCTATGTTTGTTAATCCATATTATAAAACGTCTGAAACTGGGAGATGGGTAAAATGGGGAGATTCCGGGAGAATGTGGGAGTGAACTGGAACCGACATAACACACATATATACCTACATTATATATATATAAATGTATATAGAGGAATAGTCCCTATTTCTATCCTTGTATAGTAAGTAGTAGAAACGTATATCGTGATAAAACAGTAAAACTCTGAATTACGAAAGTTTGAGAAACTTGATGTTAACAGCAAACGAAATTAACTCGTAAGCAAACGAAAACTGAGGTGTGTAAGCGTGCCATGGAGAGACAAATGCTGGGTATCAGCTTGAGAGACAAAATAAGAAATGAAATCATCCGACAAAAGACAAAAGTCGTTGATGTTGTTGATAAAGTCTCCAAGCTGAAATAGCAATGGGCTGGTCATGTGGTAAGACGAGAGGATGGCAGATGGACTTCCAGAATTCTTGAATGGAGGTCGTAGGAGGACAAAAGAAGCGTAGGAAGACCCTAAAAAAGATGGGTTGACGATATTGTCCAGATGATGGGTAAACAGTGGTATCGTGTTGCTCGGGATAGGAAAATGTGGAAAAGTTTTGAAGAGGCCTATATCCAGCAGTGGAGAGAAGAAGGCTAGCAGTAAGCAAGATGTTAATATTTTTCTAGGGTATCTGCCGTCGTCTTTAGAAAACATCTAAATTCAAATATTTAATGAAAGATTTGTTTTACCTACTTATCGGTAGATTATTATATAAAGCAAAAGGTATAATTTCATTTTTCGATTTTAACTTTATCCCGTGGAGCACCCAGCAAAGAATAATTGGTCTCCCATTTTTTATGTTGGCATGGAGAGGGCAGCTTGCATGTTTATTACATGTAGCAGGTCTGCTGGCTACCCTAGTTGTGGGATATGCCATGATAGTATAGTAATAGTAGTCCTTAAACAAAATAATTGCAAAACAGAAAAAACATGGATTTTATTTTCTCAATCCAAGAATTTTAGCCATCTCAAACAATTCACGAGAATATTGTCTTAAGTTAAGAATATTTCCTTGAATTAAGAAAATCAGTGCTCTTGTATAAGATTGAGAATTTGAATTTCTTCGAAGACTGTTTTCTTGTTTTGAGAATTTTAATTCTTCTATAATTATACCTATGACGAAAAACAATTTCTCGTTTTGCTATTTTTAAACACTTTCGCGAGAATGAAAATATTCTTAGATTAAAAAATATGTTTTTTGCCATATACAAAATTTAAGTTTCTTGACTCGAGACAAATTATCTTGATTGAAGTCGTTTTTTCCTTCTGGGAAGTAACATTTGCATAAAAAATATTTTTACACCTGTTTTCTTCTACACGTCAGATATCCTCCCATTTTATAAATATTTTTTTTTGTCTCTTTGCACTTGTATAAGTATTTTTATACATTATATTTGAGTAAGTTGTATTTACTTGTACTTACTTACCCATTTGAAATTAATTGGTAGTAGCTATGATATTTCGGTTTTATTTTTTTTTATATTGCTTTTCTTTATCTAGAATGCATTATTGTTTCACTTGATCGTTTTTTTTTTATTGTATTAAGTTTTTCTAAAGGCTGATGCAGCCGTTTGTTGTGTAAAAATAAACGAAAAAATATAAATATTTTCATTGGACTCATATCGAGCGTATCTACATGGTTTGACTGTAGTCTATAAAGAATAATAATACAGTATAAATATATGTGTGTGTATGTATATCACTTCTCCCTTTGAAGTCGCCGACACACATATTTTGTTTAGAATTTACACATAGTCCTGTATACTTGTATAATAATATGTAATGTAGAAACACACTGTATAATAATATTATCGGTACAGTAGCGCTGTACAACGTTTTATTGTACCTAACTAAATATATATACAATATAAAAATAAAAGATGGAAGTGCTTTCACCTACAAATGGGTAGCCATTGGATTCACTACTATCACATGTGATTAAGAGAAGGCTTCCCACCACTTACCCCTGGATTTTTGAAGAACCTCCGTTCTCATGTCTACCTACTTCTAAATGTGAAGAAATTTTATTTTTATTTTTCATCATCGTTCCCCGTAGGCTGAGGATCGTGACCATCGTTGTCATGTTCTCTGCCCTCTCTAGCATCTCATGGAAGATCCCTCCTGTTGTCTCTTTATCCGGTATCTCCATGTCACCAGTGAGATAATATGTATTACCATTGGAATTTGGAACAGGGTGTATTTATCTGAAAGAGGGAGTGTGAGAAAGCGCGGATGCCCAAAAACTACATGGCATGATCACGTACTTCAAATTCTCAAGAACGGTTGTGTATTGAGTGAGAGAAGTCGGCGTGAATGTATGAGAAACTAGATGAATGTGGAGAAAGCGAAAGAAATTTATTAGGGTCTATATGGTGTTCCGTTCTCTCTACCTATCCCACATGGGGCGCGGTGTGAGGATATACATAAATATATAGACGTTTATTTAATTTATTTATATTAATATTTTTTCTTTTCTTTTGTTTCAGGTAAGACTTACACATTTTTTCTGATATAAATTATTATACTTCATGGTTTTCAAGATTGGTAAGTCAGTTGTTATTTTTAACTTTTAATTAACACAAGGCGTCCTTCAAATCCCACTTATTTCATTTTTTATAATACATAAGTGAATGAATATGGTTCTCGGTGCAGCAGTTCGCATGCAGTATTGTTCCGCAGTAGCATACTAGCTATATACTCTAGCTCGTTCAGAAAATTAATAATCTAATGAGTTATTCAATTTGGATTTTCACCAAAAAGGTATATATGTACTTTTGATATACCTATGTATCACGTACATGCCATTTAGTATTTTTAATCCACCGATTATATATATACCACACATTTTCAATGGCTTATTTATTATGTTACAGAGAGGGCCACCTCTATATTAATAACTGTAGTAATTAATAGACTTTTCGTCACCTTTTACCAATACAAACAATAGTACAAATTTTAACATAATTATGCAACATTCATAGATAAAGGCCACAAACATTATTTAGTAAACATGAAATAGCTTAAGGGGCGTTCACATTTGTTCACTTTCAGTGATCACTCCGGATGATCCTCCAAGATGAATAGGTGTGAACAGGGGTTTCATCAATAGTGATCATTAGCGATGACGGAGGAAAGAGATTTCCACTCGTCATAATTTTGACGAAAGGTCCTTTCACTGAAACGACCATAAACAAGTTTTATCTTATTATTTGTTTAATTCTCTATGAATTGAAATTGAATGTCAGAATCATGTACAAAATTATTATGCAGTCGAGAGCTATATTAATTTATTTTAAGTGTTATTTTTCATTTTTGAATTTGTTTAATTATTTTTATACGAAAATACGTCAAACTACATACAACATGAGTGAGAGTGTTGACATGGCAGTGAAAGCATAGGATGAACAAGTGTGAACAGACGTGTTCACTTTCGATGAACAGGTTTGACCCTGACACTCTGGATGATCATCCAAAGTGAAGCAATGTGAATGCTACTTTAGACAAAATAATAATACAAAGACAAATAGGTATTTATACCCTTTTGATACCAGTGCAAGCACTCTAGACGGCAAATAGTTATGATGATATTAAAATTAGGCTATATTTTTGTAAAAAAAATATAAATAAAAATAGCTTTTTACATAATTAAAATTAATAACGATATTCATGGGTCAAATCGAATCAACAGTATCCTTAACAATATGCAGTCGCAAGGCATTATCGCCGTACCTAACACAAAATTATAAATTAATATTATAGAATATTTTACTGCGTCAGGACAGACTTAGCTAGCGAATATACAACCATACATGTATACAAACAGACACAAATAATATTATTCAAAGATTTACTAGTAGATATTCAGGGTCCATCATACATTTCTTAATAGCTGAAACGTACGTACTAAATAGATTACATACATTGGTACTGTAGGAGTATTTAGTACAGAGTAAGTCAGTACTACAATAATACATTTAAATTAGAGATACAGCGAATATTCGGCAACTATTCGGTATTCTGCCTATTCGGCAACATATTTACTATTCGGCCGAATACCGAATATTTAGTCTATTATGTATTTGGTATTCTGCCGAATAGTTTAAATGTAAAACTGGAAGGAACTAATCGCTTGTAGATTGTTGCTATTTCATTGTCAGCTGCAGACGCATATTATTGTTTCACTTCATATCTAATTAATTAATATAATTTGATATGGAGTGAAACAATACAATAATATTATTGTTATTATTAATGTTGGAACACAAAAAAAATCGAAAAAATGTACCGCGCTGCAAGTCTGTGTATGTCTATGATGTACCTACACGAAGATGCGCGGTCGGGAGTACCACACGCTTTCGCCATTGTTTTTAAGAATATTCGGTTATTCGGCACACGATCTTGCATAATATTCGGTAGTCGGCAAATATACTATTCGTTTTATTTCTACCCTATACTATAATACATTTAAATAGTTAGTGCAGTGGTATGTATGTATGTATGTATGTACGTGCTCCTGCTGCAGTGACTACTCTCGTACAGAAAGCAGAGTGACAGCCGTACATGGTATCTTGTATTGTTATCACTCTTAATACAATGTTATATAGAATAGGTGCCTACACTTACTACTGGTCCTTTGTATAGGACGCATATTGCAAATGCTATACTTTACCCTCACGCCGTGTCCCAAGTGGGGTAGGCAGAGAGAACGGAACGCCATATAGATCTATCTTTACACACTTCCTTCGCTTCCTCCACATTCATACAGTTTCTCATACACGCACGTCGGTTCCTCTTACTCAACACACGGCATTCCTTGAGAATTTTGTGAATTGTGACTTTTGTCAATTGACAATATTGTGAATTTGTGACAACTTTTGTCAATTGTGGACAGAATGCTCGTGAATAAGCGACGGTGGTTTGGACATGTTGAACTAATGAACGAGGCAAGAATGACAAAGAGGATATATACTTGTCTGAAAGAAAGGGCGTGAGAAAGCGCAGGCGTCTTGTGGGCATTGTGTAGGCCTGAAGGGCCGGTCGAGGAATGGATACCTGCCTTTTGCAAAAGATCTAAAGTTTACTGAAAAGATTGGTTAGATTTTTCTATACAGAGACACACGCATGTTCTTATAGAATTGGAAAATTGAATAATATTTTGAAAACTCTTAATAAACAAATCGTATAAATAAAGATCTAGCTAAAATAAACACAAGTCTAAAACATAAATAGATTACATATTATAAGCAAAACTGTCGGCTGAGATCAAAGGGAATTTCTCTTTCCCTCGCTCCTTGCGTAAAACAAACAAGTGTGAGGGAGACAGCGAGACAGTCGTCACTGTAATAATAATAAACATAAGTTAAAATAATTGTATAACAGTATCGTATTTTCACAGCTGTCTCTTTCACTCTACAGGAAAGAGCGTTGATGTGTAAGGGAGATGAGTATATTCTGTTATGTTTGTAATTTTGTACTATTTCTGCTTGCATTGTTTGTTATTGTTTATCTATATTACGCAATTTTGTCTGTGCGTAACGCTGAAAAAGTGAAATGATTAAGTTTTCACTTTTATTCGAACTTCATTTTTTGTGTTATTTTTGCATCCCACTATCTCATTACGAGGAGGGCGTCTGAACTCAGTGTCAGGACGAAATGTTGCCTGTTTAATTAATTTATTTATTTATTTTATTCTTCACTGTAGGTACATTGTTTACAAGAATACAAATTAAAACATTTATCATAGAAAATATCATTTATACAATTCAATGAACAGAGGGCGAGTTTATCGCTAAAATGCGATGTCTTCCAACTAACCAGGTTATCAAAATTAAAAAAAAAAAAAAACTAAAAACAGACATAAATATATATACATATCTACAGTAATAATATAAATAAAAAACAAGAAAACATTAATAGAATACATAAATAAAAAACAAGCAAACAAATGAAAAAGACAAATGCAGGCAGCAATGCACTTATGGACACATAATAATAAAAAAGTAGAACATACATACATTGCAGCGTGCACATGCATAGGGGAAAGGGTTTTAGGAGTCAGATGCTAAATTCAATGAAAGGAAGTGATTTTTTACAGCTTGTCTGAAAGAAGGAAAAGTTGTTATCATCCTAATTTTCGAAGGCAGATTGTTCCAACAGCGAGCACCATGAACAAGAAATGAGTTAGACAGAAAGTTTGTACTTTGTATTTATTTATTTATTTCAACATGATACGGCTGATAGTTATTAACAAAATTATTACAAGATACGTATGGATATTTTATGGAACGCATAAAACTCTGTGGGAGTGCTGCACGATCTTGAATATGCGGATGATCTAGCCCTTTTTGATACATCTGTGGACGGATTACAGTGCAACGCTAATGCTCTTTATGAAAATTCCTTGCGCCTTGGCCTTCGTATCAACGCTGGTAAAACGGAGTACATATGTAATAGTACATGCACGAGTACTCACACCCCACTAATGGTTGGCAATTCCCAAATATCTCAGGTTAGTAAATTCAGGTACCTGGGAGCAACCATAACGCCAGAGGGTGATCTCCGGTCGGAATTACCAATCCGCATAGGAGCAGCTAGCGGGGCTTTCAACAACATGAACAAAGTTTGGAAGGCGTCTGGACTCAGCATCAGGACAAAATGTCGCTTGTTCAATGCGTGCATCATCCCAATCCTTCTATATGGCTGCGAGTCTTGGCACTTAACCAAGGCTCAAGAGCGGAAGATACTAAGCTTTGAAAACAAGTGTCTTAGAAGGATTTTGGATGTCAGATGGTATGAACATGTTACAAATGATGCTGTGCGCCAGCGCACCCAGCAGAGACCTGTAATCTCCGTAATACAAGAGAGACGATGGTCCTGGCTGGGACATGTTTTGAGAATGCCCAATGATAGTTGGCCAAAAAGAGCACTGTTTTTCCGTCCGCAGGGGTTCCGTCGGCCCGGGCGTCCCTCTTTCACAATACACCGTTCCTATGACAACGATATCAGAGCGCAAGGAATGTCGTGGGAAGAGGTGACGCAATTGGCACAGAGACGCTCTGAATGGAGGAGGCTGGTTTCTGCCCTGTGCTCCCGAGAGGAGCGTTGAGGGCGATGATGATGATGATGATGATGATAAAACTCTATCTATCATTATGCCAATAAATAAAATAAAATAACAAATTCACTAGTAATAATACAAGTCTTGTCAAATTTTGACATAAGGAACAATCACAGATAAGTCCACAAACAATATTTAGTAATGATTTTTTTGAATTTATTTGTCTCTGGTAAAGAACTCTCACACACTTTTCTGTTTACTTTCGAGTGTCCGAGAAATGACAAGATGATGATGATAATGATGATTAAAGATACGTTCGCTCCACATGTCCAAACCATCGAAACTTTGTTATTATTTCATAAAAAATTAAATAATTCATCCCCGTCCTATTTATCGACCATATCGCATATTAATATTTTACCCAAGTACGTACCAGTGGCGTCCTTTCTACACATGCAAAAAATACCGCATGCCTATAATGGCGTACTTTTCGCGAAATATTCCTATGCAAAAATGAAAATATTTGTCATTTTCTTGAATTCAATTTCATAAAACGTGTAAATCTGTCGACGGTGGATAGAAACTTGACAATGCTGGACAAAGAAATCTTGAAAAATGTGAATATGATGGTGAAATATTGCTCAGAGCAAATCGAAAATTTGTGGAATTTATAAATTCGGGTATTTTCTTAAATTTCCATACCAAATTCTGAAATAATAAAACTCTTCATTACGAACGCACGAACAATTTTGAAATACCCTCTCTCCCGGATATTTCAGGAATCGAAGGACTATTTTTATCCGTACATTTATTATTTTATTCTTCACTGTACATTATTTTTATAGTTACATTATTTCAAATCAATACAAAGTATCATAGAAATATCAGTTATTCAATGTACAGAGGTCGAGTTTATCGCTAGAATTTTTTTTTAAAAGGGCAGCGCCCGCCACATACCTCGTGGTACGGACCTGGAGATATGTTTCTCCATAACGACACACACATGCACAAACAGGATTTAATGTCGCATTAAAGCGAGAAATGCTGCCCCGAGGGAGCACTCTTGATTCAGTGGCTTATCGCTAGAATGCGATGTTTTCCAACTAACATTAAAGTTGTAGGGCAATGCAATTAAAACATAACAACGCATGCCCAATAAAAGAGTCTAGTTCCGCCACTGTTTGTGTATAATATATACATACAATGCTATTATCAGTTATGTCAGTGTCTACAGCATGCTTTATTATATACATAATACTGCCCTGTTAAGTTTTATGGGACATGCTGTACATAAAATATGGAATATGTACTCGGTACAAACACACATACATATCTACTGAGAAAAATATTATTATTGTATTGTTATGTTGTGAAGTAAGCTAGAATTAACTCACGATTTTTCTAGGGGGGGGGGCAGTTGCTACTTCAAATGGTATTGTTTATTTATTTACAAAATATGTAGGTACCTACGGCATAAGCCATGTAAAGATACATATTATACAAATGTCAACAGTAATGTTCAAGTATTTTGATAAATTTATGTCACCGTATAGAAAAATTAATAAAAAAAGTCGGCTCTCAAATACAAAAGCAAAAAAATTGACAAACAGTAAAAAGTCTAATAATTAGTTAGTCAAATGTGTGGTGAGATAAAAAAAATAAACAATGAATAAAATATACTTATAATGTTAAGACTATAATGTAATCGCTGTCCTAAATACACATAATATACAAACAACCGTCGCAGAAAAAATATGTAAATATACAGAACTAGCAGGAGAAATAAAAAATATTTGGCATTCTAGATCCGTTTATATAATACCTTTAGTCGTGTCAGCTACAGGGGTAACTCCGAAATCTTTAATAAATAATTTACAAAAATTAGATTTACCGGTTAATTTGTACGTTAAAATTCAAAAATCTATTATAATAAACACTTAAAATATTGTAAAGAAGTTTTTGAACACAGATGTTTCAGGCACAATGCTGGTATTTTGAACCCGCGTTGTGAGCCTAATCCTTTGATATCCTGTATATCTGGATAGGTGAATTTTTCCCGGCATTAGACTGTTAAGTTTTTGTGTGACCATGACTGATCATATGGAGACTTATCTATTTGTATACTTAATGCTGAGAAGTGTGGATGGAAATTCTGCCGCCGCGTAAAAAAAAATGCAGGTCAGTTTGTTCCATTCTTAGATTTAGTTGGTAACACTTGGCCTGAGGATGCCGTAAGGCAAAAGCGCTCGGCAATTAGTATTCTTATAAGGGTTGACTGGAAGACGTTGCCCAGCAACAAGTCCGCCTTTTGGACTAATTTTGTTAATTGTCACAATGAGTATTTGTATAGGTATGTAATTTGTGTAAAATTATGGCCAATAAAGATTTATTATTTTATTTGTTATTAAGTCATTATTAATTGATTAAATACACAATCATATGTGAAAATTTACAGTGTTTTTAATATTACATTTTATTTTTTTTTATACGTAAAATGTAATTTATAAAAATTAAAAAATAAGAAACAGTATTTAAAAAAAAAACATTAGCACATCTCGCGAGACAATTTGTTAATTAATGAGGAGTGTTGTGGTTAGAATGCCAATAAATAAGTTATCAAATACCAAGTCGCCTCTTTATCTATATCCACTTTTTTATTAAAAAGGTTTTTTTTATTAATTTACAGTGTAGTATCAAAAAATCAGCGGTGAGACACGCCACCTTCGTGATACAATAATAAATATTATAAAATTAATTTATATTTTCCACGTGGTTAGTCATACATTACTGTACTGTTATTTCTGTTTATTTATTATTGGAAATAATGTGAAGATAATTTTTAATTATTATAATTATATTTTATTTATTTATTTATTTATTATTTATCTTATCTCCAGACCACCGGAGTCATGTAGCAACCAGCGAGTAATCAATTAAATTATATTATTCATACATAATGTACAAAGCCACAAATTAATCTTATAAATATTTAAGTATGATCGTGTTTATGTATGTATGTTTATTGTTCGTTCATATATACGTATAGATTTATAGTTCTTAAATTTATATATGCATATATATTTACCTACTGACAATGGGTGAATCGAGGGTTATTGAACATTAGTCTTATTTTATTGCTAACCATTGTAATTTATTGTTTGTTTTGTGTACATATTGTAATAATTCTCTAGTTTTATAATGCATTGATTTGTATGAATCATTTTCATCTTAGTTTTTTTTTTTAACTCAAGATATATTTTCTGTTAGTTGTCGTCTGAACTTTTTTATTTCAAAATTATTGAATTCTTAATTCTTATTTTTTTTTATTCCTGATTTAATTGATTTTTTTAATTCAAAATTTTATTTTTATTACTTGTTATTTAAAGACATTGATATTGTATCTATTTGTGTGTGTTTGTACATATTTTGACGTTACATATAAATTAAATTATTACTTTTACGAACTGACATCTCAACATTATATTTTGTTATTTTAATTATTATCTTTACTTTTATTTTGATTATTATTTTTTATGACTTTGAATTTGCTTGTTGTTGTTATATTTATTTTGTGCTGTTAACATGTAAAAGGCGAAAGCCGTGAATGTGCTTTTTTTTTTTTTTATCAAACAGCGACCCTCCTTATGTCCTGTAGTTATGAGTTATAATAGAAGCTCAAAAATATTCTCTAGTAGCAATTTTAGATTGTGATTAGTTATATTTATGATTCTATGCAATGTAATCTTGTAAGTCAATACCAGGTGCCGGCAAATTCCCCTTTCAAAAAAAAAAAAAAAAATTATAAAAAAAAAAAAAATTATGTGTTGAAGAAGGAAGAAAGTGGAATAAATGCTGTGGGCTGTGGAGATGCGCTCACTGAGAATAATGGTTGGTAAAACATTGCGTGATAGAGTGAAGAATGAGGACATAAAGAGAATTAGTGGATGTGAGAAGAGGGTTGTGGATATAATATATAATGCGTATAAATAAAATGCGATGGTTTGGACATGTGGAGCGAATGCACGATGAAAGGATGACGAATAGGGTGTATTTAACTGAAAGAAGGGGTGTGAAATTGCGCGGACGGCCAAAAACTACATAGCTTTGATCACGTGGATCAAATTCTTGCGGAGTCAGAGTAATCGGCTATCATGTATGAGAAACTGAATGAATATGGAGGAAGCGAAAGAAGTACCTACCTAAGGATAGATCTTAATGGCGTTGTGTTTTCTCTCATTGGACACGGTGACAGTCCTTCAGACTGTCCACCATGACACCTCCTGTATGAACAAATTTGTTAGTGTGTAGAAATTTAATCGAATAACGGAAGTCCCCAGAATTCTGACCTATCCGGTTGTTCTGTTGGTCTCTTTCAATGGGCACTGCGTGAGGGTATAATATTAATTATAATGAGTTACAATCCATTGGATTGGTCTGCAACGAGTTTGGTTTATCTTCTCCATTCCTCCCTATTCTCAGCCAGTCTCTTCAGCTCTGCGTATGAGCCACAGTTCATGTTCCTCTTCAGTTGGTCCATGGTATAGGTAGATAAAGAGATTATTATTATTATTATTATTATTATTTAAACAACACCATAATCTACTGGGACCATTATAGGCCTTCGGCCAATGCGATTCCAGGGAAAACAAATATTTACAAAAGTGTTTTCACTTTCCCTACAAATTCTCCGTATGTTATGTGGAATATGTCCATATTCTGGGAAATACTATTGAACAATCCAATTGCCTTAGCTATTGGTGATTCTGCGAGAATATTTGTCCGGCTTGTAGGTGGATAAACTTTATATTTGATGATATAATTATTTATATTTGATGTTTATTTATATATATAATATTATATGTATACTAAGAATCAGTTTAAAAATGGTTTTAATATCATAATAATTGGTTTATTCTGGAAACGTCAAAACATTAACATACTTACATTCGTTTTTTTTTAATACGCAATGTTTAATAATTCCCAGAGCTAAGCCCGGTATATAAGTTAGTATCTATATTATTATATAACATTCACACAGACAGAGTGTTTTTTATATTTATATATTATATATTGTGTTATGTATTATTTATCATCACTAATTAAATGTATCGCATTGTTGGTATTATATATAAGTATTGTATAAAATATTATTGTTAACATTTACACTACACTACTGTCTACACGGCACACATGTTATTTATTACTATAAGTGATGATTACACAGTACTGCTTTTAGGATGAATAACGCCCAGTATTTTACTATTAAAGTTAAATCTGAATGCTTACAAGAGACATGTATTCAAAAAACTTACTTCCACACTTCTAAATGAATCAGCAGGTACGCAGTAATCTCTCCCCTCCCCTTTTTTTCCTTTCCCCTTGATTTTTTTTTATTATTGATTTGTGTTTTAGTGTTAGTGTGATGATCGAGTGAGCGAGCGAGACTGTGTATATGTAACCATGTTAAGATGACCGGAATATTAGGTACCTATGTTTTTAAATTAATTGTGGCGCATGGTGTTGGATGATAGCTGATCTCTGAAAGATTAACCTTTTTTCTAACGTTTTATATGTAGTTATTGTCTGTTTTGTGCTTTTAACATTTATAAAATAAAATAAAATATTCATATTGACAGAAAAAGCTAAGATGATTTTGAAATTAAAATATGGACTTACTAAAACTAATATTGATAGTGTGACAGCTAGTGAGATACATCCGCGCCCTTGAGATGGATACTCCATTAAACGGCGCCGAATAAATCATCCAATATAATAATAATACATAATTACCAAACACGACAGAGAGAATATATTGGAATGGAATATCCAAGAACGAATAGAGCAAGATTGGTTGTGTGTACACTGCATCACTGATATATAATTCACTCCCAGAAGTAATTAAGTCCACAGCGAGCCTTAATGTCTTTAAAAGGGAATTGAAGAAGTTTGTGATTAGTAAGCGAAGAAATTTAATTAAAATAAGTGATCAAATGGAGTATGCCAAATTAGGACACTGTAGCTTGACCCTCATACCAGGCGAAATTCTGATTGGGGCAGTAAAAAAAAGCATACATTATACCGTTGTTGCATATATTTAAAGTGGCGTATGTGGAACATTTTTATTTAGGCATGCTCTTAAAAAAGTGTTCATTAGGACAATGAAATTGTTGTTTTAACTTTTTATTGGCATGTAATATTATTCTAAAATTATTTAATTTTAACATTTGATGCCTAGGATCACTTTGAAAATGGTTCAAATGATTTATAAATCAGTTTTTTTTCTAAAAATGTCAAAACATTGAACGAAGAATCTCTTTTTATTATCTTATTTTAAGCTTCTAAAGATAATAATGCAGATACAACCGTTCCTTTGTTAGACAGGAACTCGTTTAAAAGTATATCCGAGTTTTAAATAAACTCAGACACATGACATCCCTAGTCGTTACAGTAAGAAAAAGTTTATATTGTAGAAGTGACAGAGAAGTAGGTACTAAACATAGAAATTTAGTACTTTGTTTTATCAAAAAACAGTTGATTATGTTTATTTTTGTGTTATAAATCAGTAAAGAATAGGGCTCCTACTATAAGAATAGGGGATATTTTGTTCATACATAATAAAAGTTTATAATTAAAAGAATCATTAGATTCGTGTCAAATTTGCGTAATAGTTTGTAGCGCTCTAGGCAATATTATATTTACCACTTGTCCTGACTCCGTTCCTGTCACTGTAAAACTTATAATGAACAATTTGAAAGTATAAGTGGCAAAAAGTATTTAGCTACAATTATACGATAAAATATTACATTTATACCTAAATAAATAAAATAAGCAACGTTTAATAATTATAATAGCACATATTTATAATATGATTTAATATAACATATGAATTGCATTATGTGTAATTAATGTGTATCCACTCATAATTATTGTATAAATAATGCTTATAATTATTTATTTAAAATATGATACTTAAAACTTTTTTCCACCATGTCATCGGACGTGGGAAAAAAGTATTTAAACATCTCCTACAGCTGGGGTAGCTAGATAACTGATTGCATGTGATAAATGCGCAGATAGTCCTCTGCGTGTTTTGAAACATAAAACATTCAGGATGGGTGGCAGTTTAACACATAACTGCTGATTTGAAGATGTTAAATGTCTTTTTTTATGTTTTAACGAACCCCCCCCTCGCCTTTTTCCTGGTGCATTTTGTAATCACACTTTATTGGAGGGTTGGCCTGGCCAAGTTATGTAATATATGTTATTTTTATCGTTTATTTTAATGACTATTTTGTCAACTTTCAGTATATTTATGTCACTGATGAATAAATAAATTAACAAATTTACATTAAAAAGTGTGTGACCTATTTATTTGTCGGGGACTGCACCAACTTATGTTTGATATAAATATCAAAATGTTTTTCGTTATTTAGACATCGGTGTTTCTTCTTATCTGGACCTCGATGGTTACCTCGCCTGTACCTTTTGTTATGTCAAGGACTTAAAAGAATCAGCGATGCGTAAAAATAGCGCCATACACAATCATACAAAACAAATAAATAATAATTCTATCGTATTAATTATTATTAATTAACCGTTTGTGTCTAACTTAAATACCCAGCGTTTAACGCATAGTGTGAGCATGTCACAAATGATATTGTACACTTTTGCACAAAGATCTGAAGAGGTCTTCGTAATATAGTAAGTGAGACCAGCGGTGTCTCTGGATTTTTTAAATTGGGTAGGCCCGACGACAGAATCATACTAGAAGATGATGATGGATGATTTCTTCTGCACCGTTTAATGCAGCATCCATCTCAAGGGCCCGAGAAGCTCTATTGAAAAAGCAATGTCTTCTGTTTGATCCTAAATTTTATCGTCTTTGTTTGTGTCATACATAATTTTGTACATTGATATACATATCATTCAAAATATTCATCAATTGCATTCGCGTTCTGTTGTTTTGTTGCCACTTTCACCCGCTATGTGTTGTGGGTAAGTGGTGTTGTGTGTCCATCTCTGTTACACATCTTCACATTTACATATTAATATATTTTCTATGCCCTTCGTCTTTAAGAAGACTTGTTTATTTGATTTATTTTGTATAGATGTATATGTACCATTACTATGTTTGCTTTTGTCGGCTAGAGAGACATCGAAGGAGTATAGTCAAAAGATTCTACACACTGGAGTATTTTGGCCGGCAAGCCCTTCAGGCTGCCCACTATGGCACCTTCGATGTAGACAAGATTTGTTGAGTGTAGAATTTCGGATGAATGGAAGTCTCCAGACTTCTGCGGTATCCGGGTGGACGGTGAGTCCTTCAATGTGGCACCTCCCATATTATGAACAGATTTGATAAGTGGAGAATCGAACAAATTGAAGACCCAGACTTTTACAATATTTGGTCGATCGATGGGTCTCCTTCAATGTATTCACACGTGCAAACGTATTTTGTGCAATATATTTAAATCTTTTATTAATTACTTATAATAATGTTTTTGTTGCGTTTATACTTAGGTATCATTTATAATATTATAATTTAGCATAAAGATTTGTTAACCTAAATTCGTCTACAGGTGATTATAACACATTTCAAACCGTCTGACAGACACGAATTAATTTACATTTTTTCAATAATTAGTGCATTACAAGTAACAACAATATTAAATCAATGCTTTAATCATATATTGTCTTAATTTTAAGGTACTTTTAATATAAGTAACATCGTTTTGTTTTCTTGGTGATTTTTTTGTCTTTTTTTTAACAAGAAAGCTGATTTTTGTAATACGACCCTTTAAGGTTAGTGGTGAAATTTGTGATTAATATAAAAAAAGTGCTGGTGATCTGTAATCTTCGTGATACAGGAGAGACGATAGACCTGGCTGGGTCATGTTCTGAGAATGATGATTCTGGATGATTTTATTTTGACGCCGTTTAACAGTCCCTAGACCGTCTCAAGAGCGCCAGTGAAGAGTTCAGTTTTTAATTTGCTTCTGAAGCTGGTGACAGTCTGACCATCTCTCAATGGCACCGGTAGGCGATTCCACGTAACCGGTCCAACAACACCAAAGGTCCTCTCAGAGAAATAAGACTAACCGGCTCTATTGGATGGCCAATGTTAGTTGGTCAAACAGAGCACTGTTTTTCCGTCCGCAAGGGTTCCGTCGGTCCGGGCGTCCCACTTTCATAATACGCCGTTCCTATGACAACGACATCAGAGCGCAGGGAATGTCGTGGTAAGAGGCAATGGACGCAATTGGCACAGAGTCGCTCTGAATGGAGGAGGCTGGTTTCTGCCCTGTGATCTCGAGAGGACCGTTTAGGGCGATGATGGTGGTAAAAAAAGTTCATTCGAGTCCCTAGCAAGAGATATAATATTTTTTCCAATATTTTCTATAGTTGTTCCTGTGTCTTAGTGTAAACAGTAGGTATTTATAAAACACCACAAACAAGATAGTGACATCGTTAATTCACCAATGAAACAGATTGCCATCCATCCTGAACATGTTGTTTATTTTTATTTATTTATTTATTCTTTTTGCACATCATCACTATATAACAGTGTTAACAAAACAATACATAATTTAAAATGCTAGAACGATATGCAGTGGCGAGATTATCACTATCACGTGATTTCTTCTATCTAACAACGAACCATCTAGCAATTTCATAAATAATAATAATAATAAACACTTTATTGTCAATTATAATTTTACAAAAGGCGTACATATTGCTTTGAGACAATGTCTTCCAGTAAACCTACTACAATGTTTGATAACTATGTTTTACTATAAAGTGAGTTTAGATCAATTTATTATTTTTTGGCACGGAGAGAACGGTTCGCATGTTTACTTAATGCATTGAATCTAATGACTACATCACTTCTGAGAGATGTAATATTTGTTTTTTATGGGTCTCTCAATTTCAGACAACATTGTTGACCGACGGTACCTGTCAATTTAAAGTGATCGCTATAATTTTGATATTAATGATAAACATGCCTAGTCATTAAGCCTTTTACATGTCATTTAAGGTCTTCCCTTACATATTAGTGTAATATAGTCGTGAAATGTTAAATACTGTAGTCGCAAATTTAACAAAATTAGGGGCTAGATCAGGATAAGCTTCATCTAAAGAACACATGAAAATATTGGACCTAAATTGTGTCGTGTGAGCGAGAGTGATTGGGATCGAAGAGACAAATGTCCCGGCTTGTTTTGAGAATGTCAAATGATAGTTGGCTAAAAATAGCAATTTTTAGACGTTCCCCTTCCACAATACACTGTTCCTAAAATAACAGTGAGATCAGGAAATCTTTTGGGAAGTGGTGACTCAATCGGCGTAAAGACGCTCTAAATGGAGGAGGCTAATTTCTGCCCTATGTTCCCAAGAGGAAGTTTGAAAGGGATGTGAATAAAAAATGTACGACATAAAATTGTTTGTCAAACCGATTTCTTTATTATTTATTGTATCTTATATTTATTATAAGTATGTTAGCTACCATTTATTTGTCAACATCAAAGGCATTATCCAATGAACACACTTCGTTGAACCTCTTCCTCAGTATTTATCGTATTTGTCTACCACCCTGTCGTCCTTTTCCCACTCACTATTACCTCATTATCCCCCTCTCTTTCCTTTATGAAATATACAAACAATAACACTCTTTGATGTTCTCTTATAGTTTTGTTTAAATTCATTGCCGATTTCCATTTTACCTATAAAAAAATTTCGTTCCTTTTTTTGAAATTGTGTTATTCTTTTGTTTTATTTTTCTTCTTCAGCAGTGCCTTTAAATTTATCACGGCATATTCAAAAAGCGGGGTAGCCAGCAGACTTACTTGACGTGATAAGATGCTAGATTAATTTTTTATCCGTGCCGATTTAAAAATTATGACGTAGGTAGGTACAGAACGGATGGCATAATTCATCGCTGAATTGCATGAGGTAGGTACATTGCCATCCATATTTTATTCACGGAACAAACTGACTGCAAGTAATAAACATCCAAGTGGTCCTCTTTGCTGCGATAAAAAATAAGATATTCAGGATAAATGACAATATATCTAATTTTTATACTATACTATAGGTACTATACCATCACGGCACATCCCACAAGTGGGGTAGCCGGTAACAAGGTAATTTTTCCTGAATAAAAAAAATTAAATAATTACTTATCTGATATTTTACGAATACCTGCCTCTTACTGGACAAATTGAAATTTGCAAAAAAGAGTGGAAGTCCTATTCCTTGTCAGGACTCCACGGAACAAACTGGTGAAATCGTGTATAATAATCCGTGGAGCACCCGGTGAATAATTGGTGTCCCACTCTTTTTCGTAAGTTATCGAGTGTCCTGTAGGTAAAAGGCAGGTGTTCCAAAAATAAAGATATTCGACATCACAAATTCAGCAGTGTTGTTGAGGTTTGCCACCCATTCTGAGTGTATCGATTATTTGTTGGCATGGAGAGGACATCTTGCTTGTTTATTCCATACAGCTGGTCTACTGGTTATCCCATATTAATTGTGATATGGTATAGTAGTGGCCTGTTGGTAGGCCTCAAGCACGATGGTCGGACGACATAAGACGGGTTGCAGGGGTCGGCTGGATGCGGTCTGCCCAGGATAGAGAGCTGTGGAGATCAATGGGGGAGGCCTATGTTCAACAATGGACGCAGGGAGGCTGACATGATGATGATAGTAGTAGTAGTAGTAGGTATTTTGTAGTCATGTTTGAAATTTATAAATATGTTAAGTTCTTCGAAAAACTTGTTCTTATTAATTTTACAAATATTTGCAAAGGATGGAATATTTTGTTATAATTTGAAAATTCCTAGAATAAAATCAAGCCTATGAACATTTTTTCGCAGAATTTATATTTCTATTGAATTTCCGGCTTCATATTTGAATATTTTCGAAATTCCCACTTCGTTTATTATAGCAAATTGAATTTCGAACACGTTCGTCTTATTGAATCAACCAATTACCGCGAAACAATCGAATAAGGCGCGCTCTCTGATTGGTCAATTCGAATCAAATAAAGAACACATTTACAAATTTGTTCCTTCCAATTTCAAAAATCAACACGTCGCGTCGTCCCTATTATTAATTTCAATCAACACGTTAACAGATTTATTTTTTGAGTATTCTGATTGGTCTATTTGAATAATAATAATGTAATTTGATTGGTGAACTGATTTTGTTCACAAATAATTCTCAAATCGTTTTGTTTTGATTACAACATCATGGCGTCGGCTACTTAGTAGCTTTCTATTGTTTTCTTTGGAAAACTTTTCGAAATCTACAATAGGTTTAACGTGTATTGAAGAAAATGGAGAGTCGGGGTAGGGAATGGAAAATTTTGTATAGATTTTATTTCATGAATAAGTATTTTTAAGAAAATAAAAAGTAATATTATGCAATAAAAACAGTATATCTGTTTCTCTAGACCAGAGGTTCCCATTTTTTCCCACTTTCATAAAATTGCTGGTTCCGGTGGACCCCCTGTATTTCTACCCCCCGTCGCTAAATTTTCGAAATGGTACCTATAGGAATTTAAATATTTCAAAAACTCCTCGGTTTTCTTACAGAATATTTTCTCACAGTACCTTTTTCTACAATGTAACGGGTATTTGTACCGACTATTGTTTACTTAAAAAAAATAACGCGTTTGAATTTCTACCCCCCCCCCCTTCGCCAAATTTTGAAAATGGTATAGTAATTTGAAATATTTCCAAAACTCCTCGGTTTTCTTAAAGAATGTTTTATCCCAGTACATTTTTCTACAATGTACAGGGTATTTGTACCGACTATATGTTAATATCTGGTGCTTTTACCGAATATCCGATACTTTAACACTATGGATACGTGGACCCTCTTTTACAACTCGTGCACCCCCATTTTTTAGTCACGCCATCGTGGACCACTTTGGGAATCACTGCTCTAGACCGTCACAGTACCTACTCAATGTTATAACATTTTGTAGTTAGTTCATTCTGTTATAATTTCAAAGAGTTTAATTTATTTTATTTGTCTACATTTGTATGAAAAGTTGCCCAATGGAATTAAGACACACAATTTGTCCCTCTTCTGACTAACAGTCGTATCTGCCTAAATGTAAATTGTTCAGGAGAGCGTTTTTAATGTTTTCCGTGCATATTTTCGTCTCTCCTAATTACATGATACAGTGTAAATATATTACATTATTTTATTTGTACCTATTCTTATATATCTCAGAATCATTTTTGTGATGAAATTTTGAGGAATTAGTAGATACAACACATTTTATTTAGAATAATTCGTAAATACGACAACAAATCAGAAGGCTATTCCAGGATAACGGTAACAGTTACAGGTGTGATCTTCAGTTAGAACATGCAGGGCACATATAAATACACATTGGTGATCATAACTGGATTTCGCCAAAAATGTCAGATACGACAGTTAGTCAGAAGAGGGAATTATGTGAAGTTTTGGAGGGAAGTGAAAGGTTATCTTGTTGGAAAAGTCTTTTACAACATTGACGAAATGGTTAATGGGACTGTTCACCATTTCGACTTTGACCAATTTATTCATTTTTATTATTATTTATTTATTTTTACATCGATTGACGTGAAGTTGTTTTCGGCCTTTTACACGTTCGGAATAAATTTGATACAATGAAATTTCTTTTTTGTATTTTATTTTTTATTTATAATTAATTCAACATGAATTTCCACCAAGTACCGTCGGTTGAAAATATCAACTCCATAAATTAATAATAATTAATATAAGAGTTTTTCAAAATAAACGTCAAATCAATCAGTAAATTGATTATCATTAGTGCTTAATAATTAATACATTTCTCCAAAACTTACGAGCTTATGAAATATACTTCATAGAATGAACGACAAAAAAATCATTCAAATTTAATATGAAATGAGAAAGCTAAGAAGTCAGACGTTAAAAAGAACTCTCCGCCGTTAAAAAAAATAACACGTGAAATTCGTTCAGTCAAAGTTGAACAAAAATAGAAATAAATTAATTTATTGTAAAAATTCTACAAATTACGGAGCTTGGATTGTTGAGAAAATAATTAAAAAAGAAATGTTTTGTATAGTAACTATAGATCGCTATTGTATTTTTCATATTAAAAAGTGAAGTAAAAAATATAATATTTTACAATGCATCAGCTATACTCACGAAGAAAATATATATTTAAACCTGACTTAACTATGTAGAGTCTAATTAACCCTGATTAAAATAAAAAAAAAACCTTACACTCATTTTTTTATATTTTGCATTTTTTTTATGATTATAAATTTACGACACTCTTTCACAATGCGCCGTTCCTATGGCAACGACGCTATGTCAGAGCGTCAAAAGCTGTGACGCAATTGGAGTATGAATGTTGTGAATTATTGATGAGGATCGTTTCTGCCCTGTGCATCTGGGGAGAGTCTTGAAGGGTGAATGAATTGGTGAATAAATCCATATTTATAAGGAATAAATAATTTTAGTCAGACGTAAAGTTGGATATCCCGGTGGAGCACCCGGTAAAGAATTGGTCTCCCACTCTTCTCCGTAAGATTTCGAGTGTCCTGTAAAAGGCAGGTGTTCGAAAAAAATTAAAACATTTTATATCTTAAATTCAGCAGTGTTGAGGTTTACCACCCATCCTGAAAATCTTGATTTTATATTGACACGGAGAAGACAGCTTGCATGTTTATTACATGCAGCTGGTCTGCAGGCTACCCCACTTGTGGGATATGCCTAGTATTAGTAGTAGTAAGTGGGAATAATGCTAATTTCTGTTTTGCGTTAATGTGTCACTACATCACTAGGAATTTTAACTCAATTTGAGTCACTTTTTCCCTCGACACGTTCTGATCTATCGTTGTCATAGGGACGGTGGAGTGGCAGCAAATTAATTTACTCCTTGATTGTAGGTTCTATGGCTATTCCCATAGGTCGCTGTTGTTTAATATTCCAGATTAAAATTGAAGTAAAAAAAATATTTCAATATAATCATTATGTTCTAGAAATGACGAGTCTGCCGCGAATTATTGGGGTAGACAAATGTGTAGTACAATGTACATATAATTTTACTCCGCTAGAAATGTACCATAAGCAAAACAACAGGCTACAGAGTATAGAATCGAGGAAAAGCGAGAGAGGTATGTATATTATAGTAAGAAGGGGATATATCCCAAGTTTCCATGGAAACCCAGCTTCAGGACTCCACCCCTTTCTGAAAACGAGGCGCACGCAAGTAATGTCCAACACCAAAAACACTACGATTACTTTATATAGTAATAGAGGAGTATAATACCTCCTTCTCTTTCTTTCCTATTATTATTACATTCTCACAAAGGAAAGAGATGTTGATCTTCCGTCCTTGTCCTTTCTAGCATTTTCTGTACTGTTGGTATTAGGAATTACTTTAAATTTTGCAAACGAAAAAGAGATGCTGTCTTTCGTCCTTGTCTTTTCTGTGAATTTTCGTATAAACGCCTACGTTATTTCGTCTCGCTCTTACTAAAACACCCTGCTTGATGATTATTATTATTATTATTATTGTTCTACAATTTTGAGTCAGTGTTTGTGCTGTGCTTTGCTTATTGCGTGTATGTATTTGGGATTCTGTATGTATGTATGTGTTTTTATGACGTGTAGTGGTAGGTACCACCAACACAAAATCTCTTCGGAGGAGGGTGCTGTCGGGATATTCGCGACAGAAGTCAAAAACCATTGTTTTGCGTAAGTCAAAATAATGTTTGTCAATTTGATGAAAGTTTTAAGGGTGCCAGAAATTGATTGTGATCTAGAGAGTCGAAAGAGATCTTCTCAGCAATAAAATGACATAGGTACCTAATTATAATATTTTTTTATGAACGTTAATTTTGTCTCGTTTACTATTAAAAATCATTTATTTGCCTGTTAGTATTCATTATGTCTCATTGCAAAGTGAAAAAGTCGTTGAATATTTTGAATTTTTCGAATTTGTGACAACAGAACATACTCAATAATTCTCTTAGTTAGTACCTACTTGGTGACTTTTTGATGAATAATGCAACGTTCTAGTTGATCCTTAATAGTTCCTCCCTGTGCCTTAATCCTTCATTTTATTGTGTTCATTACAGGAAACATATTATGACATATAATGTTCTACTTAGGGCTAAGAATGTAATTAGTTGTGATTAAGGTTAGTTTTAATTGTTCACATTTAGTATTAATTACACACATTGTCAACACAATATTACACATTATTTTGGTTAGCTGGAAGATATTGCCTCCAGGTAAATAAGCTAGCCATTTTCTCATGTTTTTTTTTTTATCAATAAAGTGTTTTAATAAGTTAAGGACAAGTTAAAAAGCACATCAAAAAAGTTTTCAAATATGCAAAATGAGTACGATGTGTTCCACCACGTCTGTGCCCTATTTTTTCTCTGTGATCGTTCTTGTATAAAGGTTTTATATATTGACACTTTTGCAAAAAGTTTGCGTATTTATTACAAAATAGCTTCTAAATCGCTTACCAAATCAATTTAATGTCACATTTTTTTAATTTAAATAAAAATCATTAAAAATAAGATTTTATTTCAATAACAAAATGTTTACAACACCTGTCAACCCTCCTCACAGTGCCCGCAAAGTGTAATAGTGGTGGTATCAGCAATAACACGAGAGAAAGAGATATATAGATAAACATCGTGAGAGAGTGAGTGAGAGGGTGTATGTGTGAGCAAAAGAGGAGAGGTGGGTACATTGTGAATGGGGGCTATTTGAGACTTAGCGGACGGATTAAGGATTTTTATTTTATTTACACCATCCTCCCGCTCTCCGCCGCTTTTTCCTTCGCTCCTCTACGGTGTTAGATACAATCCCTCCCAAAGCCTCTACAATACTTACTCCTATTACAAATACATCTACATATTGAAATACTAGTATACCCGGCTTTGATCGGGAAATAAACATCAAATGATGTTGTTGGATGGTATCTATAAAAATATTATGTTTTAATTATTTATCTATTTATTTATACCATCACGGCATTTCTAACAAGTAAAGAAATCAACCGCATATAATGTAAAGGCACATCGTCCTGTCCGTGCCAATAAAAGTTAAGACGTTTAACGTCTTGTTCGGGATGTTTTACGAATACCAGTAAATGGAAAAGACTAAGACGTTTTCTTTGTCGGGGACACTACGGGATTACTGAGTTTTTTTTATTTGTAATATAAAATTGTCAAACACATAAATTTACCCTCACAGGGGCCCTATTCTCCAATCTCGATTGATAAATGTCGCCTGTGAGATATGTCGATTGAAAAACTACGCACAAAAAGTCGAATGGCAGTCTACGACCCTATTCTTGACGCCATTCGAGATTTAAACGGTCGACATTCGAGAAGCTACCGGCAACGTCGCACTTTTTGTATGTGGTAATCGAAAAATGACATTTATTTATACTTTTTTTTCACAAGATGGCGCCTTCGTGTGGGGAGGCACGTGACGAACTAAGATGGCGCTTTTATATGAGGTGTCACAATCAATATCAAACTTTTCGTTATATTTTTATTTAAACTTAAATACTTTATAAATGCGGCTTCACTTTATTTTATTTTATACCGTTTGCGAAATGTAAACGACCATTGAGTGACTCACGGCGGCCATTTTTATCAATTTTTGACATGTCGATTGGTGTGACATTCATCTCGAGTGGTAAAATACCACTCGACATATTCTCGCATGATATCGTGTGACATTTGTCGTCTACGACTTTCAAGAATAGGGTTTTTATGAAATCGATCGAAAGTAATAAAATCTCGCCTACGACATCCATCAATCGAGATTGGAGAATAGGACCCCAGATTAGATAAATACTCTCCTGAGAAATACATAAAATGCAATTATTTATTAACTGGCAACACCCATGATTGATATATTGTAATATATTGGGATAATATGTCGTGTTGGTACAGTGGTGGTAATAGACAGTTATTATTCAACTGGCAACAATCATAATGTAAATAACGTAACGGAAATCTCGTGATCTGATGTAAAATATTTGTGATTTATTTTTTCATAATAGTATACTTTTTATTATTAGCAATATCAATATTTTTCATCAAATACAAATTTTAGGCATTACCTACACACCAAAATAAATAATTTTTAAATTTCATTTTTATATATACCTACTCAACAAAATCAAATAAATAAATTTGACAATATAATTTGACAAAATGTGCTAAACAATAAATCTGATTACATCGTGTTATATTATAAACTGCAATATCTGTGACTAAATCTGTCCAAACGATGATATCTCGTATAGAGTGTATTATTTTACCTCTGTCTTGTCTCAAATACGGTGTCTATAAAGTAGGTACATATCATCATCATCATCATGTCAGCCTCCCTGCGTCCATTGTTGAACATAGGCCTCCCCCATTAATCTCCACAGCTCTCTATCCTGGGCAGACCGCATCCAGCCGACCCCTGCAACCCGTCTTATGTCGTCCGACCATCGTGCTTGAGGCCTACCAACAAAGTTTCTAGTCAGAAATGGAGTTGGGCTGGTCATGTGGCCAGAAACACAGACTCTAGGTGGACAAAGAAAGTTCTGGAGTGGAGACCTAGAACAGGCAGAAGAAGTGTTGGTAGGTACATATAAACATACATAAAACGAACTAAAATATTTATGTGAAGATTTATAATATACCTATATTCGAAAACCTTTCGTTTCGTAGGTAGTCCGTCGTTCATTTTCCCTATCGATTCCTGGGATTCTGCCTGCTTCCTACTACAATATGTACAGTATTATTATTTCCATACATAAATACTCCACGACTGTGGACCACCAATCCAATCTTGCTCGATTCTACTACCTACTAACAATTTGAATTTGAATTTTCCCCTTTCAGCGTTCTATTATTATTATTATTACAGTGCTGCTGTTGCATTCGAAATTTAAATGTATATATTTTTTTAATTTAGAATTGTTTCAAATTTTCTTTTGTTTCCGTTTGATTTCTGTTATTAATTTTTAATTTGATTCATTTGAAGTGGAGAATCGTTTTGTAATTAAAGATCATTTCCGCGCATATATCAAATAGTAATTCGCTTTGCTATTGTGAAGTCCACTGTGAAATTCATTTCCCAAATTCAGGCAGTCTCCATTTTTTTCATGAAATAAATAATTTTCTTTTGTTTGCATCTTATACATACATATATTTCAATGTATCTTCCCTTGCGGGGTAGGTATAATGGATCTTTTTTTTTCTCTTGCAATATTCATGCAGTTTCCCTTGCACACTCTCCTATCGAATTTACTCATACGTGCTCGTCCTTTAGAATCTGAAACAATAAACACAAACCCCTAGTTTAAAAATCCGCTATAACACATTTTCACTATAATTGAGTTATGTGTCGCTGGATTCGTAATTAAATATTCTACAACCGTAGAAAATTCTTTCTTTCCAAACACTCACCATTAGTACAAAAAATAAAAATAAAATAATGATGAGAATAGAATCCCGCTTTATCCCTTTATGTGTCTTTTAATGTCTTCTATAACTCAAAATGAACAGTTTATTTTTATTCAATTAGGAAATTAATTTTAAAATTGAACTATTGTAACAATTTATTAATTAACAAACGTGTTCGACTTCAGGAAAGTACCTACGTTTAATACTTGTATTATAGTTTTTATCGAATTTCTCCGAATCACAAAAATGTGTTTTAGCGGATTTCGAAATTCAGCTACACAATTATAATTATACTGCCGTCTTTTTGAGAAAATACGTTATTACTAGGCAATATTACAAATAATAATTATTTTCAACATGATTATAATTACAATTAACAAAGTACATAATGTTAAATCACAAAAGGATTGGGCAATTAGCCCAAGTGTCACAAGCAGAAAACATAGAGTGTCTATACATTTAATACTATTAAGTATGTACTTACTTCATATATTATTACATTTAGTTACATATTTTAACGGTTTAGCGCTGCGGTCACTAGAGAAAGCGAAGTGGCGCGGCGGTCTCTTTTACTCTCGCTCCCGTTGTCTCAAGCTACCTCACCCTACCCGCTGTCTTCTGATTTTCTCAGTACTGTAAAAATTATAATAGAAATATTTGATAATATTTAATATGAAGACTAACAAAAAAAACTGGATTTTATTTTATATATAGCCTTTCCTGTAAGTTTTTGAGTGTACTGTACGATGCAGGTATTTGTGGGAAATGCCGTGATGGTATGAGTGAATTAAAGTTTACACTTAAAAGCTATTTTTTTACTTGTCTTATTTGTTCCACAAACATTTGATGACAAAAACTGAGAAGACTTTTTACATTACATACCTATGTATTAAAAACAATCGACACACTTTTGTTCTGCAGGTTTTTTTCAAAAAAGAACGTTTTCTTTTATTCTTTCTTTTTTGAATTCATCATTCGTCGAAACAAAAGACGCTCGTTGTTCCCCGTCGGCCAATTACGCACTCAGCTGAAGGCAATGAGTGGCTGACAACACTACGATTATAATCTTGAGAAACCGGAGTCCCAGAGAGTAGAAATAAGTCTTAAGAGTTTGTACCTAGTACATAAGAATCATTCATTCAACTCTGTAGAATATTTAAGTCGGATTGAATAATATGACGAGAAAACGGTACATGTAAAAAAAAAATCGAATGCGCTGTAATATGTACACATCTTCGATTTAGTGGTGATGAAGTATGCCACCCATACTGAATGCCTGAATTTTAGATTGGTACGGAGAAGACGACCTACATAATTATCTATTTCAATGTAGTTCATCTTCAGGATACCCTACTTATGGGGATTTTCATGATGGTAAGGGTGAATGAATGGTTTTAATATAGGTATGCGTGTAGAGTTTTGGAATAGAATAATAAATCTCCCACTCTTTTCTGCAAGTTTTCCAGTGTCCTATAAAAGCCAGGGGATCAACTGCACGTAACAAAGACGTGAATAGTTAAGACATTAAGTGGCATATCTCATTTCTGAGCTAGAGATGTTAAATGTGCTACCAATACCTTCTTCTTACAGCACACTTAAAAACTAACAGGAAAGAGTGAAAAACCTTTTCTTTATCGATACTCCACGGGATTCAAGGACCATTCGGTACTCTGTTACAGGGTAATAACATTGGCTGATTTAACCGGATATTGAAGGAGACCCACCGATCTCTCAAAGTCTAGGGACCTCCGTTAATCCGATTTTACATTTAGGATTTTTTTCCACACGGGAAATGCAATGGGCAGCCAGTGAAGCTGTCCAGTCAAAATTCGCGTTAGCCAAATATAAAAAAAAACTTTTAACAATAGACCCTTCGTAATCTATCTAAATTCTACATATATAAAATAGTTAGTATGTTCGTATGAAATTATTTTGTTCTATCTAGACACTAGGCAAAACATAAAATAATAATAATAATACTAGGGAGTGTGAGAGAGAGAAAATGAGAGAGTAGTCGTAGTAGGTATGTCGGGGTAAGAGGGAACAGGCGGCGATTCAGACCATCGGTGGCAAAATTTAAATTTCCATTTAACATAACGAGCGACGACTAGAACATCAAAGAGAATATGAGGTGGTAAAAGAGGGTCAGGGGGGGGTGATAGAGGAGAACTGAGTGGTAAGTACTATTAGGTGTTGGGAGGGGGGGGGGGGCAGCCGGCAAATCGAATGGGTGGGGGTAAATAGATTTGTCGATCAGTGTTGTAGTATCGTAGATATGTATCACGTAGTAGCAAGAAGTATTTTATGTTTTCACATATTGTGACTGTTATTTTTGGATCTGATAAAAATATGTAGAAGATTATGTGATTTTTTTGTTATTTTTAGCAAGATGTGCACTGCGCTTTTCACGAAATCAATTTTATCTTCATGAAGTCTAGAATAGAATAGTTCCACTGCATATTATAGTTTCGTGTTGAATAAAATAAGTTACAGTATTTTCATAAGGAATAACGTGATATACAAAGTGCTAAAGACGTTATATGTTAGGATAAGTTTATGTAGCGGTTAGTTACCATTGTTTACTTCGCAAGGGATGAGGCAAGAGAAGTCGCTATTTAATTTTTTTGTGGATTTTGGTTCTCTCAAAATTACAGAGCGTCATAAAACCTAATTAAAACTTTGACCAGTCTAAACGTAAACTATTATAAAAAAAAACGTAACAAGTGATACAGTTTTTATAATAGAAATGAGTAAGGTTAATTTTAGTTTACGATTATCTAATATTTTTAACATATCCTTGTACTGCGAAACGTTACTGTTCTTTTTTCGATAAGATTCAATCATTTGTAGATAGAAATCTAATCATGTTGGATATACATACGAGAATAATGCCGAGTAGAAAAGGGTGCATTGGGGGGAATAAGTGTACCAAGTATCCCCAGTTCACTCCAATGGCTCGCAATTATTGCAAATAATAATATCTAATAACACATACATAAATGTATATAATTAAAATTATATACATAGTTTCTTCCTCGTTCTCTTGTCTATGAAAATGTATTTTTTTAGATTTTTAAAATTCAGATCAAAAGAGCAAGAATTTGATAAAAATATTTATGGTTCTCCATTTTTTATTTTTTATCGCTTTTATATATTTAATGTTGAGATTGTCGTGAATGCATTTTTATAACTTTAATTATGTATATGTGTACACTTCTTATTGATCGATTTATATATTAATTACAATTCATGACATTTCTTTTACAAAGGCTTAGAGAAAGAAATTACACACGTACGCTATATTAATGTTTTTTGTTTATTACAAATAATTTATTATTAATATTTATCTAATCTTGTGAATGTAAATAAATAGTCATAATATATAAATAACAGTCTGCAGTATAAATTGGGTTAGTTGGAAGAAATCGCGCCTCTGCGATAAACTCGCCCTCTGTATATTGATTGTATGATTGTCTTTGTTTTAAATGTATTTTTGTGTGAATTTGCTTGTAATCAATGTGCAGTAAAGAATCAATAAATAAAATAAATAAACGTATCAGCAAAAGTTCTTTCTTTCAAAATGCACCGTTCCTATGACAACAATATCTGGGCGTTAAGAAAATCGTTGGAAGAGGTTTTAAATTGTCGGTTTTCAGTTTCACAATATTCTCCCAAAAAGAGGATTAAAAGAACGAAGTCTTTGACCAAGACATCTTTTATAGAGTAAACAGAGGACTAACTAAATACTGCATGTAATCAATATACGTGTTGTCCTTTTCATGCTTTAAAAACAATACTATTTTATGATAACACAGTTTTTTATTTATTTTTATTTATTCATTCTTTACTGTACATTGATTAAAAACAATTACATAAAAGGTATACATTCAAATTAAATACAATATACAATACAAATACAAAATACAGTTTTATTTTATTTATTTATTATTCCAAATAGAGCATACAAAATTAACATTAAAAAAAAAAATATAATGGAATATATTACCCCACTAGATTAAAATCTGTTCTGGGGCAATACTAGAAAAAAAAATACAATTATCAAAATACAATTTTTCAAATATGACTTAGAATACAATTCTTTCGTGTAAACTTGAATAAGAGTTAAAATAATTCAAAATACATAATAAAATAGCATGTTAATTTTACTCTTTAATTAATTGAAAAACCTCAAGTACTTTCGTCAAAATCGGTTGACATTTTCAAGAGAACTAGAATTATGAATACTCTATTTTATTAGTTTGAATTTTCAACAGGTATTTACAAATATAAATAAAGTATACATACATATGAAATATAAATAAAGTATACATACATATGATTGTACATTTACAAAATTATTTTTCCTACAGTACCTACTAGTCTAATATTATATAAGTGAAAAAATAAACGAAACAAAACAATGAAACGAAATCTAATAAAATATATACTACTGAAATAAGTGCGTTACTGAAAAAGTACCCAAATTGTTTCAATCGTGTATAGTATAAATAATAGTGAAAAGTAATTCTGACGATTCAAAAAGTGAAACTGTAAATGGCACAAAAAGGATATTTTTATGTCCACTTGGTTTCTCAGATCTATAATTATTATAATACACGGCTGAAAATGGGTGAATTTAAAAGAGTCTTACTGTGAAATATTGGTATGGGTTTTAATGAAGGGGAGGTGGGGGTGTTGAAAACGGTATTCATTAAAAACCATCGATAATAATTAATAATAACAAGACTCTCTTTGATCTGAGGACGCTGGGACGGTATTGGGGTGATGCTGGGGCGTTATTGGGGTGACGACAGGGTGGTATACCTAGAGGTAAACTGAAAACAGCAGAACGATATATTATTGTTATGCGAGAGAAAGGGAAAACCGATAGAAAAACAATTGGCCGCGAAAGTCGTGATGTTTATAACGCCAAATTTAGTTACTTTGATTTTGTGGTAAATGCGTTATTTTTTGTTGTTTATGGACTAAATTCATGGTAATTACTCCTTTCTCTAGGGAGTTTTTAAAAACATAATCGATTCTCGTTATTTAATACGAAAGGTTTTCAGTGCCCTCTGAAAAAGATAATTATTACAGTGTAATATTTAGGTAATTTTCATTATTATTTTAAAAATATCACCATGCGCTGCGACCATAACAGCTTTTGGCCAAGGCTACCTCAGCAGGAAAAATGAAAAAAATAAATAAAAGCCAATTAAAAAAACAAAAGACAGCGAGACTGAAAAAAACACAAATGAGATATCATTAAAAAGAAACAACAGAATCAATGGAGAGTCTCTATCCTGGCGATAAGTCATTGTATGTTTTGTTGAAAATATCGACTGTGATCAACGAATTGAAAATATCAACGAATTGAAGCGTATACATTTTTTAATGTTTGAGGACTGTATAATGCTGTAAATTTGTCATGTATTGTAAAAGGCAAATGCCGTTTATTGTCCAAAATAAATAAATAAATGAACATTCAAATCATTAAATAGTTTTATAGTCTTGCCGACAGGAGAGTAATCCTTAACGACCTTAACAATCCCTTGTAAATCGTTTAATATCCTCAATTCAATAGAAATGATAAGTAACCACCCGTCTACGAATGTCTTATTTTTCATGACACATAAAAGGTGATTTGCATGTTTACTAGGATGCACTGAATCCACTCCATTGGCTCTCCCATTTACGTATATGTTAGAAGATCTACTTTCCATCTTTAAGAAGCTCGTGTATTCTTTATTCTTTCATTTTAAAACACTTATCTTAATAAGAATAAACTATTGTTGTAATAAAAGCTACATACAGTAAGTGTGCTTACTGCCTGGAGGCAATCTCTTCCGGCAAATCTGTATATTAGTGTGACATTGTATTTTATGATTAGTGAAAAACCTTCAATTATAGATATGGTTTTTCAGGCGAAACTCTAAGGATTAACTCATAGCTTGTCCTGTAAAATTGCCTCAAAAATCTAAGTCTTTTAATTCTTGAAATATTCGGGAATGTGCTAATTTCAGCATCATTTGATATTGTCTCTGATTATTATTGTATTCTAATTTGTTTATGTATTTTTTTTTTCAGACAACGAAGATGGGTCTCGGAGCTGCGGGTGGCCTCCCTCTCTTCTGTCACAATGGAGATTTGGCACAACCACCTCCGGCTCATATGGGTATTCCACCATATCAACTGGACAAGACTGGCATCGGTAAGCTACATAATAACCATGTATTTAATTTGTCCATCCTCGTCTTCATTCTTTTTCAATTCAGCCATGGACATAGAACCCGTCATTTAATATTTCTACACAACTTTTTATTCTCTTCTTTTCTTTCTTCGTCCATCGTGAGTCAATGCACTGGACAAGATGTCCTGCCTAATCCCATTTTTAGATATTCGTTTTCTTGACAACGTTAGTGTTATTTCTTGTTGTGTTAAAATCAATTAGAGTCAAAAGTTATCTAGAAATACTAATGATATGCTGCTCAATGTCAGAGCATTTGGCACTTTGAAAATTTGGTTGCAAGTAACCTCAAATAAGTAATTTTTTGTGCCTTATTAAAAATCTGGATGTAAAATATGGTGCTGTAATTTTCGAATGAGTTTTACTGAGAAAAGCCCTCGGCACACTCGTGAAACAAAAGTGAAAAAAAATATAACTGGCTGACATAGTAATTTACGTTTTTGAAACGTCCAAGCAAACATTGGAACTGTTCAGCAAGGACAGAAGGGTATAGGAGAGTAGATAAACATGCATCTTCTGAAGTTGAAAAATGTGCTGTGGAAAAAGTTGGGGTTTGCAAAGTTTGAATCTTTTCAGATTTTCTTGTAAGTGGAATGGATCGTCGGAATGTATTGACGTATGGTATGCAGAAATGTTCAGAAATAAAAACAACAACAAAGTGGTCATAGTGAGAAATGTCAATGGCATTGTTCTTATATTCTCTGGACACGCGACGCCTGATTAGTTTAGAGTTATGCTGAATACATATTAATAAAAGTCTGTGTTGGAATAAATAAACTGAAGAGCAATCGTCTCGATCTCTAATTCATAGGACGATGAGTGATTGAATACTCTGGCGCTTGGCCAAGAATTGGTGGTGTCAGTAATTTGTGAGTCGGAATTATTCTCTCTTGTCTCTGTTTTGTCCATCTTAACCCGACTATCTGCTGCATTGAAAGGATAACTTGGTAGAGATAAAGAGTGATCTTCTTTTTCTTCTTCTTTAGCCTTTTTTCCATTACTGGATGTAGACTTTTCCATACTATTCCAGTTATCCCTTTCTAGAACAATTCTCGGCCACCTCCTGCCGGCTAACAAATTTGGTTGACATAATTTACCTACTTACTGCGAAATTTAAGTGGCAATGGACAAGATAAGACTCCGATAAGTAGACACCCATAAATAAATCTGAAGATGCTGTCTAAAAATGAACTTTCTTACTTTTATCATTCCTTTCCGGAGAAAAGACTACCATGCTATACTATACCATAATGCCGTGATGGTATGAAAAATAAATGAATTACATGAAATTTTGGGATCACCTATTCTTACAGAACTTCTTCAAAAACTTAAATTAAAAAGTCTGGGAGTCATTTCCTAGTCCGCAGAAAGATTACACCTATTTATTTGCGTATGTAATTCATTATTTTATGGCTTTTGAAGAACATACTAGGTAAACAACAATAAACAATATTCAAATTTATGTCGTTCCGGTGTCGGGATTCGTTTAGCGAGAAATCGATTAACGATTCCTAAGCGTTACGGTCGTTAAACAGAGTACAACAGTTTCGCAGTAAATAAGTATTCGAAAGTTTTTAAATAAGTATTTTTTATGTTTAAATTTTCTTTCATTTTATTATTTATTTTCCCTTTAAAGTTCCTTTTCAGAACACACGTATTTTGCAGATATCTGTAGTTTTTGTTGTAATACCGGAGGGGCGACGACGTTCTTAATAAATCAAAAAGTGCTCATATGTTTATCGGTGGGTAGGGCGACTCTCTTTCACAATACACCGTATCTATGACAGTTGTAATTGTAATCAACCGTCCGTTAGACATGGCATATGAAGAGGAGACAAAATTGAAATTTAATTGTTATTTTTACCAAAAATTTCAATTTTACCCTATTTGGGCTAATTTACCCTGGTTTTTCGACCCCTTGAAGGTTTAATATAGAGTTTATCTTATTACCTATTGTTGTTAGATAATCTCGGACGAATTACACATGACTTCTGGACTTAGTATTCTTAAGATACTCAAGTAAATAATAGTAGAACATAATAACATTGTGTGTACATTAGTATTAATAGTTATATTGTAGTGATTATGATCGGCATATGAACATTATATGAGGTGACAGAAACATGGGACCACCACTATTGCTCTATGACAGAAGATCCCACAACTTTACGTGACACTTTTAGATAAAAGTTTTAGTTCGTCGGAGTCTCGGCCTCATGTACTTGAGGTGTTCGGTTCGATCCCAGGTGCCGGAAAACTCTCCTTTCACGACACAAGCTTCTAGCTTACCGTGAAAGGTGTATAAGTTTGTATTTGGGTTTGTAGCAAAAACCCAGATATGTCTTTTGTAAAAAGCTTTTATTTCTTATTGTAACTTTTTGGACATGGTTGAAGAGGGACGAAATTAGAATCAATGCTGTGGAATTGCGATAGCTGAGAAGAGGTGGACTTTATATCGTGACAGTGAGAATGGTGGAATTGGTTTACATTGTCCATGGACACTGAAATTGAGCACTTCAGCCAGCCTAGAGCCAATTCGTAAGCGTTAGGATGCCTTTTTCACTTCTTTCGATTAGATTTTGCACAATGTTTCATTGTGTAAACACGGTTCTTCAATCGAGTTGTCAGACTGATGTAAGACCTGTTCCAGGGATTCGATGGTGATTAATATTCGCAAATCTTCCACAATATCAACTTCAGAGAATTCAGTCCGTTTTTAATGCGGCTGCACGTTTCATTTATCAACTGAATCGCTCTTCACACATATCTGCCACCCTTCAATCTCTTCACTGGCTCAGATGTCCGGAGAGAGTCGAATTTAAAGTGTGTTTGACAGTATTTAAGGCACTTCATGCTATGGCCCCAGAATATATCATGGAACTCTGTGGTAGACAGGCGTTAAGTCATAGACAGACAACACTTAGGTCTTGTCAAGATATAACAACTAAATTGGAGGTGACCAGTACTGTATCGAAACCAGTGTACGTGGAGCGTGCTTTTGCAATATCTGCACCTGTAGTCTGGAACAGGCTTCCACAAACGATCAGAGAAACGCAGGACATATCTCGTTTCAAGAACCAACTGAAAACTTATCTATTCAAGAAATCTCACGGAATAATTCAAGCACAACCTTAGTTAGCAAAGAGCGCCCTTGAGGTGGATTTTTTTAACAAAACGGCGCTTTACAAATCATCCAAATAATAATAATAATAATAATAATAATATTACAGAAAATTTAATTTTTAGTCCACTGGCTGTCTTATTCGCAGGAGATACTGTGATGTTATAGATTCTTCTTCTGTAAGTGCCCTGTCAAGTCCCCTCGACGTTGGCGATCACTCTGGCATAGGCTTCTCAGCCTTGTGCTGTCTGGAACAACTCCTCCACACCTATCATTCAAGTCCAGTCTCGTATATTGTGCAGCCACGTTGTCTGCCTTCAGCCAGCCCGCCGGCGTTCCTCTAGTTTGCCAAATTATGTTACTTTTCTCCGCGCATTATACGACCCAGATACGAAATATTACGCATTACAGTATATAGAAAAATATTAAATGTAGTATTTTACTTATTGAGAATCTGTGTATTCACAGACCACCCGACAGATCAAAGAAAAACACTCGCAAATTTCCCTATGGTACCAAGTATATTTTTAAACTATATTACACATCATTATTATGTTTTTTATGACACTTAAATGCATGTCTCTATATATAGAACACCCTCGCAGCGACGTGTGTATTTGTGATGCATTGAAATTATTGAGAAAAATAAAAGATTTATAGTTACAGAAATATTTACGTACTAAAAACGTACATGCTGCTTGCTAAATGCTTGGGTTGACTTAAGATTTTCCTTATTTTATTTATTTATTCTTTACTGTACATTGATTAAAAGCAAATTTGCACAAAAATACATTCATACAATTAATATGCAGAAGGCGAGTTTATCACAGAGGCGCGATTTCTTCCAACTAACCCATAAATGTTCATATGGGTAATAATGCCACTCAAAAAAATTATCTTAACAGAATTGGAATGGGATTTATTTTAAGATTTTTTCTAAACACCAGTCGCTGGCACTTCTCTCTACCATGAAGTGACCGGTAGTTTGATAATCGTTTCTCGGATTTTTCATCAAGAGATCCCAAATTCGAATCCATACGTTGCCTATCTTCTCCACCTTAATAACGGAAGGAAATTCCTTTTCCGTGTCTGAGAGATCGTGTGCGTAACAGTGATATACGAAAGGAATGTGGAATGCAAGTTAATGTGATAACAAGAATGAATGTAAATAAATATGTTACGATGGTTTGGGCATGTGGAAAGAATGAAATGACCAAGAAGATATATTTGGCTGAAAGGAATGGTGCTCGAAGACGTGGACGTCCGAGGATCAAATGGCAAGATCATTTAAATCAAATTCTACGGTCACGTGTTGAGCACATTGAACAGGAGAGCAGCCTGCATGAGGAACTGTATGACAGTGACAGAAGCGAAAGATGTATGCAAGAATAGATGGAAGTGGCGCTCGATCCTTTCTGCCTACCCCACGAGGGAAGCGGCGTGATGGTATGTATGTATGTATTCCTTTGCTGGAACGGTGTTTGGGTTTGTTATGATTTTATGAACATAGATACATATTTCAGTAATAGTTTGAGAGCTGGAGCAGTCTGTACCTTGGTTTTTGGTCTTAACAATGAGAAAAAATAATGTAAATCTATTTAAATGGAAATTTGTTGTCATATGTTTTAATATAGGTATTTTCTTTCAGTTTCAGGTCTCACAAGACCAGCGATGTACCCCTTCGCTGGAGGACCATATCCTTATCCTGTTCTAGGCCCAGAAATGTCTCCTTCATGGTAAGACTTTATTATCCTTCATTCTCTTAACTCTTTCTGATATATTATTATGAACTACTTATTTTAGACATAAAGTGACATGATCATTATCTTATATCCTATAGACAAGAAATTCAAAGGAAAAATTAGTAATGCGACCAAACAAATTGACACTACAAAACACTTACATTAATGTTTTAAGACTTTGTTTTTTCATTAAGGTTTTTCCCACCACTTTCCCCTGGATGTTTTAAGAGCTGAGCTCCTATATCATCCAGACTCAACGAAACAAAAGAAAAATTCAAAGGGAGGGCTCAGGATTTGCCTTAAGGGCTCCCCCCGACAAAATCCTCCCCTAAACCACAACCCTTAATGTCCCTTGGAGGAGATACTCACTACAAGGCACCTCTCACTACTGCAATGTTCTTACAAACTATGTTCTTACAGTTACCTAAAATTCTTAACACTAAAGACAACACTTTACAGCTTATTATTTACATAAGTAATAGAGTATTCAAGACAATAATAATAAATGCTTACGATCATACTCACCACTGCTAAACACAAAATTTCCTCCTTATTGAATTTGAAAGAAACAAAAAAAAAAGAAACGGAAAGAAACACAAAAAAACTTCCAAGGGTAGAGTATGAAAGGGGAAGCAAATAAGCAATTGATCAAAAAAAAGAAAAAAAAATTTACAAAACCAAGGCCAAGGGACAAAGGTTTCAAGGCTTGAAGAACATTGATTCTGTTTTTCAATGAAAAGATGCAAGCTGTCATCTCCGTGCCAACGAAACATTAAGACTTTCAGGATGGGTGGTAGACCCCATCGCTGAATTTAAGTAGTATATTTTACAACGAGCTCGTCGGTAGCCTGGAGGTAGAGTCTCGTCCTTCAGAACATGGGGTCCGTGGTTCGATCCCAGGTGCCGGCAAACTCCCCTTTCACGGCACAAGCTTTTAGCTTAGTGTGAAAGGTGTATAAGGTTGTATTTGGGTTTATAACAAACCCAATGTCCTTATAAGACGAAAGACTTCTCTCAATAAAAAACTTAAGAGCAGAAAAAGCATTAATTTGTTTTTTAATTTCATTATAGTATACTATAATCTATTGTATTATATTGAAAACTATATTTAATTATTTTGTTAATATTTGCAGGCACACCCCCTCAATGTACCCGATCTCCTCTGCAGCATCTGGATTTAGGAGTCCATACCCCACCTCATTGCCAATAACAAGTTCTAGTCTAACAAGGTATGGGGAAGTTTATATATATTTGCTTAATATTGTCCACACCATATAAGAGAACAAAATGCATGAGGAACTCCAGTATGGATGTTACGAAAGTGGAAAACTTGTTCAAGGATAATAGAAGTATATATATAATCATTGGATTGGTCTGCAACGAGTTTGGATTTTCTTCTCCATTCCTCCCTATTTTCAGCCAGTCTTTTCAGCTCTACGTATGAGCCACAGTTCATGTCCCTCTTCAGTTGGTCCATATAAGCGTCTCTTGGTCGGCCTCTGCCATTTGTGCCCTCGGTCTTACCCTCCGCGATGGCGATGAGTAATCCTGGGTGCTTGATGTTGTGGCCAATCCAGTTAGCTCGTTGTTGGCTGATTCTCTTAAGAAGTTGCCTTTTTTCGCCTACCCTGGTTAACACTTCTTCGTTTTCGACGTGTTCCGACCAATGGATCTTCAGCATGCATCTGTAGCACCACATCTCAAAGGCCGCCAACCGTCCGCTTTCACTCTTGCTGATGGTCCACGTCTCACATCCATAAAGCAAAATGTTCCATACAAAGGCTTCAGTAAGGTTCTTCCTTAGGCTTAAATCAATAATAGAAGTACGTTGCACTTAATCCTTTCTGCATATCCTGCAAAGGAAACGGCGTTATATTTATTTATTCTTTACTGTACAATGATTACAAGCAGTTTTATACATAAACACATGAGAAAATCAACATACAAAGGGCGAATTTATCGTAGTATACGTGTATGATGAATGAATTCTTGTACAAGGACATTTTGGGTTTTTTTTTTATTCACCATTAATAATTAATTCAAATATTTATTTCATTATGTATAAAACAATAAACGAGGGAGGCAGGTTGTTCTTTGCCTTGAATAGAATACGAACCTTAAGGTCCTTTGAATTAGCCAACCATTCATCGGATGAGAAATCGTGTAGGAAGCTGTGTCAGACATAAAACACCTTTTTTTTTTATTAAATTAGTAAAATATTATTAGAAAACTAGCTGACCCGGCAAACGTGGTTTTGCCATATACATTATGTATCGACCAAAGTTGAAAATTATTGAGGTACCTACTAATATCACTATTAAAAAATAGGGGTTGGTTGTAGAATGGTGAAAGTTTAGGACTGTACGTATTTTTTAATGCCTCACCATAAAAAAATTAATCCAAAAATTCGAGGTGGACCACCCTTAACTTTTAGGGGTATGAAAAATATGTGTTGGCTGATTCTCAGACCTACCCGATAAGCACACAAAATCTCATCAAGATCCATCCAGCCTTTTCGTAAGAGTATGATAACAAACACTTTGACACGAGAATTTTATATATTAGATTAGTATGTATGTATAAGATAGAAAACTCCCTGCCACGTACAGTCCGCAAAATAGACTAGATCTCTTAGAATAGATATTCAAAGTCACAAATTTTTAAACTTTCACTTTTTTATGACACATAGAGGACTGTTTGTGTATTTATTACATGCGTTAGTTGGTTCACTGGTTGCCACAGTTATAGGAGATTGAGATACCATGATGAATAGAAAACAGACAAAATTCCAAGAATTCCATTAGTAAAGATAACAAAGAAAAAAGTTTTTAAAATTGAAATTGAATTCCAATTAAAAATGGTTGTCAATGTCTGCTTTAATTTATCTTAATAATTATTCCTACTTAAATTAATTCTTTTGTTTTAATTTTTTAACATAACCTCATTCATACTGAACTAAATAATAACTGCGCGTTATGGTTTATATTATTTTGTTTTATCGTTCATTAATTTGTTTCTGACATTATTGAGTTAGAAATAAAATGAAGATAGGGACTTCCACATTCTAATTATTAATATTGTAGTGGCATATTTTATCTTCCAGAAGTATGGTAATAGCTTAGAAGACTCTCTTTCACAGTGCACAATTTGTATCATGACAATAATATCATAATCTTACCAGCATCAAAAGAATACATCATCCGTCATCAACACCTTAGAACAATATTGTCTTAGTTCTCTATAAGCCAATCATATTTTGAACCACTCTAGATTAATCATTCCAATTGATCACACTCACCGATAGTCAACCTGTATGAGTTAAAGAGTGCTCTTAACCAAAACTTGAGTCGATTCACGAGCGTCGAAACTCTATGTGTCTTGCACTCCTTAAGGAAGTTCACATATGTATGTGTATCATATATACAACATACCTACCTAGTTAATACCTATTCAAATAGGTTGAGTATCAGTGAGTGTGATCAATTGGAATGATTAATCTAGAGTGGTTCAAAATATGATTGACATCTACACTTCTAGTAAGTAAAATCCAGTTCCCGACATCCATCTGTGTCAAAAAATTCATAACATAAATTCTCTATTAGCATTAGCTCTATGTAAAACCTCTGTATTGATTGCAAGATCTGTCTAAGGAATGCGGAACACAGCACTCTTCTTTGTATCCACATCTCGAACACTTCCAATCAACTGATTTAATGTATTTATTTCTATTTTGATTTCAGTGAATTGTACAGGTTCTCCCCGGGGCTGCACCCGTTATCTCCTCACCCCTTACACCCGCTGGCCACTCACCCTGCAGCTGCACATCATGCGGCTGCGGCGCATCACGCTGCAGCTCACCATGCGGCCCAACAAGCTCTAGCACAACCCAAACAGGATGGATCTACGCAAGATCTTTTGGGACATAGATATTCGAGGTAAAAACTATATCTTTACATAATTCAATGGCTTAAAGCACAGAAGACACATGTCCACATTTGACAGTTTAGAGAAAACAAGTATTGAAAGTTTGAGATTCTCAGTTATTTAACTTATTTTAAATTAATTCAGAAGATGTGCTTTTTAAGAATCAAGAAAGTCGAAATAAATGCATTCTTAAATATCTTATGTGACATGTTACATCTGTGCAGAAAAAAATGATAATTTAAGAAGGTGTGGCATTTGGTTTTTATTAAATATTTGGATAATGATATAATAAGTATTATTGGTAATTATGTACTCAGGACATCGAATATGTTGCAACTGATCCTATACATATTAACTCATTTTACCTAAATAGTGTACGTGTGTCTTTTGTGCTTTAAACTGTTGATATTATTTACTTGCTGTGTTTAGGAAATAATCATCAAATTGTCGAATCAACTGTGTCCGTGATATTCGTTGTTATAGGAACAGTTTATTGTAGAAGAGGGTAATCCGAGCCATCGGAACCCTTGTGAATGGGTGCATCCAGATAGTAGGATGCGAACGTCAATCAATCTTCAATCATTCGGTGATGATTCCGAGCATTCTCTGAAGAAATATTCGAATGAATGCCTTAGTTTCTCATCCTTATACGGGTTACGAAGGCATTCAGTCGAATATTTCTTTGGAGGATGCTCCGAATTGTCACCGAATGATTGAAGATTGATGATTGATCAACGTTCGCATTCTACCATCTGGACGCAGCCAATGAAACAATAATGCTTGTTTCGGCATTCTCAAAATAAGAATATTTAATATTATTTGGCCCATCATATCGTCCCTCTTGTGACTAACTGTCGTATCTGACATTTTTGGCAAAACGAGGTATGATCACCAATGTGTATTTATATGTGCCCTGCATGTTCTCACTGAAGATCACACCTGTAACTGTTACCGTTATCCTGGAATAGCTTTCTGATTTGTTGTCGTATTTAGGAATTATTTTATTTCATCACAAAAATGATTCTGAGATATATAAGAATAGGTACAAATAAAATAATGTAATATATTTACACTGTATCATATAACTAGGAGAGACGAAAATATGCACGGCAAAACACAAAAAAACGCTCTCCTGAACAATTTACATTTAGGCAGATACGACTGTTAGTCAGAAGAGGGACGATATTTTTCTCTTCACTCTCTTAGCTAGTATTTCAATAAAACATTAAGACAAATGATGTTTTCTCTGATTCATTCAATCTGTCGTCACAATTTATGTATTGTGTATCCGTTTCACATAAACAGACAAGTCAGTAACTCCCATACACCCACACATTTTTTCATCAGTGTAGTTTTATATCATGTTTTGGTGACAGAAGAACATAACACAAGACTTGGAATATATAAACATATTGTGGTGTTATTAAACTAAATGTATTTTTAAAATAAATTGTCTAAATATTTGAATTTAACAAATATTTAGCCCATTTTATTGAATAGACATCTATCTTTTACTACTAATACTGTAGCGTTGGGCTATATCCCACAAATGGGCTGGCCGCAGCAGATGATTTGAGGTTTACGAATATCTGCTTTTTATAGATGTGGTGTGGAGGCTAACGCTCTTGCCTTTGAGTCACGAGGTCTCGGGTTTGATTCCCGGCCAGGGCAAAATGAAGAATGACCTTTTTCAAATTGTTCTGGGTTTGGGTGTTACATGTATATGTGTTTAGTGCATTGTATATATTATGTGTATCGTCGTGTTAGTTTCATTTCTTAATTTGGGACTAGCTCGGTCTGTCTAAATTGTCTATACATGTTATGAGTTTGGGACTAGCTCGGTCTGTCTAAATTGTCTATACATGTTATGAGTTTGGGACTAGCTCGGTCTGTCTAAATTGTCTATACATGTTATGAGTTTGGGACTAGCTCGGTCTGTCTAAATTGTCTATACATTTTATGAGTTTGGGACTAGCTCGGTCTGTCTAAATTGTCTATACATGTTATGAGTTTGGGACTAGCTCGGTCTGTCTAAATTGTCTATACATGTTATGTTATAAGACACTGGAAAACTTACAGAAAAGACTGGGAGACCCGTTCTGTACCGGGTACTCCATGGGGTATCTATTCAGTCTACATTGTCATTACATCTTCCACATGTGAGGTATAGTCATTAGATTAACTGCTGCATGTAATGAATATGCAGGTCGTCCTCTTCGTGCTTTTAATGTAAGGTATTCAGGATGAGTGACAATTTAACTCAAATATACAATATATGTGATGTTTTACGAATATCTGCTTTTTACAGACTTAATTTTACAGTTTAGAGTAAGAGTCGTATTCTCTGCCTGAAACATTATGAAACAAATAATAAAGATATTCTAAAAAAATGTAAAAGCTCATATTGAATGTTCAGGTCTTCAAAATCTGTTTTAAATTTCAGAGGCTTAGATAAATCGGGTGACAAGAGTGAAGGTACAAGCAGTGCACCTGGAACGCCTCAAGGACAACACGGAGGTCCCGGATCTGTAGGTCCTAACACAGGCGGGGGCCCTGGTGGAGGAAACAATAATGATAAAAACAAAAAACCACACATTAAGAAACCTCTAAACGCCTTTATGCTCTACATGAAAGAAATGAGAGCGAAAGTCGTTGCGGAATGTACGTTGAAGGAAAGTGCAGCCATCAACCAGATTCTTGGAAGACGGGTGAGTCAGATTTCAAAATATTTATTTAATTTATGTTTTTATTTATCTTAGTTAAGATTTTAAATACTCTTAAATAATACTTTGATTTCTTTAAACAACAATACATTCTAACTGAGTGATCAAATATTTTTTAAGTACTTTTTTTTATTCCTACAGAAAAATAAACAACAATTTAATATTAACTTATTAGCTAACTCCTTTATGGAACCTATATAGAAATTAGTCTGAATTCTATGTAGGATTTTGGGTCGTTTTTTTGGTCTCAAACCTTTCCCCGTACAACATACCTCCAAATTCTTAAAAATATATAATTATAAGTGTTTAAATTGAATATTAATTATAAACCATTCACGAAGATTTATTTTGGTCAACTGTATCTTAGCAATTTAATAAAAAAAACTACTACAAAATGAAAAGGGGCAACAAAAAGTCCCCTGAGGTACCCCATATATATTAGTAATTTTTAGTGCTAACCTTTCGTTTTCCTTTTCCCCTCTGTTTTTTTTAATACTTTTAGCAACAGCTGATAAACCACTCTTCATATCTTTCAACTTTATATACAAGGAATTAATATTTTAATTTATTTATTTATAACAGTTTACAATAGGATTAGGGAATTTGCAAACCAACTTGTTTTTTAGTTTATATTTCGTCGTTACCATAATTTTAATGATACAATTAATAATAATAATTTAAATAGGTAATCAAACTTTTAATATAGAAAAATAAACACAATAATTTTCTACCATATTTCTGATCAACTTAAAAAGATTGAAAGGGTCACAAAGAAGTACCCTGAGGAACTCCAAATTTTTCAATAAAATTTGTAAATTTGTCAGCCTTTTGTATATATATATTTAGCGCCATTTTAACCTTATCAAGAATATTAGTTCTATGAAATCATTTTAATGTTTATCTTGTTATTGCTAAAAAATATAGTGGCATTCCTTAAGTCGAGAAGAACAAGCCAAATATTATGAAAAAGCGAGACAAGAAAGACAACTACATATGCAACTTTATCCTGGATGGAGTGCGAGAGACAATTATGGATATGGTTCTAAAAAGAAAAAACGGAAAAAGGAAAGAAGTCCTGCGGACTTGGGAGGTACAAAACAAAACAAAATCTTAGGCGATACACTTGTAATATTTCTACTAGGGCATCAAACTTATAACACAAAACTCATTATTTGTATTGTTTTATTATTATTATGCTAACACATGGTGTTAAAACAACAAAAGAATCCCAACATAATCCTCATATAACAAACGCTACACTGCTTACTGTAGTCGCATTGCTCTGAAACAAAAGAAATGTCAAATATAAACAAAACCTTTGTTCGAACTTGAGGGAGAAATTCGAAAAGGCTTGCCTTTTGGACTAGTTGAAGAAAGAATGATTTTGAATGCTTTATGGTGGTTTTGGTATGTATAAAAATGAAGGTGGATAGAGTGATAAGAAAAATATATGTGATTTAGTAAAAAGAGTGCTCAAAAATGTGGCTGCTGGTGAATTGAATCTATATGTATGCCAAAGATAGAAATTATTTGAAAAGTGATAGCATGAGAGACAAGTGGTGTGATTAAAATGATTGTAAATAATTAAGACAATAAGATAGATTGACCATAGATATCATTTTCTGTATAAGGAACGTATCTTGAAAGACATAGACAAGTTATTTTAATTACTAAGTGTTTCTGACCAACTTTTGTTTATTCTTTGAGTCACAAAGTGTTTTGTTTCTTTTTTTTGTTTTGTTTTATAGTGATGTGATGAAATGTCCACTGGTATTAATTTTTTCAAGCATTGAAAGCATTGTTTATTTAGATTAGATTTTTTCATTAATTTTTTAATTAGATTTTTCAAAAAAACTTACACTAAAAGTAAACAAAATCATTTTTTCATAGTTTCAGTTTTATAAACATAAAATATAAGCAAACAATCACTCCGATTGGAGAAGCCTCGTTTTGTCATGTGTTTCTTGAAAGGATCTTCAAGAGGCGAAGCCTAATGTTAAAAGTCTTGGACTTCTTAACTAAAAATCTGTGATTTGAATCCCCCAGCTGATCTACAATCACATTTGCAAAACACTGTAAACTAAGACTATTTTTTTTACCATAATCAATCAATTGCCATTTGTTTTTAAAATTCTTGAAATTTTTTGTTGTTTTGTAATCAAAAATTGTTTTATAGTTGCTTTGAATGTTTCAAAAGGTTTCTACTGTATTCCTGCATTATAAAACTCACACGTTCCTCCCGCTAATCCATGCATTACAAACTGAATCACTCCACATCCCGAATATTTCATATCTTCCAATGTGACATAATTATTATATTTGTTATTAACCTTATAAAACAGTGTGTATGTTTTATAACTGTTGTATTGTGTTAGAAAACATTTGGGTTGGATTGCGGAAACGTTTGTTAGTTACAAAACATTATAAAACACCTTAGTTGTTGTCAAACCTATCTGTCAGATTTACTTTTAGAATTATAACAATTTTTCCACGTCAACTGTTTTATTTTATTTTTTGTCGTCACACAATTTTTTTATTGTGACCACTTTTTTTATATAAAATATTTTCAATCAGGATCAAAGGAAACAACGGACAATACATTTTCTTTTAAGACAATTTTAATGGCGATAATATGTTTTTTTATTAAGACTTAACAGTTTTATTTTACGACAATTTTTCAGTCACTATTGGACAAATTTTATTTTTCTTTTCTTTTGTTTTTTTAATATAACAATAATTGGCACCAGTGATTTTTTAGTGCTAGAAAAGCAGCTACTATTTAACCTGACATATGACCAGGAATGTGAAAAATCACAGGTCACTAGGAACGTGAAAAAAAACACAAATTGCACTAGAATTGTGTGATTTTTAATACACATAGTGATTTGAAAAAATAAAACGTAAATTAATTGGTTTAGTGTCTTCCGGGTAAAAGTGGAAAAAGTAAAATTAAGTGCTAATTTTTTGACACCAGTACTGCCTTTATAACTTTTTTAGAAAGTGTCACTATTTCACACATCATTTTTTTACATTTTCCACTTTTACTTTATTGTTGTATGAATCAATTTGTTTTTCCAGTTTTCTATTGATGTTCTTCTTTTAAATTTAAAATCTAGTAAAACAAATGAACAAGAATTAATGATGTAGCAAATGGAAACAAAATCAATTCTTTGTTTAAATTGCTATTTGTCAAATGATGTTACCAGTCAGTCTTCTAAATATAAATACTAAATATTTTTTTGTAATTTGATTCAAATTTAGAATTATCTACTTCTTTGAGTGTGTTTCTATGGTTACTATTGTACTGTCTATGGGATACACAAATATATTCAGTAGAGTTGCTATCATAGAAAATTGTAATGAATTTTATCAATAAAATGTGGATTGATAAATTGATTCTAAAAACAAACAAAATACACCATAGAGTTCCTTTTTAATGTCCTAGACGTTTTCGTATTGTCTATGTCAAATAAGACAACAACAAAAAACTAAATATTATTAGATACACATACTACTCCAATCCATTACGTAAAAAAACAATCGGTTTTCAAAAAAAAAAAAAGAATAAACTTAAAAAAATTAAAAACAAACGATTATCAGCAAACTACGAAAGCTGTTACATTTTTGTTTGTAAAATCCGCAGAATAGGTTCAAAATTTTTACATTTTTATTTATTTATTATTTATTGTTATTATCATCAACAAATTGGCCAAATAGATTTTTTTTATTTATTTTAATTGTTTTAAATAGGTAGTTAATAAAAATAAATGTGATTTTTTTTGTCTTCGTGTCACTATCAATGTTCTTAGTATAGATTTTTTATAAATGTATTTTTTTTTATTTTTCAAAATTGTTAAGGTATTGGAATTTTTGGATATTTTTGTTCTTGATACGGCTGTTTTTCTAGCACCAGTGATAATGCAAAGTAAAATACTACATGAAAAACATTATTTTTTTAATTTTGTCACAAATTGTATCATTTAATTTTTCTTTTTTGTGAGATTAATATATAATTACAAAAAATACAGGCGGTGTTCAAGTTATGAAATTGATCCATTTTTGTTTCTTTTTGTGACGAACAAATTGAACAAGTGCAAATTTTAAATAAACTGAACAATTAAAACTTTTGACTAACTATGCAAGTGAACACTTCTTACAAAATGAATTTGTTAATTCTTCATGCAAACTGAAGAAAAAAAACTTCAAATAATCTCAGTAAGTGAATTATTTAAATAAATTAAGTAAATGAATATTTTAAACAAACTGAACAAGTAAACAATTCAGACAAACTATACAAGTGAACACTTTTAGGTAAGATGAGCACTTTAACAATGTTAATGTTTTTGAAAAATCACAAATTTGACAAGTGAACATCATAATTATACAGAATTCTATGATGAAACAATTTCAACAAATTGTTGTTTATTTGACAAATTGAGTAACTTGAGAACTGCCTGTTAAAAAAAACACTAAATACTACAGGTTGTCTATCTCCTGGGAAAATATACAAATTATGTAAAATATACAACAATTAATATTATTTTTTCACAAAAATAAATACATAATTAAATCTTTATCAAAATTTCTCCCATATTTTATCATAAATAAAAATAAATGTGTAAGTATATTTAGCAGAACTAGGAAGATATAAAGGACAATTTCAGTGTAGAAAAATATAAAAAGCTGTCAATTTCATTTTAATTATAAATTTAGATGGTGTTACCAGGTTTTAATATACGTATTTTAATTTAAATTATATTTTTTATAGGAAACAGAGTTAGCGTGGACCAAATTATATTTAATACATATATCTTACACAAATATAATCTGCGAATATTTATTTTAAGGAACTATCTATCTTTTTTCCAGATGTTCTGTTGTATTCTAAACCAGGGTTAGAATCCTTGGCGTAACAAGATATTTTAGACTATTTTACAGCATTTAAAACACTGACTCCGAGTATATAAGATTCTGGGTTAAAAAAAGTCCCGCAATTTGTAATTTGCAGTTATGAAATTTATCTTAAATTATTTCTTGTGCAATGGTTGGTATCTTGTAGGAATTGACGATCCAGATTGATTTTGAGAAATTGTTTCATAGCAATGATAAATCTTCGAGAAGTAGTGTCATATTTGTATGTAGATAAGTATTTAATAACATATCAAGCTTGGAACACATTGAGGACTATTCGAATTGACTGGCAAAATAAAAAAATATTATTTTCATTAGACATGTTTGTGAATCTTTGTTTTTTTTTCCTTTTGGCCAACAGTGGCATGCCTTGGGTCGTGAGGAACAGGCTAAATATTACGAGTTAGCTCGTAGAGAGAGACAACTACACATGCAACTATATCCCGATTGGTCCAGTAGGGCTAACACCCAAAGGGGAAAGAAGAGGAAACGAAAACAGGAGACAACCGATGGAGGTACAACCCAACGAGACACAATATCCTTATTATTCCATCTGATTATAATTCTAATTCTTCCATAATTCCTGGTAATCCTAATTATAATTCTTTCACAATTCCACGCAATCCTAATTCTTATTCTACTCCACTAAATTCTAAAAAAATCTTCAATATCAATTTAATAATTTTCTCTATTGAATTTCTTTCGAATAAATTCCCTGAATACAGAGTTTTATTTTTTACAAATTTCTCATTAGCTCTTTAATCAAATTTCGTCAAAAATTATTCATTTTGGTCACAACTCTTGTGTATTAAATTTTTTCTTCTTAATATCCTTTAAATGCAGAGATTTTATTATAAAAAATTCTACATCTCATCAATTTGGTATAATAAAATTTTCTTTACTCTACAATTATTCTGTGTCAAAATTCTTGTCTAGTAAAATCTTTATTCTAGAGATTCTATCCATAAAAAATCTTCATTTATTTTTCAGTTACAACTCATTTTGTTGTATCGTCAAAAACTATTCATCTCTGTCAAAACTTTTACCTTACAAATTTCTTATAAATCAATTCCAAAATCTAACTTAATACACAGTCTTTATAAATATCTCTGTCAAACATTGGCTATTTCTTCTGTCAAAACTAACTATTGCATCTGTCAAATCTTTTGACCTGTGAATTTCATTTTTCTCAAAAAATCTTTCTCACAAACACGTCACTTAAACATTTATTCACGTCAAATTCCAACATTCTCTGTCTCAATTCTGTCATATCTCAATTCTCATTCCAACCCAAACTCTGTTATCACTCTTATCCTTTTTTTATTCCCAAATTTACTCCGAACACTCTTTTTGTCCCTCAGAGCATCTCCATATATTCTGTAGGATTTATTCTGTAGACAGTAGATTTGTTGATCGCTTCAGTTACATTTATTATTATTATTATTACAATAAATTTATTACTATTATACATAATAAATTAATATTAAATAAATAATAATCAATAAAAGTTATCCAATGACAAAAATATATGAATAAGAAGAAATATAAAAGTCCTTGAATAGGTTTAGAAATAAATAAAAAAAACGTAAAAAAATACAAAAATCTGCAAAACCATTTTGTACATGATTACTATTATTATTTTTATATTTATTTTTGTAAAAAAAAAATTTTTTTATTATTTTATATAATTCTGTAGATTTTTGTATCTTTTTAGTTTTATGCAAAAAAAAAATAAAGGACACTTTGGATTGCTTTTAAACCGTAGAAAATAAATTATAATATGAAACAAGAAAATATTCACGCAAGTATTTAAGATACATAATTCTCTGTAATTTTTTTGATAGCATGCTGGTTTTGGGAGACTTGTAGTGTAGTGAAAGTAAAACAATATAATTTGTATAATACATAAATAAATAAATAATAAAAAAAATACAATTATGGACACTTCAGAATATTGTGGAGGGCTTACACAACAATGTCATAGCTGATTATCATGGTACAGATATAAATAAATTAAAATATGAAAAAATAAATAAAAACAAAAATTCTTAGTGACTTTATATTTACATTTTGCTTGCAATAGCAGTTATAATATTTACAATTTTTTTTTCGTATCTTTTTTTATTATTATTATCATTATTAGTTTGTATTATAATATCTTTTGATTTTTTCTCGAATTTTTACGCGATTTTTATAGTTTTTTTTTATTGTTTATTCGCTATGAGAAGCTCTTTTGGCCAAAATCCGACCTCTCCTATCTCTAACCTTTTCATCCTCTTCCATTTTCTTTATCCAAGACTCAAAAGCCTCCAAAGGAATCATGGGTTTGGATTGGACTTAATTTTCTTTCTATAATCCATCTTTTTTGTAGTATGATTGTTTAAGATACAAAAATGTTTAATAATATTAAGATAAATACATATTCTGATTAAATTTTTACTCTATGCACTCTAGATATTTACTTAGAAAACAATTAAAATATTTTCTTATAAAACAATTAAGAGATATTTTTATAAAACAATTCAAATATTTTTATTAATTATTTAAGAGTTCTTGTTTTTGTGAACAGTTACATTTAAAAAATCAAAATAACCAAAGCCATAATTCCAACATGGAAATATGGGGTTTCGTTGTTTTGTATTTGGGATATTAATGCTTTTAGTAAATTTTTTAACCAACAAAAAATACAAAAATATTTTATTTTTTTTGGTTTAGTAAATATGGCATATTATGTAATATTTTTAAACATTTTTATATCACTATTAATTTTAAAAACAATCATATTACAAAAAAAGATAATGAAAAAATCCTTAAAAATGCAAAAAATCCGTTCCTCCCATATGGTTGTCCCCGATGTTTCATTTCTTTCAAAAGAAAAACAAAAAAAATGCGATCATTTTTTTTTTATAATTTCGATAAAATAAAATAAATATTTATTACATATTATATATCTACTATATTATAAAATATCGCTTTTTTGCTTGGCAATATTGTGAATATTACAAAAATTATTTAATTAAAATTTTAATTTAATTTAATTTTTCTTTTGATTAAATCTTGTAAATTTTAAGGGTCGTTACATCTTTCCCTTCAGCTTTTTCTGTATTTTAAATTTTAGCATTTAAGTGAAAAAGCATCTTGCTTCATTTTGATTATTTTTTATTTTCTTATATATATTGTAAAATATTTTATAAAACATATTTGACCAAGAGAAGAAGAAAGGATCACCGTTATTTGTAATTCATTAACTAGATTTTTTTATTTTTTTTTTAGATTAAGCAATATCAAAACACATATTTAAATTATACAGTAAGACATTAAAAATTCAACTTATATTAATAAAACATACATAGACAATTCACACAGATCGAGCTAGTCCCAAACTAAGATAATATGAATCTTGTATTGTATATATATATATATAATATATCTTCAATTCGACAGTGATGAAGTATACTATACCTATCTACTAACGGAGAGGATGATCCATATGTTTATTACATACAGTTAGTCTTCTAGTTACTTACACCACTTGTGATAGTACAGATAGATAACCAGCAACAATGAGGATTTTTGATAATGTGCGTCACCGATGATTTCCGGTTTGAAGGCTTGAGGTTTCGCTGCTAAATGAGCTTGTTAACGAATGAACAAGAATTATTTTCAATAAGCCATAATTATTAAATTTATATAAGATAGTTTACTGTAGGCTGTGCCATGATGGGCTCGATAAATAAATATAGCTTTGGGCATAGATGCTATTTTTAACTATTTTCTATTCTTGTAGCTTTGATTGGAGGGACTAATAAATTAAGAATTCAATGGAGAATAAATTTTTTCTTTATTTAATTCTTAGCAACGGTTACTTACTTCTATAAAAAAATATATTGAATATTTAAGGATTTAGGCCGTTCTACGTAAGATTGTTTTGATTCTAGGACATTGCTAATATGATCATACTGGGTTTGATTCCCGATCAAAATTATGAATTTCGTAACGTAAATTAGTAGTTAGCATAATCTATATTTAATTTTAGTACAAGATATTTCTTACATTTGGTTGAAGCAGGTTTTTCGTACAATAACTTGAATGAAACACAACATTGTGTCAGAAACTATATTTTCACATGCTCAGAAGTGTGGATGTGAATCATCATATTCAATATGGTCGTGGGTTCGATTCCCAGATGAGACTGAAGGTTTCCGCTCATTTTTTGTGGTCCAATAATATTTAGCTATTTTATTACTTAAAAAAAATTACACTATTACTGGTTTTAGTAAACATTAAGAGAAATTAAAAATATTTCTATTCATTGCATGTAGCAGTTAGTCCTCTGGCTATACCACTTATGAGCGATGTCTTGATGGTATAGATAGGCAGATAGATAGAAGGAAAAAAGGTTCGCATAAAATATAAGTTGAAACATTTTTGGTAGGAGAAGTTTTTTTATTTTCAAAAGATGTCCAATTTGTGCGTGAAAAATACTACTGTAATATTTTTAAGAGCCTTTATCAAATATATAAATAAAAAAATAAATAAAAAGTAGTAAAAAATATAGGATTCATATCAAAGGAGCTCAAGGAGTAGAAAAATTTCAACAAGAAGAGCTTAATAAACGTGTATTTTGTCGATATATATTATTATTTATAGATATAAGTTTTAAATAATAATAATAAAATATGTATAAAATAATTTTAAAAATAAGGATTAAATTTTAATTATAATCAACTCTGTATATTTTGACGCTTTTCACTTATTATTTTCTTTTTGTAATGTAATTATTTTTATACGATTTTTATTATTTTTGAGCTGGCCACATTAAAAATATATATATTTTTTAATTTGATTATTTCATTCTATTTTTAATATTAAATTAAATTAATTGATAAAAATAAAACATTTCTGATGCGTCTCGTCTATCGTCTTTATCGTTATATAAAAAATATATATTTGTCAATATTTTTTTTAATTATCTGAACCTATTCTGCTTTGGGCTTATGAAACAATTTATTTTTACTGTAACTATATCTTTATTTACTTATTTTTAATTATAGTTTCTCTTTCATGTAATAAATAAATATATATTTATAAATAAGTCATTTATTGTGTAAATACACACAATTTTTTATTTTATTAAGTAGTTTGTTGTTATTGAAAATCGATTGTTTTTTTTTTATTGTTTTTGTATTTTGCTATTTTTCCTGTATCTTTTGTTTTAGTATTCCCTGTATTGTTTGTGAGCATGGTAGTTTTTTTATGTTTTATTTGTTTAATTGTTGTTTGTGCATGTTTTTTTGTAGATGTTTAATGCAAATGTAGCTATAGTTATTAATTTTACTAAACAGTGATATGCAAAAATATAAATATTAAAAAAGTACATACTGTTTTATCATTTTTATTTTGTTTCTAAAAATGCGCAATAGAATTTTGATAGAAAAAATTAAAGTTTTTTTTTTTCATAATTTCTAAAAATTATGAATCATGTGAAAAATATGAAACCGTAAAAATGATCAATTTTTAAGTAAAATACAGTGTAATTTTGTACTTATACAAAAAAAATAATGTAATACTTTTTTTATTATTTATATTTTTTTGTATATTTTTTAGGTTGTAAATTAAATACATAATTAATATGCATTAAATTAATAATTTTTTTAAATAAGTATTTTTTATTATATTTTGACAGTTAGGTACTAAAATATTAAATAGTAATTTTTTTTATTTTTATTTGTTAAATAAAATCAGATGTTAAAATTAAACTATTAAAATTTTTACACTAATTAAAAATTATTTTCATTTTTTTTTAATAATTTATTATGTTTTATAAAATACTACAAATGTCTTTTTAATATGTTTTTAGGTAACAATTTGAAGAAATGTCGAGCGAGGTACGGCTTGGATCAGCAAAGTCAATGGTGCAAACCCTGCAGGTAATGTTTTTTTTTACTAATTTATTTATTTATTACTTATAGTGTAGTCAGTAGAATGTAATATTTAATTTATTATGTTTTAATTGTAAAAATATCCAACATTATTTTTAAAACATACAAAATAAGGCAGAAATTCAATAATATTTTATTATACTTAAATATATTTAAAATCTGCTTATTATCAAGGAAATATGAATTATTAGATATTTTTTAATGTTATACTGTCTTGACATTTATATAAATTTATGCCAAAAAAGTAATTTGTGAAATTCAATTATAGAAAAAAATCATGATATAAAAAAAACTATATTTGAAATCCCTCATATTTTTATTTATTCATAATGAAAACATATTTTAGTATCTATAAATAAATGGCATAGTTGAAAAAAATAGTAATTTTTGTTGTGTTTATTTTTAAATATGATTTTTTGGTGTCTATGTATTGTTTCTATGTGGAAAGACTTTGTATATTTCTCATCTTTTTGCATTTATATCGTTTTTATTTATTTTTAATTCAGTTTGTTTTTTAAATGTTGTACTCATTTTGAATATTTTATCTGTGAATTAAAAAAAAATGGAAATAAACGCTTCATTTTTGATGTTTTTATTTTTTATATATTTTTTTTCTTTTTAATATATTTATATCAAAATATTGTATATCATTAACACTATGTAGACACCTTTTAAAAATATTTTTATTGGATATATATTTAATAAAAATGTATCTATGCAGACATACAGAAAACATGTCTTTTCACTGAAAACAGAAACCAAAAATTTCATATTTATTTATATTTTTATACAGATAATAAACCATAAAAATAGAAAAAAATTGTGTAGAATTATATATTTTTAAAACTTAATTTTTTCCTAGAGTTTTTGATTTTAAATACAGAATTATTAAGTTTTTACCTTCAATTAGAAAAATATATTTAGAAGAAATATTGGTGCTCGATTGAATTTAGTTTTATAATTTTTACGCGAGAAACAGCAATCTATAAAACATTTTAAGAAAATTAAAATTACCCAAATCTGTTCTTCATTAATTTAAATATAAATAAAAAAAATAAAAGACATGTTTTCTGGCATCTACATAAATTTTATTTATTCATATTCACAGCTTTGAAATATACAATTGTATCTTTTTATATTGTTATTGTTTTTTTTATGTGTAATAAATGTTTTGTTTTTGATGATATTCAAATGTTTTATATTATTTGATGTGGTAATTTTAAATATATTAATGTTTTCTTAAAATCTTTTGATTGCTGCTTTTCGTGGAAACAACATTGGATAAAAAATATACACTGCGTACTGTATTGTGATAATAATTGTCATACTGGATTTGAAAAATGAACATACCATGGATTGAAAATGGAAAACAAATGAAATCTGCATTGAATGGAATGATGAATTTAAAATGAAAAAAATGGACTGTAATATATGGTTACAACTATAAAAATATTTTAATAAAATAAATAAAAAAACAAATGAATGTTGAAAAAAAAACAATATTATTCAAATCATTTTGAAAATGAAAATAAATGTTTATGCATATGGAATTTGATTTTGAAAATTGGGAAATGATAAATGGATGATGAAAACTGATTCATTTTCATGGATTGAAACTATGAAACAACCGAATGTTGAAAACTGATTTCATTGATCACAATTTAAACAACAAACAAACCATTGATTTTATTAATTTTGAATGATCTTTGATTCATTGAAAAAATTGACAATCGGCGATGAATGTAAAAATAATATTACAAAAACAAAACACAACAAATAAAAATATGATTAATTAATTACGTTGACGGGATATCCTCAAACCTTCGCATGGTGAAATAAACAGTCCCGAATCCAGTGGAGTCTTAGTGTCTGCTGCAGTAGGTGGTGGGGCCTTGGGACTTCTCCGAGCGACGGCAGGGGCGCCCCCTCCAATCTTAGGATCTCCTCAAGAACCTACATACGTGGATCTATAGTAGCGCTATATAAACACATGGCCTTTTACGTATACATTCAACACAGAAGGTTTAAACAATAATATTGTTACTATCGCAGCAATTGGAATGTGTTATGCAACAATGAATTATGTTACATCAACCTCAAACTGAGATATGAATGTAAAAATGAATTCTCCTAAGTCTTGCTTATGCTCTTACAAGTTTTCATCGAGATATTTTGATTAGTTATGTTAATATCCCTTTTTTATCCGGAGGGTCGATGTAAATTTAGCGCTCGGATTACAGTTGCAATATAAGTTCCAAAATGTTTATACTATACTACTATACTATACCCTCACGCCATGTCCCAGGAGGGGTAGGCAGAGAGAACGGAACGCCATATAGATCTATCCTTACATACTTCTTTCGCTTCCTCTACATTCATCCAGTTTCTCATACATGCACGCCGATTTCTCTTACTCAGCACGCGTCCGTCCTTAAGAATTTGGTCCATGTGATCAAGCCACGTGGTTCTTGGACGTCCGCGCTTCCTCACACCCCTTCTTTCAGATAAATACATCCTCTTCGTCATCCTTTCATCTTGCATTCGCTCAACATGTCCAAACCATCTCAACTTGTTTACACGTATTCTGTCCACAACACTCCTCTCACATCCGCTCATTCTCCTGATATCCTCATTCTTCACTCTATCTCTCAACGTTTTACCAACCATTCTTCTCAGTGAACGCATCTCCACAGCATTTATTCCACTCTCATCCTTTTTCAACTACGTCCAAGGTTCGCTTGCATACATGCAATTTGCATTTTGTATGTATTTTTCTTAATTATCAATATTAATTTCTAAATTAAAAATAATAAACATTAGAAGAATGAGTGGATGCAAGAGGAGTGTTGTGGATAGAATGCGTGTAAATAAATTGCGATGGTTTAGTCATGTGGAACGAATGGAAGAGGAAATAATGACAAAGATGATATTCTTGTTTGAAAGCAGGGGTGTGAGGAAGCGCGGGCGTCCGAGAACTACATGGCTTGAACACGTAGATCAAATTCTCAAGGACGGCCATGTTTTGAGTAATAGATATCGACATTCGTGCATGAAAAATTGTATGACTGGAGGAGGCGAAAGAAGTATGTAAGGACAGATCTAATTGGCATTCCGTTCTCTCTGCCTACCCCACTTGGGATACGGCGTGAGGGAATAGATAGATATAGAAAAATGTTACTTTACCTCGCCATAAATCGTGATAATTTTACTTATTGGATTAATTGAAACAAGTAATTTTTTGCTATAAATTATTGATCACGAGAGAGATGTCTCTCGACTTCTCATGTCATTATCAATAAATAATTTCACTTCTCAATTATTTTAGGGAATGTAAATAAAAACAAAAAACTTTGTAGAGTTATACTATGTACTTTTATTCATTGACCAGGTTTCCACATGTTATGTTATTTTCAAACTAACCTAATACAAAATTTTTTGTTCTCTATATATATGATTTTATACAATGCAAGCAATTAGTTTGTACCTGTTTGCATTGTATAAAATCATATATATATAGAGAATAAAAATTTTGTATTAGGTTTGTTTGAAAAAGACAACATGTGGAAACCTGATCACTGAATAAAAGTACATAGTATAACTCTACAAAGTTTTTTGTTTTTATTTACATTAAATTATGGAGTTCTACAAAATAAACAATAATAAAATTCTATTTTAGGGAAGCAAGAATATCATTTTGAGGCTCAAATTATGACACTTTTATTAAATTTTGCAGGTTGACATATTGTTGCATTACACACTTCCAATTGATTTTAGTAAAAATATCTTATTAACTAGTTTCAATTGTTTTCGTTGTTGTGTTTCTTTTGTTTCAGTTTGTATCTTTTGTTCAATTTATTTTTGTTTGTTTTGTCGTGTTACTGTTGTTGTTATTGATGTATTATCTTTGATTAAAACATTTTTTTTATTAATCACATTATAATTACCCTTTTCAAGTATTTGCAGTTTTAAAGATATTCTTAGCAGTTCTAACTTCTGTCATAAACTCACCCTCTGTGAATTGAATTACATAGAATTATAGAAAATTTATTTTAATATTTCTATCTTTTCTATCGCAACATCTCCCTTAATTGGGGTAACCAGTGAAGTAATGAACATATAGGTAGATTATCTTTTATTATTAGAGTATAAGTCAGTAAAGAATTAATATTTATCAATTTTTTTATGAAGTTAATAAAGAAATTTTTACCTTACGAATGGAAAAATATTTAAACAATTAACTATTACTATACTACTATACCATCACGGCATATCCCACAAGTCGTCCCTCTTCTGACTAACAGTCGTATCTGCCTAAATGTAAATTGTTCAAGAGAGCGTTTTTTGTGTTTTCTTGTGCATATTTTTGTCTCTCCTAGTTATATGATACAGTGTAAATATATTACATTATTTTATTTGTATTCTTATATAGGTATCTCAGAATCATTTTTGTGATGAAATTTTGAGGAATTAGTAGATACAACACATTTCATTAAGAAAAATTTGTAAATACGACAACAAATCAGAAAGCTATTCCAGGATAACGGTAACAGTTACAGGTGTGATCTTCAGTGAGAACATGCAGGGCACATATAAATACACATTGGTGATCATAACTCGATTTCGCCAAAAATGTCATATACGACAGTTATTCAGAAGAGGGACAAAGTTAGAATAGCTGTATGTTATAATAAACATGCAAGCTGTCTTCTCTGTGCCAACGAAAATCAAAACAGTAGGATGGGTGTCAAATCTCGTCACTAAATTTAAGATGCAATAGAAAATAATAATATACAAATATCACAAACAAATTACATGCTGTTTTGCCTAACTTATGTAAAACATTAGTTGTATTTTTTAGATTGGCTGTATTAAAACATAATTTATTTACAATGCTTTGCATTAGCACAATTGTGCCAAAAAAATATATAAGTTTATCTAATTACGTCATGCCTGTGAAAAGTGCTATATTAAATATCCAGTTTTTCTTGGTTTTCTTAAATATTTGATTCTCGAAGGTTACCCCTTTTTTCATACAGACATGCAGTCTTTGTCATTCTTTCATAATTTTTTTTTTTTTTTAAAAAGATTTATCTGGGTTTTGTTTGTTATAAACCCAAATACAACCTTATACACCTTTCACAGTAAGCTACTAAAAGCTTGTGTCGTGAAAGGGGAATTTGCCGGTACCTGGTATCGAACCACGGACCCCCTGTTCACGAGGCCGAGACTCTACCTCCAGGCTACCGACGAACAAAACTTGTTTAATCATATAATTTGTCAAGCACGCTCGCTGGTTCTTCTTACTCAACACACGCCCGTCCTTGAGAATTTGTCCAAGCCATTTGGTTTATAGATGTCCGTCCACGCTTCCTCTTACCACTTCTTTCAGACAAGTATATCCTCTTTGTCATTCTTTCCTCATTCATTCGTTAAACATGACCTATTCTTTACCAGGTATTTTGACCAAACTCAATGCGTTTAAACATACTTTACACAGGCATCACAGAATTATTTGCATGAAGTGTTTTTCTTATTTTGATGTTTTCTTTTTATATAGTTTTAATTTAAATTCCCATAAATAATTTTGGAAAAACGAAAATTATAAACCTGACATTTGCATGTGTGTACCTAAATTGTTTTTAAGTTTGACATTAATTAATAATTTTAATATTGTTTTTGTTTAAGATATTGGCATGTTGTCTTTTTTTGAATAAATTGTTTAATATTTATTAATAAATTTTTGTCGTAGGTACCTACAGTACCAAATTTACAATTTGAGATTCTGGAGTTTATTTTTTTACACAAATTCTAAGTTTTAGCAAATCTACATGAGCACCAATATTTTTCAATAATAAATTCTTTCAATATTCAGCGTTTTTTAAAATTCAATGTTATTGATTTGATCGTAAACATATATATTTTAAATTCATCTGTTATTATTAATACAATTTCTGTGATTAATTGAGTTTGTTTTAAAATTGCAGACGCAAGAAAAAATGCATCAGATACATGGAGGCATTAGCGGCCGCATGCGGAAACAGACCAGGAAACAACAACACAGAGGAACGAGATGATGGAGACGACGATAATGATGGAGGAAGTGATTCCGATGATGACTCATCAGCAAGAGATCGAGATGGAGTGGACGGTGGAGAAATGGACGGATCTATGAGCAGTCCGGCATTGTCAGCTTTATCTTCATTAACAAGTCCTAGCGCTTTATTAGTAGCTAGTCCTGCAAGTTTAGCATCTCCAGCACCACCTCCTCCGCTAGATCTACCGGATCCTACACCTATATTACCAATAGCAGCACCGAGGCCGCCCGTTGGTACAAATCCACGCGACGCAAATAACCCGTTAAGTGTGAATAGACTAACAAATAGATCTTGCGGATTAAGTAGTATGAACATATCACATTTAGCGACAATAAGATCATCTTCGTCTTCGTCAACTACACAACCCCAACCCATGCTTCCGTTTAGAGATTACGCTAAAAGTCCTCCGTCGACTTCTAATGGGTCTTCGTCACTACTTACGGATTACGGGCGATCGAGTATGGCGATGTCTATGGGCGGTTTCGGTTCACATCACCATCATCATCACCATTCATTACTTAGTGATCAAAGAAGCAATATGAATAACAGTTCTGGTGGCGTTGCGATCGCTGGGAGTGTTTCTGGACTATTACCTCCTGTATCGTCGAATCCTTCTGTTCCTAGTTCGTCAGGTTCGAATGGAGGCCCTTCGTCGAATAGTAATAATACCCCAAATAGCACCAATAAGGTCATATCCGTTTCATAGTCTTAGCTAATTTGTCAATTTGTATTCTGTGATATCGTAAATGAAATTAAAAAAATATTTCATGTTTGTGCCAAGCTTACAATTAATACTATAATAAAAGAAATTAGAAGCAAATTGTTGGTTTTGTAAAAAAAAATTGATCAAATAAAATATTGTTTTTTTAGTGTTACGGAATAAAAAGGACTTTACCGATAATTCTGAAAAAATACTTGAATAGAAAAATGAGCCTTGATCTGACCCATTGGGAAATATACCTATATTATTTTTAATTTCAAAATATGTACTTAAAAATACCATAATTTTCTAATTGTCCTAGAAAGTTAGGTTATACTCTATTCAAAATTTAATAATTTGGTTTGCTTAATTATACTTCATCTACTCATACCATCGTGGGTTGTTCTACAAGTGGGATAACCTGTGGACTATGGTACATATTTAAAAAATAAATTCCCCAATATTTTCCACACCAAACAGCTTCTGGCTTGTTTTTGTGTTATACTCAAATCTATGTGCTATTCTGTACCATAGACAATGACATCTGTCAATTTCCATTATCAAGTTGTACCATAGATATATATAATCTGCAGATCCAATAGACCATTAAAGGATGACGTCACAGAAAAATCATTGAGGGGCATCAGGCATCCCAACACAACAGACGATTACGGTGTAATATTAGGTGGAACGCCTAAAGAATACCTAATAATCAAAAAAACTGTCAGTGTCGATTTTGTTATTATTTTATCGTCTGACTTTCTTTTTTTTCTCTTATGGCATAACATCCTACAAGGATGATTTGCGCAATCTGACTGTTTGCCCCCCAAGCAAAAGCAAATCCATAGACAAGACCACGTGACCTTTAATGGTCTATTCTCAAATATTACATATTCGTTCTCGGCTTAACTATTTTGTTGTTTTTTTTTTATTACAATGTCACAGAAAACACATTGACTCAAATTGTAAAAAACCATGATATAGAAAAAAACTATTATATTATAAAAAAATATAATATATAAAAAGTATGGCCTTATTGTTTAAGAGAATGATAGCATTTACCTTGTAATATAGAGAAAATAAATAAATAAATAAATGAATAATACCTAAAGTTTGTGTCATGTGGTGCGAGACTCAATTATTTTGCTTATTATTGTTATTGGGATAATAATAATAAATGAATAAATAAATAAACAAATAAAATAAATAAATAAATACATCATCATTATTATTATTATATTTGGCGCGTAAACAAATTTAATTTAAATTAAAAACTACATATTTCAGTGATTTTGTTGAAATAAAAATATTGTTATTTTTTGTTTTTTTTTAACATTATTGTTACTATTGCGGGATTTGAGTTTGAAATTGGTAAAAAAAATACTCCCCCCCCTTCCAAATTTTTTGTTTTGAATATTTCATATGTGCTTAGAAAACTTCACATAGATACAATTTTTGAAAAATGTAGTTCATTAAAATATATATATATTTTTTTTAAATTAGTAGGAGGGGGTTTAGAAGTTGTCATTTATTTTTATATTCTCATGTATTTCTGGGGGGGCTTCTTATTTTTACCATTTTTTTATCGTCTCGTAATTTTAACAAAAATGCGAAACTAAAAAAAAGAAAAACACATTGTATTAAAAAAGAAATTAATTTAATAAAAAGGAAAATATGGAAACGCTTAGATTTATAAATATTAGGAATCGTAATTTTAAGTGTCGGTCAATAACCTCGAGAAAATTAAATTTAATTAAAATATGTGTCATATAATGTTTAGAATATATATATATATATATATATTTAAATATATATAATTTGTAAAAAATTGTAAATATTCTATCATTATTTTTTAAATAATTATTTTTTAATATTTAAGGCTGTTAATTATAAATATAATAGTAATTAAATAAATAATGAAAAATAAAAAATAATTAAATTTTATCATTATACATTTTTATTTAATAGTTTTTATTTTTTAATTGTAGCGTATTATGATTATTATTGAATTTTTATATATATTTGTTCGATTATTATCAATTATTGTGAAATAATTTGTTGTGATTAATTTTAAAATGTTTTTATTGAATGATAATCCCTTTTTTTTTTTATTTTACATTTCCGAACCAGTATATAAAAAAAAAGAATATTTACCAAACGGGATAGATTTTAATGCTGGATCTTTCAATTTAAAATTCCATATGTTACTAATGGGCTATCAGTCACCTAATTTTATTCAATAGCTCATTCTCTATACATGTGCGAATTATTATTGTTTTCTTTTACACATTATCTTTAAATTCTAAGTATTGTGAGTTTAAAACACCCTTTCTTGTTGGTTTATTTCACAGCAATGCACCCTAAATGGAGTGAATTATGAAAACAATATCCGAACAATAAATATTGTATATTTTGAGATCACTTTAATTTTTTTAGCAATAGTAAGTGCAATAATTTAAATAAAGAACATTCAAAAAACTTTGGAACACATTCTAAATTTTGTTTATTTTATAATTTTTCTAATTTTCTCAAACCATATTATGCATTTATTAAACTTATATACGTATTTCAAAAAATAAACTTATATTATTTGTATTTATTTATTTTGAGCAGAAAAAAATGATACAAAATTAACTAAAATACTAAGCAATCCCTTATTCGGTAAGTAGAGAGAATAAATCGCTCAACTAGATTTGACAAGGCAAATTTGTTTGCAAAAGGAAAAAGGGGATGAGTCAACTCATTCCCAAATCAAGTTTAATGCATTAATCACTAAATATTGGTCATATGTATGTCGTAGAAAAAAAGCACGAGTCAATATTTATCACTTTAGAAAGCATATTTCAATATAAAACAAAGCTAGGGCAGATTTTGTTTGGGCTCTCATGTGAAACAGTGTTCTTGATTCATCCCCTTTTTGCATTCACACACAGAATTAATTTCATATAATTGATATCTTAATTTCAATAAAATGACACATATACATCAAAATGCCATAATTAATAATATTCTTATTTTCTGTGCAGAATGTAATAAATAAATAATATTTTTTTAATTTTTATTCCATACGGCATAGTTTTACATTAGAAATATTTTTATGCATTTTATTTTTTATCCAAATTATCTTACAAAAATGCGTGAGTGTTCTATCGTATGTCACATTTTGCTGCATAATTAGAAGGTAAGATTTTTGCTCAGAACAAAACAATGTCATAAACAAATAAGGCAATGTCATCTAAAAATAATACAATGTCATCTAGAAATAAGGCAATGTCATATACATATTAACAATTCAATTTTGTATATTATTAATGATACAATGTCAAATATGTACAAGTCAATTTTGTATATTAATAAGATTATGTCATTAAATAAAGTGTTTTAAAGTCAAATAAGACAGTTATGTCTCACTATAAGACCAATATATCTTACAATAAGTTATGTCATCTAAATATAAGACAAAAAAACCTCTCATCTAAATGTAAGAGAACCAGATCTTAATAAATAAATTTGGGAAATTATCAAATAATACCTATAATAGTTCCGAGGCAAAATGTGACATCCATAAAGTAAAATTTGCATATTTATGTTAATTTTGGGTACAATTATTGCATACGTTACTTATTTTTACATATTTGTGATAAATTTATCTTTTTTTTTTCACTTTAAATTTATGTCTTCCTTCTTTTATTAAAACAAAAATGTATATGTATTAATTATGAATAAAAAAAATCATTGTGTATTATATTATTAAAGAATTGTTTTATTTTATATTTTTTTTCAAATTTATTATAAAACTTATTTCCTTTGCAATAATTTGTTTCTTCCATTAAACATTAAAAAATAACCCTTTGTTTATTTATGAAAAAAAAATTATGAATAAAAACATTATTTTCGCAATATCTTCAAATTTTAAAAGGTTTGAATGTGGCTCAAAGATTATATTTTAATGAAATAAAAATATTATATCAATTGAAAAAATTAATTTACACAAAATATCTTCTATCGATCTATATCATTAGTACAAGTTTTACGTTACCGTAAAGTAAATGAGAATGACATTATAAGTTAGCACAATTGTTTAGATTAGGTCATTCATCTTCAAACTTAAAAGACGTCATTCTAACAATGTTTTCTCACTTACTTTTTTGACGTTTAAAATATTGTATTCGCCGTACAGGGCATATCCTTCAAGTGGGGTAGTCGGTCTGTGAATTCCTTCTTTTTTTTTCGTACAAACAAAAAAATAACAATTATGTTTTTATGTTTACTATTATTTGTTTCTTTGTGCCAATTTATGTTTATATAATGTTTAAATTTGTATATTATTGTTTATTGTTCATCATTATTGCATATAAAAACTTTTTGTACAACATCTCGTCAAAAAAAGAACCTAACACTTGTTTCAATTTATCCAAATTATAGAATTCTACTTCTTGTGTACCAATACTATAAATAAGTTAAAAAAATATAGTAAATCAATGTCAATATGGAAATCTGTCAAAATTTAATAAGGTTTTTGGCTTTATTGACATTTTCCTATAAATGGATTTGTCCAGATTCCATTCTTAATCACTGATTTATTATTTTTAGTAAAAGGAAAATATCATTCATAGGTTTGAATAATTGACAGACATCCTTTTTTTAAATTTGTGGTTGTGAAAAATATTTGAAGATATAATACGTAACAGTTCAGATACTAAAAATATGTTTTTTTTTTTCTAATTTGAACAATTAGTAAATTATTTTGAGATTTGTACAAGAAGTTTTTATGTTACTGTAATAAAGAATAAGGGTGAAATATGTTGCTGCAAAAATTTTACATTTAATAACATCATTGCTTGTTTTTACATTGTTCCTATTCCAAAAATAACTTTTTCAGTTTGTTAGTTACGGCGATTCCTACAAATAGAGTAAACAGTGAATCCCACTATTTGTGATTTCTCTATCTTTATCAGACTATTTACATACAAAATAATATGATAAATTAAAACAACCATTCTCTTCTTCTATTGATTCCAAATTGAGAGAGACGTCTTTCTACTTCTTAAATCATTACCGCTCTTCTCTAAGAGGTCTCTGTCATTTTAAAGCTTATAGTAGAAAAAAATGCTTGTTTTAATTTATTCAACGGTGAAACTCTACTACTCGTACCAACACAATACTTATAAAATAATGCCTTGTATACAATCTTACATCCATTGAGCATATTTTGGGATAAAAAATTATATGTATCTTAGTTATTGACAAAGATATTATAGTTTTTGTGACATCAAACCCATGAATTTATAGGGAGAGTGAATAATCTTTTTACCATATTTTACGAAAACATTTTAATTAATTTGATCTTAAGTATTTGAAATTACTTTGTGAAAATTAATTTTTATTAACAGCTGGTGTGGTGTGAAGGTAATGCTCTTGCCTTTAAGTCTCAAGGTCCCAAGTTTGTTTCCCAACAGTTCCAAAATGAAAAATGCTTTTTTTCAAATTTTCCTGGGTGTTATATTTATTGTGCATTGTATATTCGTGTTAGTGCCCATAATACAAGATTCATAATATCTGAGTTTGGAACTAATTCAATATGTGTAGATTGTCCACATATATGTGGTATATTATAAGATGAATTATTAAAAAAAGAACTTAAAAACAACATTTATTTTTACTATGAATGCAATAGATTCAGCCATCGTCTTTTATTTCTCTTTTGTTGAAAACCAACTGATGGTTTATTTCTGCCTGACATTCAGTTACACTTCTGATTTGAAATAAACAATGTAAATTCAAGTAATGTTTATAAAACGTAATTTTCAAATGTGGCAACACAAACAACATTACTATTATTATTATTATTACATACTGTAAAAAGAGATTTTTTTATTTAGTTTTAACGTGTTTAGATGGCTAAGTATTTGTAAAATATATAAAAAAAAACGAGGTATAATATTATTTATGAGTTTGATCTCATAAAATAATTTTATTATTATTATCTTTTTGTTTACTTATTATTTTTTATTAAGTATTTCCAATTATATTTCTCGTATCTTAAAAATAATTATTGTCTTTCTGTATTTTTTGTTGTTGTTTCTTCTTACCACATTGTAAAAATAATCCATTGTTGGGTTATTATGTGTTGTATATTTTGTAAAACATCACTCTACTGACTACCCCGTGTGGGAGATGCTGTGATAGTATATTAGTAGTAGTTTTTAGCCTTTAAAAATTATTGTTACTATACTGTCAAGTTGAATCCCAAGTGGAGTAAGCAGAGAGAATGGAATACCATATTAATCATCTATCCTTACATACTTCTTCCACAATCATGTAATTTCTCGTGCAAACATGGCAATTTTTCTTAGTCGGCTTGAGAATTTGAACTATATGTTCAAACCACATAGTTCTCGGTTGTGTGCACATTGGTACACCCCTTCTTTCAGACAATTATCGCTTTATGGAAGTCTCCAGACTTCTGCAGTATCCTGAACGGTGGGTCCTTCAATTTACTACATTGAATATGACATTACAATTTTTAAGCTTTTTTTGAAATACAGAGGTTGAATATTGGAAGAAAATGTAATTTTGCAAAAGATTGACAAAATTTATACTAAGTTTAAAAATTCAAATTTAGTTAGTTTTCTTTGTATATCACAGAATTATTCTCTTTTAAAGTGACGTTCAGAAGTGTCGCTCGTACCAGCCTAGATTCAATTTGTTAGATTTGAAATGCCTTTCTCAATTGTATTTTTGAACAATATCAATACAATGATATTTTATTGTGCAAACATGATTCCCCAATTGAGATTATCTGATTGGTAAAAGAAATTGTCGTTATTTTAAAATCTTGGTGAAATAGTTTTTATCGTTGTTAATTTTACAATTAACCATTGTATGAGGTTATATGTGTAAATTTAACACATGAAAATACCATATCGTCCGTTTTCTGACTAACAGTCGTATCTGCCTAAATGTAAATTGTTCAGGAGAGCACTTTTTTGTGTTTTGCCGTGCATATTTTCATCTCTCCTAGTTATATGATACAGTGTAAATTATTACATTATTTTATTTGTACCTATTCTTATATATCTCAGAATCATTTTTGTGATGAAATTTTGAGGAATTAGTAGATACAACAACACATTTTATTTAGAATGATTCGTAAATACGACAACAAATCAGAAAGCTATTCCAAGATAACGGTAACAGTTACAGGTGTGATCTTCAGTGAGAACATGCAGGGCACATATAAATACACATTGGTGATCATAACTCGATTTTGCCAAAAATGTCAGATACGACAGTTAGTCAGAAGAGGGACGATATAAAGCCTAGAAAAGCCAACTTCACTTGGTAATGCTCCAGACGGGACTACCGAATATGTCTTTTCTAGGCCTTATATGTTAGTATCCTGTGATAAATTTACATATGTTACCTCGTACAATGGTTACTTGTAAAAAAAAACATTGATAAACATTGTTATTATTGCTTGTAGAAATGTTAAATTACTTACAAAATTCAAAAGTTTTCTGAAAAGAGAAAAAAAACAATCTCTCAAAAATATATTGAATTAAAATTGCAAAAAAAGAGTTATAAGTTTTGGGTTAGTTGGAAGAGATCGCGCCTTTGCGATAAACTCGCCCTCTGTATATTGATTGTATTTAATTTGAATGTATACCTTTTATGTAATTGTTTTTTATCAATGTACAGTAAAGAATGAATAAATAAATAAATAAATAAGAGTGAGACAGAGAGAGGGAGAAAATATAAAAATGTTTATCTATATCATAATATCATCTCCCACTAGTAGGGTAAATAGGGATTTAAAAAAAGATATATCTGGGTTTTGTTACACCTTTCACAATAAGCTACTAAAAGCTTGTGTCGTTAAAGAGGATTGAAAAATTCAGCTTCAACAAATTCAAATAATAAACATGCAACTCATCCAGTCTGACAACAAATTGTTAAAAAATATCTGTAAATTATATCTGCAATTCAAACGGTTATTTGGTTTATTATCATTTATTATTTTTCATGTTTTATTTTATTTTCTTAATTTTTATTTTATTTATTGTATTTTGTTTATTATTATTATTATTGAGAAAATGAGAAGTAATTGGAAAGAAATAATTATAATATTATAAACATAAATAAAAATATTCGTAAAAAATAAATAATCTTTTATTTAATTTATTCTCCATTAACCCATTAAATGCCAGCTATGAGTATACTCACTCCTATAAAATGGGGAACATGCATGTGTGAGGAATATGAATAAATGTTATCAATTTATATTAATAAATATACGCTGATCACGAATATCCCAATAGGAAACAATTCATTATTTTCATATTAAAAATCCATATTATCTGTTATTGAATTAGTCCGGTGTGACGTCGCTAGGTGCTATGTTGTATTGGCACACATTTCACTCTCGGTACTGTTTGTAGCGCCTGATAGCGTCAAACACCGATCCACCACGAGTGGACCTTTTTGCGGCGAAGTGCGAAAATTGCTTTTTCAAATGGTGATAAAACCTTAAAAATGCACATTTAAAAATATAAAAAGCACCATAATTTTTCTAATTTTCTGTACTATTTTTTGGGCTGAATTTTTTTTTTGTGCAAGTTCCCCATTCTATGAAGAGTGCCAACTATGGGTTATCTCTTAATATTCCTATAGTAACTACTAACATAATAAAATTGTTTGGCACTGTAAATATTGGATGGAATGAAAGATGGCATCTTGAAATAATAAAAATATATTTAAAAAGTTGATTTATGAAAGAATTTATTTTTTACTTAATGAATAGCTCGTATTACAATAAATGTATGGTGGTATCAGGATTTTCAAGTCACTCAATGTATGGCGCTGAATAGGTTTAGAAAATATCTCCTGTACTGTACGTAAAAAAAAAAAAACTGAGTTAAAATACTGTATCATCGCTGCATATTTCACAAGTGGGGCAGCTAGCAGACTTACTGTATCTAATAAACGTGAAGCCATTCTCTCCAAGCTAATAAATTTGGTTTTATATCTTTGGGTTAGTTAGAAGAGATAGCGTCTTTGCGATAAACTCACCCTCTGTATATTGATTGTATTTAATTAGAATGTGTACCTTCTATGTAATTGTTTGTAATCAATGTACTGAAAGCGGAGAGATGGGTTGAAATAAAAACACACTTTTCACCACGAATGATTAATGCCGACTAGTTTATTCTCACAAAATCAAAATCACAACTAATGCACCGTGCAGGGTTGCCATATTAATAAATTATGCCATATATTATATTGGCAAACTACTTTTTATGTGTTTTGAACAGTACACTAAAGAATGAATAAATAAATAAAAGTTAAAACAGTTTTACATAACTTTACAGAAACGTGTGCTTTTAATATAAAATATATTTCTTTTTAGTATTGAAAAAATCTCTTTCTACTGATAATAAATCAAAAAATCTTGATTATTTACAATTTTGAGTTGCTAGCCCATGCTGAGGGATGAAATATTGAAGGAGACCCACCGACCACCCGGATAGCGCAGAAGTCTGGGGACTTCCATTTATCCGAATTCTATACTACACAAATTTTGTCCATACCGGAGGCGCCGTAGTGGGCAGCCTGAGGGGCTGGCCGGCCAAAAACCTCCATGTGTGGAATCTTTTGACTACACAAAATATAAAATTGCTTATACTGCACCATCACGGCATATTTAGCAACTGGGTTAGCCAGCAGACTAGTTGCGTGTAATAAATATGCGAGCCAACCTCTCCGTGCTAACAAAAAAATTAAGACATTCAGGTTGGGTGGTAAACCTCATAAAACAATAATAATTATGAAACTTTATTGACAGAATAAATATAAAATTGGATCAATCTGTTGGTGAAAAAGCTTTTAGTTAGCGGGGTTTAATAGTAGGAATAGTAGTTATACTTAGTTTGTGAGTAATGTTGATAAAGTATGTTATACTGTTTATACAATACATAGAGATACAATATACTGGAGAAGGTTAAAGGTAATCTTTCTGTAAACAATATCATTCAAACACAATGTCAAACAGCAACAGAGCCAACCTGTACATGGGTGTACCCAAGGGGAAGGGGTAAATGGGACCAATTGCCTCCCTTAGATCTCGAAAATAGTAATAAAGAAAACAAAATAAGTAGGTATTGAAGTATAGTAAATTTGCATCGAAGTGGGAAGTGCTCCCCCTTAGAAATCATAATAAATATTAAGTGATTACAAAATTGTTATATAAAATGAGATATTAAAATGTTTCAAATTTCTATTTGCAGAGATGCATTTCACACCAGGATATCTCAGAAGTCGTAGAAAACCTTTTTATCTGCACATTCAAATCAAAATTGTCCTCACAATCTGATCACTTGGCTGGCCATAACTGGAAATCGTGGAAATCTTTTATATTACTTCCCTCTCTCTCTCTCTCTCTCTCTCTCTCTTCAATGCCCCTTTTTGGAGGGCAGAGCCCATAAAAAAACTGAGACTAAAAAAAGATTCACATACTGGATATTTGTAAAAATAACAATTTGCTAAGCTCCTCCCCCAGAGAAAATTCTGGGTACACCAATGAACTCATACCTGTCTTATCTCAATTTTATTTTTAATGTAAGTAGATACATTTACGGCCGTCTTTAATTCTATCTATTATGTACACATATAACATAGTAAGTTGAACCAGTTTGGGTGAAAACTTAGATGCAGAGCTCTCGTCACAATACGGTGTAAATTAAAGGAGTATATAATTTGTAAGTATTCAATGTATACAAAAAATCTTTCATAATATATTTAATGGAGTAATTTATGAAATCATCTACAAATAAAATGCGAAAACAATCTAAAAAACATCGAGTTACTATAAAAAGATTTATAGGTTATGTTATTCACAGTCATTGTAAAATACCAAGTATTGTACAATAAGACATAAAATTTCATTATGTATTTAATTTCTAGTCATATTAATTTTAATAATAAGTTCAGAATCCACAATTTTTACACCTTTTTTTGGAAATTGGCAGCTGTCAATTTTTATTTTGACAATTGCGTTTAGATTTAACAGTTTGTGTTGTGGGTTGTGGTGCGGTCAAACAGATTTTCTATTCTATTCTATTTTACTCAAGGCCATCCACTCGTTTGCGAGTGATTTAGGATCAAACAGATTTTAATCGTAGGGACTTTTCCATTTTCTTTGCAAAGGGAATTATAGTTAATAGCTAGAAAAAGAAAATACAAAATACCTTTTTAAGGTTAACGTGAGCTCCCGAGGTAGTACTTCGCCACGGCTAGCTTGGGGGCCACGTTACAAGAAATGTTCCTCTAAAGTAGATGGGTACTAATATACAAAATAAAAATAATAATAATTCCACCCATCCTGAATGTCTTGATTTTATATTGGCACGGAGAGGACAGCTTGCATGTTTCTTACATGCGGCTGGTCTGCTGGCTACCCCACTTGTGGAATATGCCGTGATGGTATAGACCATTAAAGGTCACGTGGTCTTGTCTATGGATTTGCTTTTGCTTGGGGGGCAAACAGTCAGATTGCGCAAATCATCCTTGTAGGATGTTATGCCATAAGAGAAAAAAAAGAAAGTCAGACGACAAAATAATAACAAAATCGACACTGACAGTTTTTTTGATTATTAGGTATTCTTTAGGCATTACACCGTAATCGTCTGTTGTTTTGGGATGCCTGATGCCCCTCAATGATTTTTCTGTGACGTCATCCTTTAATGGTCTATAGTAGTAGTAGTAGTAATAAATTATATGCAGGACCAATGCAAAAATAAACAAAAACAATGATACTGACGTGTTCACACAGTAAAAAAAACATATGTAAGTACTATTATCATATAGTAATAGAATATAAGCAATGTACAAAAATTATAAATAAAAAAACAGTTACTTCTTCGTTGCAGCGCAACGAAGAAGTATTGTGTTTTAATCAAGTATGTTTTAACAAATAACATAAGTTGTGTTTTAACAAGTAACATTGTGTTAATTGTACTCAGCGATTGTAGTACAATTAACACAATGTCTATATATGTGTCACGAAGAGTCCAGTTGCAGTGCACAAATATAGTTCCCGATGAACAACTTCACAATGGAATATTTTATCAATAGACCATTAAAGGATGACGTCACAGAAAAATCATTGAGGGGCATCAGGCATCCCAACACAACAGACGATTACGGTGTAATATTAGGTGGAACCAGAGATGTGCAAAATACTTTCAAAAAAGTATTTAAATACAAAATACAAATACTTTTGAATTTTTGTATTTCAAATACAAAATACTAAATACTTTTTCAAAATGGTATTTAAATACAAAATACAAAATACGTATTTTCAAAATACTTTTATAAAATACCTTTTTAAAATACTTTTAACAAATAGTCGAACAAGGTGTAAGACAAAAGTATTTAATATTTAAACCATTGATTGAAATTAAAAACTGGACAAAAGTATACATAAATGGAGAAAGGGTTGACATGATTCGATATATCATTGCTTGCAGACAATTGATGAATGCCATTGATGAATGAAAAACTGGACAAGAGTATACATAAATGTAGAAAGGGTTGACATGATTCGATATATCATTGCTTGCAGACAATGAGGATGAGCCTTAAGAAGAACTGTCAAAATAGAAAAAAAAAAATTAAGTCATGACAAAATGTACGGTTTAGAGGGTTATTTTTCCCGGATTATTTTCGTTCCCGGGAAACGGGAAATTTAAAAATGTATTTCCCGGGATTCCCGGGAAATTCATTATTATATTTATTAATATTCAATTTTCAACAAATTTGGTAGAAAAACTCGCAAAACTTGTTGACCCTTGCAAACATTTTGATTTGATAAAAAAAAAAAACAATTTTTTGTTACCAATATAAGTTATTTGCTTAAAAAAAACTAAATAGTCGACTGACGAGATTTATTTAGGTAGGTACTCTTTGTTATATCAAAATACAAATTGTTTACAAAATATATATACTTTAACTTTTATTCATCATATCAACCAAATAAATATTATGGATTTTGGCAAAGCTTTTTAATAAACAAATATCGAGTTCTTTTGGTGATTTTTGACTTCAAAAAATGAGAAATTTTAACAAAAAAGTGATTTTATAAATCGGGTAATATCCATGAATAAAACAAAAAATTGACAGTTTGCTGCACTAATATTTTTGAAAAATATCTAACTTTTCGAAATATTAAAAAAAAAACATGAAAAATCGTAGGATTCTTGTACATTGTCGGCCAAACACACCCCTGATTTCGATGTTTAGAATTATGCTTTTTTCAAACGAATAATTAATGTTTAGAATATTTACTATTTTTTTTATTGTTTAACCGGATTTGGGTGCAGATGTCAAAACCGATTGGAGAACCATGTCTACACAACGCAACATTGTGCAAAATCTAATCGGAAGAAGTGAGAAAGGTGTCCCAACGCTTACGAATTGGTTCTAGGCTGACTTAAGTGATCACTTTCGGACTTTAGACGGGAGATCGCGATCCATTTGAGATCTGAAAAATGAGATCCCCAAAAGATGGTTGCTTCTAAGGTTTGCATAAGCGTCTCTCGATTAGTGGACCTTACATCGTAACAGTGAGAATTGTGGAATTGGTAAACGTTGTTCATGAACATCAAAAGTTATCACTTAAGCCAGCCTAGAGCCAATTCGTAAGCGTTGGGACACCTTTCTCACTGTAAAATACAAAATACTCAAAAAAAGTATTTCAAATAAAATACAAAATACTTTTTACAAAAAGGTATTTGAAATACAAAATACAAATACGTATTTTGTATTTTGTATTTGTATTTTAAATACTTTTATTTCAAATACGTCACATCTCTGGGTGGAACGCCTAAAGAATACCTAATAATAAAAAAAACTGTCAGTGTCGATTTTTTTATTATTTTGTCGTCTGACTTTCTTTTTTTTCTCTTATGGCATAACATCCTACAAGGATGATTTGCGCAATCTGACTGTTTGCCCCCCAAGCAAAAGCAAATCCATAGACAAGACCACGTGACCTTTAATGGTCTATAGTCTATGAATCACTCGTAGAATATATGATATTGCAATCAAATTTAAAAAATAGTCTCAGATAATAATAATGAAATTCACTTTCAATTTATTTCTCACTTTCCTCTATTACCGAGAGGATAATTCACCGACAGGATAATTCATCGACGCACATTTCACCGACAGACAATTTGCCGACAAATACAAAACAATAAAATCACGTTTTGTAATGTTGTATTTTATTTATTGTTTATGTATTTGTGTAAAATTATGGTCAATAAAGATTTATTTATTATTATAATATAAAATGCGCGTACTCAGATGTTTGTTTAAGATACAAAAATGACAATAGAATACAATAATTCTAAAGTTTGTACATTCACAGAAAGAAAAATCATACTGATGATGTTTTATTTTAATTACACAACACAGTGAAATGTCAGGTATATCTAAATTGACGAAAGCGCTCGAGTTTTAAATAAATCTAAGTGAAAAATTAACTGTGTTGTCTAATTAAAATAAAAAAATCATCAAAAATGACAATATTTTTGGCATGGCATCATATTTTTTTCACATTTTTTTTGTGTATACAAAAGTAATGTTTTGTGTGTGTAAGGTAGAACGTTAGTCAAACTGATAAAGTATCTAAAGGGGATCATTTAGGACATTTTGAAAGTATTTAAAAATTTCTGCAGGATGTAACATTATTTGTTATTGAGTGTTTGGCAGAACGTTAGAAAAACTGATAGAATATGTAAATGGGAGAACTTGGAGTGTTTTATGGGAAATAAAAATGTATATAGAGAGTCACATTTAGACCATTTGGACATTTTGAGGATACTCAAAATTAAATCTGGTAGGGCATATAAATGGGACAACTTGGAGTATTTTAAGTACTTACAGGGTTTTTGGCAGTACGCTAGAAAAACTAATCGAATATGTAAATGGGAGAACCTGGAGCTTTTTATCGGATATCAAAATGTATACAGGGTGTTACATTTTTGTCTTTTTAGTATACAGGGTGTTTGGCTGAAAGTAAGAAAAACTGTGGAACGAATGAAAGAGGAAAGAATGACAAAGAGGATATACTTATCTGAAAGAAAGGGTGTGAGGAAACGCGGGCGTCCGAGAACCACGTGGCTTGATCACGTGGATCAAATTCTCAAGGACGGCCGCGTGTTGAGTAAGAGGAACCGACGTGCGTGTATGAGGAACTGTATGAATGTGGAGGAAGCGAAGGAAGTGTGTAAAGATAGATCTGTTTGGCGTTCCGTTCTCTCTGCCTACCCCACTTGGGACACGGCGTGAGGGTATAGTATAGTAAGAAAAACTTATAGAATATGTACATTTTGTGGATACAACATGTATACAGGGTAACACAGTTTTTTATATAAGGAGTGGATAAATTGCAACAAGCGTTTCACTCTTCTATAGATTGAGCAACGCGAGATAGAAGTTTTAAGACTAATGAGGTGATTATCAATCGACTGGTTAAGTGTATCTAATCATGAAATTGCACCACTTGTGCACCAATACTATAAACGAATACTGTATAAGGACATTTAGAATTTTAGGGATATTTTAACTGGCAAAAACTAAATTCAAAAATTAAATTAACAAAATAATTCTTCATTGAATACAAAATTCTGCAATTTACATTGTATATGCTTAAATATTCAATTTATTATTGTTATTTGGTTTTTCTTTTTAAACCTTTGGGTTAGTTGGAAGAAATCCTGCCATTTTGTTGTATGTTCTTCAGTTGTGTTCAGAAATTCGAAATCTGCATCAAATATGTATTAATAAAAAAAGAAAACACCTATGCAATGGAAATCAACAAATCGCTAGTTACGGATAATTACGATATTCTGAATGTATACCCTAAAATCATAAAATGAAATATTAAGTTGTGGAAAAGTCATTATTTGCATATTAGAAAAAATCATTGTTTCATTTTATAAAATCAATACACTTAAAGCAAATTAGAGATCCTTTATTTTCACTTTTAAGAAAAGTTCTCTTACATTTATTACACAATTTTACATTCTCTAACTTATCAAAGATTTATATTAAAAGTACACAAAGTGAAGAAAATAAGAAATTATGCTGAAAAAATGTAGTTAATGACTTTTTTCATAGAAACATCAATTTTTGTCATATGAAGAGCTTGTTCAATTAGTTTGTAATTGAAGCATCACATTGTTTTCAAAGAAAGCCGAAACATGTTGATTTCAAATTACAGTACAGAGCCCGTAGACAATTTGTACTTAGCGATCGTCTACTGGCGAACTTTTCGACAATCTACCTACACGTACCGTATAATTATGCGTTATTGTTGCAGTTATTGACGAAAATTCGTTTGTAGGCGATCGCCAAGTACAAATTGTCTACGGGCTCAGGTATATTAACACCAATTAACACCTAACATGTCCCTCAAAATTGTAATAATACAATAAGCACCTACTGCTAAATTGATCCGAATACTTTCTATTCTATTCTATTTTCAAAGGCCATCCACTCGTTTACGAGTGATCAGGGTCCGAATACTTTAATACCACGTTCACGTCTACGTGGTTAGTATAGTATATTTAAATTAATTAAGAGTGTATCAAACCGAATATAATGACTTCCATCTTGCTTGTTTTAACAAACTCAATGCCCCTCACAAAAATCTCGAAATCCAACCTCTACCTACTAGCTAAAACGCTATTTTGTATGGAATATTTTAATATTGGCACGCATATTATTATGCATATTTGAACTCATTTTTCAACATTGTTATATACTCTTGTTACATAATATAAAATTTTTCACTGTTCTCATATTCCACACATACCTAAATTATTCACCAAACTTACCGATATTTAGGAGATAAGATTATCACAGCTCTACTGTATCTCATCTCATATATCGCCATTATTCGAAGGTACAGTAGTGTGCGAATTAATGTGAACATGGGTATACAAAACACAAAAATAATCATTTTTTATATAAGATGAGATTTTAATTTAAAGAACAGTTTTTTCTTATTACTATTTTTTTATTTTAATAGGATGTATGTCCTCCTTTAGCTTTTATTACGTCCTGAAGTCTTTTTGGCATCGATTCAACAAATTTTTTACAATTTTCTTTAATTTTCTCGTCACGAAACCACACTTGAATTACCGCTTCTATCATCTTCCTTTTAGTTGTACAGTCCATTTTTCGAACCCGTTGTTTGCAAATCGCCCATAAATTTTCGATTGGATTTAAGTCAGGTGAATTTCCTGGCCAATCCAACACATTTATTTTATTTTCTTCAAAATATTTAATCATCTTTTTGGATTTGTGGCAAGGTGCTGAATCTTGTTGAAACCATAATTTATCATTAGAATTAATTTTTCCCAATTCCCCATTTAATTTTTGTTCCAATAACTCTTTATATTTGTCAGAGTTCATCATCCCAACAACAGGCACTAACGATCCTGGACCATAAAAAGAAAAGCAGCCCCAAAACATAACTTTTTGTGGATGTTTTACCGTTTGTTCTATGTGAGCAGAAGTGATTTTTTCATTTGAACTCTTTCTTACATAACGTGAGCGCTCTCCTTGGACCAAAAAGTGAGTTTCATCAGAAAACAAAACATTTTTCCATTGGTCTTCCGTCCAATCAGCATACTTTTTAGCCCAAATATATCTTTTTTTCATCATATCTGCTGTCAACAACTGTTTCTTTTGTGGTCTTATAGCCTTTCTTCCAGATTCAATGAGTCGTTTCCTTACTGTGGAGTCATGAATTTTCACTCCGTTGGCCTCCAAATCTTGCTGCAGATCAAAACTCGTCATCCTAGGGTTCAGTTTACTTTTTCTGATTAAATATGCTTCATCCCTTGCTGAAGTTTTTCTTTTTCTCCCACATTTTCCAACTCTTTTCACATTAACAGACCCAGTTTCCCTTTTCTGCTTAATAATTTTATTGACAGCACCCAGACTAACCCCACACTGTTCGGCAATCTTCCTTTGACTCATTGAAGTATGCTCACATAAAGTGATAATCTTTTCCCGTTTTCGTGGAGTGATATCCATTGCACAAACTTCAAAAAATCACTAATAAAATCTTGACAAAACAGACCGTAGGTAGAAATTGCTTTAAAAAACCTTCAAAATCGCTTTAACTGCACCAAACTCACAACCAAACGACAGCTAATACTCTAAACGACTGAAGTAGATACACAAAATTCAAAATGGCCAACATATCGTGATTGTATAGTGTTGCAAACACGGAAAATGTTTTAATTAAGTCATGTTCACATTAATTCGCACACTACTGTAGGTAGATTTTTTTAATATATGATTACAAAAATAAATTACAATTAGGCGCCTAAATATGATCCTGTTAATAATATAAACTGTAATAACACTTAAATTAATTAAGTTGTGTAGGATTTTTATGTCAGTAATGTGGTGTTCACACGAGACGACAAAAAGGCCGGACGATTTCGCTCGCATAAAAAACAAAATCCGTCGAAGTTCCATTGATCATGAAGCGTGTTCATACAGTCCACCGATATAGATTTAATCTGTCAGGTGTGTTTTGATTTTGACTTAGTTTAGAAAATGGCGGACTTCGAGGTAGAAATCGCGGAGTGTTTATCATTCTTTGAAAATGTTGTAGTTGGTTCCAGAATAAGGTAACTCCTCACTCTTCACGATTTAAAGTGGGCGGTCAAGGACCACTTTATCACTCAAAATATGGCATCTGTTTCTTAGTCCCTTTTCCTACCTATCTTTAAGATTTTTTTGTGAAAGTTACATGAAATTAGCTTAGTTGAAAGAAGTCGTGCCTCTGCAATAAACTCGCTGTCTGTTTACTGATTGTATGATTATATTTATTTTAAATTATTTTTGTGTTAATTTGTTTGTAATCAATGTACAGTACACTTTTTAAAAAAAAAAAGAAAAAAAAACAGTAAAGAAAAATAACCACTGTTTTTACTGGTTTCAGATTTATTGACAATGTGTTCACACGGTTCAAATGGCTAACTATATAGCCTTGTGTTAACACCCCATATTTTAGTTTCCTGACGATATTCGCCTCGTGTAAACACTCCATAAGATGGTTGAAATCTGAGGAATGCTTTATTTCTCTTGTTGCTGATTTCTTCCATAGGCGTATATTCATTTGTAGACCATAATTAAAATAAAAAAAGTATTGATTCACATTTTAATTTTGAGTACCTTATCGTAATGATTTGCGTAGTACCATAATTTAGATTAAGAACGGTTTAGTACACAGAAACGTTGAAAAATCTGTACATACACACATTTAGTATAACCTAAATAAGAAAAAAAAACTTAGGTAGGTATATTATAGAAAAAAAATATTATGATTAAGTAAATTAATGATTCTATGCAATTTAAGGTAGACTTAAGGATAATTTATTTATAAAGTGTAATGATACATATTATTAAAACAAATGAGATTTGAAAAAAAAGCTCGCTATGATCACTAATGTTTCCATGTACATGATTATTATTATTATTGATTATCTTCTTCCCCTTGTCCTAGTTGGGTCGGGGGTAATGTATTTTGTACATGTACATGTATTTTGTTTTATATAAAACTATAGAAACCATTTCGCATAATTATTCTTTAAGTATTTTACATACACTCTTAATTATGTTAGATTTTATAAACATTGTATAATAATATATATTTTTAAATTCGAAGAAAATGAAAGCAATAGTGTTTGAAAGGAAAAGAATGGATATGTATAATATATTGTTTGGGTTGTATTGATATTGTAGTGTTTTTATTTGTATTGATTTTATGATATTATGTTAAGTTCTAGCTTTATATGTAGGTAGTTTTATATATTGTAATAATATTATAAAGAGGAAGGATTTGATTATTTGCTCCGAATAGGCTTCGAAACTACCGAACCGATTTGAAATAAAATTTACTGTTGGGAAGCTACACTATCCCCGGGTGACATAGGCTACATTATATTTAAAATAAAAATAGGGATCCTTACTAAAACTTTTTTTTAAAATACCTATCTACCCGTGTGAAGCCGGTGCGGACCGCTAGTTTATTATATGTATTAATAAATAGTGCTTTGTGAAGTACATAATATATTTTTAAATTTGTATTTCCCTCATACAACTGGTTGATTGCCAGAATTTGCCTTAAGACAAAATATATGCCAATTGTGCCATTTAATTTGGACAATAAATGTTATATTTTATTTTGACTTAATAAAGTCAAAAACAAAAAAAAATCTAAGCACGTAAAACACCAGAAGAAACAAAGCATAAATTAGCCCCCGGTATAAAATTTGAAGAACTTATAAAATATTAAAAATTGATCCGTCTATAGACATACCCTATCAAACACCCAGAAGAAACAATCCCAAAAGAAAATATATGATGCCCTGTATACATTTTGAATACCCATAAAATATACGATTTTGTCCCATTTATATACTATATCTGTTTGTCTTATATTCTGCCAAACACCCTGTATACAACCTGTAGAAACAAATATAAAAAATGTGATAACCTACATAAGTTTTTGAGTACCCACAAAATATTCCAAATACCATTTACACACAAGAAGAAACAGTCAAAAATTAATACCTTGTACGAATTTTGGGTAATTAGGAATTTCGGGTTAGTTGGAAGATATCGCGCGTATCTGCGATAAACTCGCCCATTATGCAAAATTATTTGTATATATCACGTTGTAATTATATAATTTTTGTCTAAATATTTTATACAATAAAGTTTATTACCCACAAAATATTTTAACACCCGTTACATAGAAGAAACAATCTGTCTTTTTTTAAAAAAAGAACTTCCGACCACGCCAGAATTATATTATTCGCATTTGTCGGCAAATTGTCTGTCGGTGAAATGTGCGTCGATGAATTATCCTGTCGGTGAATTATCCTCTCGGTAATTTGTCCTCTCGGCGAATTGTTGTCGGTAAATTGTCCGTCGGCAAATTGTTGTCGGTGAATTTTCCTAGACCCTTTATATCTATCACCGTTGTAATTCCGCGGCCCACAATGTGTTTACATACAAAATCCTTATGTGCATAACAAAAAACACGTGATTTATAATGTGAATTTGTTTTTTACTTGAAACTTCGCGCAATTTCTTAGTGTTTTTTTATAATTAAATACAAGTTGGGAGTATTATCTTAGTGTTAAATATATTATTTTAGCGATATACTCATTTTCCTTGCCAGAAATGTACCTTTTTTGATACAAAAAGAAATGTCTTAATTATACTACCTCTAATATAATAAGCTTTTGCGGTCTTTTTTCCACTTGAATGATATTTATATGTATTTAAATGAAGAAATAAAAGTTGACAGCATACTGAAAACAAAAAAAAATATCGTTTTATGCAAAATAGAAAAAGAATTTTATATAAAATATCGTTATGCGCAATTGTGCATAACGCAGGAACACGCAGATATTTTTGCTTTTTTTTATTTTGGTGGTAATAAAAAGTGTAATAAATAGAAAAATAACGAAATTAACTATAGTTTTATTAAACTAGACACTTTTTTTCGTTGAAATATAATGGCATTTTTACAATTTGCTTAAAAAAGCTATCAAAGTGTTGAGGAACAATGTCAAATTTGTATGGAGCGCAGAATGAAGGATATTTTTAAAAATCAAATTTAATAGTTATAAAGTAATGAAAAATTTATATATCCAAATAAAATAATCAAAAATATATGCAAATTGAGATTAAACCATAAGTTCGTATAAGTATTTTTTAATTTAATATGAAAGTGAGGAACCATCGGTTATTTTTACAATAAGCAACGATTTTGGTTTTGGGCGGTATGTATTTTAAATTTGATTGCTTTATCATAATATGAAGAATATTAAAATGATTAAAATACGATGTTTCTTCTTTCTTGAAGTTACAGCCGTTTTTCGGAAGATAATTATCAAACAAGATTATTTACATACATTTGAATTATGGAACAAATGCTTAACTTATCTTAACACATGCAAAATTATTTACAATCAATTTTCACCTAGATATCTACATCTCTAAACAACAATTGATTTAATTAAATACATTTTCATGTTCTTTTGATAATTATACATAGGTATCGTAGGATTTTAAAACAATCGTTATTACTCTATTGATATACTCTATATACTCTAAAGATTATCATAAAGTTTGAACCTATACCTACCGATACAATATTTTACTCAGCAACATCCATTTATAATTCACATACTTGATCTACTTTGAATATAAAACAAATCTCAATTGTAACATATCGTCATAATATATTATTGAAATCATTAAATATTATTAGTGTACACCTCTGTCTATCAACAAGCAATTATTTACATATCAAACATTATTGTTTCTTATAATATACAATTATTTACATACGTCCTTAATCCAATTTATTATTACAATTGTTATAAATATGCAAAACTTTCTTTATACCTATCTCAATGCCAGATATTAAGTCCAAATTATATTTTTCAATATAGTGACAATATCCCATAAGTCGTGTGACTTGATAGATATTCATTAGATACTATGAATCAGTGATACAATTTATCATTGGATAAACACATCTATATATAATTAAATTAATTCTTTCCGTACCTACCTACTAGTAAATATTAACTTCTGCAGCTTATAGTAGAGGGTAAGATAGAGGGCAGGCGGGGTTTGGGGCGCAAAAGAGCATCATGGCTCAAGAATCTTCGGCAGTGGTTTGGAATACCGGATGCAGCAACCCTCATCAGACTGACCCAGGATCGTGAAGAGTATCAAGAGATGGTCGCCAACCTCCGATAGGAGCGGCACAAGAAGAAGAAGAAGAAATATTAACTACCTACCTACTATATTATTTACATTTTTATATATTTACACATTTCTTTTATTCAATTATTTACTATATGCAATATTTACAGAAGGTAGGTATATTTTAGGATCTCTCATATGACATAATATATTATTACATACATCATATCAAAAATCATACAAAATAAATTAGAATTATAATATTACTATACCTAACGCGGACATTAGTCATTATTATTAAACAGGTGTAAAAACAAAACACTTTGTTAAACAATAGGGAATATCATAAAGCCATTAAATTTTTTTGTAGAAAAAGTTACAACAAAATAAAATTACCCAGGGCAGCGTTCATACAGTCGCCGAGTGATCACTCGACGACGCTCCGATCGTTCACGAAGCCGGAGCGAGTCACCCGACGACTCGCACTGTCGCGTTCAGGCATGTCGTCGGGTGACAACCGAACAACCGAAATCATAGCAGGGTGATTATCGCTCTGACAGTTACCTTGACATTTGAGTGATGATGGCTGTCAAAACAATTGCGAAGTTAATCGTAATTATGGTGTATTCTTGTCGTATACAATTTTTCAAAATAGAAAATCGTATTTTTTAGTTCAAGAAGTGAAATGGAAGAGAAATTAAAATAGTTAGTGCAGATTTTTTAGATCGCGAATAAATCGGCGCCATTACAATGACATTTGGATCATAAAACGCTCAAAGTTGTTCACGATATCCGGGGTGACATTCGCCACTCACTGCAACTTTATGGTCGCTCAGGTCACTCGACGTCGAGCGATATTTATGCTATCGTGAACCCAGCCCAGCTGCTAAGTGGGTAGTCACCAGGGCAGCGTTCATAGAGTCGTCGAGTGATCACTCGACGACGCTCCAACCGTTCACGCGCCCGGAGCGAGTCACCCGACGACTCGCACTTTCGCGTTCAGGATGTCGTCGGGCGTACAACCGAACAACCGAAATCATAGCAGGGTGATTATCGCTCTGACAGTTAACTTGACGTTTGAGTGATGATGGCTGTCAAAACAATTGCGAAGTTAATCGTAATTATTGTGTATTCTTGTCGTATAATATTTTTCAAAATAGAAAATCATATTTTTTTAGTTAAAGAAGTGAAATAGAAGAGAAATTAAAATAGTTAGTGCAGATTTTTTAGATCGCGAATAAATCGGCGCCATTACAAATTACAATGACATTTGGATCATAAAACGCTCAAAGTTGTTCACGATATCCGGGGTGACATTCGCCACTCACTGCGACTTCATGGTCGCTCAGGTCACTCGACGTCGAGCGATATTTATGCTATCGTGAACCCAGCCCAGAACTCTCATTGTTATATGGGATAGTTATAATCCTGCCTTTGTTTATTTAACTTTCACTACTACATACAATAGTATCTAAGTGCAGGTAGATATATAGGTACTAGTGATGTAACGAATGTCTGATTTTGGATATTCGCGAATGCGAATGCGAATATTTGATGCCGACATTCGCGAATGCGAATAGCGAATATTGACTTGCTTAAATTTCTACAATATTTCTCAAACATTAAAATTTCTACCCCCCCGTCGCCGAAATTTCAAAATGGTATAGGAATTTGAAATATTTCAAAACTCCTCGGTTTTCTTATAGAATATTTTCTTGCAGTAAGACCTAAGAGGTTTGCCACCCATCCTGAATGTCTTGATTTTATATTGGCACGGAGAAGACAGCTTGCATGTTTTATATGCAGCTGGTCTGCTGGCTACCCCACTTGTGGGATATGCCGTGATGGTATAAAAAAAAAAAGTAAGACCTAAAGACGGACTTTTAATAGCACATGGTAGACAGACTAGATCAGTGGCTAACAAACTGTTGCGCATTAACAAACTTTACAATGACTATGGACGTAGGACCGACGATGTGTTGCTGCCCAAGGTTTGGAACCCCATGCCTGCCTGTTTGAAGCAATGCGAATCCATCGAGGAGTTCAAAAAGAAGGTTAAAGGATACATATTACACAAAAATCCTCGATGGTTGATCTAAGGGCTGGGCACGGGTTGTTCTGGACTTTGCGGGACGGACAGAATTTATTATAGGTATAACTATCTTACATTATATATTGTAATGTAAGATAGTTAAGATCACAGCCCAAAATCCTCATAAGGGATTAGGCAAAATAATATAGTCTTTGTAAACATATTTTTTATTAATAAAAGTTAAAAAAAGTACCTTTTTCCACAATGTACTGGGTAAGTATCCGAATTACTGATTTATTTATTTATTCATTTGTATGGTACACAACAGATGAAAGACATATAAATATAAACATGTAAGGGCATAAACATTCCAATAGTCTTACATCCAAACAGTGCACTCTTCAGCAATAACACACAAAACACTTATAGAAAATCTTACACACAATACATTCATTCACAATACACCCACTCACCCAATTTCGCACACATAATACATTCATTCGCACAAACACATTCACACTTCCAAAATGTATGCAATAACAATACAAAAAAAACTCTAAAAATAAGAAAAATCAAAAATTTAAAGAACAGACTAAAAATAAATACTATCCCAAACACTTCACATTTTATCAAACATATAGGTATTTAATTTTTATTTTTTTCATCTTATTCTACTCTCAACTCTCTTTTCTCACAAACCTGACGTAATTGGCACTTTAAAAAGGGAATTGGGAAAGGGGGGGTTATTCAGCTCACCTCCGAGACAGGCCCAGGACCAAAAACGTGACGACCGATAAGTCGCTTAAATCCATGGTTCGATGTACCATATCGCACGGTGAAAAGTTCTTATTGTAAGTATCGCACATTCTATAAACAAGGTTTCGCGAGCCTGCAATAGTTTTTGTTTTTTTAATGTAGAACGGAAAACAAGATCTTGTTAAAGTAGGCATTCTAAAATTAATCCTATCTAAAATATTAGGCACACCGTATTTGGACAAGCATATTTTTCTCAGGTTGTAGGCATCCAGCAAAACTCTTCTTAATTCCAATTTAGGCAAATCTTTAATAACTACAGGATAATGCAATCTCTTCCTAACCAAACGAATGAATTAAGACTGAGTTCTCTCAACTTGATCGACATATTTCTTAAAATGTAGATTCCATATGGAGGAACAGTACTCCAGCTTGGAGCGAATCAACGATAAGTACAAGTACAAATACGATTCATATAACCTAAATGACTTTGTAGATTTCAGAATAAATCCCAGTATTTTATTGCTCTTTTCGATAATTTTGCTCACGTGATCATCAAAGTGAAGCTCAGAATCAATCACCACACCTAAATCTCTAATCTTATTTACTTCTTTTAAATCATGATTATGGATATTGTAAGTATATCGAATATTGTTTCTATTTTTGATAAAAGAGATCAGATTATATTTCTCCAGATTCAAGTGCCAGTTATTTCTATTACAGTACTCGTGTAGTCTTCCCAAGTCTTCGTTGAGCGTTTCACAGTCAGACAATGATTGAATTTGACGGTATATTTTTAAGTCGTCCGCAAATAATATGAGCTCTGAGTGTTTAAAGCACTGTTTTATGTCGTTTATCAATATTGTGAAACGTAAAGGACCCAAAACAGACCCCTGAGGGACACCAAATGAAACACTGACACTCCAAGATGAGTAACCGTTAAGTTTAACTGACAACAATCTATCAGAAATATATGAGTTAATCCACCTTAGAAGATTCCCATGAATTCCATGAAATTCTAACTTCTTAATCAAAAGTCGATGATATACTTTTTCAAATGCCTTTTGAAATTCGTTATAAATGGTATCCACCTGTATACGATTGTTCATAGCTGAGAAAAGAAAATCAGTGTATGAAATCAGATTTGTTACTGTCCATCTTCCACTCGTGAACCCATGCTGCTCTACAAGAAGATACGGCTTCAGGAAAAAGTCATTTTTTCACGAACAATACCCTCAAATATTTTTGAAATAGGTGATAGAATTGAAATTGGTCTGTAGTTACGAACGTCCAATTTGCTGCCAGATTGATGCAAAGGAGTAATACTAGCCATCTTCCATTTGCATGGAAAGCACCCTTCTTGTAAACTCCTAATCAATATCAGATACAATGGCTTGGTCAAATGACTTGCACATCTCTTTAATATAATTGGTGCTATACCATCAGGGCCAACTCCTTTTGTCTCATCTATACCTAATAAACGTTTATAAATATCAAATTTCAAGATGTTGACTGTGGATAAACATGAGTTAGTTAAATATTTTCCGATTCTTCAGTATAAGAATCGTGTAAATTATTCAGTGAAAATAAAGAACCAAAAAACGACGAAAACAAGTTCGCAACTCCCTTTGGATCGCTCAAAGTTTGATCACCGTCACCCATTACCCTTGGATAGCCTCTAGATTCTTTAAGGAAATTCACGAACGAAAAGAAAGACTTGACATTGCCCTTAAGTGACTTATCAGTGGTATTAATAAAAGACCTATAATCGTGATTCTGCGACAACTTAAACTGAGCTCTTAGTTGAGAAAATAAATTGTAGTCAGAATAATTACGGTACGTCTTCTACTTATGCCAAGCCTTGGACTTTCTCTTAAACAACAACACAGTTTTATTAGAGGGACACCCTCTTCATAGGTGTATGCTTCTCAATTATCAGGAAAACATAACCATAAAACGATTCAACCATCTCATTTACCAGTCCGTTTCCCAAAACGCTGACCCAATCAACACTTTGTAGTTCGAAATTTTTTTCCGAAAAGTTTGACTTAAAGAAGGTAATTCAATTTCTGGATCATATTATTTCGAGACAAATCCTCAGCAATTTCAAACTCATAATCTATCAACAGTGAAGGATGGTGTGAATCCTCACCAACCAGTGGAGAGTCACATCTGGTAACAGAACACGGAATAGTTGAAAGAACTACATAAATCTAAGATAACTTGATTGCTGTTATAAATTCCGTTATACTGAAACATATTGAGAAAAGATATAGATTCTATCAAATACTGCGCAACATGACCCGAATAAGAATACGGAACAAAGATTGACTCAATATCAGGGTCTTTTTTCCATTGGATTGTTGGGATATTGAAATCTCCAATAAGACAAATGTCCATTTTGTCGTTATAGCTAATTAAACGTTCAGATATACTTTAAAAAAATGTTTTAAGTATCCAAGGATGTGGAAGGCGGTATATATACTACACCCAGTAGCAATGAGCATTTTTCCATGGAACTATGTGTTGCCGATGAAAAACGAATACTGGTAAAAATAATTTCACCAATATCATCCCAAACAAGAATGGGTGAACATCCTAGTGTCCGATTCACAGCAATTAAGACCCCACCTCCATCCCTTTTAACACTCAACATGAAATCCCTATCCTTCCGGAAAACTGTACATTCGTTTTGAAAATGTTCGCTATCAAATATGCCACAATTTAGCCAAGTTTCCGTCAGAACAATTATATCATAAATATTTGCAAATAAGTTTGCTTTAAATTCCTCGATCTTAGACTTCAATCCCCGATAATTCTGATAGAATACTTTAATGTGGTTCACCTTGTAGTATGATATAAATATTCTCTAAATAGTATATAAAATTATTGTAGGGGCCTATACAGCCTATACTCATAGCAGTTCTCCCAATAATAATAGAATTATCAAGCAAACGAAAACATGAAACAATACAACAAATGCGGCCAACACGGAACAGACCAGATACTTTATTAGAAAAATAATATTCGCAAAACATTCGCATGTTTTTTTGCGAATGCGAATACTTTGAAATATGCGAATATTCGCGAATGCGAATGCGAATATTCGTTACATCACTAATAGGTACATAAAAATAGATGCATCAATATTTGGATTTTTCTAGACTTTCTTGCGAACTCTATTATTTGAAATAAATATTCCCGTATCAACAAAACAATATTATATTCATCATAATGTTTTTCGTCATAACTAATTAGCAATGCATGTCAAGGTGTACGATAATTAGAATCTACATAAATTTCAATTTAAATAAAGACCTACTGTGTATATTATTACTACATACCCCGGGTACGGCATTACACCTGATACGAATGATTTGTGAAAAATGTAAGTACATCCTATTCTATTCTATTCTATACCCTCACGCCGTGTCCCAGGTGGGGTAGGCAGAGAGAACGGAACGCCATGTCGCTCTATCCTTACATACTTCTTTAGCTTCCTCTACATTCATCCAGTTTCTCATACATGCACGCCGATTCCTCTTACTTAACACGCGACCGTCCTTGAGAATTTGATCCACGTGGTTAAGCCACATGGTTGCTCGGACGCCCGCGCTTCCTCACACCCTCTCTTTCAGATAAATACACCCTCTTCGTCAATCTTACACCATCCATTCGCTCCACATGACCAAACCATCTCAATTTATTTACACGCATTCTATCAACAACACTTCTCTTGCATCCACTCATTCTTCTAATATCCTCATTTCTTACTCTATCACGCAATGTTTTACCTACCATTCTTCTCAGTGATCGCATCTCCACTGCATTTATTCCACTCTCGTCCTTCTTCAGCCATGTCCATGTCTCGCTTGCATACATCAGTGTCGGTACGAGGATGGCGTTGTGCACCAGCATTTTAGCCATGTTCGAGACATTGCTATTGCTAACAATAGATCGAAGTGCACCGTTCACTCTCGCACCAGCCACTTTTCTTTTTTCAATGTCCCTTTCGTACCTACCATCCCTTACAAACATACTTCCTAAATAAACATATTCGTCCACTTGCTCCAAACATTCATTTCCAACCTTTATTTCACACATTGTTCTTTCAATCTCTCTTTCAAACACCAGCACTTTCATCTTTGTCACATTCATTTTCATCCCATTCATACTGCAACTTTCATATACAACTGACACAATCTTTTGTAAATCACTTTCACTCTCAGCCATTAATACCAAATCATCTGCATACATCAACGCATTCACACGGTTTCCATTCAGTTCAATGCCAACATCCATCTCTTTCAAAGGACGCATACAGTAGTCGAAAAAAAGGTTGAACAGCCATGGAGACATGACACAACCTTGCTTCACTCCTTTGGTGAGGACAAACCACTCAGAGAAGGCGTTATTTACCCTCACGCAGGCGGAGCTCCCAACGTATAGCGAAGAAATTGCGTGGATCAACTGGCTGTTCACCCCGTACTCCGACAACACGCGCCACAATCTCTCCCGATCCACACGATCATATGCTTTCTCCAAATCCACGAACGCACAGAAAAGCTTCTGGTGTTTACCGCGTATTTTGAAAGTATACAATGCCATTACGCACAGGTTGGGACTACTCGCGTATAGTTTCAAGTAGTATAAGCATAAATATTTTTAGAAACTATACATGGTTATTACGCTCTAATCGTGTATATTTTCCAATAACGTTCACTAAAATTTGTGTGGAAAACATACTGCACAAGTTTCCATTGCGGAATAATCGTGTACATTTTCTGTGCTACACAAGGCAACGTTCTTAGAATCTATACGCGACTAGTTTCCAAGTAGCCATTTAGATTTGTTGCTTTCTCTTTTTTTCATATATAATTGTTTTTATTATTTTTACGTGTTGTTTTTATTATTAATTTTTTATTGCTTTTATTACCTGTATTTTTGTTATTTTGGATTTACTTGTTGTTGTTATAATTTCTGAAATTTGTCAACATGTAAAAGCGAAAATTGTAAATGTACTTAAATAAATAAATATTTTTATTATTATTTGACTGGCGTCTTTTTAAAGTAGCACTTAAGTACTTAAACATTTGTGTTTCTTTTATATGATAAAAATATTTTTGTTCTTTGTTTTGTTTTATGATAAAAATATTCATAAAATATTATAAAAAAAAATATTATAAAAATATTTTTATATACACGATAATAGCGTAATAATCATGTATAGTTTCTAAAAATATTTATGCTTATTAATATTTGAAACTATACGCGAGAAGTCCCAACCTGTGCGTAATGGCGTTGTATACTTTCAAAATACGCTTCACTGAATCACCGTCAGAAAGTATACGTGACAATTACGCAGAAATCGTGTATATTTTCTGAGACTATTTTTCGTTACACAATTTGAAAACATACCTACATTGCAAGAACACTATGAATGCGTACTGGCATTGTATACTTTCAAAATACGCGTGTTTACCCAGAAGCTTCTCTACGACCATTCGTAGGGAGAAGATCTGATCAGTGCACCCTCTACCATTCAAAAAAGCTCCTTGTGCATCCCAGATCTTACACTCTGTTGCCTTTCGTACTCTCTCAATCAGAATTCTTCCATACAGTTTTCCTATTGAACTCAGCAAACTAATAGCCCGATAACTCCCACATTCAAGCCTAGAAACTTTTCCCTTGTATAGCGGACAGATGATAGCCTTCCGCCAGTCCTCTGGAGTAACGCCTTCTTTCCAACAAGTGTTGAATAGTTCTAGGCACCATGCGAGAGTCCTCTGCCCACCAGCCTTGATGAGCTCAATTTTTTTTTTTTTTTTTTTAATAATAACAGCTTTATTGATATAAATAAATTCAATTTTAACATATTCATTATATGATTCACCTAACTAGGCTACAGCCCGTACTAAGGTAGATCAATTTATGTGTGGTCAAAGAACATTGCTCTTAGTTAAAGTAACGTTAACTAAAAAACTTAATTAATTAACATAAAATAAAGAAAAAACTAAATAAAAAGACAGAATAATAATATGCACATTATATACATTTACACCTATGCACACACATGTACTATAGACACACACACACACACACACACACACCCGCACCCACACACGCCCACACCCACCCACACGATGAGTGTTAAACATTTATAAACGCGTATAACCATATAAACATACACAACACATATACAAACCCAAGGGCACTGTATGAGAGACGCTCGAAGAGGCTAAGCCGGTATGTAGTTAAGTATACGTTCTGTCTCGCTGCGTCCAATTTTAAGCAACCAGTCCGTAATGAGTCTTTTAGGTAAGGAGTTGTTTGTCATTTGTCGTTTAGTCAGTACATTGTCCTGTATTTTGTTAAGGAGTCTTGGTGCCTGAAAAGTAAAATGTCTTTGTGCAAATTTGGTCCTCGTTTTTGGTACTTTGTAAAATTGTTTATTTCTGCATCTTGTCGATAAATTGTGCGTTATCTGTGTCTGTAAGTGCTTGTGCTTAATGTAGTGTAAGATTATATTTTTTGTATATGTCTGTCTTATGTCCAATACACCGAATTGTTGGAAGAGAGCAGCTGATGGGAATCTGTAAGGTTTTTTGTTGATTACTCGGATAATTGATTTCTGAGCCTTTATTAATGGATCTAGAGCTGTCAGTGAAGCTCCTCCCCAACCAAGAATACCATACGACAAAATACTATGCACCAGAGCAAAGTATACAGTCTTCATCATACTGATAGGCAGCATGTTCCTCACCTCTTTGAAGACGTGCAAGGTACTTCTGAGTCTATTTGCTGTATTTGCAATGTGCTCTTTCCAGCCGAATCTTTCATCGATCAATATACCGAGGTACTTAGCATTTCTTACTTTTTTAGTGATTGGACAATTGCATGGTAGTATGTTTGCGGTAACAGTGTCACAGTTGTGTATTTTAATTGTTTTATTTTTTACATAGTCATCGTCTCTGTTTGTTATATTGATTGTCATGTAATTAGTTTTGTCCACGTTGAGAGTTAGTAGATTAGAGTCCAGCCATCTCTTCACCAGACTCAGTCCCCTCTCTGCCCTCCCATGAACACTGTCCCATGTTCCACCATGAAAAATAAGTGCCGTATCGTCAGCAAATGACACTACATCTCCGTAATCCAGGACAATATTCGTCAGATCGTTGATGTACGTGAGGAAGAGAATTGGACCCAGTACGCTTCCCTGTGGGACTCCGAACCTGATGTGCGCCCTGTCACTCAAGTAATTTCCAATTTTTGTTTTTTGTGTCCTGCTAGTCAAATAGTCAGAAAACCACTTATGTGCCGTTCCACGAATCCCCAGTTTCGACAGCTTTGCTAACAACAATGCATGGGAGACTGTGTCGAAAGCTTTTGCGAGATCAAGAAATACAGTAATACATTTTTCCCCCTTATCTAATATATTGACAACTCTTTGTGTGAGATAACCAATCGCCTCTTGTGTACCCCTGTTTTTGCGAAAACCAAATTGTTTTTCAGATAAAATATTATTTTTTTCAAAGAAATCCAATAATCTACATTTAGCGGCTGTTTCAATTACTTTCGATAGTGAATTTAATAAACTTATGGGTCTATAGCACCCTATATCATCTTTTTTCCCACTCTTGTATATCGGACATACAACGGCTTCCTTTAAGTGGTTTGGGAAAATACCTTCTGACAAGCTCATGTTCGTAACAAATTGAATTGGCGTCTTAAGGCTATCAATGCACCATTTTAAAATTCGCGTCGAGATAAGGTCTGTACCGACAGTAGCTTTGTCTTTTAAATTTTTGATTATTTTTTCTATTTCATTAGTGGTTACTGGTTCAAGATGGTGCATTACATTGTTAGTAACTATCGTGTTTGTTTGAAACACAATCATATCCTACAGCCTTCCCGCACTTAGCTTTCTTCAACGCATTCGTAATTTCCGTCAAACATATCTCATCATTTACACTCATGTTATCATTTCTACTGTTGCACTCATTTACATTCACACCACCACATTCAAATAATTCTTCAAAATACTCTTTCCATCTTCTTAACACGCAATCACCACTCACTACCACATTACCGTTATTATCTTTTATCCCTTTCACTGAGTTTACTTCCACACCCGTCCTCTTCCGCTTCACCTCCTTCCAAAATATTTTCAAATTTTCTTTCGCACACGCTGACAACTTCTGGCATTCCTTGTCTTCTAGCAATTTTTTCTTCATTTCCACTATCTCTCGCACTTCTTTCTTGCACGCTCTGTATGTTTCTTTCATTCGTTCCTTATCGCCTTCACTTCCCTGTCTCACACTCATCAAATCTTTCCATGCATTCTTCTTCTTTTCCACGGTCTTTTTCACATCATCATCCCACCATGCATCACCTTTTTTGCGTCCAACGGTGGTTTCACCACATACTTCTTTTGCACACTCTGTAAGTACATCCTAATTTAAATTAGGGAAAAGCGATATATGATTGCCTAGTTCAATATTAAACAATCGACAAAAAAAGTAAAATATTTATTTTTCACGATAGATGCACTTCTATTTATTTTTATCACAATATTATTATGCTTCTAAAACATATCTTCAGAAAGCTAGCTCACAATAATGTGAGATTCCTGGCCCTATAAAGTTTACGGTGAATTAGTAACTGCCTGGATATACTCTTTATCTATCTTGCCCACAAGTGATGTGACCAATAGATTAACTGCTTGTAATGAATTCTGGTTGGGATGTCCCTTGGGGAGGGAAGCGTCTCTGCAATAGCCCCGGTAACGGCGACCCTCGGGTTCGCCGGCCTGAATAACCTAGGAAAAGTCTCTGGACACCTCAACTCAGCTTTTGTTCCAGAATATTATGCAATTATTTTGTAAACCCAGATATATCTTTTAAAAAAAAAAAAAAAAGAAAAAAAAAAAAAAAAAACTATATTACGCACTTTTACTTATTATTATTTTGTAACTTTTGTAACCTAGGTTAAGATAACTTGTTTATTTGATTCCTTTTTTTTGTATAGATATATGTATTATTACTATGTTTGCTTCTCTCGTATAAAGGTACATCGAAGGAGTTTAGTCAAAAGATTTCACACGGAGGTTTTGGCGGTTTGGTGGTTTGGCCGGCCAGCCCTTCAGGCTGCCCACTATGGCGCCTCCGGTGTGGACAAGATTTGTTAAGTATAGAATTTCGGATAAATGGAAGTCCCCAGACTTCTGCGGTATCCGGGTGGACGGTGGGTCCTTCAATGTATGCTTGTAATGAACACACAAGTTGTCCTCTCCCTGCCAATAAAATAAATAAGATAACTTAAGCAATGTGTTGCATCACAGCTGAATTTAAATTTGAAGATATTTTATGCCTTGCACGTGATTTGTTATTAATACCTGCTTTTTACAGGACTCGAAAACTTAACAGAAAATATATAAAGTTATGTTCTTTGATGGAATCTCCATGGAACACGTGAATATAAATAAAATTACTTTTTTCAGATTTGAAACATGTCTAGGCCTCCTATTTCAACTCACATATTAGACATATCTCAAGGGCGTCCAGCAAGCGGTGTGGCTGTCTTTCTTTACAGGGAAGATGGTGGAAATTGGAATCTGGTTAATTCAGAAGAGACTTCTCCAGATGGGAGATGTGCATCGTTCTTAACCAGAGAAGAATTCAGAGCAGGAACTTATAAATTCAAATTTGAAGTTGGAAAATATTTTGAGAGAGATGGAATATCGACTTTATATCCATTTGTTGAGGTTTGTAGCTATGATTATTGAATAATCTGAGAAAAACTTTTATTCGTAGCTACTCGTATTGATGATCAAATTATCTTTGAAAAACAACTTCCAGGGGGTGGGCTGATGACCAGCTTCTCACTTCAATGTCAATCTTCCATACTTGAATACTAATTTTGTCTACTTGCGTACTATTTTCGAGATCCTAGGGGAGGAAAGCAACTTCTCCAGTTTGTCTAAAGGTATTTGTTATACACATATTATTTCTTTTCCAGATTACCTTTAAATGTTCTTCAGCAGACGAGCACTACCACATTCCTCTTCTATTGAGTCCCTTTGGTTACTCCACGTACCGAGGATCATAAAGAAAACAAAGAATACATTTCCAGATATTTAAATTAAAAAAATATATATAAATATACATTTTTAACAATAAAAAATTGGCTTTTTCTTGTGAAACATCTGAATAACAACGTCACTTTTGACTACATTTTTTTAAGTAAGTAGGTACCCATCCTAAAGAAGGAATCTTTCTTCCATCAACAATGCCTCCGATGCCTGATAGAACTTTTTACATTTTACTGTTATTATGATAGCGATATCAGAGTATCATAAATATCATAAGAAGAGTGGTGACTCTATTGGACTCTGACTGAATCGCTTTGAATACAAGCGGTTTACCTTTGTCATGTGCTCCCGAGAGGAGCATAGATCCCAGATAGAGCTCACGCTGTATCTCAAAATTTCTCATACATGCACACTGATTTCTTTTACTCAACACGTGTTCATTTTGTGAATTTAAACCGCGGCATAAGATATGCATATTTTTTTGTAACGTGGATAATTCAAGAAAAAATATATGAACCTGCTATCAATTAATTCGACGCTTATTTGTATATTTTAAATAATTACCCAGCACTTCCTAAATTACATAATTATCTCTTTCTAAGAATCAATAAAATTTTGTCATACATAAACAAAAAACAATCATTAGTAAAATTTTCACCAACACAAATTCATTCATTACAAATATCTAGCTAATTACTGTCAGATTCGTCACCTCAGAGATATTTTTAAATCATTTTTTTTCATATATATATATATAATCGTATTATTGAATGAATTAAATTATTTTAATACGCGACCCAATATTAAAGAATCACTGGGATTTATATTTGTACCGGTTTAAATTTAATTTAGTATCAAATATAATATTAATTACTTCAAATAAGGACCCTAACCTAAAATAACAAATAAATTTTAACATTTTTAAACTACATAGGTACTTATCCATTGTTATTTTAGGCAAATGAAATATATTGATAATATAAATGAGAAGGTATCTACCCAATGAGAACATTAATATCCTAAAAAAACAGAAATGCATTATAAAATTATAAATCGTTGCTATGTTAGACCACTTTTTCGGATTAGGTAGTTTCATTAATTTGATAATTTTATTGAACATAACAAACAATACAGATATAACAATACATTTTATAAAAACTTAAGTAAAAGCACCCTCTTTATAGAGACAAGTCTAGTGTAAAGGAGGAATATAATACATGTTATGCAATAACACGTAAGTATGCCAAAAAAAGGAAAAGAATCCTTTTTCTACCTTTCAGCAGTTTATCATCGAATTTTGGTCAAATCCTAATTTGAGGATCTGTCAAGATAGTTATAGAAAAGAGAATGATATAGAATATAGATTCAAAAAGCAAATTTAGAGAAAAGTACCTGGGCTTGCAGATACAAAGCTATATAAATATAATTATTTACAAAAAAAAAATTTTTGAATGAGCCATATCATGCGACACCCTTTTTTTCGCTGGCTGTCAAAGTTCAATCATGGAAGATGCTGTAAAAGTACAAATAATATTCATAATGGTTCTATACTATAATACTATACAATGCACTCATGTCGTGTCCCAAGTGGGGTAGGCAGAGAGAACGGAACGCCAAATAGATCTATCCTTACATAATTCTTTCGCCTCTTCTACATTCATACAATTTCTCATACGCACACGTCGATTTCTCTTACTTAACACACGGCCATCTTTAAGAATTTGATCCACGTGATCAAGCCACGTGATTCTCGGAAGTCCGCGCTTCCTCACACCCCTTCTTTCAGACTGATGGATATAGATCAGGGATGTTGCGGATGTCGATTTTTACACATCCGCGGATGTGAATGCGGATGCGGATTTTTGAAGGCTCACATCCGCGGATGCGGATGCGGATGTTTAAGATTTTATAGAAAAAAAGTAGGAACTATCTTAGTTGGTAGGCCCCACTGTCAAATATGTGACGAAATTGTTGCTACAATAATATTTGTTTTTTTTGGCGAAATATTTTTTTTGTTATTTGCAAAAACCGGCAAAAAAAATAAAAAAATAAAATAAAACCGGCAAAAATAAAAACGCGTCGGATCTTGTCACCAATTTTTTCGTTCCCATTGGTTAATGTCAAGTGCAAACGGCACACGCCTTTCGACGGCCCCGCCTCATTTCTTTCTTGTCGCAAATTGTCTTACATCCGCATCCGCATGAACATCCGCATCGATTATTGCGGATGCGGATGCGGATGCAGATGTCCAAATACATGCGGAAGCTCCGCATTTGCGGATGCGGATGCGAATATTCGCAACATCCCTGATATAGATATCTCGTCCATACCTTGACGGCATTATTCAGGTGTGGGGTAGTCAGTAAAAAACTATTTGAATGCACCTAAGTAATTTATTAGATAATTCTCGAATAAGTACTGCAAATAATATTATGCTTGTTTCATGAATGTGTAATAGGTGGATTATTCATGATCATTCATTCAATCATGCATTTTGTGTTACACCCTCATACATCTCTGTAATCTCAACTTTCTTTAGATGACTAATTTATTCAACTTCGACATACTTTCTTATTTCTTTGTTTATTTTTGCAATTTTGATTATTTGTTTACACACTTAACCTAAAATAAACAAATATTAATGTTTTGAAATTCATCAGCAAAATCTTTTGTTTTGTTAAGTAAATAATAATTTTGTATTAGTCCATTATCGATGATATGATCATGTAGAAAGTTAAAGAGAAGTATTGGCATTTCACTATCCAGGAATAATTTATTCCTTAATAAAAATGAATAATCTTTCATCGTGGAGTCCTCGGTATTAATTATTGGTCTCCAATTCTTTTTTTGTGTCCTATACGTCAAGCATCAAGTATGAGATAATAAATCTTCATTTCAGCAGTGAAGAGAGATCCCACCCATCTATATGTCCCGTTTTTTATGGCACTATATGAATCTAAACACTTGCAGTCTTTAGAGTTTATCAAGGGCGCTGTAAGACAGTTTACTGTAGGTGTATTCCAGTTTGTTTTTAAAATTATTCATCAATGTCAAATCCCGAATTTATGCAATTAATATCATGCAATTTTCTTCATTCAAACAAAAACATCCAGCATCCAAAACAATAAAAAATAAAACATCAGAAATCTATATTCCCATTCCCTCCCAGAAAGCTACGACCTCTTTTGCAGCTCCCTTCAGATGAGTACGCTCCACAAATTCCTTTGTTTTTTAATGACTTAATAAAAGAACCTAAATAAAACTTTACATTTAAAATATTATAGTAATAATGATAATACAGTAATAAACTTTATTGCACAGAAGCGATATCTTCCAACTAACCCATATAGTAATGAGGGATTCTTAATGATGATGTATATTATATCGCTTTTTACCTAGATTTACCAAATGTATGTACCTACTGTAATTATTTCTGTTTTAATAGATCCTCAAATTAGGATCAAGTCCCATAGATCTAAAACGGATCAATGAAAAAGGGTTTTTGGGATCAAAAAAGGTAGAAATAAGGATTCTTTGACACCTAATTATCGGCATTTTATCAATAAATAAATTGCAGTTGCCTAACACAACAATGATTTTAAATTTTAGGATATTTGTGTTATTTTAGGATATGGGTTAATAATTAAAACAATTACCCTATTTGATTCTAAAATTTAAACAAAGTCAAAATTTGAATCCCAGTGATTCTAGAATCCTGAGCCGCGCACTAATAAAATCAAAATTTGTAACACTTTTCGAAAGATTTGAAAGTTTAGAAAAATTACTCGATTTATTGTATATCAGATTAGCGATAATTTTAGAAATTAATGTTTATTTTTTGTTGACAAATGTGACTAAATTTTAGTGAATCATTGAAAAAAGAAATCAAAATATTTATTATACAAACCGTTATTTGTAAATAAAAACGAACATCGAATTTATTGGAATTTGAATAACTACATAATGGGTTAATGGGACAACAGATTTTGGAAGTATAATAATGCATACATTTATTTCACTCTTATGTATTGACGCGTGTATATAACTATCTCTTAAAATATTCAAAGACGTTTTCTCTCTTACTCTTCTATATAAATGTATATACTCATCTTCTTCCACTAACATTATATACATAGATTCACACCCCATGCCGCTTTGCGAGAAATGAAAGACGCACTCTGAAAATCAAAACAATAGACGGACACATTAACAATTTTCTATACATCCCAGTGACGACTTGGCATAAAGAGTGAAACTAAATATTCATACAAAATCTCCATAGTAAACTAGTGCTCTCTAGTGAGCAAAGTACAAACTATCATTTTCTTCATACAAATTCTAAGCTTTAAAAAATATTCCATAGAGTAAATTTTCATTAGCAATTTTGACAGCATGTCCACCGACACCGACTCACGACTGTCAAATTGCACTACTATAAATATGGACGACATGCGGGTGAAGTGATTATAAAAATATAAATTTACACAATAAACGTTTGTAATATAGTTTTGTAAGATATGGATAAGCAAGATGGTGAGTTTGTTTATTTATTTTAAGTTTGGTAAACAGTGTTACGTGTGTCTTTCATTATGTTTTGGATGTGTAAATATGTGGCTCTAGACCATTGATTATCATGTTAACACTAGATATGACAGGACGAACAAAATTTGTGTCGCAAAATCGAATGCATCTAACTTTTTGTTGAACAGGGTTGTGAATACTTCCGAGAAATAATATTTATTGATTTATACAATGAACGGCTATAAATATAGGCCTTTGACATAATATATAATAAAAACAACAATATATAGAGAAAACATAAATGTTAATGAACAGTTAATGTTCGAAAACGTTCTGACATTTAAATAAAGTGAAGTGGAAGTAAAACAGTGTTCAATACATTAATTTTATTATTTTATAAAACATAAATATTATTAAAGTACCTACACATGCACATTAGCATGAGTGCAAGGCAAAATGATTTAGCAACTACCTAATAATATAAAACAAATAATAATAATATGATGGTTAAAGTATACACAATTAAACAAAATAAAAGATATAGGTATATTTTTTTTTATTTAATAATAATAATATTGGATCATTTCTATGTGGCGCCGTTTAATGATCCGTGACCATCTCAAGGGCGCCGTGACTTCTCCCGAACAGCAGCATCTTTAACTTGGTTCTAAGTGTGGTGGTGGGTTGATTCTCTCTCAATTCAGTCTGTGGTCAATCTGTTCCGGCAGTTGGCGCGGCGGCTCTGAAGCTCCTTTCTTTGATATGTTTTCCCAGTGCTCCCTGAACTCTGATTGAGTGAGATTCAACTCTTCCAATATTCTGTTGCTTTGGCAGTTGCTGTTGCTTAAATACTTTTTTTGTGTTCCCTTTGATATAATTATGAATTTATAATCATAGTAGAATGTAGTAGCCTTATCATGGTGGCGGTTGTTATTTCATACAGAGAGATGAAGTGGTGTTGTTGTTTCTGTCTCCACTGTGTCTGCAGCTGGGTGGTGTTGTGTTGCCGTCTTTGTTACACACTAAGGGAACACGTGTTGTTATCACTGCTGGTCGCTAGGCTAGCGTTCGGACCGAATACAAAATTCTCAGAAACAGATCAGTATGCGACACATGTCAATGTTATTTAGAACTATTGATGCACTTATTATGAAAGATCTCCATGATACGAAACACAGAATATTAAATGTGAGAATGTGATTAAAATTGACGTAAACATACACTGATATTTTACGAAAACTGTGCGAATTTATTATGTGATTGCACACGCGAAAGCTGAACACTGTAGGATCAAGTTATACCGTGAAAACGTGTCTGGCAGCTAAGACAGCGCCAAGAACACTCTATTTATTTAATATACGGCAATTGCCTTTAACAAAAAATAATATTACAAGATAAAAGAGTTATGTTGAGACATCAATTTTATTCCACCACTTTTCCTGTCTTTTTCAAGAAACGTTTTCCCTTTTTTGTATTGTAAAAGTCATCTTCTTTAAAATGATGAGAACACATTGTAGTAGAATGATTATTTGGTAGCCAGGAATGTCCTGGACAAAATTTATCCACTTTTCTCTCTTATATGAGATGGACACAGAAATCTGCAATTATACATTTTTTTCATTAATTAACAGATCAGCATGATTTCAAAAACTAAAATTAGTTTTCGTACATTATTTAACGTTTACATAAAAAAGCCAAACAAATATTTTTCATTGTAGTGATAACCCTTAACCTAATACATTATAAATTTTCGAGAGAAACTTTGTGGAACGTCATTTTATAAAATAATAAAATTAATGTATTACAGAACACTGTTTTAATAATAATAATAATAATAAAAAGATAATTTATTTGGCGCTGTTTAATGGTCCGTGACCATCTCAAGAGCGCCGTGGCTTTTTAGTTAAGTTGGAAGCATCTTCTAGGTCAAACATGAAGTTCATGTAACGCTGCTGCCACTGCAGAGGACGGTCGGGACTTTGGGCAAACTCATCCCACATAGAACTCCATTCATTCACAGACACCTCTCCATCTTTATTGGCATCAGTTCTCTGCCTCAGGACATCCCATATCTTGGTCATGGTGTCGTACGTCTCTACGTTCTTAGGACGACTCTGGGGCCATCCACGACGAGTGCAGATTTTCTCAATAGCTAACTCGAAGTCCTTCTTTTCGAGCGTTCCACTTTGGTTGACATCAAAAAAAACGTTGGACACATAGAGAAGCTCCTTCTTACGGAGATATGAGATAGGCATCGTGGTAAATTGGAATCGTGAGACAAAGCAGTATTTTTGTCTCTTTCACCCGCTGTGTTGTTGCGAGTAGTCGGTGTTGTTATCCTTTTCTGTTACACTACCGGACATACACTGATCACTACACGCTGGCACTTGTGAGACAACAAAGTTTACTTCCACTTCACTTTATTTAAATGTCAGAACATTTTCGAACATTAACTGTTCATTATCGATGACAATGTAATACTGAGCTCACTTTAATAAACTACCTACACCAAAAGTTTTAGAAGTGGGGATGTCAGTGTTGGTATCTGAACATTCACTACATTATTCAAATTCTTGTGTATTTCCAATGTCTCTAAAATATCTAATTTAAAACCCTTTTCACACATATGGAGTACTTCGGCATCATCTTCACCAAAACTGTGTCCTATCTCCTTTGCATGATCCGCCATCTCAGAATTAATACATAAGTTTCTAATCGCCTTTTTATGTTCCTTTCTATGTTGGTAAAACGGGAAGAAAGTTCTCCTCCAAAATAAAGGAACATACAGAGGCGATTAGAAACTTAAGTATTAATTCTGAGATGGCGGATCATGCAAGGGAGACAGGACACAGTTTTGGTGAAGATGATGCCGAAGTACTCCATATGTGTGAAAAGGGTTTTAAATTAGATATTTTAGAGACATTGGAAATACACAAGAATTTGAATAATGTAGTGAATGTTCAGATACCAACACTGACATCCCCACTTCTAAAACTTTTGGTGTAGGTAGTTTATTAAAGTAAGCTCAGTATTACATTGTCATCGATAATGAACAGTTAATGTTCGAAAACGTTCTGACATTTAAATAAAGTGAAGTGGAAGTAAAACAGTGTTCTGTAATACATTAATTTTATTATTTTATACCAATACATTATATATTACACAAGAATTTGAATAATGTAGTGAATGTTCAGATACCAACACTGACATCCCCACTTCTAAAACTTTTGGTGTAGGTAGTTTATTAAAGTAAGCTCAGTATTACATTGTCATCGATAATGAACAGTTAATGTTCGAAAACGTTCTGACATTTAAATAAAGTGAAGTGGAAGTAAAACAGTGTTCTGTAATACATTAATTTTATTATTTTATACCAATACATTATATATTTAATATATAAACAATACTTAGATACTTTTCGTTTAATCCATAGCGGTAGTATAGAGGGCAAACCAGGACAGGGAGGGGTAGGAATAATGTTGAGTAATGATTTGGGTAGATGTTGAGTAAAGATTTATACCAATACATTATATATTTAATATATAAACAATACTTAATACTTTTCGTTTAATGCATAGCGGTAGTATAGAGGGCAAACCAGGACAGGGAGTGGTAGGAATAATGTTGAGTAAAGATTTGGGTAGGAGAGTAAAGGGATATGTCCACTTTGGAGGTAGAATTATTTTAGTCAAGCTAGATACCAAACCCGTAGGTACAATTCTGATTCAAGTTTACATGCCAACATCTAGCCATAGCGACCAAGAAATTAAGATCTTATACGAAAACATCCAGAAATTGCTAGATGACACAAAAGCTGAGGAAAATGTCATTGTAATGGGAGACTGGAACGCAGTAGTAGGGGAAGAAAGGGAGGGATCAATCGTAGGTGCATATGGGTTGGGCATTAGAAACGATAGAGTTAACCGTCTCGTAGAATTTTGTGCCAAAAACAATATGTTTGTAGCCAACACGTGGTTTCAACACCACTATAGACATCGGTATACGTGGAAATCTCCCGGAGACAGATTTCGTTTACAGATCGACTACATTCTAACGCGTCAAGGATATAGGAATCAAATTAAAGATTGCAGGAGCTATGCAGGTCCGGACATTGATAGTGACCATAATATGGTTGTAGCGGAAACCATGTTAAAATTCAAAAGACTGGAGAAGAGGAACACAAAGAGATGGAACTTAAAGCTGCTCAAGATAAAAGAAATAAAAGAAAAATATGACTAAAAAACTATGACATGTAATTTTGAGAGCAATGAAAATGTAAACAGAGTATGGGAAAATATCAAAGAGAAAATAACCGCAGCGGCAGACGAGGTTATAGAGAAAAGAAAGCCGCAAGCTAGGAAAGAATGGATCACGGACGACATTTTAAAAATGATCAAAGAAAGAAGAAAGCTAAAGAACTCTAAAACAGAAGAAGGGAAAAAGGAATATAAAGTCCTTAGAAATAAAATTAACAGAGAATCCAAGCTGAGAAAGGAAAGTTATTTGCAAGAAAAATGCAAAAATAACAACAGAAATATAAAACAAAGGAAATTTGAAACCGCATACTCTGAAGTAAAGAATTTCTTCAATGACAAAACACAGCCACGATGTGCTATACAAGATAAAAACGGCAAACTGCTGTTTGAGGACGAACTGATCGTCAAGAGATGGAAAGAATACCTAGAACAATTGTACAAAGGAAAGAACATACTAAGAACATACGAAAGCAAAGCACTAGAAACAGAATATGACGTAGAAAATAATGGAGATGACATCTTAAGAAGTGAATTTGATATTGCATTAGCAAAGTTAAAAGATGGCAAAGCACCAGGTATCGACCTGATTCCATCAGAGCTGCTTAAATGCGCGGGAAAAGGCATGCTTGACACATTATATAAGCTTGTCTGCAAAATATACGACACAGGAAAGATGCCTGAGGACTTTGCCAAATGTCTGATACGAGCGCTTCCTAAGAAAGCAGGCACGACAAAGTGCGAACAACACAGAACTTTAAGCATGATATCATACGCTTCTAAGATACTCGCCAACATTATAATGAAAAGGGCGGAAAATAAAATAAACGAAACACTTTCAGAAGATCAATTTGGATTCCGCAAGGAGACAGGTACAAGAGATGCAATCCTGAGTCTCAGACTTATTCTAGAAAAGAGAATAACATGATTAGAAAATGAGTTTAATTCACAATGTATTTAAATTATCACTTGATATTTATATGTAGATCTGCGACCGGTTTCGATACGCTAGTACCATTCACGAGCAGAATATAAACTGAGTGCAAAAACAAAAGAAGGGTTCGTTAGAGAGTTATGTATGTGTGGCTAGTGGGTAGTGGGGTGGGGGTGGAAGTATTATTAGAAAAAGATTGGAGGTGGGAGGAATCAGGGAAAGAAAACATTGAAAGTAGGGGAGATTTTTGTGGTGCTATTATTTTATTAACCAAATTATGACCGGAGTTAATCGCTTTATTAATTTCTAATGTTTCAGATGCTAATAAGTTAAAATAATTATTTAAATTTGTATGACTAAAGGATACATTGCTTCTATTATGTGTATGGTCGTATTCTATTAGGTGATTAGCGAATTCCGAAAAGTTATTATTATTTAAACAAAGTTCGTGTTCCCTGATTCTTGTTTTAAAATTCCTTTTAAAATAACTTTTCGGAATTCGCTAATCACCTAATAGAATACGACCATACACATAATAGAAGCAATGTATCCTTTAGTCATACAAATTTAAATAATTATTTTAACTTATTAGCATCTGAAACATTAGAAATTAATAAAGCGATTAACTCCGGTCATAATTTGGTTAATAAAATAATAGCACCACAAAAATCTCCCCTACTTTCAATGTTTTCTTTCCCTGATTCCTCCCACCTCCAATCTTTTTCTAATAATACTTCCACCCCCACCCCACTACCCACTAGCCACACATACATAACTCTCTAACGAACCCTTCTTTTGTTTTTGCACTCAGTTTATATTCTGCTCGTGAAGGTACTAGCGTATCGAAACCGGTTGCAGATCTACATATAAATATCAAGTGATAATTTAAATACATTGTGAATTAAACTCATTTTCTAATCATGTCGCGTAATTATCACATAGTGAATGCCAAAAACATCGAAAATAAGAGAATAACAACTAATAAAAACACATACATAGCATTCATCGACCTTGAAAAAGCATTCGATAAAGTAGAATGGGAACAACTTTTTAAGACTCTAAACCAGATAGGAATGAGTTATAAAGACAGAAGAGCAATCTGGAGCTTATACAAGAACGAAATGGCTGTGATTAAAAGCGGAGAGAGCTGCGCAGAAGCAAGGGTCGAACAAGGTGTAAGACAGGGATGCTCAATGTCGCCAGCTCTCTTTAACTGCTATATACTATTGATGATCTCAGAGAAGAAATGAAGAACTGGACAGGAGTCAAAATAAATGGGAAAAAGGTCGACATGATTAGATATGCTGACGACATAGCACTGCTCGCAGACTCCGAGATGGAGCTGAATGAAGCCTTAGGAAAAATGGAAAGTATACTGTTGTCAAAGTACAACATGAAAATAAATAAAGACAAAACAAAATGTATGGTCGTTGGAAAAGAGGAAGCGACTGCGAACATTGCCATAAATGGAGTGAGCATCAAACAAGTAAGAGAATTCGTGTACTTGGGCAGCAGAATAAACCAAGATGGACGCTCCAAATCGGAATTTGTGAGCAGAATAAACCAGGCAAGAATTGCTTTTAACAAAAAATCTAAGATATTGGAATCCTCAAACATTGATTTAAGCGTAAGGAAGAACCTTACTAAAGCCTTTGTATGGAGCATTCTGCTTTATGGTTGCGAGACGTGGACCATCAGCAAGAGGGAAAGCGGACGGTTGGCGGCCTTTGAAATGTGGTGCTACAGACACATGCTGAAGATCCATTGGTCGGAACACATCGAAAACGAAGAAGTATTAACCAGGGTTGGCGAAAAAAAGGCAACTTCTTAAGAGAATCAGCCAACAACGAGCTAACTGGATTGGCCACAACATCAGGCACCCAGGACTACTCATCGCCATCGCAGACGGTAAGACCGAGGGGACAAATGGCAGAGGCCGACCAAGAGATGCGTATATGGACCAACTGAAGAGGGACATGAATTGTGGCTCATACGTAGAGCTGAAAAGACTGGCTGAGAATAGGGAGGAATGGAGAAGAAAGTCAAAACTCGTTGCAGACCAATCCAGTGGATTGTAACTCATTATATATACTTAGAAATAGTGTTTAATGTTAATATATCTTCTCGTTTACACGTCTTCCATCACAACGAGAGCGGAAGAGATAGATATACATTCCCATAATGTACTGTGTATTTCGGCTTACATAGGTACTGTTATTTTTTGTTAGACTTGACTACAGGGTAAATAATATAAGTTTCTCTTTCTCCCACTCACACTACATTACAACAGCAAGGAGTGAAAGAGATAGAAAGAATTCAAATTATTTTGAGTATTTTTGAATGGTGTGAATTTTATAAATTTGATTTAAAAATTCAAAATGCTTAAATTAACTACATAAATATGATCAATAAATTCTACTTACCGGTGAAATGTCACTCAATCACTTTTTTTGACCTTTACAGATCGATTTGTACAGGATTTAAGCGCACAATTTGGCATATTTTCAGCTCCGGACACATCACGTACCCAATGGTATATAAAGATCGACTGAACCATGGAACGGCTAAACTGTGGCGTCACGCCGCAGTTGCATCCGACAATTTATTTGTTCTACCTGTCATATCTAGTGTTATATCAATGCTCTAGACACAATCCATTATTATTTGCATGTGTTTCAGGAAGAAAATATTGAGAAATATTGGTTGCATTTTGACATTTCAACGTGAAATTAAATTTTCTTAATGTGCTTTGTTATTTTTATAATTTTTTATATTGCATTATTTCTAGAAGTGTTTGTTTAATGTCTTTCTTTTTCTCACCACCTGTTGTTTACATACAATATACTATACCCTCACGCCATGTCCCAGGAGGGGTAGGCAGAGAGAACGGAACGCCATATATATACTGAACGCCATATAGCCATTCGTGGTTAGATGGAAGAAATCACTTTATAGTGATAATCTCGCCACTGCACATCATCCTAGTTTTTTAAATTTTATATTATTTTGTTTACACTGTTATGTAATGATGATGTGCAAAAAGAATAAATAAATAAATATAGATCTATCCTTACATACTTCTTTCGCTTCCTCTACATTCATCCAGTTTCTCATACATGCACGCTGATTTCTCTTACTCAGCACGCGTCCGTCCTTAAGAATTTGGTCCACGTGATCAAGCCACGTGGTTCTTGGACGTCCACGCTTCCTCACACCCCTTCTTTCAGATAAATACATCCTCTTCGTCATCCTTTCATCTTGCATTCGCTCAACATGTCCAAACCATCTCAACTTGTTTACATGCATTCTGTCCACAACACTCCTCTCACATCCGCTCATTCTCCTGATATCCTCATTCTTCACTCTATCTCCCAACGTTTTACCAACCATTCTTCTCAGTGAACGCATCTCCACAGCATTTATTCCACTCTCATCCTTTTTCAACCACGTCCAAGTTTCGCTTGCATACATACATACAATATGCTACATATTATTTTGTGCTTCTGTTAGACTTTGAAAATAATACACTTCTCATTTATTTATTTAATTCTTCTAAGATAGCAAAATATTAATCATTACACAATGTTAAGAATTAACAATTATACAATAAAATGTACAGAATGCGAGTTGATCGCTGTAGTTCAATATTATATTTGTTGCTGTTAATCTTTATTATAATTTGTAGTCAACATTCTATCCCATGTGCGAAATTGTGTCTATCTGATCAACATCACAGTGCGGCATGTTCCACTTAACTGCTTCTAGCCACCTCCCCTGGGACCTATCTCTGGGACATATGTATAGTTGTTGGGCCTTATTGCCCGCATATCTTGACAATCTTCTGGACACGTGCCCATACCATCATAATATAACAATTGGACAAATCATGCAGATGTAGCTAGTTCCAAACAAAGGTAGCAATTTTTTATCACGGATATTAAAGGGATTATTTTTATATTTTCAGCTTCACAAATGTCCTGGCGGCAAGAGAAAGCAGAAGAACTACTGGAAACAGGAAAATTCTCTGATATAGAAATTATTGTTGAATATCCCAATGAACCTGTCATGAAAATAAAAGCGCACAGATGTCTGTTACATATTACAAGTGCCGTATGGAGTGCTGCACTGCAATGGTCGAAGGATGGACAAATTCATGTCAAAGTATATCCGTACACAATCATGCGGAAGTTAATCAAATGTGCCTATGTTAATAAAATGGAAATAGAATCTGTTGACGAATGTGTACAAATGTTGAATGCAGCAGATTACTACGATATGAAGACTCCGATAGATTTCTGCAATCAATTTGTTCTGCAGTATATATCAAAAGGCAATGTGAATGTTATTGATATAGTTCATTTATTAAACGCATCCACAATGCTAAAATCAGATACAATAAAAGCGTATTGCTTGGCCTACGTGGAAGATAATACAAAAAAGTTTTCCGAGAGTAAAGAATTTCTTAAATTGTCTGTGGATGTCATCAAGATGTTGGTGCAAATACAAAATTATATTTGTGATGAAAATTATTTGATACGATCTGTTTTAAGATGGTGCGAGGTGAATAAATTAGAAGACAAGACTTTAAAAGAATTCGTCGAAGATATTGATGTATTAAACAAGTTTCGATGGGCAACATTATCAAACGAAGAAAGAGCAATGTTAATTGCAGATTTTCCGGATATATTCCACGGTGAGTTGTTTAGTAATCAATTATTCTATAATCCTTTACATGCTGTGAATTTTGCACGCGGCGAATCAAATGAAAATGAAATAAATATGATCATAGTTCGCGGGCCACCATATACTGTCATAGAACAATTTATATATCACGGCGAACCAATTAATTTACCCATAAATTCAATACAGCTATCTCGACGTTGTAGTCTTATTGATCACACTGTAACTAAAACATACGAAGATAGATTCACTATTCATGTACTGAATCGCGTGATAGAATTTGACGGATCTGTTTTAGAATCATCAGGTCCTGTCGTGACGGTACCTCCCCCTGTTTTGACGATACCTCTTACAGATAAATCTACGTTTGCTGTAAATATTACATTAAGAAAAACTGGTATTTATTATAAAAATACACAGTATGGGGTAATGGGGCCTGGGCTTAATCGTCGTAACGGTGGGATTATTGAAAAACTTAACACTTCCTTCGAAGAGCCATCTACCTCAGAGATGGGACAGGAATTTTATTGACTAAATATTTTTCACCTGCACTCACAAACACTGTGTAACTTCTGTTTCAATATTGTTCTTATTCTCTTCTGCATCCAAAGACTGCCCGCATTGATTTCTTTGTATAGTCTATTGTAAAACTCAGTTCGTAGATGTCTTTCCACAGACTTAAATCCTGAAAAAATGCAGATGTTACTGCATTTTAGTTTTTTCTGCATTGTTCTTGATCATGAGAGATGTGCGAGTCAAATAATTTTGGCTCTGGTTTACATTCCGCGAGTAAGTGCAGAGGAGTTTTATGTTCATTCCTGTAGCATCTGCATTAGTATATGTCTGTTAGTTTCATTATACATAAGTGTTTATGAGTCTATAGTGTCCCGTTAGTACTCTGGTGAGAAGTCCCAACACTGTTATATCTAGTCAATATTGTAACTTAGTAAAATTTCGTGTTGAATTTTTAAAAATAAAACACCTCCATACAGGACTTTATGGAGTTATACTTAGTTAAATGTCTGTTAATAAGTTAAGCCAGGGGTAAAGTTGAAACAATGCTAATATCTGTTATGTTTGAGTGAGACATCACTTAACCAAGTATAATAGTTGAATAAGTAGCTATTCATTGTTTGTGAGTAATGTTGTATTTTATTAAATTTATTTTACAATATCAATAAGACTGCATAGTGACTTTTATTGTATATTGAATTTATCGCCTTAACATATTTAGAATGAGGCATGTGCGAATATTTTTATATTTGCATACTCTAAGAGAACTACTACTGATACTATCGTGACACATCTCATAAGTAGGATAACCAGCGTGCCAATAAAAAAATTAGGTGTTCAGGATGGTTGCCACACTCATTCGTTGAATTGAAGATGTGATGTGTCTTACATGGGATATTTTATAAATATCTAGTGGACAAAAAATTATAGTAAAAACTTATTAACTTATTCTTTGGCAGAAGCTCCACAAACAGAAATAATGATTATAATGTTGTAATAGGTGTTAATTGCAAGAATACAAAAAAAAATGTTTACATGTATCATTTTAAATGTGCAACAGAATTATGAATTTGTGTGTAATATTATGTAAGTGGCTGTGAATTTTTGTTTGAGTTTTGTAACTCAACGCATTTATTATGTTATCACAATATATTGTTATTAATTGTAAAAATTAAATTTAATTAACGTAAGTTTTATTAAGAATATTCCTAAAATTTATTTAATTTCTATTTGACATTATTTAAACTGTTCAATAATTTAATTATTGTATGTAATATTTACATAAAAAATGTATTTGTAATAAATTGACGTTACTTTGATTTTCATTCTAATTTTTACTATCGTCAAAATGTGTTACGTCACAAGAAGAAATGTAACAAAATTATAAATCATCTAATGTAATGTTTTTATATGACAAATCATGGATTATATGTATATTAAATTTGTATGATTATTAAATACATTACTGTAATTAAAAATGCATTTATTTAGTGATGTGGACAAACGTAATGAAATTGTAAATTATATGTAATTTTTGCAAGTTTTGTTTTTGTGGTTCACATTAATTTACATATCGTCGCTCGGCGTTCAATACCTTGAATTCGACAATTTAGGTGAATTAGTTTTTGTTTTTAAGATATTAGTACAGAACAGGGATGTTGCGAATATTCACATCCGCATCCGCAAATGCGGAGCTTCCGCATGTATTTGGACATCTGCATCCACATCCGCATCCGCAATAATCGATGCGGATGTTCATGCGGATGCGGATGTAAGACAATTTGCGTCAAGAAAGAAATGGGGCGGGGCAGGCGAATGGCACGTGCCGTTTGCACTTGAATTTAACCAATGGGAACAAAAATAATGGTGACAAGATCCGACGCGTTTTTATTTTTGCCGGTTTTATTTTATTTTTGCAAATAACAAAGAAGAAAAAAAATATTTCGCCAAAAAATCCATAATTTATTTTATTTTATTTTATTTATTCTTTACTGTACATTGATAACAAGCAAATTTACACTAAAATACATTTCAAACAAAGACAATCATACAATCAATATACAGAGGGCGAGTTTATCGCAGAGGCGCGATTTCTTCCAACTAACCCAATTTCATAAAACCTTCACATAAAGAAAATTTTTTAAAAAAGGAAAGAGGAGGTAAAAAAGGAGAAGAATATGTAGGAAGAGGGACTAGGATACAGAAGCCATATTTTGTGTGATAAAATGGTCCTTGACCGCCCGCTTGAAAGCTTGAAGAGTGGGGAGCAACCTTATCCTGGAAGGCAAACTATTCCAACAGCGAGCACCATGAACAGAAAAAGAGTTTGTAAAAAAGTTTGAGCTATGAGCTGGTATCGCCAGAAGACGCTCGCTATTGGATCGTAAAGGCAAGCCATGGCTCGAAAGATACTCAAACATTTCCTGAAGATAGTATGGTGAAGACGTAGAGTATAAACAATTATAAACCAGTGATAAGACATGGAGATCTCGTCTTTGGCGCACGGTAAGCCATTTCAGTTTATTCCTAAATCTTGTTATGCGGTCAGATCTTTTCAGATCAAAGATGAAACGAATAATATTATTGTAGCAACAATTTCGCCACATATTTGACAATGGGGCCTACCAACTAAGATAGTTCCTACTTTTTTTTCTATAACATCTTAAACATCCGCATCCGCGGATGTGAGCCTTCAAAAATCCGCATCCGCATTCACATCCGCGGATGTGTAAAAATCGACATCCGCAACATCCCTGGTACAGAATGTTAAAATACGCGATTGTGTAAACAAAAAATTTCCCAAATATTGTCCAAACTGCTAGAATGCCGTATGGAACAAAATCGTAAATATGCACTCGGCGCTAACGTAACTTTTATTCAGTTTATTAGGCCTCCTGTAAAATTTTGTAATTGTTACATTTGCGGTATTGAATGCCGAGCGACGATATGTAAATCTTATGATATAATATTATTTACCGCCAATAGTAGAATTATATACTTAATATATTTAATTAATACTTTACTGTAATTGTCAAAATATATCACAAATCATCAAATTTACTGCAGTTAGTTTATTTCACATTATTTAATGTAACAAAAATTCTGTACCTGAGAGCCATTAGGACTTAAGTGCATTTTTGACAAAAATGCCAAAGTATAGAAAAAAGCGGAAATAACACAACAGTCGTGAGTCTTAAGTACAGAAATGCTAGGGTCTTTGTAATAAGCTGTATATACTATATACAGCTTATTACTAGTAAAATGTTGAGATTTTTTCCATTAAAAAATTGAATTTGGAAATGGCATTTTAGTACTTAAGACTCAGGTACAGTATAAATTGTGTAATAAATTGAATTTCCATTAAAAAATTGAATTTGGAAATGGCATTTTAGTACTTAAGGCTCTCAGGTACAGTATAAATTGTGTAATAAAATGTTTTTATTTTTATATCACAAATTGTAGAATTATGTTATAATTTACTGTTGCCAAAATGTGTTAAGTATGTTAAGATGACAAAACGTAATAAAAATATAAATCGTGTAATGTAATGTTTTTGTATAAAAAAAATCAGAAAACTATATGTTTGTTATTTATACAAATCAGTATTTTATCACAATCATAGTGTTTAGATAAAATAAAGCATAGTCATTGCAAAATTGAGGCAGTATCTAGAACAAGAACCTCTGGACTTATGGACGCTTTATTCAGAAATTCAGAAACAAATTCTCTTGTGTTTTGTCTAAGCTCTTACAATTTTTTTTTATTGAGATGTCTTGATTCTTTATGCTAATATATCTTTCTTTTTGTCAAAAGGGTTGAATTTAATTTGGTCAGAATTTAATTTTCTATATTAGTTACATATGTTTTTACCCTGCTAAACTTTGTATTATGTATATATTTTTCTAAATAAATTATTTTAACATTCAATCAACAGCAGCCCTAGACAAATTGCATTTGGCTATCGACTACAAACAAAATTTTTCGACAATGTACCATTATGAGTACATTGTCGAAAAATTTGTTTGTAGTCGATCGCCAAATGCAATTTGTCTAGGTACCCTGCTCATATAATCACCAATTAATTTTGTTACTATAATTTTATGGAATCACAATTAATGTAATTTATTTGTTACATAATTCAATTTGTTTTACGTTATAAGTAATATTATGTTTTTGACGTATATAATAATAATTTTTACCAAAACATTATGTGTATAACAAAATTGTGCACTATTCAAACAAAAATATATTTTGTGCCGTTCGTTAATATAAGGTATGTATTGCTATGAAAATAATAATAATAAACTTTATTTTGCTTAAAAAACATACATATAAACAGATTATAAATATCAATAATTATCATGCACAATGGGCGAGTTTGTCGCGTATAAGCGATATCTTCCAATTATCCCAAAAATCATAAAAAAAAGAAAATAGTAATAAGATAAAATAATAATAATAAAGAAAATAAGAAAAATTTAAGGCATGTGAGAAGAAATGCATTAAGTGTGGTGTCTCTGTCTAAAATATAGCCTTCACATAAAGTCTGTACCTGAGAGCCATTAGGACTCAAGTGCATTTTTGACAAAAATGCCAAAGTTACGAAAAAAGCGGAAATAACACAACAGTCTTAAGTACAAAAATGCTTAGGGTCTATACCACAGGGTCTATGTAATAAGCTGTAAATACTATATACCGCCTATTACTAGTAAAATGTTGATATTTTTTAGATTAAAAAATTGAATTTGAAAATTTTAGTACTTAAGACTAAATGGCTCTCAGGTACAGAAGTAATAACACTAATGCCAGAATCTTTGTATTTTTATAATTCAATGGCTTAGAGCACAGATGTTGTAAGTGCCATAGAGGGATTTTACAGGGGAGCATTTTGAAACTTTAACAATTGCTTTGTTTATGAATTGAAGACTTAATTAATACATTATCATAATCACTGATTTATTATTTACAACTTACCATATTCGTGCACAATAATGTCAGAGATAATCGATTTTTTTTTGTGTATTTATCTTCGTATCTCAATTTACCAAAAATTGTACTTACAACATCTGTGCCCTAAGCCATCAATATTACTATGTGTTAGAGAGAGTCGCACCATAACATATGCTGTCTCATGTTTATGAATGTTATTTTTACAATTAACTATTGTATGAGGTTATAATATTTTTTAATTCAACACATAAAACTACAAAATAAAGCTTAGAAAAGACAATGTCACCTTATTTATGGAAAAATACCTATACATCAAGTTGTCATTGGGGCTTATAAAAGAGAATATCGGAGCCTTCAGCATGTCACCCAGTAGCTCGATTGGACAACGCACGCCTCGCATTAAAGATTGACTGCAGGTTCAACTCCCGTCTGGGGCGCTACCAAATAAAGTGACGTTGATTTCCTAAGCCTTATATTGTCTCTCTTCTGACTAACTGTCGTATCTGCCTAAATATAAATTGTTCAGGAGAGCGTTTTTAGTGTTTTGCCGTGCATATTTTCGTCTCTCCTAGTTATATGATACAGTGTAAATATATTACATTATTTTATTTGTACCTATTCTTATATATCTCAGAATCATTTTTGTGATGAAATTTTGAGGAATTAGTAGATACAACACATTTTTTTTAGAATAATTTGTAAATTATTCCAATTTGTAAATTAGTACTGTATGTGTAAGTTAAGTTGTCTATAAATAGTAACCTTAGTAATTAAAGTGTAGTATAGTTAGCGTGTAATGTATAGGTAGGGAACTCATAATTTTAAGAATGATATAAATTAGAACTATATTTGAATATAACGTGCCAAAAATACTTAACATGATGCCGGTATCTATTAAGAAATGCAAGAGTAAAAATATTGCAAAAAAATTAGTCAAGGAATGGTTAATAAAGTGTGGATTTATTTATAACTAATAATTATTTTTGTATTTAGATTAATGTTGTATTAGGTAAATATATGTATATAGTATGTTATAAGAGAACACGCCGACAAATCTTTTAGATTTGGCGTGACTCATTATCCTAAGATGTATATATTTCTTATTCAATTTATTATTTTCATTAAATAAATAAAAAAAAAAAAAAAAAAAAAAAAAAAAAAACCAGCGTTGAATGTAAGGGGAGGGATGCTTAGAAAGAAGAATGAAATCTTTGAGATGATGGATGAAAAGTCTCTAGATGTTTTGTGTGTGTGTGAGACTAAAAGGAAAGGAAGTGGGATGAATGAAAGAGACGTAAGAATCGAGCTGTGGTCAGGAGTCCCTGACTCACAACATGCGTGTCAGGGTGTGGGTGCTTTTCTGTCAGAGAGAATGAGCAACTGTATGAAAGGATATGAATGTGTTGGCCCCAGGCTAATTTGGATACGCTTCAAGGTAGGGTTGACGAGGATCCTACTCATGATTGGGTACGGTCCCGGAAACGATGCAATGGATACGGAAAAGGAAGAGTTCTGGGACAGTGTGCGGAAGATTGCAGACGATAAGAATGAGAATGAAAGATTGATTTTGGCAGGTGATCTCAATGGATGGGTTGGTGTCAGAAGGAATGACCTAGAGAGTGTGTTGGGAAATCATGGTGATAGAAGAGTGAATGACAATGGAAAATGTATAATAGAAGCGTGTTTGGAAATGGATCTCTTTGTGGAAAATACATTTTTCGCTCATAAAGAAATCCATCAGTATACTTGGGAGAGAGGGGATGAAAGATCGATGATAGACCTTGTGTGTGTGGACTCTCGTCTTAGAAAGGCGACGCTGAGTTGGAAACAGATCATTTCCTTGTTGTTTTACGAGGATAAATCTGTTCTCTGGCTGGCGGTCGAGAACACATAAAACCGTGCCTTTTAAGAGACTGAGAGTCGAAAAACTGAAAGATGCGAATATACAGGAAGAGTACGAAAGAAAGACAAATGAAAGATTTAGCGCGCATGAAAGGAAAGAATGTACATTGAATGAACAATGGGATGTTATGAAAGGTGTGCTAATAGAGTGTGCAAAAGAAGTATGTGGTGAAACCACCGTTGGACGCAAAAAAGGTGATGCATGGTGGGATGATGATGTGAAAAAGGCCGTGGAAAAGAAGAAGAATGCATGGAAAGATTTGATGAGTGTGAGACAGGGAAGTGAAGGCGATAAGGAACGAATGAAAGAAACATACAGAGCGTGCAAGAAAGAAGTGCGAGAGATAGTGGAAATTAAGAAAAAATTGCTAGAAGATAAGGAATGCCAGAAGTTGTCAGCGTGTGCGATAGAAAATTTGAAAATATTTTGGAAGGAGGTGAAGCGGAAGAGGACGGGTATGGAAGTAAACTCAGTGAAAGGGATAAAAGATAATAATGGTAATGTGGTAGTGAGTGGTGATTGCGTGTTAAGAAGATGGAAAGAGTATTTTGAAGAATTATTTGAATGTGGTGGTGTGAATGCAAATGAGTGCAATAGTAGAAATGATAACATGAGTGTAAATGGTGAGATATGTTTGACGGAAATTACGAATGCGTTGAAGAAAGCTAAGTGCGGTAAGGCTGTAGGATATGATTGTGTTTCAATTGAGCTCATCAAGGCTGGTGGGCGGAGGACTCTCGCATGGTGCCTAGAACTATTCAACACTTGTTGGAAAGAAGGCGTTACTCCAGAGGACTGGCGGAAGGCTATCATCTGTCCGCTATATAAGGGAAAAGGTTCTAGGCTCGAATGTGGGAGTTATCGGGCTATTAGCTTGCTGAGTTCAATAGGGAATCTGTATGGAAGAATTCTGATTGAGAGAGTACGTAAGGCAACAGAGTGTATGATATGGGATGCACAAGGAGCTTTTTTGAATGGTAGAGGGTGCACTGATCAGATCTTCTCCCTACGAATGGTCGTAGAGAAGCTTCTGTGTAAACACCAGAAGCTTTTCTGTGTGTTCGTGGATTTGGAGAAAGCATATGATCGTGTGGATCGGGAGAGATTGTGGCGCGTGTTGTCGGAGAATGGGGTGAACAGCCAGTTGATCCACGCAATTTCTTCGCTATACGTTGGGAGCTCCACCTGCGTGAGGGTAAATAACGCCTTCTCTGAGTGGTTTGTCCTCACCAAAGGAGTGAAGCAAGGTTGTGTCATGTCTCCATGGCTGTTCAACCTTTTTTCGACTACTGTATGCGTCCTTTGAAAGAGATGGATGTTGGCATTGAATTGAATGGAAAGCATTTGAATGCGTTGATGTATGCAGATGATTTGGTATTAATGGCTGAGAGTGAAAGTGATTTACAAAAGATTGTCTCAGTTGTATATGAAAGTTGCAGTATGAATATGATGAAAATGAATGTGACAAAGACGAAAATGCTGGTATTTGAAAGAGAGATTGAAAGAACAATGTGTGAAATACAGGTTGGAAGTGAATGTTTGGAGCAAGTGGACGAATATGTTTATTTAGGAAGTATGTTTGTGAGGGATGGTAGGTACGAAAGGGACATTGAAAAAAGAAAAGTGGCTGGTGCGAGAGTGAACGGTGCACTTTGATCTATTGTTAGCAATAACAATGTCAAAATGCTGGTGCACAACGCCATCCTCGTACCGACACTGATGTATGCAAGCGAAACTTGGACATGGCTGAAGAAGGACGAGAGTGCGATCACTGAGAAGAATGGTAGGTAAAACATTGCGTGATACAGTAAGAAATGAGGATATTAGAAGAATGAGTGGATGCAAGAGGAGTGTTGTTGATAGAATGCGTGTAAATAAATTGAGATGGTTTGGTCATGTGGAGCGAATGGATGGTGTAAGATTGACGAAGAGGGTGTATTTATCTGAAAGAGAGGGTGTGAGAAAGTGCGGACGTCCAAGAACTACGTGGCTTGACCACGTGGATCAAATTCTCAAGGACGGTCGCGTGTTAAGTAAGAGGAATCGGCGTGCATGTATGAGAAACTGGATGAATGTAGAGGAAGCGAAAGAAGTATGTAAGGATAGAGCGACATGGCGTTCCGTTCTTTCTGCCTACCCCACTTGGGATATGGCGTGAGGGTATAGTATAGTATAGTAGTAATTTGTAAATACGACAACAAATCAGAAGGCTATTCCAGGATAACGGTAACAGTTACAGGTGTGATCTTCAGTGAGAACATGCAGGGCACATATAAATACAGATTGGTGATCATAACTCGATTTCGCCAATAATGTCAGATACGACAGTTAGTAAGAAGAGGGACGATATGATGGTTTTGTGTGTTGAATTTACACATATTATCCACACCTACATTTGGACCTTTTACACAAATCTCAGATGATACGTTTTTAAAGAAGTGTACAATTTTGTTATAATATAATGTCTTTTTCATATATTTTATTTTGTTTAGCGATAGTTGTATACTATATATATTATGTTTGGCACATACTCAACATTTTATTTTAATTGAAAAAAAACTAGATAGGTTCTACATTTCTTTGACTACGATAATTTCTTGCATTATGAAGGTGGGATTATCCAGTAGCGGATATCAAACTATGGATTTTCAACTTTGAAGTCTGTGACTTTACCATCATTATTGACCACAATGTTGTTATGTTTTAGATGTGTTTTTGATTTTACATCGTATGAAAATATATATAGAAGGTTACATCACATTTAATTTACACGTAAAATGGTTGCAATGCGAATAAATTGTATATACAGTCAAACTTGATTAAACAGAACACAGATTTTTTTGCACTATCTGTCATTATAATTTATTTATTTATTTCATACAGTTATAGGATGCAATACCAGCAGTCAATTAATACATACATTGTCATTAATAAAACAACAAATAGGCATTGTACCTCATGAGGACAAGTCCTGTGTAGAGGTATTATACAAAACAAAATACTTAATATAATACAGATTCCAGAAATAGAAACAAATTTAAAGTGTAAACAGTAATTACATAAAAAAACACCAATTAGATGTAGTGAGATAATAGTTATAATAATCAAATCATCACACATTCATCACAATTCTTATTTCATGCTGTTATTGAACTTGTTTATGGGTGTAATGGACAAAGAATATCCTAAATGAGCACTCGACAGCAAAATTAATTCTAATCTCATTCTTAAAAAAAGACCATGAATTTAATAAAAAATAATGTTCTTCTTGTTGACAATATTTCGTGATTGTACCACATAGTTTGAAACATCAGCCAATTTTAAAAATTTATCCTTAAGGAATACATCACTGTTACCATTGATGATTGTTTCACTCGTCAATGGCGGCGTCCACACAGCTGGATGCAAACGTCGATCATCAAGCAAAAATCTTCAATCTTTCGGTGACAATTTGGAGCATTCTCCGAAGAAATATTCGAATGAATGCCTTCATTACGTATCATGGACGGGTAACGAAGGCATTCATTCGGATATTTCTTCGGAGAATGCTCCAAATTGTCACCAAAAGATTTAAGATTTTTGCTTGATGATCGACGTTCGCATCCAGCTGTGTGGACACCGCCAATGGCAACAGTTTGCTGAAATTGTTCACAATTTATATACAATCAAGTAACAGAGCTGCATTTTAGAATACTCCTTTAAAAAAATACAAAGAGTTTGACTGTATTTGTTTTGTGTTAATAATTTTTTTTAATTTTTATTTGAGCGATTTCAATACAAAATCATTTGAGATTCTCGTATTGATTGCTTGCGAATATATTATTAAATGTGTACTAGTAGTATTATTTATTTACCAAACTGAAAATTTATCAATTTATATTGTAAAATATATATACATACTCAATTAGCTGTTATTTTTAATAATATTCTCGTAAAAAAATGTCATCACAATATGAAGAGTCTGTCACTTGTTGGAGAACTCAGTAGTCATTTGAAGTGTTTAGAACCATAGTGGCTCGAGTTGAGTTTCTTGTTTAAAATGTGTATTCTTGCTCTGTAGGTATCGGTCTAATTGGTGCCAAAACGAATGTGGCCTTTAATTAAAAATTTGAGTCAAGTATGGCTCTAGTATTTTATATTGAGTTCTTATAATGCAGTATAATCCTGGTAGGGAGTAAATTATCAATGTCATTGATAAAACACCCGATTTTATTTCATTTTTAGTGTGCACTAACTAAAATTGGAACATTCCAATTTTAGTTAGTCTACATTGGTATTCTATAAATTCTAAAATTGTTCCTAATTAGAATTATATATAACTAGTATCATATAGAATACGAATGTTAGTTCAAATGAACGTAATTGTAAAATAGTACCCCCTATTCTATATTGATTAAAACTAAAATAAGAACATTCGTATTTTAGTTAGTGCACACTAAAAATGAAATAGAATCGGGACTAATGGCTTAGTAAGAGGCGAAATGATTGTATAGGTACTCATTGATAAAATGTGTATTAAAAATGAGTTAAGTGTTTTGCTTCCTACGAAGATGGAAAATGCACAAAAGTTACAGATTATATTTTAAAAAAAATGCAGTATTATTTGTTGACTTTTAAATATCACAGATTTAAGTTTCATGACTCGATTCACTGCAGTTCTCAATGTATCAAATATCAAAATCCACTTAAGACGATAATTGCACCAGAGAATTTCAAAACCTTCGATATATCATCCAGTAGCTAAATTGGACATAGCATATCTTGCGAAAAATATTGGTTTTGGGCTCAAGTTCCATCTACGGAACGACCAAATAAAGTTACATTTTCTTTTTTTAAGTTTTATATGATTTTCAATTTTTCATTCCCCAGTTTGATTCATTCATTCCGTCACAGCATTACCCACAAGTGGGATAACCAAAGAACTAAATGGTTCACAGACTCTTTTTTTTCGTGTACCCTTCATGTGTTTTTTTTTTGTTGTACTTTGTAAATAATATTTTATTCTGTGCGAATTGTATTTGTTGCTTGTGATTTTGTTTTTAATAAATTTATTATGATAATTGCTTGCGTTGTTTTATTTTTGACACTTTAAAAATTGTCGCTAGTTGTACCGCACGGCCGCCGCTCCTCTCGGCTGGCAGGTGACAAAGCCTCTGATTGCTCCTCAGCGGTACTGTACTCCGGTTGGTATGGAGCAGGGGGTGAGTAGGGAGGTTCGCTGGTTACAGCCTTCGCTTCGTCGACGTATGACACGCCGGTATCATTGTATAGGTATCTATACACAATCCGCGTGTGTAGGTGGCGGGTGGCCCAGATGCCGACACAATCCACACACATCGGAGACTCTCTCGTTCCACCGGCCTGGGGATGTTTACTTCCGCCGCCACTACCTCGCTTCAACACCTAGGCGCGGCCAGCTAGTGCACTCGCAAGTACGGGCGAACCGGGCAATGAACCCAGCAAGCGCAGACTATATTGAGAACACTAGAAGCCACACGGCGGCGTATTCACAAGGCGGTGTCGGTTCACGGTAACCACCTCAGTGCAGGTATCACTCGAGAGCTCGTCTGTGATGAGAAGGTGTGCGACGATCTGTTGCCTGAAGATCAACTCGAGGTCCTTGTCCAGTGCAGCAGTGGTCGTAGCAGTTGTTCCCAATCCAGTCCGAGTCTAGCAGTAGTCGTGATCCAAAGTAGTAGGTAGAAGTAGCAGAGAGCTAGCACAATGAAACGCACGGTGTAAGTGATGTAGAAAGAGTAATTTATTTAACAAAATGACATGGTTTATAAAGCGACCAATACTCGCCGTCCACGCGCTACACCACAGTGGCGAGAACGTGGCGCGGACGTGTACCGGCCGACGTAAGTAATCTCCCCACTCCTGCGCGACACCTCACATGCAAGCGAGCTGCCGCACAGGAAACATCTCGGGGAGGCAGATACAACATGAATGATATTATGATGACAACGTACTACGCGCATGTAGGCAGGTGTGCATGATAGCTTTATTATACCTACATTACGCGAGCCGCGTCTTACAAATATATATATTATTAACATTTTACATTATTATATTTGATTCTACATATTATTATGAGAGAATACAACAAGTTATTAAGAATATGAGATATGTTATACAATATCGCAAAAGGTATTTTAGTTTGTGATGTGTACTGGCTTCGCTCACCGCGCGGCTGGGAATCACAGACAGGTTCATACCTATCTGTGCTTACCCAACTATGGCGACGCCGTGTAACGCGACAGCACACAACACTTTACGTCATTATGAACAGTATGAGAATATGAATTTGATATGAATACATGAAATTATTGTGTTTTAATAAACATTTCAATGGTGTGTATGCCATCCACACTCACCGCATAGCTAGGTTCTAACAGCCAAACTATACCATGCGGTGTAGCGCGTCAGCATACAACACGACACACTCTTGTGAGAGTACACGGGGAGAGCCACGTTCGATACACTCCCCCCGTGCGATTCACTCGCACTTAGAATAGAACGGCGATCTTACTCCGTCAATTTGTTGTTGTTGGATGGTGAGTCCCTCTTGTCGGCCGATGACATCACTCGCGTGAATAGCTTGACTCAACTGCTGGAGTGTCCCGTCGGTCGCTTTATGGACGCCGCGTAGCTCGTTCTCGAACAGCTGAACCGTCCCGCGATGTGCTGTCGCTCTGTCGCCGCATGAAGGCTCCCTCACCTTGTTGTGTTGAAGTTATGCTCCACACTTCTTATTTGTTGTTTGTCTTATCTGTTGTATTATAAGATAAGATATTGTCGAAGCTATTTGCCTGCTCCCGATTGTAATCGTGTCACATACGTCGGGCTGTCCTAGTTGACTTGCATGCTAATAGACTTCCCATCGTCTATACATTCTTGTTTCACTCCTTGTAATACACCATTGTGTGAAGTGATACACTTGTCTCACCCCTTGTAATACACCATTGTGTGTGAGGTGAGACACTTGAAGAGTTTATGCTCCTCGCTTAACACATTGACTTCCATCACTTCTATTTTGCACTGTATGGTCTTTTATACACATATTGTTCACTCTTATGTTCTTCTGTCACATCACAGGGTAGGGCCCTCGTTGGTGTTCGGCATCTGCTTCCTGCACGTCTTGCATATCCCACAAGTGATGTTGTGAAGTCTCCATGTTGATATATTATAATAAAATACTGTTCGAAGCTATTTTCATGCTCCCGATTGTAATTATGTCAAACACGTCGGGTTGTATTTGCATGCTTACAGGCTTCGCGTCGTATTTATACATTTGTCTCATCTGTTGTATTATTAGATAAGACATGGTTTGAATCTACTTACTCACATGCTCCCGATTGTAATTGTGTCACACACGTCGGGCTGTATTTGCATGTCTGTAGATTCGAATGATAACGTGCTTTTGTAGGCTACTATTTTTCATCTCCCGGTGCATCTCCGACTGCTGGTTCCTTTTTCTTTATTCTTATGCGTCCAGATAACATGGGATCTGTGCTAGCTGCTCCATGAACAGCCCATCCCAATGCACACTTTGATCTCATAAGGTAGTCGCCTGGGACGCGCTCTTTTTCTGATGGATATATGAGATCCGCATGGTCTTGTCCGATCAGCATCCGGGGGTGATCGTATGTCTTCAACGACCGTGCTTCTTCACAGGTCGTAGCTACGTACTGTGCAGGTAGTCTGAGATTCTCAACGGTATTCGCCACTAACGGGTACTCCACTCCGCTGGGGCCAGTGATGTCCATTCTTACCCGTCTCGATGTAGGGTCTTTCATTACGGAGCCTCCTATGCAGTGTATCTCCAGTCCGGATGTCCATCCCTCAGCTCCAATTGTTTTGGCAACCTCCTTTTCTATCAACGTTACCGTTGATCCTCCATTGAGAAGAGCGCAGATGTTTATTTATTTATTTATTTATATTATGGGGTATGGTATGCACCTCGACCTATAAGATCTATTGTACTCCCCCTACTTAGCTTTCCCGGTGTTACCAGTCAAAGCGAACCCTCAAGTCCCAGACATCCTATGAAGTCCAGGATCTTGAGGGGGTCCAAGGTGTGGAGAGACTCCACTTCTGCCCAGTGCCTGCCTAGGGTTTTGATTCTTGCGAATCCCACAGCATTGCAGTCCGCCAAGAGATGTCGAGGAGTCTCGGCCTCTTCTTCGCAAAATCTACAGGTGCCATCTTCTTCAAGTCCCAGTTTGCGTAGGTGTTCCCTGAGTCTGCAGTGACCCGTTAGGAAGCCTGTTATTGCCTTGAGACTTGTTTTACTTAGGTTAGTGCAAGTCTTGGCCCTTTTGGAGTTATATCCTCCGAGCAGTTCCTTGGCTTGCCTAAGCCTAGGGAAATTCTTCCATTGTTCGTTTCTTTCTTGTCTCCCTTTCTTTTTAAGTTCCTCTTGGAAAAACGTATGTCCCAAACCACAGAATGGTTCTGGTCCATAGAGTTGCGTTGCCGCACCCTTTCTTGCCAGCTTATCAGCTCGTTCATTTCCCTCAACCCCGATGTGTCCGGGTACCCAGAGGAGGGTGACTTTATTCTTCTTGCCTAACTCGTTAAGTTTGAGGAGGCATGTCCAAACCATCTTGGAGTTGATGATGTTTGAACCCAATGCTTTAATAGCTGCTTGACTGTCAGATAGTATAGCTATATGTTGCTTACTGTATCCTCTGTCGAGATTGAACTGGATACATCTTTCCAGAGCATATATTTCTGCTTGGAAGACACTTGGGAATTTTCCCATTGCTTCAGAGTGTTCGGTGCGCGGCCCGTAGACTCCTGCTCCAGTTCCCTCTTCTGTTTTGGATCCATCCGTATACCATACGATGGTTCCATTCTTGAGAGAGTGTATAATATCCTCGTCCCATTCTTTCTTTGTGCTCAGTTTGATGGCAAAATTCTTCTCGAAACTGAACTTCTTGATCATTAGATCGGCTGGCAGATCAATGAGGTATGCGCAGTCATTTAGAATTTCTTCTCCTTTGATGCGATTTACCCTCGTTGATTCTGTCTTCTTAAGTCTGAGATATGTCTTCTTTGCAGCTTCCTCCACTACCATGTGGAGCGGTGAGAGATCAAGGATCACCTCCATGGCTGCCGTTGGACATGTTCTCATTGCTCCTGTTATGCATAAGCATGCTAACCTTTGTACCTTATCGAGTAATTTCCTCGTGGTAACAAGTTTGGTTCTACTTGACCATGCAATGGCTCCATATGTGATGATTGGTTTTATCATCACTGTATACATCCACAGCAGGATGTTTGGGTTGCAGCCCCAATTTTTACCTGCTATCCTTCTGCAAATCATAAGTGCAGAGGTTGCTTTTTCGACTATTTTGTTGACGTGTCTATTCCACAGCAGCTTTTTGTCTAGTGTTACACCTAGATATTTTGCTGTATCACTCCATTCTACAACAGCTCCATCTAGAAAGATTTCCTTGGTGTTTTGGAGTTTCTTTTTGTTTGTGAATGGTACTATTGTGGTTTTTCCTGAGTTCAATTTCAGCCCCACAGATATGCACCATCTTCTTGTAAGTTCTAGTGCACCCTGCATTAAATCACAAAGTACATCTTCAAACTTGCCTCTGATTATGATGACTATGTCATCTGCATATCCATTTACATGGTATCTGTGCTCGGTGAGTTTCCCGAGTATTTCGTCTACAACTAGACTCCAAATGAGGGGTGATAAGACTCCTCCTTGCGGACATCCTCTTGTAGTTGTAACTTGAATGTTGCTATCTCCTACTTTGGATTCCGCAGTTCTTGTGGCCAGCATATGTTTTATCCATCTGGATATTGTGCTGCCTACTCCTCTTTTCTTTAGCGCTTCTTCGACTGCCTCATGGGAGGTGTTGTCAAAAGCTCCTTCTATGTCCAAGAATGCACACAGAGCTATTTCTTTATTGTCGATGCTTTTCTGGATCAACTCAGTCAGCTCACACAGGGCGGAGTCCGTGGATCTTCCTACCCTGTATGCATGCTGATTTGGATGTAGTGGTGTTTTATCCAGTAGCTCGCTTCTTATGTAGTTGTCTACTACTTTCTCCATCGTCTTTAATAGGAATGATGTGAGACTGATGGGTCTGTATGACTTTGGAAGGGTTGAGTCCTTCTTTCCATTTTTTGGAATGAAAGTCACACGTGCTCTACGCCATGATCTGGGTATGTACCCCAGAGCTAGGCTGCTTCTTATGATTCTTAGGAGATGTGGAAAGATTTCTTCCTGTCCCTTCTGAAGTAGAACTGGGAGAATGCCATCTACTCCCGGTGATTTATATGGCTGGAATGAGTTTATGGCCCACTTCAGCCGCCCCGGGGTGCAGACTGCTTTTGTCATTTCCCAATCTTCTTTCTTAGACTTGTAGCACATTGTGTGCTCCAAGTCTGCTTCGACGGTTTGACTGTCTGGGAAGTGAGTTTCTAGTAGCAAAAGTGCTCTCTGCTCCTCACTCTCAGTGTAGCTTCCATCTGGTTTTTTGAGAGACGCTGGTCCCTGTATACCTCCTTTAGCCAGTGCTTTATGTAGTCTGGCTGCTATTGGAGTTTCCGTGATTTTTTCACAGAAATCTCTAAAGCTTTTCCGCTTTGCTTTTCTTATTTCTTTGTTGTAGTTAGTGAGTGCTTCGGTGTACTCCTGCCAGTCTCCACTCCCCTTTGCACGATTGTATAATCGTCGCACTGAGGCTCTCAGATTTGACAGTTTGTTGTTCCACCAAGGCACTTCCCTACAGCTTCTTTTCTCTCGAACAGGACAGTTTGATTTGTATGCGTCCTGAATTGCCGCATTTAGATCCTGTACTGCCTGTTCTAGTTCATAGTGATTTTTTACTTTTGAATTGACCATTTCTAAGTTATGCTTAAGACTGGTCATGTATCCATCCCAGTCTGTTTTCCTGGGATTCCTGATGAGATCTGTCTTAATAGATAGACCTTCTAAATCAAATCTTATGATTTTATGATCTGAAAGAGAAGGCTCTTGCGAAACCCTCCATCTCTTGACCATATCGTTGATATTTCCACTTGAAAGTGTAATATCTAATACTTCCTGCCTTATTCTAGTGATAAATGTGGGATCACTTCCCACATTTAGTATGTCTAGGTTTTCAGTCAGGATGAATTCCAGGAGTTCTTCGCCTCTTCTGTTTATATCACTACTACCCCACACAGTGTAATGAGCATTTGCATCACACCCCAGTATGAGAGGGAGGTTGTTGTTACTACAATAATTTACTAAACTTTGAACTTCTAATGGTGGCGCTGGCCCATGATAGTCAAAGTATGGTGTTGCAATTACTATATCTCGACGTGTATCACCCATATCGATACTTGCTCGGATGGGTACTAGATCGCGGGACATGAATTCTGACAGAGACATATATTTAATATTGTCCCTTATCAAGATGCAAGCTCTTGGTTTGTCAGTCTTCATATCCCAGATTACTTTAGCACCCAAGCTAGACAGACCTCTGATCTGTCCCTTGTAAATCCAAGGTTCCTGTATTAACACAATTCCCAGGTTAGTTTTGGCAAACATGTTCGCAATGGCAGCAGAGGCTCCCCTAGCATGATGCAAGTTTACCTGAGCAATCCTGGTGATATTATTTGTTAATTTTGGGTTAATTTTTATTTATTTACTTGTATATATATATATATATATATATATTAATATATAATCTACTATTTAGAGTACACGCCTCTTACTTTTGAGCCATTTCCACATCTTGGGTATCATTTTCCCCTTCTTCTGCTGAAAGGAGTTCTTCCTCCTCATCTGTATTCGACAATGGGTTGGGACTCGCGAGCAAGCTCGCATCGTCCTCCATCCTGTCGACATCATTCTCCTCCTCCTCCCCACCCGAGCTCGCCATTGGACTCGGACTAGCGAGCAGGCTCGCGTTGTCCTCTATCCTTACGATGTTGTTTTCCCCCGAGTGAGGCATCCCCTCAGAGGAAGTCCCCTCCAATGCGATGCCCCCCCGGAGGATCAGGCAGGGGGGTAGGCGTTATGGTGGTTCCGCCTTCTTCCTTTCTCTTCCTCCATAGTCCTTGGACTTGGATCTCTCCATATCGGTAGAAGAGTGTTCCCCTCTTCTCCGACATGTTTCTATGGGAAGCCTGGTCTACCTCTAAACTTAAGAGCCAGCCAGTTCCATCCTTCTTGCTGGCAAGGATTCTCCAGAGGGTGATGTTGAGCCCCTCATTTTGCCTATCCAGCATCTTAAGTACTTCCTCTGTGGTCATGTCTTGGCTTCTGGGAAAAAGATGGTGACGGTGTATGCCTTCGGGACATCCTCTTCTGAGCATGCCCTAAGCCCCGCCCCCTCCCATCCCCCCAGAGACCCGACCACGGACTTCAACCACTCAGATGTTGATGTGGTAGCACAGTCCACCAAGAGCATGCTTGGTTTGAAGCGTATGCTTCGGAACTGTACTTTACTTTGAGATGGTGTCGTGTCCGACATCATCTCCTTCAAGATTAGGTCTTCCAGCCTAGTGAGACCCTCATTGTCTATGGTGACCTTTGGGTACTCATTTGGCAGGATTACCAATCTTGTTGCTTTAAGAGCAGTTGCATAACTGGTGACTTGCCCAGTTGACCTAGTACTAGCCTGGGTCTGTGTAGCTGCTCTTTTCTTTTTTGAGGCTGGGTTCTCTGGAGGAGTCATCAGCCTCTTCTTGGCATTTTGCTCTTTGGGTGCAGGCCCCTCTGCAATTGCCTTCTTTTTAATCTCTTCAGGTGCATGCCCTTCAGACGATCCTTCGGCGTTTTGTGGTTCGGGTGTTACCTTCCCCGCAATCGCCCTCTTTCTGGCCTCCTCTGGTTCAAGCCAATGGTTAGGTATCGGAGATACCACTTTTTTCGGGCCCCGCTGAGACCTCTTGTCAACGGGTCGTCCCGACCTCCAGGTTCACCTGGAGCTGGCAGTGGCATCATCCTCCACCCTGGCCTTTTGCTTCTCTTTGGTGCATTGCTGCCGCTAGTCCCGGGTTTATCGGTATTGCCAGTGGAGGTTCCGCCAACACCAGCCCGACTTGTCCGGTGATGTTATTAGTGGAAGCTCGGCACCTTCTGTCCCGGATTTCCCGGTATTGTTAGCGGAGACATCGCCCCCAGCAGTCCCGGAGCATCCGGGTTTGTCACCGCTGGAGGTTCTGCCACCACTAGTCCCGGCCTTTCCGGTGCTGCCAATAAAGGCACTACTCAGTTCTTTTGTTGTCGACCTGAAGGCCGAGACGCGCCGCCCGATCCACAGGAGCAGACGACGACGCTCGACCCCCCGCGTCGGACTTGGTATTTGCAGGGCAAGCCTGCTTAGGTTTCTTGTTTTTGTTTTTCTTTTTGAGTTCTCTTTCCATTTGAGTCCCACGAGCAGCTAGGGAACTAAAAGTCCACTGCATCAGAGCCCCGCATGATGCAGTAAGGCTACTTACTCCAGGAGGTCGCCAGGTATCCTGAAGGCCCCGTTTGAGACACCATACCCTGGTGCCATTCAGCCATCAGCACGGGTCGCTCTACACCTTGCTTGGGTTGGGATTGGTATGATGGAACATATGTGATGGATTAAAATGTGGTTACGAAAAAAGGAGTTTTGACAGGTATCCTGAAGGCCCCGTTTGAGACACCATACCCTGGTGCCATTCAGCCATCAGCACGGGTCGCTCTACACCTTGGCTTGGGTTGGGATTGGTATGATGGAACATATGTGATGGATTAAAATGTGGTACGAACAAGGAGTTTTGACAGGAAAGCGGGTATAGGATTGGGAGGGCGCTGACCGGAGGGATCTGTGGACAGATCAGCGCTCAGCTCAGGTATCCCGGGTGCGCCATACCCGTAACTCACTGGAACAGTGAGCCCCCTGGGTACTGCTTCGACGGTTTGACTGCCTGGGAAGTGAGTTTCTAGTAGCAAAAGTGCTCTTTGCTCCTCACTCTCAGTGTAGCTTCCATCTGGGTTTTTGAGAGACGCTGGTCCCTGTAAACCTCCTTTAGCCAGTGCTTTATGTAGTCTGGCTGCTATTGGAGTTTCCGTGATTTTTTCACAGAAATCTCTAAAGGTTTTCCACTTTGCTTTTCTTATTTCTTTGTTGTAGTTAGTGAGTGCTTCGGTGTACTCCTGCCAGTCTCCACTCCCCTTAGCACGATTGTATAATCGTCGCACTGAGGCTCTCAGATTTGACAGTTTGTTGTTCCACCAAGGCACTTCCCTACAGCTTCTTTTCTCTCGAACAGGACAGTTTGATTTGTATGCGTCCTGAATTGCCGCATTTAGATCCTGTACTGCCTGTTCTAGTTCATAATGATTTTTTACTTTTGAATTGACCAGTTCTAAGTTATGCTTAAGACTGGTCATGTATCCATCCCAGTCTGTTTTCCTGGGATTCCTGATGAGATCTGTCTTAATAGATAGACCTTCTAAATCAAATCTTATGATTTTATGATCTGAAAGAGAAGGCTCTTGCGAAACCCTCCATCTCTTGACCATTTCGTTGATATTTCCACTTGAAAGTGTAATATCTAATACTTCCTGCCTTATTCTAGTGATAAATGTGGGATCACTTCCCACATTTAGTATATCTAGGTTTTCAGTCAGGATGAATTCTAGGAGTTCTTCGCCTCGCCATGATGCAAGTTTACCTGAGCGATCCTGGTGATATTATTTGTTAATTTTGTGCTAATTTTTATTTATTTATTTACTTATATTGATATATTATTATCTACTATTTAGAGTACATGCCTCTTACTACTGGGCCATTTCCACATCTTGGGCTTCATCTTCCCCTTCTTCTGCAGAAAGCAGTTCTTCCTCGTCATCTGAGTTCACCAATGGATTGGGACTCGCGAGCAAGCTCGCATCGTCCTGCATCCTGGCGACGTCGCTCTCCTACTCCTCACCCGAGCTCGCCATTGGACTCGGACTCGCGAGCAAGCTTGCATCGTCCTCTATCCTGGCGATGTTATTCTCCTCTCCTGAGTGAGGCACCCCCCCTGAGGAAGTCCCCTCTGATGCGATGCCCTCCCCGGAAGGATCGGGCAGGGAGGTAGGTGTTGTGGTGGTTCCACCCTCTTCCTTTCTCCTCCTCCATAGTCCTTGGACTTGGATCTCTCCATATCGGTAGAAGAGTATTCCCCTCTTCTCCAACATGCTTCTATGAGAGGCCTGGTCTACCACCAAACTCAGGAGCCAACCAGTTCCCTCCTTCTTGCTAGGCCTGGTCTACCTCCAAACTCAGGAGCTAACCAGTTCCCTCCTTCTTGCTGGCAAGGATTCTCCAGAGGGTGATGTTGAGCCCCTCATTTTGCCTATCCAGCATCTTAAGTATCTCCTCTGTGGTCATGTCTAGGCTTCTGGGGAAAAAGATGGTGACGGTGTATGCCTTCGGAACATTCTCCTCTGAGCATGCCCTAAGCCCCGCCCTCTCCCATCCCCCCAGAGACTCGACCACGGACTTCAACCACTCAGCTGTTGATGTGGTAGCACAGTCCACCAAGAGCATGCTTGGTTTGAAGCGTATGCTTCGGAACTGTACTTTACTTGGAGATGGTCTCGTATCCGACATCATCTCCTTCAAGATTAAGTCCTCCAGCCTAGTGAGACCCTCATTGTCAATGGTGACCTTTGGGTACTCATTTGGCAGGATTACCAATCTTGTTGCTTTAAGAGCAGTTGCATAGCTGGTGACTTGCCCAGTTGACCTAGTACTAGCCTGGGTCTGTGCATCTGCTCTTTTCTTTTTTGAGGCTGGGTCCTGTGGAGGAGTCATCAGCCTCTTCTTGGCATTTTGCTCTTTGGGTGCAGGCCCCTCTGCAATTGCCTTCTTTTTGACCTCTTCAGGTGCATGCCCCTTAGATGGTCCTTCTTGGTTTTGTTGTTCGGGTGTAACTTTCCCCGCAATCGCTCTCTTTCTGGCCTCCTCTGGTTCAAGCCCAATGGTTAGGTATCGGAGATACCACTTTTTCCGGGCCCCGCTGAGACCTCTTGTCAGCGGGTCGTCCCGGCCTCCAGGTTCACCTGGAGCTGGTAGTGGCATCATCCTCCACCCTGGCCTTCTGCTTTTCTTTGATGTGTTGCCGCCACTAGTTCCGGGTTGATCGGTATTGCTAGTGGAGGCTTCGCCCTCAACAGTCCCGGAGAGCCCGGTTTTACTACTGGAGGTTCCACCAACACTAGCCCCGACTTTTCCGGTGATGTTGTCAGTGGAGGCTTTGACACCTTCTGTCCCGGATTTTCCGGTGTTGTTACCAGTGGAGGCATCGCCCCCAGCAGTCCCGGAGTATCCGGTTTTGCAACCGCTGGAGGTTCTGCCACCACTGGTCCCGGCTTGTCCGGTGCTGCCAATGAAGGCACTGCTCATTTCTTTTGTTGCCCTACCTGAAGGCCGAGACGCCGCCGCCCGATCCACAGGAGCAGACGACGACGCACGACCCCCAGCAGTGCCAGTATTTGCAGGGCAAGCCTGCTTAGATTTGTTGCTTTTTGTTTTCTTTTGACTTCTTCCATATTGAGTCCCACGAGTAGCTAGGGAACTAAAGGTCCACTGCGTCAGAGCCCCGCATGACACAGTAAGGTTATTTACTCCAGGAGGTCGCCAGGTATCCTGAAGGCGCCGTGTATCCTGAAGGCCCCGTTTGAGACACCATACCCTGGTGCCATTCAGCCATCAGCACGGGTCGCTCTACACCTTGGCTTGGGTTGGGATTGGTATGATGGAACATGTAAATGATTATAATGTGGTAAGAGCAAGGAGTTTTGACAGGAAAGCGGGCATAGGATTGGGAGAGCGCTGACTGGAGGGATCTGTGGACGGATCAGCGTTCAGCTCAGGTATCCCGGGTGTGCCATACCCGTAACTCACTGGAACAGTGAGCCCCCTGGGGCCCATTGGATGCTTAAGCGGCAGACGGCGACGGCAGAGAGTATTTGAAAGATGTCTCTCTTGACAATAAAAGATACAGCAAATACATTGTTTATATTGTAAAATGAAACTAAAATCAAGTCATTTATCAGCAATATTAAGTTTTGTTTGTAGTATGCAATTATAAGTTCGTGACAATGTGAGAATGAATCCTACGAAAATAGATATAAACATGTTTTTTCCAGCTGCGCTGTTCAATGTTCAAATACAAGCGATAACATTGCATTCGTTGATGTTAAAAATTTGAATCAGGGGTACATAAATGATTAGAATGTTTGGTGTCTTGAAGGTTCCTCATTTCCTGTGACGATTACCTGAGAGATGGCAGAGATCTGATGATTCTTATTGGAAGACAAGAGGAAAAACTGGTGGGCTGTGTACAACGTGATTAGAAAAGAGATTTATTGTTGAAGAAAATACAATTCAAGAAATGTTCATATCTAACTCCTACACCTTTTTATAAGTTTTTGACGTCTTGTAAAACATTTTCAATGTAGTGATATGGTAAATGGCCACTTATCCTGAATGTTTTATTTGTTATAAGTTTAGAAAGGATAAGTCTGCTGGCAACTGCATTTGTAGCATATACGGGGATGGGTGCAAGTTTCATGGGGAAGAGCATTTGTTACCCTTTTTCTGTTCTAGTAAATGTGTCTTAAACTGATTTGATAAACATATTTACATGTATGTAAAAGCATTGATATATTTATTATTTTATATTTTTCATAATTAAAAGTATTTCCAGAGAAATTTCTTACAAATAATTGTTTTATTTAATAATGTATTTCAAATGAATGACAAGATTTATACTTACCTGCCTACCGAGTAGTATGAGAATAAAATTATCCCGTATTAAACCAACCCTTACTCATAAAATAATTTGTTCAATGGGGTACCTACTCAATGTTCAATATTTTTATCAATATACATTTGTTCCATTATGTTATTTATGCAAACTGAATTGGCCACAACATCAGGTACCTAGGTCTGCTCATCACCATCGCAGAGGGCAAGACTGAAGGCAGAAATGGTAGAGACCGATCAAAAGACAGCTATATGGATTAAGCGAAGAAGGACACGAACTGTGTGTGGCACATAATATGTAGAATTAAAGAGACTAGCAAAAAATAGGGAGGAATGGAGAAAAAAATCTAAATTCGTTGCAAACCAATCCAATGGATTATTATGTGTGGCTCAGAGCCAATGGTGCCTATCCAACAGTCGCAAAAATTTGTAGTTGGGCATATATTTCTTGATTTATCACTGTTATTTACTTTTTTCTGAGATACGTATTGTCATTAATGCTTACAATATAATAGGATTAAATCACTGCTGACATAAGGCATCTCTGTAATAAGTAAATAATACAGATAACTCAAGAAATATATGCCCAACTACAAATTATTGTGACTGTTAGATAGGCACTATTGGCTCTGAGCCACTCATTTATGAATTATTGTTCTATGGTCAGTATGTGTCAAAAATAATTTGTAACCAGGAATAATTTTTGACGGTCGTAAAGTTGAAATAACTTAATCTCTGTGTGTGTGTGCGAGAGCCAGACATTACAGTTTTGTAAGTAAGGATGAATATAAATAAAGGAACAAAAATACACAAACTCACTTTTGTATAAGTTTAGAGCAGTATGGTTCTTAACTTGGGTTCGGTGAGTCAGTCTTGAGGGTTCGGTGAAAATCATTTTAAAGGCAAGATAGTTTTGCGAGTGGAAAAATGAAAAAAAATACTCCGATAATTCATTAATTAATTTGTTTCATGTTTTGATTTAACCATTAAAGTTTAATGTTTTGATTTTTGTTTTTTTTTTCATTTTGTACACCTATATATAAATATATACCTACCATGTTTTGAATTTGTAAAAATCTAATTTTATTTTCCAAATTATGAGGGGTTCGGTGAATGCATATGTAACTGCGGTGGGGTTCGGTACCCCCAAAAAGGTTAAGAACCACTGGTTTAGAGTATGCTGTAAAAGGTTGGTATTATTGATTAAATATTCAAGAAACTTGATAATACACATCCACATTGTTATGTGGGGCCCTCGGCAAACCCATTCTTTTCTGGTTATTTTTAAGTGATCTAAAAAAGCATGTGTTTTTGATAAAAGATTGAAACAAATTAGTTTATTACATTGCTTTATTTTCAATTACAATACTGAACAAGACAACATATAAATAACAATAATTAGTTACATAATTATTTTATAATACTTTGTACAGTTTTGTGACAAATCGTAGTAGGATTGAGAAACGTGTTTTCATAACTCTATGACTATACATAAAACAAAAAATTATTTTTATGTTATATTTCTCTCCACCACAGGATATTATGCCATTTTGTGAAAGAAAAAAATAGTGTCGGTTTAAACCATAGACATAGATCAATATAGACTAGCTATTGTATAGATTATCGGTGGATGGCGCCCGAAGTGGTTGCCTGAAACCTCTGACGTCTCTTTTTTTAAAAATTAAAATATTATCTAATAGTAGTTCAAAATAACAAAATTATATTACAGTGTTTTTAGTTTCAATAGTTTTATAAAGATAATTGTTTTTTGAGTGTTAAATTATTTTCGATCTAATTAAAAATTACAAATTTAAAAACAAATAAACTAGTGGATAAAATTTGTGACAAATAATAATACCTACAATTGGAACTCACATAATTGTTTCATGTTTCAAATTTGTGACAATTACAAATGCATTAAAAAAATTTAATAGTTAAATAAAATTTATAAAATATATTAAAATTTGATAACAACAATAAATAAATAAAACAAAAATGCGCCCTTGCGGTGGTTTGAAACACAAAACGGCGCTCAATATATTGTCCAGATTATTATTACTATAAAGCAAAATAAGTAAAACACTTAGTGGATAGATGTGTGCCCTGAATATAGTCACACATTGCAAATAGTCGAGTCTTGGTAGGTCGTAGACGAGCATCACTTACTAAATATTCCATAGACATAGTAGGAAATACATAGCATGCAAGAAAATTATTAGAATAATATGCTAACTTACGTAACTTAGTAAGAATTACGGTCTAGTGTATACCTAGTGTCAGGGGCGGATCTACAGTATCCAGCGCCCTGGTGCAAAAATATGACCCCCCCCACTAAGTATTGACCTTAGAACCCTGGGCGTCAGAAGAAAAATTTTATGTTCATAAACCTTGTATGAATTTAAATTGAAGTACATAATTTTAATAAATATCTATTATTGATTTATTTTATTCACTTATATGTGGAGCGTGGAGGTCTATTAAAAACTAACAGCCAAACACAATGCAATTAGGTATCTACTTACTAAAATAAATGTGTAAATAAAGTAATAAAAACATTAAGTTACAAAACGTTGAGATATTCCATCCATCCAACATTTACGAGAATATTGATGAAATAATAAATAAAAAAAATATCTTCATTAAAATAAATTAAATAAATCAAAAAGTAATATTATATTAGCTGTCCTAGCGCCTAGGTGTTCCTAGGCGCTAGGACAGCATATAGAACAATAATAATGGGAAGGACACACAGGAAAAAACTACATTGGATGTCAAAACCAAAACATGAATTCTCACAGTATCGATATATATACCTACACACTATATAATACAATGTATGTATATTAGACATCTGTAATTCTGTAGTGTAGATAACTATAACATAACGTTATAGGTACATATAGATGGATGGTGCGACTGTTCCAAAGTGCACCTAACGGAAAGGGACGGGTAGTGTACCAAGATACAAGCTTTCAATTTAAAAGAATGGGACAGACGACATCCCATTTTTTATGTATGAAGTTTGCACCACTAGCTAGTGGTGCAAACTTCATACATAAAAAATGGTTTATGCTAATGACTTCAAATTTGTTATACATTATATTTTTTGTAGTACGTACGTATATAATATATAGGACCTAGGCATTATAGTACACATTTTGTGAATGAGTAGTGTTCATTATGTGTCTATGTATTTGTATACTATGATCCTTATAGATATTGGACAATACTAAAATAGTAGGGTAGGTACCTGCTACTTCAGCTAGGACAGTAGGGTATTATCACTGTAGGTAGATACCTACTATGTAGTATATACGTTTGAATGAAAGTAAAATGATTTGCACGCACTTTTGTATACCTACGTGTGATTATTATTTTTTATTCCGAGGCGAAATGTTTGGAAAAAGACCAAGAAAAATAATGTTCTTTTAGTGGCGCCGTTTTAAGGTAGCGCCCTGGTTTTTTGCACCAACTGCACCTATGGTAGATCCAGCGTTGCCTAGTGTTCTGCAATGAGTAACAGAGATGGCAACACAACACCGCTACCCATAACACATAGTGGGTGAAAGCTACAACAAAACTATAGAACGCGAGTGTCGCAGATGAATATTTTAAATGAATGTGTATATCAATATGCACATGCAAAATACAAATATATTAACATTCAAGAGCAGACTGAAGACATCACTCGTCCAACAGAGCTTCCTGCGCCCTTGTGATGGATTCTCCATTAAACGGCGCTGAAGAAATCATCCATCATCATCTAACTTTATGTCGTATTTGCCATCTACCAAGTGTTTCATATTTTTTTTTTCATATTATGTCACTTTGGAACTACGTTTTATCTCTTTCTTACCAACACATTTTAAATATGCATAGATGACAGCGAGAGTAGGATGTCTCAGATGTGAAAAGTTTATGTCTATGGTTTAAACAATGTAACAATATTACCAAATCAAAGCTCAATATTTATTGCACATACATTTGAAAAAAACTACATTTCTATGTTATTTTTTTTTCAAATTTAGAATTTTATTTTAATCTTTTCATTACACTACAATGTCTCTCAAACATATTTCCATTCATTCATCTATTTTGACAATATTCATTACAAATTAAAATTGTGTCTTCTGTAAAATAATAAATATGGCAAATTTTGAGTTCTGAAAAAACGTTCCTCAATCACATATATTCAATTTACTTTGTTCATGCAAAAATATAAACTAACCACAGTACCAAGAAAATATGGCAGATTCGATAAGCATTTTTGCACATTGCAACTAACGAACATGTAGGTACTTGAGTGCAAATTCTCTGTGAATATTCCACTGCACTAAGTACAGATGATTTTTGATTGCAGAATCTTTGACTTTGGATCACGAGATTTGAGATTCAAATTCTTCTATTAAAATATTATGCCTTCAGTATGATATAAGCCATTACTTAAATAAATCAGCTAGTTGGGACTAAACTTTGGGTTCAATAAAAACCCAAAATCGATTTTTTTTAATAATGTTAATACTTCTCATATATACACATAGAGTCAAGCAGAGAATTTTGTCTATTTAAAAAATTATATTACAAATTTAATACCTTTTTTCTAAATGAAATCAAAATAGTACCATCTTTCCAATACTTTAGATTCCAGTTTTTTTTTTGTAACAAAAAGAAATTAAATCATCATCATTCGCCTTTCAAGGCTCCTCCAGGGAGCGGACAGAAACCAGCCTTCTCCATTTAGTCACCTCTGTCTGATATTATTGTCGTACAGACAGTGTATTATGAATGAGGAACCTCTGAGGTGTTGGAACCCTTGTAAACAAAAAACAGTGCCTTTTTTGGATGACAATTCGACATTCTCAGTAAGAACATGATTCAGCCAAGACCATCGTCTCTCGTACTGTATTACAGAGACAACAGAACTTTGCCAAGTGTGTTGGCACACAACACTAAGATACAACACATAATTTTGTATAAATATTAAAAAACTCCAAGTTGAACACTTTATCAACTCTTATATATTTACTTGAACTACAGTCGAATCTCGGTAATCCGACAAACATTTTGTAGGGCAGTGTCGGACTATCGAATTTGTCGGATTATAGAGTACCTACTGCCTAAGACCCTCTATATTCCAGATTTTTTTACAAAAGAGTACCTTGTAATCCGACAAATTACAGATCCAATGATAAGATTTTATATGTTATACTCTGAAGTATGATTTGTATGAAATCATGTAAATTAGCATGCCGGATTAGAGGGGGGCCGGATTACCGAGTCAACTGTATTTAAACATTTGTCACTCATTCCTAACTTTGTGTCATGAAAAAACATGCAGCAGGAATACGAAACACATACTTAATACTCAGTTGACTTATGTACAGATTTTAAAATTCAGAAAATATATTACAAAGCTATTTGACAATGAGATTAAACATTTTATTCACTTATATAACAGGGTTTATTTTATAATTACTAGTCCACAAAATATATTGATTACCTAATTCCATAAGCTTACAATTTGAAATCAATATATTCCAGAATATAGTGGGTCACAGTTTTGAGTCAAAACGACGATCGATCCACCAAAACCACAAACATATATTTATAAATACATATAATTTTGTTAAAATTGTCACTGTTGTGCTAGTAAATGTTATGCATAATGTATTTTGTCATATAATATGCTTATGCTGTGAATTTTTGTAAAATAAAAATAAATAAAAGAATTTATCACTTTTTACACATTATAAGTGAAGGGTGCAGAAGCAATGTCACACTGATCCATTTTTCACAAATGTTTATTGTGGAAATGTTTCTATTTTCATTGGTTACATTAGTTAAATCAATACAATTAAAATCCACCTCCATTTTCGAATAAATAAATTTGTAAAACTGATATAGTATCAAAAACACTTCATGTAAAAAAAGAAATGTGCTATTCTCTGAATTTCATTGTTCTAGGATCGACGAGACTTTGTTTCTACACCACTCAAATAAAAACATCTATTTGGAAATATTTCAAATCAGCTTATGGCCTGTGAAATTGGGCAATGGATACATTAAATTCTTTACAGCCTAAACATTTACAAATGATGTAAAATAATCTATATGTATACATGATAACTGACAAACCCATTTGTAAGATATGTCGTAATGGTACCGTGAAATACGCCAACATTGCCCCTAAAGGTATCTTTGCCCAAATCTCAATTTTCAAGCTAATTCGTTAATGTGTAAAAAAACACCAGTAACATGGCAACACTTACTACGAAAGTAGAAAATAGACTTTATGAGCGACATCACCGTGTGTCGTGTTTGCTGCTAAGTTCACTCAGTAGCCTGTCAGAGCTTGCCGAGTGAGGAGTGTGTTTTCGCGGGCAAAAATTTACAGAAATTTCAAAGTGAATTGTGCATCATGGTGAAACCACAGGTAAGTTTATTTTATTGTAAGTTATAGAAAACAATGTGCCGAATATTTTGGTCATAGTTTTATCGCTGAATATTGTTTTAATCAAAAGTTATGACGATGGGCAATGTTACCTAGAAATGCTCCGACCTATGAATGTCAACATTGCCCACATTATAATAACAATTAGGGCTGACACATTCTGATTTATCCTGATAATTTTTTAGTAGAAATTCATCTAGTCCTAAAATGTATACATATGTGAATGTAAAGGTGTTTGGACACGTACTTTGGGACTATTTAGATTTTACTGGTTGGTTACTTAGATAGGATTTTCTAGATTAATATTATAAAAGGGTATGGGACTATGTTTGTAGAAAGACGTAATACCTGCTTGGAAATACTTATCCGATTTTGATGAAATGGTAAAACTGCACTTCATGGGCCGTCAAATATAGGTTTTCGGGTGGAGGGGAGGGGTGTCGCCTTCCTCCTTAAAACACCCTTTTAAAATATTTAGATCGTTTTTTCAATTAATTACGATGCTACGCTGTTAGACACTGTGTGATTTTCAGGAAAAACACGAGATTTTCTGGAAACGGTCCAGCCTCGCAGACGAAAATCTAAGATCAAAATTATTTTATTTTTTGCTGCTTTTTAATTGCCATATTATCTTAAAATACGTATATTTTATATAGGTATTGTTTCAATTTTCAGAAAAAGAAAAGTAAATCACGGATTCGACAAAGAAAACCAAGACGTATGATAGGGTCTAGAATGTATAAAAATTATTCAGAGGATATGTTGAGGATTGCATGTGATGCAGTTGAATCACAACAAGTTTCTTCAAGAGATGCAGAGCGACAGTTTGGTATCCCAAGACGCACGATACTAAATAAAATAAAAAATAAGCACTCAAATCCTGTCGGCCACCCTACCGTTTTAACACCCGCAGAAGAAAATAAAATTTTAAAAGTCTTGCAAGCAGCTGGTGATTTTGGCTCCCCGCTCACAAAGATGGACCTAAAGCTAGTGGTTCATGAATACTTAAAAAAAAATTCTCGAAATCATATTTTCAAGAACAAAATTCCTGGTGATGCATGGGTTGATGGCTTTTTGGCAAGGCATGCTAATGAACTGACTGTTAGAACTACTCAAAATATTGCTAAAGCTAGAGCTGAAAAGGGACCTCAAGAGATAGCTGAATATTTCAACAATTTAGGCACAACATTGAAAGATATTCCCGCTAAGAATATCATCAACCTCGATGAGACCAACTTGTCAGATGACCCAGGTTCTTCTAAAGGTATTTTTCGAAGGGGAATAAAGTATCCTGAAAGAGTGCTCAATTCTACCAAAGGAAACATATCTCTCATGTTCACGGCAACTGCAAGCGGTATGTGTTTACCCTTATATGTAGTCTATAAAGCGACAAACTTGTATTCGGAGTGGATTAGTGGAGGACCACCAGAAACCAGATACAATTGCACTAAATCAGGGTGGTTAGATAGCGCCATGTTTGAAGACTACTTTGAAAAGATAATTATTCCATGGACACTAAATATTCCAGGGACAAAAGTCGTGATTTGTGATAACTTGTCAAGCCATTTGAGTGTGAAAGTAATAGAGTTATGCGATCAATATAATATCCATTTTGTTTTCATCCCTCCAAGATCAACGCACCTGACCCAGCCTCTTGATGTCGCATTTTTTGCACCTCTTAAAAAAGCTTGGCGTAAAATTTTGTATCTGTATAAACTCAAAAATCCAGATCAAGCTTCACTGAATAAAAAACACTTTCCCAAATTGCTGTCTGAATTAATTGAAGAAATTCAACTGAAACAATCACGTATCATAATGAGTGGATTTAGAGCATCGGGAATACATCCATTCAACCCACAAGAAGTTCTAAAAAGAATTCCAGAAATGCAAGAAGAAATATTGTCGTATGGAATCGACCAAACACTCTTGGATTACTTAAAAGAAACGAGAGCTCCTAAGCCGATTCAGGTAAAGAGAAATAAGAAAATTGATTGTCAACCAGGAAAATCGGTGACAATTTCTGATTTCCATGATGCAAATTTAAGCCAAACTGCACTTGGTAACAAGAAAAAGAAAGAAAAAAATATTTCTTCTGGAAAGCAAAAAATTAAAAACAAGAAGGAAAAAGCTCTATATTTAAATGAGCAAACTGGTTATTTTACTGATCCAGCTTCAAATAATGAGATAAATGATCATGAAGATTGTTGTTTAGAAACCTATTTCGAAACTAATAATATGGCTGAGTATGTCAAACATTCTTCACCCGAGAGTCTTAAGAAATTATGCACTGATATGATCAATGCCAATTTAGGACTGTTGTCGATACATAATGCAAGAGCATCGACTACTTCAGATCATGTTTATCCCTCGAAAACTTCTGCTCCTAGCACCTCAACAAAAAGAGTACCACCTAAAATAAAAATTGTCTCCGACGTCATCATTAAACCAGCAACAAAAACGTCAGATATTACAATTTTGAAAGAAGTTTCTGGAAATATTGAAAATACATCATTTGCCACTGTAAACCAAAAATTTTCACCGGAATGCTTGAAAAAGACAACAGAAGTCTTAAAAAATGTTAAACAGGAATGTTCTCACAAAGAAGAGAAAAGTAAGAAAAAAAGTAAAGCAAAAAATAATTTAAGAGGCAAAAAGTCTATTCGACAGAATACTTCAGGGAAAAGAGGGAAGAAGCGATTCGATAGCGAGTCAAGCTCGATATCTACAGATACGGAAGTAGTTACAGTGGACACAGATGATTCAAATTACGAAACAGAGGAAGATTATTATATAGCTGAATGTTTAAAGGAACTAGAAAAAGAAAATAGCGACGAACTGGGGGACTTTGGAATACATCATATAGAGTTTTTGACCGAGAATCAAAAGTTTAAAGAAAAGGACTGGGTTGTTGTTCAATTCGCAACAAAAAAGAGTATCAAGCATTTTGTGGGGAAAGTACTCTCGATCAACAATACACTTCCTACTGTAAAATTCTTACGAAAAGTTAAGGAATCTAAATATGACAGAGGAACTACATTCACACACCCAACAGTTGATGACATTTGCATCATCGAACACACCAAAGATGTTATAACAGTATTGCCCCAACCAATGATCACTCGACGTGGACAAATAGTTTTTAATGTTGACTTTAGTTCTTTTAACACACAATAAAAGTTTAGCAAGCAACAAATCCTTACTGATTGGCGATAAGGAAGCTATTTTATTTTTAATTGACAAATATAAAACTAAGACTATATTTTCCAAAAATTACACATCTCTTATTATGATTCAAATATAAAATATCCATTGTAAAGTAGTAGACAAATGTGTACTTTGTGATAATAGGTAAATATATCTGATGGATATGTACTAAGCAGATTAACAAAGGATATAGAAAATTAAAAAAAATTCTTCAATTTTAATTGGATAAATTAAAACACTTGTTTTTTTCTACTATGATGATTTTTAATTCAGAGAGAGGTCTTTCGCCTTGTAAGAGAAATACCTCTTTTTTAAAGAGAAAATGGCAATACCCTTACAAGGCGAAAGACTTTTCTCTGAATTAAAAGTCATCATAGTAAAAAAACAAGTGTTTTAATTTTCCCAATATGGGATTCTACTATTTAAACACCAAAACAGTGAATTCAATTTTAATGTTACATTGTTTGAAGAAATAAAAAAGTAGGTACTTAGGTGCCAAATTTTTATTTTAATTAAAGTGGTCTGATTTTTTCGTAAAGCTCTCAACCAACCTGCCTTCCTCGTTTATCGTACCATCGTATTCGGGTAAAAACACCACCACATGCCACCACCTCAAGAAAAATGATTGACCTAAATTTAAGTAACTAGGTATCTAAAGACAAAATTAAAAAACAAAAATTTGCTTGATTTTGACAACCCTAACTTTTTGAAATCATGAAATGCGGTTTGTATGGAAAAGAGAAAAAATCCCAGGTTAACATTGCCCACCCATTTTGGCATGCAAGTTTCGATGGTATCGGTTAGGTGTCTACAGCTAACGCTATCATTGCCCAATTCCTTGAATCGGTCGTTATTACAACTTATCTATGTTGATATTTGCGTCCAAAATCAACGCGGGCAATGTTGGCTAGAAATGCAGATAACTTTGCCCGCCATCAAAATTAATCGGAAGTTGGATAAAATATTAATTTTTAATAAATATTTATAAAAAAATGCAATCATATCACTTCAAAGTTGCATCAGATAGTAAAATACACACAGGTCCTCTTAGAACTTTTAAAAAATATTTGCAATTTTCCGTAAAAAGCGGGCAATGTTGGCGTATTTCACGGTACAGAGAGATGCGTTGTAATTTTTGTAGATTTTCACATTCTAAAATAACTTTGTTTTGAAAATATACAAGTTGATCACCTATTGAACTGGGTGGCCTAAATTTAACCAGAGGTTTAGTTTAACTCCTTATATTTTTTTATTATTGTACAGAGATGGATCAGTGGTTACTTCAATGCAATGACCAATTAAATATTCCAGTTATCAGCGTTACCACAGCTCATGACCTATGTGTGGTTCTTTGGCCCTTTGGCAGCGATATAATTGTTATTTACTGATGTGGATATCACTTTTAGTTTTCCCTGAATACTGTAACAAAGATTTATTACTATTAATTTATTTATTTAAAAAAAGGGGAATGAAGGTAAAAGGATGATGGGCTAGGAATAAGGTTCAGGAACTGCATTTTCTATGTGTCATGTTCTATATGTCACGCATATTCTACACCAGTGTGTCATGAGCCGAATACAGGTGCGGAGCGGTCAAATACAGTGTATTTGAAATTTTTCAAATTTTCATTATGTACAATGAGAAATTATTTTTCTAAATATTGTAGGTATAGAATAATTATTATAACTAAATAATTTTTCTATGGTTCCTCAGCGCCTGGTGCTATATATTCCCTCACAATGTATCCCAAGTGGGGTAGGCAGAGAGAACGGAACGCCAATTAAAAGAACAGAACGCTTGGTGCTAACTGTTGAAAACTGTGTAGTGTGCTTTGTACATACTATGGCCACACTAAATTAATCTTTTGGTGTGCTGCAGAATTCTAGGAAGAATTTTGGTGAGCCGCGGAATTCTGGGAAGAATTTTGGTACGCCGTAGATGAGAAAAGGTTGCAGAGCACTGTTCTACACTATATAAAGAAATGACATTTATCAGTGTGGCCATTTAAAAAATATTCAACGTAATTACATTTACTGCTTCAATCAATTTTCTGTTGATAATAAAAAATGAGTTTCAAAGATGATTGTGGATTATTATTGATTTAGTCATTGCTGTACTTAACATGTCATGGAATTCAAATAATATAATGATGAATTAGCATTGTTTTGCTTTGAAAAAAATTGACACATCATTTTTTTTCTGTGGATATAACATATAAATAATATAGAATATAGAGTTGAGAAAAAGCATTTTCTCAATGAATTACAGTTACAGTAAAGTGTAAAGAAATATAAATAATAATATTACCTATACAAATACAACCTCTTCAGTGTGAAATTGTTTATGTTTATTTAATTCCGAGGGTCTATTGAATTTTTTATTACAAATCTCGCATTCAAAAGGTTTTCCTCCACTGTGCAGTCGCTTGTGTACGATCAACGTAGATGACTGATTGAATTTCTTCAAACAAATATCACATTCAAATGGCGTCTCCCCGCTGTGGATGCGAGCGTGTCTAGTCAGATCTGATAAACTAACAAATTTTTTCGTACAAATATTACAGACAAAATTCTTGACAACACCGTCATGTTTTAGCTTATGCTTCTTAAACACGTATTTATCTTTAAATTTTTTCGTACAAATATCACATTCGAATGGCGTATCGTCCGTATGGATTAATTTAATGTGTCTTTGTAATCCAGAGGCTCGATTAAACTCTTTGCTGCACATGCTACATTTAAACTGCTTATCTTCACTGTGCACCTGCATATGTCTTCTCAAATCTGAAGTATACACAAATGTTTTTTGACATATATCGCATACGTGTGGTCGTTCGCCACTGTGTACAAGTACATGTTTAACCAAATGCGTTGACTTTTTAAATTGCTTCTCACAAAACGTACATTCATAACGTTTATTATGAATCAATTTATGTCTCTCTAACTTTAGAGGTACTTTAAATTTTTTCTTGCACAGATCGCAACCGTACGGTCTTGGATCGTGGGCTCTTTTGTGCGAATTCAACGTTAATAACTGTTTAAATTTCTTAAAACATATATCACATTCGTAATTCTCCTCGACCGTGTGCATTAACATGTGCCGTCTCAAATCAAAAGAGCGTCTAAATTCTTTTGAGCAAACGTAACACCCGTACATTTGTTCTTGTCCATTCTGATTATTTGCTTGATTTTGTGGATAATTGAAAGTACTTTCATATATATAGTCACCGGTAGCACTACCATAATTTTCTTCATATATAAGTGGAATTTCAATTTGATTTTGACTTTGAGATGAAGAACTAGCAAGTGAGTGCATTGGCTCTGGATAATCATTATTCTCTGGCTCGCATTTGACTTGAACATTTGTTTCATACACATCAACTCTGTCAACATCTTCTTGAGACGTTTCTGCAGGTTCAGTTTTTATATTGACCTCCATCGAAATAACCTCATCTTTCGAAGGCTCGCAACTCCCATTTTCAGTCACGTTTTTTTCGCTGGATTCCTCATTATTTACCGTAACATTAGTACCTTCCATGTTGCCAAATATTAATCACTTATTTTTAGTTTTTTCAATGTAATTTATCATAAAAATTACTTAAATATTGGCTACATACAATAAACAAGACAATATCCTGAGGAACATGCGGAAAACAACGCTTCAAATTAATCGAAAACGAATAATATATCTTGCAAAACCGGAATGGTTCGTATAAACTATATCAAAGTAATAGAATGAAAACTATTTTGTGCACGAAAAAATAATTTAAGTAATACTAAATAGTAAAAAATACAATCGGTTCGACAATTTTTTGTCAAACATTGAAATATTCATTTGACGTTTGGCATATTTATTGTTTATAGCAATTTATTGTCTATGACATAGAAATAAAGGTTGATTCACACTCTATATTCGAGTTGGAAGATTTATTCGGCGCCATTTAATGGAGCATTCATCACAAAAGCGCGGGAAACTATGTTGGCAGAGCGATGTCTTCAACTTGCTCCTGAACGTTGTATATTTAGTTCGTAATATATTTAGTTTGATTTATCAGATTTACTCAAATACAAAATGATTTAATTAATATTTTATGTTCCTAACAAGTCAGTTCAAAAAATTACTCAAATGGCGGGATTGTTTTGTGAAAGACTACTTTTGCAATAGGTACAAGAATACATACAAACTTTTCTGTACTATTTGTTTAATTGTTTGTTATTATGTGTTTTCAAGTTGAATTATACGTCTTAATTGCAATGATATTCCTTTTACTAGCGCTTATTTATTTTAGAAATCATCTATCGCAGGAATTGAAATTACAATAAGAATCAAATAAGTATTTTTAAAAATCTTTCCGTATTCAGGCTAGTTATTACGGAAATTAAAAACAAATGTTTTTTCTGCTATATGGATTTTTTGAGGGAAAAGTCTTTCACCTTAAAAGGAAAATGTCAATGTTCATGTGAGACATCAATGTCCTTTCATTGTGGGATTTTATTACTTGAACACTTGTGACTTGTTTTTATTGTTATTTTTGAAAATTTTAATAAATTCCAACCATTATCTTCTTAAATATTTGATGCATATTTATTTAACGATATTAACAAAAATTGTGATTTTTTTCAATGGATCTTCAAATAGGGTCACGACTAAAAAACTAAGCGCGGAGTATTTAATAAAATACCCAAATAACAAAAATGTAAAAGTGTGTTATTTTTATAAGCTCATAGATTTTACTGAAAGGTTTGTAAATTTTCTTTATTATCAATTTTATTTATTTAATTTAAGATTACCTTAATGTATTTTCACCATTATGATTAAATATTTTGTTTTTATAAAAATACATTATTCTACAAAGAAAAGACATTCTATTCTATTCAATTCTTCTCAAGGCCATCCACTCGTTTGCGAGTGATTTAGGCCAATATGGAAAAATGGGTTTTTAACAATGATATCTATTGGTCTTAACATGGTCTTAACCACCTGCTTCACAAAGTATGCGGCATGATAACAGTATAAATTTTAGTAAACAAATTAACGAAGCTCACTTAGCTCACTCACTAAAATGATCCGTCTCGCTAAAAAAAACTGAACACACATCTCTAATTTTGTTTATACGAAGTTTTCCAGCTCTCGGCAAATATTTTCATTTTCTTACATAGGTTTTGCTTTGCCGGCTTAGCTTAGAAAGGTAAAATTATTTGCGTTAAATAAATCTAATCATGTGATTTATTTGTTTTAAAAATATCCGCAGTGTAGTTATTGTTGCAAAAAATACTTTAATTTTTTTATTTTGTACATATCCGGTTTTTTGACATTTCGTTATCAGTTTTATATCGAGCTGTATTTTTATAATTACAATATCTTGAATTCGAGTGATTTTAGCATTTTAATCAGATATTTGTTAGTTTTATAACATGTTTGCTAAGGTTTTTGCGTCGTTACCCGATTTAGTTTCACAGAAATTAACTGAAATTTACTTCAGAGGTGAATCTTGAAATATATTATTAAAACACTAATTTCAATATAATAAACAAATCTATATTCAATGTTTTTGTCTTTACTGTAATTATATTAACAGTCTTATTACTTTTATATGTGATTTTTATTAAATCATGAAATCTGTAATTACAAATATGATGATTAATAGAGTAATATATTTGCTTTATAATTTGCTTGATAAAATTTACAACATTGCAATTAGGTGTATCAAATTTCGATCGATTTTAACTGTATGATTAACACTAAAACTATACCATTATGACATGCCTCACAAGTACGGTTGCCACCTTTTTCTTTCACAGTTAAAGTGCATTGATATCAAATATTGATGGCTTAGAGCACAGATGTAAGTGCAGTTTTCATAGTTTGGAGATAATCAAAGTTAAAAGTTTAAGTGCCATACCATTTAGTACTTACCACATATAGTTTTTGTTAAATATCTCATCAATGACACAAAGTTACGCAATAATATTCCTAAGGAACATACTTCAGATGATATAGATTCGCATGCGTATAATAACTCATTTTTGGTCAAAAGTGCACTTACAAAGTAACGGCATCAAGGTTGCCTTTGATACTTGTTTTAAAAAAGATGAAACACTCATCCTCTGTACATTGAATTATATAACTGATATTTTTATGATACTTTGCATCGATTTAAAATATTGTAACCAATGTACAGTGAAGAATAAAATAAACAATAAATAAATAAATATATATATAAACTCGCCCATTGCACAAAATTATGTATTCTATTGTTATGATACCATGCTTTTTTCTTCTTTTTTGTATACTAATTTTGTGCAATAAAGATTATTATTATTATTGTAAAACGTCATCACATTGACTCAAGCTCCTTTACCTTGATACCACAGACATTGTCTGATTATTCCAGGTTTACTGGAAGACATTACCTCAAGGCATATTCTTCACTACATTTGTTACAATATTACTTGTTAAATTGTGTCATAAAAGTAACATATTTGAGTTAAATTTATTTTTTCAGCGCAAGCATTAACAGTGCGTGGATCTCATAGTAACGTCACAGTGGAAATGTTTTCACACATGAGGGTCCGTATCCTACCAGCTCTATCAGACAATTATATGTATCTTCTGATAGATCCTAAAACAAACGATGCGGCTATTGTCGATCCCGTCGAACCGGCAGTTGTTATGGAAGCTGTAGAGAAGGAGGGAGTGAAATTGTCATCTGTCCTTACGACACATCATCATTGGTAAATAACAAGTTCTTTATGATAAAGTTTGAAGAGCTTCTGCTCTCATTTCTTTTTCTCTTAACTTTTGCCTGACGATGAGAGCGGAAGCTCTTGAAAGCCGGCTCGCAAAAATAAATAAAGTCAATAATGGAATAACTATATATCGTGTTTCATTTTAAAAATTATTAATAAGTTCTTTACGTTTGTTCTAAAAGAACAGATGCCATTGTTGAGAATAATAGAAATAAGTATCGTAGTATGTTGCCAAAGTTGACAAGGCCTTCCTCAGCTGGAACGGAGGCGAAGAGAAAAAAAAAACAAAGAAAGAGAAGAGAGAGCAATTAAATAAAATAATATTCCATTCTTCCTTGTACTTACTGTAGTGTACGGACTTTGTACACTGCACCGGTGAGTTGAACCTTGCACTTGTTTACAAGTGAGGCAAGGGATATTGATGAGTAGCAATACTTTATTTTGTCTATATAGGTTAGCCACCTATAGAGAACGGGGCTCATTAATTGATAGAACCTTGACTTGCACTGTTAGGCTGCGTGTTTTGACAAATAGTGTTCGACAAATTATAATAGGAATTATTTATTGAATATATTGTGTAAATATAAAATCCGTGTCGTTATTCAAAAAGAACCTAATATTGTTATACTTGACCCAGTATACAATACGTGGCGCAGTTCGGTAGTTCAAAATTGTCGTAAACATACAACAATAGTCTTTTTTTGCGCGCCGAAAGTTTTGTCGGCGGTACGCGGAAATAAAGAGTTGTAAGGCAGTCTACAGGAGTAGAAAGGAGGCAGGAGTCTCCAAAGCCAGATTAGCCAGCAGTGCAGGTAGCAGCAAAGAGACAGGAGTCTCAGAAGCCAGTTGGGCAAGGTTGCAGGTAGCAGCAGGGAGACAGGAGTCTCAAGAGCCAGTTGGAGAAGTTGCAGGTAGCAGCAGGGAGACAGGAAGTCTCAGGAGCCAGTTTGAGGCAAGGTGCAGGCAGCAGTGGGAGACAGGGGTCACCCAGCATCCAGGCGGAGCCAGTTGGTGGATCCAGGAAGCCAGGAGAGGAGAGTCTTGCTAGTCAGCCAGGCGGAGTCCATTGCAGTTGCAAGGAAATCCAGAAGACCGGGGCGATTGGAGGAGACTCTCATCAGCTAAGTCTATTTTTTATTCTTGGTTGTTGTTGCTTGTGGTATTTTCCGAAATGACTTCGAGAAGTTTAGAGCCGTTTTGTCACAAGACAATGAGTTGGCCTTCTTACAGGACAAGGTGGGAGAACGCCTTATTATTAAATGATGAAAGTTGGACTGATGTGAAGAAGCGTGCTTTCTTCATAACATCGTTGTCCCAAGGCAGTTTCAAGCTACTGTCTGATCTGTGTTTTCCAGCTTCTGTGGAAAAACAGTCTTATAAAGAGTTGATTCAGATATTGAATGGTTATTTTAAAGAGGAAAAAAGTGTATTTGAATCGCGTGAAATTTTTTTCAAGGCTACTCAATGTCATTCGGAAAATGTTAAAGATTTTGCTTTAAGATTAAGGGAATTAAGTATAAATTGTGAATTTGGTACTAGATTAGAAAGTAATATAAAAGATTTGTTTATAATCGGAATTAGAAATAAAGAGATTAAACAGCAGTTATTCTTGAAATGTGATAAAGATAGGGTATCTTTGAACGAAGCAGTTGCTTTGGCTTCTAGTTATGAGCACATACTAGAGAGTAAATTAGAAAAAGAGGTAGAAAATTTTGAGGAAATTAGCCAGATTTCCAGGCGAAACAATAATAGTTTCAGTAGTTCAAGTAGTACAGATACAGATTATAAGAAAAATAATCGACCGTCAAAATTTTCAAGGTTAAATTCAAATGTAAATACGAGTAGGTATAAGCATAATAAAAATGTTTCATGTTTTATTTGTAAGGGAAATCACTATAAAAGTGAATGTAAATTTAATAGAGATTTTTTTTGTAGAAAATGTAGATCTAAAGGGCATTTGAGTGAAAATTGTTATAAGATACAAGGTATTTATAATTCGCAAGACACCGAAAACGATTTTATAAAATTAAATGTAAGAATTGAGAATAAAAATGTTGAATGTATTTTAGATTCGGGAGCGAATATTAGCTGTATATCTATTCAAAAATTGCAAGAAATATTCAACGAAAATAATATAATAGAGAAGTGTGATGAAATTAATTTATCTACGTATAGCGGGCACAGTTTGAATGTGTTAGGTATTAAACATTGTAAAATAAATCATAATGGAATGGAAAAAAATATTAAATTTGTTGTAACAGAGAGCGGGAATAAAATAATATTGGGTACAGATTTTATGCGTAGGTATAATATAGGGTACAAAGTACATAGCACGGAAGGCAGTGAATTAAACAATATTGTTGCAAAGCCCATTGAAAATATTCCGAATTTCAGTGCGAACGCATCGCTTGCGTGTAATGTGAAACAACAAAAATTAGATTTTGTAAATAAAAATAATAGTTTTAATTCGAAATTAATTTTAGAGAGAAGTAAAAGTGATTATACATTGGAAAAAGTTGTTAAATATGTGGGAAAAAATAATTGGCCGTGCAAAAGACAGATAAATGAATCTATTGCGAAGTTGTTTAATGTGAAGGAACATTTGACTGTGTACAAGGATTATTTATTCTACAGAGATAGAATTGTTATTCCGGAATCAGTTAAAGGTATTGTGATAAATTATTTGTGTAAAAATTATTCAGTTATTGGGAAAATGAAATCATTTGTTAGAAGTTATTTTTATTGGGTTAATTTTAATATAGACATTGAGAATATAGTTAAGAATTTAGTGAAAAAGCGGAATAACAATGGATGTAAATGTTTAAATAGGTATAGATATGAGAAAAGGTATGTAAATATGGAAACTTGTAAAGATAGTTCCAGGGGTTTGAAATTTGTCTCGGGGAGGAAAAAGGAATTTAATTTGGGTACATCGGTACTTGTCAAAGATCTCAAGAGTGAAAAGATGGTTTTAGGCAAAATTGAAAAGGTATTAGGAAATAGAACTTTTCTTATTAGAATCAAAGGTACTGATCAGCTCTGGAAAAGACATATGGATCGGATAGTTGTGGGATCTGTGCATTGGGATGACAGTCCCTCTGATTAATAGTAGGAGTTTAGGTCCCCTCCCCCTGTTTGAAGGCAAAGCTCTCACCGGTTCTGAATTTTTCAGGTCAGATTGGAAGCCATTGGCGGGGACAGCTGAGACCCAGGACTTAGGCTGGTGGAAGACTTCATCTGGTGGCCCTGGACGGAAGGAAGAACTTGTCTTCATGATGTATTTATAATGTTTGTCTTGTTTATATAGAATCATGAAATAAGTAGAGAACACAGTCACTCGCATTGGAATTGTATAAAGATTAAATATGTAGTATAGAAAGATTTTCAAGGTTGTGAGGGGAGAGTGTAGTGTACGGACTTTGTACACTGCACCGGTGAGTTGAACCTTGCACTTGTTTACAAGTGAGGCAAGGGATATTGATGAGTAGCAATACTTTATTTTGTCTATATAGGTTAGCCACCTATAGAGAACGGGGCTCATTAATTGATAGAACCTTGACTTGCACTGTTAGGCTGCGTGTTTTGACAAATTGTGTTCGACAAATTATAATAGGAATTATTTATTGAATATATTGTGTAAATATAAAATCCGTGTCGTTATTCAAAAAGAACCTAATATTGTTATACTTGACCCAGTATACAATACTTACCATCTACTCATGTAGTAACAGTAGCTGGAAGATATTGCCTCCAGGCAATAAGCTCGCCAATTGCTCATGATTCTTTTTTTCTGATCAATAAAGTGTTCTTATTATTATTATTATTATGTCAGATGATACCATCACGGGATATCCCACAAGTAGAATAGCCAACGTACTAACTGCATGTGAAACACACATACAGCCCTCTTTGTGGCGCCCCTTATTGCTGAAATGAAGATGTCAAACATATTTAATCTGATGTTTTACGAACACCTCGTCGCTAGAATGCAGAATAATCCTGAGTCCAATTTTAAGTAAAATTAAATTTTCCACCAAAAGTCATTTATGACATGCTTGTTCACGGTATGCAGAAGTATCCCATTTACAAACCTTATATTAATAAAGAACAAACATTAAAACAGAAGTAACCTATGTAAAGGTATGTATTTTATTAACATGCAGAAGAATCCTATGTCTTATTTTGTGAAATTCATAGACTCATTTGCAAACTGGCTACACTTACAATATTATTGGAGTTGTCAAAAAACTATCAAAATTTGCATTGACTGTCGTCGCTGTTCCGCGCTGTGCTTTATTTCAATTGACTCTCCTCAACATTTAGTTCATTTGGACATACGATAGTTCTGCATTTACGCGACGACCTGCTCCTTACACTGACTTTTTGTCAGTGGAATACTTACTGATTACAGAGTACACAGCGCACCCCAACTAATAAAAAAGAAATACAATTTGTTAAAATATTTCTGTTTACCGTTAGTGTCAAATTGTATCCAATCATGCAATGGGCCTGTGTCGTGTATTTTTGTTAACAAGTAAAATGCATTATTAACGTTGGGGGATTATTACCATCCTTTGTTCTTAATCAGAACAGTGAAGGTGCGTGAAAGATATAAATATATTTTTCAAATTACTTCTTTTCTTCCAGGGATCACGCCGGTGGAAATGTTGATTTGCTCAAGAAAATGCCCACGTTGAAAGTGTACGGAGGTGATGATCGCGTTGGGGCACTTACTAATCAAGTGAAGCACGGTGATACTCTCAAAGTGGGATCATTGAATATAAAATGTATGGCAACACCGTGTCACACTAGCGGACATATTTGTTACTATGTGTCGCCAGAGGAAGATTGTTCAGGAGCAGTTTTTACAGGTAAAGGCGTAAGAAAGGTAGAGTCTCACGTTTATAATTGAAAGATTTATGATTTGAACTTTGTCTCTAACTCGCTCTGTTTTTTTTTTTTTTTTTTTTCTTTTTTTTTTTTAAAAAGATATATCTGGGTTTATGAAATAAACCCAAATACAACCTTATACATCTTTCACACTATGCTATTAACTATTAACACACTAAGATACATTTTTGTGAATGGACTTAAATAATTTGATGATGATTTTTTTATGAGGATGTATGGAAGCGAACTTGGACGTGCTTGAAGAAGGGCGAAAGTGAAATAAATGCTGAGAAGAATGGTTGGTGAAATGTTATGAGATAGAGTGAAGAATGAATAAATGCAAGAGGAATGGTGTGTATAGAATGCATGTAAATAAACTGCGATGGTTTGGCCATGTAGAGTGAATGGATGATGTAAGAATGACGAAGAAAGCCTATTTAACCAAAAGGAATGTCAGAAAGTGCAGACATCCAAGAGGTACATAGCTTGACACGTAGATGTATAAATTGTACGAAAAGGAGGAATCAAAAGAAGTATGTAGGGATAGAACTATATGGCTTGAAATATGTTGAAATAACTTGAAATAAAGTTATTTCAACATACTCGTATATGGCTTTGCGTGATTTCTGTTTACCCCAGTAGGTATACGATGTGAGAATATATGTAGTATGATTTTTGCTATTAATTTAAAAATAAAAGAAACTTTGTATTTTCCACTAAAATAACTTTATTCAGTTAAAACGTTTTCGGAACTACTTGTTCCATCATCAGTAACAAACCGTTCTACAGTGTTCCACAAAATTCCACAGTGTTGAAACATTCGAAAAAAAAAGAAAAGATTTTTGTAATTTCTGTTTTGTTATAGGTGATACTCTTTTCATTGCTGGATGCGGCAAGTTCTTTGAAGGAACTGCGGAACAAATGCACTCAGCTCTTATAGAGAAACTTGGTAATCTACCAGGAAGCACTCAGGTGTACTGTGGACATGAATATACATTGCAGAACTTGAAGTTTGCTAAGCACGTGGAGCCTGAGAATAAAGACGTTGATCAGAAGATAGAATGGGCAAAAGAACAACGCGAACAGAAAATACCAACGGTACTATTTACTCATTTTGTTCAGTACATAATGAATGTAATAAAAATATAAGTTTTAAAATGTTAAACTAAAAGATTTTCACGTATGATTTTGTATTTAGTCAATTAATGTAGACTAAATGCTAATTGCCAAGCGCTTTCGCCTTGCGGCATCTTCGGGGCAAGAGTTACTTAAAATTAAAGAATAGAACAAACTAACCTACATTATATAGTCTAAGGCAGTGTTTCTTAACCTTTCTAGCGAGTTGCACCCCTTTGAATCTGAAAATATATCTCCGCAAATATTATATTGAAAAATATGTTTTAATTTTTTAGTCTAGAAAAATACATTTTTTGTGAAAGTTATCGTTTATTGAAAAACATTGTACATTTTATATAAATACAAAACAATGTTATTTTATTAATAAATGATATTTAATCATTTTTATGGTTAGGTAGGGGTTTCTCCCGCACCCCCAAAAATACATTTTTTAACCGGGGGTGCCCACACCCCTGGGGTGCGGGAACCCCCGGTTAAAAGTACCACTGGTCTAAGGGTTGGATGGAACAAAAGTAATTTTAAGAGGGGGTGTTCTTATATCTTATAGTGGTGAGAATGAAGGAATTTGGACATTAACAATGTCTACCTTATTACATATACATTTATTAATTTCCATTGTTTCCAAAGCATTTAGTTTACAATTTTAAAACTTATATTAAAATGAATTTTCACAACGTTAACTTTAAATTTTAAATTTAATAATAAAAATATGTATGTTTAAATTACAGTAAGTGTCCCACTTTTTCCTGTAAGATTTCAGTCTCCCGTGGAAGGCAGAAATTTGTAAAACAATCTTTATAAAATATTTAAAATTTTCAAATCGGCGGTGATGATAAAATAAACGTCTGATGGTTGTCTGTTTTGCGAAGTCTTACCTTTTACTGCATTCGATTCAATAAAACATCATTTACCTTACTATGAGAAATACATGACTTTTTATACTTTTTCAGGTTCCCTCGACGATAGATGACGAAAAAAAATACAATCCTTTCATGAGAGTGACACATCCCGATGTTCAGAAGTTTGCGGGATGTTCAGATCCCGTCACAACCATGGGTGCAGTCAGACAGAAGAAAGATCATTTCAAATAATGTATATACATCCCTTATTCAGTCTAAGCAATAAATGTTAATTTTCTCATTATTTTGTTTATGGTGTTGTAAAGAATCATTTGTAACAACATTATATAATCATTGTTAAAAGATCTATCTGGATTTAAAATTAACTCAAATACACTACAGATAGTCTCACAGTAACCAATATATTTATGGAGTAGGTTGGCTGCGAGTGAATCGAACCTGGAATCATTAGATTGAAGGTCCGAGACTCTACTTACCACCTCGTGTTTATTGTTTGATATTATTCTCGAAATATTGATTTTTAATATTTAGCACAAATAATTTACTCGAATACTGGCATTAATGTTGTAAAAAGTATTTTCGAGAATGTCAACGTTTTGTCTTTTTACATGCTTCGTTTTAAATATGCAACTTAAGTCATTCTAAGGCCTGATATTTCAATACACCCTTAAGGTTATCCTTAAAATGAAGTCCACCTTAACTCAAATTATTTTGTCTTTTACATCCAGTAAACTTCAGTCTTTTGTTTTTTTTCTTACAATGAAAGTTCAGGATAGATAATCCACCTCATTACCGCTGCATTGAAGACATTTTACAGCTTACGCAGGATGTTTCATAAATACGTGCCTTGTACAGGATACTCGAAAACTTGTAAAAAAGAGTGGGAGACCAATTCTTTGCCAGGAACCCCTTTGAATGGATTTCAATTTGTATTCTTAATTGTTGGCTTTTGAAGCTAATTATTGTTCTGATTATATTTTATATAAATGTATAATTATTTTATTTTTAATAAATAAAACATATCTAATATTTTTATGTTATCAATAATTCCCTCCCTATGTTCATAATGGAATAAATCAATAGACCATTAAAGGTCACGTGGTCTTGTCTATGGATTTGCTTTTGCTTGGGGGGCAAACAGTCAGATTGCGCAAATCATCCTTGTAGGATGTTATGCCATAAGAGAAAAAAAAGAAAGTCGGACGACAAAATAATAACAAAATCGACACTGACAGTTTTTTTTGATTATTACGTATTCTTTAGGCGTTCCACCTAATATTACACCGTAATCGTCTGTTGTGTTGGGATGCCTGATGCCCCTCAATGATTTTTCTGTGACGTCATCCTTTAATGGTCTATGTGGGCTGTTATTTATTCATGAGCAGTTCTCATTACATTGTCTCCATTATTTCGGTCTCAAAGTTCACAATTCTATTTTTTCTATGGTTGAAATGTCAGATTGACATTCCAATTCGAATAGTAAACACTGGGAGAAGTTTGATAATTTTATTAATTGTGTAAAAATTACTAAAATACGATAGGTGCGTCGAAATAAAACCCAGCAAGTATATTAAATTTAAAAACGAACGCAAATAAACAAGTCAGGATAGGATTATGGTAAAATTGATATAATTTTCAACACTAAAACATAACACGGTGTTGACTAACTTTATGTTTTGAGTCATTATTTCGCAATACTTTGTGTAACACTTTGCCGTATGTTCAGAAAAACGAATTTTTCTGACTGTCCTAATAAAACAAAAATATAAATTTTCACCATTCATAAATTTATATCATTGGTTCCCAAGGGGGGCGGAAACGCTCACCAATGGGCGTTGAAGCTTTCCAAGGGGCATTAGAAACCTAGAGAGCATTGGGAGATGCGGAAAAATAAACTGCCTTCTTAGAAGATATGCCCTGGGAGAGGCACTAGAGTTTGGTTATCTCACAAAGTTGAAAAAAGTTTGGGAACCTTTGATCTATACCATTCACAGGACATCTCCCTTAATTGAAGTGATCAGTGGACTAACCAAGTAGTCCTTATTGTGTCCTAAAAATTGAAATATTCAGAATGGGTGCCAATACACCTCGTCACTGCTGAAGCAATCCAGTCTCTTGTAATATCTTACATTTTATGAATACCTGTCTTTAACTCAAAATTTTATTAAAAGAAATGGATTAATTAAAATAAAACACTTATTAGTAGTATATCCACGGTGACTTTTTATTGGACGCGAGCCAGCTTTCAAGAGCTTCCGCTCTCATCTAGCGGAAGCTCTTGAAAGCCGGCTCGCGTCCAATAAAAAGTCACCGTGGATATACTACTAATAAGTGTTTTATTTTAATTAATTCAACATGAATTTCCACCAAGTACCGTCGGTTGAAAATATCAACTTTAAAAGAAATGGAATATTTATGTATGAAACGTGGACATGATTGAAGAAGGACAAAATTGGAATAAATGCCGTGGAGATGAGATTGCTGAGGAAGATGGTTGGTAAAACGTTGCGTGATAGAGTGAGAAATATGGATATTAGAAGAATGAGTGGAAGCAAGAGGAGTGTTGTGGATAGAATGCGTGTAAATAAATTGAGATGGTTTGGTCATGTGGAACGAATGGAAGAGGAAAGAATGACAAAGAGGATATACTTGGCTGAAAGGAGGGGTGTGAGAAGGCAGGGGTCTGAGATCTACATGGCTTGAACATATAGATCAAATTCTCAAGGACGGCCGTGTTTTGAGTAAGAGAAATCCACGTGCGTGCATGAGAAATTGTATGACTGTGGAGGAGGCGAAAGAAGTATGTAAGGACAGATCTAACTGGCGTTCCGTTCTCTCTGCCTACCCCACTTGGGATACGGCGTGAGGGAATAGATAAAAGATTTCACCTCTTCTATATACAGTCTCCAGCAATTAGGTCTCCCAGTCTCTTCTGTAAATTTTCGGAAGTCCTATAAAAGGAAGGTATTCGTAAAACATCCCATCATAATAGGAATATTTTTAAATTCTATTCTATTTGTATTGTTTCAGATTTCTTAATATTGAAACATCTCAATCTATGGAACATGAATTTAAATTTGGAATCTTATGTCAAACAGAAGAATGTTTGGCCCCAGTCTGGCAATCATATTTTAGCTCAATATGATAACAGTTCAGTCGTTGTCTATCAAGCATTCAATAAAAAAATTGCAGAGAAAATTGTAGAAAGTCAAAATTATCATTCCAAATCATGCATAGAAGCAGGCATCAATTTGAATCGTATGACTTGGATCAAAACAAATTTTCTATGGATGATGTATAGATCCGGATGGGCGACCAAATTAAATCAAGAAAAAATTCTAGCAATACGTATTACACACGATGGTTTCAAAGAAATATTGTCTAATGCCGTGATAAATTCAAATGTTACGAAAAAGGATGATTTAGTTAGATTACAATGGGATCCAGATCATGCACCTAACGGAGATAAAGTTTTGTCCGGTCGGAGAGCTATTCAACTCGGTCTTCGTGGAGAAATGTTTCAAAGATTTTCTAAAGAGTTTATTGTTAATATTTTAGATGTGACAGATTTCGTTGAAGAACAGCGTGGAAATATAGAATTTGAAGACAAGTTGATGATTCCATTAGAAATGGTTTATGTTGTTGATGAAGAGGAAATTCATAAAAATATACAATTAGATTAAATAATATTAATTATGATCAATATTTGAACCTATCCTGAATCTTAAATTACACATTTTTATAATAAAACATTTTGTAATACCCTGGCCCATAGTCTAAACACATTTTAGCGTTATGTTTTCGTTTCGTTTTCGTTCAAATATAGACGATGTTGTGAGAAAGTGACAATATGGATGGAAGGGCTTTGTTGGTATAGATTATTAATGTTAAATATCCTCACAGATCCACTGTGTACATATTTTCCCTTTCTTCCATATACAATTTGCAGAAGGCTTGATAACTAAGAAAATTAGTTTGACTCTAAATGATTATATGAAATTACATGCTGTGATTGAAAAGGAACGAAATGAAACAGTAATATTTTACTTACATGAAAATATGCTTTCCAATAAGTTTATTCACCAATACACATGACAATAAAAATGTTAGTAATGTGTTAGACTAAAGTATGTTGTTGGCTAGACGTTCAAAAGAGATCTGACCTAGCTAATTATTCATTCTCTTCACAAGCCATAGTTGTTAAGGAAATATTCATCGCCATCTACCTATGATCGTTGCAAACTAATACCTAGCTAGTTACCAAGATATTTAGTAATTATTTTCTGTAACGTGCTTCTTGATGATCCGGGTAGATGTCGCCACACAGCCCCCTCCAAGTGAAAAATGCAGGTTTTTCACTGATTCGGTTGAAATATTTTCCTTCCAGACCGCGTGATGTATGTATGTGGTCTGTCGGCTGAGTTGTTAGCTTCCTCTGGATGTTCTATGAAGGCTGGTTTACATCGATCCAACGATACTTTTTTTTGTTCTCCATTTATTTTTAATATGGCAGTTTTGTCATCCCTCGAGCAAACTTCATAAGGCCCCTTGTAAGCTGGAAGCAAAGGTTTATATATTCTATCGTCTCTCAAGAAAAAATGTGATGCCTTACCAAGTTCTGGATGTACGAAAATATTATCCTTGTGGTGATGTTTAATAGGTTTCGGTTTTACATTCCTCATAAACGTTATAAGTTGTTGTGTATAGTAAGTTGGATCTGCATTTTCTGTGTTTTCCTGTAGAATGTCAGCTGGCATGCGCAGTGAATTTCCAAACATCATCTCTGCAATGGAAAAATTATGGTTTTCTCGTATCGTGCACCTTAAACCAAATAAGATTGTTGTTAGAGATTTAGTCCATGGTATAGGGTGATGTGCTTTAATAGACGTTTTTAGTGTCCTGTGGAAACGTTCTATAAGTCCATTCGCCTGCGGGTGATACGAATTGGTTTTGACATGTTGGATACCTATTCTGCAACAGAAAGATTTAAAATCAGAAGATAAAAATTGACGGCCTTGGTCCGATATGATCTTCTCTGGGACGCCGTACTTTGTGATCCAGTTGTCCCATAAAGCACGTATTATTGTGGTAGCTGTGATATCTGCTATTGGGATTACCTCAACCCATCTGGAAAAACGATCTATAATTGTTAAACAATATCGCATACCTTCTGATGGAATAAATGGACCTATCAAGTCCACGTGGATTGTATGGAACTTTCCGTTAGGTAGTGGAATTGGAATAATTTGTGTTTTTGTGTGCTTGTGGATTTTTGCTTTTTGGCATGGTATGCACAATTTACACCATTTTGTGCAATCACTTTTCATATTTTTCCACACACCTCTCTGGCTTATTGTTTTAATTGTATCCTTGGTACCTGTGTGACTTAAATTATGGATACTGTGGAAAAATTGTCTTTGTAAAGTTTTAGGTATATAAGGTCTCATGTTACCATTATGTGTGTCAAAAATTATTTGCAAGCCTTGAAAATTGTTTTTTATTAAATTAAGTGAGTGATCTTTTGTTTTTAACATGTCTAAAAGTTCTATGTCTTTTAATTGCTCTCTGGCTATTTCATCTAATGATATGTTATGATTCATTTCTATCATTTCGACGCGTGAGAAAGCATCTGCGACAACATTTGATTCACCAGTGATATATCTTATATCGGTGGTATACTGGGATATATAATCAAGATGTCTTTGCTGTCTGGGTGTTTCTTTAGCATAACTTTTTTTACTGAACATGAATTGAAGGGGTTTATGATCGGTAAATACTGTAAAATCTCTACCTTCTAGGTAATGTTTGAAATGTCTTATAGTTTCATATATTGCTAATAGTTCTCGATCATAAGTGCTATAAGAGCATTGTGCCTTGTTAAGTTTTTTTGAGAAAAAACAGATTGGTTCATAATTATTTGATTCGTCTGTCTGTTGTATAACTCCACCAATGGCAAAGTCTGATGCGTCTGTCCACACTGACAGTTTTTTGTTTGCATCAGGAAAACTTAACTTAGTAGCATGTAATAAAGAATTTTTTACCTCTTCGAAATCGTTATTTGTGATTTCGTTCCATTCGACAGGTCTATTGTCGTTTTTGGTTGCCCCTTTTAGATAGTCGTTCAGTCTGACAAGCTTTTGTGCAGCCTTCGGTATAAATCGTCTGTAGAAGTTGGTCAAAGCGATGAATCTGCGGAGATCCTTTATTGTTTTGGGTTTTTTGTACTCACTTATGGCTTTTATTTTTTCTGGAGCTGGTCCAACTCCTGCTGCTGATATTTCATATCCTAGAAAAATTAAGGATGATTTGGCAAATTGACATTTAGAAGGGTTAAGTATCATACCATTCTCCTGTAGTCTTTCGAATAGAGCAGTCAGATGTCGTATGTGAGTTTTTTCGTCGGGTGACGCTATCAGAATGTCATCTATATAGGTGTGTATTCCTTCTAGTCCTTGAGTGATGGTGTTCATGTGTCTCATGAACGTCTGGGCGGCGCTGGTTACCCCAAATGGCATGCGTAAAAACTCAAAATTCCCGAAAACGGTGGTAATTGCTGTCTTCTTGATGTCTGCTTCGTTGACAGGAATCTGGTGGTATGCACGCTGGAGATCTATCTTAGAAAAAATTTTACAATTGTGCAAATCATTACAAATATCATGAATATGTGGAAGTGCATATCTATCTGGCACTGTCATAGAGTTAAGCTTACGATAATCACCACACGGGCGATATGTACCGTCACTCTTTTTTACCATGTGAAGAGGCGATGCCCATTCACTGTTTGAGGGTCGGCAGATACCTTGAGCAACCATGTTCTCAAACTCTTTTTTCGCTTGCTTCAGCAGTTCTGGAGACAAACGTCGAGGTTTGAACATAAAAGGATTGCCACGGGTATCTATGTAATGTATTGTAGAATGTTGACAATCAGTATATGGTCTATTTATATCAATCAGTTTGGGATATTTTGCTAATAATTGATGGTAAGGGTTATTTTTATCTAGTAATGAAACTGACGAAATATCATTATCAATACAGTTTGTGTTGTAACCTACGACCTTATGTTTATTAGTATTGTCTATCAACATCTTGTTTCTAATATCTACAATTAAATTAAAGTGATTCAGAAAGTCTGCGCCGATAATTGCGCGTGGAACGTCTGCAATGATAAAGTTCCATCTGAAAATTTTCTTTAGACCGAGGTCTAAATTTAATGTGGTTGTGCCGAATGTCTTCACCACTGTCTCATTTGCTGCAAAGAGTTTTAGGTTATCTTTACCGTTTAAACTTTGGCGTAAACATATGGAACGCGGAACTAAGCATAGTTCTGAACCGGAGTCAATCAAAAATGACGTACCTTGTATGCGGTCCTTTATGAAGAGACGAATTTTGTATGCAGTTCACCCGTCTCGCTAGTGAACTGTTCTACAAGTTTTTTGAGTTAGATGGTTGGTTTGATGTAAATGAGCACGGAGAAATACATTTGCGAGCTTTGTGTCCGAATTGCTCATGATAGAAACACAGTTTTGTACTATTATTACAAGTCTTTACATTATTATAACTACGATATTTATTTTCGTTATGCTTGTAAGAAGCGTTGTTGTTTTTGACAGAGCTGTCAATATGTGAACTATGGCGGGTGTTGCCATGATAGAAATTTTTTCTATGAAAATTATTTTGATTTTTGTCTTGCAACTGTTTGCTAAGATTGTCGAATTTCTCAGTTAATTCAATCACTGATTGCTGTAAGGAAATAACTTTACTAGAATTTTTATCATCTTTAGGTTGAATGGAAGCTACTTCTAAGGGTTTGTAAATTGATGAAACTTTGTCTGCTAAAATTGCGATTTCTTCTAAATTTCTGTTATCACTTGTGATATGGGCTTGTACCTGTTTGGGTAATTGTTGCATCCACAAATATTTTATCGTGGTGGTATCTAAATCTAAACCGACGGCTAACATTTTCATTTCCCTTAATAATTGTGACGGCAATTTGTCACCTAGTTGAATCCCCGAGAAAAGTTTTTCTCTGCGATTATCTGGAGATTCGCCCATTCTTTGAATGATTGCGTTTTTTAATCTGCTGTACATGGTATTACATCTGGGTAAAAATAAGATATCTGATACCTGACTAATATGTTCATGGTTGAGCTGAGCGACCAAATGTGAATACCTGGTGTCTTCCGCCGTTATATTGGCTAATTCAAATTGGTTTTCTACCTGTAGAAACCAGAGTTCTACATTGTTTGTCCATATCGGTGGGATTTTCACGGACACTCGTTCTGAAAATATCGGAAAATTTGTATTAATTGTTCCTTCACTAGTACTAGCTTTCGCTGGGTGGGAGGTTGAATCGAAATTTTTGTTAGGAGTTGTCATTTTGTATCAAGTGTATGAGAAGAAAATTTGAAGTTAATTTTTAGAATTGAAAATATTTATTTTATTTTTGGATAAAATTAAATGGAATGTAAATTATTTGAATAAAATTGATTAATATACTTTCTTGATTGATTGATTAAAATGTTTGGGAAAAATGTTTGCAGATGAAAAAATATTTGTGACAATAAAATTTTTTAACAGAAAATTTTGATACCCTGTCGACTGGTCTCAAACAGTGAATGTTCACAAAATATAATAATAATTAATGCTACTTACAAATAAAATGCTTTGTGTTATATTTAAAATCTGGAACATACAATTATATAAATAAGTACAATAAGTTATGTTCTGCCTTTGGCAGATTTTTAAAAAGACTTGTAGTCTGAAATAAATAATAGTAAAATTATTTTTAAAAAAATAATAAATAAAATATGTGGCATAAAATATGTGGACGGTTTTCTGTTCTTTGATTGCTTAAAAATACGGAGCTAAAATATCTTTTTATGTATTTTGTTCCGGGACTCTATATGCCTGAAAACCGTTCACAGAGAACTCTTCTGAACGCAGCAGTAAAGGTGAATAAAATTAGGAATTGATTAATGAATTGTTATTTAAATTGTTTCGTTCGATCACAGTTTGGAAATAAAGTTAAAATCAAAATTGAAAATAGGATTAAAAGTTGTCAGGAAAATTTTTCACTGATGTATTGTGACAAAATTTTTAAAGAAAAAAGTTTTTTTTAAAAGAAAAATGTAATAAATTCGTGTTCGTTCGAGGTCACCATTTATATGGATGGAAGGGCTTTGTTGGTATAGATTATTAATGTTAAATATCCTCACAGATCCACTGTGTACATATTTTCCCTTTCTTCCATATACAATTTGCAGAAGGCTTGATAACTAAGAAAATTAGTTTGACTCTAAATGATTATATGAAATTACATGCTGTGATTGAAAAGGAACGAAATGAAACAGTAATATTTTACTTACATGAAAATATGCTTTCCAATAAGTTTATTCACCAATACACATGACAATAAAAATGTTAGTAATGTGTTAGACTAAAGTATGTTGTTGGCTAGACGTTCAAAAGAGATCTGACCTAGCTAATTATTCATTCTCTTCACAAGCCATAGTTGTTAAGGAAATATTCATCGCCATCTACCTATGATCGTTGCAAACTAATACCTAGCTAGTTACCAAGATATTTAGTAATTATTTTCTGTAACGTGCTTCTTGATGATCCGGGTAGATGTCGCCACAACAATTTTCGTTGCTAGTGTTCACAAGTATTGTGTATTTCAGCTACAAAAATTGTCAATTTCTCGCAACGTTGTATATATACGATGAATTGGACATGGAAAATATTTCAAGGGTTATATAATTAGACATGACATTAAAATGAAAGATGAAAATAATGTTGTATATCGCCACGCCCAAAATATGACGTTGTATCTACAAATTTTGCAAAAAGCATTTATTGTGTATTTTTTTACTACCATTTTTTTTAATATATCACTTGATCCATAATAACATCTTTCATTCTACAGATTATAATGTAAAATAATGAAAAATTTGTAATTCTGTTATTAGGACTAAAAAAATTATGCATTTATTCTCCTTTATTTGGCTCTCCTGTAAAATGCCAATTTCTCAAATCTGACTTATCATTTTGGGCATGACGATATGTCTAAAAGTTGGAGTGTAAGGAAGTGTGAGCATCTGAGAGTAATGTAATGTCCTTGAATTGATGAATTGTACATTGTCTTTGAGGTGCTTTGGCACGTAAATGATACTTTAATGTTGTCCAATAATAATAATAATAAAAATTATATGACGTGAGCCTGTGTATCAAATTTTCTTGGATGGATTTGCTTTAGAGAAATTGTTGGTAAGTTTGTGAAGAGTTGTAGCATGAATGTGGACATTATGAAACTAGTTCATAAAGAACAGGTTGGATTGGCATTCCGTCTTCTCTGTCTAAACCACAAGAAATATGTTGTGAAGGGGTAGAAAGATAGACTTTTAAGGTGCTTATAAAATTATACACAAATTATTATATTTTTATAAGGAAAATGTTTTAAATAAATAAATTTATTTTATTAATGTTTATTTTTTGTTTTTCTTTTCTTATTTTTATAAAAAAAAATCTGCATCAGATATTCATTGTTTTCAATCCTCCCTGCGTAACTAACAGAGAATATAGTTCTGAGAGAAGATATATTGATGTTGTCAGTAGAAGCTTGATGGTAGTTTTGGACTTTTAAGAGTAGATTCATGGTTCGAACTTGCTGCCGATCTTCTCTGTCTTTACAGTATGGGTTTGAAACAATGGTCTTCAGGTTCATTATAAGCTCAGATTCAGCTTCAAAAATTGTTGACAAAGCAAACAAACTGCGGAATGTCAGGAATAAAATAAGGCTCCTACTCTTTTTTGCAAGTTTTCCAGGGTTCTGATACTGTAAAAGGCAGTGAGTATTTGTAAAATATTACCAGCAGTGAGAGAGCAGTATAATTATATAATTTTAGGTGGTGTTGTAGAATGTTATGTCAAAAAGGTGAGCGAAGAAATATGCTACAACTCATTGTCAATGTCTTATTTTTATAACGAGGAAAAACTTGTGATACGAGGAAAAACTTGTGATACGTGCAGATAGTGGACTGATGGAATACTATAGATTTATAAAGAAATTTTTGTTTTTATTTATTTGTTTAATCCTTTACTTCAGACTTGATGGCAGGGGTGTGCAAACATCTCAAGTCCATATCCTTATATATTATTAAATATATAGAATCAAAGAAAGACATGAACTGTGGCACATACGTAACATTAAAGAGGCTAGCAGAAAATAGGAACATCCGGGAAAAAATTGCGGTCTCCCACTCTTTTCCGTAAGTTTTCGAATATCCTGTAAAAGACAGTTGTTCGAAAAAGGTCTGCTGGCTACCCCACGTGTGGGATATGTCGTGATGGTGTAGTAGTAGTAGTACCTAGTAGCAGAAATAGAGAGGAATGGAGAAGAAAATCGAAACTCGTTGCAGACCAATCCAATCGATTGTAACTTTTACTAATATATAGAATCAAATACATATTAAAGTGAAAAATAAACATAAATATGAGTTTTTTTTATTAATACGATAAGTAATCCACATTTGTGTTTGTGTTGTACTTGTCTTTCAAAAGCAACTCATTTAAGTTTATAAAATTTGTTCATTGTGTTTTTTTCTAATCAACACACGTAATAATAATAATAAACACAATTTATATTTGGCGCTGTTTAATGATCCGTGACCATCTCAAAGGCGCCATGGTTTTTCTTGAAAAGCATTTTTTTCAGCTTACTCCTGAACGTTGCAGTGGGTTGGTTCTGTCTTAAATCCGCTGGTAATCGGTGCCAGCCTGTTGGCCCCGCAACGCCAAAGCTCCTCTGCGAATTTGGAAGTGTTATAATATATTATTCAAATCCGCTCGTCAAATAATATTATTATTTGGACGGCAGTCGTATGCCCCCTTTTGTGCACATCACCGTGTGAATAGTCCTTTATATCATCTTTGAATTTTTTCTATGGTTTATATTCATTTGACGTTTCTTTGATAGTTTGATACAATACAAACATTTCTTTCTCGCGAGATGAGTAATGTCAATGTATTTCAAAATAAAGAAAGCGAAACAAGCGTTTTAGCTAACGAAAATTGTGATATTAATATAGATAGAGAAACTAGTGTAGCAAGTGTCAATGTCAAAACTGAACCGGTTGATGAAGATTATGAAGACACAGGCGAAAGTGAAATACCTTATGAAGCGATTGACATCCATGAGCACGATATAAAAATTGAATGTGAAAATGCCAGCAGAGAAGATAATAATTCAAAATCAACATCACAAAACGGAAAGAAAATTGGGGGAAAGAAACTTAGAGCTACCAAACAAAAATGTGAAAAAGAGGAACCTCCCGAATGTTATATTTGTATGAAGAGTTTCTCATCAGTGTTTGCTTTGAAGATACACCAAAGAAATATCCACTGTGATGACAAACCGTATCAATGTGACATTTGTAAAAAAAGGTTCCCTATCCCATATCTCATGAAATATCACACATATATTCATAAAAATGTTAAGATGTATTTTTGTAAAATATGCAAAAAAGCATTCACCGAACCGTGCGCTCAACACGTCCATAAATTAGCAGTTTTCGCCATAGAAGTGCCTTTGCATGAGTGTGATATTTGTTCGCAAAAATTTAGAAATAAAAGAACTCTAAGTAGTCACAAAGCTAGGATACATAAAATAAATTATGTCGCAGAATCGTATGAATGTCAGTTTTGTAATAAAACTTTTACACAATATTATACATTTAAACGGCACAATATGATTCATACGGGTGAGAAATTGTACAAATGTAAAATTTGCAATAAACGCTTCGTTAATAAACCTAATCTAAAACTTCATATGCAAAATCATTGAGTTTATAATTATTTGCGATTAAAAAGAATGTGGTTTTGCTAGATATTATGCAACAACCTCCCACAATATCTCAAGTGGGGTAGGCAGAGAGAATGGACAACAATGTCAGAGAAAAACTAAACTATGTAAATTTTGACCTTTGTAATTGTAATGCTCTTTTTGATTATATATTTACCTGTGTTAATGTGGTAGTTGTGATTTTTTTTTTTATTTATTTGAAAAATATCACAAAAATACATATATATTACACATTTACTAAAATACACTTAAAAATGATATCCATAAATAAAAAACAATGCATTTCAATTTGATATTGTTTAAATTATATTTATGTTCTAATTAAAAAAAAGGTGTAAGTATTAGGACACAATTATTTAAGATAATAATTTTGTGTTATTAACCAACATGTGAAAACAAAATATAATTATTTTGAGGAAACTTTGAAGGATCACATTGAAAAATGATGTCTTATGATATGGTATTAGTTTCGCATTGATATGCAGATATGGTGAGATAGGAAAGTCTAAAAGTGTTAATAAAATAATAAAATTTTAAATATAATTATTGTCATTAAATCATGGTTCGTAAACATTGTAGATTCAATGGTGAATCTACTTTTCTAAAATGGAAATCATTTAATTAATACCTAATAAATTTTTATGATGTATCTATGAAACTTCTTATACATTAAATTTAATAATTATAAATATTTAAAAAAAGGATGTCTTTCTATATCGTATTTTACTAATTCCCATTACCTATTATTGATTTGACGCGAATATTGGGTGAGTGGTTGTAAAATTTAATTTTCCGATGAACAAAATTGTTGAACAATAAGTCAATTATTACAGTACAAGAACAGTTTCTCTTTTAAGAAATCCATTCCAAAATTGAACAGAAAAAGATTCCTGGGATTAATATTGTTATCAGAGAAATAAAAAAATAGAATGTATCATTTTTATCAATATTGCAGAAACTGCTGTGGAATGATGTCATGGGTAAAAAAATATATATTTTTGTTAAGGCAAAGCAACACCATTTTAACTTAATATAATTTAAGTCTTTCGAGTGTCCTGTAAAAAACAGGTCTTTGAAAAAATATGGCCATTATACATCTTAAGTTCAGCGACAAGGCTTACCACCCATTTTGAATGACTTAGTTTTTTGTTGGTACGGAGAGGAACGTTTGCGTGTTTGTTACATTATTAGTAATGTAATTGCCGATTAAGGGTATGTATATTGTGTGAACAAAAGAAATAGGTATTTGAAAAAATGTTTGCTGCAACATCATCAAATTCAATTGGAATTAGAAAAGAGGAAACGTGAAACTAGCGTTGTGGAATTCTCAAGAAATTATTTTTCGAGAAAATTACCGAGAAATTTCTCGAAGTGGAGAATTTTTGGAGAATTATGGTGTATTTTGAGAGATATATTTTTTATTAATCATTTTTACAATGATCAATAAAAAAAACACTAGGAAAAATCATGGAGAGAAATTTCTCTTCCATCAGAGGAGAAATTTCTCGTTCTCGAGAAATTAAATTTCTTTGGAGAATTTTCTCTACTTACATCACTAGGTGAAAGCATACATTTGACTGTGATGCTCAAATTATTTAATATAATTATGTTCTCTCCTCACATTCTTACTATTTGTTCTAAGTGACAGATGAACAGATAAAATTTCTTTTAGATTTTTTCTATGACATTCATTTTAAATGGCGGCGTGAGGTTTTCACGTGCGGCATTTTGTACAGTGAGGTAATTTTTAATTTAAAAGTCAAATAACTGTTTATAAAAATGGGTGCTTCATTAAGTTTACGACGGGCTAAGATGTCTTCAGCACCAGAGCTACCAAAGGATCTAATTGCCGACGTTAACATAGCTCCAAAAATGGAAAATCCAGGAACTTTGGAAGAACTACATAAAAAGTGCAAGGGTTAGTCTTAATTATCATTTTCCATAGTGCCTCATCAATAAAACTACACATGATGCAATGAAATACATTCTTACATTCATTATATTGCCTGTCTAATTGATTTAACTTGTTGTCATACAGATTAATCGATAAACTCGACCAGTTGTCATTGACATTTTTCCATGATCATTTTTCACTCAATATATCGTAAAAAATTCGTATGTAATGCAATATGCCCAATAATTCTCAGTAAATACTTTATATTAATTCACCACTTATATTCAAACATTCAAAAAATATTTTATTTGGTTTATTTAGTCTTTGGTAATAAACTTGCCAAGTATAATTTTGAGGTTAGGTATTTCATGTAATAGACTTTTTACTACTCCATGAATTTTTGAGTCAGTGACTTGATGAAACGGTCAAGTACTTGAATATCATGTTATGCGATGAATATTTTTCGTTGTTGGGATATGAATTATTTAAATAGAAACTGCAGAAAACCCTGGGAGAAGGTAATTATATTTGCAAAAAAAATACATTGAATTGGTGGTATTTGTCTCCACTGTGTTTTCCGGAGAGGTACTACTAAGGGTAAATAGCTTAATAAATTAAAATCTGAAATACCTATTGATAATTAAATTTTGAAGATTTACTCATTATAAGTAATGAGGCTATACTTTGAGATTTGTATTCATTTAATCTTTTAATTTTATGTCCGGTAATCTTTCGGTGTTATTAGAGCTTCTGGGGGCCTAGTCAAAACACATTTTAGCATTCTTTTTTTTTTTTTCTCCATCCAAAGACCTTGCCCACCTCGACTTCTAGATGTAGTCCATTGTGGGATTTAGTCCTTAGATGTCATTTTAGCGTTACATTTTCATTCAAACGCAGACAACGTTGCGAGAATGTATAAATTTTTGTAGCTACTTGTGTATTTTAGCTACGAAAATTTACACGTTCTCGCAACGTCGTCTACATTCGTACGAAAACGAAACAAAAATGTAACACTTAAATGTGTTTTGACTAGGCCTACTGCAGTAGGTAATGTTTGACTAACTGCATGTAATAAACACACAAATTGTCCTTTCCCTGCCATAAATAATGAGACATTAAGGATTACAGAGCGAGTTTCTCAAAGATTCTTGTCATTAAATATTTTATATGCAATATTTTACGAAGATCAATTTTTTACAGATGACTTGCAAGCTTGCAAACATGAGTGGGGAACCTATAAATGCGAAATCAGACTTATTTACACGGTTTTTTGTGTTTTTTTTTTGCAGAGGTATTCCCTGTAAATTTTGAAGGAGGTAAATTAATCATCAATCGAGGCCTTAGTAACCACTTTCAAATCTCTCACACAATGAGTATGAGCTCCGTGTCACCCAGCGGATACAAGGTGGGGGCCACGTACGTCGGCAGCAAGCAGATTAGTCCCTCGGAGGTCTATCCTGTCATCTTGGGTGATGTGGATCCAGAGGGGAATATAAATGCTAATATTATACATCAAGTCACACCAAACGTTAAATGTAGATTTGTTGCGCAGGTAAATATTTATTTATTCATTCTTTATTATAGATCATACAGTTATAACAATAAATATAACTATTAATTATAACAACAAGCAAACCAATCAAAATCCCTTCCTTATCAACTAATAAATGGGCTAATGAAATATATCAAATAGTTAATTTGTATACACTTTTAAATTGGGCAATGCATGGTCTCTTGTAACATAATTATATTGTTTGTATTTATTTGTATGTGTTGTCTCAAGTGTGTAACTGGTTTTGAATAAATAAATAAACATAAATTTGAGGTACTTTATTTAACAAAAGCAAGAAGAAAGAAAAATGTTAAAATACACATACAAAATATTATGTATTGTAGCGTTTTATATAAAGTAATTATATTTTAACAACTAAGTAGGCTATGGATTCTTTTTTCAAAAAAATTGTTCATTGAGACTACCATAATGAACAGAAGGCTTTTGTTCGTTTTTCAAAATTAAATCAAAATGAATAATAAATCAAGTACGGTTTAAATTTCAAAGATGATTAACATCAACACTTCTGAACAAGTGAAATCAAGTTTCCGGTACTCGGTTGTGTCGAAAAGACAATTCATTTAAATATTCTTTCTCCATATCTCAATTTGTATTTGCTTTCAGCTGGCGACAGTAAAATTACAAGCAATGCAGCTGACTACAGAATACAGGGGCAAAATTCATTCAGCAGCCATCACCCTGGGCACACAGGAGCCCCTCGAAGGGGCCGGGGTTGCTGTAGCGCAATACCTGCAGTCTGTGACTCCTAAGTTGGCTCTCGGAGCTGAACTCTTGTACCAAAGAAGTAATAAGATACCTGGTGGGGAGATAGCGCTCATGTCTGGGGCGGCTAGGTATACAATGCCTGGTAAGATACTATTTCTCTATTAATCTATAACATCATGACATTTTTTGCAAGAAGTGTTGCCAGTGGGATAACTGTGGCATGTAATAAACATAAAGACCTCAACTTTGTGTCAAATAAATAGATATTCAGGATGTATCGTCATTGCATATTTAAAATGACGTACGTGCGAGGCTTGCTCTTCAAAAACTGTTCATTAGAACAATTTGAGATCTGAAAAATAAGATCCCAAAAAGATGGTTGCTTCTAAGGTTTGCATAAAGCGTCTCTCTATTGGTGGACCTTACATTGTGACAGTGAGAATGGTGGAATTGGTGAACGTTGTCCATGGACACCGAAAGTGATCACTTAAGCCAGCCTAGAGCCAATTTGTAAGCGTTGGGACACCTTTCTCATTTCTTCCGATTAGATTCTGCACAATGTTGCATTGTGTAGACATTGTTCTCCAATCGAGGTTTCTGATTAAAATTGTTGTTTGAATATTTTATTGTTGTGTGACGTTATTCTTAAAATATTAAATTTTAATATTCGATACTGAGAATCATTTCAAAAAATGGTTTTAATGTCGTAATAAGCAGCTTATTCAAGAAATATTAAAATAGTTATTTATTCACACGTGCCATTTCAAATATGCAGTGACTTTTTTCCCTTGTCCCAGTTGGATCGGGAGCTCATTGTCACTCCAAACCAAGTCTTTCTGGAGTCTGTAAGTCAGCCAGTTTTTTTTTGTGGTAGTCCACCGGCTTTCTACCCTCTCCCACATCCTCCAACAATCTCAATGGTAGTCGGTTTTCTGGGACACAGAATATGTGACTCAGCAATCGCATCAGCGATTTTCCTGCATGTGGGAAGTAGATTTATGATTTCTGTGGACTAAAAAACATACATAAGTCTTTCTTTCCGTGTTACATGAAATGAGTCATTCATAATGGGTGACGATATACCTCAACAACGCTGAATTGACGATATCAAATATCTAGCACACGATTGTGTTAAAATGTTTATTTATTGTCAATTATTTGTTGTATATAATATATTATTCACAATGGGCATCAAACAATTTGTCAGGAAATTTGTCAGCACTTCTGGTTTGATGCATGCAATAAATTTTTGCCGTGGAATCAATTACCTTAGTGTAATAATAATCAGATCAAAGTTCATTCCATTTAACTCTGTTATGCTGAACATCAAATATTTAGAACAATAATAATGAAATAGGGCGTTGAACTAAAAAAGGCTAGAATTTATATTAGAAATGTTTGAAAAGTTTATTATACAAAACATTATTAGCAGATACGAGATAAGTATAATTAGTTTGAGATTTTTAGGACATTTTGAATAAATGAATGATTGAAGAATAAATATAAAGTTTAACTCAATCTGTGGTTCTTGGTGGTAGATGGTAGATTATGATGAAACTATACGAAAATGAATACAATATTGAAGAGAGCGACCAATTCATATCTGGATATCTCAGGATTCGTAGACTATTTAGCCGGTTAGGAAAAACACATTATGTAATAATTTCTCTGAGACTTTATTGTATTCACTAACTAGGTTTCAAATGCTATAGTTGCCATTGTCAGGCTAATATAAAGTGAAGTTATGTTTATTTAATATTTGATTTATTTTTATTCTTTACTGTACATTGGTTACGACATCAATCATTACAAAGTATCACAAAATTATCAGTTATATAATTCAATGCACATAGGGCGAGTTTATCGCTAGATTGCGATATTTTCCAATTAACCTAGTCCAACATTATTTATGCTTAGTGAAATTCAAATCACCATTTCTTTATTGAATATTTGAAAGCTAGCATATTCCTTAATAAGTTTCCTCAATTTTACTGTCAAATATTTGAGAAAATGTCAGAGATGCTATCCATTTAGCATTGATATTGTTGGTAATATTTGTAGAGAGACGCTATTATCAGTTCAGTCTTTTCATTGTGCTTGTGTGTGCCGTGTGTTATAGATGCTGAGATATCGGGCACGTTAGGTATGGCCGGTCTACACTTGTGTTACTACAAACAGGCTAGTGAGCAGGTCCAAGTCGGCGTAGAGATGGAGACCTCATTCAGAGCGCAGGAGTCTGTCTGTACTCTCGGATATCAAGTGCAGCTGCCAAAGGCTGATTTAACATTTAGAGGTAAGAAATTTTTTCATTCGTTAGCTTTTTTGTTTGTGTTATTCTAAATATAGTTGTACAGTGAAACCTCTATCTATCCTTTCTCGAATAATTGTTTTCCCTTATCTGTCGCTGTTTTTTACAGTTCCAAATTAGTTTCATACAAAACACGTAAAAATATATCGCATCCATTGTTTCTCTATATGATTTTATCGCATTGACCGTTTAAATTACAAATTTTTCGTATAATATCATTGAAGAGCGAGTGAGAAAGAAAGAACGGTTTGTTGATTCTGTCGGATGTCTTTTATGATTGTACGTCAGTAGGTACAATAAAAAAGGAAATGACAATGAAAGATTACATACAGTATAAAGCATGATTGTGATCTCCATGCAGCTTTCTTTTTTATTTTGTTGCTATATTTTTCATTTCAACAAATTGATTTATAAATTTTGAAACATGTATCATTTTTATAAAACCTATATACTCGTATGTACATATATTAAACATTGAAATACATATTAATGTGATTTTTTCTATACTCCCGCATTCATTATTTTCCGGCATCTATAGTTCATTTCAATAGGTCCCTTCAAAAACGATAGATAGAGGTTTCACTGTATGTCATTATTTTGTTCTATAATGTTATTGTTGATGGATGCATGTTACATATCGATGGTATAAAGCACAAAAGACACATGTCCACTTTTAAGGTAAAATGAGTTAATACATGTACAAGATCAGTTGCAACCCCATCTATGTCCTGATTTAATATTACCAACAATCTTAATATCATTATTGAAATATTATATAAAAACCAAATGTCACACGTCCACAAATGCACTTTGTTTTGTGCACAGATGTAACATGTCACATAAGATATTTGAGAATGCATTTATATCGGCTTTCTTAATTCTAAAAAAACACATGTCCGTCTTAGATGGACATGTGTCATCTGTGCACGCATAAACGCATCCCAAAGGTCGCCGTGAGCGGCACTTCCATCACCTAGCAACAGGCGGTGTTTGCGCTTGAATTTTTTTTCACGACGTGTGTTGTCATTGCGTTAAAGAAATAGACAAAAATAAGGATAACTATGCTTTGATGAACCCGTCAAAGAGCAAATACATATTAAAATTAAGGATTTTTATAATTGAAATAATAAATTATTAATACTAAAGAAATAATAAAATAGACATAAAGTAATGTTTCACATACTAAAAATAATATATGCATCAAATTAAATATTACATCCTTGTTTTGTTTTATGCATTCTATTTTAAAGCGTTGACAACACTTACTTATACTGTCAGTCAAGCGCTGCGGCTGTGAATTGTTCGCATTGTTTTGTTTTCGACGTAATCTAGTTTTGTGTGGTTTTTTTAACAGTTTCAAAGTAATATTGCATTTATTGCAGTGCAGTTATATGTGAAGAACAATATTTTCTTTTAATTTCATAAATCTTTTGGACAGTTTTGAGTAAATTTGTAATAAATGATTAACATTTCAGACACTCCTTGTGTCCAGTGTTTATTGATAACCTTGTGCTTTTTAACAATTTTTGTTAATAAATCGTGAAGGCAAAAACATTCCACGTGTTCAGTGTTTAATAGTTATATTTTTTAAGTAGGATAGATATTAAGTCGTGAAGACAAAGACATTCCACGTGTTCAGTGTTTAATAGTTATATTTTTTAAGTAGGATAGATATTAAGTCGTGAAGACAAAGACATTCCACGTGTTCAGTGTTTAATAGTTATATTTTTTAAGTAGTATAGTTATAAATCGTGAAGACAAAAACATTCCACGTGTTCAGTGTTTAATAGTTATATTTTTAAGTAGTGTAGTTCATTTAGTCAAATTTTACAAATAGCCATCAAAGTTTAGTTTGTAATACATATTTTATTAATAAGTTATTATAAGTGTCAAACAATCAAAATGCCATTCCCATTCATTGCAAGAAGTGTAAAAATAGTTGAGATGCTGAAGCGTAGTGGAATACCAGAAGGTAAATAATATGAGCATTTTTTTCCATTTAAAATATACCTTAATTGAATATAAACAATGTGTATATTAGTCAATTCCAGGTACAAATAATTTTTCATGAGATGTTATTAATTTTTTCATTTTGATTTATAGAGACTAGAATGGAGTCTTCAGATGTAATTTCATTTCATCAGAACACGAGTGCAGGAATGGAAGTTGGTAAGTACGATACTGACGTTCAGATATCAATATCTAAATGTGAACTTAAACACTATTTATTAATTAATTACATAATTTTTGTATTTGCAGAGACTAATTCAAAACATATAGAAATTGAAATGATACAAGTAGAGTATGCCGATATCTCATGTGATCAAACAACTGAGCAGCAAAATACTGGTTTAGAATATAGTGAACTTGGTATGTATCCTGTATTATAATTGGTAAATATGCTCATTTTGTAATCAATATAAAACTAATTAAAATGTATTTTTAGACCAGGCCTGTGCGGGAGAATTTCTTGAAGTAATTTATACGGAAGCAAATAGTGAACCTAACCTCCAAGAGATGACAGCTGGAACTAGCACTGATGCAGCAGTAGAATCAAGCTTTGAAACTAATTTTCAAGAGGTTACAGCTGGGACCAGTATTGACGAGGAGATGGGAGCTGAAACCAGTGCTGAGAAGTCTCAAAAAAAAGAAGGCATGCTGACCCAGCCATGTGGCAAAAAAATATCCGTAAAAATAACAGGTGCACTGGCAAAGCGTATACCAGTGTTAAAGGTGTGCAAGTACCAGCTAAGAAGCCAAACTTATGTTGCAATTGCAAACTACAATGTTTCAATATTTTTAGTCAAGAAGAGATTGACACACTCCATGGCCAATATTACCAACTGGGTAACGCTCAACTACAAAAAAGTATGTTGTGCAATTTGATAGAAGAGAAGAATGTAGAAAGGAACAGGTTCAGAGGAGAAGTTCCTTTGAAACCAAAATCCTGTTCCAGGTTTTATTATCTACCTAAAGATGACGAAAAATTACGAGTTTGTGTGAACTTTTTCATTCACACATTTTGTATAAGTTATTCAGTAATAAGGCTGGCAATGAATAATAAAATGAACTTGACATATGTTGGAAGTGATGGTAGGAAAGGGAGACCAGCCCCTAATGCTACGCCAGCAGCAGCAGTAGAAGCCATTAAGGCCCATATAGACAGTTTCCTCGTGTAGAATCGCACTACTGCAGAAAAGAATCAAATAGACTATACCTTTCAGCTGACCTCAATTTATCAATGATGTATCGCTTTTATAGGGATGAATACTGTCCGAAAAATGCGACAACACCTGTAAGTGATGCAATATACCGAAAGGTATTTAACGAGTATGATCCTCCATTGACCTTTTATATTCCTAAAAAAGATCAGTGCAGTGTGTGCAATGTATAATATAATAGAGAAAAAGATAAGACTGCACTGGAAGAAGAATACAGACACCACAAAAGGAGAGAGGCAGAATCAATGCAAATGAAGAACGAAGACAAAATCAGATCTGTACAAGATAAAGGTACAACCTTTGTTTGTACATAATTTGTACAACCTACAAATCTATAAGTTTTGATATGCAGGCGATTATGTCTATTCCACATTCAGGTGACTCCCAGATATACTACAAACGCAAACTGTCAATGTATAATTTTACAATTTTTGACAATTATAATGCTGACGGTTTGTGCTATATCTGGGATGAAACCCAAGGTGGAAAAGGATCATCAGAAGTAGGGACTTGTCTATTGAAGTACCTTTCGGGATTGCCAAAAGAAGTCTTGCATGTGTCATGTTTTTCAGACACGTGTGGAGGGCAAAACCGCAACCAGCATGTTGCTACTGCTATGCTGTTTGCGGTTAATAATTATACATGCGATACTATCGACTTGAAATTTATGGAGTCCGGACATTCATATCTAGAAGCTGATTCTATTCATTCGACCATCGAACGTAAAAAGAAGCATAGTAATGTATACAGTCTGAATGAATGGAAACTGTTGATAGAATTGTCCAGAATGAAGCCCCGTCCTTATAAAGTGAGTGTCCTGAAACATAAAGACATGTTTGACCTACAAGAAGTATCAAAATTAATGCTCAAAAATGTAAAAATTGATACGCAGGAGGAAACTGTCAATTGATTAAAAATTAAATGGCTACGTTTTGAAAAAAAATCCCCCAACTCAATTTTATTTAAGTACATATAATCTGAGCGATGACGAGTTTCGAGAAATAGACGTAATGAAAAAAAATAGGAAGAGTGGAAGAAACCGGTCATGGAATCTTCCACTTCCGTACAAATATTTAAATCCTTTACCCATAAGTCGTCAGAAAAAGCTAGACTTAAAATATTTATTGGATCGGGGGATTATCCCTCTGAATACAGAGATTATATCGAGGGACTTCCATCACTGACCTCATAAATTGTGGTTATTCATGTAAAGAAAAATGCAAATACAGTAAAACCTCGTTATTTCGAAATTCAAGGGACCTCGAAAAACTGATTTCGAATTAGCGAAAACCCCGATAAATCGAAATTTTCGAAATAGTTTTGATATACGCAGTATATGTATATATATACAGCCATACACACCATACCTCATAGAAACAGCTGTTTTGGACTAAACGTCAAAATAATTTGCGTGATAAAAAAAATACTAAATGTCCTGTAGAATAACCTAAGTATAGAATTTGTAAATGTCGGACTGAAATGAATACCCCACGACGTTAACTAGTAAAAAGACGTAACCATTTATACTTCCCTTCCACGGATCATATAAGTAGCGCAATCGGCACTTTTGTATAGTCTAGGTTTTTGAAATTACGCGCGTCCAAACAAATTGTAAAAAAAAAAGAAAACTGTAATGCTGATGAACGAGCCGCATGGAAAGCGCTAACCATTTCTACTACTCTTATACGCATAACAAACAAATAAGCTACACTTTGTACAAGAATGGAATAGTTTGTAGTAAAACATACGTAATAAAGACATGGGCGTATCGTGGTTTATCATAAATGTAAAGTTTTTATCACATACCTCGTTTTTCTCCAAACCTCGCATTTTGCACAATTAACACAACAATGTAAGTAACAAAATATTGATAAAAGTAACACTTTTTGAGAAAATTAAATTATACACATTTATGTTCTACACAAAACTTGATCACATTGTTTCTACGGGCATATTATTTTTAAAAGCAAACATTTAAAATATCACTAAATAATAAAAAATGACAAGCGTTCGTAACACTCACTATAATATTTAAAATTTATGTACGTATTATTGTGATTTAAAGAAGTCATTAATTTTAACTTGTTTTAATTTTCCACCTCTTTCGTATTGTTTTATTGTATGTTGCACAAATAAATCGAAATTTGTACACATGTTAAGCGGCATATCAGCAACCCCAGATATATGTCGCTGAATAATGTCTAATGCTTTAAAAACTTCAGCCTTGGATGGAAGTGGATCGGAAACGCTTTCAGTAGTTTCATCGTCTGAATCATCTGCAGCATCGGTGGTTACTTCAATTTCCATGCCGTCAGGGGACGGATCAAAAATTTCAGCTGTTATCACATTATCGTCAAACGAAACAAAGTCTGTAAAACTCACCGATCCTAACACCTCGTTTCCTGTCATTATTTCTTCCGGCTCACTCTCCACAGCAGTATCAAACGGTTGCATTGTAATGCCACTTTTTTTGAAACAATTTGCGATTGTTTCTCGCGTAACCAACTGCCACGCTGACGACATCGCTCGACAGGCATCTAAAACATTCCATTTTCGTAAATTTGTACTAGAGCAATTATTATTAATCTGCACAATACACGAATGAATAAGCTTTTTCCTATAGTGCATTTTAAAACTTTGTATTATACCTTGATCTAAAGGTTGTAATAAGCTTGTTGTATTTGGAGGCAAAAACAGAAGTTCGATGTTTGGTAAATTTAATTGCGGGGCTATATGAGCCGTGCAATTGTCTAAAATCAACAAAACCTTTCTGTTATAGGCTGCCATTTTCCTCTGCATTCTAACACAAAATAGTTTAAAAATGTCCCGTGTCATCCACGCTTTTTTGTTAAATTCATAGTTTACAGGTAAATTGATAAGATTTTGTCCTTTAAAACATCTAGGATTCTTATTTTTTCCTATTATTGTCAGTTTCATCTTATCGCTACCATCCATATTGGCACATAGCACAACTGTAAGTCTTTCCTTACTCCTCTTACCTCCAAAACACTTTTCGCCTTTTGTTGCCAAAGTGCGATCAGGCAACATATTATAAAAGACTCCGGTCTCATCCATATTATATATGTCTTTTTCTGCGTACTTCTCCCATATGTGTTTGTTGGAAGCTACCCATTGTGACACTTCTTCAGCATTCACTTTCTGGGCTTCTCCACAAACCGCGAGACAAACAATATTGAATCTTTTTTTAAAACGCTCAAACCAACCATTTGACGCTTTAAAGTCATCGATATTCATTTGAAGCGCAATAGATTTGGCTTTCTCAATCAATATAGGGCCAGACGTAGGAATATTTCCTGCTCTTATTTGAGAAAAAAAGTCAAATAACTTGTTTTCCAATTCTTCAAACTTAGAATGTCGGACCCTGTGTAGATTTTCATTTGCTTTACACCCGTGGAAAGCTTCTTCAATTTTGTTGCGATTTTTCAAAATTGTGGATAATGAGGAATTAGGTATTCCATATTTTAAGGCTATTTTACCCTTAGTGTCTATTTTATCGTCGACATCTTTAATTAACCTCATTTTTTCGGCAATGGTTAGAGATTTATAAGTGGTTTTTTGCACCGAAAACATTTTATAATAAAAAAAAAACTGAATTCACAAAATCACTAGGTACGCAAATAAAATCTAAAACAGTCGAATTTCAAAAAATCTTGAATTTCAATGATTCACTTCACACACGTTACTATGAGTTCACTATCACTTAAAAATATAAAAAAAGATGGGATAATATATTTGACAAAATTTGTATTTAAAAGGTGTATAAAAGTTCTATTTATTTGATATTTATTTTTATAAAATATTTATTTATTTGGAATGGAAAATAGAAATATTAAAACACTAAAAATTTTGAGTAGGTATAGGTATGTATGACGATACGCCTATGAACAACACGGAAGTATAATATTATATCGATCACGCACGACGTTACGAGACTGAATGAGGTAGTATATAGGTACATACTTAATACAGCTGTAGATAGGTACATATTGAAATACAATACATTTACGGTGTTTATATACAATATAGGACATCTACTTGGAAATTTGGAAATCCCGGTGTTAAATATTATTATGTAGCTAGGTAGGTCGTTTATGTGTATTAGTGCAAACACAAACTTCACATAATAAGTTTTATTGACCCTGCCGGAGCTTTGGAAAAAACAAGGGTATTTTTTTTACGACAGCCAAATGTTTTCGAATAACAACCGACAAATTTCTATTGCTTTGTTGTGAAGGGACCAAATATTATTTCGAATTACGTATTAGCGGGGATTTCGAATTAAAAATGTGTTTTGTATTAAAATTTCATTATGGGGACATTTTTGTGGGGAATATTTCGAATTACGGGGAATTTCGAAATATCGGGGTTCGAAATAGTGAGGGTTTACTGTATTTATTTATAAATAAATTATATAATATTTAAATAAAATGTATAAAAAATGATAATTTGTTTTTATTCCAACACAACTATCTCATTATCATCTCTATAAGAATATTATGCACAACACAATAAAACTTAAGTATAAATTAATATACATCATGGAAAATACCTATTGCTATCTCCCTAATCTCAGTTGAAATGAGAACCAAAATAATGAGATTTAAATAATGCTTTTAAACTTGTTTCTTTATTATAAATATAACAATTTAAAAGATCCTGTGGTATAAGCTTAGTATGATCAAAAAAACACATGTCCCATCCCAGTCTCACTTTAGTTCACAAAAAACACATGTCCATAACCATCATCTGAAAATGCTAATTCTTGACATTCTGGTTAAAAATATAATAAGAAATAAGTAATAAATGACATTAAAAAAGAACAAAGATTATGATTTTCAACACCTTCTGCATTAATTTGGAGTTAGTGAATTAATTGAGAACCTCAAACTTTCAAAACCTGTTTTCTCTAAACTGTCAAATGTGGACATGTGTCTTCTGTGCTTTATACCATCGATATATCCAAAATGTATGAACAATTATTCAATGCAACTCTTGACATAAATACTTATCTGTGTATTCAGTATTCACAATCAAGTTATTTTTACATTTATATAATGACGTTGATGTAATTTACTAAAATTGATATATTGTGCACTGTCCTTGAGGAGTTCTCACTTGTGAACGGCACTTAAATATTGTCCATAATTATAAGTATAATAGCGTAGCCTAGAAAATTAAATCATTCACATTGTATGGTGCACTTCATCGCTATCAAATCAAATGTGTTATGTGTGATTTGAAAAAAAGCAGTTTAAATAATGTTTTCAATGTTGTAATTACTAGTTATTTTCAAGTGTCACATGACCCATATTTGCTGTGCAAAATGATATTAAAATAAAATATTTTGTGCCATTCTAATTGTTTGTGTTTTGTTCCAGCAATGGCCGATACAAATTGGACGGTTGGTTGCGTATTGGAGAAACGTTTACAGCACTTGCCATTCAGTTTGGCTCTCTCCGGCATGGTGAATCATCCTAAGCAGCAATTCAGATTTGGCTGCGGGTTCATAGTCGGATAAATAAATAGATAAACTAGTTATCTATATTGTTATTATCAAATGTTATAGAAAAATTGTGTCGCTGAGTTTCGAAATCCGCTATAACACATACATTTGAATGTGTTATAGCGGATTTCGAAACTCAGCGACACAATTCACATGATAAAAAATTGTATCGTCAGCTTTACAAAGCTTTCTGTGTGTCAAATGTTATCGTAAATGGGATTTATTGCATAATTCTTTTATCTCCATCTGTACCATTGTGCCATATCCCACAAACGAGCAGCTAGTGAACTAAATGCATGTTATAAATATGCACGTTTTCCTCTCTGTGCCAAACCAAAAAAATTGCAATAACAAATTAAATGTTTTATTAAACTTTTTACTAATCGCCTGATGATGGAGTCGAGAGTCTCCGAAAACTAATACGCGAAGTTAATAAAAGTCATTTGGAAGTTAACTACTTACTGTATTTTTTTCAATTTATCTACAAATTAAATATTTTTTTATTTTCTGTACAAATTTTGAAAATTATTTGAAACGGTCGGTGCTTGGGAAAACGTGTGTAATGTCATAAGAAGCCATCTCAACATTACATCGACGCATTGTATCACGTTTTAGCAGATATAAAAAAAATCTTTGTTAATCTCGAATATTAGTATAATTTTTTATTATTCATAAATTATTATGTTGTGTACTCAGAATTAGTTATTTTTGTAAATTAAAATCGGCGTGATTACAAAACTGATGCATAGTTCACTTCTGACGCACATATCGTCCCTCTTCTGACTAACAGTCGTATCTGGTAAAATGTAAATTGTTCAGGAGAGCGTTTCTAGTGTTTTGCCGTGCATATTTTCGTCTCTCCTAGTTATATGATACAGTGTAAATATATTACATTATTTTATTTGTACCTATTCTTATATATCTCAGAATCATTTTTGTGATGACATTTTGAGGAATTAGTAGATACAACACATTTTGTTTAGAATAATTCGTAAATACGACAATAAATCAGAAAACTGTTCCAGGATAACGGTAACAGTTACAGGTGTGATCTTCAGTGAGAACATGCAGGGCACATATAAATACACATTGGTGATCATAACTCGATTTCGCCAAAAATGTCAAATACGACAGTTAGTCAGAAGAGGGACGATATGGATATGCTCTACAAGATGTAATAATTTTCTTGCCATATTCTCATTTTTGTAATACTTAACTGACACATTTAAAGCTTTGTAGAATTTCTGATGACATTTTATATTATTAATTGGACTATACGTGTTTGTTTTTTTTTAATTTTGCTGATTGAGATACTTCCGTCTGTAATTTTGCATTTATTTTGCGGTGGTATGCATTTGACAGCAATGTTTTCACTATTTAATATTAATAAATACACGATTACCTATTTGTAATTCTCAAAGAGAAGAAAATGATGTCAATGTAAGAAATGTAACGGGTGTTCAAACTTGTACTTTCCTTTCTTCTGTTAGTGAATAAAACAATTGAATCGGTCATTTGAGAAACAACTTAAGTCAGGTTTTTAGCGGATATGATTTTTTTTTTGATTTTGGTCCTTTTTCTTGATACGCATCTTATTTCATTTAGAAACCACATAATTTTTACCTATTTGATACAAATTGAGCTGATTAACGTGGCCAGTCAATAGAAAAACAACACAAGTCAGTGACTTATGTTGTTATTACACTAAATTCATTTGTTTCGATTCACAGCTGACACTTAACACCAACCACTAACGTGGGTGAAAATAATGAAAATTAGCGATTTTTGGTTGTTTAATAAATAATCTGGGATGAAAATGTTGATTTTTATTCCCTGAAATGGTGTTCATTTGAGAAACAACATAAGTCAAAGGTTTTGAATTAACAAATAAATATACAAATAAAATGTTGTGACAAAAAATAGAGGTTTATAATAAACAAATACACTATAAGCTATATTTTGATTTGAGGTAGATATCGATATTTCATTCAAAATTTTATAACAAACAGTTTTTTGTGATTTCTGAAAATTTTGTATTGACTGATTTATGTTGTTTCTCAAATGACCGATTCAATTGCTACAGTTTAAAATCAAAATCTTATGCACTCAAATAAAGCCATTTGGAGTGGCAAGGTCTAAAGTTTGGACCCGAAAAGTAAGCCATTTGTTTACCCAACTGTGACAGTGGATATTTAAGGAGTAATTTAGTATGTTTCCTGCAGTTTGACAATTGAAATATAGAAATTTCGCATACTATACAATACAGAACACCACTTCTTTTGTGGGGTATTACAGAGAGACCCACCTCCTGAGATTTCTCAGGAGTCGTAAACTCCTATTTATCCGCACATTCAAACCAAAGTTGTCATCAAGGGTGGGAAATTACGCAGATCTGAAGGGCAGACAACCAAATTTGCTATCGTGGAATTTTTTGTATGTACTCTTCAATGTTCCTTTTAGGTGGTAATAAAGTTTATTGAGAATAAAACATATGTGAAAGGTGTATAAGGTTGTATTTGGGTTTATAACAAAAACCCAGATATATCTTTTTTAAAAAGAAACAAAGTAAGACAGAGATAACATAAATTGTAAAACTAAAAAACATGATTAAGAAAGATGTATAGAAATTGGTGAATATGGAAGGCCGAGGTGAGGTGTCCAGAGACTTTTGCGGGGCAAACAAAAAGGATCAGTTGCCACTTATACCTATCCTTGCATAACGTATTGTCTTAGACACTCTTTCGATAATTTTTTCTACATGCCCCAACAACCTTACATCTTTTACATTGTAACACAAATATGTGTATACGATTTGATACAAATCAAAAATATATTTAAATGATGGTAAAGTGAATGGGATTTGTTTATACAGCATCGTGGGAAGGGAAAGTACTTAACTAGTGAACACCCTGTGTTATATTATATTGTTCATAATTCTAATAAATGATATGTACGTATACTAACACTGTATGTACGTAACGTAACGCATATTTTATGGAAAATATTATTATGTTACGTACAATATAATAATTATTCATTTTTACTAGAGATTGGGTTATATGCAGCTTGAGAAGGCTGAAATATGCATAGTAAATGATTGAAATATGCATAGTAAAAGATTGAAATATGCATAGTAAATGATTGAAATATGCAAAGTAAATGATTGAAATATGCATAGTAAATGATTGAAATATGTTATAAAGCATAAGTAAATTAATTATGGAAATTTACCTATGATATTACATTTTATCTAGTGTACTCAAGATTTTGATGGTTGATGGTTGAAAAAAAAAGATGATTGGTTTTGTCTAAAAAAATCACGCCTTTTGCATTGAACTTACCATCTGTATATTGATTTTAATTAAAATGAATGCATTTTTGTGTATACTTATTGCTTCTAATCAGTGTATCGTTACACCGTAAGTCATTTTTTCAATTTCATATTTATGATAAATTCATGTTCCGTTTACAGTAATACAAATCTTTTTCTTTTTAATTTGTCAATTTTATAAGACGTTTCGAGTGGAAGTATAAACTTCATCGAAAATAACCAATTCAATCCAAACGATGATAAAAAAAAAAGTTTTTTGTTCTTCGTGTTAAGTTAGATATAACTGACTTACGGTGTGTTAGAATTAAGCCGCCGGTATGGTAAAAATGAATAAAAAGTATATTAAAAGTGTCAGACGGGACAACGAACAAAAATAATGCAAAGTTTATAAAAATATGCAAAAAATAGTCAAAACATGTAAAAAAATCTATAAAACTAGTTATAAATATGCAAAAATGTATAAATTATTCATCCTTGCATATAATCAATTCTCTAATTAATGATTATATCGTGACTCAAAGACTTTTTATTGTTATAATAATTATTGTTTACATTTGTAGTGGGTGCATGTGTGTTTTGTTTGTTCCTTACGGCGTTGTGACGATAAGTTTAATCATTTCCATAGTTACCTCGTCGTATGCGACATAACGTATCTCTGTGTCGGAACGAAATTACTTATTACACTACACTATACTACGTACACTCAACTGAATTATTATGAACACAGCCTTGTATTCATCTTGATGTTCTTTTTGATGGCATATTCACCATCTTGAAAATGCGTTATGTTTTGTGATATCTATAAATAAGAAAGATAGCCCAATTTTTGTTGAGCAACATAACACCATTTTTGTTTGGTATTGTTTAAGTGAGACCCATAATTGCTTTTGATAGTAATTTTTGTAGTTTCGTTCCGACATATAGATATAATATTGTGTGTGCGTCGTGCGAATGTCAGTCTTTGTCAAAAATTCTTGCACTAAAAAATGAAAGAAAAATATGATATGTGGTAAAACCTGTATGTGATTTTATTAATTTTGCTATCAAGAGGAGCAAATGTATGGATTTTACATTGAAAGCTGCCTCGTGAATTCATTAAATCACAGTGGACTTCATAAATATCGTGTTTCATTTAAATATCTTTATATTTTATTTTATTAATCTCAATGATACAGTTATATATGGTTGACATAATGCAAATAGTACAATGCAATAAGCAAACCAATCAAGGGCCCACAAAGTGCAACAAAATGGCAAAGTTTAATGTATCGATTGATAATTCTTGTTGCAAGTTTATCATCATCCTCATCACCCTTAACGCTAAACTCGGGAGCACAGGGCAGAAACCAGCCTCCTCCATTCAGAGCGTCTCTGCGCCAATTGCGTCACCTCTTCCCACGACATTCCTTGCGCTCTGATATCGTTGTCATAGGAATGGTGTATTGTGAAAGAGGGACGCCCGGGCCTTCGGAACCCCTGCGGATGGAAGAACAGTGCTCTTTTTGGCCAACTATCATTAGGCATTCTCAAAACATGTCCCAGCCATGGCAAATTTATAGTAATGGCAAACGATGGCAAGTTTATAGTAATCAGTTATTAATGAAACAAGACATATAGTTATTACACTTTTGACTTAATGCATTATTGTTTCATCAATAACTTGTCAAGTTGAAGAGTGCATTAACCTTTTGATTACCGTCCATATCAAATACGATTGTGCCCTCAATACCGCGTGATTTAAATGAACCATTTTGTTTAGTTTTAAACTAATTTTAATAATACAAATCTACTCACCAGAGACATTCCATAGGATCAAGTGAACTCATCAATCCTTTGGCTATCGTATCGCAAACAAATTAGACACTAATGAGCCACCACTGTCCCATAATAAAAGATGGCTCTGGGAGTAGTCAAAAATAGAAAACGTGATATGACGGGATTGGTAATGCATGGTAAGGAAATTCGCAACGTGATATGCCGTTATTGGTAATGAAACGGTTAAACCAATTTGTAGACTAAATTGTCAAAGCAAAACAAATAATTTTATAAATAACATCCACCAAGTAAGTACCATTGGTCGATAAGTAAAATTCTATCAATTTTATACTTATTAAAATATGGCCAAACAATGTTGACAGTTAACTTCTAAATGCAGTTAAATTATATTTTTTTTTTATCATGGCATCATAAGTGTGGCAGCTAGCTGACTAACTATGGTATGTAAAAACATACATGTTATCCTGTTTGTGTCAAAGAAAAAATATACATTCTGAATTGGCTGCATAATACTACATTCAAAATTTCAAAATCTCATTGGATATTTCATATCCAACCAAATTACTAACCATTTTGTCACTGGTATTCTATTCTATTTTACCTTCAAAGATCATTCACTCTTTTATGAGTGATCAGGGGCCATAGACAAACAGTACTTAGCGATCGACTACTGGCGAACTTTTCAACAATCTATGTACGTGTAATTATGCGTTATTGTTGCGGTTATAGTGTAAAATTTGTTTGTAGTCGATCACCAAGTACGGTTTGTGTAGGGGTTTTGGTACGCTAATATTTTGTTATTCTGCTTAATAGTTGTAATATTTTTTATTTAGACTGATGTTTGTATGATTTGACCAAAGACATAATGTATAACGTAACAAGATTGTGCACTTTTTTGAAGAAACGATAATAATTGTAAGGGTGCTGTCCTTTTCTAACGCATAGTTAATACTATATAAACCTACCACGATGTATATATACTTTTATATATTGGCAATATGTTGGAAAAGGATACCACTCTATTTTATATATTTTATTGTTGGGGTATATTGTGCACTGCAACCTATAAGATCTTTTGTACTCCCCCTTCTTAGCTTTCCTGGTGTTGCCAGTTAAAGCGAACCCTCAAGTTCGAGATATCTTATGAAGTCTAGGATCTTGAGGGAATCTGAGGTTTGGAAAGATTCCACTTCTACCCAATGTCTGCCTAGAACTTTGATTCTTGCGAATCCCACGTCATTGCAGTCCACCAAGAGATGCTGAAGAATCTGGCCTCTCCTTCAAAAAATCTACAAATACCATCTTCTTAAAGTCCCAGTTTGCTTAGGTGTTCCTCGAGTCTGCAGTGACTCGTTACTGCTTTGAGGGTTGTTTTACATAGGTTAGTGTATGCCTTGGCTCTTCCGAAGTTATATTTCCAAGCCATACCATTCTAACAATTGTATGTTATCTCACTTAGTTCGCTTTATTTTTTCTTTTTTATAAGAATATAGACCTTATTGCGACTGAGGAAAGCATATTTTTGCTTGAATTTGATCAAAAAGTGCACAATCTTTTTATGAATGTATAATGTCTTTGGATTTGGCGTCACAGTTGTACATGTTAAATAGTTTTTATTTTAATATAGTTTTAAGTATATTAAAATATTTAGAGATAGATGATAAATAAACCAATATTAAATATATAATAATATGTATATTGATAAAAAATATAAAATATATATGATATGTATTAGATATATAAAAAATATTTATGTATGTATTATTACATAATAAAATATTATAACAAATAGAATTTTTATTTTTTTTGTTTTTATTTCTATAATCCAATTATTTTGTTCTTAAACCTAAAGTTTTGGGTTAGTTGGAAGAGATCGCGCCTTTGCGATAAACTCCCCTCTGTATATTGATTGTATTTAATTTGAATGTATACCTTTTATGTAATTATTTGTAATCAATGTACAGTAAAGAATGAATAAATAAATAAAATGTATTACATTGGTGAAGAAGTACATACATTCACATATAAATAACCAAGAATGGTGTAACCAGTGGGAGAACCGCAAGTAAAAATAAACTTGAAAGTCGTCCTCTCCATGTCAATGAAATTTAATATGTTCAAGATGGGAGGCATACCTCATCGCTGAACTAAAGGTGTTTTATGTCTTATTCTTGATGTTTTTGTAATACATACATACTTGCCTTTTTTTATTTATTTTTTCTTTACTGTACGTTGATTACAAGAAAATTTACCCAAAAATACATTTAAAACAAATACAATCAATATAAAGAAATCAATACAATCAATATCGTCGGCCGGTGTGACGCAGAGGTAACGCTCTTGCCTTTGAGTCACGAGGTCCCAGGTTCGATTCCCGGCCAGCAGGGCTACTCTCGACAAAACTAAACATGATCTTAATCTAGTCTTGATCTTGATCATACGACGCACGAAGTGACTATTGGCCAAAAATACACGCAAACCGATCGCGCGTTAGCGGTAGCGCGATGTTTTTGACTATAGTCCCTTCGTGCGTCGTATGATCAAGATCAAGACTAGATTAAGATCGTGTTTAGTTTTGTCAAGAGTAACCCTGCAGAGCAAAGTGAAGAATGACCTTTTTCAAATTGTCCTGGGTCTGGGTGTTACATGTATAGGTATGTGTGTAGTGCATTGTATATGTGTGTATCGTCGCGTTAGTACCCATAATACAAGATTCATCTTAGTTTGGGACTAGCTCGATCTGTGTGAAATGTCTATGTATGTTATGTTATATTATGTTATTAAAGAGGGTGAGTTTATTGCAAAAGCGTGATTTTACAAGAAATGTGGAGAATCCAGTCTTTGTTCAATGATCTTATTTTTACTGTTTTTATCACACTTCACAACGTTCAAAACACATTCGCGTATACCAAAGACCTTTATAGTAGACTTATTTTACTTTTTGTATGACTGGCTTGTATTAATAATAATTCCAAATCAAATTGTTGATTCTCATTTAGAATGCTACTGCCCCGCCTCCGGGGTCGATCTATGGGTGTCCATCTAGTCTCCTTCGTACTTCCTGGACACACCTCCACCAGGTAGTAGACTGGTAATGCAGTACTGATTTCCCAAAAAACTTGTTAAAAAATTAATAAAAAGACAATAAACATTGCAGTGTACTGCTTCACTCCATAGCATTAAGATGGTTGCTTCAATATTGTATTGTACATCCTATATACCTGACAAAGTCATAAAAGGAACAGTTTTGAACCAACACTTGCTTGAGGCTAGTTGATATGAGATTGTTTTGGTTGCACAATTTGATTGGTCACATAACCACTTTTTCTTTTGAATTTCTAATCTGTACCATAAAGGTTTGTACTAAAATAGCAAAAACTGTTTTAGCTGGATGTATATCAATGTTTTAGTTGTGATATCGTCCCTCTTCTGACTTAACTGTCGTATCTGACATTTTTGGCGAAATCGAGTTATGATCACCAATGTGTACTTATATGTGCCCTGCATGTTCTCACTGAAGATCACACCTGTAACTGTTACCGTTATCCTGGAATAGCCTTCTGATTTGTTGTCGTATTTACGAATTATTCTAAATAAAATGTGTTGTATATACTAATTCCTCAAAATTTCATCACAAAAATGATTCTGAGATATTTAAGAATCGATACAAATAAAATAATGTATATTTACACTGTATCATATAACCAGGAGAGATGAAAATATGCACGACAAAACACAAAAAAACGCTCTCCTGAACAATTTACATTTAGGCAGATACGACTGTTAGTCAGAAGGATGATATGGCTTCTTTAGTAGTAAAGCAAAAGATTACAAAAGAATAAATAGGCAAAATACGTAGTAGGTATGCAAGTATATTATGTTTACAGAAAATACCAAAAGGCGGACTCATTGTGTACCTATGTGAATTTTCCAGTCATTCCAGCAGAATATAAAGGGATAAATAAAAATACACAATTGCTTTTCAAAATATATGATTCAAATATATTTACAATGCTTTTCAAATGTTTATATGACAAATTTAAAGCACAAGGTAAAAAAAAAGACACAGAAAAATAACAAAATTATAATATCAAAATTATTTGCTTATACATTTTGTCCATCATACACTATTATTATGACACCAACAAAAAATACCAGAAACTAAAGAATGTACAACTTATTTGGCGACACAAAATAGACAATTTGAATAGATGGGATCTGTTTCTACCCTCTATTCTCAAGAGAAATGCTCAAGGAGTTTGTTTTGTCACACCATCTCCACAAGTCGCTGCATATTCAAAAAGGGGTAAGTGAATTTATAAATGTTTTGACATTTCTAGAATAAACTGCTTATAATAACATCAAAACCATAAGTGATTCTTAGTATCAAATATTAAAATTCAATACTTAAAGAATAATATCAGATGCCAATAAAAAGTCCCAAACAACAATTTTAATGCCCTAATGAAGAGTTTTTAAAGAGTATACCTAAATAAAAACGTTCAGCATATACCTCTTTATGAATATGCAACGATGATAATATAAAAATACAGGTTGTTCTATTTTTGCCAGAAAAATAAAACATTCAAGATGACATACCTTCCTGCTATATTAAATATATGTGACAGACAAAAGAAAGTTTACAAATACCTTCCTTTAACAATAAGACACTAGAATACTAAAGTGGTGTTCACATTTGGCGAATATTGCCAGGACTCCAAAATATCATCAGCCATTTGAACAGTGTGAACAAAATGACAGCTAGTCTGAAACTATAAAAAAACCAGTAGAAACGATATCGCCTCAAGTTGACCACCTTCCAACTTTTAAAGGTGGTTGAACGATGCGGGCATGCGTAGATACGCGCGGCATCCGTATCTATGGTAAAAACTTTATATCCTATAATTTTTATAATGTTTCCTGCTTCGTGACAGTTGTTATCTCTGTTGTTGATTTGTGGCGTTTGTTTCCTTAATTAAAAGGCGCCTTATAACCTTTACTTAAACATTTTCAACTAATTAAAAACACTTCGCGATCTCCATCTCGACGTCCGCCATTTTGAAAACAATGTCAAAATCAAAGCGCATCTGACAGATCGTTTCTATATCGGTGGACTGTGTGAACAGGCATGACGATCAATGGGTGTCCGGCGAATTTTGTATTTTCGCCTGCCAATATATTTTGAAATTTGCCTGGCGATGTTTACCAAATATGAACACCCCATAAGAGAAATGAGCAGGATCCATACTCTATTCCTGTAATCCCCTGATTGTATTAATAATAATAATCTGGACAATTTATTGAGCGCCGTTTTGTGGTACAATCCACCGCAAGGGCGCATTTTCAGTTTTTTTTTATTTACTTATTGTATTGCTTAAAAAGTAGAAAAATGGTTTCAATTTCACAAATTGTATTAATTTTGATTGTTTTGACAGTTACATAACCTCACAATGAGATTATTTTCATTACACTTTATGGACAAAATGTGTATGATTTTGTTATTTTTCTGTGATAAATAAATAAAGTCAGCAATTTGATGAAACCTCAAATCTGTATTCAATGACTTGTTACTTTTCCAAACTCCCGAATGATTGCTAACCTAATTACTATTATGTCATTGCTCTAACATCCAAAAAGGTTTCAACAGCCCGGATGTCTGGTTTTCATAATACACCGTTTCTATGACAACAACATCAGAACGCTAGGAATGTCAAGAGAATAGGTGACTAAATTGGTATCGAGACGCTCTGAATGGAAGGGGCTGATGTGCCATGTGCATTTGAGAAGTGAGTTAATAGGCGAAATGATGATGAAGTGACGCCTATTTTATGCCAGGCCAAAATTATTCTTGACTTTTAATTGTTTTTGGCAAATGCTTCTGACCCCAGAACAACAGTTGCCATTTGAACAATCATTCAAAATGACAATATGAAATAAAATACTTTGTGAGTAAGGTTTTGTTTTAATCACGGGTAACTTTATTTTCATACTAGTCACAGCTAGTTAGTCAGGCTTAAATATGCATTTATTTACAAGGGTTGAACAAAGTATAAGACAAGGATGCTCAATGTCGCCAGCACTCTTCAACTGTTATATACAGCGAGCTATTGATAAACAGAGAGAAGAAATGAAGAACTGGACAGGAATAAAAATAAATGGGAAAAAGGGTGACATGATTTGATATGCTGACGATATAGCACTGCTCGCAGACTCCGAGAAGGAGCTGAATAAAACCCTAGGAAGAATGGACAACATATTACTGTCAAAATACAGCATGAAAATAAATAGAGGCAAAACAAAATGTATGGCATTAATGTTGTTGACCGAAGGTACTTGTTGGAAGTCCATTTCAAGATAATTGAAAAAAAAAACACAATATGTAGTTAAAAAAAAAACACAATATGTATGGCCTTTCGAAGAGATGAGGTGATTGCAAACATTGCCATAAATGGAGTGAGTATCAAACAAGAAGAATAGTTCTATACAAGTATATACATACAGAGATTTCATCTTATCATTGACAAATGTATATAGGTAGGTATATAAACATGATTCCTTATCGTACATAAACAAAATAGTTCTAGTAGTAAAAATACTTGCAGTCTGTCAACACTGAATAGAAAATAAACTATACGGCAACACTAAATTATGTAACATAATATTATGAAATTTTGACATTTGACAAAAATCTGATTTTATTTTGGTCTATGTACATCAGGAATTCCTAACCTTTTGATAATGCTGGTGCAATCAAAAGTTGAAAAAATAATAGCAGGCACAAGTCTGATATAAAAAATTATGAAATGTTATTACTAAGGTGACAATTTTCTTTTTAGATTTTCAGAATTTGGTGATTTTCAAATTTCTACCCCCTCGTTGTAAGATTTTTGATTTGGTGTAAAAATTTGGAACATTCACAATTTCCTCAGTTTTGTTACAGAATATTTTCCAAAAGTGGAGACTTTAATTCAATTTCTTCTCTTCCTCCACCTGCATTCTCCAGATAATTCTAATTTTAAATATCAAGTATTGCCGTAATTTATTTTCTATTCGCACACTCGCCAGACTGTTTTATGATAATATACAATACCTAATAATAATAATAATAACAAGTTGCCAGTTACAAAATGCCTTATAATATAATAATAATAAATTGTTACAAATTCCCTTAAACAATATTACAAATAATAATAATATAATTTGGTATTACAAAACCCCTTATCACAAAAATAATGGCCATGAGAATGTTCTAGTAACTAACTATCGTCAGAATAAATCAAATATTTCTTAATTAAAGATGAATCCAAGTTTGTAATAAACCCAAATACACCCTCAATGTACGTAATATATACGTGTGCAAATGAATAAATTATTGAAACATCGCTATTTTTATTAACTTATAAAGTTGATATTTCGCCAAAAATAGCACTCTTCTATCATTCGTAAGGGTTCAAACAGCCCGGACGTACCTCTTTTAAAACACACCATTCCTATGACAACAATATCAGAGAGCTAGGAATGTCGTGGGAAAAGTTGACTCAACTGATGCATAGATGATGCTGATTTCTACCCTGTGTTCCCAAGAGCAGCGTTAAAGGGCGAGTTGGTGAGAGTTTAAACGTTTTCGAGCGACTGCAAACTTTGCGACAGTGTTATGGGAAAACGTTTTAACTGTGGAAGTTAATTAATACAGTGGAACTATACAATGTTGCAATAATTTGTTCATTTAAACAATTAAATGCCATTTCACAAAGGTACACTCGAAAAACTAGAATTATTAAGATGCTCATGTAAAAGGGAAGGTGGAGTAGGCCAACAGCTTCAGGAATTGAACCCAGAATCTCTTGATTGGAAGTCCGAGTCTCTACCATCAGGCAACGACCTACTCATAATTATTTTAGCAATTTTTTTATTGCATCTATTACCAATGTGGTATTTTCCACTAATGGTGTAACCAGTGGATAAACTGCTGCATTTAAATGTGGTAGAACATACAGTTTATACTTTCCACAATATAAAATAATGATTGGGATATACAGAATGGGCGACCCGACTCACCACTGACAAATTAAAAAAATGTAGGTGTATGATTTCATATTTTATCCCAATTTTAATGTGTTTATAAATCTGAAACATGTGCAACAAATCACACATGTATAAAAATTCCATGGCATAAACAAGATCAAATACTCCAGGACGGCCATGTAGAGTAAAAGAAATTGGTATGCGTGAATGAGAAATTGCATGAATGTGGGGAAGCGAAAGTAGTGTGTACGAACAAATTCGATTGGCGCTCCATTACCTATGTTTACCCCAACAGGGATACAGTATAAGAGTCAGACAAATAGATATTTTTTTATGTCACAGAAAGGGCAACCTGCATTTGCATTGTATGTAGCAGATAGTCCACTTGCTATTCCATTTATGAAAGATGTGTTTATGATGGTATATTATAATGAATTGTTAACATCATAAGAATTCAAACTGACAAAAGTCATTACAAAATACATTAACATGATTGAAAAAGTGAAGAATTTATTACAAAACACCTCATTACTATGACATTTTAGACAAGTAATAATAATAATAATAATTGTACTACAAAATGACAACACGATAAAATAAATGATAATAAAAAACACAACAATATTATGTATTTAGGTATAATGTTACAAAATACTTATGGTCAATATATTCCAGTTACAAAATGCACAGCTGACAATATTTTCAGCTATAAAATACACTTTAGACAGTGTTTGCCAATGTAAAAATGAACCCGTCATTATTTGACAGTTACAAAATGTACTCACGACAAAATTTGTCAGTTACAAAATGCACTTTTGACAGCAGATCTCAATTACAAAATGCACTTTTGACAGCTGTTCTCAATTACAAAACGCACTTTTGATTGACAATATAATGTCAGTTATAAAATGCACTTCTGACTACATTTCAGCTACAGAAAGCACTTTTGACAATAAACATCAGTTACAAACTAAACTATTGACAATATTTGTCAGTTACATAGAGAATCTCAGACAATCTTCACTAGTTACAAAATGCACTCTCGACAATATTTGCTAGTTACAAAATGCACATTTGACAATAAATGTTAGCTGTATAATGTACAATGTCAATATTTTTTTTCTTCTGCATACAACAATACACAGTCAAATATTCCTTCCAGTCATTCTTATTACAAAATTTGTAGCACTTCACACAATTCCGTAACAGTCATTTTTACAACATACTAAAGCCTAGGAGACCATTTATCAGTAAAAATTTAATTTTCAAAGAAAATTACCACATTACAACTACGATTTTTACAAATGTTACAAAATACCAGATTTTGTAATAAGTGTATAATCACAAAACACCTTATTTTGTAGCAAAATTACAAAATTTTATAAACTGAATTATTTTACTACAATAGACCGTCTTAATTTTAGTTTACAAAACACATATTAACCAAAATAAATATTACAAAATTTTTATTCTGTTATTTGATTATGACAAAAACACTTTTTTTGTAACCATAATTACAAAGAAACTTTTTTAAATGTACATTCCAAAATACCATATTTTGTAATTATATACAAATTACAAATCCCCTTATTTTATGGTAATATAATTATAATAACATCATATATGTATGTATATAAATGCAACATACAATTATATAATATATATAATTACTGTTATGCACACCCTACAATTCAATTTCCAATTCTACAATTACAAACATCAATCTTGTTACAAAATTCCTTACCAAGGCAATCATTAATATTACAAAATAGCTTATCGTATCGTCACAACGCTCTCATTTAAATTATTGCTTGAGTTATAATACACAAGAAAGTAAGTAAAAAGAGTCACATGATTTATATAAACAAAAATAAAGGAAGTCTTTAGTTGCACAGCACCTTTTGAATAAGTGCCGACTATGAAGATTAGTCCAAGAGTAACAAAACAGCACTAGAGCATAAATATAGTTTTTGAGTCGTAAAATATAAATCTCGTCTTAGCTGCCCATTGAGTTGCCCTCAGCGTCGTCTATAAACTCGACGTGAGTGAACGGGAAATGTCCAACACGTCCGTTCAATTCTCCCTCCCACTGTCCATTGATATTTGTCTTTGTGACTTTGATGATATCTCCGCGCTCGAGACGCAATGCTGTTTTGTCGTACGCATTGGGCACGCGAGCTTGTTTCACGCGGGCCAGTGCGGGAAGGGCACGCTGAAAAGTTGATACATTTGAAAATATTAATTAAAACATTCACAAAAAACATCGTTCTCTTAATCTTCACCATCCTCTTAGGACCACAGAGTGTCCCACAGACTGTCCTTCATTGAGCACCTGTGTAATAATGACCTTAAATTTGAAGACTTTTTTTTAAAACCAGTCGCTCAAACTGTGGAGAGTAGAAAGAGTTTGAATGTCAGAAGAATGTGTATATGTTATCAGTTTATACATATCACTGGTATATTCCATTTCATATAATTTACTACAGAAAGATATATAATGTTTACATACAGAATCGCCTTCACAGTGTCACAAAAAAGCATAAATTGAAGATGTTAGATGTCTTAAATGTAATGAATTACAAATATTTATTTATTTATTTTTTTCTTCTAAACAGAACACTAAACAGAAATAAAAATAATAGTAACAAAAACACTAACAATCGGAAAAATAGCTACATAAATTAGAGCTACAAAAAAACTACAATCCATACACAGACCTAACACTCCAAAGGGACCGAGAACTATAGGAACTATAGGAAAAGGTTAGGGGACAGATGCTGAGTTAGAAGACAATAAATACTTCTTGACGGCGTATTCAAACCCATTAAAAGATTGAGATATTCTATAAGAAGGGAGATTATTCCAGAAACGAGCACCACATACTAAGAATGATTGAGAACAGAAATTGGTGTTATGTGTAGGAATTGCCAGAAGACGTTCGTTGTTGGAACGCAGTATATCTGTCGCCTACAGTGCGATACTAGAAAACTTACAGTAAAAAGTGGAACTTTTTCTATTTTCAATAGTTCCATGAATAAGTCAATTAAAAAGAGTTTGTATTTTACTGTACCCTGTCAGTACAAAATCGTCAGCGAGTGTAATTGAAACTGGTCTTTCGATTAAAAGTCAAAGACTCAACAATCGAGCCACAGACCGCCTGTGAGTGAATTACCTGCATGCTAGGCCTGCCGTGATTTGTGGGAGTATGTTGTCCATCATGATTATTACTGGCAGTGTTGTTGTGTGACACCGGCATCTGCTGCATGGGGGAGTCTGTTACACTTATGTTGTTACTGTTAGCGCTCGCGTCCGTGCACTGGAAACAAATGACGCACATAATTATAAATAAGAAAATCTACTACGCATGTATTTATTTATTGAAAAGGGTGTATTATTCACTGCGATTCACAAGATCTATTGTACTCCCCCTATTTACCCTGTCTGGTGTTGCTAGGTAGTTAAAATGAATGATGCATAATTGTTATTTTTTACATGCATTTGCAGTTTTCTTTACCTTTTTTATTTTATTTTATTTATTAGTAAAAGTACAAAACAGATAACAATTATAAATATGGTTTACTAAAAAAAGTCGTTTATAACTCAGCTGTCATGTACCACAGTTAAGTCAATTATTTAAGTATCGCACATTCCACTCATTTATCTGTTGTCACTAGCATATCGCACAAGCAGCCATCGCTAACACACAAAAAAATATATTTTGAAACACATTATACCCAAGTATAAATAAAAACTATGTATTAAGAAAAGAAGAAAAAAAACATCCAAAAACTTGTATTGTTTGAAAAAGGTGGAATATTAATATAATAAATAGGTACATATCATGCATGAGGAATTGTATGACAGTGACGGAAGCGAAAGATGTGTGCAAGGATAGAAGGAAGTGGCGCTCGATCCTTTCTGCCTACCCCGCGAGGGAAGCGGCGTGATGGTATGTATGTATGTACATATCATTGCTCATTAAGTTTTTTACTCTATAAGAATAATATTTTCTTGTGTAAAAAAGTAAAATTAAATTTAAGCTTAATAATTTAAAACAGAAATACTAGTTTTAACAATGTTTTATTTTAAAAACTTAAGCGAAATAGTTTTTATTGATGTTATTTTTACAATTAACCATTGTATGATGTGTAAATTTAACCCATGAAACTACCATATCATCGTTACATATTCAAAAAGAAACATGTGCGCACATTTTTATTTGGGCGTACTCTTTTAAAACTGTTCATTAAGGCATTAAAATTGTAGTTTGGACTTTCTATTGTCATGTGATATTATTCTTTAAGTATTGAATTTTAATATTTGATACTAAGAATCACTCTATAAAATGGTTATGATGTCATTATGAGCAGTTTATTCTAGAAATGTCAAAACATTTATGAATTCACATGTCCCTTTTTGAATATGCAACGGCGATATTAGGCTTAGAAAAAACAATGTCACCTTATTCGGCAGTGTCACAGAAATAGTTTTCTCTTTTGACCATCTAATCCATATGTCTTATAACAAGAAAAGGATTTACATTTTATTAAAAGATTATCGCTCTTTCAAAAAGACATCTTCGCATCGTAACAGTTAAAAGCAACACATTTTTCATGGGGGTACGAGAATCATCAACATTTGTAACACAGAGATTCCTTGTGCTTAGAAAATCAGCACACTGCTTAAAGCTGTGAGAAGTACTATGAATTTTGACATATAAACTAATATTTCAAATGATATAACACTATTTTAATTGAGTACCGAGCAAGTTGCTTACCCTGGTGACGTATGGCACCGGTATAGAGCCAGTGTTACCAGCTCTGTTCCTCGCCGTCCACCACTGTTCTTCATCCTTGCAGATTACCTCCAGCACTTCTCCCTTCCTGAACGCCAAATCATCAGTGTCCTGAAATGAACAAAGTCAATACACATAATGTTCTTTCTGATGGCATATTCACTTACATTGAAAATAGGTTGCATTTAGTGATATCCACACATAAAAAAAGTTTGTCAAATTTTACATAACATCAAACAACACTACTTTAAACTTGATATAGTTTTAAAACCTGGGACCCACAACCATTTTTGACAGTAATTTTACGTTAACAAACTACATAATGCGAAAAGTAGTAAATGTAATGTAAGGGCTGGTTATGTGGCAAGACGAGAGGATGGCAGGTGAACTTCCAGAATTCTTGAATGGAAGCCGTGAGAAGACAGAAGAAGTGTGGGAACACTAAAAAAATGGGTGGACGATATTGTCCAGATGATGGGAAAACAGTGGTATCGTGTTGCTCGAGATCGAAAAGTTTTAAAGAAGCCTATATCCAGCAGTGGAGAGAAGACAGTTAGCAGTAAGTAAATGTAATTATGTTGAAAAAACTTTGTACGCCCAGACTTGAAGAAGGATGTCTCGTGAATTAATGCAGTGTAGTTTAACTGCAGAATTACAGAGCAACATAAAGAATTACAGTCTCAGCAAATTACCTAAAAGAAGATCAGTTTTATTCAACATAAATTCAAATTTATCCTGATTATCATGTCAGCCTTTGTTCATTCATTCATACCATCACCGTATTTCCCACATATGAGGTAACCAATAGACTAACTGCAAGTAACAAACATGCAAGTTGTCTTCATCCCAGGGTTGCCAGATTGTGTATCCGAAATTACCTGCATTTTGACAAAAAAATACCGTACAACGGGCCACTTGCTGATTTTTTTTTTATTACATAAAATTGTAAATTAGTATGAAAGAAACACAACCACAATTTATTTTAATTTTTCCTGCACTATTTTCTTAGATATAAGCTTTTAAAAATTGGATTTTCTCGGAGTGATCAAAATCGATATGGCGGCACTGTAATGTCACGGAGTCCCTGGAATCATAATAATTTTCGCACCACAGATTATAATCTCATACACACATGGGACTCCGTGACTTCATCAGCTGTCAAAAGCCATTTAGAGTGTTTTGCCACACGTCAAAATTTTGGATTTTATTTTTGGAAATTCTCCATAATTTAGACATTTAAAATTTTTTAACTGACATATTTGTGTTTTCCGTCCTCAAATTTACTTAATTCGATCATTTTTATTAAAATCCCCCACGACTGCAAGTGGCCCATTACCGTACATCAGAAATATAACAGTACCTTCAAAATGCAACAACGGGTATTTCTACCACCCCGTCGCCAAATTTTCGAAATGGTATAGGAATTTGGAATATTTCAAAAACTCCTCGGTTTTATTAATGAATATTTTCTCACACAGTACCTTTTTTTACAATGTAACGGGTATTTGTGCTGATGATTGTTTATGTCAATACCGGATACTTGTTTGTCGTACGGTAATTTGTTTAATTTATTACCGTACGGGGAATGAAATTACCGTACAAATACGGTAATTACCGTACGTCTGGCAACGCTGGCAATGTTAATACTTTTAGGATGGGAAGCATATCTCATAACTGAACTGAAGATGTAAAATGTCTTAAATGTGATGTTTTACAAATACCCGGCTTTTACAGGACACTCGAAAACTAACAGATAAGAGTGACAGATCTAGACAGACTTTGTCATTCTTGTAAAAAAATGAAATAAAAGATTCACTCACGTTTCCGTCGAAATCAAATTTGGCTATCACCGTCTCAATCACGGGCATGACTGCGTGATTCACAATAGCAGCCGCAGTCCCACCAGGCTGGGCCGACAGGGGCCTCACGAGGGGTGTAGAGTCCAGATAGTGCAGCCTATAGAAGGCTAGAAGTGCGGGGAGGTCCGTGAACAGCTGATCGCCTATTCTGTAACGAATGGCACCATCCTGACACACTCTGTTGATTATGTAGTGTGATACGCGACCGTCCTCTCTGAAATGACAAAAATTTAATGTAAGTATTTCATCATTCGATGTCTCAATTGGAGATCCATGTTTATACAAAGTGGATCCGTGGTGCGATCCCAGGTGCCGGCAAACTCCCCTTTCACGGCACAAGCTTTTAGCTTAGTGTGAAAGGTGTATAAGGTTGTATTTGGGTTTATAACAAAACCCAGATATACCTTTTTAAAAGAAAAAAAAAACAAGTTGAGAATTTGTATATATTCTAAACATTGGATATTTTAAAGTTTTTATTATTAGGTTAGTTGGAAGAAATCACATCTTTACATTGAACTTGTCCATGGGTTCATTTTTTTATTTATTCACTTTATTGATGTAGAATTCACGAGGCTTCAAATGTACACTAGTTTATTTTAAACTAGCTTTTATAACCCGGCATCGCTCGGGTTTAAAAACAGATAATCATCCAAATAAATGTGTTAAAACTACACAATCTTATTGAAAAAAGTGAAGTAAGCACTAACTACGTAAAACTGATTAAGTAAATAAAAAGTGCAAAACCTATATAAAAAAATTTCTTCCCAATTTCAAAACATGAAGTTTGTAATCACACACGTCAATATTAGTAGGTGCCTACCTGAAAAAAAGTAGGTACTTTAACCTCTTCCCAATTTAAAAACTCAGTGTTTAAAACCCACATCCCCTTATTTAAGTAAAAAATTAGGAAATGCCTATAACAGAAAAAAAACGGGTAAATGCTCTATTTTGAGAAAAAATAATAATAATTGGTTGGTTACCTACCAACATAGTTAAATAAAATTTCCCACATTTGAATTGGTATTTTAAGTTTTTATTTTCAGTTACTTAGATATTCAGATGTTTTGTCATTAGATTAAAAAATAAAAAAAATAACAAAACCCAGATAGGTATATCTTTTATAAAAAAAAAATAACTACCAATAACATCAAAGTATGTTTATTATTCTATGGTAACAACCAAACGACCTCCTCAAACATGAATTGTCGTTTTACAGTTACTGGATGTTGGAAATTTAACATCCAGTAACTGTGTGCAAATTTGACTTCTGGTTTCAGTCTACATTTTTTTCAGTTTGTAATACTAAAGTAGCATTCACATTGCTTCACCTGTTCACATTTGTTCATCCTATACATTCACTGCCATCCGACACTCACGGTCATGTTGTATGTAGTTTGACGTCGTAAAAATAAATGAAAAATAGCACTTAATAAAATTTAAATCAAATGAATAAAATTCACGAAAGTATGATAATTTGGTACACGATTCTGACTTTCAATACAAATTCATAGAGAATAAGACAAATTAAAGGATAAAACTTGTTTATGGTCGTTTCAGTGAAAGGACCTTTCGTCAACATTATGTCGGGTAGTAATCGGTTTCATCCGGAATCGCTAGTGATTGATGAAACGATTGACTATTGATGAAACGCCTGTTCACACCTTTTTATTTTGGAGGATCATCCAGAGTGATCACTGGAAGTGAACAAATGTGAGCGCTCCTTTAGATAATCAGATGTTATGTCATTTAATTAAAAAGGATTAAGTACCGGTAACAACTAAGCATATTAATTATTATTCACCGGGAGCAACCAAACATTTTCCTCAAACATTAATTGGCGTTTACAGATTGGAAATTTGAAATATATTTACGGTGTACAAAATTGACTTCTAGTTACAGTCTACAAATCTAAATTATTATGTTTCAGTCAGCTAATTTAACGTCTAGTTACACCTTGAGTATTATGCTTTAAGTCTAAGATCTATTTAGCACCAAAATAGCTATATGTCATAATAATAATCTGCTCTATGCGTGCCAAAATCATGCATAAATAAGCACGTATTACCAAACGGATTCAATGTAGGATATACCAAAAACTTATTTTAAATAGAATCTGCAATCCAATCTACTGATGTTGGTGTGATATGTATTATCAATAACAATTATTTATTTTTCAGGTACTGATTTTAAAGTAACGAATACTCATAAAACCATAATAAAGTAAAGATTAATAACCATAACCAATAACCAATTTTCTGGCAACATTTATTTTCTAGCAACCCAGGGAGGCGTTCAAACAGTCACCGAGTGATCACTCGACGACGCTCTATCCGTTCGCGCGCCCGGAGCGAGTCACCCGACGACTCGCACTGTTGCGTTCAGGCATGTCGTCGGGTGATCTACCGAAATCATAGCAAGATGATTATCACTCTGACAGTTACCTTGACGTTTGAGTGATGACGGTTGCCAAAACAATTGCGAAGTTAATCGTAATTATGGTGTATTCTTGTCTTATATAATTACTACTACTACTATACTATACCCTCACGCCATGTCCCAGGAGGGGTAGGCAGAGAGAACGGAACGCCATATAGATCTATCCTTACATACTTCTTTCGCTTCCTCTACATTCATCCAGTTTCTCATACATGCACGCTGATTTCTCTTACTCAGCACGCGTCCGTCCTTAAGAATTTGGTCCACGTGATCAAGCCACGTGGCTCTTGGACGTCCGCGCTTTCTCACACCCCTTCTTTCAGATAAATACATCCTCTTCGTCATCCTTTCATCTTGCATTCGCTCAACATGTCCAAACCATCTCAACTTGTTTACACGCATTCTGTTCACAACAATCCTCTCACATCCGCTCATTCTCCTGATATCCTCATTCTTCACTCTATCTCGCAACGTTTTACCAACCATTCTTCTCAGTGAACGCATCTCTACAGCATTTATTCCACTCTCATCCTTTTTCAACCACGTCCAAGTTTCGCTTGCAAACATAAGTGTCGGTATATAATTTTTCAAAACAGAAAATCATATTTTTTTAGTTCAAGAAGTGAAATGAAAGAGAAATTAAAATAGTTAGTGCAGATTTTAGTGAATAATTTATTTTTTACGGTTTGTTTAAATATGCATTATCCTAAAAACATTCTTAAAGCAAAGCCAATTTAACTATTCAAATTAAAAACGTAATCAAGTAAAGCATGACGCACTACCGCGAATGAATCTTACGAAAATGGCGCCAGTACGATGACATTTGGGATGTGAGCGCCCTTGAGGTGGATTTTTTTTCACAAAACGGCGCTTTACAAATCATCCAAATAATAATATAAAAACGCTCAAAGTTGTTCACGATTATCCGGGGTGCCATTCACCACTCATTGCAACTTCATGGTCGCTCAGGTCACTGAACATCGAGCGATATTTATGTTACCCTGAACGCCTCCCAGATAAAGCGTTGGATTTTGACATTTGTGGCACTTATATGACAGTTTTGAGATGTTTGCATTTAGAACGTATAATATTCTATAATTATTTTGAATTTAGAATACCCCAGTGAAATTTAAAAATACCGCAAACCAAACAATAATAATTTTATTATGTGAAATTACAAATCGCGGTCATAATTCTTTATTTGAAATGTAATTATATTCCTAAAATAGATGTTACACAAATGACGTTTTATATTTAGCTACAATTTTATTTTTGGAGTGAGACATTGCCTTAAAACGGAATTATAAAGCTGGTATGCAATTCTAACAATTTACTTTATCAATAGCCAATATCTTAATATCTAAACTTTGAAAATCTCATGTTTTTAGATGCTTGTTTTGAATAAATGAAATACTTCTAATGAAACAAATAGATGGAGGCATAATATGTGGTAATATATTACAAAAGTGCCTACTTAAATTATCACCGTATTATGTTAAATGCAAGTTTACTTATGTTATCTATGGGTTAATTAAAAATGAGAAAAATGAGGCACATGAGATGATTAAAAATGATATATTTCATGCCATTGTATTTGAGTTGGATCCCAGTTTTTGATAAAACAGATAACTATATTTTGAAATAAAAAGGAACTCTGAATATCTTACAATAAAATAAAAACATGTATTAATAGTATCGTTGTCGATATATAAGATTTTTTTAGATTTTGGAGTTTAGCATACTTCGACAATAGAACATTGAAGTATCACTGAATTAATAATTCTATGTTTTTGATATAACAGATAACTATATTTTGAAAAACTCTAAACATCTTACAATAAAATAAGAAGACGTATTAATAGTATCGTTGTAGATATATAAGATTTTTTAAGATTTTGAAGTTTAGCATACTTCGACAAAAGAACATTGAAATATCACTGAATTAATAATTCTATGTTTTTGATATTACAGATAACTATATTTTGAAAAACACTAAACATCTTACAATAAGATAAGAACATACAAATCACAAAACAAACAAACAAATGAACCAATGTACCAACCTAAATATTAATGTATTGGATTCTATGTCATTCATGTCGGCCAATATGAAATTAGCTCAAGATGTCAAAAATATGCAATTTTAACTCGCATAATTCAGGAGTTTTTATCATAACCAAACACAATAATTTATAACCAAAATAATCCCCAAATGTTTAGTTTCAGTACTGATGTATTTCTCGTTACATCCATTGTGAAATTAATTCAGTACATTGAAAAATGTTCGACCATGAATATTGCTACTTACAAAAACTTTCATAGATTTTTCCATACAAATTTTATTATTATAATTTCTTTATCAATACGTAAGATATTTTAAATGTTTTTGGCCTTGAACGTGCCCAGGAGATGAGACCTCGTATAGAGTGTATTATTTTACTTCTGTCTTTCCTTATTTCAGAGTCCATTGAGGACATACGAACTAACGAACGCTTTAGAATATTTATGTGTGGATGATACATTTCATTTGATATGATAAATCTTTCTAAATTCTCTGTGTTTGATATAACAGATAACTATATTTAGAAATAAGAAGAAACTAAGAATATCCTACAATAAAATAAGAACACATATTGTCGATTGTTGTAGATAATATGAGATTTTTGTGATTTTACAAAACATCAACAAAAGATTGTTGATACATCATGATTTATAAATTCAATCTTTATAAAAGAATACTTATTAAATGTTTTCAGCTCGCATACTGGATGAGACATATCGTAAAGAGGACATAAAAGTCAAAAAACAAACAAACTAATGAACCGATGTACCAACCAAAATATTAATGTATTGGATTCTATGTCATTCATGTCGGCCATTATGAAATTAGCCCAAGATGTCAAAAATATGCAATTTTAACTCGCATAATTCAGGAGTTTTTATCATAACCAAACACAATAATTTATAACCAAAATAATCCCCATATGTTTAGTTTCAGTACTGATGTATTTCTCGTTACATCCATTGTGAAATTAATTCAGTACACTGAAAAATGTTCGACTATGAATATTGCTACTTACAAAAACTTTCATAGATTTATCCATACAAATTTTATTATTATAATATCTTTATCAATACATAAGATATTTTAAATGTTTTTGGCCTTGAACGTGCCCAGGATATGAGACCTCGTATAGAGTGTATTATTTTACTTCTGTCTTTCCTTATTTCAGAGTCCATTAAGGACATACGAACATACATACGAACGCATTAGAATATTTATGTGTGGATTAGAGATGCAACAAATATTCGGCAACTATTCGGTATTCTGCCTATTTGGCAACATTTTTACTATTCGGCCGAATACCGAATATTTGGTCTATTATTCGGTATTCTTCCGAATAGTTTAAATATAAACCTGGAAGGAACTAATAGCTTGTAGATTGTTGCTATTTCATTGTCAGCTGCAGATTATTATTATTTGGATGATTTGTAAAGCGCCGTTTTGTGAAAAAAATCCACCTCAAGGGCGCTCGATGCATAATTATTAATCCTCAAATATCTAATTATTAATTTAATTTGATATGGAGTGAAACAACACAATAATATTATTGTTATTATTAATGTTGGAACACAAAAATTTCGAAAAAATGTACTGCGCTGCAAGTCTAGTACATATTATGTCTATGATGTACCTACACGAAAATGCGCGGTCGGGGGTACCGCACGCTCTCACCATTGTTTTGCCCAATATTCGGTTATTCGGCACACGATCTTTGATTTGGTATGGGGCAAATGTGTCGCTGAGTTTCGAAATCTGCTATAACACATTCAAATGTATGTGTTATAGCGGATTTCGAAACTCAGCGACACAAATATACTATTCGTTGCATCTCTACTTTGAACACTATCAGTCTTATTAATAAAAATCTGCTAAACCATGGTTGAACCACTGATTCCGTGATCCGCCTGTAAGCGTTTAAACCAGCGATTAAATTTTCTTTATTTATAAAAATATTTAAACCGTACCATAGACATCTGTACTTTATATAAAAGATTTCATATGGCAACTCGAAAATTCGCTCTATTATGTTGGTAGCTATGTTACACGACGCTAGTAAACAGACAAAATCAAAACAAACATGCGGCTGTCAAAATTATCTTATTGGTTTTTTCATCTGACATTGTAATATAAAATATTATGAGGAAGGTTTGTATAATTCAAAATCAAATGTGATAGTGGAATGATATTTTATTCATTTATCAAATAAATCATAATCTGACACACAATCAGTGATGTGGGTATAATATAACACTGCACACAATTTGTGTTATTAACCATTTTATTTTGTGCTTTACGATACTGGTGTTCTGTCACACGAAAAAAGTCTCTAATATCACAAGAAAAACAACTGATTGAATTAAATTCACATTTGGATACCACTTCAGCGTATTTTTAACCCAAACCAACTCCGATAAATTGTAAAATAATTGCAAAGCGTACATGTAAACCCGCATAGCAAACATCTGACGTAAAATCCAACATGGCGGGTCGATGTTCGCAGAACACCACCTTACTAAAACCACCTCGAGAGGCGGATCAACCACTTTTAAACTAGGTTTACGCTGATCAACGTTTATCAATACATTTTTTGTCTGATCGGTGGTTCATCTCCTTCTAGAAATTTAATCTACGTTTATTAATAAGACTGAATAAGATTCACATCCATACCTGTGAAAAATAGAATTTAGAATTGAATTGAAAGAGTTGAATTACAAAAACTCAAGTAAGTCTTGTTGTCAATTTTATTTAATATGAAATATTACTGGTATCAAATTATTTCTGACACAGTTGTTGACATGTTTGATGCTAAAAATCCATGACTCACATCAGTGTCATGCTTATATTTATTTGTTTATTTATTTTGAACAATAAATGGCATTTACCTTTAACAATACATGACAATTTAACAATATTACACAGTACTCAAACATTATGAAATGTATATATACACACCAACAAAACCAATAATAGATATTCTAGGTGTGTTTACTAAACGGGGTGTGAAAAATCAGCAACATTCAAACACTATGCGACATAACCACGTGGAACAAATTCTTCAAGACGGCCGCCGCATGTTGAGGAAAAGAAATTGGCATGCACGTGTGAGAAATTACATTAATACGGAGGAAGCGAAAGATGTATGTAAACCAAAAAAAATATGGCGATCTATTCTCTCTGCTCATACCACTTGGGATACAGCATGAGGGTAGTATATTATAGTTTACACTATACACATTTAGAATAGTATTCACCATAACAGTGCTCCGCAACCTTTTCTCATATACAGCACACCAAAATTCTTCCTACAGCTCCGTGGCACACCAAAATTCTTCTTAGAAATCCGCAACACACCAAGAGGTCAAATATATAGGTATTAAATCTGCACCTGAGAGCCATTAGGACTCAAGTGCATTTTTGACAAAAATGGAAAATTTACAAAAAAAAAAACAGAAATAGCACAACAGTCGTGAGTCTTAAGCACAGAAATGCTTAGGGTCATATTGATACACAAATTTAACAATAATTTTTAATGATAATTACTCAGTAATAATTATTTTTTAATATTATAATTATTGTATACAATATTTTGGAAAATAATTTGTCATTGTGTAATTAAATACATAATGAAAAATTGTAAAATTTCAAATACACTGTATTTGACCGCGGCACACCTGTATTCGCGGTTGCGGAGCACAGGGCAGCGCCCGCCACATACTTCGTGCCGTACCTGGAGATATGTTTCTCCATAACGACACACACATGCACAAACAGGATTTAATGTCACATTAAAGCGATAATTGCGGAGCACTGCACTATGACACCATATTGAGATATCCTTACACACTATTCACATTCACCACATCCATACAATTATCTTATCACACAACATGCGGCCATCCTCGAGACTTTGACTAATATAGTTTTTGGACGCCCACTTTTTCTTACACCCATTCTTTCAGCCAAACTAATTACAATATAATTATACTAAGTGATGTTTTGATTAATCAAATGATATCTATAATATTGCATGTATTGTATTTGTGTTGAACTATTATTGGTTTTATTTTGTTTATTAGTGTGGTTCATTTTATTATTTATTTATTTATTCATTCTTTACAAATAATTACATAAAAGGTAAACTTTCAAGTTAAATACAATCATAATACAGAGAGCGAGTTTATCGCAAAGGCGCTATCTCTTCCAACTAACCCAAATTTTTTAACTGTAATGTATACACTACTTAATGTCTAAAGACTGAATAATATTGTAAATTAATTATCATTTTTTGTGTTCCCGAGAGGAGCACTGAGGGCGATGATGATGATTGTAAAATGCAAATGTCATTTATTGTCCAAAATAAATAAACAAATATTTAGCACTTTAGGGAACAAGGGATTATTTTTGCAGCAGTCAATATGTTGAGAAGATGAATATTGTTAGATGCATACCTGACACAGAGCACGTAGTCCCCCTGTATAGTGTTGCTATCACGCACGAGGAATACACCACTCTCTTTCTCTCCCATTAACATGTGCGTGGCTGTGGCCCGGCTCATACCACCAAAGTACCAACTGGAAACATGCAGACGTAATTAAATAAGGACAAAAAGTTTCATAATTACAACACATTTTTTGTAAAAGTTGAAATGCACTTTAAAAAATATCAAATCTGTCTTTTATGGATTCCTTGGAATGGGGTAGATCTCTCAGTCTTTACTGCAAGTGTTGTAGAGTTCTATCAATTCTGTAGAAGGCAGGTAGTAGTTGTAAAAGATCAAATATAAAATATTGAAGAGTGTGAGGTTTATTGGTAAAATTACAGATAAGGTGAACGCATCAAAATTAAGTTTATGAATTTTCTACTTATATTCGACCGGTGTGGCGCGGAGGCTGACCTTTTTCAAATTGTCCTGGGTCTGGGTGTTACATGTATATGTGTTCAGTGCATTATATATATGTGTATCATCGTGTTAGTACCCATAATACAAGATTCATATCTTAATTTGGGACTAGCTCGGTCTGTGTGAATTGTCTATACATGTTTATGTTTATTCACATAATTATATAGTTTTTGACTCAAGAAATGTTATGGTAACGAAATGATTGTCATTAAATGTGCTTTTGCATAAAATAACACCAGACTAACCCTAGCTTAGCCTACAAATCAGTCGATTAATGTAAAAAATTAAGCACTTGCAACATGTCAAACGTGTAAGAAAAATGCAAATAATTAATTTTGTGCGTAAAAAAGACACAAAATTCCACCGGATTCTTATTCTCCAGATAAAACACTACAGATCTACATAAAAATAATTCAAAATAATCGACGTTTAGATACGTTCACAAAATCTGGAAAAATTCCGGCTTATCCTAAGGACTCGACGGCTGGAATTTTACAATTACCTGTTGCGTGCTGCATGTTAAAAAAAAAATCGAGAAAAATGCAATGTTTATGAATAAAATAAATATACAATTCTTGGTATATTAATTACCAACAGACCAACATTTTTATCAACACTTTAACCAATACTGATTGGTACCAACAGTTGTTGATAAAAGACAGCCAGTTGCAAAATGAATCGTGATATGCAACAATGCTTCAAGCTACACCAACTATTATGTAAACTGAGAATTATTCATTCATACCATCACAGCCTTTCCCACAAGTGGGGTAGCCAGTGGACTACTGGTGTTATAAACATATAGATAGTCCTTTTTGTGTCAATACATGTTAAGACATTCAGAACGGGTAGCTTACTTTATCAGTTTATTGTATTAATTTTATTTATTTATTTATTTTATTCTTCTTGCACATCATCATTCATATAACAAAATAAATAAAGCAGTATACATAAGAAAAAATATGATGATATGCAGTAGCGAGATTATCACTGCATAGTGATTTCTTCCATCTAACCACGTCACATTAACACTAAACAGAAATAAAAATAATAATAGTAAAAACATAAATAATAAGAAAAATAGCTACATAAGTTAGATTGAAATAAAAAAACCACAATCCACACACCTAACACTCCAAAGGGACCGCGAACTATAGGAAGGGGTTAGGGGACAGATGCTGAGTTAGAAGACAATAAATACTTCTTGACGGCGTATTTAAACCCATTAAAAGATTGAGATATTCTATGAGGGGAAGGGAGATTATTCCAGCAACGGGCACCTCATACTGAGAATGATTGAGAATAGAAATTGGTGTTAAAGATGTTGAATATCTTGTATATGTTTTACAAATTGATCATTATCAATAACGCATGGCAGACACAAGCCTCTTCCATTTAGAGCGTCCCTGCGTCATTTGAGTCACCTTTTCTCGCGACTCTCCTGGCCGTTGTCACAGAAACAGTGTATTGTGAAAGAGAGACGGCCGGGTCGTTGAAATCCTTGTGGATGTAAAAGTTTTATTAAGACCTGCCATTCACAGGAAACCAAAAAACTTATAGAAAAGAGTGGGAGGCGCATTCTGTCCTGGGGATTTCATAAAGAGGAAATAAAAAAGAAATCAGCGATGAGGTTTGCCACATATACTTAATGTCTTATTTTTTTGTTGGTGCGGAAAGGACAGCTTACATGTTTATTACACACAGTAGATCTGCTGATTACCCCACTTGTGGGACGAGCCGTGATGGTATAGTAGTCGCATTGTAATTGTTTGATTTATATTGATCACGGCTTGATGCATTATTGCTCAACACTCTTGGATTATAATTAGCAATGTTGCATTTGCAAATATGGATAACAGGAGAAATAAACACAGGAAAGAAGCACATAAACAAATGAATAAGGTTTGAATAACAAATGCCACCGTCGTGTACAATAAACAAAACAAAACAATAACATCATTACCGATGCAACAAATTTATTTTCATTGTTGTTTTTGTTGTCTAAATAGAGGAATGTACACATTGTGACAGCGATTGTTTTATATCAAACACAAATTCCTTTGACTTACTCACCCTTTAATGTTTGTTGGAAAGGCAGTACGGAAATAATAAAAATTTTCAGTTGAATTTTAATAATCAAAATATTAAATACCTGTGGAGTCCCACTAAAGCAGCGGTCGAGGAACCGGGGTAAATTTCCCCAAATGGGGTAAAAATTAAATTTTTGGGTGTAACAAAGATTTTTTTTTAATTAGCTATTTTATAAACTATCTGCAGATTGCCATGGTTCCATAATTCCAGATTTTCTGGATGTCTTATGATATCCTGTAACGGTGTACAGTGAAAGATTATAATAACAAATACTACTATGATCTTCAATATATATTTTCTAACTGAATACTATTGGATAACCTATAGTAGAAATTGACCGAAAAGAGTGGGAAATCTGTTTTATTCCAGATAGGGACCCCACAGGTATATATTTTACTACTACTACTACTACTACCATCACGGCATATCCCACAAGTGGGGTAGCCAGCGGATCAGCTGCATATAAAACATGCAAGCTGTCTTCTCCGTGCCAATATAAAATCAAGACATTCAGGATGGGTGGCAAACCTCATCGCCGAATTAAGATGTAAAATGTCTTATTTTTTCGAACACCTGCCTTTTACAGGACACTCGAAAACTTATGGAGAAGAGTGGGAGACCAATTCTTCACGGGATATATTTTTAAGTAAAATAATCATAAAAATGAATACATAAATTTAAAATGAGGTTGATTCCTTTCGGAATATATTGATTATATCAATACACAACCAAATCAGGCAATGTACAACTGATTGAAAATATCATAACAAGGTGTTTTTACATAAGTAATGAATGTATAAATGTGTAATTAGTAAGTAAAACAATACACACCTTGACATATCATTCTGGTCGAATGTGACAGACATATTGACTGCGAATTAATCACTTTGCACAAAAACGAAATAAATAATACAAAATAATCGCGGGTTTCTATTCCGAATGTATCACAATACACTATATTTTGCGTTATAACACTAATAATTGAGAAATACGCGACATTGCGATGCCGAATGTGCTATTAAAAATCGACATGTTGGTCATATTTCTAGCGGAATTAATCATAAATAATTTGTGCTATTCTTAGACTAAGCGTTGTTTGAACTTATCATACACATCCGTGAGTTATTTTAAAACGTTTATAATATTCAATATTATATTCTAAGTTATAACGCGTGGTTAAATTCACAAAATGTCGAAATAATACAAAGTATTTTTTTGGGAATGTTCTAAGAAGAACTGTCACATTCTTCTCACGCAAGGCATGCTTCACATTTACATCAATATTTACAAACTATTATTATCTAAACTTTATATTAATTTCGTTGTATTATTATTCACAAATGTTCAGCGATTTGTATTTCGATGACTTCAATGCCAAATAAACAAAATGTTTTGATAAATTTGTTGTGTAAATTATTAATAATTATCATGGGATAATTTTGTTATTTATCTAACAGCACGCCCATAGACAAATTAAAGGACTGACAAGGACATAGATGTTTATCTTATCGTCTATGGATCCAAATTTCTCGATAGAAGCCAAGGTTCACATATTATTGCGTTTTTGATTTTTTTCAAAAGATTCTAATAATCCTCTTGAGCATTATGAAAAAGGAAAAGAGGTCTGAACAACATTCAAATAGAAAAATCTCTAATGGCCGGTTGACATAATCTATCTATCGATTTTGGGATAGTCGAGAGCTATCACGCCTCTGCGACAGACTCGTCCGTTGTGCAAAATTATTTGGGCATACCTACTGTTATAATATATTACTGCTTATTATTTGGTTTTAATTATTTGTGCATTGAAGTTTACTATTATAACAGTATTACTATATATAATATAAATATACTTAAGTACTATATACTGATGTACTGATAGTACTGGATAGATAAATTATTGAAACCGAGTGCAAAAAGTTCAATTTATGTAGTCGAGTCGAAGTTTTGCGATCCAATAGTGTTGTGATTCGTTACATTGAGATAAAATGGCACCAGATAAAGAGTCAAGGTTTTTGAATTATAGGCGAATAAAAAATGCGTATGGATAAACGAATAAAACTGAGTCGGATCATTTCATCGAATCACTTTGCTACAATTTGCACATTACTTTAATTTACATGGGTAATTAAATATTTTCTAATACATGTAAAGGGTCGTTCACATACGTTCACTTTCAGTGATCACTCCGGATGATCCTCCAAGATGAACAAGTGTGAACAGGCGTTTCATCGCTAGTGATCACTAGCGATGACGGAGGAAAGAGATTACCACTCGTCATAATTTTGATGAAAGGTCCTTTCACTGAAACGACCATAAACAAGTTTTATCTAATTATTTGTTTAATTCTCTATGAATTTGTATAGAATGTCAGAATCATTAACAAAATTATTTTGCAGTCGAGAGCTATATTAATTTATTTTAAGTGTTATTTTTCATTTTTGAATTTATTTAATTATTTTTATGCTAAAATACGTCAAACTACATAAAACATGAGTGAGAAAGTAGACATGGCAGTGAAAGCATAGGATGAACAAATGTGAACAGACGTGTTCACTTTCGATGAACAGATTTGACCCTGACACTCTGGATGATCATCCAAAGTGAAGTAATGTGAATGCTACTTAAGGGTATTTTTTTTACCTTCATTCCATTAATTATTTAATTATCGAATCAACGTTTGCTTCACATTAAACCTAAGCTGCTAAGCATACCTATAACATTTTTAGATAGGTATAATATGCTTGTACTGCGAAGGCGTAATTGTAAGAGACCACAGTTGCAAAATGAAAATATTAGATTTTTCAGTTCCAGTTCAATATGTATTTAACTTAATATAAAAACTTTGTCAGGAAATTTCACATATAGACCATTAAAGGTCACGTGGTCTTGTCTATGGATTTGCTTTTGCTTGGGGGGCAAACAGTCAGATTGCGCAAATCATCCTTGTAGGATGTTATGCCATAAGAGAAAAAAAAAGAAAGTCAGACGACAAAATAATAACAAAATCTATACTGACAGTTTTTTTTTATTATTAGGTATTCTTTAGGCGTTCCACCTAATGTTACACCGTAATCGTCTGTTGTGTTGGGATGCCTGATGCCCCTCAATGATTTTTCTGTGACGTCATCCTTTAATGGTCTATTGTAAAGTTTCGAAATATTTCGATGATGATGCCTAAATGAAAAGGCACAATATAAGTCTAATTCAACCGCCGTCTTCAAATTTTGGAAAGTAGTGATGATTCGATGTGCATTTTGAACAATTTACAATACTTTTTGAATACGTTACGTTTTTTCTTTTTCTTCATTGACACAGAACACTGTCACTTACCTACATATTTGTTCAAAATATTATTCACCTACACATTCCTATAGACCATTAAAGGTCACGTGGTCTTGTCTATGGATTTGCTTTTGCTTGGGGGGCAAACAATCAGATTGCGCAAATCATCCTTGTAGGATGTTATGCCATAAGAGAAAAAAAAGAAAGTCAGACGACAAAATAATAACAAAATCGACACTGACAGTTTTTTTTATTATTAGGTATTCTTTAGGCGTTCCACCTAATATTACACCGTAATCGTCTGTTGTGTTGGGATGCCTGATGCCCCTCAATGATTTCTCTGTGACGTCATCCTTTAATGGTCTATTGTTTGCGCAACTCATAATATTTCTAAAGAACTGCTTTGCAATTATGATTTTGCAAGATTTTCATATTCCTTGACTTCTTTTGGTAACCCTGCCACAGCTGGATATAATAAAGTTAGATGGCCAAAGCATGTTTATGTTGCACCTCTTTTATACTAGTGAACATTTCATATAAAAAACAGAGATGACAATAGGAATGAAGTCTTTTTAATTATTAGTATGACATCATTTTCTACATCTTTCTATTATTTGTATTGCCATATAATTTTTAGCCAAAAATTATGTAATGTGAAAAACTGAATTCACAAAATATTTACAATTAACTTTTATTTACGCGTGTTTTTCATGAAAATCATTTTGATAAATACGTTTACTACTGTTTGAAAAGAAAATGTCAATATCTTTAATATCATTGAAGCAGAAATGGCTCAAGCATTTTCGCCATTTTTACCGAATAAGGGTTGAATTCAATATTTTGGCTTGCATTAGACATTTTAATAGCAACACAATGAATAAAATCGTCCATTGTTTTCCCAATGGCTGCCACATAAAGCTAATCAAACATTATTTGGTGGACGGGTATTTGAAGAACTAACGTGACGTACCATAATTTTAATGTTGCGAGCATTAAAACATTTTTTGGTCAGTTCTAGTATTCATTGAGTTCCGTAATAAAAAGGAGACTCGCCATCTATTGAAAATATGTATTCGGGTGTAATGTAGAATACCGGTATACTGAAATGTAGGTATTCATGAAATTGAGAAAGTACACAAGCTCGAAAAGAAGATGTGAGAAAATTTAAATGTCCGATAATCATAATATATATGGTTTGACTGTGTCGATCAAATGACACAAGGCATGAATGCGGAAGAGGAAAAAATAATGTGTAAAGATAGAACTCACTGGCTACCTTCACGTTTGATAAAAATGCGACAGAGAGTAGAAATTTATTTATACTACTATAGCAACTACACCATCACGGCACAAATAGAGTAGCAAACGGGCTAGCTATATGTTTTTGACATGTGTATTGTTGTTTCCGTAATAAAAATAAGATATTCAGAGGAGCAGGCATGCTTAATCGCTGAATTGTGGATATTAACTGTTTTATACTTGAGGTTTTACAAACATTTGCGTTTTATAGGATATTCGAAAACTTACAAATGAGAGTTGGAGACCTATTCACCGGAAACTTCATGGAGGTGAAATTGATTTGTTTGTTATAAGTTATGAAATTAATCTCAATCAACAAATTAAAATAATAAAAAAAAACATCAAATTATAATTAAATGAATAAAGTTTTTTTTTATTGATATATACGCGATATTTTTTAGTATGAAGTATTTTCGATAAATGTGTCTCATTTCTTCGCGACATGACAACACTGCAGTAATGTAGCCTATGTAGCGCCCTCAAAATAGAAAAGTTGAAGCGAGAAAGGTGATGAAGTGGTGAAGGAGAGAAACGGGGAGAAGTGGGGTATTCGTCTTTTTATTGTGCAGTTCTGTTGAGGTGGTTAAGTCTCGTATTTCGTCACTTTTCAAGTGTTTTCTCGGATAATATCTTGTAATACAGTGTTGGTTGATTAAAAAATGTCCTCCCCTAGCGCTGGTAAACGTCGCATGGACACAGATGTGATAAAACTGTATCCTTTCTTTGTTACAAATACCATAATAATCCTACACCACTCTATACAGGAGACATATTGTGTTGTTTCATACAACAGCTGATTGTCATCTCATCACAAATAAACGCAATTAACGCGTAATGCTATAATTTATTAAAAATACACTCAAACATTTCGAATATACGCGACATATTCAATAAATATTCAATGTTTGTAGATCATTTCATTGATATATCATATGTTTCGTGATGTACTTGGTATGTCGACATTGTTAGTACACTACTTCTAATACATTATGTAGGTATTGTTATTCATATATTTGCAAGAATTTTTGTTCGTGTCATTTTATTCGGACATTTTTTCATCACATCCCGTACATAAAAACGTAGATCATCTGTTTATTTTGGAAATTATGCGACTAACTCAAACGTTATCAAAGCTATTCATCTTTTTTCTCTACCATTATTATAAAATTTTGGTATCACTTTTGTTTGAACCTAGGTACACATTTTTTTACTTCAAGGTCCTGCGACCCCTTTATTATACTTTTAAATTGATTATTTATTTATTCAAATATTGCACTTTGGGCGTGTTCAAACATAATTCAACATTTATTTTTGAATTTTTGTTTCTTACATTAAAAAAAAAACAAATATCTTTATTTTTTGTTATTATTTTGAAATTTCAAGATATTAAAACATACAAATAAGTTCACTAGGACCAAAATAGCAAAATTTTATTGTTTTTAAATGCAATTATATGACATTTCAAGAGTATTTATGTGCATTCTTTGTATGAGATCACATGTGATAAATTTGTCAGACATTCTTTTTATTTGAATACAAATATAGAACATGGAACAAGAATTTGGATAAAAATAACATTTGTTTCAAACCATAAATAGCCAATGATTGTCTGGAAGAAATTACAAAAAAAATGAACAGTGCATTTTTTGTATGTTTTTTGTTTTATCTTGTCGCAAATCATTTGTGTTTATTTTTAATAAGGAAATCTCATCAGCTATGTTCACAAAGAAAATGCATGTATAGACCAAAGAAAGAATTAGACTGGATATTTTAAGGAAATATTGGTAATGCGACCCATCAAATTTTGTGACTGGTGCAATTTCATATCCAAGCATTGGTTGAGAAAAGTTTTAAAATCTTCCTTGGCGTATATGCATTTGTAAAAAGCATGTTACTGTTGATACAAAATATATCAATAGCCCTTATATTAGACGTGCACCTTTTGAAAACAATTGTCGACAATATCAATCATAGGTAGGTATATAATAACTTTTGTGTTATTTGAAGGACATTAATTGTTTGTTTTGTTTTATGGTAAATATACAACAGTTTCCTCAGGTGTCATCTTAATGATATGGAGCGAAACAGCATACTATTATTGTTGTTATTTTAAATGTTGGAACACATTTAAAATAATTTGCATTTTTTTCATTTTTTGGTCATTTGCAGATTTTTTTTCATTACATAAAATTGTAAATTAGTGTGAAAGAAACACAACCACAATTTATTTTAATTTTTCTTGAACTTTTTTCTTAGTTCTTAGCTTTTACAATTGGATTTTCTCGGGGTGATCAAAAACGATATGGCGGCACTGTGACGTCACGGAGTCCAGTGAATCATAATAACTTTCGCACCACAGATTATAATCTCATACACACATGGGACTCCGTGACGTTATCAGCTGTCAAAAGCCATTTAATGTGTTTTGCCAAACGTCAAAAATGTTGGATTTTATTTTTGGAAATTCTCCATAGTTTAGATATTTAAAAAATTTTAACTGACATATTTGTGTTTTCCTACCTCAAATTTACTTACTACTACTACTATACTACTATAAACCTAATTTTTTTTACTGCACTAAAGAAATTTGATTAATCTCATTGATTGCTCAATTTATGTATGTATTGTCCATGTTGCGTCCTCCTTTTGTATATATTATTTTCCTTAACACATTGTGTATAAACAGTATCGAGAGCAGACATGAAGTGACCATCCTAGGGGGGCTTAATGAATTCTGTGTCAAGTTCTTCGGCCCCAGGGGAAGTAAGTATCATCACAATCATTATTCACATATAAGAAATAAACCCAAATACTTGAACCGTTTGTCAGAACCTAAATAGTTGTATTCTTCTGTCACGAAAGTGAATTAGGTCGGCAGCAGAAGGAAATAAATCTGGGATCTCTCCACTGTAAGTTCCAAGATACTACTACCACGCTACCAGGAACTTTATTTCACTTGAATTTGGTGATATTCTTAATAGCTCTTCCTTAAATATTTCATGGAGAAGTTGAGCAACTTTTGGATATACTTTCCCATTGTAATAAGAATGTTTAGAACAATATTGATTGTATTTTGAAAAAAATTTCAGCCCCCTATGAAGGCGGAGTGTGGAAGGTCCGTGTACACCTTCCTGAACACTACCCCTTCAAGTCTCCCAGCATTGGCTTCATGAACAAGGTGTACCATCCCAACATTGATGAAGTCTCTGGCACTGTATGTCTCGATGTCATCAATCAGGCTTGGACCGCTCTCTATGGTAAGGCATTTGCCGTTTATAATTATACTGACGAGACAGAAAACAATCAAACAATTGCAATCTTCCACTTCCTTCAATGACTATGGTAGATGAACGGAATATAATTAGGTACACATAAGATGTGGAATCTTGTCAGAGTAAAACAGTATAAATGGTGTTTAGTAATTATGAGAAACAGTGTTTGTTGATCTGATTTGCCTGAAAGAGAAGGTTACTGATGTTGGATGTTTTTTCATGTCTTATAATTTGTAATACTACTACTATCACATCATACTAGGGTAGCCAGCGGATCAGCTACGTGTCATAAACATGCAAGCTGTCCTCTCTATGTCAGATATAATGCTTTTGTTTGGAGGGGCCGTGGTTGCGTGGACAGGTCGCCGGCACCGTGCGGCCTTAAGCGGTGCATTAAGTTTCTGATCACCTACTGTGAGATGAATATTTGATATCTGTAAACCCAAACAAAAACAAAATGCACTTGTGCCAGCACTTCTTGCAATCCTAGAAGCAATTATTAAACACTTTTTTATTTTATAAATAATTAAAAACACTGTTATATTTTCACTACATTTATTTAAACTCTTTAACGTTTTCGCCCGCTTCAATGGGCATTCTCAAGAGTACTCTTAGAGTTTAAATAAATATAGTGAAAATAAAACAGTGTTTTTAATTATTTATAAATTATTTAATATGAATTTTCATAGTGTAAACACAAACACCCTTCAACAATTAACTTTTTTATATGTTACCGTATTTATTGAACAAACCTCTATAATGTTGTATTTTCTATTGAATAAATAAATAATAAGAGAAACTCTTGATTCAAAGTCAGATTTAAATATTTACTCTAAATTGTTTTTTCAGATTTGTCCAACATTTTTGAGTCGTTTCTACCACAGCTTCTGACCTATCCTAACCCTGTTGATCCCCTCAATGGGGATGCGGCTGCTATGTACCTTCACAAGCCTGACGAGTACAAGAAAAAAGTGTCCGGTAAGTTTGTGGCATTGTAGTTTTTGTAACTCACCTACAAGATTCCCGAGGATAGAAAATGACGTACAGCTCTCATGAAGAAAATGCCGAAATATATTTAGGCTTGTTGATCATGACATTTCTCAAGTTCACTTTGATGAAATGAAAAACTTTACTTAACCATTGGTCAAAGGTAAAGCAATCAGTGGAGAACAAGATAACAGTGAAACCTCTATCTATCGTTAATGAAGGGACCTATTGAAATAAACTATGGATGCGGGAAAACAATGAATATGGGAGTATAGAAGAAATCACATTAATATGTATTTTAATGTTTAATATGTACATACGAGTAGGTTTATAGATTTTATAAAAATGATACATGTTTCAAACGTTATAAATCAATTTGTTGAAGTAAAAAATATACGTAGTAACAAGAAAAAAAAGAAAGCTGCATGGAGACCAAAATTATACTTAATACTGTATGTAATCTTTCATCGTCATATTTGCTTTTTTATTGTACCTACTGACATACCAGCATAAAAGACAGCCGACAGAATTAACAAATCTTTCTCCCTCGCTGTCCAATGTTTTTATACATATTTACTATTTTTTTTGTGTAATTTAAACGGTCAATGCGATAAAATCATATAGAGAAACGATGAATGCGATATATTTTTACGTATTTTGTATGAAACTAATTTGGTACTGTAAAAAATAACGACAAATACGGGAAAACAATTTTCGAGGAATGATAGATAGAGGTTTCACTGTATGTGATGGTGTTTTCGGCCTTTGTCTTATTTGTCGGTGATGTGTGAGATCAAGACCATAGGTGAAAGACGACTTCATGCATCTCTCAGTACGGGGTGAAGCAAAAAGCAGATTTATTGAACCATCTCAATCTCGCAGGACGGGCTTCGGAGATAGAACATTTAGTATTGTGGGTCCCAGACGTTGGAACATACTGCCTCTTAAGTCTGGGAATAGAGCAGGGTTCAAAAGGAAGCCAAAGAAATACCTTTTTGCCTGTAGCTTCAGACGATAGAGACGCACGATATGGCACCTTTGAGGTTATGTTTGAGTAAAATGCCTTTTACAAATTGTCCATATTTTCTAAATGTTTCAGTAGAGATATAATAGACTTCCAAGATTAATGCTTTTTCTTATTTTCAGATTACGTGAAGAAATTTGCCACTGAGGATGCTCTGAAAGATCGTTCATTGGGCACCACATCTGCAAACACAGCTAACGGATCATCGTCGGGTGCCGGGAGCACTTCGGCGACCGAGAACCACAACAATAACAGCGACAGTGAGAGCTCAATGAGCGATTATAGCGAAGATGAGGCTCGCGATATGGAGTTATAACGAACCACAAGGGAAAAATCTTGTCTTATTTATAATCTTACTATTAATTACGTTTGTAATTGTGATCGTCACGTACGCGTTGATAAATGTAACGGCAACATCATCATCATCATCATCAATTTTATCCAAAACTTTGTCGTTTCGTACGAAAAACGCGAGTCGCCCCTTGATTACATTACTGTCGTCTTATTACGGATGAACGAAAGCAAAATGAACAACTCAAAACTTTTTAATTATATTTTTCGTTTTAATCCTCTCATTACTGCATGCTGTACAAACCTATTGAATCAATTTGAATGTCTAAAATTGAATTTAAATTCGGTAAAAGCGTATTTGTCTGACTTTCCGTTGAATCATAGGACTGGCTCATTTGTAACTGTCAAAAATAATGAAACAATTTCAAATATATCCCATTCTAATTTCAAACATCAAACATTATTATTCTATTTTGAAATTCAAATCAATATATTTTTTCAAATGTTTAATTATTTTCTCTATGGTTTCAAGACCGCACTGTTCTTCCATCTGCAAATCATTTTAAATAATTTGTCAGATATTTTCGCTTCCTCAATTCTTTGCAATGGCAATACTCATTTTAAATTTGGAATTGATTCTGAAATTGAAATGAGTGCTACCAATGCGTTCTATTTCAAATTTGAAAAAGTCTGCAAGTGTGCAGAGTTGCTATCATGAAAAAAAAGAATCATTTAAAAAAGATTGTTCTCATGAAACTACATTATCGTTGAAGCAAATCGCTTGAAAGCGGAGGATTTTTTTGCGATTCAATTAAAGTTAATAAATCTCATTCAACTTTATTTGTTTCCGTTTGAATTTAGAATGATATTTTTTTTCAAATATTCATTCTTTCTTCAAAACAATCCCTTCTGCTTTTCGTTCGGGATGTTTAATTTTATCTTATGCACTAGTCTTTTAAAATAATAAATCGCATCCTTTTTGGTTTTTAAGTGCTACATTAAAAGTCGGGTCATGTTTTGAGAATGTTTAATGATATTTTGTCGAAACAAACACACATTTTTTTTCGCCCTTAATGTTCCTGGAGGTTCTTCTCTTACAATATACTGTTCTTACCGTGACGACAATTTGTCGAGTTTAAGGAATATTATTAGAATTATATTATTAGTATCATGACATCTCCCACAAGCGGAGCAGCCATTTGATTCACTACTGCATGTAATAAACATACAGATCATCGTCATTGTGCCACGATTTAAATAAAATGTTTACAATTAGTTACTTTGTCTCGTTGATTTCTTAAACATCAAAATATTACGCCTTTTAAATTTTGTTGTTAAATTTTAAGAAATATGAGAGCTCAATTTATTTTGGGTATTAAATTAATAAATTACTTCTTAATCAGTAGAAAATTACTGTCACGAATGGTAGACTTCTTCTCCTCCTTATATTAGTAAAAGGAACCTTAAGGGTAGAAAAAAAATATATAAACGTCATTATAAAAAGAAAGGAAAAAAAAAGATTTATTTTTTCACACTGGCAGTACTTTTTCAAATTTGATGTAATAATATTGATTGTGATATTGTATTTTTATGTTGGATGCTGGTAACACTGACATAAACCTTTTTAAATTGTGATAGAATAAGAGTATATAAAAAAAATATGTGTGAATAATAATAAGCTTAAAGAATTATAATAAAATGTAATTAAATATTTGTTTATTATCATTTTTCTATCTGGCAACATTACAACATGAAATCTGTCAAATTTGTATTCCCTTCACGCTATTTTCCTTGATGTATTCGTAAACATCTGACAGTTTAGATAACTCGTAAATCTGCCATTAGACATTTTGTTAAAACACAAACAAAAACCAGAGAGATTAGACCTCCCCCAAAGATGAATACTGCACTTGGTCAACCGAGTGCTTTGTTTTAAGTCAACCAAGATGTATAATTGCGTCAGTCTCATAATAGAGCTTAATTATCGGAAAAACTCCTTCAAAATGGTGGTCGTGACAGGGTGGAGGAAGTTATGAGAGTGCTAGGTTGACGGCTATTGTCAACAGAGGATATTCAGTGTCTATGAAGGTGTTTCTAAACAACTAATGCAGTGAGACACAGTTTTTTTACTAATTCTCTGCACCTTGATGATATGTATATTTTGTTTCTTTTTTCTTTAATTTATCTGTAATTTGTATAAATGTTGAACAAATACATATGAATTTGATTTAACGATGTAAAGAAATAATTAAACTTACTCTCATAATTGAAGGAACCCATATTGACTGCTTTGAGTTTCCAAAAGTCTGGACGCTTCCTTTTATAGACTTAGTGAATCTTGTCCACACTGGAGGCACTAATGCATTAGCCTGCCAAAGAATCTTTGTATATGGAATCTTTTGACTAAACTCCTTTGATAGTAGGGGAGGCCCGGGCAAAACGCATATGTTAAGGGAGAGTGATAAAATAAAATACAAGTTCATAATCAATGTAACTCTTTTTACTTTTAATTTGTAACTTTGTTTCATAATCTTTGGAAACAGCAATAAAAAAAAATTAAACTCTAACGATTTTGCCTCTTAAATTGAGAAAAAACAAAAAGTATCTATTATCCGTTTTGCCCGACTCCTCCGGGCAAAACGGATATGCCATAAGGGCAAAAAGAATAACATAAAATAAAACAATCAGTCTTCGCATTCATCGCAGAAATAACTTCCAACACCTGCGTATGATGTACAATTTTCGTGTGCCCAATTTTGGCACTGGCTACACTGAATCCAATCTTCAACAAGCGGTTCAGTATATTTCTCGGCACACACCAAACAAAATAAATCAGCTTTAGTTTTAGCTTTGGAAGATGTCTTTGTCCTTTTAGTTTGGCTGCGACCTGGTAATTCAGTCTTCTTTATCTTATTCTTCTTAATTTTGCTGGAACTTGCTAATTCAGATATATTGGTCTTCTTTTTATTTACTTTTATATATTTAGCAGCTTGCTCAGCTTTAACTGGAGTTGATGTTAATATCTCCGATTTTTGTCTCTTATTTTTGCGATTTGTTTTGGGAGCAGCCATTGTTGGTATGGGTCTGATCTGTAATGGTGTAAGATTTGCTACAGGAGCTTGCAACGGTCCTTGTTCCAGGATTGGATCAGGTATAGGTGTTGTACATTGTTCGGGGTTTTCCTTTGCAGAAAGATCCGTCATCAAATTCTGTGTTGATACAAGGTCTGTGGGAGAGTGGGGTACAACAGATGATGCTGAGTTGCATGGAGTATCATCCAAAGAGCTTTGAGCTTCATTCAGAGGACGATCAGTCATTGTTGAAGGAGCGTAATCTTCATCTCCAAAAACGTTCGGATCGTACGGCCATATTCCTGGTTTCTTAAATCCATTTACTGCATTCTGGACTGAAGCGCTTTTGACGTATGCTCCTCCGAACAATTTAGCCATGTCATATTGGTTCACAATTCGTCCTGGGTGTGATTTTTGAAATGTATTTATCTCTTGCTCAAAATATTTTTTCAGCGGTCCATACACGGCAACATCCAGTGGTTGCATACGATCCGTGGTGTGGGGTGCAAAAGATAAAAATATAATATTATTTTTCGATGCGAATTCCAAAGCTGGATAATATTTGTGGGACTCATGATTGTCGAGCAGTAGTAGTATCTTCCTGTTTTCGTTTGGACGGACTGTATCAGCGAAAAATTTAAGCCAGTTTAAAAAAGCTTCTCCGTTTACCCAACCATTGTCACTGACTGTAGCTTGCGAGCCCGGAGGAGCGCCATCCAATAGCCTCTCTTGCATTCTTTTTCGGGCAAATATGAAAAAAGGTGGAACATACGTGCCAGCTGCATTACAGCAGCAAATAACAGTGGTAAGTTGACCTCTTTCGGCACTGCTGACTACTCCAACTTGCCTTTTACCTTTTATCGATAAAACTTTTGGCGGTCGACTCGTGCTGCTCTTAACACCTGTTTCGTCCATGTTATAAATTGTAGTCGCATCAAATTTGTATTTTTCTACTAAGTCCCAAAAATTTTTATAAAATAATTCCACCTGAGGCCTGTTGAAACCTCGAGTTCTTGCCAATGATGTCGGTTCGGGTGCTCGTAGGACAATTTCTGGGTGTCGGCGCTTAAACCCAGCAAACCAATCATCACCAGCTTTGCCATTTTTAAACGGATGAGTAATATTATTTTTTCTGGCATACTCAAACACTAGACCTAAAAATTCTGAACGAGTCAATCCAAAGAAAAGACTGTCTAATTTTTTTAAATATGCACACAGATCTTCCTCTTGTTCTGGCGTGAAAACAGGTATATATCTGCCCAATTTTTTCGAGACACTTCCTGATTTTAGGTGTCGATGTAAAGTAGTAAAAGGAATTCCTAATTCTTTTGCGGCAGAATTTATAGATTTTCCTTCTTCTTTAACCAATTTTATAGCTCGCTCTAGCGATTCTTCTGACCACGATGCTCTCCCAGTTTTTCTTTTATATTTGAATACCATCTGAAAAAGATATCCGAAATAAGTGAACATTCTTTTACCGGGCAAAACGGATAACTATTCCTTTTGCCCATATTCGTTTTGCCCACGATGCCATTATTAGGATTCAAAAATGATTCAAATGTTATTTGAAGCTTAGGAAAAAAACTATTATCACAAATTATACTTAAACAAATATGCTGTCGAACAAAAAAAATATTATAAACAAACAAAACATACATAATAAAAAAGTTGATACACATACCTTTGCAAAAATCGTAAGAAAACTGCAGAAATTCTTTTTTTTTGTCTCAACAACAAACGAGCACCTGTATTGTTTTAGTCAAACTGTCATGGCGTGGCCGAACACGTGCCGGAATCATGGCCGACAGATCAAAGCGCCATCTATTGCGATTATTTAGAAAAATCGATTATTCTTCTTACCCACATTATGCTTCTTGCCCGGGCCTCCCCTACATATAAAATAATAATAAATAAATAAATAAAACTTTATTGACCATAATTTTACACAAATACATAAACAATAAAATACAACATTACAAAACGTGACAATTAACAAAATTTGGCCAAAAGGCGGACTTGTTGCTAGGCAACGTCTTCCAGTCAACCTTAAAAATAAAAATAAAAAAAGTAGGTCTATGCCTACCCAAAATAATAAAAAAAGAAAAGAAATAATTAAAAATATAGGAACCCAAAGAGAAGAAATTTTAAATTTATAAATAAATAATCTAATTTATACATACATAATTAATACACAGATACAATAAATAATAATACATACATACATAAGATAAGATAAAATACTTTAATAAAAACAAATTAAACATGTGATACATGTGCAAAACAATTATTGAAACTTGCATTTCAGAAATAAGTATTAATATTAATAAATAAAATAAAATAGATATCTGTGCACTCCTGGTGAGGACAAGGGAGAGGGGGGGGGAGGGGGGGGGAAAGGAAAAAGAGCTCTTTATTAAGTGTCAATAAGTTACATAAAAAAAAAACATCATCTAGAGACCAATCTATTTTTAAATGAAGAAAACGATGAGCTGGTACGGATTGTGGGAGGAAGCAGGTTCCAGAGTCTAGCGCCGTGGATACTGAAAGATGATGAATAATAATCGGAATGATGTGAAGGAATTAAAAGCAACCTATTATTCCCAGACCTGAGTGGAAGTCCATGCTCTGCGGCAAATTGGAATCTGTCTCTGAGATATACTGGATAGTTAGGATCTGATAACACCTTAAACAGGAAACAGAGGATATGTATGTCTCTTTTCTGACTAATAGTTTTCCAATTTAACTGGTGTCTGTAAGATGATATGTGATCATATTTGCGCAAATTGAAAATATATCTGATGCAGACATTCTGAAGACGTTCCAATTTGTTTAGCAACTCAACAGTGAGATCCAAATAACATATATCAGCATAATCGAGCATGGGAAGGATGAGTGATTGCACCAGCAGGATCTTGGTTTTGGGAGAGAGAAAGTTTTGAAATCGTTTGAGAGAATGCAATGTACTGAAAACCTTACGGCTCACCTCACACACCTGTTTCCACATATACCTTATTACTCCTGGATTGGTTGAAGATGTTTTGTTTAAAATTTACAGGGCACTTGAAAGCACAAAAAAGAACCTTATTTTTTGTTTATTGAACCTTCCGCTGTTTTATTTAAGTTTCAGTAATTATTAAATTTCTTACTTTTTAAGACTTTCGTAACCTTTTGTACAGATTTGCGTCATATTTTTGTACGTCTCAACTGTTGGATGTTTACGAATATTCCTTCCTTCATGGGGGAGCAGAGCTCTTATAAGTTTTATTTAGACTAATTCCAGTCAGTATCGAAAAGAGTTAAAAACAGAAGATTTGAGTTTACGTTTGTTTTATAATCTTTAAACTTTGACATAATTTTTCAGTGTTGCTATATATTATTATTATTATATTCTATCCTATAATCATTGACGTAATAAAAAGATATATTTATTAAATGTCCTTTATATTATATAATAAATACTTATACATTAGTAATAGTATTGGTCTTAATATTCTACTATTCAAACTTAAATTTGTAGAACACATTCTTCTCGCGTTTGATTTTTTTTATCTTTAAGGCTACTGCTGTATAGCAGGTTTGTAGTCTTTGTTGCAATATGCAAGAGACGATAATCGTGGATTAGTTGTGTTTTGAAAATGAATAAAAAATACTTACTATTTTCGGATTATGTGGAGTTATTCCAGATTCAATTGAAATGTTCCATGGAAGAAATATTCTTAATTTGATGTTGTTCTCTGTTTAGCCTGATATAACTGTCAGCCATTGTTTAAAACGGGGTAAAGTTATGTCAGCCAAAGTTTATAACGGGGTAAAGTTATGTCAGTCAAAGTTTATAACGAGGGAAAGTTATGTCAGTCAAAGTTTATAACGAGGGAAAGTTATGTCAGCCAAAATTCATGATGGGGTAAAGAGATGTCAGTCAATGATTATAATTGAGTTGAGTCAAGTAACAAGTATAAATATAGAAAATATGAAACGTGAGAAAAATGTTAAGTAGATTTAATCGTAAAAATATATTTTTTATATACATAAGTCACAATAAAATATTATTATTAAATATATCAGTTTCGTATTAAATTCATTCACGTCGTCGGCGACATTCATCTCGATATTGAATCACGTATTTTTATCAATTTTCGTAACGTTTTGTAATATTGCCGTTTCTATATCTTTTGCTTTCGTTTCAATCGTATTTAACTGTAGTTCATTTACACTTTACAATTTCATAGACCAACAACTCGAAAATTGTTTAAAATTGAGTTTTTTGTCTTTCGTATATAAATATCTTTCAATTGTTGCATTGTGAATGAACCATCATCTTTTGAATAGGGCCAAATACATTTACACCACAGAATTTAAAATAAATATCCAAATATTTAAGTCATCATTATTCCAAAGAGCAGCATGTAAGTTGGTAGAGATGCCATCCATATTATTTTACTCGCTGTACGCTGTTGCAATTTTTTTGAGTCATATCACTAGAATTGTTTTAGTAACATTCATTAGAAGGTTAATATGGCTAACTTCTTAATATATATCAAAAATCATACTTAAAGGTGCATTCACATTTGTTCACAGTGATCACTCTCGATCATCCTTCAAAATGAAAAGTTGTGAACAGGCGTTTCATCAATAGTGATCACTAGCGATGACGCATGAATGCGATTATTACCCAATATAATTTTGATGAAATGTCCTTTCACTGAAACGACCATAAACAAGATTTATCCTATTATTTTTTTTATTCTCTATGAATTTGTAAAGAAAGAATCATGTACAAAATTATCATGCTGCCGAGAATTATATTAATTTGTTTCAATTTTCAATAGGTGTTATTCGTCATTTTTTTATTTATCAAATTATTTTTTTACAAAAATACGTCAAACTACATACAACATGACCATGAGTATTGACATGGCAGTAGTGAAGGCATAGGATGAACAAGTGTGAACAGACGTGTTCACTTTCAATGAACAGGTTTGACCCTGACCCTCTGGATGATCATCCAAAGTGAAGCAATGTGAATGCTACTTTGGATATAACTCTAAAAATGATTGTTATTTGCTATGAAACAGCCAGTAAGTTTTTAATAATAATATGGACGACTTGTATATACCGTCGTATATACACTTGGTATTTACACATTTGGATGGATGCTCCATTAAATGGCGCCGAATAAATCATCCAACATACATTTGGATATAAGTGTAAACTGTTGAGTCCTTATTAAATAGATTGGTGTTCTCTGCAATAACCAATGCAGATAATTGGAATGGGATTTTTAGTTGTTGTCACCTCTTTGTAACTAACTACTTGTTCTATGGTAATGTAATAATAAAATAAGATGTCAGAAATGTTTGTACAAATCAAAGGGCGGTTGCGGCTTTCACGTCTCTCGTCAGTAGTGAGTTTGTGTTTTTTGAAAACGTTCTTTAAAGAAACAATTGAAACAACTCAACAAAGATTAATTTTCTTTCTTAGATTATGTTTGTCTGTTATGTTATTATAAATATGCTGAATGTCGGAGAAAAACTACGCTGTCTCAAGGAATGTCATTTTTCAGTATGGTCGTTTAAAGTTTTATCCGGTTTGTTGAAAGATATCGCAGTCCAGGGATAAATTCGCTCTCTGTGCATTGAATTTTATAACTGACAACTTTATGATACTTTATAATGATTGATGTTTATAACCAATATACAGTAAAGAATATTTTTTTGTTAATAATTACATTTACTTTTTCTCAGATGTTGTTTGTTGGCAAGAAATATTGTCAAAGACAATCTTGGGTTATTATCGCTGTTGTCTGTTGCTGTAACCTTTTATTAATGGTATCAAATTCAATAAATGTTGTTAAGCTTTGACAAAAATATTTGGATATTTAATATGTTTTTAATATAGTTGAATATACCATTAAAAAGAGCATAACAAGGACTACCTCCTCTTCATGTCCTACTGATGGCGTACGCACCTTAATTGAACACACATTATATTTTGTTAATAGTCATATTTTTATGAATTTTTGATACAATTGGATGTCGGGTACTGGATTGACTTACTTAGAATTGCAGATGTTATGTAAAAAATTATGTCAAATTCTTACTAAAGCAAACAACACCATTTTTTACCTTATATAATTTATGTCACGACAGCAATAGCTAATAGCAATTTTCCACGATTGTCTCTGACATTAATTTTGTGTCAACAAACGGCATATTTCAGAATAAGCGAAAGTAATGACATTGAAAAAAAATAGAATTATTGAAAATGATTCTTCGTGATATGGTCTAGTTTTTCTCCAACATATAGGTAATATGTTTAGTTTTTAATTAATATTATATTATACATACTCTTTCTGTGAATTTATGTGTCGATAATAAATAATTTTAATAATTATGAATTAACTATAGATTTTTTAACTTTTTATTGTGAACATCAAGTGTGTTTTTGAAGTCTATAATGTGTGGAATTTCACCGTCAACATAATATAATATAGCTTGGGAGAATCGTTAATATGTTTTAGAAGAACTGTCAATATGTCTTGGGAGAATTGTTAATATGTTTCAGAAGAACTGTCAATATGTCTTGAGAGAACTGTTAATATTTATTCATAAACTGTTTATTCATCTTAAGAGTATTGTTAATACATATATCTTGAGAAGAGTATTGTAATCTTGAGAGGATTTTGTCTGTACTTAGAGATGAACTCAACATTACATAATTCATATTGAGATAATTTTTGATATGTCTTGAGAGAACTGTTATAATATATCTTGAGACATTTTTTGTCAATACGTTTTGAGAGAACTGTGAATTATTAGGACATTGTCAAAAATCTTTAAGAGGCATAATTATTTCCTAAATATATAAATTGTCATTTAATGTCTCTGAAACGTCAATCTGCAGACCATGTATTGATATGTTTATCATGAAAAGAATATAAATAATTGGCAAGAAAATGTAGCATACCCTATGTGAAATTCTTTACATTTTAGACACACTAAAAACTCGATGCTATATTAATTGCTGCTTTTTTCGATTTGTTATGTTTAGTTTGATTAATTTGAATAATATATATTTTAAAAACATTATTACAGTGGTAGGTACATAATTTTTTCATCTGTATGTCAGAAGAATAGTGTACTATGTCATATTTTTGCAGTAAAAATTTATGTTTTTTTTTAACCGCCCTACCTGCAGGTAAATTTCCAAGAAGTGGGCAAAAAATAATCACCTTTTTTTCATCAATCCGTACTACGTCGTATACAGTAAGTAGGTAAGTACCTATAAGTCGTTAACAAGACCAAACACGTGTTGTCAAGGGCAAACAGACTAATAAAGAAGTAGGTACGTAGCAGATAGATAGATACAAGATACTGCGCGAGTCCCGCTCGGGTTGTAGTTTTGTAAACGAATTATTTTTTGAATGAACGAGCGTGACTCGTTCTATCGCGCTACGGTGCGTTTTGTAGGCCCGAGGCACGCTCGTTCATGTAGGTAGGGTGGTTAATATTCAATGTCTGTATGAATATTTTTGATGTGTTAAATCAACAAAACATTCTCTTCTCGTCATGTGTGTCCGAAACTTTCACTCATTTCACAGATAATACAGTCGAAAAAATACAATGTAATAATTATATTTTTTATTTCTTCAATTCAATAAATTTAGAACCAGTAATACTAATAATAAATAAACATTGGAAAGATAACAAATAAAAAAAAAACAAATGAAAATGGAAAGAAAAACAAATAAATATCGACAAAACAAAAGATTTTTTTTTATTTTTTTTAAATATACATTGAAAAAGTGAAATTGTATTTATACATATTTTTATTTTATTATTGATATTGTTGTAAAATGAATTAATAAAAGTAAATATTTTTTTAATATAGTCATGTTCTTACATATATATATTTGTAATTTTCTTCTCATATATGTTTAATATTAATTGGTAATCGTATGTTAATTGCGTTTTTATTATTTGTATCACCGAACGGCGCAAAAATTTTCATCATAAATATTTAATATGTACAAAATTTAAGAACATTATGTCCATTATTGTCATTGCATTCTAATAATGATGCAACTTTTTATTAATTTCTAATATAAATAGCTTATTATGACAAAGAGACCATTATTTGGGCTATTCACACATTTGCTTTTGCTTGGAGGGCAAACCGCTAGATTGCGCAAATCATCCTTGTAGGATGTTATGCAATAAGAAAAAAAATGAAAGTCAGACGACAAAGTAATAACAAAAACGACACTGACAGCTTTTTTTTGGTTATTAAGTATTCTTTAGGCGTTCCAACCAATATTGAGTGATTTTGCATTACTGACAGTTGGAAGGATAATACCTACATGACAACGCTCTTCTTTGAAATAATTTACTATCTGAGATAGCATGTGTTATGGTATTTCTTTTTCACGCATAGTTAGAACTGCGCAGTTAGAAAGAGATACCACCTTTTTGTTTGTTTTGTTTTTGTTCCGTTTTTGTCCTCCAAACATTTTTCTGTGACGTCATCCTTTAATGGTCTGTAGAGATGTCTTTCATCTTGCAAGGACATTGTCAATCAATCAATTGAGATTAAAAGCATAAATTGTGTTGTTAATTGGTGAAAATTTTTGCGTTGTCCATACAAAATAATAATAATATAATATGGTCGAATATTATTGGTAAATATGTATTTATCCATTGGCTTATCATAGTTATAGATATATATTATATAAATATATAAAAGAAGTGTCATGTTGGTTTAATTCTCATAGAATGAGTAGTGAAGGATGCGTTGTAAGTCAGTTGCGGCAATCTGTCTGTCAATATATATATATATGGACATTTTACACAGCTTGTCTCGAATTATATTGTCAATCTTGTAACGATAAATACATGTATATGATGCACCAAACACACATGGATGTAACAGACATACTCAGGACGATTTGAAATAGGTATTTTTTCATTTCTTCTGTGACTAAACAATGCAAAAATGCTAAGAAATTTCATATGAGATAACTGTCAAAAAAACTATTCAAATATAATAAACATAGCAATAGTTATAACTATTGGAATATCATATACCTGTACAACTTAAAACGAATTTTATACATTTAAAAAATAAACTAAATTACAGTCTTCTTCAAATTGTCAAATTTTTGCGAAAATCCATGACTTTATAAATAAAAGATTTGATTGTCGCATTTGGCTTATGACAAAAAGTATCACAGATGTTGTAGTGAGTAATCATTTAGATTTTTGTATGTAAAATTTCAATAAAATGTTTGACAAATCTTAGGAGCTTGATAGAGTTTAAAAAAACAGTTCTTACTGTCTTGTCAAAATTGAGGTTATGTTACAGCAAAATTAATGGTGTCACAGTAGGCTGCACCACTGGTGATAAAATTTGGAACTATTGTAACAATATGAAAGGAAAAAAAAAAAAAAACAATATGAAATGAAATTCACTTATTTTAAGTTTTAGAATCACTTTTTTATTCAAAGGTTCAGGGAAACTTTTGAGATTAAAATGAATGTCAATTTCATTGTTTTTTTAATCTATTTTTATCTACTTGTATATTAAATGAATTGTCTATGTACTAAAAAATAAAATTGTTGATTCTCTTTAGTCTGTATCCATCTACTGCTTGATATATATACACGACAACACCACTTAAATCTGTCCTGTGCTAATGACAGATTTAATTAAATTTTAACTACCAAATGTTTATTTTATATTTTGTTTGCTACTCAAGAATATAAACAAATAAACAGACAAAATAAATGTGAACAGTAAGAGCTGTTTTGTTAGTAGATTGTTAATGAAATGTTAGTTATGTGTCATCGGAAAAGTCAGAAAAAAATGTATTGCACAGATAAATATGAAATGTCGAGTCGGGTCAGGTAAATGTACTATATTCGTATTCAGTATTGCCAGGCAATGTTTATTATAATGATCATGTTGTGTCAGGTAATGTTGAAATAATTAATCAAGTTCATCACGGAGACGACAAATTGAATCAGTTAATGTTAAAAGCAAGGCCAAGTTGTGTCAGCTAATGTTTAAAATAAGGCAGAGATATGTCAGTTAATGGTAATTCTGAGGTTAAGTTGAATAAATATGTTTTCAAGTTGTATCAGATCTAGCTTACAAGTGGTGTAAAGTTGTGTCAGATAGTGTTGATCTTGGGGTAAAGCTGTGTCAGATAATATTGATCTTGAGGTAAAGCTGTGTCAGATAATATTGATGTTGGGGTAAAGCTGTGTCACATAGTGCTGATGTTGGGGTAAAGTTGTATTTGCTAGGCAAGTATTGGTTAAGCAAAGTTCGTAACGGAATCAAATTGTGAGGTAATTTTAAAAGTTTTAACTAATGCTGTTAATTTTAATTGTTTTATCTTTTAAATGAATCGAAGAATTAATTAAAATAAATATATTTTGTTCGTTTGCGGGTCTTACTTTTATATAACCATTAACTAACATTAACTTAAATAATTTTTATATTTTATCTCATTAGTCATTTAAATTACTAACTAAATAAGTAAAGGACTGGACGGCCACTTAGAATAAACAATTTCAATGTATATTTTAGTCGTACATGTTATTTTGAACCGTCATTTTTGTCTGTTATAACTCTACACCAAACAAACTCTGTGGACTTAGAAGCATTGCCTGCGACTCCAAATTATATATATATGAGCGGTTTAGATAAAAAAACAACCATTATAATGTTTACCATGCAGTCGAGTTGTGTCAGGCAATATACGTAATGAGGTAAAGTTGTGTCAGCTATAGTTCATAACACGTTAGAGGCATGTCAGCCAAGGTTCAGATATATATCGTCCCTCTTCTGACTCAACTGTCGTATCTGACATTTTTGGCGAAATCGAGTTATGATCACCAATATGTATTTATATGTGCCCTGCATGTTCTCACTGAAGATCACACCTGTAACTGTTACCGTTATCCTGAAATAGCTTTCTGATTTGTTGTCGTATTTACGAATTATTCTAAATAAAATGTGTTGTATCTACTAATTCCTCAAAATTTCATCACAAAAATGATTCTGAGATATATAAGAATAGGTACAAATAAAATAATGTAATATATTTACACTGTATCATATAACTAGGAGAGACGAAAATATGCATGGCAAAACACTAAAAACGCTCTCCTGAACAATTTACATTTAGGCAGATACGACTGTCAGTCGGAAGAGGGACGATATGAGCGGTTTAGATTTAAACCAGCCATTATAATGTTTACAATAGAGTCGAGTTGTGTCAGGCAATATAGGTTATGAATTAAATTTGTGTCAGCTATAGTTCGTAACACGTTAGAGGCATGCCAGCCGGAAAGTTCAGAAAGAGGTAGACATGTTCGAAGTTCAAATTGGATTGAGTGATATCTTTTGTTATTAATTTCGTCTATGTGCAAAAAGTCACAAAAAATAATTAATGTGGATCGAGTTATAACGGCAAAATAGTAGCATTTAAAAAATTTAATCGAAAAATTTAATAATGTCAGCGATCATTTATCGATATATAAAAAAAAATGCTTTAGCGTACGTCTTCACCCTTAAATCGAGTCAATTTGTCAAGAGTAAATACAAAAAAAGTAATTTTTATGTAACAGATTAAAGATAAATGAATAAATTTAAAAATATGTAATAAATAAATAATAATGATAAACATTTTTTTCTGACTGCTACGTTTATATTATATAAATTTAATTTTAATCTACAATTTAAATTTATTATGTAACGTTTAGAAATAAATTTTAAGTCATAATTGGATGTGAGAAAAATTGCAGTTTTTATTATTGAACATAAATTGTACAACACAATAAAAAAAACAATAAAAAACTACTTATATGATTGACGTTGTAGCTATAACAAGGGCCCATAAGCTAAAATTGCGTTTTAAGATACAGCCACTCAAAGTTTTCAATTGTGTCTCGTTCAATATTATTTGAATTAATTGTTTTGAAAACAGAAAACTTTTTGTACAAGTTATATGACAAATGACCCTTCAAACAAAGAGAAAGATATTAGTATAACAATTTTTAGTGAAAATTTGCTTGATCATTGGCAAGACTCGTGAGAAAAGGGAAAAGAGAAAAAGGCGCATGGGTCCTTGTTCTAGCTGTCTCCTGAATTATTACAAGCAGCAAATTTGTAAGTTTTGTTGAATTGTAATTTTATTCATGCATTTTTATTATTCACTATGGTTGCTCAATTTTTTACCTGTAAATTTTTGCCATATAAAATGACTTTGTAAGTCAAAACCAGGTCACTCAGTTATTGAAAAATAGTAAAGTTTAAACCATTTGTGTTTTGTTACATAAATTAATATGAAGTTTTTCAAAATAAATGTCAACTCAATCAATGATAACATTAAACTATCATAAAGGGGGTTAGAAAAGACAACCTCACCTTATTTGGTAGTTCCTAAGTGAGATTTAACCTTAAACTCAATCTTTTCAAAAGGTGTACTTACTTTGTTCAGTTACTTTAATTATTGGGGTAGTTACAAAAAATATTCAATTTTTCATTTGAGGCGTATAGTTCCAATCGGCGTTAAGTCCATTTTACTTGATTTTCTGGTAGGCCCATATGTTTGATATCTACTGATATAATTCACACATTGAAAACAAAAGTGGCAGTATACAAAAAATGACAATTTTGAGTTTAAACGATGTTTAAAACACATCAAATAGAAAAACACCTATTCCAATGGCTTGTTTAGTTAGTTACCCTAGAGGTCACTAGTGTCGGTTTGTACTTTTTGTATAAGCGTTAAGTTGCTAATTAATAATGTGACACTATACCAGTTGGAGTCAAACGGCCGCAGTGGTTGTACTTTAATTTAAGGAAAGACTAAATGCATAAATGACATTTTAAGTATAGTGTCATTTTTATATATTACTTTGTATAAATAATGTATTCAAGAAACGAGTAGAGGTGTAAACTATAGAACTATATCAAAAACTTTAAACGGCCATACTGAAAAATCATGTTTTTTGTATAATGCCACTTTTGTTTTCAATGTGCGATATGGGGAAAGTAGTTATTGCAAGTATGCTCAGTTCTAAAGATGTTTATCCAGAGAATGTAGATAATATATTTTTTTTTAATACTACAGATTCATCTCATAAATATCAAATCATATTTGAACTTAACAGAGTTTGAAACTTTCATAAGGAATTTCACGGTTTTTGGAATACCGCGCACACAGATTATAATTTTGAATTTGGATAAATCTAGAGCTGTGATTGGCCGTCTGCAGACTTATGGTTGTTTGAAACAAAAAGTAAGACGGACTTAACATTGTTGGGAATAAAACTATTTTTTTGACAGCTTTTTTCTTGTATATTTAGCGGAGAATGTAACACAAATATTGGGTCGAGTAGTCAAAAAATAGATTGTCTATCTATACGAATCAATGTTTAATTGAAATTTGATATAAATTGGACTTAACGTCGATTGGAACTATACGCCTCATTTATAAACCTCAATGACGGCTTCGTGTAAACTAGATATCGTTCGAGTCCGAACTGTTAAATGTGGTGATGTTGTCTTTTCTATTCTATTCTTCTCAAGGCCATCCACTCGTTTGCGAGTGATTTAGGATTATGATAGTTACATGGCAGTTAATTAATATATTGTGTAACCTCATACAATGGTTGACATTGTAAAAAACTTCATATAAATAAATAAGTTAAATTTGAAAATATTTCTATCATGGTGTGTCACCAGCGGATAATAATTCAACTGTAAATTTTCTTATAATTATTATAAACCTTATTTTTAGTAAACACAGAGTATATTGAATACACTGATCGCCCAATTTCATAATAACAAAACAAAATATCGGTTTCCTAAAGAAAGATGTATAGAGAGAACTACAAAGTTTCAATATGAGCTAAGAACTATATGACAACTTAATTAATTTATCTAACAACTGTTCACACTTATAGAGAAAAGTGTTTTTGCTTATAAATCAGTTAAACTGATTTACTCTAGGATGCAAGACTATTTTCATTGTATTGATATAGCCACCGAAAATACAAACATTTCTAAAGTGTTGAGTCTTATAAAACTGCGTTTGCCAAAACGGTTGAATCTATTAAATCTATGTGAAAAGTAGCGAAGGTATTAAAAGTTTGTTTTGTGGTCCACTGTCATTTAATTAATTACAAATGGATTTGTTCATTTTTGATTCAGAGTCCATTATTTTTGAAAAATGCGTCAATGTGACATTGCTTTGGAGGGGTAAAGACTAGAGATGCAACAAATATTCGGTATTCTGCCGATTCGGCAACATTTTTACTATTCGGTCGAATACCGAATATTTAGTCTCTATTATTCGGTATTCTGCCGAATAGCTTAAATGTTAAACTGAAAGGAACTAATAGCTTGTAGATTGTTGCTATTTCATTGTCAGCTGCAGATGCATACTTATTAATCCTCAAATATCTAATTAATTAATTTAATTTGATATGGAGTGAAACAACATAATATTATTATTGTTAATATTAATGTTGGAAAACAAAAATTTCGAAAAAATGTACTGCGCTGCAAGTTTAGTACATATGTCTATGATGTACCTACCTACCTCTCACCATTGTTTTGCAGAATATTCGACGAATATTCGGTTATTTGGCACATGATCTTGCATAATATTCGGTATTTGGCAAACATACTATTCGTTGCATCTCTAATGAAGACCCCTCATCTATCAGAGGCACATGTTTATTTGAGGCTCTGGTAGACCGCTATATTGTTTTAAAACTTTGAAATGCTGTATTTTGAAATATTAGAATTTCATGTTGTTTTCTTATGGAATTGGGTTATCGATATTTTGATTATGATTATTATTATTATCACTTATTAATTTTAATAAAAATAAATAATAAATATATACCTATTATAAAAAAATATAGAAATTAAAAAAAAATATATATTGTAATGTAGAATTATCTCAGTGTGTACGAGTTGGTGATGTATAATTAATTACGCGTAAAAAAATAATATAAATATAAAAAAAATATTATTATTATTGTATTAATGAAGATGGAGAAAAATTGTAAAAAACACTACAAAAAAAATATATAAAAAATCATAATATTATAATTGTGTCTTATTATTTTTGTATTTGTTAGCTCTCCTCCTTCCGCTCCTCTTTATTCTTTTTGTTTATCTGTCTACATTCTTCGCATGTATGTATATATATTAGATGATTATATTCGGCGTCCTTTAATGAAGAATCCATCTCAAGGGCTCAGGAAACTATGTTGGAAAAGTGATGTCTTCAACTTGCTCCTGAACGTTGTTATTGATAGGTTTTTATGATGGTCCTCGGGTAGTCGGTTCCAGATGATGGGTCCTACGACTCCAAAAGGCCTACTTTTCACCACTGTGAATCCTCTCATGACCTCTCAAAGTAAGTAAATCTTTTCATGTAATAATTAGTATATAGATGGGACGATTTTGTAACACTAATAAATTTTGAGTACCAATAAAATATTCCAAACACTCTGTATATAACAGAGGAAACAATAAAAAAATGTTATACCCTGTTTAAATTTCGAGTAGGTACCTGCAAAATAAGATAATAGTAATAGAGGTAGGTATAAAAAATTCGAAATGCTTGATTCTGTTGACTATAGACCAGTGTTTCCCAACCTTCTTCTCCTCGCGAACCAAAAGTAATATCCAACAGAATTTGGCGAACCCCCTATGTTGTCGTTAATGATAGGCAAAAAAACAATAAAATTTTCTTTATATGCTGCATAAGATATAGGCAGTATGCATACGTTCGAAACAACAGCGTGCAATTTGCATTGCATTTGGTGTGCTTTTTTTATATTTTTTTTGTGTCTTTGTTTTTTTCCTTTTATTTTTCTTTGGCCGTTTAAAATCCCGCCATTACGCTATTATTTTCGCGAACCCCCTTTGTAGACATAGCGAACCCCCAGGGGTTCGCGAACCACCGGTTGGGAAACACTGCTATAGACCATTAAAGGTCAAGTGGTCTTGTCTATGGATTTGCTTTTGCTTGGAGGGCAAACCGTCAGATTGCGCAAATCATCCTTGTAGGATGTTAAGCAATAAGAAAAAAAAAGAAAGTCAGACGACAAAGTAATAACAAAAACGACACTGACAGTTTTTTTTTGTTATTAAGTATTCTTTAGGCGTTCCAACCAATATTGAGTGATTTTGCATTACTGACAGTTGGAAGGATAATACCTACATGACAACTCTCTTCTTTGAAATAATTTACTATCTGAGATAGCATGTGTTATGGTACTTTATCTCTTTTTCACGCATAGTTAGAACTGCGCAGTTAGAAAGAGATACCACCTTTTTGTTTGTTTTGTTTTTGTTCTGTTGTTGTCCTCCAAACATTTTTCTGTGACGTCATCCTTTAATGGTCTATAAAATGTATGGTCGTTGGAAAAGAGGAAACGACTGCGAACATTGCCTTAAATGGAGTGAGCATCAAACAAGTAAGTGAATTCGTGTACCTGGGCAGCAGAATAAACCAGAATGGACGCTCCAAAGCAGAAATTGTAAGCAGAATAAACCAGGCAAGGATTGCCTTCAACAAAAAATCGAAGATATTGGAATCCCCAAATATCGACTTAAGCGTAAGGAAGAACCTTAAAATTAAAAACATTACTAAAGCCTTTGTATGGAGCATTCTGCTTTATGGTTGTGAGACATGGACCATCAGCAAGAGTGAAAGCGGACGGTTGGCGGCCTTTGAAATGTGGTGCTACAGACGCATGCTTAAGATCCATTGGTCGGAGCACGTCGAAAACGAAGAAGTATTAACCAGGGTAGGCGAAAAAAGGCAACTCCTTAAGAGAATCAGCCAACAACGAGCTAACTGGATTGGCCACAACATCAGGCACCCAGGACTACTCATCGCCATCGCGGAGGGTAAGACCGAGGGGACAAATGGCAGAGGCCGACCAAGAGACGCATATATGGACCAACTGAAGAGGGATTTGAACTGTGGCTCATACGTAGAGCTGAAAAGACTGGCTGAGAATAGGGAGGAATGGAGAAGAAAAACCAAACTCGTTGCAGACCAATCCAATGGATTGTAACTCATTATATATAGTAAAATCTGCATGTCTCACATCTTCCAAACACATTATTATAGTGCTCGTCCCCTTTTTTACACAATCATGCATATTTTGACACTTCTGAATACTTAACCTTGTAATGCGGCCAATCAAATTGTGCGGCCAAAAATTCAAATAAGTTCCTTTAGTGATTTTGTCAGGTATATTGTATATAGGAACGAGGGAGATCATTACCATACTATGTAATAGAGTGAAACTGCAATCATTTTATTGTCTCATTGTTAAATTTGGAACATATTTTTTGAGAAAACTAAAATTGCATTAATACTAATCTATAGGTACTATAAAGATTTTTGTCTTTTGCAATGTTTGTTAATCAATTTATTATAGATAGAAATAGGTGATTCATAGATGCTCTATTTACGGGTTTGGTAATGAAATAAAGTTATGTAGGTGCACTAATTTTATTTGAGATTTTTGTAAAAAAATTATTTTGAGCCAGATGCGACAGTTTCACAACGTTTCGTAGCTGATTCTACAGCGCCAATTATTGTTCCTTTGAAATCTGCAATAAACAAAAAAATGTAATAAAATTAAAAAAGATTTCTACATAGGTATATCTAAGTTCTAGATTTAGTGGCCACACACCAAAAATGTTGGTGCAAAAAGGGAAGGGAAGAAATGAGAATATGCCTCCCTCTCTATGCAGTATCGTTAGTTACTTGAAAGGGATATTAGGCTATCAAAGAAACAACAGAAGTTTTTGAAGGCGAAAAAGTTTTTCCTCTTGGCCACCAAGTCTGCATGTCCTACAGGTCCAATTGATTCGTTTTTCAAACTTCACTAACGTATTCCAAGTGAAAAATTACTACGTAAATAGTTCAGTTCAGTTATTCCGTGGAGCCCCCGGCAAAGAACACGTCTCCCACTTTTTTCTGTTGGTTTTCGAGTGTCCTGTAAAAAGGTAGGTGTAGATAAGACAGTTAACATCTTCGATTTAGCGATGAGGTATGCCGTCCATTCTAAATGTGTTATTTTTTTGCCACGGAGAAGACTTAGTAAGATAACCAGTATATGGCACACCCTTCTAGAGGGGAGAGGGAGGTGAATTGAGATGGCAAGGGATGCGCGGAATTTAATTACATTTAAAAAAAATTGTATTCTTTAACAGAAACGAGTTGGTGAAATATTGCGAATTCCTATGCCAAATTGAAAATCTGTCAACTTTGGTAGCAAATTTTTCGAGCATGCCAAATTACCAAGTAATTGTGAGGCTGATACCTAAAAAAGAGGCGTAGAAAAAAAGTAAAAGGTGTATGAAAATATTATTTATACTCTGACGAGGTACAACAAAGAAATGTTGGGAGCCCCTGGTATAGATTGAGGGATATTTCAGTTTGTTCGTATTATGTGCAGTTTTCTCAAATTCAGTGTGACTTTCCTTGCTCGAATTCGATCAAACAGTGCAGTCTTGTTTTACATAATGTCTTTGATGTAATGTCTTTGTGCGTACGATCAAACAGTGCAGTCTTGTTTTACATAATGTCTTTGATGTAATGTCTTTGTACGTACTATTGTTCTCTAAATGATGTAACGCATAAGCTGTTGATCCTCCCGGACTTGTCACATTGTCTCTGAGAATTGCTGGATGGACTCCTGTCTCCAAGACCATGGCTGCAGCACCAGCTACTGTCTGAGCTGCCAACTTTTGAGAAAGATCTCGCGGAAGACCCATCTTAACACCACCATCAGAGAGAGCTTCAATCATTAGATAAACCTGAAAAATGAATTGAAATCAAATATATCATTAAATTATTTATTTGCTTTTTAATGATAAAAATAGATCCTCCAACATTTTTGTAATTTTTTGAATACCCTGTAAAGGGCATGTATTTGTAAAACTCATTCATCGCCCTCAACGCTCCTTTCGGGAGCACAGGGCAGAAACCAGCCTCCTCCATTCAGAGTGTCTCTGCTCCAATTGTGTCACCTCTTTCCACGGCATTCCTTGATGCGCTCTGATGTCGTTGTCATAGGAACGGTGTATTGTGAAAGAGGGACGCCCAGGCCGACGGAACCCTTGCGGATGGAAGAACAGCGCTCTTTTTGGCCAACTATCATTGGGCATTCTCACAACATGTCCCAGCCAGGACCATCGCCTCTCCTGTATTACGGAGATTACAGATCTCTATTTGTAAAACATCACGTGCAAAACATTTAAAATCTTTAATTCAGGTATTCCCCAGGAAGACCGCCAAACCATGGAGGGTTATAATAGCTATAAGCATCCACCTCTTAGGAGCAGGCTCCGAGAACAACAGGACACAGTCCTAACTAAAGCAGAAGAACAAGAAGAATTTAGGTGTACCTATCACCTTTCTCCTGATGAGATCGCCTTGGCCAAAATCTACTTATTATGGTGTCAGTGCAGGATGACATTTTTAAGATAATAATAATAATCTTGAATGTCTTTTATTGGCATGAAGAGGAAGACTTTCATGTTATTACATGCATTTAGTCCGCTGGCTACCCCACTTGTGGGAAATATAATGGTATGAATGAATGGGTATCCTCTTTCATTTTAGGTTTTAAATGATAAAAACACTTACATAGGCCGGTCCTGAGCCACTCAGGGCTGTGACAGCATTTAACATTGCCTCACTACCAACGTCACAAGTTCCGACAGCTTCAAAGAGTTTTTTCACTTGGCTTATGTCTTGTTGTGTTGCGTATTTCCCTGGAACCAACACAGCTGCCCCTTTACCTACAAGGGCTGGTGTGTTTGGCATCACTCGTATTACTCGACATTTGAGTGGAAGCCACTGGAAATAAAATTAATTGAAAATTATACACATCTCAACTAAATAAAAAACATTATTTGTATTTGTGGACTATTTGAAAGAAAATACGTCTTACAGTCTTTTATGCTTCGTATTCGTAAAAAAATCATGAATAAAACCAGACAGATCTATAGACCAACAGTGTGCAATTAACATGCAGATTTTCCTCTCAAGTCTACGTATTTTTACGTAGATCTATACGTACTTTTGGTCCCATTTCATAATTTCATACTTTTGTTCCGAATCTGCGTACCTACTTTTTGTTTTTTGTCAAATCAAAGAGTTTTAGTTTTCGAATATAATGTGCCACTTTTCCAAAATATCATTTAACAAATCCGAGGACATCACAATATATTTCAAATTTCTATACCAAATTATGAAAAAGATCTCCCCACTTGTCAAAATCTAGGTAGAAAGTTTTTCAAAAATCTACGAACTTTTTTCTTAATAAATTGATATGTAGGTACGTACTTTTTTTGTTTGAGCTACGTCTTTTTCAAAATCCAACTTGGCAACACTGATATATTATATACCTATATAATGGGCCACTTGCAGTCGTGGGGGATTTTAATGAAAATGATCGAATTAAGTAAATTTGAGGTCGGAAAACACAAATATATCAGTTAAATTTTTTTAAATATCTAAATTATGGAGAATTTCCAAAAATAGAATCCAAATATTTTGACGTTTGGCAAAACTCTCTAAACGGCTTTTGACAGTTGATGACGTCACAAAGTCCCATGTGTGTATGAGATTATTATCTGTGGTGCGAAAGTTATTATGATTCACTGGACTCCGTGACGTCACAATGCCGCCATATCGTTTTTGATCACTCCGAGAAAATCCATTTTTTAAAAGCTAATATCTAAGAAAATAGTGCAAGAAAAATTAAAATAAATTATGGTTGTATTTCTTCTATACTAATTTACAATTTTATGTAATAAAATAAAAAAAAAATCTGCAAGTGGCCCAATTATTATGTCTATGTGTTTGAAGGCTATGCCTTTTACAGTAGGACACTGGAAAATTTAGGAAAATAGTTAGGATTTATACTCACTGATTCTAAATTCTGTATTGTTACACCCATGGCAATAGACACAAAGAGTTTTTTGTAGCAATCTTCTTCATTGTTTGATTTTGAAACTTCCCTCAAGACTTCTTCCACTACTGAAGGCTTTACCGATATCATCACAAGGTCAGATTTATTAACAACGGAAGCATTTTCTGTCACAGCTTTACCACCCAATGACTGAAAGAAAGAAGAGAACAGAAAAAATTAAGTCAACGAAATGAATATTTATCAAAGCAATGTTGATCTAAACACAACATAATCTAATACATATATAAAATTTTCGTGTCACGGTATTTGTTATCATACTTCTCCGAAACAGCTGGACCGATTTTGATGAAATTTTGTGGAACATCTTTTACAGTTCTTCAAAGAGTTGGTATTGGTTTGTTAGCTTTTCGGCTGATCGACAAGGTTAAATAATGAAGAACTTGTAGTTAAGTGAGAGCATGACTTTGACTTAAAAATAATACTTGAATTTGACTTTAAAATAAGTTTAAATAAAGAATTTTCTTAGGATAATTTAATTATCTACCTAGAGTCAACCTGTAAGCCTTGGAACGTCTTTTACAGTTAGAGTTGGTATTGGTTTGTTCGCTTTTCGGCTCATTGATGAGGTTAAATAATAGAGAACTTTTAAATGAGCATGACTTTAGTTTAATTTAAAGAGATTATTACTTTAGTTTTATTTTAAATATCTTTTATAATGCATATCCACAAAGTTACACTAGAAAATATAGAATATTTAAAAAAAGAACTCGAGTTTTGACTTTAAAATAAGTTTAAATAAAGAATTTTCTTAGGCTTATTTAATTAGTATAACGCGTTGGAACGTCTTTTACAGTAGTTCTTCCAATTGGATTTTGCGCAATGTTACATTGTGTAAACGAGGTTCTCCAATTAAGATGTCTGACTGGTCTTGAATAAGTACTAATTTAATAATTCTTAACGTATTATTAAATTATTAGTCTTTGTATTTTATACAATTAATTATAACACTAATAATTTATTTTGTTTACCTACCTCAAAATCTTCTTTGCTTTTTAGATCTAAAGGATGCACACTAGCTATGAGATTCTCTGCTTTGGTCAGTCCTGAAAAATTATGTATAAATAAATAATGAAAAAGCTGAATGTTTTTAAAATTATATGCCTAATTGTCTCAGGAGCCCCATCAAAACTAGAACCGCCACTGTGCCCAGCAGGCCCGGCATCTCCTAAGACGGCCTTGAGAATATTGGAACAAAGAATTTTTAGAAAATAAAGAAAATCATATTGTTCACCTGCTGATATGAATCCTTTGGCCAATGCATAGGCCATTTTGCCTCCTCCCAGAAACCCAATGTTGAGCATTTTCTGTCTTTTATTTGCCTTTGTCACAAAAAACTTTGTTTAAATTAGGTACACTTCTAGTAATTTCATTTAGAAAAAAACGATAAAATATCTGTGAAGAAAATAGAATTAAAGCCGGTTTGATTTAAAGAATATTCTATTTCTAAAATAACTTGTATTTTAAGAAATATATCACTCTTTTACAGCTTGGAGTCCCAGATAAGGAATAAGTAACCCATTTTAAAATAAGTAACCCGTTTTAAAATAAGTAACAAGTTTTAATAAAATAAGTAACAAGTTTTAATAAAATAAGTAACAAGTTTTAATAAAATAAGTAACAAGTTTTAATAAAATAAGTAACAAGTTTTAGAGTGTCCTGCAAAAAGAAGGTAGTCGTAAAATATTTATTTATTTATTCATTCGTTAACAGCTATTAATAAGCTTTTTTTATACATTGAAAAAAAAAACATATCAAAAGATCTACAATCATAGATTCAATTTACATATAGACATTGGATTAACAATTAAAAACATACAACATGCAGACACATACAAAAAACAAAAACACACACATCAGGAAGACCTTAATATCACGAAGTTGTTTGAGATTTTCAATTTACCACAATCCTGAAATAAGTCTTTTATTATTTTATTGACACGGAGATGATGATCTGCATATTTATAACGTATGTAAGTTTTGCGTGTTAAAGGCATGTGTTTGAAAAAATACATTTTCAACATAAATTCAGCGATGAGGCATGTCACCTGTCCTGAATGTCTTAATTTTTTTGTTGGCAGAGAGAGGAAAACTTAAATATTTATAAATGCAGTAGTTTTGCGTGTTAAAGGCATTTGTTTGAAAAAAAAAAAAATTATCATAAATTCAGCGAGGAGGTTTGCCACCGATCCTAAATGTCTTAATTTTTCTGTTGGCAGAGAGAGAAAAACTTAAATATTTATACATGCTGTAAATATGTTGGCTACACCACGTCCAGGATCTTTGCAAAGTTATCTGTTTATTCAAATCCGAGCTATGTCGGGTTACAAAAGCTAGTTAGATATACTTGTATAAAATAATATTTCCAATATCCTTAATGGCATGTCCTTTAAGTGGGGTAGCAAGCAGACTAACAGCATGTAATAAACATGCAAGTTGTCCTCTTTGTGCCATAATATCCGTTCCCTCAGTATCCGTTCCCTAGCCCCCCCCCTCGTCTGATCCATAATCCCTACCACATGTTGGGTGTGTGTCAAATATTATTTTAAATTTTGTTTTTTTTTCTTTTGTTGTGTATTAATGTATTGTATATTTTTTTGTCAGTAAGTAAATTTGTTTTTACTTGGTTTATCTCAATGTGTCGTGGCTAGATGGAAGAAATCACTCTATAGTGATAATCTCACTACTGCACATCGTCCTAGTTTTTAAAATTTTATATTATTTTGATAACACTGTTATGTAATGATGATGTGCAAAAAGAATAAATAAATAAATTCGAGTTCGTCGGTAGCCTGGAGGTAGAGTCTCGGCCTTCAGAACAAGGGGTCCGTGGTTCGATCCCAGGTGCCGGCCAGATATATCTTTTTTTTTTTAAAAAATAAGTCTTTTAGGATGGGCGACATACCTCATCACTGCTTTTACAAATATCTGCTTTTTATAACAGGACCACTATGAAAAAACTTACAGAAACGAGTGGGATACCAATTTTTTATCGAGAATTCCACAGTATCAATTATTTTTACCAGTATTTTTATTAAAATTTTAAACTATTTAATTTTTTTTATTCGAATCATAAAAATATATTTTTATCATATTAAATTTATAATTAAAATGACTGAGTACAAAAACACTGTATTTTATGATATTATATTAATTAAATTAAATTAATTTAATGATATTTTAACGTAAACACTGTTTCAATGACGAGAAACTATTCTACACTAAATAATTCTGATTGTATGTAGTGTACAAGAATATAGTTATATTGGAACTATGAGGGAAGGACAAAAGGTTATTGGACACATTTTTTTTTATTTTGAATTTTTTTACTTATATCAACACACACGGCGTGAGCTTTTTACGTGTTAATGAAACAGTTCAATAGACAACAGAATACAAACAAATGAAATAATCACAAAATCACAATTCAAGAGTATAATATACTAGCTGACCCGGCAAACGTTTTTTTGCCATATATATTATGGCATATATACCTACTCGTACATTTGCCATATATACTAATATCGCTGCGGTAGAAGGGTGAAAATTTAGGGCTGTATGTATTTTTATGTCTCACTATAAAAAAATAAAAAATATTGTCAAAATGACGGAGTCGTTGACTTTCAACAGTGCGGCATTTCAATTTTATTAATTAATTTATTTTATTCTTCTTGCACATCATCATTCACATAACAAAATCAGCAAATCAGTTTACATATGAAAAAATGTGATGATAATCAGTGGCGAGATTATCACTATATAGCTTAGACAAACTAGACTTGCAGTGCGGTACATTTTTTTGGATTTTTTGTGTTCCAACATTGATGTCCTTCGAGCATTAGCAATGTATTGTCTTGCAACCAACGTCAGTTCAAAACTAGATGCAAAATTTGATCGGTTGGATGACCGATTTTTTCTTTGAACTACCGATCTAGTATATCTTTGTTTCTTCTTCTCAAAGTGCCATGTCAGGTCCCTCCGATGTCGGCTATCACCGTGGCGTAGGCCTCTCTGTCCTATGCCAGCCGGAATAGTTCCTCCACCCTCCGAACTCCGGTCCAATCTCTTATATATATTTCTCGGATATTTCTCAGCCAGCACATCTGCCGCCTTCGTACACCGCGACTACCCTCAATTTTCCCTTCAAAATGAGTTGGAGTGAACTATATTTCTCATTTCGAAGTACGTGCCCCAAATATGCCATCTTCCTCATATTGGATAACATCTCTCTATCTGTTCAAGCCCTCCGCAACACCTCATAGTAACAATTTTTAGATATTTCATAACTTTTTGTCTTTGCCTCGCACAATATTATGAGTGAGTTATCAGTTTAGTGAATGCAATGTTTTATCTTTGTAATTATTTCTGTTTATTGTGTATTAACGTAGTAGTTCAAAGGTGATTAGATACAATACTTTGATAAATACCATGAATTTTACAAATAAATGTTTTTTTTTTTTACCTAAATTGTTGCCTGGGCAAAACACCCGGAATTATTTTAGTTGTTTATCGAACTACACCATAACGGCATATCCCACAAGTGGGGTAGGCTAAATATTAACTGCATGAAATCAATATAAAAGTTGGCTTCTCCGTGTCACTAAGAAATAATACATTCAGAATGACTCTCTAAATATCTTATCATTGCTGTATCGAACTGCTTAATCATAAAAAAATGACTACTCGATTATCCCTGTATTTGTTTATATCAATGAGTAAACAACTCATTATAATTCTTGTACTAACAGTCACCGTATAAATTATGCGTTGCTGCGTAACTAGTCTATACCAGTGTTTCCCAAACTATGGGAGCGAATATTGAGTGGGCCCTGAGCATTAAGTAGTTCCATGACTCGCTACTAGAGAATCTGAGCATTACCAATATTTATGACCTCTTTTCTCTAAGACACCTAGAAGGTGGGTCCCAAGATTGGAAACTTTTGTTTGATGGGTCGGAGCCCAGTCAACTTTGGGAACCACTGCTCTATACTATAAAAGTTGTTTGCCCATAACTGAGTTTTCAGGAATCACTCACCTGAGATAGTTGAGAAAAAAACCTTGACATTTCCAGAACTTCACAACGAAAGGCGTTTATTAGCAAAATATATTTCTAGCTGTGGATACTAAAAAACACAGCATGTCTTTTCACTGTGTGGCTGTTTACGTAGAATGTATGTATGTATATCCGATGATTTATTTGGTGGCGTTTAATAGAGCATCCATCTCAAGGGCACGGGAAACTATGTTGGAAGAGCGATGTCTTCATCTTGCTCCTGAACGTTGTTATTGCTTGGTTTTTATGATGGTCTTCGGTGAGTCGGCTCCATTTGATGGGTCCTGCGACGCCAAAAGCCCAATCATAGTAGAATTCGATAATGAAATTAAAACCAACAATTTTTTTCTACAATATTGTTTCTTATTGAGAAAGATATCTTGACATGAGATCGACATTGACAAACAAAAAAATAATAATGCATGTCTTTAAAAATTGCATGCACGGTTGTAAAAAGTTGTTGGATCTAACTTATATCGGATTATCAATTGAACTAATATTAATTACAATTGAATGATCGATATAGCAAAATGCCTACTCCAGCTGCTGATCTCTTAGATGTATGGGTTTGTAATGATTGGTCTGCGCATATTTACTTATTAATAATTATATTATGTAGGTAAATACATAATACCTAATACGTGTTATTTATTTATGTAATTATTATATTTATATGTGATAAATACACATTGCAAAGGTCGTATGGATTATCACAGTAAATAATTATATTTACTTTATTTAGACTTACCTACGTTGCGAATAACAAGATTCTATATTTTACCTAACAACTTACATCTGATATATAAAATTCTCGTGTCACGGTGTATGTTATCATATTATTCCTCCGAAAAGGCTGGACCGATTTTGATGAAATTATGTGTGCTTATCGGGTAGGTCTGAGAATCGGCCAACATCTATTTTTCATATCCCTAAAAGTTAAGGGTGGTCCACCCCAATTTTTTTAATTTTATATTTGGTCAAAAAAAACATTTTTATTTTTTTTTATGGTGAGGCATTAAAAAATACACCCAGTCCTAAATTTTCACCCTTCTACCATCAACCCCTATTTTGTAATAGCGATATTAGCATATGGCAAAACGTTTGCCGGGTCAGCTAGTTATCTTATAAATATTTTGTTTACTATGGTCACCTTCCTCAGACAATGTAAATCATTTGAGAGTGATCGTGGATAAAAGATATTTATTTATTTACCAAATAAACGGCTAATGCCTTTTACAAAAAAAATAAATTATAAAACAAAAAAAAAATACACATTTCACATCCAATTAAAATAAGCTCATAAAAAACGACTTATACAACTTTAACTATACATATTTACAATAAAATATGACTAGGTATATACTATATACCTAGTCTTATTTTATTGTAAATTAGTGATGTAACGAATATTCGCATTCGCATTCGCGAATATTCGCATATTTCAAAGTATTCTCATTCGCAAAAAAATATGCGAATGTTTTGCGAATATTATTTCGATAATAAAGTATCGGATATTCGGTAAAAGTATCGGGTACTTACCCGGTACATTGTAGAAAAAGGCACTGCAAAAAATATTCCTTAAGTACCGAGTAAACCGAGTAGTTTTGAAATATTTAAAATTCCTATGCCATTTTGAAACTTTGGCGACGCGGGGGTAGAAATTTTAATGTGTGAGGAATATTGTAGAAATCTAAGCAAGTCAATATTCGCATTCGCGAATGTCGGCAACAAATATTCGCATTCGCATTCGCGAATATCCAAAATCAGACATTCGTTACATCACTAGTACATACATATTGCCAATCTTAAAAAAAATACATATACCTACTTAGCAATATAAGTAACAGTGTACAAAAGTGACAGTTGATAATAATTATGTCCTCCACCACTAGGATACACTTGGTCGAAATCTCTGCTGCAATAAATCTTGCCTCCATTCATACCCTCAACGATGGTAACAACAATGAGCAGGCATGGGTTACTGATGTCATAGCCGATTTAGTTTAGTCATAGTTGACTAATATTTTCGAGAATTTGGCTTTTTTCGCCGGACTTGCTCAACACCTCACAGTTTTCGACATGTTTCAACATAGGTAGGTACTTAGTAAAATTCTTCAGATATTATTTTTGGATTATCATCAGATTATTGTTATCAATGTTAATTTCTTGTAAACAGTAAAATTGGTTTACCTATATAGCAGTGGCGTGCTCTCCATAAATGTATAAAAGCATCACATGCCTAGCAAAAACTAGGTTTTCTGAAACTGTTTTTCAAAAATTATGAGATCGTGAAATATCTCAAATTTCTAATTGAAAATTGTAGGGAAAATGGGAGGGGCAGGGCCCGTAGTCAAAACACATTTGAGCGTTACGTTTTCGTTCGACAATATACGACTTCCCGTGTGTCAATTTTCGTAGCTTGTTGCACAATACTTGTGTATTTTAGCTACGAAAATTGACACTTACTCGGGAAGTCGTCTATTGTCAATCGAAAACGTAATGCTAAAATGTGTTTTGACTAAAGGGGCAGGGGTAGAAATTTGAAATGTTGGATAACTTTTTTTTAAATTTATTTATTATATTCACTTTTTTCTTCGCACTCACATCTTAAATCCTTTATCAAATTGTTGAAATAAAAAAAAACATAAAAAATAAAAAGGTAATCGTAAAATTTAAAATCAGCAGTTAAATGAATGACAAATTACATTTTTTTTAAGATTTCGGTAGAACGGAAGTTTTTTTTAAAAAAAGGAGATATAGGTATCTGGGTTTTTGTTATAAACCCAAATACAACCTTATACACCTTTCACAGTATAAGCTATAATAAAAGCTTGTGTCGTGAAAAGGGAGTTTTGCCGGCACCTGGGAAAGAACCTCGTGTTCCTGAGGCTGAGGCTGTACCTCCAGGCTGCTGACGAACTCACGGCGAAGTCTGGGGACTTCTTAGCTATGCGGGCGGTAGGTGGGTCTCCTTTGATTTTGAAAGCATAATCAATATACTATTTTGTAATAATGTTTTGTTTGGTTAATAAGTAAAATTTAAAAAAAAATGTGCTGCTCCGCCACTGCTGCTATATATACCTACCTTGACAACAGACATCATCTTATCTACATTTTCTTGTTATTATAACTACTATAATCCATTAATCTCTAATCAATCATCATCATATACATTATCTTTATTTATTTACAACATTACACGTTGTATCGTTATCCATTTATATGTATTACAAATTAACATGGTTTGTTTAAATGTTAACCTAATCTGTACAAAAAAATCAACTTAACCATAACTTAATATTGTTTGGTCGACTTGTTAAAATATTGTTTGCTCATTGGAGACTTCGGCAGAGATGCTCTCATTTTTCTTCTTTTATTTTTCAGTTTCACTTCTTAAATCGTTGCAATTTCATTTGATTTTTTTTCGAGATTAGGTGAACGTATTTAAACGTCGATTATTTTGTATTATTTTTATGTAGATATGTAGCTTCAGAAACGACTTAAATTCCTGTTTGCGCATGTGTGTGCCGTTTAGGAGATACCTACACATCTTCAAGTGCGGCACGAGGTATGTGGTGGGCGCTGCCCTTTTGGAAAGAAAAAAGACATTCTTCGACAAATTAAACATATTTCTGCTAATATTTTATAATATGTACCAACGCAGGTGTTGTTATTTTGTTTTTATTTAGATAGGTACTGTTTACACGTAGCAGATTAATTATAATTTGATGTTTTTGATAAGAATCAAGATGTATAATGATAGAATATTTGACAAAAAAACAATTAAAATACTTTATGATAAATTTAACAATACATATTAATATTGTTACATAGATACGAAGTAAAACATTTGTAATTAGCAATAATTATTACTCAAATATGTTGTCATATAGTTGTTCGTAAAGATAAGCATTTTTTTTTATTATTAATTTCGACATTTTGTAGATAAGATATTATACGTTGTTAGGGTTGAATTAAGGCACTACTTTTTTTATTTAGCCATGTTCAGCTAACTTGAATACGAAAAGATGACGAAGAGGGTGTATTTATCTGAAACAAGGGGTGTAAGAAAACGCAGATGACTGACATTTATTTGGTTTGTCTATGTGGGTCAAATTCTCAAGGAAGGCCGCATGCTGATTAAGAAAAAATCGGCGTGCATGTTTGAGGAATTCCATGAATGTGGAGCAAGAGAAAGAAGTATGCAAGGATGCACCAAATTGAAATTCAGTTCTATCTGCTTGTCCATTTTGGGATATACTTACTAACATACTTACTTTACTTTTTTCACTACTTCGACTTGTATTAATTTTCTTAGCTAAATTGTTGCATTCAATAGTTATTCCAAATTGAATCCTTGGTTCCCGTCCAGAAAGTTACTCAACCGCCTCTGGGGTCGACCTATGGATGTCCATACTGTCTCCCTCGTACTTTCTTTCTGGTGGAGTGTCCATATTTGGGATATGGCATGAACGTATAGTATAGTATTGTTTTTTTAAGTTATGTTTATAAAAAAAACTGCCTGAACCAACTCTGTAAATTTTGTTGATAAGGGCGTAATAATCTAAAACAGTAGTGCTAGTACATGTTATATGGGAGATAATCTTAAAACATGATCATTTATATAAATCTATTATTTGTGATCTAAGCAAAATAATAACAACTATCTATATTAGGTACTATGCCACAAATTATCCACAACTATCTATAGCATCACGTCACTGAAATATATTTTATTTATTCTATGTGGACATACAGTTGTTACGATAAATATAAACAATATTATTAATTTATTATAACAATGAGCAAACCAATTAAGATCCCTTTCTTATCAATTAATAAACATAAATTTGAGATACTTACTTTATTAAATAAAAAGATGAAGGAAGAATAAAAAATGCTAAAACATACAAAAAAATGTAAGAAATGTAAAAAAAAAATATATACAGAGGGCAAGTTTATCGCAAAGGCGCGCGATCTCTTCGAACTTACACAATTTATGTAAAATATTTGGCATGTAGGTATTACTTATTTGATGCAAAATATTTAATTGAAACTTTGATTTTCATTATATGAAAAATTGTACGTATAAGGAAGAAGCGAAAGTAGTATAATAAGATAAGGATAGGTCAATATGAGATTCTGTTCTTTTTTATGGAAATAAACCCAAACTGTTTAAGTTTTATTATATTTTAATAATAAGTAGGTACAGTAGTTACCTGGTTTCGACTTACAAAGTCATTGTCAGACTATTAAATATAGTAAAACTCGAACAGTTTGTGTTTATTTCCATGAATTAATATGGAGTTTTACAAAATAAACGTCAACTCAAACAAAAGATTCTGTTCTCTTTGGCTATACTCCACTTGGGATTCAGCGTTAGGGTACAGGATAGGATAGGATAGGAAGGCAAAATCCAGGTCAAAGAAGTGCCATTGTCCTGGAATAACACCACCCTATACAAGTTATTTCTATAGAGAATAGCATTCCAAACTAAGGTGATAATTAAAAATAAAACTAATTAAATTTTACAATTTATTGATTTATTATTATGTATTATTTTCTCTTATATATAATTTACAGATCGTGTTCTAATTCTTCGTCTTCAACTAGAAACCTCATATCTGCATTTTGATGATTCTGTCTTCTTGAATACCCTCTAACGGGAGCCATCCTCAACATTACTTTAACTCTTCGTAGATGACCAGTCTTCGAGAGGATTACAAGAAAGACCACTATGAAAACTGCCAAACTCAGGATTACAATTACAATTTTGGATGTTGAAGGTTTACTTAATATCAGGTCTGTAAAAAAATGAAAAAAAAATATAGGTATAACAACAATTATATTGTGTGGCTGAGTTTCGAAATCCGCTATAACACATTTTTGTGATTCGGAGAAATTCGATAAAAACGATTAAGTATGCAAGAATTAAATGTACTTTCCTGAAGACAAACAAGTTTTTTAATTGTGAGGTTCAATTTCAAAATAAATTTTGGTATGAATAAATATAAACTATCCAATTTGTACACACAAAAGTAACTCCTATTGGTTGGTTGAGTTATAAAGGATATTAAAAGACACATAAAGGGATATAGCCGGATTCTTTTCTCATCATCATTTTATTTAAATCTTTTGTACAAATGGAGAGTGTTTTGAAATAGGTACACTATTTTCTATGATTATAGAATATTTAGTGATGCATCCAACGACATAATAATAAAATTGTGTCGTGTAGTTGTCTATACTAATATTGTAAAGAGGAAAGATTTGATTGCTTGCATTGAATAGGCTCCGAAACTACTGAACCGATTTGAAAAATTCTTTCACTGTTGGGAAGCTACACTATCCCCGGGTGACATAGGCTATATTATATTTTCAAAAAATTAGGGATCCTTACTAAAACTAAATTATTTTTTTAAATTGTTGTCTACCCGTGCAGTTTTGCCTCACTTTTGTAAACGAGACAGGGTTCCAGAATTCATACAAAATTTTGTGTCTGTAACTTAAAAATTCAAATACATTTCATAAGTATTTACTACATACCTGCAACATCGGACACTTTATTTGATATACCACTCGTAAAATTCTCTTCACTATTTTCTTCCGTTGGAGTGGTAGTCATTACTTCCAATTTGGCATTCGTATTGACTTTACCATCTTCATCTCTACCGTAATGTTCATATGTCTTAGACACTTTTCCAATATTTTCAAGATAAGTTGTCAATTCTACATCATCATTTAAGTTTGTAAATTTTGGCGTTCTTGCACCACTTTCGGCAACTTTCGGCGCTTTCGTTGTTGTATTATTTAGCAAAATTACTCTTATACCACTATTTGTGGCTGGTTTTAATGTAATATTCGAAACGTTGTAAATCGTGTCATTTTTTACTACCGTAACTGTTTTGTTCAATCTTCCCGTAGCGTTTTTCAAAGGTTGGGGTGGCGTTTTAAATTGTAGCGTCGGTTTAAAAACTGCAGCTTTTGTAATATTTGTCGTTTCAATCGTGGGTTTTGTTGACGATTGCACAGTTGTTCGAATTGTCGGCTTTTTAGTTGTCACTGTTGTCAATATTTTCATTTTGGTTGTAGCTGTTATTGTCGTCGAGATTTGTGTAGTTTTGCGAGTTGTCGGTATAGTTTTTGGCGGTGAAATAGTTGTTGAAAATTTCTGCGTTGATTTTGTCGTTTTGTCATCGTTTTTTTGAGTTGTTTTGTAAAAATAGTACTTTTTTGAAGGAATTGTTTCTTGCTTTTGAAGCTCAACCATGTTTGTGCTTTGTTGGAATGCTTTTTCCGTCTCAGTTTCTATAATAGAAGTTTCCGCATTATTTGATGAAGTATTTATTTCTATGTCAGAATCGGTTGTATATGATTCTGTACCATCTGTAATAAGAAAAAAGTAAATTAAAAATTAAATGTAGCTAGGCGAAGGCTGGGTAGCCGCGGACAATTAAATGTAAATATAAATTACATGTAACAAAAACATTTTTTTTTATGTTTTACTATATTTTATTTATAAGGTTTCGACTTATGAAGTCATTGTCAAACTCTTGTTTTTGTTATTTGTTGTTTTTGTTACATGTAATAAAATAGATTTTTACAAAATAAATAGCAACTCAATAAATAAAATGTAAATATAAAGAAAATTTCAGGGCATCTATTGCATATCGAGTTTGTCGGTAGCCAGGAGGTAGAGTCTCGGCCTCAGGAACATGCGGTCCGTGGTTCGATGCCAGCAGGGTTACTCTTGACAAAACTAAACATGATCTTAATCTAGTCTTGATCTTAATCATACGACGCACGAAGGGACTATGGTCAAAAACACCGCGCTACCGCTAACGCGCGGTCGGTTTGCGTGTATTTTTGGCCAATAGTCACTTCGTGCGTCGTATTATCAAGATCAAGACTAGATTAAGATCGTGTTTAGTTTTGTCAAGAGTAACCCTGCTGGTGCTGGCAAACTCCCATTTCACGACACAAGCTTTTAGTAGCTTACTGTGAAAGGTGTATAAGGTTGTATTTGGGTTTATAACAAAACCCAGATATATTAAAAAAAAAAAAATAATAAAATATAATTACAGCAGTGTATTTATTGTGAATCTTACATCTATAAATTTCCAGTAAGTTTTAGAAAGATGATCGAAAATTCAAAGTGCCTTCAGATCGGTTTATAGAAAATTGGTAGGTAGGTACTCCCGGAGATCTTTTAATAGACAAACCGCTATGATATTATTTAGCCTCCAAAAAATCATAAATAAAGTTTACGTCTAAGTTTAAAATAATATTATTATTATTTTTATTTATTAAAAAAATGGGCAATATACAATTAAAATTTTACAAAATACAATATAATAAGAGTTCACATTTTTTGTACTTGATCAGCTCATCTTTGAGTTCATTGTTATTATTGCCAGTACAGTACAAAACACAGAAAGAAAAAAAAACAAAACAAATATATCATTCCTGTCTAATGTGGCTCCTAAAAAGGGTCCTGGACATACAGAATATGTCCACGGACCTAACTTTCTCCAAATTATTATACGTGGTTAAGGCATCGGTGTAATGGCGAGTTATCGGTGTAATTATATAATCTTAGTGGGAATTTGAAAAGGTGTCCCGACGCTTATAAATTGGCTTAGGGTGGTTGAAGAGCATTTAAACCATGGTACGATCACCAATCCAACCTATTGCAATGGTTTGAATATGTGGAACGAGTGGATGCTGATAAAAAATATCTGTATTATCTGTACTAAGAAAGCGCTGACATCTGAGAACAACGTGGCTTGATCACTTGATCACTTGGCTATTGGGATACGGTGTGAGGGTATGGTTTAGTAATTGTCAAATGAACAACTTACCTGACACGCAGTGATCTGTAAAATCTGGACAACAAAATACTGAGCTAGAACTGGAATAACATTCTTCACTGCAATGACAGAGTGCTATGGTTCTAAATGCATCGAACGTACACCTGTTTGCACAAGATACTGAAAAAATAATATAGACATTAATCTCAAAATACTGAAAATTATGACGGTCGCTGTGGGGCAGAGTTAACGCTCTCGCTTTTTAGTCACAAGTTTCCGGGTTCGATTCCCGGTCAGGGTAAAATGAAGATTAAACTGGGTGTTACATGATAAGTGAATTGTAATAATAATATTACATACATAGATCATTTAGAGCAGAGTTTCCCAAACTTTTTTGTGTCGTAGACCCCTTGCCATGTTTTTCCGTGTTGGGTAGACCCCCTACTTACCTGATATTGATTTCCTGTAAATTTCTAACTGTAGTGAAGTTTAGTGTTAAAAACTTAAAGTAAAAACACATGTTAAATTAAAACTACTGAAAAAATATTTTTTTGTATCTGTTATGTAAAATATACGTAACAAAGCGAATACCAACATCCTACAACTTACACAATTTTATAAACATATATAATAATTTTTTTACTTCATAGGTACTTTTATAAATAATGTATATGTCTTGATATTATAAGATAGTATGATGTAAGTAAATAGGTATTATCAGTGTATGTGTTGAGATCCACTATCGTGGACCCCCATTTTCATTTCATGGACCCCCAAATTTTTTTTCGCTGACGTAGACCCCTTGCAGGTTGTCATAGACCCCTAGGGGTCGATATAGACCACTTTGGGAATCACTGATTTAGAGCCACATAGTTTTCTCTGTAAAGCTGTCAAATATTTGAAGGGCAAACAACTTTACATGTGTTCCAATTTTTAAACAACTGACAGAAGAGTGGTTTGGCAGTGGTTAGCATCATTTTCTATTTGCCCCTTAACATTTTGATGTAAAATAGTTTTGAAATATTGAAGTTAATTTGATGAAAAAGTAAATTTAAATAAATTGAGGGCTAGCTTAGGATAAGGGCCACTCAAGATACCTAATAAACAGGTATACCTGTATAGATTAAGGCAGGCAGAGTAACTCTCCTAGAATATTTTGTGTAGATAGATATAGGTCCACTTTCTGTAACAAATCTAGAGTGTTCTTTAATTAAAAGGTAGACTTACGTATTGATAGTGTAAATTTATTATTTGGTACATATTTGTCAGTACAAGCATTTGACGTAATGTTTATGTCATCTATACTGAATTTTATTCCTCCAAAAGATGCTTCTTTCGATCCCTCAAAGATGATCTGAAAATGAAACATAAAAGAATGAAAAAAGTAAAAACCTTATCATTGTAATATTTGTATGAAATAGTTCAGTTATTTTGTAACATATAGGGTGTCTCAAAATTAACGCAAGATTTGAATTTGCCGCCATTTTTACAGTAAGTTGTTGGCAACCCTGAAACAAGAACAGTTTAACAGCTGAGAGTTTAGGGTTATTAAAAAACGAAGCCTTATGACCATGAACAGCAAAGAGAGTTCGTGAAATGGATTATCAATCATCAACAAGTGGATGCTGATTTTTCGAGCAAAATAATCCTAAGCGATGAAGCACATTTTCACCTCGATGGCTTTTTTAATCGCCAAAATTGCCGTGTTTGAGGATCGGAGAACCCAAGTATGATTGGCGAACAACAAATGCACCCACAACGTGTCACTCTTTGGTGCCGATTTTGAGCAGGAGGCGTTATTGGACCATACTTTTTGGAAAATGAGGCTGGTCAAGCAGCAACTGTTACTGGTGCTCGATATCGCGACATTATAACACAGTTCTTTCTGCCGAAATTGGATGCCATTGATGTGGCCAATATGTGGTTTCAACAAGACGGTGCCACATGCCATACAGCCAACGAAACAATTCAATTACTGAATGAGACATTTTCTGGTCGTGTACTCTCTTCTTTCGGTGATCAGAATTGGCCCCCTAGGTTATGTGATTTAACACCATTAGCTTTCTTCTTATGGGGTTATTTGGAGTCAATTTTCGATGTCAGCAAGCCCACAACCACACGTCCATTACAAGAGAAAATTAATCGCTGCATCAACCAAATTCAGCCACAATTATGCAGAAAGCTCATGAAAATTTCGACGAAAGGGTGCGTATGTGCCAGCAAAGCCTTGGAGGCCATTTGCCCGATGTGTTATTCCATAAATAACCCTATCCCATGTACTTTATGATTCAATGAAAAAATATAAATTTAAAGACTTAAAACTCTCTTTTGTATTTAATTCAAATCTTGCGTTAATTCTGAGACACCCTATATAAAAGGATTCATAATGTCGAAAAACCTTTTGAGTGCATAGACATACTAGACCTGCAGCGCGGTACATTTTTTCGGATTTTTTGTTTTACAACATCAATATCCTTCAAGCATTAGCAATGTTTTGTCTTACAACTAACGTCAGCAAAAACTGGATGCAAACTTTGATTGGCTGCATGACCGATTTTTCTTTGTTTGAGTGTATTATTATTATTGGATCACTTATATTGCGCTTTTTTTTGTAATTAAACCACCTCAAGAGCGCATTTACAATATTATTTGTCGCTTTAAATTATTTTTATTACCAATTTCATTAATATTGTATCGGCATTTACTTTGTAACACTTCATTTTAAATTATCAAATAAAATATAATAATATTATTTATTTTATTTTATTTGATAATTTATTTTCATTACTTTTACAATGCAAATCATGTAAATTATTTTTATTGTCACAAACTCTGTTAGATTTAATTTTATATTTCTATTATATCAAAATTTAAGTAGTTTGTTCACGAGAGATGGGAAGTGTGAAAGCGATATTGAAAGGAGAAAAGTTGCTGGTAATAAAGTAAATGGTGCAATCCGACCAATAATTGCAAATAGAAATATATCCACCACAGCTAAAAGGTTGGTGCACTCTGCTATCTTAGTGCCAACACTTATGTATGCAAGTGAGACGTGGACATGGTTAAAGAAGGATGAAAGTGGCATAAATGCAGTAGAAATGAGAAGGATGTGTGGTAAAAGTCTGAGAGATCGTTTGCGTAACAGTGATATACGAAAGGAATGTGGAATGAAAGTTAGTATAATTATACTAACTTTCATTCCACATAACACAAGGATGAATGTAAATAAGTAAAGATGGTTTGGGCACGTGGAAAGAATGAACGAGGACAGAATGACTAGGAAGATATATTTGGCTGAGAGGATGGTGCTCGGAGACGTGGATGTCCGAGGATTAAATGGCAAGATCATTTGAATCAAATCCTACAGGACTGTCATGTGTTGAGCACATTGAACAGGAGAGCATGTATGAGGAATTGTACGACAGTGACGGAAGCGAAAGATGTATGCAAGGATAGAAGGAAGTGGCGCTCGATCCTTTCTACCTACCCCGCGAGGCAAGCGGCGTGATGGTATGTACGTATGTATAAGTATTAAAATTTATCACTTAATTTAAAGAAAACAAACACTAACAAAATAAACAAAGACTATCAAATAAAAAACAATTTATTTAAGTCAGAAAATAAAAAAAACTAAATCGATATACTTATAACAATTAATTTAACTATAAAAATTGGAGAAGTTATGGGATCAGTTAGGTAGCATCATTCGGTAGTCGGGTTTAATGTAAAAAAGAGGGAGTAATCTTGATAAATTACCTGAAAATCTTCGGTCATGGACTCGAGATTCAATTCCACTCGTTGCCAATCATAGTTCTGTTCTGCAACAATTTCAACTATCCTATATTCTTCATCATTACTTATCACATCGGACGGAGCCACCGATTCTGGGTGGACGTACACTCTCAGAGCTCCTGCGCTATATGGATCAAACGAGTGGTAGTAAAATGAAAGACATCCAGATGGTATGACTTTAGACGGGAATACAGGAGAAATGAGCAGAGTTTTTCCTCTTGGTGTGGAAGCCAAGGCTACTAAAGACATTATGTGACCTGAAAAGAAAATTATAAATGTGATATTTTTATTTATACCATGACGGCATCTTCCATATGTTGGTTAGCATCTATGGGCCCATATACGAAAACGGAGTTTGGCGAAGTAGATACAACTACGAACTCTACACATTGTATCAAGATGTGCATATCACCAAGTAGGTACATCAAAATCTGCCGACTCCGATGGCTAGGGCATGTGGAAAGGATGAAAGACACATCAACAATCAAAAGAATATACTCCACAAAGCCCAGTGGCAGAAGAAGCATTGGGAGGCCAAATTTGAGATGGATGGACGGGGTGGAAAAGGACCTGCGAGTTTTGGGCGTGACCAATTAGCGACGAGAGGTGATGGATAGGAGTTAGTGGAGGCGACATCTTGAGGAGGCCAAGACCCACACAGGGTTGTAGCGCCACTGATGATGATGATGAAAAAAATAATTTAACTGTGATATTTATATTTATAGATACCATCACGGCATCTCCCACATGTTGGTTAGCCAGTGGACTCATTGTAAGTAATAAACATGTAGGTAATCCTCTCCATGCTGATAAAATTATTAGATATTTAAGATCATGGCATATACTTAGAGGGTGTTTTCCCAGATTATTTTTGTTCCCGGGAAACGGGAAAGTTAAAAATTATTATTAAAATTAAAAAAATAAGTTAAGGTTGAAATTGTAAAAGTTTTACGGAAAAAATGTTTTTGCAATTTAATAGAGTGTATTTTAACTGAAGTGACCAAATTCTCCGAAAAAGCCATAAAAATAAAGTTTATCTATAGTGTTGGAATATTAAATTGTGATGGTATTTGTACCTACTTTTAAATATTTGTTTACATTATTAGTATTTCGACTGTTTCAAAGAAAACATTTTTTTTCTGTTCTCATATTGTTTTTATCCTATATTTTTTACATTAATAAAGAATTAAAACCATACCATAGAAATAAAAATGGATTGCTTTTAAACATTGTATACCTACCTACATATGTGTCTAAATATCAAATTGAGTAACTGCCGAAAGAAACACATGTCAGCATTTTATGATTTTTCCACGTAAAATAAGTACGCATTTTTTTGCTAAGCGATGTTTTTTTTATTTTTTATTTTATTCTAATCTATTTAATTTATAAAGTGATGATTTCTGATTTGATAAGTGCGTTTTAATATGTTGATTATGAAATTTTATATTTATTACGGCTATTAGAACGACACGTTACGGAAAAATTACGATTCTACAGTTAACTAAACAAAGATTTCGGTATCGGTATGGCAATCTGCATGACTAATAATTTGTGTTTTTTCCCGGGAAATGTTTGGTTTTTTTTCCGGGAAACGGGAAATAAAAATTAAAGAATTTCCCCAGGAATTCCCGGGTGGGAATTGCCGGGTGGGAATTCCCGGGAATAACCTCTAGGCATAATTCATTGCTAAATTATTATTTATTTTATTTTATTTATATACGGCATAATTGCCATTGAATACAAAACATTACAAAGTATACTGTGGACAATTTTACAAAATATAGAAGTTATAAAACTATGAAAACATAATGACTAAAATATTCATAATACTAATTAGATTAAATTATAAAAAAGTATCAAGGACGATAAGTATGTCAAACTATAATAATAAGTGTGTAATAATAAAAAAATAATAATAAACCGTTAACAACTCAACAAATATTACAAAAGAAAAAAACTAAAAATAATCCTATGAACAAAACAGTCGTGCAAAAATCAAACATATCGATCATTTGCAATTTCAGAATAAATCTGATTGAAGCATTCCATCATTAAAGATGATATATTTTATTTTTCACTTAAAGACCATTAAAGGATGACGTCACAGAAAAATCATTGAGGGGCATCAGGCATCCCAACACAACAGACGATTACGGTGTAATATTAGGTGGAACGCCTAATAATCAAAAAAACTGTCAGTGTCGATTTTGTTATTATTTTGTCGTCTGACTTTCTTTTTTTTCTCTTATGGCATAACATCCTACAAGGATGATTTACGCAATCTGACTGTTTGCCCCCCAAGCAAAAGTAAATCCATAGACAAGACCACGTGACCTTTAATGGTCTATTGGTTGAAATATTTCAAATCAATACAAAGTGTCAAAAAACTATCAGTTATTCAATTCAATGTACAGAAGGCTAGTTTATCGCTGGATTGCGATGTCTTCCAACTAACCCGGCATTTTAATGGATTAAAATATCTGTATTTTACAGCATATGCTTAGAAAAGAGTGGAAAATCCATTAATTTTTGTGTTAAAGTTGGAAGAGATCGTGCCTTTGCGATAAACTCGCCTCACGTAACGTTCTTGTAAAATGTACTATACTATACTACATAATACTATACTATACCCTCACCTCACCACGCCGTGTCTCAAGTGGGGTAGGCAGAGAGAACGGAGCGCCAAACAAATCTATCTTTACAAACTTCCTTCGCTTCCTCCACATTTATACAGTTTCTCATACACGCACGTCGGTTCCTCTTACTAAACACACGCAGCTGTCCTTGAGAATTTGATCCACGCGATTAAGCCACGTGGTTCTCGGACGCCTGCGTTTCCTCACACCCTTTCTTTCAGACAAGTATATCCTCTTTGTCATTCTTACCTCATTCATTCGTTCAACATGTCCAAACCACCGTAGTTTATTCACGCGCATTCTGTCCACAACACTCTTCTTGCATCCGCTCATTCTTCTTTGTCATTCTTACCTCTTCTTGTAAAATGTCTCCGACCTATAATGATAAACAATAATATAAAATACGATCCTTTTGAGATCTATATCGTCAATCTACTAATTTTGTTTCATAAATTTATAGTTTGTCCGTGGAGTCCCTGGTAAAAAATGGGTCTTCCACTCTTTTCCGTAAGTTTTCAAGGGTCCTGGAAAGGACAGCTGATGTTTGCATAACTTCACATACCTATAAGAAAAATAACATCTTCAATAAAATTCAGCAATGAGGCACGATACCAATCCTGAATTTACTATATGTACTACTTACACCATCACAGCATATCACACACGTGGGACAGCCAGCAGACCAGCCGCATGTAATAAACACGCATGCTATCCTTTCCGTGCCATCAAAAAATTAAGACTCTTAGGTTGGGCGACGAATCTCATCGCTGAATTTAAGATGCAAACACCTACCTTTTACAGTACACTCGAAAACTTACGGAATTGAGTGGGAGACCAATTCTTTCCCGAGTGCTTTACGGAAAATTAAAGAATAATGAACGTTTTACTTTTTATGGCATGGAGAGGACAATCTGCATGCTTATTAATTGCAGTAAGTACGCTGGCTACACTACATGTCCGACATGCCGTAGGAGTATAGCAGATAGCAGTAATATTAAAAATATAGTTTATTGTCCTATGTCCCACTCAGTTAAATTTCATTTTTCCTTCTTAATTTTAAAAGTACATATGTATAGGAATTTGAAATAAATTTCAAAATCTCTTCGGTTTTCTTAAAGAATATTACCTATTTACTCGAATCATTAAGTGTCGGGTACTTTTACCGAATATCCGATACTTTATCTACCGATTACCGACCAAGCTGTTTTGGGTTCATTAAAATACCAAAATCTAAACACCTCTGTTGTCTGGAAAACTATCAAATCTGGTCACACTGTGCGTTTATGTGCGCAAGCGCAAAAATGCTTTGGGCGTCCGTCGGTAGAGTAGCTCACCGTCGGATATGTCAAAATGGCGTGCACTATTCAACTACTGTGTACATCCCAAATCCCGATCCATCCATGATAATCGCTTTCATTCGTCATCCTGAGTGATCAATCAGTATGAAACGTCTATTCACACTTTTCATAATTATTTTGAGTGAAGTTAAAAAAAAAAACTAAATATTTTTTAAAGAAATTGAATAAAAATAGAAGGTAAAAATATTTTTTATTAAATTTTTATTATAGAATTCAACAATCTTTACATCGACACAGCGAATCCCCAAGTGATCACTCAAAGTGAACACGTCTAAACTCGTCTTTATTTTGACATTTCAATAATTAATAATTTTATTTTGACGATTTTCCCCTCATTTAACATTTTGTCGATCAATAATCGATAAAATACTCGACCGTTTAAATTTATATACCTAATAAAAAAAAACAAAATATTTTTTGATGTGAAAACATTTAATTTATTCGATCTGGCAACATACAACACAAATGTCATTCCCAGAGATTCCTCGCGGTGATAGGAAGTGTCAACGTTACACTAAATAATTATTTTATAATTTAAAACATCATTAAACGACTTGATAAAATGAAGATTGCATTACGTAGGTGCTAGTCAGATACATACATAAATCTCTTTATAACTTCGTTAAGATATATTTGGATGGGTGCATTTTGGTGCTGATATTGCGGCCCGACATCAGATTACAAGACACGATGGAGGGAACCCATGCTGATGTACATAATGTTGCAGATTGCCAACAGGATGAGTGCGTCTTGTGTAACAATCAAATATGTGTAGAAGATAATATCGATGCCCTTTTGGCGAATGTCAAAGTGAAACGTGAACCTGTGGAGAAGGAAAGTTGCGATGTTGGATATGCAGTTCCATATTCTGGTGTTGATGTACATGAAAACGTTATAAAAATAGAATTCGAGAGAACCAGCAATGATTCAGTGGCTAGTACATCTTCCCGACTTACAGAATGTACACCAGGACCAAGTAATCAAACTCATGTAAAGGATATGATACGCGAAAATGTCAAAGTGAAACGTGAACCTGTGGAGGATGAAAGTTGCGATTTTGGATATGCAGTTCCATATACTGGTGTTGATGTACATGAAAACGTTATAAAAATTGAATTCGAGAGAGCCAGCAATGATTCAGTGGCTAGTACATCTTCTCGACTCACAGAGTGTACACCAGGTCCAAGTAATCAAACTCATGTAAAGGATACGATACGCAAAAATGATTATGATGAAACCGGAAAAAGTAACAGAAAAAACAACAAGCTTTTGGAGTTTGACATTTGTGTGAAAAAAATCACCCAGTCTGGTACTTTGAAAACTCATAAAAACATTCATAGTGGGGAAAAACCTTATCAGTGTAATATTTGTCAGAAAAAGTTTAGTAAATCTGGTAATTTAGTAACACATAAAATGATTCACACTGCCGAAAAGCCTTTTGAGTGTAATATTTGTATGAAAAGATTTACCCAGTATGTTCATTTAAAAACTCATAAAAACAGTCACAGTGGCGAAAAACCTTATCAGTGTAATGTTTGTATGAAAAAGTTTAGTAGTCCCGGTAGTTTAAGTGCACACAAAAGTGTTCATAGTGCCGAAAAGCCCTTTGAGTGTAATATTTGTATGAAAAAATTCAGGAAGTCTTCTAATTTAAAAGACCATAAAATCATTCACAGTGGCGAAAAACCTTATCAGTGTAATATTTGTATGAAATTTTTTTCAGCCCCTGGTGCTCTGAAAGTACACAAAAGAATTCACAGTGGTGAAAAACGTTATCAGTGTAATATTTGTATGAGAAAATTTAGTCATTCCAGCTATGTAACAAAACACAAAATAATTCACATTGATAATAAGCCTTTTAAGTGTAATGTTTGTATAATGAAATTTACTCAATATGGTGATTTAGTAAGACACAAAAAGATTCACAGTAGTGAAAAACCTTATCAGTGTAATATTTGTATGAAAAAATTTACCGAGTCTCGTAATTTGTTAAATCACAAAAAGGCTCATAGTGGAGAAAAGCATTTTTAGCTTCATACCTATTTGTATGAAAAAAAATGTCTTGTTTTAAATTTTGTGCAATAAAACATGGGCGTATCTAAGCAAGGGCGACATTACCCCCTCCTCTAGGATCTCGAAAATAGTTAGAAAATATGCGGGAAAGAATAGAAAATTTGCATCTATGTAGGAAGCTGCCCCTTCCCGCTAGAAGGCAGTCTTATTGTTAGGTGATTCTAAAATTGTTTAATAAAAACAAATCGAAAATTGGACGACTGGAGGGAAGAAATTTTACGCGTTAAAAAAAACACTAAGTCGTGATGACTGAAACAAAAACAAAAGGTCCACTCATTTGATAGTTGTAGTTAGAAAAAATTGCTAAGCTTGTACGCGACTAACTTCGCGCTCTCAACACACAAAATCAATGTAGAGAGCGCGAAGTTAGTCGCATACAGACTATAGAGGTACTGGGTATGTCCGTGCAATCTAATTGTAATTATGTACGATAGAACTTTAATTAAACATTTATGTAAAATATTTGACGTGTATTATTTGATGCAAAATATTTAATCAGAGTTTCGGTTTTCAATAAAAGTAATATTATTATATCTGTCAGCATACTGTCCAAAAGATAACACATCGTATGGAGTGCATTATTTTACCTCTGTTGTATCTAATTACTGGTGTATAAAGAACATGTGTATCGCCTAAAACCAAAATCGTTGCTTATTGTAAAAATAACCGATGGTTCCTCACTTTCATATTACATTAAAAAATATACGAATATCATTTCGAAAAAAACTTATGATTTAATCTCAAGTTGCATATATTTTTAATTATACTATCGAAAGATATTAATTTTTCATCACTTTATAACTATTAAACTTAAATTTTGTAAGTAGGTACCCTTCATTCTGCGCCCCATACAAATTTGACATTGTTCCTTAACAGTCACTGATAGCTTTTGAAAGCAAAATGTAAAAATGTCATTATATTTCAACGAAAAAAAGTATCTAGTTCAATAAAACTATACTTAATTTCATTATTTTTTCATTTGTTACAATTTTTATTACCACCAAAATAAAAAAAAAAACTAAAATATCTGCGTTATGCACAATTGTGCATAACGGCATTTTATATAAAATTATTTTTCTATTTTGCATAAAACGACAATTTTTTTTTAATTTTAAGTATGCTGCCAACCTTTATTTCTTCATTTAGATACATAGAAATATCATTCAAGTGGAAAAAATACCGCAAAAGCTTATTTATTAGAGGTAGTATAATTAAGACATTTCTTTTTGTATCAAAAAAGGTACATTTCTGGCAAGGTAAATGAATATATCCTTAAAATAATATATTCAATACTGAGATAATACTCCCAACTTGTATTTAATTATAAAAAACACTAAGAAATTGCGAGAAGTTTCAAGTAAAAAACAAATTCACATTATGAATCACATTTTTTTTTGTGATGCACATAAGGATTTTGTATGTAAAGGACAGTTCACATTGTGGACCGTGGTATTACAACGGCGATAGATATAAATAGTACATCATGCATGCGCATAAATTTTGAACACTTTATTTGAATAATAAGTTAGGTATTTTATTCATAATAACTGTATTATATTTTATTCATATTCGTATATAGTATAATATTTTTTTTTGTCATAGCTGCAATATATTATATGTAAACCTATCTATTTAAAAGGTTACTATGTGATATACCATTGTGCTCTGAACTTAAGTCTAGTTTGAGATATTGTGGCGTGTAAAGGCCACATTATATATATCACAATGTGGAATCTATAAAGTATTTATTCAGAAAAAAAATCAATGGTGATTCTTACTTTTTTATATTTAAAAATTTCGTGTAAAAATCACATTTTTTCCATAAAAAATACAATGACCTTGAGATGAATTTTTGGTATTTATTAAAATATATAATGGAATATTAATATAAACCAAAATATAGTTTCATTATAACTCAATATAATGTTTTTTAAATTATTTCGCTACGGTTACAAACAAAAAAAATATTACGGATTTTGTATTGATTTCTTTTTACAAAAACAGCCCGCGCGAAAAACTCTATATCCCAAAAACCGCTCCGATATCACTCATATAATTCCTGCCACTTATCAATAAGAATACGGTTAATGTTATATAAAATTTTCAAAAGAAAACGTCCAATCCCTTTTCAGATATTTGGTTTCAAAATTTGCATTTTTTCATATAAGAGCAAAGTTCGACTAGTTATAGAAAAAGAGGGACTATCTTAAATTCACCTGCATTGCTTCTGAGAAAAGTGTTATAAAATATCTCTGTTAATAAAAAATATGAATGATGATACTTGTTTTCGTTCTAAAATGATGATCCGGAAATGAGAATTTTCAATTTTAGAACTGTAAATTTGAAGGAAAATTTAGTAATTTTTTCTTTAGATGCCGATGTTCACAAATACTTTTAAAACTAGGAAATTTTGTGTTAAAAATATTTATTTATAAATTATCTCAATATCTTAATAAATAAAAAAGATACAACAATTTTTCTAAAGATCTATTTTCATTAAAAATTCCCCTCGGCACCTTAGAAAAATGGCCGCCAAAAAATAAATTTCGAGAGTAAAAAAAAAATAATACTTGTTTGAAAGTCTCAACATATCAGGCAATTAACAGGCAAAGTATAAAAAAATCTAAGACATTGAGCAACATGGTCTGGTTGTTTTGAACAGGAATTAGCCCTAAACGTTCAGCTGTTCTCCTCTGCAAGATAGATCCAATATACTTATGTTGGATAAAAAAAAAAAATCCAAAAATTCCTTGGACCTTATTTACACTAAGGTATATTCAGGGTGTTTTAACTTCGAGTGAGTTTTGTAGAAGGAAACTTATAAGGTTAACTTTAAGCCCACATTTGGATATAAAAAAAAAACTCTTGTTTGACTAGATGGCACGAAAATTTAAGTTCTTGAAACATTCAGGGATAAGATATAGGAAATTTGGTTGTGACGAGATGTAATCGACAAATATCAATTGAAGTAGACTCATTCCTTAGAAGGAATTTTGAGTACACCCTTTTGTCACAAAAAAAGAATGACATACAAAAAGTAAAATTAATTACTTTCTCTGTCTGTTATAATTGTGGATTATTAGATACCTGCACTACTCAGTGTGGTGTGGTCTATTTGAGGTACACTTGTCACAACATTTCTTTTCCAAGCAAAATCAGAAGTTTCTTCTGCAGTCCATCCACAAGTGTCCGTCTCAAAGTCACAGCTCAGTGGAGGTGATTCCTTTTCTACAACTAAAAATAAACCAAATGAAAAGAAACATATTTGTCAGAAGAAACGAGTGCAGGAAAAGATAGATATCTGAGAATGACTCGTTATCAAGTAAGAAAAATTTGCGTGCATGTATGAGGAATTGCAGTACATATAATGCAGAGGAAGTGGAAGGATAAATTAAATTGGTTTTCCGTTCTTCTATACAAAGCCTTCCCCACAAGGCTTGCAACTCGAAAGGATGGATGGACAGAACAAATAATTTTTCATTCATTCGTTTGTCTTTCAACGTTCTGCCTTCGGGTTCATGTCCGAGACAAACCTTTACAACTTCTTCTGCGTCGCTCTCCTCAGTCCCGACGATCACCTACCAGCCTTGTCCCTCTACTATACGATTGATCATAATAAAATTCATAGTTCTCTAACCCTTCCGAAATTCTGTTGAATCAGTGACAACTCTGAAATGGCGTGTCCTCTTCAACTCATGAACGAATGTGCATAGGTACTTAAATATTTCTTACCTTTGCAAGTTGGCATGGTTCCATTCCAGATTCTCCCATCACAGAATGTGCTTGATTCTCCAACTAGTGAATATCCTGGATGACAGTAGAATAGTGTCTGGACTTTACTATCTGTCTCTATATTCAAGCCATTTTCTATTTCTGGCAACTTTTTGCAACCCGATCCTAAAAACAAAAAAAAAAAATGTTGAATCTTGCGGGCTATCGATTTTCTCCTTCATATCTATCCATCAAATTTCAAATAAAGGTGTCTCGTATAGGGATCGACAAAGACTTCCAGGTTTGATGTATCACGCAGCAGTGGTCGAGAATTAAGTATCAGAATCAGAACTGCCCACGGTAGGGGCAGATGCATCATCGTTAAAAAAAAAACATTACTCACGGACACATATAGGGACCGGACTATCCCATCCACTAAAAGTACAGACGGCGAACTTCTGTCCAATCAGCTGATATCCAAACAAACATTGGAATCTGACCATTCTTCCACGCTGCCTGGAACGGACTTTACCCCTCTGCAAATTTAACGGCGGACATCCTGCAAAAGTGAAATATCTACCTGTATAAATTTACAAGAACACATGACACAATCTAAATACGATCTTAAACTTGTCTTAAACTTAATACTACGAAAGTCGATAAATACCACAACAATGTTAATGTATACACCAATGTCTGGTAAATTCTTGAGGTTATATCACATAATACAACCATAATACTCATGTAATTGAATCGTGGTCTGCAAAAACCACACATGTCGCATTTTTTTCATTTTACATTTTATTTCAAAAATGATCCTAATGATCCTAATAGTTCCTTAAATTATAAATAAATACGTGGTTCTCGCGCGGTCTGTAAAAACAACACATATGCAACACATTACGTATTTATTGATAATGTAAGAAACTATGGTAGATGTGTAGTTTATACGTTTTGGCCGCCCCCAAATAGATATTTGCAGTAAATGCAAAACATACCATTTCATGTTACCATTTACACACCATAATAAACTTGTAAAGTCCAAAATATTGTTGGATTTTTCTTTGAAATAAGTGATGGTCAGCCAAAACCATACATGTTATTTAAAAAAAAAAACGAAGAGAATGAAAAATAAATAATAATATAAAATAAAAATAATAAACATGGTTGCAACGAGGACCATTGAGGCTTTTAAAATACACCAAAACTCGTAACGATTTGCTTTAAGTTAAAAAATTGAAAGGTTTTTTTTTAATTTCTGAAGGACATTGATTTTGTAACATGTGTTGTTTTTACAGCTCAAGATTCAATCGTTGAAACGACTTATCTCAGCTACCGCGTGATTACCGTGCACGTATTTTTGACTTCAGTCATTCGCGCATCGTAGGTTAATATCAAGACAAAATTAAGATCGTATTTAGATTGTGTCAAGAGTAACTTTGCAGACCCATATTGCTTATACAGAGAGCGTACCTACAAGTATATGTAATTATATCGTCGTTGCATATTCAGAAAGGGATATGTGAATTTACAAATGTTTTGACATTTTTAGAATAAACTGCTTATATAATGACATCATAACCATTTTATAAAGTGATTCCTAGTATCAATAATATTGAAATTCAATACTTATAAATAATTCACATGCCAATAAAAAGTCCAAATAGCAATTTTAATGCCCTAATGCACAGCTTTTAAAGAGTAGGTAGGTATACCTAAATAAAAATGTTCGCACATACCTCTTTTTGAATATGCAACGACCATATGACATAATGGGGGTTATTCTGAAAATTCGACCGGTTGCTTGCAAACGATAGTATTGCGTTCCATACAACTATTTAAACTTGACCTTATTCTGAACTATTACGTGTTGTTGTATTGTCGAATAGGTGTCGCATGGCAACCGATAGTATCGAATCAATCGATGCGATTCGATACTATCGTATGTTCAGAATAACCCCCAATATTACACTTCAAAATAATACATTTGTCATATAAAGTTATTTACCCGTATATTAATAACAAGTCAGACATGTAAGGAAAGCGTTTTAATGGAAGAGAATTGACAGGAAAAGGAATCTGAAAATTAGGAGACTGATGTCAAATTTTGAGTGAGATTCTTGAGCGTCCGCTAGAAGACGTGAAGAGTGACAAATCTAACCTAACCTTGCTTTTTAATAGACCATTAAAGGATGACGTCACAGAAAAATCATTGAGGGGCATCAGGCATCCCAATACAACAGACGATTACGGTGTAATATTAGGTGGAACGCCTAAAGAATACTGTAACACCACGTAATTTTTATATGGCATAATAATAACATCACCCGCCGGATTCAACTAGCAGCCGCTACCCAAACACAGGAAGTACGTATTAGTCACCCGATTTGCCGGTAGATGTCTCATCGATGGAATGTTCGCGAACCTTCTAGAACCTTCCAGAACAATCTAACCGGAAATAGGAAGGCGGAGTCCAAGGCCAAGGTACATCCCCCTCCATCGTGACATCCACCACCAAGGCTACGATCAGCTGTTCCTTACTGCTGAAAGGGTATATAAACAGGAACACTTCATACAAACGGCAGATCGCCTCGGCCCATCCTGGGCCTAGGTCCTCCCTATACCTATATGCTGGTCACCTGCTGTACTGTGCCATCACAGGCAGTTAGGTGGTGCATTCCTTTCATACCTATACCTATATGCTGGTCACCTGCTGTACTGTGCCATCGCAGGCGGTTAGGTGGTGCATTCCTTTCATGCTAGTTCTTCCTAGTGAGGTATAGCATCCCAAAACCACTACCTATATGCTGGTCACCTGCCGTGCTGTGCCATCACAGACGGTTAGGTGGTGCATTCCTTTCATGCTAGTTCTTCCTAGTGAGGTATAGCATCCCAAAACCACTACCTATATGCTGGTCACCTGCCGTGCTGTGCCATCACAGACGGTTAGGTGGTGCATTCCTACATGCTAGTTTCTTCCTAGTGAGGATCAGTGTAGTAGTTTCATTGTGGTATGTTTTGTTGCATAGGTATATGTAAATAGTGTTAAGTCATAAATAAAAGTGTTAATAGTGTTTATTGTTTAATTCTCTCGGTGTACCCCTTCAGGGACTACACCTGGCGCCCAAAGTAATTTTAGTCTTGTCTCTCTGCTCTCCCCTTAAGGGAGGAAATAACTGGTGTTATAATACCTAATAATAAAAAAAACTGTCAGTGTCGATTTTTTTATTATTTGTCGTCTGACTTTCCTTTTTTTCTCTTATGGCATAACATCCTACAAGGATGATTTGCGCAATCTGACTGTTTGCCCCCCAAGCAAAAGCAAATCCATAGACAAGACCACGTGACCTTTAATGGTCTATACAGGAGTTGGGAGTACAGGGCAGATACCATTAGCCTCTGCGCCAAATTAAGTCATCTCTTCCCACGATATTTCATGCATTCAGATATCGTTGTCATAGAATGGGATACGTACTATGAAAGAGGCTCGTTAGTGTCGTCGGAATCCTTATTTATTTTATTACTTATTCCTTTATTTATGTATGGCAAAAGTATTTTTTATAAGTAAGACATAATTGATAATTTGTACAACACTCAAAATAAAGAAATATACTGAAAAGTGAATTAAAATAATATACAGTCACACTAAACAAGGCTCAACAAATATTGACAATATGGCAAAGATAGAAATTTCAAACCATATTGTATATCTTTGCAATATGGTTTGAACTTTCACCAAAAAAACACTAGATATATAAAAGAACCACATAAAATTGAAACGTATCTGATACACTAAAAATCATATGAATGTGTGTGATATAATATCATATCAATGAACATGTAAAAAATAAAAAAAAATATATATGCATGCAATGTCAATAGACAAAAATAAAATGCAAGTTCAATAGTTAAAAATGTGTCATAATATAAAAAATTAAAATAAAATATATTGTATCCATATTTATTTGTGTAAGAAATTCGGTCAAATATCACTCACTGGACATTTACAAAACATTGCCCAATGAGGACTCTAATCTCTAGAATAGAATATACTAAAACTTAATGGTCTGGGGGGCTAAAAAGGTCACTTTATATGAATCATAATAGGAATTGTAAATTCACCAAATATGAATTATTTGATGAAATGAATTGCAGGTGAATCGCGTACAATCGTGACCATTTTACGAAAATTAGAGGAATTGCTACGCATCTGCTGGCAATTCGAGAATATGAATTCTATAGATGAATTACTCAATGTGGCCATTTTAGGCCCCCTGGATAAATATGTTGACCGTGCCTTCTGTGTGGCTCGGTCCATTGCTGTGGAACAAAATTCCCTATGATTTGCGGACTCTGGAGAGTGTGGAGGTGTTCAAGGCGTGGTTAAAAACCCTATTGTTCACGAGGTGTTATGATTCTTGAGTGGACCCTTAGACCCTATTGTTCACTTAAAAAAGTTGTCTAGTTATTATTATTATTATTATTATTACTTAACGAATTCTGAAAGGGAAGCTACTTCAAGATTGAGCACCAAGTACAGATTTTTTTAAAACAATGTGACTTGTAATAATCCAAGTTACAGTATAAAACAATTTTATTTAGGTAGTTTTACTTACTGGATTCAGAACTATCCAAACACAACACTAAAAACACAATCACATTCGCCAAAAAACACCACGAAAATTTCGCATTTGCCTCCATAATTCTCTCTTAATATGTTTCTAACGCATTAAAATTTAAAAGATTTAAACTTTTTAGAAATATTCTTCTTTATATTTTTAACTATTCTTTTAAACATTCTGCCGCGTGACTCTATTGCAAACTAACCAATATTAATTAAAATATGTTGTACATGGTACTATTTAAACAACATAGATAATATTAATATGAATTTAACTTTAAAAGGATTGATGTGGTTATAATGTTAGGTCCTGAGAGAATTCTGATAACAATGGAATTATCAGGAATATACTGAGAACAATGATTGTAAATATATGAAAAAGAGATCGACAACTCCATCGTGACAAAAAAATAATACTTATAATCATAAAATAAAAATATAATTGAAAAAAAAACACTATAATTTCCACCATGTTAGATTAATAGAATCGTGATCTGCAAAAAACCACACATGTCGCATTAATTTCCATTTTATTACAAAAAATGTTCCTAATGTCCGGTATCTATGTTATTCTGTAAAAGCCATACATCTACCATAGTTCCTTACATTATAAATAAATACTTGATTTTCGCGTGGTCTGTAAAAATAACACATGTGTTGCACATCGCTCATCCCGGTCCACTCTCAAATGTTCTGAAGTCAGGAAAACCACTTTGTTCCAATTCATCACGGCCCTCAATCTTCCCTTCTATGACCAGTTGTAAAAATATGACATATTTTTTCCTCTCATTATGTGACCAAAATATGAAGTTTTACGTAGATTGATTGTTGAGAACAATTTGAACATTTTCATGATATCGGTCGTAGGTAGGGTTGCCACCCGTACTTTATAATAAAGTATTGGACTTGATTTCAGGTAATTGTACTCTATACTTTATGATAACAATAAAGTACACGAAAATACTTTATTTCGCATGATTTGATTTCTTTGGGATTCTAAAAAGTTTAGTCGTAAGTATTTTTTCGTTAAACGAAATTTATCAATTGGTGCAAAGCGTCTCTGAATTAAATAAAAAATGAACTACTTATTTACTGTATTTTAAATATAAACTCTAAAGATGCCGTGAAATTGTTTAATAGATATACTAATTTGATACAAACTGCAAAAAGCAATAAAAAATATGTTTTTAAACATAATAATAAGTAAAGAAAAATAAATTGTACTTTATTTTGATACTATGTGCTTTTTTTACTCACCTATAGACCATTAAAGGATGACGTCACAGAAAAATCCGTGAGGGGCATCAGGCATCCCAACACAACACATTCACAGTGTTTACGGTGTAATATTAGGTGGGACGCCTAAAGAATAGATACCTAATAATAAAAAAAAACTGTCAGTGTCGATTTTGTTATAATTTTGTTGTCTGACTTTCTTTTTTTTCTCTTATGGCATAACATCCTACAAGTATGATTTGCGCAATTTGATTGTTTGCCCCCCACGCAAAAGCAAATCCATAGACAAGACCACGTGACCTTTAATGGTCTATAATAAATAACCAATGGCCTTTAACTGCACAAAAAAGGTGGCAACCTGGCAACCCTAGTCGTAGAAGTTGCTATTTATTTCATTAGTTTTTATATACGCTGTCAAGCAAACTCTAGATGCTTTTTTTTATTTTCTCTTACAAACATTCAGTTATAACATAAATAACAATACACAGCCAAAACAATAACAAATAGTAAACCAGCAATTTTTTTAATTCGTTAGAGGACAATCTCATTTAGGAGGGGGCGTGGTTGCGTGGACAGGTCGCCGGCACCGTGCGGCCTTAAGCGGTGCATTAAGTTTCTGATCACCTACTGTGAGATGAATATTTGATATTTGTAAACCCAATAATCTCATTTAAAACTCTTTCTTTCTACGGAATGCGATATGGTGAATCTAACTTTAAAAAAGTTTTTCAACCCCTGTTATCACATGAAAAAGGAAGCATATTAATGTAATACTGATTAATAGTGATAAGGTACCCCTGAAATGCACATTCAACTGTTTCTACATGTACTACATTAATAAATAAAAAAAATATGTATAAACATACAAAACAATATTATGTTGATAAATACAAAATGAGATTTCTATCAAATTCTCAAAACATTCGTAGCGAGATGTTGAAAATATCAAACCTAATATCTAGTTCCATGCGCCAATAGACCATTAAAGGTCACGTGGTCTTGTCTATGGATTTGCTTTTGCTTGGGGGGCAAACAGTCAGATTGCGCAAATCATCCTTGTAAGATGTTATGCCATAAGAGAAAAAAAAAGAAAGTTAGACGACAAAATAATAAGAAAATCGACACTGACAGTTTTTTTGATTATTAGGTATTCTTTAGGCGTTCCACCTAATATTACACCGTAATCGTCTGTTGTGTTGGGATGCCTGATGCCCCTCAATGATTTTTCTGTGACGTCATCCTTTAATGGTCTATTACCCAGGACAGAAGGAAGTACAAAATTATTGGCGTTGACCTACTATATCTAAAATTGGATCCAAATTGGAAGTCCTTTGGACTCCTGAAATCCAAAATAGGATTCCTTGGACTCCTGAAATATCCGACAAATAAAGTTATTTCAACACTACAAAAATTGAGGATATGCGTAAAGCCGCTTTTAAGCAAAAACTTTTACATATTCAATTTTCAAAAAGTCTGGTATAAAAACTCTCATAACACGTTGATCCTGCAAACATTTTGATATGATTAAATATGAAAACAAATATTTAATTAATATTAGTTTTTACTTGAAAAAACTAATATTATAACTTCATGGTATTCGTCAATAAAATAGCATATTTCAAAAAAAATTGAAATCGGTCGTGTGTTTGGCAAGACAATGCATGAGAATCCTACAATTATTCTTATATATTTTTTTAATATTACGAAAGGTTAAGACAGTTTTTAAAAATATTAGCTGAATAAATTGTATTTTTTTTGTTTTGATCATGGATATTGACTGATGAAAAAAAAATGATAAAATTAAAAATCACTACATGAACTCGATTTTTTGTTTATCAAAAAAAGTATTTCTGTTTACAAAAATTCATAGTATTTATATGCTTGATAGCATGAATAAAAAATGCATATATTTTATAAATAATTTAATTTTTGGTACAAAGAGTACCTAAATAAATCTCGTCAGACAGCTATTTAGTTGTTTTTTTTTTAGTAAAATACTAATATTAATAATAAATATTTGTTTTCATATTTTATCAAATCAAAATGTTCGCAGGGTCAACAAGTTTCTACCAAACTTGTTGCAAATTGAATATTTTACCGTTTATGCTAGAGAGCAGCTTTAAAGGTATCCATTCCAATAACTTTTTGCAAGATTTTGCGTAAATAATGGTATTTTTATCAATACATTTATACCTCTTCTCTTTTTAATCTAATCAAAATAAAAACCACAACCATTGTGGTCAGGATATACTTATATAATTTAATTAACACACCACGTAACCAATTTAAAAACAATTAATTGTGTCAGATTATGTTTTTACACATGGCGCTATTAGCAAAATACAGTGGTACCTCGACATACGAGTGCCCCAACATACTAGTTTTTTGAGATACGAGTCGTCGAGTCAGCGATTTTTGCTTAGAAATACTTGCAAAATTTGAGATACGAACTATTTGATGACACTTGCCTAACTCATTTCCGGAACATTCTGAAAGGGAGGAAGAAACAAACCTCCTTGGACATGTTTTTTTTTTTAAACGGCCTACAGGTGAAAGTGAGAAAGCGTGGCGAAAAATGCTTTGTATTTTATATAAATATATATAAAAATAAAAAAATATAAAAAAAAATCGAAAAAAAGTGACGAAATTTTAGCGAATGTAGCACTTTATAAATAATCTAGTTTATTTCTTTACATTCTCTTTTATTTATTTTTTGTACAATATTCGTCATTTTAAATACATTTTTCTTAATCAAAAACAAGTAACAAAAATAACTGGGGTGACATTTTGGGGGCTGGAACGGATTAATGGCATTTTAATTAATTTCAATGGGGAAATTTGCTTTGAGATACTAGTAATTTGAAATACGAGCAAGCTTGAGGAATGAATTAAACTCATATGTCGAGGTACCACAAAAGAGAGCAGAGCTATTCTTTGACGGAGACTACATTACTATTACGGGATTCATCAATAGTTTCAGGGTGGGTGGATTACCCCATCGCTGTATAAATATTTAATTATGTAGATGAATGAGCACTTACAAGCAACACTAAAAATAGTATCAATACTCACTCATTAAATATAGTCACATAATATTATTTTATCTTTCATTGAATCGGTGGTTACAAAACTTGAGGTCCTGCAAACATTTATCATTCACATTTATTCTAAACTATGTAATTTTATAACGTAATTGATAAAGGCTAATTCCTTTTCAAAACAACCAGACCCTATGTTGCTCAATGTCTTAGATTTTTTTTATATCTTGCCTGTTAATTGCCTGATGTGTTAGAAAATTAAAAAATAGAAAATTTTGAATTTAAAATATTTATTCTTAAATTATCTCGATATGTTCATAAATAAAAAAGATAAAATATTTTTTTTTAAGGATCTACATATTTTCATTAAAAATCACCCACGGCACGTTAGAAAAATGGCCGCCAAAAAATATCGAGAGTAAAAAAATAATAATACTTGTTTGAAAGTCTCAACTTATCAGGTAATTAACAGGCAAAGTATAAAAAAAAATCAAAAACATCGAGTAACGATTTTTCCATTTTTTGGTTGATTTCAAATGGATTGATACTAAAAACATTTCAACTTTTATCTCGATTTGAAGAACCACAATATTATGTTTACACAATGTAACATTGTGCCAAATCTAATCGGAAGAAGTGAGAAAGACGTTCCAACGTTTAGGTTTTCTCATCTTTGCGTGTGCCCAAATTAACCTCACTTCCGGGATGATGATGATTCTGGATGATTTTATTTTGACGTCGTTTAACAGTCCCTAGACCGTCTCAAGGGCGCCGGTTAATAATAATAATTGGACTTTAAGTGGCGCCGTTTAATGATCCGTGACCATCTTAAGGGCGGCGTGACTTCTCCTGAACTGCAGCATCTTTAACTTGGTTCTAAGTGTGGTGGTAGACCGATTCTCTCTCAATTTAGTCTGTGGGCAATCTGTTTTAGGAAGTCTTAAGAGTGAAGGGAAGGTGAAGAGTTAAGTCTTCAAATTGCTTCTGAAGCTGGTGACAGTCTGACTATCTCTCAATGGCACCGGTAGGCGATTCCACGCATCCGATTTTACGTAACGTACGGGATATGCCGTAAATGGTATTTTATAACACAAACTACGGGGAAAATCAAGAGTTAGCATTAGAGGGTTACTCCCGGGAATTCCCGCCCGGGAATTCCCGGGAAAACCCTCTAATTTTTATTTCCCGTTTCCCGGGAAAAAAACGAATCCTTTCCCGGGAAAAAATACAAATTATTAGTCATGCAGATTGCCATACCGATACCGAAATCTTTGTTTAGTTAACTGTAATAGTCGTGATAAACTTGTAGAAGCTGACGAATATTTTGATATGAAAATATGAAAAATAATATTAATTACCAATATAAGTGTTATATTTTAAAAAAAAAAACTGAATTATAGCTTCAATGTATTCGTTTGAAAGAAGCATAATTATTCTAAATATAATTCGAAATCGGAGGTGTGTTTGGCCGACAATGTATAAGAATCCTACAATTTTTCATGTTTTTTTTTACATATTTCGAAAAGTTAGATAGTTCTTAAAAATATTAGTGCAGCCAACTGTCATTTTTTTTGTTTTATTCATGGATATTAACCGATATAAAAAATCTTTTTTTGTCGAAATTTCTCATTTTGTAAGTCAAAAATCTTTAAAAAACTTTGCCAAAATCCATAACATTTTTTGCTTGATAGGATGATCAAAAATTAAAAGTTTATATATTTTGTAAACAATTTTTATTTTGATAAAACATAGAGTACCTAAATAAATCTCGTCAGTCAGCTATTTAGTTTTTTTAAGCAAATTACTTATATTGGTAACAAAAATTTGATTTTTTTTTTTATCAAATCAAAATGTTTGCAAGGGTCAACAAGTTATGAGAGTTTTTATACCAAATTTGTTGAAAATTGAATATTTATAAATATAATAATGAATTCCCGGGATTCCCGGGAATCCCGGGAAATTCATTTTAAAATTTCCCGTTTACCGGGAACAAAAATAATCCGGGAAAAGATACCCTCTAGTTAGCATGATTCAAACATACGTTGAAGTGGTTTTAATCGGCCTCACCATTTTTTTTATCAAAACTTTATTTTCAAAACTCTTCTCTTTTCCCTGTACCACGAGTTGTATAACTCTTAATATATTTGGCATTCCGCGATGAAAGTGGGATCATTGTTTTGGCACGGTCTTCCACAACTCTGGTTGACATAGTGCGTGTATTTATGGACACTCTGTTGAGTCTTACTACCGGCATTATAAAGATGGTGGTTTTATGCCTTTTGTAAAATTCATAATATACTGCCCATAATAGAATCAGCAGGTCTCCCACTGCATTTTGTAAGTTTTCTAGGTTCTTATCAATATTGCAGAAGGGAAATTTCTCCGAGAATTTCTCCTCTGATGGAAGAGAAATTTCTCTCCATAATTTTTCTTAGTGGTATTATGACCTTTCGCCCAGTAGGTACACTTCGCAGCCAACCTGATTGATCCGAGAATTTGTGGGGCTGATTAAGGCCCAAATCAGAGATTATTAACACTTTTTTTCCATGTACGTACCTGCAATTTTTTTTAAACTTAAATATGGGCATGTGGGGTGTCAAACATCAAGATTTTTCATCAGTTATTAGCACTTTTTTCTATGTAAGAACCTAACATTTTTTTGTTTCCATAATTAATTGTAGCCATATTGGTGATAAATTGTCTCAACATTTGTTCATTGTTATTGATTGATTGAATAAAGTATTTATTATTATTATACTGTTATATTAAAAATAAAAAAAATCTCCGAAAATTCTCTAGAAAAATTATTTCTTGAGAATTCCACAACACTAGGTATACATACACATACTATCTTTGCAGCACGGTACATTTTTTCGGAATTTTTGTGTTCCAACATTAATAATAACAATAATAATATTATGGTCTATTTCCTACTACTTATTCTGAAGTATAGGACATCATAAAAATTGACATAAAACAACAATCAATCGATGTCCTTCAAGTATTAGCAAACTTTCTCAACCAACGTCAGTTTAAAATTTGAACGGCTGCGTGACCGATTTCTAATTTGAATAAAATCAATCTAATACCTAGGTATATCTTTGGTGGTATAGGACATATTTTAACATAATATTCAAATCGGCGGTTCATAAAACATGGTCTCCAATCTTTTCAGGGGGAGACAATGATCGTTTTAAAAGAACAATTACTGAAAACGACTATTGATATAATGAAAACAAAATTGTTTTTGGTTTTACTACGATTTATTTGTTAAATAAGTTACCAGGTTATGGTAGATGACCTCATAGGTCGAAACCTGGTAACTTATTTAACAAATAAATCGTAGTAAAACCAAAAACAATTTTGTTTTCATTATATCAATATAATGGAGTTTTACAAAATCAACGTTGACTCAATCAATGAAAACGACTACTTTTTTAGGTCTTGACTCCTAGACTTTGATGATTATAAGCGATATGACGGATCCTGCTACTCATTCTGAACTTGAGGTACATATAAACGAATAGACAGATGTTGTTTATTTCAATAGACAATGTGCATATTTGAAATAATCATATTTTGGTTTGCCTTATCGGCAATCTCTTACAACTGTCAGTCAAGCACATATTTTTATAATATAAATAGATAGGTACTATTTGTATCTATTAATTATCAGTTTTAGTACAATAATATCACAATTCAATAACTTAATGATTACTTGGAGGATATCACGCTGCTTTAGCGATAAACTCGCCCATTGTATTTGTTATATATATATAATGAGTTACAATCCATTGGATTGGTCTGCAACGAGTTTTGACTTATTTCTCCATTCCTCCCGATTCTCAGCCAGTCTCTTCAACTCCATATGAGCCACAACTCATGTCCCTCTTCAGTTGGTCCATATAGGCGTCTCTCGGTCGACCTCTGCCATTTGTGCTTTCGGTCCTGCCCTCTGCGATTGCGATGAGCAGTCCTGAGTGCCTGATGTTGTGGCCAATCCAATTAGCTCGTTGTTGGCAGATTCTTTTGAGGAGTTGCCTTTTTTCGACAACCCTGGTTAACACTTCTTCGTTTTCGACGTGTTCCGACCAATGAATCTTCAGCATGCGTCTATAGCACCACATTTCAAATGCCGCTAACCGTCCGCTTTCCCTCTTGCTGATGGTCCACGTCTCGCACCCATATAGCAGAATGCTCCACACAAAGGCTTTAGTGAGATTCTTCCTCACGCTTAGATCTATATTAGGGGATTCTAATATTTTGGATTTTTTGTTAAAGGCAATTCGTGCCTGGTTTATTCTGCTCACAATTTCTGATTTGGAGCGTCCATCCTGGTTTATTCTGCTGCCCAAGTAAACAAACTCTTTTACTTGTTTGATGCTCACTCCGTTTATGGCAATGTTCGCAGTCGCTTCCTCCCTTCCAACGACCATACATTTTGTTTTATCTTTATTTATTTTCATGTTGTATTTTGACAACAGTATACTTTCCATTTTTCCTAAGGCTTCGTTCAGCTCCATCTCGGAGTCTGCGAGCAGTGCTATGTCGTCAGCATATCTAATCATGTCGACCTTTTTCCCATTTATTTTTACTCCTGTCCAGTTCTTCATTTCTTCTCTGAGTTCATCAATAGCTCGCTGTATATAGCAGTTAAAGAGTGCTGGCGACATTTGTTATAATTCTTCTTAAACAGTAATAATAGTATAATAATTATGACTGACAGGTCAAAATGCGATGCAGTTTCTTCTAGCTAAACTTTAAATATTATAAATGTAACGTAATTGAAGAGCTACCCACCCTACACCCGGATATCTCAGGAATCGTAAACCGCTTTTTATCAGCACATTCAAACTAAAACTGTCTTCAAGAGCTGACCACTGGGCACGACCTGCCAAAACCTCCATCGTGGGAATCTTTTATAGGTACTAGGTACTTCTCTCTTCAATGTCTCTTTTGAAGGTAAATTTATTCAAAAAATAATAAACGTAAAAAATAAATATACAGAAATTAAATTAGGATAAAAATAAGATAAATAAATGGTAATAAAATATAAATGACTAAACAAATTTTATGGTGTTTTTGTTTTTACTATTTTGTTTTCAGCTTAGATGATTTTTTAAAACCCTTCAGGTAAATTTAGGATCTTCACTGGTCCACCTTTTGATTTTGTAATTTGTTATCATGTACTATTGTACTGATTGTCTGATCCTGTGTATATTGTAAAAAATAAATCTGTGAAGGAGGAGGTGAGGTGTCCAGAATTGTATAGGTAGGTACTTACATAATTTAACAAAAGTAGAAATATAATATTCAGTAATAGGTAAGGTAATGAGTGAATTTGAAAGAATTTAACCGCATTCCAAAATAGGTTGAAATAAAATTGAGTGCTTCGATGCATTCTTTATAACACCGATATGCATACTTCACGTTAAGACTTAAGAGCGGACGGAAAACGATCTGTAAAGAGTGCACTCCATTTTATTACCTATATGTTTATTTATTTATGTGCAGGGGATAGGTAGAGGGGCATATGGGGATAGATGTAACGCTATTTTGTTCCAGCAGGCCAATTACGTACATCTCAGTTAATAACAGATTTCATTCATATATCATTTTAGGCACGTCATTTATATTATAAAGGTTCATTTCTATTGATATGCAACATACCTAGTGAAGAGAAAATTCTCCAAAGAAATTTCTCGATAACGAGAAATTTCTCCGAGAATTTCTCCTCTGATGGAGGAGAAATTCCTCTCCATAATTTTTCTTAGTGGTATTATGACCTTTCGCCCAGTACACTTCGCAGGCAACCTGATTGATCCAAAAATTTGTGGGGCTGATTAAGGCCCAAATCAGAGGTTTTAACACTTTTTTCCATGTATGTACCTGCAATTTTTTTAGGAAATATTAAGATCTTTCATCAGTTATTTGCACTTTTTTCTATGTAGGCACCTAACATTATTTTGTTTCCATAATTAATTGCAGCCATATTGGTAATAAATTGTCTCAACATTTGTAGATTGTTATTGATTGATTGAATAAAGTATTTATTATTATTATACTGTTAAATAAAAAACAAAAAAAATTCTCTACTTCGAGAAATTAACCGAGAAATTTCTCGAAAAATTATTTCTTGAGAATTCCACAACACTTAACATACCGATAGTCAATACGACAACCCTTCCTTCTTATAAAAATGACGGGCTTTTGAATGATTTATGGTATTGCTATTACCATCAAAAGATACCTACGAGTTCCTGGAGTCCCCAATAAAGAATAATAGACAAATAAAACATCAATCAGATATTTTGATCGGAGAACCACGTTAACACAATGTTACATTGTGCAACATGGTTCTAATCTAATCAGTGAGGAAGGCGTCCCAACGTTTATGAATTGGCTCTAGGTTAGCTGAAGTGATCACCTTTGGTGTCTGTGAGCATTGTTCACAAAAGCATTTTTTTGGGATCTCATATTTCAGATCTCGAATGGATCAAGATCTCCCGTTGTGTTCTTTTTTTACATCATCGATCTTCTTTAGGTACGTCATCTGACTATCTAGCTTAAAGCCATTTAACACAACTGCCTATTCTCGACTGTCACTCTAGGGTTTTTTCTCTACTTTATTTAAAAATTATTTATTTACTTAAAAGTTCTCTCAAAAGTCATAGATCTTCCACTCTTTTTTGTAGGGTTTCATAAAACATTCATCAACTTAAATTCAGCAGCGATGAGGTATGCAACCAATTTTGAACATCTTATTTTTAATGATTTTATGAGAACGACTTAGGTAGGTATACCTATTTTATGTTTAATAGATACGATACATTCATTAAATCCACTGGCCATCTTATGACAGACGTCATGAAGGTACAAATAAATAATAATAGAGTTTATATTATGTTTATGCTTGTGATGCATCCTGTTAAAATATCCCCAACCTACCCAATTCTAAACTAAGTAAATTTATACGAGAACATAGTAGGAATACACTATATTATTCTATACGCAGTAGCTGGTATACAAAATAATGATGGTGCGCTCCGATGAAATCAGCAGTGAATATTTGACCTATTTATAGAGACACACTCCATATAGAATAGAATAATAATAATACAACACTGCTAACACTTCGTTTTAATGTATTTATACAATAGGTAGATACATAATATTATGAGAGTTTGTGATGCAAAGGTGGGCATGGGACCTTTCACCAAACTTCTGGAATGTTTCTCAAGCTTATTTGTCACTTTGGATGATCATCCGCGATGATGAATCACCAAAAGTGTAAAAGTATACATACAAATTGTAGTGTGATGGACGAAACATGAATGGAAGTTCGGTACAATAACAATGAAAACAACATTACATATTGTTATGTACTGACAATAATTATTAATCATATAAGTTATTTCACGTTAAGTGAAAATCGCCATTTTTGTGTGGGTATTCTTTTCGTACGGCGAATTTTGATGATTATTTTTGGTAATGGCAATCAAAATACACCTTATTGACATTCTTTAATAATATTAATATGTAAGTAATAATAAGTAATATCACTCAATGAAATAATAAGTATAAAATTAAATAATTAATTAAGTCTAATTTCTGAAGGAAAAGCTTATACGTATCTATCGTTTTAATAATTTTGGGGGTTTAAGATAGTTCAATTTACTTATTAAATAAGGAATTAAGAAGCAAGCAGAAGAATTGCATGGAAATAATGCATTTTAAAAAGTTAACCGATTAGTAAAATCGGAACATAATAATTTATAATTGGTGCAAATGAAATTTTACAAAAGAGAAATATTTTCAGTAGTATGGCTATACTATTAACATTAACCTAATTTCTACTAAATAACAATAAAAATACAAAATAATTATTAAAGAAACTATTTTAATTGTGTATCAAATTGTTATAATGTAATTTATACACTTTTACGGAATCTAGTTACAGCACGTTCAAAAGTGTCGAAACATTTATTCGTATCTGGCAAGAACCACTCTGAAAACGGCGAAATAGTTACAACAAAGTTTCATATGAAAAACTGACAGTCGTTCATTCCTCTCTCCGTGTCGTGTGTCCTGTAGCAAAGTTTTCCATATTTTCGTTTAGAATTATTGTGTTTTTAAAGGTTTGATTGAGTGAAAAAGATGTAAGTGAATAAAGAAAATGTAAATAAAGTGTTTTAGCGTTAATTTTGAGTGTTTAATATGTTATTATTTGTATTAAAATAACGAGATATGTGTGTTGTATTGAAATGTGGCCACTTTTCCGGGAGTTAATTATAGATTTCGTTTTCCTACCGAAGATATTTTCACCGCAAAATTAAACTTTTAATATGCATGTTGAATGCCGTGTGAGTTTTATTTAATTAACACATTAATAATTTTTAAATTCAGTAATTAATGTTTTCTTATGTAAAGAAACCTGTGGCATATTGTCTTAAGTTATATTTATCCTGAAAGAAGGTAGGAAAGTTTATTTCTCCGTTCTTATTTGAGTGCGTCGAGTAATTTGAGACACCTCTGTGTTACCTGTAGGTACATACTAGCGTAATATGTTGTTATATATGGTTGAAATTAATTTTCACCGATGCTCGCTGAAAATTTTGAATTGTTATTCTATGAAACAAAAGTCTTAAACTTTATTTTGACACAAAATAACTTCTAAACTAATAAATATGCTTATTTTGGTGACTCATGTAGTTTTCTGAAAATTTAGTAGTATTTTTTTTGGTATGAATTTTATAGCACAAATTAGTTTTAAACTTATAATTTTTAATTCGTATTTTTAAAAACTGGCATATTATTTGTATATTTATGTTTTGATTAATTTCTTAGTTTGATCTTTCAGGTTCAATTAAAAATTTTTGTGGTAATTTAATATTTCAATAGAATTAATTGTTGACAATGATAATTTAATTGTTGAAGGGTGTTTTTGTTTACACTCTTGAAAATGTCCATTGAAGTGGGTGAAAAACTTGAGTTAATAAAATATAGCGAAAATATTATAATGGTGTTATAATTTCTTTATTATTTTTTTTTAATGCTAATTTATTTTGTATGTGTATTCCTAATTACTTAATATATAATTTATACCTTTTTAATTTTGTTTCATCTGTTCAAAGGTGCTAAAATTATGCAAAATTTGTTATTTTTTTAAGTAAAATATATTTGTGTTAAAAATTTGGCTTACAATTTTAACTTTCCTCAAGTATTTTTTATAAATAAACAGTGGCTCAGATCTTTAGAAACCTTTTTTCCTTAGAATTTTAAAAGAAGCTTTTCTAATTTTTTTCTGGTTTTGTTTGATTCTCAAAGTGCCTTAAATCTTTGACATTCCATATCTAGGAATATTAGAATTCAAATTTGTTTGTAGGCGTACAGGAGTAGGAAATCAACTTGCTTATGAACAATGGGAATACCCCTGTCTTTTTTTGTACCAAGTTAATCCTCTGACTACCTCCTTTTTGTTAATATAATGATGAAACAATAAGTATAATATACTAATATTTGAGAATTAATGTTGCCAGTTTTAAGTATTTTATTTTTGGCAAAATTTCATTTGCTATGAATCCTGCTAATTATTGTTTAATTTGGCAGTACAAAGATAAACTTATTTTGTTCTATGTGCCAATTGCAGATGAAGATTTTATAGTTTTTTCATTGTTTTTGTTTTATTTAGACTTTTTTCTGATGCCATGTTTTCTTATATTGAAAACATATATGTTTAAATATGTATAATTAATTAATTGATAATCCATAGTGAATGTTACTGTTACCATACTATTATTTTCACTATTTATTTTATTAAACTCGTACTCTTATTCAAGTGTAATAAAATAAATAGTGAAAAGTTAACAGTATTTTGTGTTATTATCAAATATGTTAAATATATAAATGTTAAACACAACACAATAAATATAGAGAGATTGAGTGTATTGCAGAGGCACAATTTCGGTTAAATTCTAGATAAGGTGAACACGTCAAAATGAAATATATGAGTTTTCTACTTGTATTCACATAATTATGTAGTTTTTCATCCAAGAAATAATATGATAATGATATGATTGTCAATAAATGTGCTTTTGCAAAAAATAACACCAGACTAACTCTAACCTAACCTACAAATCAGTCCAATGTAAAAATTTAAGCACTTGTGTGTGGAAGTGTTAAAGACCCTTTTGTCTAGGAGGTCTTATGAATCTTGAATAGGAACAAAACAGCGCATCTTAATAAAATGTTTGGGTATCATTATTAATGTGACGTGTCAAAAGCATAGGAAAAATGCAATTAATTTTGTGCTTAAAAAAACCTCAAAATTCCACTGGAATCTTTTTCTCCAGATAAAATACTACATATCTACATAAAAATAATGCAATTAATTCTTATATATGTTCATATAATGTTAAAAAATTCCACAATATCTTTTAAGTACAATATCGATGGCTTAGAGCACAGATGTTGTACGCACAATTTTTGGTAAATCGAGATACGAAGATAAGTACACAAAAGAATGTATTATCTCAAACATTATTGTGCACGAATATGGTAAGTTGTAAATAAAAAGTCAGTGATTATGATAATGTATTAATTAGGTCTTCAAATTCATAAACAAAGCGATAGTTAAACTTTTAAAATGCTCCCCTTAAAATTCTTCTATTGTACTTACAACATCTGTGCTCTAAGCCATCGAATTATATAGTATTGTAGTTTCCTTCTAATAAACTATAAAAGGTCTATGCTCCTTATGAATTTGTTTTGTGTTATTCTATTTGCACATTCCCCACATAGCTGAACCAGTGATATTTATATGCAAAATGTTTTCATAACATCTCTATACTATACAAGTTCATAGTACTATTATGACTAGAGATGCAACAAATAGTATATTTGCCGAATACCAAATACCCAATATTATGCAAGATCATGTGCCGAATACCGAATATTATGCAAGATCATGTGCTGAATACCAAATATTATGCAAGATCATGTGCCGAATAACCGGCAAAACAATGGTGAGAGCGTGCGGTACTCCCCACCACGCATCTTCGTGTAGGTAAATCATAGACATATGTACTAGACTTGCAGCACGGAACATTTTTTTCGAAATGTTGGAACATTAGTAATAAAAATAATAATATTATGTTGTTTCACTCCATATCAAATTAAATTAATTAATTAGATATTTGAATAATTATGCATCTGCATGCTCAATGCTGCTGCCAATGAAATAGCAACAATCTACAAGCTGTTAGTTCCTTCCAGTTTTACATTTAAACTATTCGGCAGAATACCGAATAATAGACTAAATATTCGGTATTCGACCGAATAGTCAAAATGTTGCCGAATAGGCAGAATACCGAATAGTATCCTATAATATCCTATAATATAATAGTAAAATATCCCTCAAAGCACGAGCTCTGCTCATATTTGAGGGAATGAATTGTTTTGCTTACTGTATAATTATAAAAAAAAAAGAAAAAAGAAAAAAAAAAAAAAAAAAAAAGAAAAAAAAAAGGAAAAAAAAAAAAAAAGTTGGCGAATATTCGTTGCATCTCTAATTATGACATGTATGAGTACTAAAGGTATATATACCATAGGTAAACATAATACTAGATGTAGATATATTCTAGAATTTTCTGTGTTTGTTTAGTGTTTTGCAATTGTATGCCATTTTACATACAATAAAACTTGCCCATATTTTCAGTCTCTGAAATAGAGTAGAAAGAAGAACCTCTACTCTACTAGAATAGAATAGTGAAGTGACACCCACCACAATTGGATATTTCAGGAGTCATAATATACTCTTTATCCACACATTGTAATTATTATTATAACTAAATAATTTTTGATGATACCCCAGCACCTATTGCCAAATGTTGAAAACTGCGTATTGTGCTTTGTACACACTAACAAAAATTTATTGATAAATTTGTGTAAGTATCAATTAAATATCTATATAGGGGAGAGTTGGTTAAATTGTACGGTTTTGCGGAAAGTGATTTTTTGTAAAAACTAAATATCATGGTAAATATTTCAATATACAAAATGAAAGAGTATTAAGTTGGCTATCTAATTATGTATTTCAAGAAGGTCAAAAGTGACATGAACATTATAAAAAATAGTTTGGAAAAAAAAAGTAGTTATCGGTAAGATATGGCAGACCAGGTTACTAAATCGTACCACTGATATTTAAATCGTACCTCTACGTAAATTTCAATCAAAAAATAGCACAACAGTAACGAAACAAATAATAATACTTCTTAAAATATATTTAGCCTAGTACAACATGATATGGAGAAAGAACTATTTACTCTAAAAACCATAACAATTTCTGAGATTATTTTCCATTTACCAAATAAATTAAAAATATACCAAGTATTTACTACTAAATTTTCTCTATATCGTAGCGGTACGATTTAGAAGCATCATAGTGGTACGATTTAACGAACTCACTCAAATATCAGAAAACAACAAATATCAAACCAAACTCAAAACTTATGCTCGAATTGCAAAAACTTTTTCAAACTATACAAATTTCTAATTAAAACGGTAATAATTACAAAGTAATATATTTACACATTAATGTGTTATGCCCTTAGATACCAACGAGTTACCAATGAGTTCGTCGGTAGCCTGGAGGTAGAGTCTCGGCCTTGTGAACATGGGGTCCGTGGTTCGATACCAGGTGCCGGCAAACTCCCCTTTCACGACACAAGCTTTTAGTAGCTTACTGTGAAAGGTGTATAAGGTTGTATTTGGGTTTATAACAAAAACCCAGATATATCTTTTTTTTAAAAAAAAAAAAAACTGAAAAAATTATATCGAATTGCCAAAAAATAATAATTTGTTCATGATATATTTATTTTGACACAAACAAAGCAAATGAATAGAAGCAATATAGCGTACTCTACCCTATAATTTTAATTTTGTGGTGCCGCGGAATTCTAGGAAGAATTTTGGTGTGCCGTAGATGAGAAAAGGTTGTGGAGCACTGCTATAGTGTTTGAGTGTCAAAGTTTTATGATGGTTGGTTGTTAGTTTTGTGTTTAATCAATATCATAAACAAATATTAAATATTATGCTTTTAATATAAGATGTATTGAATTTTTATAATTTTATAAAAAATAGCTCCGTTTGTTCTCAAAATGTAAAAATAATAATTTTATTTATATCTTATTATATTATTTGTATGTATTTTAGTTAACCCATTAGTACATAAATCTTTTTGTATAATATGTTTTTAACTTAACCAACTAATGTTGCATGTAACATATTATATTGTTTTATTTATTTATATTTATTAATAAAAGTATTGTTTAACTTAATTATTTGTGTTTTATTTATATATAACTGTATCATTGTGGATGTTTTTTCTAACCCAAATACTAATAAAACCATTGATTTTTATATAATACCTAGATGGAATACTCGTATGTATTTTCATTGTAATAAAGTGAGGCACCATTTTTCGGCAATTTTGACAGAACGGTTGGCGAAAAGAAGTGTGGTAAACAAAGATATACTAGATATGCAATTCAAAGAAAAAATCTGTCGTGAAACCGATACAGCCGATGCAGCCAGTTTTAAACTAGCGTCCGTTGAGACGGTTTGTGAGACAGCGCATAACCATTATCATCTCAATGATATGGAGTGAGACAGCATAATATTATTATTGTTATTATTAATGCGTTAAGTTGGAACATGAATATTCCGCAATAATGTACTGAATTGCAAGTCTAGTATGTCTATGGTGGTAAATCACTAAAAACGTCGACAAGAACTTCAAAAAATGTCCAATCACGTTTATTTAAATGTAAAAATGATTTGGATTTTCTCGGAGTGATCAAAAACGATATGGCGGCACTGTGACGTCACGGAGTCCCATGAATCTTTCGCACCACAGATTATAATCTCATACACACATGGGACTCCGTGACGTCGTCAGCTGTCAAAAGCCATTTAGAGTGTTTTGCCAAACGTCAAAAATTTTGAATTTTATTTTTTGAAATTCTCCATAATTTAGATATTTAAAAAATTTTAATGGACATATTTCTATTTTCTGACTTCTAATTTATTTAATTCAATCACTTTTACTAAAATACCCCACGACTGCAAGTGGCCCATTCTCAGGCCTACCCGATAAGCACACAAAATTTTATCAAAATCGGTCCAGCCGTTTCGGAGGAGTATGATAACAAACACCGTGACACGAGAATTTTATATATTAGAATATTCCATTTTTATTTGGTGTATATACATATAGTGGTGATGAGATTTATTGCCATTCATCCAGATTCTCTAATTTTTATTGACTTGGAGAGGACATCTTGCATGTTTATTACCCCTATGCTGTTTTGATATAGTTAGATAGATATTTAGTAATATGGAGTTAAATTCTACAGAGGAGTTTACGACACACTATTTGTCTCTTTCTGTGAGCACATGTTGCTATTTCTGTCTCACACATACGTATAGTATTGTCACGTGATATGGTGATGTTGGAATCTAAAGCCAAATATTTTTATTGGGGCAGATGAAAGGAAATACAACGTACGGGTCGCAGGATTATTGGATAATCAGTCTTTGTATGAATATCCTATGTTTTTAGAAGAATATTTTTTTTGAGAAGTGTTTTTATTTAAAGTTTAAGATAAACTTTTGTGGGTGAATTTGAAAATTTAAAGATTTATGTTGCAGAGAGAATGTTTTTTAGACTAAACTCATGTAGTAAATTATTACTATACCATTATGACATTTCCCACTAGTTTGGTAGCCAGTGGAAGTTCAGACAATCGGGATGGATAGCACACCCCATCGCTGAATGTAAGACAGTAAATGTCTTTATTTTCCAAACTTCTGCCCTACACAGGACACTAAAAAAATTACGAAAAAGAGTGGGAGACCAATTTTTTCCCCGAGCGCTTCACGGTTTTTCAAATAAAGATATTTTAAATTAAGAGATGAGTTTTGTCACCCATCCCGAATGTATTAATTTTTGTTGGCATGGAGAGGACAGCTTGTATGTTTATTACATGCAGCTGGTCTGATGGCTACCCAACTTGAGGGATATGCCATAATGGTGTTGTAGTAGTAGTTGTGAATTAATAATGAAAAACTGAACATTCTTGCAGAATGCTAGTATGTCCTGAGAATCATAGGTTTATTGTGAATAGGCTGATTATATCACATAGTTCCTAACATACTATTCAATACATTCTAAATTTGAACCAAATATCCAACATACAGTGAACAATTGTAATTAGAACAAGTGATGTTATTGACCGATATTCTTTTGTTTTTTGCAATAGAGCAAAAATGCAAACTGACTTGTTAGTCTTGGAAATGGAACAAATAAAAATATAAATATACCTTAGTGGTTGTAATGATTGTATAGTACTTGGCATAACTTTGTGGAAGTTTGTTTTAATAGAATTAAAATAGATTTAGAATAAAACACTGTATTACTTTCACTGTATTACTATCCCGTGGAGCACCCGGTAAAGAATTGGTCTCCCACTCTTCTCCGTAAGTTTTCGAGTGTCCTGTAAAAGGCAGGTGTTCGAAAAAATTAAGACATTTTACATCTTAAATTCAGCGATGAGGTTTGCCACCCATCCTTAATGTCTTGATTTTAAATTGGCACGAAGAGGACAGCTTGCATGTTTCTTACATGCAGCTGGTCTGCTGGCTACCCCACTTGTGGGATATGCCGTAATGGTATAGTAGTAGTAGTAGATTACTTTCACAGTGTTTAATTTCAAATCTATTTAATTGTATTACTTTCGTAATATTTGTATACATCTGTAATTTTCTATTTAATTCCTAATAAAAATTTACTGATGATGAGTTTCTACTCGAAAGGTTTCCAAGTCAAATATTGTTCATAGTGAAAGTAATACAGTGCTTTATTTTAAATCTGTTTTAATTCTATCTTAAGAGTTGTGTTGGCCGGTACGGCACGGAGGTAATGCTCTTGCCTTTGAGTCACGAGGTCCCGGGTTCGATTCCCAGCCAGGGCAAAGTGAAGAATGATCTTTTTCAAATTGTCCTGGGACTGTGTGTTACATGTATATATTATTGTGTTTAGTGCATTGTATATGTGTGTATTAAGACAATTATCATCAACAATTCAGCGATGAGGTATCTCAGAATTCTGGATCTCCTATATTTTTATCGACACATAGAGCATAATCTGTATGTTAATTGCATGCAATTAGTCCTCTGGCTAATTTTCAAATGGGTTATGCCACTATGGTATAAGAGTACGCTTTAAAAATTGATAAAAGGTGAGTATTTTAATTTAGGGCCTATCCGATCCGAAGACAGATCAGGGTAAGAAACTTATGCTGGATGAGACAGGATTTTTTACTTCTACCTCCCTCTCCCACCCGTTATAAACAAATTTTTATCTTAACTGTTTTATCTTAAATTATCAGTAACAAAAAAAAATACTTACAAAGTTATCATCACATTGGAATTCTTATGTTTGTATTTTGGAAACTTGTAATTATATGATTGTATGAGTTACTTGACTCCAAAGTATGAATTGTAGGTTTGTGTATTTATCTTTTAAATGGCAATGTTAATCGTAAATTGAATGACAAATAAATATTTATATTAAAACGATTTAGTTGAAAAAACACTGTAACTTTCACTTTATAAATTTTATTTTTGCCAGAGGCCTTTCGGACTTAGTCTCTTCAGCGCCGTTAACGTAGAAACTCCGAAACGCCTCTGCCAATAATAAAATTTATACAGTGAAAGTGTTTTCTTAACTTAATTATTTTAATATAAATAAAAATGAATTTTCATAAACATAGAGTATATATATAAATAAATAAATAAAACAAATGTTTGTGTCTAACATTGATTGAGGCAGAAGATATTCCCCTTAAAAAAATCTTTGTATGTTCTTGATTTTAATAGTTTTTATAAGAGGAAGTTCTTTTGCAACTGTACCATTGTATTTAATTAAATGAATATTTTTAGTGATATGTAAATGTACTGGCAAGCAGTAATTTTTTTGTTGTAATAATAGACTTTATATAAATAATACATAACCCCATTTAAAATTATGAACAGATTTAAACATTAATGAAAGATTTTCCACCATATTAATTTATCTAATTTCTTATGTTTCAGCTTTTCACATCTCCAACCGTTGCCAAAAGAACAACAACAATCAATAGAGTACTCGTCCATCATATTCTCTGCTTTATTCTAATCAACTGCTTTTAAAACCAAGTTCCAACCGTATACTGAGAGCTCGAGGAACCATCATGAGTAGTAGCACCGCTGTTATGGCCACGTCGGAGATGGTGGTAACCCAACAGAAGATGGAAGTCATAACTACGTCGTCCACAACCGTGAAAAAGTCTCATTCTCTGCATAGAAGGAAGTCCAAGAAGGAAGATAAGAATATCTCTGTTGTAAGTAAACATTAATATTTTTAGTAATTCTAAGATTATAAAACATAAAACTATTGGCAACATTGTTAACCTGTAAAGGAGTACCAACGCACCGGTGCGTGCAAGAAATATTATGGGATCTGGAGTACGCACGCACCGGTGCGTTTGATCCAGTAATATTTAGGTATTCCCGCCAAATTCGTCAATTTCATTATTGGTCCAATCTGTCAGATGTACTTTACCAATCACAAGGAAAAAAATCAAAAATAGGCGTGTTTAGACCTTATTTATCGCCTGTACAAAATGTCACGTGACCGCCGCTTGAAATACCTAGCCGTCACTCGCGGTTTCAAACCATTTTGCTGCGTGTGTTCGTGCGCTATGGGAGTTATTTTATGGAGTGTTTTGTGATTTTTTTTACTTTTTGTGCTAATTCTGGACAATTTAATTAGTTTTTAGTACCTACATAAGTTTTTGTTAAAAACAAATAAAAATAAATATTTTTAATAATAATAAATATTCCTATGTTGAACCCATTGTTGACAATACCGGAGCAGACATGACGTATCAAAATTGTTTTTGTTATATAACTCCGTTATTATTAATTTTTGAGAGTTGGTTCCTTAAAAACATTTATTCTAGGGATCATTTTCTATAACATGCAATAAAAAAATATTCAAAAAGTGAAAGTTGAATTAATTCACTCTGTCATACACTTTTATTTTTTCTTTATTCACTCACGGACAGGTTAACATACAAATCCCCCCCCCCCCCTTCACCATTATCAAAGCCCTTAGTCACACATACTCCTTCCACTACTATTCCACCCCCTCCTAATGTCACACTGAGCTTTTGATGAAAGCGCTTGAGTTTTATAAAAAAAAATAGTGAAAAATTATCTGTGTTTATTAATATTGATATTTGTTATTAATATTTTTAATTTATCAAAATATCTTCTCTTAATAATGAATCCCTTGTGGGGTAGGCACAGAGGGAAAAATATTTATACCACCGGTCCTTACACACTGCTTTCACTTCACCACATTCATGCAGTTCCTCAAGTACGAACACCAATATCTCTTACTCAATGCGTACCCTTCTTTGAGAATTTTTCCATATGGCACCCTTTTACACTTCAATTAAATATAATAATAAAAATAGTCTTTACTGCACAAAAAAAATAACAGTAGAAAAAAAAACATGACAACATTATTACTGAACAAATTAATTTGTGCAATGGGCAAGTTGGAAGATATCGCAGAAGCCCGATATCTTCCAACTTGCCCATGTACATTAAAGAAATTTTATTTATAGATGTTAACTAGTTATTCACATTAAAGAATACAGTTGAATTTCTCAAATGAAGAGGACTTCTGAGTGGAATTGAGCAAACAATATCAATAGCAGGAATTTTTTGGGACTGGGCTACCCCAGGGTTTCGCATAGGAGCCATTTTATATCATAATCAAATAAAAATAAAAAACTAAATTTATATTTTTTTATACAGAAAACTAGTTCTGAGAAGGTGCAGAAGAAGATGAAGCACAGCGAGGGTTCTGTAACATTGGAAGCCAATCCCAACTGTCAAGCTTGTGGGAAGGCTGTGTACGCCATGGAACGTGTCAAGGCTGAGAAGCTGAGTTGGCATAAGGAGTGCTTCCGTTGTAAGGAGTGCAACAAACCATTGAGGTAAGTCAATCACCCAAGAATCTAAGATACATGTTACATCCAAGAATCTAAGTCAATCACCCAAGAATCTAAGATACCAACATTTTCTTTGCAAGCTAAATTTCTTCTTGAATATTTTAAAGTTATTTTGTTTCAATGGTATTTTGATGTAAAAGTAAAAAAATTTGAGTCTGGACATTTCTTGTATATTTTTTTATTGGCAAGGAGAGGACAATCCGCATGTTTATTACTTGCAGTTAGTCTGCTTGCAACGCCACTTGTGGGGTATGTCTTGATGGTATTGTATATTATAGTATATTTTTTTTAGTGTTGAGACCTTCCAAAGCCACTCCAGTAATGTGTACTGCAAGCCACATTTCAAACTTCTCTTTGCCCCTAAGGCTGTTGAAGAAGATGAACAGGAGAAGAGTAAGTTTTAATCTGTTTATAATAAATAATTTAACCAATGACCAATTCTTTGCCATAATTTTTATTTCTTTTGTTGGCTGAAACTGGCCTACCTCAGGGCATCGAGAATGGGCCAAATGTAAATGTTTTTATTTTGCTAATTTTAGGGAAGTTAAGAAAACCACAGATGATCATTTGTGAGAGCAACCCCAAGGAACTGCCACCAGATGTAGTCAGAGGTAATATTTCTCCATTTTTTGTTCTCATGATCTGTTTATCTTCGAAGATTTGTTTTTTTTTTAAATTTATATTCTTCTTTTCTGTACTTTGTTACATTTTTTAAAACATAAATGTATAAACATTTTGAATAAATTTTTAATATTTATATTATTTTAATATTGTCTTTATTGCACTTGTGTAATCTCTTATATAATGTGTATAAATGTTAAATGAATTAAATATTCTTGTGCTGTCAATGTGAAGAAATAAATAAACACAACACAATGTATATTGGGCGAGTTTATCACAATATTGTAAACTCTTATTTCAGCTTCTGACAAGCCAGATTTAGGTCTTGATGAGTTGGCTTCTCTGGATGTCAAGTCCAGATTCCAGGTGTTTGAGAATAGACCAAAAGAGACCGAACCAAAGCCCCTGGAGCACCCCCTCTCTAGGGATAAGAGTTCTACTCTTCTCTCCAAAATTGCTAAGTATGAATATATCTTGTTAATCTAAAAATACCAACAATAAGTTGTGTTATGTTGACATTATATTTATTAATTTATTTATTTCAAAGAGTACACAATTACGTTGATGGTTTCGTGAAATGTCTTATGTGTCATTTTATTCTAAAATGAGTTATTTGTTCCACTAAATGATATAAAAATATCAATTAAATAATATGTAAACCTGTATTTATTGATATTTGGCCGCTGTCATATGATTTTTATTAGAGTTAACAGGGCAATGTTGGATGACCTTCTTTATAATAATGAAATAATTTTTCTTTTTGTTGTTTTATTCATCATAGTAAACTATTGTGCACCAAGAGATCAATAAATATAAATGTATGAATTGGATTACTAAGTATTATAGTATTACTGTTTATTATAAAAGTTTATATATTATAGTCAAACTGACATACCGTCAATACTTATATATTATTTATCTTCTAGGTTCAAGTCCAAAGGGATGGATATTGGAGTGACTGACGAATACCTGAATGGTATTCCAATAGAACCAAGCTCTAGTGAAGGGGAGGATGAAGGTGAGATATTATCAAAATACCAGCCTAAGCCTATTTGTAAACTCAAATTTATCCATAGTTTTTTTACTATATTTGAACTTTTAGTGTGGGGCAATGTCCCATACCTTGTGTACGTCCTTATTTTGATTGGTTTATGATATTTTATTTATGCACTGTATGTATTGTATTGTAGATGATGAAGACGCAGCCCTGCGCAAGTCCATCAAGCAGACCAACCAGAGAGAGCAGCCTGTCTCCTTCTGTAACATGTCTGAGATCTTGGGGAAGTTTGAGAGTGGTGAGGTGCAGGGAAGTCGTAATAGCGAGAGGAAACAGGAAATACAGTCTATCAGGAGTAGGCTGTTTATGGTAATTATATTTAATTATATAATGCATACCAATAGAAGCAATAATTTTTGTCTGAAATCTTATTAGAAATCTTATCGCAGATCTAATAAAGCAAACTTTACCATCTAAATGGCATCGGAACAACGTTAAGTTCAAAACTTTTCGTTTGCTAGTTCAACCAGTTAATAACAAATATATAGTTTTGAATAATTTTAATTTGATAATATTCAAATATTCTTATTTATTGCGCATTTGCAGCTCTTAAATGTTGTCATTATAGATATAAGTCATCAATATACAATACAGAGCAAAACAAAATGATATAATTTTTCTGTTTCCCAGGGTAAACAAGCTAAAATCAAGGAGATGTACCAACAGTCTGTGGCTCAAAGTGAACAAAGTAAGTAAATTTATTTTACTGTCCATATTTTAAAAACTAAGATCTCTTGTTAATCATACTTTTATACATCATTCAACATTCAAGGTACAGGCAAACTCCCTTTTCACGACACAAGCTTTTAGCTTAATGTAAAGGGTGTAAAAGGTTGTATTTGGGATTATAACAAAAATCCAGATTTCTCTTTAAAAAAAACTCAACTCAAGAATTTTTGTGCCAGTTGAGTTAACTCTCCCCATGATATTTTGAGTATCTTCTCAGATGTCATTATCATAGAAATGGTATATTGTGAAAGAGGGATGTTCAGGCTTTCAAAAACCTCATGGATAAAAGAACAGTACTCTTTTTGTTCTACATAACTGGAGATTCTCAGAAAAACATGATCCAGCAAGAACCATTGTTTCTCGTTCTGTATCACAGAGACCACAGCAGGGTTACTCCTGACGCAATCTGAATACAATCTTAATCGCGTCCTAAGCTTAATCATATGATGCGCGAAGTGACTATGTGGTAGCTCAGTATTATATTGATCCTTTATAGATAACAACTTTTTCAAATGAAAAATTTAAAAATTTGTGTTAAAATAGTGAATATTGTTTATTTGCTTGCACTAGGTATGACGTCAGCTGAGAAGATAGCTAAAGAGCTACAACTAGACGGAGAGAAAGCTAGTTCTATTAAACAGAAGTTTGAGACTGGAGATATATATAAAGAAGAAGAGAATCAGAATCAAAAGAAGGAAGTCATGGATGAAACTGTATTCAATGCTGGTAAGGAAATATAACTTTTATATAAACTTTATATGAGAGTGGTTTGATATTGAAATTGGACAAGTGGTAAAATATTAGTAGACACCAAGAATTCATAGTTTTTCTCTACTTCATACCAATATTTATATGTAAGATGGCCAATATATCATACAAAATTCACTATTAAATTAAATACTAACACAAAATTGTCTACTCTAGTCCTGACGAACTTGTGAAATGACTTTGTTCTTATGCTCTTACTGCGGTACTATTTTGGTGATGCATAGACATTACCACAAGCACGTCTAACGCTTTCACTGAAGGATTGACTTCATCAGCACTAAAACAGTTTTGAACTCAGGTCTTCAGTTTTGTATAATGTTTGTGTGATTATTTTCAGGAATAAGTAAGCAGTCTCGATCTATTTTCAAAGAGATTGATGCTAACATTATGAACTCTGGATCAATGCAGCCCCCACCAAAATCTAATGAACCAAAACGTAAAGAGAAGGTATAACTTCAATTATATCTTTTTAGATGTTAAGAAGACATTTTGAATTGAGCTTTTTTTAAGCGTATTCTCATCCACTCCTGAAATTAATTTATCTATTGTATGTACCATCCCAGTATTTTGAGTATCCTGTAAAAGACACTTAAATTGTAAAATATTGCATAATATAAGACATTAAACATAATTTTTTTCTAAAAAGAGATATCTAGGTTTTGTTATAAACCCAAATACAACCTTATACACCTTTCACAGTTAGCTAAAAGCTTGTGTTGTGATAGGGAGTTTGCCGGCATCTGGGATCAAACCATGGACCCCTTGTTCACGAGGTTGAGGCTCTACCTCTAGGCTACGGACGAACTAGATTAGTGAGGAGGTGTCACCCATTCTAATTGTCTTAACTTTTATTGAGATAGAGATGATGACTTACATGTAATTAGTCCACTATCCACTCCGCTTGAGGATGACTGAATGCTGTGATTGGATTGACTAAAATATTAATATATTATTTCTTTCTTTTTTAGCCTTTTGTGCCCAAAGATGTAGTCCGTGCAACAGATCAAGTTGACGATGTAAAAATTGAAACCAGCGATATATCAAACAAATTCAAATTCTTTGAGACGTACCAACCAAAAGAGGAGAGGAAACAATTTCGTATGACTCCCCCTAGAGAAACAGATAAACGCCAATCACCTGAACAGGAACTCTATCGTGATCCTAATGTTGTACGCAGTGATGAAGATACATTGGCCAGTGGTACCAATATAGCCCAGCAACGTCATACGGCTTCTAGAATGATTTCTGTGTTTAAACAGATGGAACAAGAAAAGGATAAGGAAGATAGACAGGGTTAGTATTAGTGTTGTATTTTTTGACATAACATTTGCATTTGTATTTCAAAATGTTTCTTAAAAGTACGATTATTGCACAAAGTCTGATGGGGGACAGAGAGAGAGAGAGTTCCTTGGCCCTCCAATTCTATATATTACATAAGGAAACAGCATGTAGTTAGTTAAATATGATGCTGTATAAAACTAGCGCCACTGGTGGTACAGATAGAAACAAAAAACAGAATTGTCAAATTTGAATTTATGCTACCTTCAAATTTCACCAATTTATCTGCCACTTAATTGAACAGCTTCTCATATATTTATAGGTATATTAGTATCACCGTCAGTCTTTGTAATGTAACTCAGCGCTGGTGAGGCGCTCTCAGCTCTTTAATTGTCACTGTAAAGTGAATAAAATAATATTATTTCACAATAGAGCCAAAACAAAATCCCTGCAGTGGTATAATATTTTAAATATGAACTTTGGTTTACATTGAAAAACAACAAATGTGAAAGGTAGTGATGTGGACTCATTTAGTGAAAAGTAGACTCATTTTTCTTTTTGTTCATAGGTTGTAACTGTCATAACATTCTTTTTATTGGATCAATGTTTCTCAGTTCTGATAATAATTGTACTTTAAAATGCTATTTTGCAGTTTAAAACCATATAATTATGGATGAAAAATACTAATAAATACATTCCGTGGAGCACCTAGCAAAGAATTGGTCTCCCACTCTTTTCTGTCAGTTTTTGAATGTCCTGTGACTTAATTTGAAAAAATAAAAACATTTCAGGGATGAGGTTTGCCACCCTTCAAGAATGTCTTAACCTTTTGCTGTCACGAAAAGGACAGCTTGCATGTTTATTACATGCAGCTGGTTTGCTGGCTACTCCACTTGTGGAATTTGCCGTGACAGTATAAAAGTAGAAGTAAAAAATAATAAAATAATTTATTAATATTTTTGTACAATGTTCTCAGGTCCCAAGCCTCTGAAGTGCTTCACTCCCCCTCCTCCCGGTGCAGACTATCACGCTCCATCATCCTCAGAAGAGGAATATGGTTCTGAAGAAGAAGATGAAGAATCAGAGTACACAGATGAGGAATATGAGGAGAATGTTAAGAGATATAGTACAGAGGACGAGGCTCTTAAACAGGTAACACACTTGGAAATTTAACAAATAACATAACATAACATGTATAGACAATTCACACAGACCGAGCTAGTCCCAAATTAAGATATGAATCTTATATTATGGGTACTAACGTGACGATACATATATATACAATGCACTGAACACATATACATGTAACACCCAGACCCAGGACAATTTGAAAAAGGTCATTCTTCATTTTGCCCTGGCCGGAAATCGAAGCTGGGACCTCGTGACTCAAAGGCAAGTGCATTAGCCTCTGCCCCACACCGGTCGCCAAATGAAACATACCATATTATATGGCTTAGAAATGATAATGTCACTTTATTTGATAGTTTCTCAGACAGGACTTGAATCCACAACCCATTCATTTCATGAAGTTTGCCTAGTCGAATAAAGTTATAGGGTGACATACCGAAGGCTTGGAAATTCTCTCTTGATGTGTAGTTATTGTACTGAGGCAGCACCCTATTCTTTTTCCATATATATTCTTTTTAAGATAGATTGACAGAGAGGACTTGACACTAATTTGTCTTATCATCAAGTGTTCGTAAAACCTCACATGTTAGACAATTACCATCTACAATTATGAATGAATGAATATATTTTCATGATATGTTTTATTATTATTTATTCCAGGCTCAAGCTGTAGCCCGTGCTAAGTCTCTTCGCAGCAGGTTTGAGAATTGGGCAGATAATGATAATAAGATCCCACAATCAGCTTCGGTTATCTTCGAGCAGAGCAATGGAGATGATCAGTCACAAATCGAGTCAGCTAAAAGGTAAACTTTATAAATATAGATAATATGTTGTATGAACTTATATTACTACTACTTATACTACTAGTTATACCATCACGGCATATCTCACAAGTGGGGTAGTCAGCAGAACAGCTGCGTGTAATAAACATGCAAACTGAAGTCTCCGTACCATTCGGGATATTCAGGATGGTCGCAAATCTTATTGCTGAATTTTAGATTTAAAATGTTCTTATGTTACTCATCTTTTCAATTCTGTTTTTTTTTTGTCATTATCAGATTGTTATAAAGGAGTGGAAAGACATCTTTCTCTCGTGTTGTTTAATCAATGGTAGAAAGAAACGCTTGTTTTAATTTATCCAATCATGAAATTCTACGTCTTACAATAAATATGTAAAATATGTGTTATTTTTTCATTTTATTCTTAATTGGTTGCAACATCAACCATTAAAAAGTATGATAAAATTATAAGTTATACAATTCAATACACAGAGGGCGAGTTTATTACTCATGCTTGTAGCCTGTGTATTTTAATTTAGTTTGTTTAAATTATTTTCAGCCTTCGTAAGAAGTTTGAGACAATGGGCTCCACTACAAATAGTGTTGTGAAAACATTCTCCACTCCTAAGGTTAACCGATTTGTTGTAAGTATCATTTTTTTATTGTGTGCATTCATCTTATAACATAATGTAACATGTCCAAAGCTAAGATATGAATCTTGTACAGTGGAACCTCTCATAACTAGTTTAATTCGTTCCAGACTCTTACTCGTTATGCGAAACATTTTTTTCTATACAAATCAATGTAAAATACGATAATGCGTTCCATGCCGAAAGAATAAGTATTCTTGGAGACCTTAATGATTTTTTTTTATTAACGTTTATTCAAATAAAATTACTTATAAAAGAGTGTAACAACTTGTAATACAATTTAGATTAGGAAAAAAAACGTACCTTTATAAAAATATGAATTTATAACAAATAATTAACCATTTTTAACTAGAGAACTAACCGTAAACTTAATAATTTCGTAGACATTCATGACACTCCCTTTGAAGCATCCATCTTCTTAATTTTATCTTTGTTCTTGAGAATAGTGCAGATCGTTGATGTTGACCGATAGTATGCGCGCGTATGTGCGCGCTAGATATGCCACACTCACATCTTGTTCTCGCTTTTCAATGATTTTACGTTTCATTTCAACAGTTGTTTTTATTCTCTTCTGACTGTCTTCTTGTGTTTTTTTCTTCGAGGACAATTTTGAACGGATTATAATACTTTGCACATTAAAAAAATACTAATGATATCAATGCAAATTTTAGAAGAATGGGTGATCACTTGCGAAACCAAGGCGCTAACGGAGCGAGTGCTAAACACAGACTGATATGTACTGGCGCGGAAGTCCCGGCTCACAAGGTCACAGGTGAATGTCGTGAAAAAGGGACTTACCTACCCTTTCTCTGTAACTCGTTATGCGAAATATCGCTCGTTATGGGAGCAACTTTTTCACATTTTTTTTGCTCGTTATGCGAATTACTCGTTATGAGAGGTACTCCTTATGAGGGGTTCCACTGTATTATTATTACTAATGCAACAATATATACATATACAATGTACAATGCATTAAACATATATGCATGTAACATTCAGACTCTAAACAATTTAAAAAAGGTCATTCTTCATTTTGTCCTGATCATTTTTGAATTAATTAATAAATTTATTTATTACAAGCACAAAACAGACAATAGCTACATATATAAAGTACAGAAAAAAAGGAAAATCTTTCAATGATCAGTGATTGTCTAACACCATGCGCCACAATAAATTTAAAATATATATTGGTACCTAAGATTCGGGTCATCTTAACATGTCTATATAAACACAATCTCGCTCGCTCACTCAATTATCACACACTAGCACAACACACAAGTCATTAATTACAAATCAAGGGGAAGGGGGTGTGAAGGGGATTAGTGCATATCTGTTGATTTATCGTTTAAAGTAGGGAAGTAAATTTTCTGAATATATGCATTCCGAGGTAATCCAAATATGTCAACGTCTGTCAGTGTAGTGTTGTAAAATGATGTGATTCTATTCAGAGGTCTTTGTAGTCCTGCATTTGTATTCGCAGCTGGCATATAAAATAAACTACTTATTCGAGTTCTAGAAGGAGTGTGAATGCATTATGTACAATTTGTACAATGTCCTATTAAAATCTGTGTTACAATATTCTACTTCCCTAATAGATATATTTAATGCATAGGGAGGAAGTAATAATGTTAATTAAATGTATTTTTGTTTCAGTAAACCTTTGATAATAACATGATCTCTCACATTTGTGCCGAAGACATCTTCTGTAGTGCGTAGATAACTGAGTCTCTATGTTACATTACAGACACTTCAATTAATTTTATAATATTTTATTCAATAAGTTTGTAATGTATACTTACTATAGAATATTAAATAGGTATAATATGTAAGATCATAATACATCTTAGAAGCAATAAATTGTGGATAAAAGAAAGAATTTTAAAAGTTGCTTATTTGAACTCTCAAAAGATTTTATCCGTAGCCTGTATGTCTGATTGATAATGTTCACAGTTTTTTCAATATAATTGCATTGTCCACTTCTTGTATTTTGTTTGTTAACACATAATTTATGTTAAAATGTTTGTGGGTCGTTCATTATTGCTGTTGAGTATTGCTGTAACCTTTTTATTCATTCACTCTGTCATGGAAAGTGGGGCAGTTAGCATTCTTACTGCAAGTATTACTGCATATATATCATGTTTTATTAATAAAATATAAATATAAATGTACTTATCTAGACAATAAAAAAAATAAGTCATTCAGGATGGGTGGAAAGCCTCATCGATGATACATGATTTTTAATTGTCTTAGATGTGATCTTAAATTTACAAACTTCTGCCTTTTACACAACACTACTCAAAAACTTAAAAGAAAAAATTGGAGACAAATTCTTTTCCGAGGATTTCACGGTTTAAAAAATGTATGTATAACTTTTTTTAAAATGCAATTATTCCAAATTTAATTTTAACATTTATTTTTATCAAATTTTGACACTGTTTTATGGTTGGATTTTTTTAAACTATTTCTCAATGCACATCACAAAATATGTACAGTGTTTTCAACATAAGTGAATATGGCACCAGAAAGGATATAATGATGACTACAGTACTTATGTGATCATATTATGTCAATTTATTTCCAATTTCTCTCAGACATACAGGTACATATGTATTATCCTCTTATTATTGCTTCTTTGGTTTTATAAAATATAATACTCTATTGTCTATGATATTGTTTATTTACATAATATGTATCAAGTATTACAGATCATATTATGATCTGTAATAGGTACTTGAATTCAAATAATCAGAATGATGACTTTGTTTTAAAAATAGAACATTTTATAATATTGGATACAAACAAAAGAATTTAATATATAATGCAAGTTTTATTTTGGGAAGATTGAAATAAACAGTTGGTTTATTTTTTCATTTTTATTTATTGTTGTCATCGTTATTGATTATTTGATTATTTGATCTAGATTAGTTTTATTTATTATATGATAAAAGTTTTGTATTATTACCAAAAATAGAATAAAAAAATATTCTTGCGTTAATACATTATTTTAAACATATCTCTTAAACTAATTATTATTATTTATAAACTAAAAATTTCTATTATATTTATGAAATATTTCTACATTAATTAAATTAATTCTTTTATAATATTGTCACTAACAATATGCTTTTTGTTTATTGCTGAATTTGTTTCTATTTATTATTAACTTTTGTTTTACATACTACATAGTTTCAAATTAGAATTTTGTTTTCTTTTGTTTTGTTTTTAACTTCATTCTTTTTTTTTAAATTCGAGTGACATCTAGTCTGTTTGTTTGTTTTTCGTTTGTTTTCGGTGTTTTTTGTTTGTTTATGCATTTACTATGATTTCTTGAAATCTCTGTGCATTTATAAATATTTTATTTGTTGTGGATGCTTAGCATTTTATCAATCACTTAGTTTTAGAAACCACCATTCAAATTTCAAATATTTAGATATTCAGAAAACCATAAACAAATATGTGTTTCTAATATAAAATGCTTTGAGTTTCTAAACATTTTGAATGAGGATTCAAAAAATTATCACGTAATGTGATACACCAAATTTTTTTTATGGAAAAATAAGAATTGCTCATGGAATTAGGCGATTTATATACACGAAAAGAGTTCATTTAGTCCCAAATGTGATCTTGAGTCAAATAATCAACTGTATTGTGGAATGTCCTTTGTATTGGCTGGAAGACGTTGCTCTGCATCAAGTCTGCCATTTGACAGAACATTATAGGTGTTCTCTGTACTATGAATAGATATTATGTTGTCATTTATATAGTATTGTTAGTAAAGAATTATGTCATTGTTATTATTTAGTTTTGAGTTCATTTGGGAGGACTAAAATAGCTAACTGTCTAGGAAATTTACCTCTTAATTTTTAGGATTAAAAGGCCAAATATATTAAAAATTCAACTAAGAACTGGTTGATCTGATTAGTAGTTTATTCTTGCCTAAATTAATCTAAATTGATTAATAAGATAGTTGATAAATATCTTGTTAATTTGCCTACTTTGTTGTATTTATTTATTTGTTTGTTGTTTTGTTGCATTTTTCTATATTTTAATGTATTTATAATATGAACTTATATTTTATTTGTGTTTTCTAAGAGGCTTTGGTACTAGCTTTCATAGAAAAATCTTTTTTGACAAGACAAAATGTTAAATATTTTATAATGGCAATACTGATCAAGATCATAATAAATTATTTTGAATTTAGAAGTTTTTCTCTAAAGTTAAGTCAATTAAACCTACTTCTTTATACAGTTATTACTAATCATAAGCCTCCCTATATTTCTTCAGACATTTCTGTCATGGGCTTTTTACAATCGGTCACCGGACTACAAGTGTCAAATGTGTCCTGAAAAAGGCAGTTGTTCAAAATAATAAAGACATTTTACATCTGAAATTCAGCGATGAGGTTTGTCAGCCATCCTGATTGTCTTAATTTATATTGGCTCGAAGAGGACAGCTTTTGCATGTCTATTGGATATGCCGTGATGGGATAGCTAGATAGACAGTATATTTTGGGTGTGACGATTTTTGGCTACAGCTGTCAATGTTTTGGTTTTTTAAAAGTGTAATAGAAATTGTGTTAATGTAGAAAACAAGTTCTTGCTTTTTTTACGATCAGTATTTCTTTTAAAAAATGTTTGACATAGCCTAGATAGGTATCTATATGATTTTATTGCTTACAAAATATACTTAAATAATATTCTAAGTTTTATTATCAAATAATAATATGTTATGATTGAAACGAACTAGGGTAAGACATTTTTTGTACTGTACATTTTTATATATCATTATTATTATTACATTTTATACATGTAGGTACTTAATGTTTTTGTATTAAAATATGTTTTTTTATTTTAATTTTCATCTAAACTTGGATGACACATCCCTCGCGGGGTTGACAGAGAGGATAGAACGACTCTATTATATAGTTTATAATAATTTTTCGACGATTAATATTTAGTTTTAAATATGCATTAATTTATTTAGAATCTCTTCCTGTTTGAAGTATTTTAATACACAGGTTCAATGATAGAAGCATCTCAAATTTTTAATCAGGAAATTTTTGGTTTAAATCTTACTGTTTATCTATTTTGCCTTATCGACTCAAATAACATATAGCCGATGATGAAGATTTTTGAGACATATTCTGTTTTGTTTCTGTCTATAAGGTTTTTGTCAACTTGAAGAACCCTCTTTTACAGTATACCGTTCTTATGATAACAATAATAGTGAGTTTATGTCACAAAAGAGGTAATTCAGTTTAGTAATTCAAAATCTATATTAAGGAGGTTTTTTACAACTACCCACTTTTTATGGTAATGTTCACTCCAAAACTTGCAGAAAAAAGTGAAAGACTTTGATAATAGCATATAACTAATAAACAGAATACGAACATTAAACTTTTATGTTACAAGTATTTTGATTAGAATTGTTACATCAGTCTAAAAACTCTTAATTCTTGTATTTATTTCATTATGGTTTTTGCATATTGGTTTAAGTTTTTTTGTTAATGGTAATTTAGTTTTTAGAATTCATATTCGTTTAAGCATTTGTAATGTTTTGTAATTTGTATACAGTATTGTATGATTTGAATATTTTTAAATAAAGTTATTGCGAAATTGTGTTTTTTATTTATTTATTTATTTGTCCAAAGCTTGACTCAAGTGACTGAAGGAAAGGAATAATTGTTTTTTAGGATTAATCTGGATTTGAAAGCAAATATCCTAAGCAACCCCACAATAAACAATATGCTTGTGTCGTGAAGGTGGAGTAGGTAAGAAGCGGATGGAATCGAACCTGAGAGCCCTAGAATGGAACTCCTAGATACTACTATTAGGCTACTAGCCATTCGAATTTATTAAATTTCTACGTCAAGGCAGCAAGTAGTATGATATGAGTATTAATATTAAAATGATTAAGTTAAAACACTGTTACTTTCACTATATAAATTTTATTTTGGCAGAGGCCTTTTTTTAGAGTTTCTAAGTTGACGGCACTGAAGATGGACTAAGTCCAAAATGCCTCTGCTAAAATAAAATTTATACAGTGAAAATAACAGTGTTTTGACTAAATCATTTTAACTCTTTGGACGCGCCAAATTAAATTTTAAAATCTTTGAGCCACTGCGATAGGTTGGAAGCCTATTTTTGAAATTCATACCTCTCTATAAATATACAACCCACACTCACGTAGTCTCGGAATAATGTTACAAATAGATCAAAATTTTATGTAATATACTAAAATTAACAAAATAATGTACTTATTTGAAGCAATTCAATAAATAAATTATCTCATATTTTAGAGCATTTGACACGCCATGATGCACTAACACTATTACAAATTTTAGTTAATACGTACACTCACCCCATCACTTTGTCGCTATCAGAGATATGAAGCCATCAACGGCTTTGAATCGATTCTTCTACAGATACTTGCACAAATCGTTCACTCTATTTATAAGTTGCACAATTTTTACTTTAAGTGACATATGCTTTTATATAACTGATATTTCAAACTTCATAAAAAATCACTGTCATAACACACACTCACAATAGCGCGCATATAGAGAAATGTTAGAATAATATTTATAAAATTAATTATTTTTCAACTAATACAGTATAACACTACGGATGTACATAAAATAAAACATAAGAAATATTTTTTCTATTATACACAATTCACAAAGATTCACTATTCGAAATTTCTTTACGAGATTAAAGTACGAAACGTCCCGTTTGAATATAAAAATGCAACTAAATAGATAATAATATTATTTACAAATATGTGTGATCCCATAGAACAAATTTTATTATTGATAAATATTGATTCCAGAAATTTTGAAGCCATATGGTATTCCCGTGTAAAAGGTTTATTACCTTACGGTTGTAAACGTAAGGGGCACAGGCCTAATGGTTGTCTCCAATCTTTATCGCATTTATCCTAGAAAGCCGACGAAGACAAATTGCATTGTCTTAATTTATGACGTAAAATAATTTTAAAGTAAGGTTTATCACAATAATAGTATGTTTTGGGTCCACAATATAGTAATTCATCCATTCATATCTTTACGGCGTTTAACATAAATGGTGAAGCCAACGGACCGGTTGTATGCAATAAAAAAATAAACATTTAGTATTGGGTAGTATACTTCAACGCGAATTTAAGACATGAAATGTATTCTTTTTCGAATATCCGCTTTTTGCAAGACACTCGAAAACTCACACCTATTTACTTCCAAGTGCTTCACAGCTTAAGCAAATGTTTACTTTAATTAGGTTAAAATTATTCCATGGAGTCTCCTAGAATAGAATTGGTATCCCAATTTTTTATGCTAGCATTAAAGTGTTCGTAAAACCTTACATATTTATGTACTTATTAATCTACATGCAATATTGGATATTTTGTTAGAGATAATCAGCCGTATGCTGAGTAAGAGAAATTGTCGTGGGTGTATGAGAAATTGTATGAATGTAGACGAGCGAAAGAAATATGTAATAATAGATCTATATGCCATTTTGTTCTCTCTGTTTACGTCACTTGGGATACAGCATGTTTACCACTAGATTAGTTCATCATTTTATTGTTGGCTTAATTAAAATGTTGAATACATTAAGCGAATTCCTCAGATTCCGTGGAGCACTCGACAAATAATAAGTCTTTCACTCCTTTCCGTAGATTTCGAGTGTCCCGTAAAAGGCAATGTTCAAAAAAATGCGTCTTAAATTCAGCGGTGGGGTACGCTACCTATCCTGAATGTCATGTTTTTTTGTTGACACCGAGAGAACAGTTTGTATGTTTATTGAGCGAAAACGGTCTACTGGTTTTCCCATTTGAGGTAGGTATATACCATGATGGTGTAGTAGTCATTTCCTTAATTTTTACTGTCATCTTCTAACTAGCGTAGCGGAAATTATTATATTATGCTCATTTTTGCTCATTTAGTAAACATAGGCATATGTAGGTATCTATCTATTTATCTATACCCTCACGCCGTGTCCCAAGTCAGCTAGGCAGAGAGAATGGAAAGCCAAACAGATCTATCTTTACACACTTCCTTCGTTTTCTCCACATTCATACAGTTTCGCATACACGTACGTCGGTTCCTCTTACTCAACACGCGGCCGTCCTTGAGAATTTGTACCACGTGATCAAGCCACGTGGTTCTCGGACGCCCGCGCTTTCTTACACCCTTTCTTTTAGACAAGTATATCCTCTTTGTCATTCTTACGTCGTTCATTCGTTCAACAAGGCCAAACCACCGTAGTTTACTCATGCGCATTCTGTCCACAACACTCTTCTTGCATCCGCTCATTCTTCTAATATCATAATTCTTCACTCTATCACGCAGCGTTTTACCTAGTATTCTTCTCAACGATTGCATCTTCACTGCATTTATTCCACTTTCGTTCTTTTTCAACCACGTCCATGTCTCGCTTGCATACGTAAGTGACGGTACCTTCTGGTACCGTCACTTATGTAAAATATGTAGGTTTGTTTATTTCAAAACTGAGATATGTATATCACATAATAAAAAAATGTAAAACTAATACGGATGTAAGTTTATAATGAACATTTTCTTATATCAATCAGAAATACTTTGTATGTTTTATTTTATAAGTACTTTGCACCTAAAACCACATTCCTCATGTTTTGGATAAGGTTCCAAGACTTACATACACTTGCGCAAAATAATGGCGCGTATTTTAAATGACGAAAACGTACAAGATTTTTCATTATATTTATAAATCAAATTTCTTAGTTTTATAATAATAAAAATGTCTAGATATCCACAAGATATCATAAGATATATGTAAATATATTTTTACAAACAAATGTTGTCAATAAATGCCTCTTTATGAAAAGATATTCGACAAAATAGGCTAACACATCTATGTTTGTGGATAGCAGCAGTGGCACGGACAATAGCGCCCAAACATAGATGTGGCTCGCACTGAAAAAGTTAATATTAATAAAAATGAACTTTCATAAGGTTACCACCGAAAAAAAGAATAAGTACGTCATATAATATGAGTTTTCTAACAAGAAAGAATTTTCACGAACTTCTACATTATAATCTGTCCGTACCATTTCAACATACCCTACAAGTGATTTCTCCGTGCCCTTGAGATGGTTGCTCCATTATTAAAGTAAGGTCAAATAAATCATCGGACATACATCACCAGAAGATCAAATGCATGTTATAGGTAAACAAGTAGGTTGTTATTTCTGTATCAATAAAAAAACGTTTATAATGGGTGGCATACCTCTTCGCTGGTGCGTATTTTGAAAGTATACAATGCCAGTACGCATTCATAGTGTTCTTGCAATGTATGTTTTCAAATTGTGTAACGAAAAATAGTCTCAGAAAATATACACGATTTCTGCGTAATTGTCGCGTATACTTTCTGACGCTGATTCAGTGAAGCGTATTTTGAAAGTATACAACGCCATTACGCACAGGTTGGAACTTCTCGCGTATAGTTTCAAATATTAATAAGCATAAATATTTTTAAAAACTATACATGGTTATTACGCTCTTATCGTGTATATAAAAGTATTTTTAATAATTTATAATTTTTTTTATGTAATATTTTATGAATATTTTGATTATAAAACAAAACAAAGAACAAAAATATTCTTATCATATAAAATGTTTAAGTACTTAAGTGCTACTTTAAAAAGACGCCAGTCAAATAATAATAAAAATAATTATTTATTTAAGTACATTTACAATTTTCGCTTTTACATGTTGACAAATTTCAGATATTATAACAACAAGTTAATCCAAAATAACAAAAATACAGGTAATAAAAGCAATAAAAAGTTTATAATAAAAACACGTAAAAAATAATAAAAACAATTATATACCTATGAAAAAAGAGAAAGCAACAAATCAAAATGGCTACTTGGAAACTAGTCGCGTATACATTCTAAGAACGTTGCCTTGTGTAGCACTTAGAAAATGTACACGATTATTCCGCAATGGAAACTTGTGCAGTATGTTTTCCACACAAATTTTAGTGTAACGTTATTGGAAAATATACACGATTTGAGCGTAATAACCATGTATAGTTTCTAAAAATATTTATGCTTATTACTACTTGAAACTATACGCGAGCAGTCCCAACCTGTGAGTAATGGCATTGTATACTTTCAAAATACGCTTCACTGGTATTGAAGATGTTAAATGTCTTATTCGCAATGTGTTACGAATACCTGTCTTTTACAGGAAACTCGAAAATTAACAAAAAAGTAGGAGCCCTATTTTTTTGATGAGGACTCCACGGAACGCAACATTTTACAATTATCGATGTATCTGTCAAGTTCAAAGACATTATATTATAATGTAATTGATCGGGTAATTCATAATTAACTCGATTTCGGGTTCTTTTCCACCACGATTTTCTTATTCAAATTAGGAAGCGAATTTAAAGGCCTTTTTCGTACTACTGAAGTTGCATATACTTAAGGAGGATTCATAATTTCATTATATAATGATATATATAATTATATAATACTCATTACGTTATATAATATAATGAGTTACAATCCACTGGATTGGTTTGCAACGAGTTTTGACTTTCTTCTCCATTCCTCCCTATTCTCAGCCAGTCTTTTCAGCTCTACGTATGAGCCACAGTTCATGTCCTTCTTCAGTTGGTCCATATACGCATCTCTTGGTCGGCCTCTGCCATTTGTCCCCTCGGTCCTACCCTCCGCAATGGCGATGACAATAATAATAATTATTATCATGAAATAAAATAAAGAATATTTCTTCAAGTTACATTTGTTACTCAGTCTTCTCCTTGGGCAATTATTAGTTCCACATGGTGGTGGGGTCTGCCTTTCTTGTTTGGTTTCGCCACTTGGTTCTGTCGAGCGCATCCTCATGGGAAACATCACAGCTCCTCATCACACTTGTTATTCAGTACATTAATAAATTTTCCATCTGGCAATACTTGGAGAAAATTCCTTTATTCCATTTCATCACGTGGTGGAATTCAAATAATAAGAATCTATGCGTTTGTATAATTCAAAGACATTACACGTAAAGGAGATGATGAAATGCAAGCAAAAATAAGCTGTCCTCCGTCACAATAAAGTATAAATTCCTATAAAAAAAATAAAGAATACCATGTGAGAGAGAAAATATAAGAGTGGTATCTCTTTCTAACATATTACCATTATCTAAAATGATAATACTTTTATATAGTACTAATTATGCGTTAGAAAGGGATGGTAGCGCTTCAACACATCATACTATTTTAGAAGGCACGTTTTTTCATAGAAGTGTACGGATTTGTTATTTATACATGTGATGTCCATGGGGTGTACATAATGTAAGGAGAGGAGAGGAAGAGAGGATCCCCCACTGTTACTATCCTATATTTTTTATATAATGTGTTTATATAAATCTGTGTATGTTAGGTGTCTAGTTACAAGTATATTTATTATTCTATACTATTGTTACTATATTTCCTTTACCCCTTGCAGAGCGCAGGCTTGAAGCATCAAGGATGTTTGTACAAGAATAGGTTAAACGTTAAAACTTTATTGGTTGAACTAACTTAAACTTTTTAATGCGCATTTTTTATTTTTATAGACAATATTGTTTCGTCTCTTAGTGAAACATTACAAATACGTTTCAAGAGATTAAACAATATTGTCTACACAAGTAAAAAAGTGTGTAATAAAAAGTTTGTATTAAAATGCTGTGAAGATACGATCGCTGAGGAGAATGGTTGGTCAAACGTTGCATGATAGAGTGAGGAATGAGGAAATTAGGGAAATGAGCGGATGTAAGAGGAGTATTGTGGATAGAATGCGTGTAAATAAATTGAGATGGTTTGGTCATGTGGAACGAATGGAAGAGATAATGATGACAAAGAGGATATATCTGTCTGAAAGGAGGGGTGTGAGGAAGCGCGGGCGTCCGGGAACTACGTGGCTTGATCATGTAGATCAAATTCTCGAGGACAGCCGTGTGTTGAGTAAGAGAAATCGACATGTGTGCATGAGAGGTTGCATGAATGTAAAGGAGGCGAAAGAAGTATTTAGGGACAGATCTATAATTAAAGTATTCCGTTCTCTCTGCCTACCTCACTTGGGATGCGGCGTGAGGGAATAAAATAAAATAGAATGGGATAAGTGTTTAATTCATTCAACACACAAAAAGTAATGGAAAAGGTACATAGGAAATATTAAAACTATATTTTTCTATCTATACCATCATTACATCTCCTACTAATGGGGAAATCAGTCGATTCAATATTGAATGGAATTAATATACGTGTGAGTTCGTATCGAAAATAAGCAATTTATCCGTTTGTGTGAGCCCAGTACCTCAACGTGGATACGCCGCCGTGGGGCTTCTTGTGTACTTAATAGCGGGTGCTATCGGGATCATTGCCTGGTAGCGAGTGCTTGACGGTATACAGTAGTTAGCCAGGCCTAGGTGTTGAAGCGTTGTCGTGCCCGGTGGAAATAAACATCCCCAGGTCGACGAACGAAGGGAGTCTCCGACGTGTTGTCGAGGGCAGCCGCCGTTGTACCCGGATATACATGCCTTCCACATTTAAGAGACTAAGACATCGAAGCAGTGCCGTGTTGCGAACTAGCAACCCCCACTTACCCCCGACTTCTACCATCCGGAGACATAGTTTCCCTTGTCGGCCTCTGTCACGTACATGTACCTACCTTTTATGATCTATCCTTTCCAAGACAACTTGCATATTTGCCACAGCCTTTAGGTTATCCCACTTGTGTGACTTGGCATAATGGTACCTACAGTAATCTCTTCAGGTCAATATTTAAAAGTTGGTCGTAAATTCTTTAAAAAGAGGTGGTCAACAGCGCGATACTAGAGTCTCGAACTTATTTCATCTTCACGACGCAAGCAAACTAACTATGAGGGTGTATTTATGCGTTTATTGCAAAACCAGATTAATCCTTTTATAAAAAGTTAAAAAAAGTAGTTTATCCTATTCTTGCGCTTTACAACCCTGACCGTACCAACTTCCATTGACAAGCGGTTGTGCGAGAAGGGGAAGGATTGTAGAAAGAGGAGAAGAGGGAGAGAGAGGTACTACATTTTACCAATGACGTCCTTCACAATACAGTTTAATACATAGCTAAATATTGAAAAAGTATCAAAAGGGATAATTTTTAGGTTATGAATTATTCAAAGAGATGGTTAAATGGTTGGCCACTTTTTCAGCTTTGCCTTTGTATAAATACAATATTGTAAGCTTATATTATTTAAATTATTGGTAGGTATGTAGTTTGAGGGATGGGGTATGGTAATCATGGAAATGTGAATGTACAGATAGGGCTTAAAGAAAAATAACTGTAACAAAACATATGGTGAATATCTTTAGAATAGGACCTTAAATTAATTATTGTTAGTAGCGTGCCTCCGGCAAAGAATATATTATCTCCTAAATTTACTGTAAATTTTTGGATACCCTATTAAAGTGTAGTAATAGATCAATGCTGAATTAGGTACATCTAACTACATTTAGGTTAGTTGGAAGAAATCGCGCCACTGCGATAAAATCACCTTCTGTACATTGATTGTATTTGTTTTAAATGTATTTTTGTATAAATTTGCTTGTAATCAATCCACCTACAGTAAAGAATAAATAAATTTTATAAAAATAATGTCATATCTTTATTTTTCATGATGGGTTAGAAAAAATTATTTATTTATTTATTTAGATGAACACACGGCGTGAGCCTTTTACATGTTAAACAAGCAGTATGATAAACAACAAACACAAACAGACGCAATAGTCAAAAATACATTTTTGTATAAATAGAGTAATTAGTTAGTAAGTAAAAGCAAAAAAAAAAACAATAAATAGTGCAAAACAAAAGAATTCAATAGGAAATAACAGGTCTACGATAAATAAATTACATTAATTATGTCAGTCCAAATAAGCATGAGTGTTATTAATATTACTAACAATTACCTACTCTTACAAGAATCATTACAGCTGATGGCCAATGCGATCCCAGAAGATAACCTTATAACGATATCCAAACGACAGCACAACTACAATATATCCTCAATTTTTCTTATAAATTCTGCATACGTCACGTTAAAGATATCAATTTCTCCAGTCAGACCATTAAACATATTTTGAATAGCCCTTCCCACTGGGGAGTTTGCCAATATGTTTGTTCTGTTTTGAAGCTGGTAAAAAACAATCGTGATGCCGAGAATGAACCTGCCTTATAAAGAAAGACACTGAAAAACTTACAGAGAAGAATGGAAGACCTACGACCTCAATGAAGATTGATAACGTGTCTTATGCCTATTCTTTTATAACTTCTATTCAGTGAGCAGGCCTCATTTTCAGAAATTGGAACGAGTTTGAAATTTTCTCTCAGTGCTGTACAAGTACATGAACTGTCAAGAAGTCCTTAGCTTCTTAAACAAAATCGTCATATGTTTTCAAAAATATTAATAGAAAAGTGCTTTTTCTACCTGAAAAAAACATCGAGGACGTTTCTGGTTATGTGGTAAGTCTTATTTTAGATTTATTTTTATGTTTTTTTCATAATTTTTCTTATATAAATGACGTCATTGGTCGCTTTTCTTGATTATAACCTCAGTACACACCACATGGTTCGCGTTTTCTAAATGTCAAGTGTGCACGTTTTTGGAAATTCGTAGAAGTTTCGATGAATCATACAATTTGTCTGTCAACCAATCTTCTCAAAAAACGTTTTTGATTTCAGAAACTCAATCACAAATGCGTAATTTGAGTTGAAAATGAAATTTTAAACTACATTTTTGAATATTTTAAAGTTTTTTTTTGTATTAGTCTTATTTAAAAGGTCATTAACTTATGATTGTCTTTTATTTTTAACATAAAAAATGTCTTGTATAATCATTATCATATACAACAGGAGGTCTCCCACTCTTTTTTGCCAGTTTTTGAGTGTCCTGTAAGAGGCAGGCAATCGTAAAACATCACGTTTAAGACATTTAACATCTTCAGTTCAGCGATGAATGACTTAATTTTTATTGGATGAAGAAGAAAACTTGCATTTTGTTAAGTGCATTTGTTCTGCTGGTTACCCCATGTGTGTGACATGCCGTGATGGTATGAATGAATGAATATTATAAACAATGGATCTAAAAACAAATCTCGAAATATTTTATTTGTTTACCAGTGTCGTTGAGACATCGTCATCTAACACAAAATAATAATGAAATTTATTTTGGCTTGTTAATTTTTTTTTATTACAGAGGGAAAAGATTATCTATACTAATATTATAAAGAGGAAAGATTTTCAAATTCAAATTCAAATATTTTTATTTAAACAAAATTAACAATTTAATAACATTACATACACACCTTATTACTAAAAAAACACATTTATTAGGTACATATTTGACCCTCAAAATTGAGCAGTGCTCGTGCTTTGAGGGCTTAAACATATTTCATATAATTAACATAAAACAATAACAACAAAAAAAAAAAAAAATATTGTTAAAATTTTATTGTTTGCATTGAATAGGCTCCGAAACTACTGAACCGATTTGAAAAATTCTTTCACTGTTGGGAAGCTACACTATCCCTGGGTGACATAGGCTATATTATATTTAAAAGAAAATAGGGATCCTTAATAAAACTATTTTTTTAAATACGTATCTACCCGTGCGAAGCCGGTGCGGACCGCTAGTCGTTAATATTTTTTTGAGAATTTTCAAACTATTAGTCAGACAATCCTCTGATATATATGTACTCATATTTTCGGCAATAAATAAGTACCTATCTAATGTTTCTTAATTTTTATTATCCAGGAATATTATCTTAGATCTATGTACTTACCTACTACTACTAAACCATCACGGCATATCCCACAAGTGGGGTAGCCAGCAGACCAGCTGCAAATAAAACATGCAAGCTGTCTTTTCCGTGCCAATATAAAATTAAGACATTCAGGATGGGTGGCAAACCTCATCGCCGAATTTTACATCTACTAATCTTGCCTTATCTTATCTTATTTTATGCATTTTAATTGATTTTTTTTAAATTGTATCTATTATTCTATTTGAAAATGCAATTTCATTTTAAATGATTTGTATATTTTGTTTTAGATGTATTTTAGATGTACAGGTAGTTATCATCTGGGATCTTGAAAAAAAGAAATATCTGGGTTTCGTTATAAACCCAAATACAACCTTATACACATTTCACACTAAGCTAAAAGCTTGTGTCGTGAAAGGGGAGTTTGCCGGCACCTGTAGGGTTACTCTTGACAAAATCTAAACACGATCTTAATCTTAATCTTAATCATACGACGCGCGAAGTAACTGTTGGCCAAAAATACGCGCATTCCGTTCGCGCGGTAGCGTGGTGTTTTTGACAATAGTCCCTTCGTGCGTCGTATGATCAAGATCAAGACTAGATTAAGATTGTATTTAGATTGTGTCAAGAGTAGCCCTGCTGGGATCGAACCACGGACCCTTTGTTCACGAGGCCGAAACTCTACCTCCAAGCTAACGACGAACTGATTATTTATCACTTGCAATTTTTACAAGGTAGAAATTTTTATGTCAGGAAAATAATTTAATTACGAAATCTTCTAATTAGTTTTCACTTGGAAAATCGATCATCATATCCAAATTGGGGAAATTGGAATAACATGGTCATGACCTAAAGACGTAACTGGAGGTAAACGGCGGCAAATATTACTTTTGGCTTAGTAACTAGATCGTGCCCTTTATGCATTTGTATAATACTCGTAATATAATCTGATTGGTCTATAGAAAGTTTCATCAGTCTAGCAACGACTCAGGTTGTTTGAAATTATCGATTTTACCATTGCAGTGTCAAGGTCTAGCCAATAAATGATTATTTATTCTTTATGTACCTAATATTATATATGAAATAGAATTATATGATAGATACCTATTAGTGATGTAACGAATATTCGCATTCGCATATTTCAAAGTATTCGCATTCGTAAAAAAATATGCGTATGTTTTGCGAATATTATTTTGTTAATAAAGTATCGGTAATTCGGTAAAAGTACCGGATACTTACCCGGTACATTGTAGAAAAAGGTACTGCAAGAAAATATTCTTTTTAGAAAACCGAGGAGTTTTGAAATATTTTAAATTCCTATTCTTCTTCTTCTCTACGTGTCTTGTCGGGTCCCCCCGACGTTGACGACCACTTGGGAGAAATCCTTCCTGTTCCGGACAGCACGAAACAGCTCCTCCACACCTCTCATTCCTGTCCACTCCTGAATGTTCTGAACTTAATTTAGTAACCATGAAAGATCTATATAGGCATATAGAAATAATTAATTACTGTTTTATTCATTATGTATATTTATTTAACTTTTTATGTATGTATAAATTATTTTCTTTTTTTTATGATTTTTGGGTTAGTTGGAAGATATCGCTTACACGCGATAAACTCGCCCATTGTGCATGATAATTATTGGTATTTATAATCTGTTTATATGTATGTTTTTTAAGCACAATAAAGTTTATTATTATTATCTCATATCTCATTTATTTAACAAAACAATATTAGATTCTACATTTTGAACACAATATAAGATTAACAATAAAATTTAAATATAACATTAAATAACAAAAACCATAAAATATTAAAATAAATTTATGTATATTCAAAATGTAGAACCCCAACATTATTCGAGTTGATTCTTCCATGATGTTCTATGAAATAGTACAATCATGGGCGATCACTTACAGAGCTACAGGGACAAAAACCTTCTTACTATCCTGGTGGACGATAGACGTACGGCCTTCTGCATTGCTTGACAGACTCTTAGGTATTAAACCATTCACAGACAACACTATAGGCACGATGATTATTATTATTATTATTAACATTGTTCCTATATCATTTTGAAAATTCGGCGACGTGGGGGGGGGGGAAGGGGGAGAAATTTTAATGTTTGAGCAATTGTAGAAATTTAAGCAAGTCAATATTCGCTATTCTCATTCGTGAATATCCATAATCGCACATTCGTTACATCACTAATAGATATATCGACTAGCTATGTAGTTCCATAATTCAACAAGTAGAAATGTCTTATATTCGAGAATTCACAATTTTTATAATCTAATATATACAATACTCGTGTCACGGTGTTTGTTATCATACTCCTCCGAAACGGCTAGACCGATTTTGATGGAATTTTTTGTGCTTATCGGGTAGGTCTGAGAATTGGCCAACATCTATTATTCATACCCCTAAAAGTCAAGGGTGGTCCACCCCGATTTTTTTATTTTATGTTTTGGACAAAAAAATAATAATTTTATAATGAGGCATTAAAAAATACATACAGCCCTAAATTTTCATCCTTTTACCATAAACCCCTATTATTTAATAGCGATATTATTAATCTAGAAATAATGTAGGTATATGGCAAAACAACGTTTGTCGAGTCAGCTAGTTTTTGTATAAAATTGTATGTTCTGTGATCGATGTATTACAATGACGCGACCCATAGTTTGGGAAATACTGATATAGGCTAATGAATAAAACAGTAATTTATTATTTCTATATGCCTATATAGATCTTTCATGGTTACTACATGAAGTTGAATGACTTTCGCATACACGTAATGAAGTAGGTATACAGGTATTTCAATTCTCCTTTTAGACTTTGCAATGATAAGAGTTTTAGTACATAATAGTATGAAATGCTATATTCAGAGTTGCGCAATCTTTGTGAAAATTCAAACATCTCTACTTGCCTTACTTTAATTTTTGTATGGCTTCGGCTTATATTAATAATTTTCTTAGCTAAATTGCTGCGTTCAATGATAATTCCAAATCAAATCTTTGGTTCCCGTTCAGAAAGCTACTGCACCGCCTCTGGGGTCGACCTATGGATGTCTATCCAGCCTCCCTCATACTTTCTTCTTGGACACTCCTTCACCAGATATTGGATTGTTTGGGACTGAGCCCCACAGTCACATTCAGTTATCACAAACTCCGTGATAGGAATGACTCAATATGCGTAGAATATTACAGTTTTGAATGAAGGAGACTCGTTTTAATACTGCGTTTACGAGGGGAACATTGAAGGAAGAATGGAATGAAGTGAAATTCGCTCGGTTTGGACAGGCAACTCTTTGGAGATTTGAGAAATCAGGGATATAATATTAATGATCGAGTATATTATTAATGGGTAACATGCATGTGTGAGGAATATGAATAAATGTTATTAGTCGATAAAATATACGTTTATCACGAATATCCTAATAAGAAACGATAAAGAAAAACTTTCTATTTATAATTTTCATTTCAATAATCCATAATTTTCTGTCAAAATTTTAAACACCCTGTCATTGAATAATCCCGTTGTGAAGTCATTAGGCGTAAAGTTGTATCATAATGCATTTGACTCGTAGTCTGTCCACCGCCTGATGGCGTCACACACCTACCTATTGCGTCATGGGTAGACCTTTTTTCGGCAAATTGCGAAAATTGCTTTTTCAAATGGTGATAAACTGCATATGTTAAAAAATAAAAAGCAACTAACTGATTTTTTTTGCAATAATTCCCCATTTTCTCAAGTCACTTCAGCGAATAATTTGACCGTTCATATTAAATGAAATCATAATTCACTCGATTGCGGGTGCATTGCCATAAAATGAAACAAGTAGGTATATTAAATGAAATATTTCCCAATAGATTCACCCAATGCCTTGAGAAGACGAAAGACGTCTTTCTTAATTTTTGTTTAAACATTAAGTACAATAAAATCACGTGTTTGTTTATGTTACATGGCGAACTATGACGCAAGTATTAGATTAAATAATAACGTTGTAAAATGTTGTGGATCTATGTTATGAATGATCTATAAATCATTGACATATTATTATTATTGTATCACAGTGTGATCTAGGCACGTACAAGGTATTACACATAGTTTTGTTTATGTATTTATCTATTGATTGTTCAGCTGTTTTGTGTGTCTATTTATCATTAATTGATAGTTAATTGTTATAAATAAATAAATAAAATATTAACCTTATGTTTTATTATTTATTTTTTTGTTCTTATTTTATTATATTTTGATGAATGAAAAATCATGTAAACACTGCCTCATACAGGCTACCCCTAGTGAGGTAGCTTGTTGTGTTATTTTTGAAATAAATTTATTTTTTTGACGCGGCGGCAGAATTGCCATCCACACTTTTCATCATTTTGCAACCAGATAAGTCTTCAAATGATCCGTCACTGTCATACTATTCCTCATGCATGTTGCTCTCCTGTTCAATGTACTCAACACGTGACCGTCCTGTAGGATTTGATTTAAATGATTTTGCCATTTGATTCTCGGACGTCCACGTCTTCGAGCAAAATTCCTCTCAGCCAAATAAATCTTCTTGGTCATTCTGTCCTCATTCATTCTTTCCACATGCCCAAACCATCGTAACTAAAACCATCGTGTTAGTACCCATAGTAAAACATTTGTATCTTAGTTCACTTCCTAGTTCAATTGTCTATACATGTTATGTCATATTATTTGATGAGGAAATTTTCTTAGATGGTTATATTAGCTTTATTGAATCAAAAATTAAAAACATTTTAATATTTTATACACTACAAAATCTTTATTATTTATTATGTTAAATTCAGATAACAATAATTTTTGATAACTCAAGGTCAATAAACCAGTATTTAATATTACTTTCCGCAATATTATTTTATTGTCACAAAAGATTATATTAATTTATATTACCTACGTGTGTTTTATCTTTCATAATAATTTGCTTTTAGGCACATACTCATTATCTGAAATCAAAAACATTAACACTCAATGTCTTTTGTAGCTGTTGATTGACATTCATTAGCCATGTGGATTAGTAGGCAGAGCAGTGGTATGTTTATTGTCAAAAGACAATGTAAATTCGTAACAATCCAGCTGATTTTTAGAACGTACATAACTATTATTATTTATCTGATTGTTTCAATTATTGTGCTTTTTGACAAGATGATTAAATTTTGACAGAATAAGCGCGCTAGTAACAAAAACTCCAGACCAAAAAAGGGGCCGTAGACAAACCGTACTTAGCGATTGACTACTAGCGAACTTTTCAACAATTTACCTAAATGTACCGTGTAATTATGCGAACTATTGTTGTTATGTGTTTGTTTAGGGGGTCAGATCCACGGTGGTCAATTTTTTTTGTCACGTAAAATTCTTTTACTTAACATAACATGTATAGACAATTCACAAAGATCGAGCTAGTCCCAAAACTAGTATTGAATCTTGTGTTATGAATACTAACGCGACGATACACATATTATATACAATGCACTAAACACAATATTATACATGTAACACCTAGACCTAGGAAAATTTGAAAAAGGTCATTCTTCAATGTGCCTTGGCCGGGAACCAAACTCGGGACCTCGTGACTCAAAGACAAGAGCGTTACCTCTACGCCACACCAGCCGGCCTCTTGTAAAAGGTCACATATTTCCGAATTCCCAGAGTTTTAAAAAGTGAAGACCTTTAGCTTTAGATCTCTTCTTCTGTCAGTGCCGTATCAGGTCCCCCCGACGTTGGCGATCACTCTGGAGAATGCTTCTCCGTCCCACACTGTTTGGACCAGCTCTCCTATCTGTGTTATTCTAGTCCATTGCCGTATATTATAGGTAGTACGCAGCCACGACATCTGCCTCCTTCCCACTCCACGACATCCCTCTATCTTTCCCTCTATTATCAACTGCAGAAACCGATATTAATCTACTCGCAGGATGTGGCCCAAATATGAGACTTTATAAATCTTAATATTTGTCAGGAGCTCTCTATTTGTATGTGCTCTGGGTAGGACTTCTGTATTGGGCACCAAGTCGGTCCACGGTATTCGAAGCATTCTTCGATGAATTCACATCTCGAATGCCTCTAACCGCTTCATTGTGTTAACCTTTAGGTTTTAGTCATCATAATTTTCCATTTCTTAAATTTTCAATCCCCCGTTACTAGATTTTCAAAATGGTATAGGAACTTAAGATATTTCTCAGTCTTATCGGATTTGTAAAAAAATATTTTAGAAAATTGCACTTTTCATTTGATAGCTAAAATTTGTAGACTAAAGAGAAGCGTTGCTGGCCGCACAAATACAGGCCGACAGGTTACAAATCTCTTCACTTAATTTAAGATGTAAAATATCTTTATATTTTCGAACACCCATCTCTTTCAGGACACTCAAAACCTAACGGAGAAGAGTGAGATACCAATTCTTTGCAGAATACTCGACGGAAAGTGGAACATACTACACGGAATTATGAGAATATATTTATTTATTTATTTATTTTATTCGTCACTGTACTTGGTTACAATATTACAAAATAAAACAATATCATAAAAATATCAGTTAAGTATACAATTCAATGTACAGAGGGCGAGTTTAACGCGATAAAATGCGATGTCTTCCAACTAACCCGGTATATTTTCACACAACTCTTTGTCATACAATTTATATGTGTTTCAAATTTCATAGAGCTCAATATATTTATTTATTCTTTCCTGCTGTACATTGATTACAAAAAATTCCATATATACACGTAATTGCGACAAAAATTGGCAAAAAACCATTAATGTAAATATAAGTAGTTTTATATTATTATGTACAACAATTCGACTAACACGGGTGACTCAAAAATGATTTAAAATCCATTAAAATTTGCGCAGATCATCACAGCATTTTTCCCATAATTTCCCAGCAAAACAACGTTGTACATCCTGCATATTATGACGCACGTTGTAAATTAGAATGAACTAATTGAAAAATATAATAATGTCGATTGTTATTGTATTGTAAATCGTTTGTAGAATTAATGTGAATTCCACGTAGCATTTTGTCAATTTGAGTTTTAGAGAGTATTCACAACGCGATTCAATGTTAAATATTATTTTAAATAATAATTATAGACAAGAATCAAAGGACTAAAATAGCATTCACATTGCTTCACTTTGGATGATCATCCAGAGTGTCAGGGTCAAACCTGTTCATCGAAAGTGAACACGTCTGTTCACATTTGTTCATCCTATGCTTTCACTGCCATGTCAACACTCTCACTCATGTTGTATGTAGTTTGACGTATTTTCGTATAAAAATAATTAAACAAATTCAAAAATGAAAAATAATACTTAAAATAAATTAATATAGCTCTCGACTGCATAATAATTTTGTACATGATTCTGACATTGAATACAAATTCATAGAGAATTAAACAAATAATAAGATAAAACTTGTTTATGGTCGTTTCAGTGAAAGGACCTTTCATCAAAATTATGACGAGTGGTAATCTCCTTCCTCCGTCATCGCTAGTGATCACTATTGTAGAAACGCCCGTTCATACTTGTTCATCTTGGAGGATCATCCGGAGTGATCACTGAAAGTGAACAAATGTGAACGCCCCTTAAGGAATTTTTGGATAGAGAAGATTCGTTCTTCATTCATGATTTTTATTTATTATTTATTCTTTTTCGTGCATAGATTACAATAAATTATACACATTTATATTTCAGTATTAAACACAATTAATTGACAGGGGAAGCTTATTGCAAAGACGCTATTTTTTATTCTAAAAAAATAAGGACATTTCATAGAACACATAAAACTCTATCTATCATAAAATCAATAAATAAAATAAAAGTATGTGTAGGAAACTGCCCCGACAATAGAGAACGATGGGGCTTCCTTCAAGACGAATCCGGAGCGTGTGACTGTGGTGCAGCACAGACCATGCTGCCACACCTGTCGGAGTGTCCATTGTGCCCTGTCACGTGCACTATGGAGGATATTTTTGACGCATCTCCACCTGCTGTGCGTTTTGCACAGTACTGGAGTTCAGTTTGATTGGTTTTTTATTCTGGGTTTCGATACGATAAATAATAAATAAAATGAAAAAAAAAAACAAGTGCCAAAACAAATATTCAAACAATAATACTTAGTATAGACAAATTTTGACATAATTATTATGTCAAGCTTATTAAGCTAAATTCATAGATAAAGACCACAAACAATATTTAGCAATATTTAGTTGAATATACGTCATCCTTCTTCTTTTTGGTTGGTTTTTAATCTATTTATTATAGAGTGTTTTCACCAGGAAACTGTCTGATCTCTTCATTCTCTCCATAGGAGCAGAGTGTAACCTAGAACTCATAACACAGAATAAACTTATAGCGATCCAAAGAGTTTAGATAATCACAAATTAATTCCATTGAGCTCCAAAAATCTGTTGAGCAGGTTGAGTACAGGACCCGTAGTCAAAACTCATTTAAGCGTTACGTTTTCGTTCGAATGTAGACGACGTTGCGAGAACGTGTCAATTTTCTTAATACACAAGTAGTTACGTCAAACACACGTCTACTATTTAGGGCCAGAAGACAAGGGACATTCACAGGCAGCATACGTCATCTTTATCGAATTGATGATGTTAAATATTATCTTTTTCGTAATCATTGCCGGTTACTCCCATATCAATGTTAAATCTCATCTCATTTTATTTTGAATTTATGCCACTTTAATCTTCCTGCTGCGCGATGTTTTCCTGTTATACAATATTTTACACGGGAATATTTTTTGCAATAATTTTTGTACATGCTCTCTCTCTCTTTCCTTTTGTTGGCTTTCACCCTTGAAGGTGTTCCTAGCCAGAAACTGCAATTAAAAATTATTAGATCAGGACAAAATACAAAAATTCAACATTCAAAGTTTCATCACGGGCCTTGAGGAACAGGACAAGGAGCTTGAAAATGTTTTTGTCTCTAGAACTCAAGAGCAAGGAAATATTTGTAGGTAGTGGAACCCTGTAATGTGTCAGGTCATTAATCAAAGTTGGGTAGATGTTGTTGATCGCGGGCATTCGAAAAATATATGATCAAGATCCTCCTCCTCTTGGCAGTCGCACAGAGGAGAGTCGATAACGTGGATTCTGTAGAGATGGGATCTGGTACAGCAATGAGCTTATCTCATTCTGCAGATTGTGGAGGTGTCAGCCTTACTCATTAAAATTTCTAAAAACCAGGGTTTCATAGACACATCGGGTTGGATTAAGGCATACTTTCTTCCTTTGAGTTGACTGGTCTCCGACCATTCGCCTGCCAGGACTGGATGAGATTCTGGTCAAATGACAAAGTGTAATCAGAGGCTGTAATAGTTCCAGATGGATTGGGGAGGTCCGTAGCCAATTTGGCTAATAGATCTACCGCCTCGTTGCCCGGGATACCGCAGTGACTTGGGATCCAGCCCAGAACCACGTCTACACCTGAAATCTGAAGTTTATGTAGGAGATCTCTAATTTCTGAGGATAAGAGATCATCTGATCTGGATAATGCAGGAGAGAGAAGGGCCTGGAGAGCACTTTGAGAGTCACTGAGTATGAGAGTTTTAACCTTGAGCTGGCGAATGGTCAGAGCCCTTAGAGCCTCTCTGATAGCAAGACATTCCGCTGTGAAAACCGACGACTCTTCTCTTCGCCTGAACATTTTATTGGTGTTGTCTTCAAAAAGGAAGGCAGCCCCTGTACGACCTCTATTACTTTTCGAGCCGTCTGTATAGATTAGGTGCCAGTCGTGCCAATCAGAATCAATAATTGATCTGAAAATACGAGGTGCGAATGTGCCATTACTGACACCTAGATTGAGAATAACTTTTGGTTTAAAACTTAGTGTGGAAAATGACATAGAGTATACAGGAAGAACTGCAAAGCTCTCCAACAAGGGAGTTTGGATTTTTCTATAGCTAGTAACAAGAGTCTTTGTACATGCTGCGTGCGTGTTTCTAAACTAAATGTTGCTATTTTGCTAATTATGTATTTGCTATTTTTTATATTTAATTTGTCAGCTCCCACTAATATTTTATAACTAGAGGGTTATTACCGGGAAATCCCGGGAAAATTCTTTAATTTTTATTTCCCGTTTCGTGTTTGTTTCCCCTGCGTGCGTGTTTCTAAACTAAATGTTGCTATTTTGCTAATTATGTATTTGCTATTTTTTATATTTAATTTGTCAGCTCCCACTAATATTTTATAACTAGAGGGTTATTACCGGGAAATCCCGGGAAAATTCTTTAATTTTTATTTCCCGTTTCCCGGGAAAAACGAAACATTTCCCGGGAAAAGAACACAAATTATTAGTCATGCAGATTGCCATACCGATACTTAAATCTTTGTTTAGTTAACTGTAATAGTCGTAATAAACTTGTTGAAGCTGACGAACATTTTGATGTTATAAAATATGAAAACAAATATTTATTATCAACATTAGGGTTTTACTATAAAAAAAATAGCTTCAATGTATTTGTATAAAAAAAAACATAATTCTAAACATCGAAGTTAGGGGTGTGTTTGGCAGACAATGTACAAGAATCGATTTTTCATGTTTTTTTTTAAATATTTCGAAAAGTTAGATAGTTCTTAAAAATATTAGTGCAGCAAATTATTGTATTTTATTCATGGATATTGATCGATTAAAATATCATTTTTTGATAAGATTTCTCATTTTTTGAAGTCAAAAATCACCACATGAACTCGATTTTTGTTTAATAAAAAAAGCTTGCCAAAATCCATAATATTTATTTGCTTGGTAGGATCTAACTGTAATTATTTTATTTTTGAATTATTTTTTTGCAAAAACGACATTTATTTAACTTTTCCGTAAAACTTTTACAATTTTCAACTCAATTTATTTTTATTTCCCGGGAATCCCGGTAAATTCATTTTTAAATTTCCCGGGAACGAAAATAATCCGGGAAAAATTACCCTCTACTTATACCATTTGCTAAAACATCTTTTTAAAATAATTAAGTTGACAAAAAAACTCGTTTTATAAATGACAATTAAGATAAGTGTACTTTTGTAGATAGAACGAGTGTCTTACGACTTTCAGTTTCTTATGGTATTGAGGCAATGAAAAATTTACATACAAAACTTTTTTCATAAAACCAATAAATTTTGGTAACTCCATCATAGGCACCACAAAATCTATCTATCTATACCCTCACGCCGTGTCCCAGGAGGGGTAGGCAGAGAGAACGGAACGCCATATAGATCTATCCTTACAAACTTCTTTCGCTTCCTCCACATTCATCCAATTTCTCATACATGTTCGCCGATTTCCCTTACTCAACACGCGGCTGTCCTTTAAGATTTGATCCGTCTTTTTTGGCCGTCCGCGCTTCCTCACACCTCCTCTTTCAGACAAATACATCCTCTTCGTCATTTTTTCATCTTGCATTCGCTCAACATGTCCAAACCATCGTAACTTATTTACTCGCATTCTATCCACAACACTCCTCTCGCATCCGCTCATTCTCCTGATATCCTCATTCTTCACTCTATCCCGCAACGCACTTCGACCCATTGTTAGCAACAGCAATGTGTCGAACATGGCTAAAATGCTGGTGCATAATACCATTCTGGTTCCGACACTTATGTATGCAAGTGAAACTTGGACGTGGTTGAAGAAAAACGAGAGTGGAATAAATGCCGTGGAGATGTGTTCACTAAGAAGAATGGTTGGTAAAACGTTGCACAAAATAATTTATAAAATATATTCAATGTGTCGGTGTTTAGGTAGTAGAATTCCATAGCGAAGCGACTTCTTCGACATAAAATAATATACTCTATCGTTGATTGTATCGGTATTAATTTTATAAAATCTCATTTTTGTTTTTTTCATAAAGCTATCTACTCAAATGCTGAGTAATTTGAACCAATAAATCAGTAAAAATAATAATAATAACTCGACAATTCTTTTTAAGATGCACCGTTTTGTGAAAAAACCACCGCAATGGTCCATTAAAAAATCATAACACCTCCTAAACAATAGGGTCTTTAACTTTGTCTCGAACAACTCCACACTCCACTCCAGAGTCCGCAAATCACAAGGAATTTCGTTCCATAGCAACGGACCAACCACGGTCAACACAATTAGCCAGACCACAAGTCTATTAACAGAATCTGTGTTAATAGACTTGTGTTTACTTGAATTTACCACCACAACGTCTCAGTTCTAGACGATCTTTTTTAAACTCCTCATCCTCACTGACGGGCCCTGCTCCCTCTGAACGCCTACGTAGGTGGGCGGAGGATCCGCAAATAAGCGAACCTTTCCTACCCCAAGAACACCTTGCTGCAGGAGGCGATCTAGACTATGGGACATGGAAAACCCTAAATCGACTGAGATCTGGTGTAGGAAACTGCCGCGACAATAGAGAACGATGGGGCTTCCTACAGGACGAATCCGGAGCATGTGACTGTGGTGCAGCACAGACTATGCCACACTTGTTGGAATGTCCATTGTGCCCTGTCACTTGCACTATGGAGGATATTTTTGACGCATCTCCACCTGCTGTGCGTTTTGCGCAGTACTGGAGATCAGTTTGATGGGTTTTTTTTCTGGGTTTCGACACGATAAATAAATAATCTGTGTTAACATACCTTAGTGACTTTTGCCTTTCCGTCGCCTCCTCAGAAATGTAGAACTCTGAAATATACACCAGTGCCATGACGTAGTGCCTTAAACAAAGTCAGGAATTTAAAAACAATCTATAAAATGCACATAAATAAGTAGGTTAGTAAAAAATAACAAAATAATTACATAGTAAAAACATTCTAATACAATTTTATTTATTCCACATTCATTCCTCTTCAACCATGTCCAAGGAATACGTGGGGTGAACTCACCTGGGGGGAGCTGCAAGAGAGGTCGTCGCTTTATGGGAGGGAATTTGAGTGTAGATGTGGATTTAATGGTTTTGTTATTTATCGTTTGCTGACCGACACGAAAAGAAGAAGAAGATGTCCAAGTTTCGCTTATATACATGAGTGTCGGTAGCAGAATGGTTATGTGCACCAGAATTTTCGCCATGGTCGACACATTGCCATTGCTGACGATGGGTCGAAGTGCACCATTCATCCTAGCACCGGCCATAAACATATAAATATAGATATATAATAATACATATTATTTAATCTTGCACAATAGATCTGTCACGTACAACTATTTATATAAACATTAATTTATAATAAGTAATAGGTAATATCAATAACCCCATCTTGTTCTTATCATAGATAACTATATGAAGTGTGTCAATTTGAATTTCTCTGAAATGATAAAGAATTGAATATCAGCTTACTGCAATTTTTTTGTATTATTTTGAAAGCAGTTTTACAAGAAACAATATTTATACATACCCAGTAAAATTTAGTAACTATTTATTTATACCCAAAAATACACCAACAGACATAACATAAAGATTACACATGGTAACGATGAAATGTTAGATAGTCAATGCTGCACCTTATTACAGGCATAAATATAGTATTACTTGAACCACCCAGCCCATGCTCACCCTGACACAGTGTTGCCAGGTGTTCGGTATTCTACAGAACCGTTCGGTATTTTAGCACCGTGTTCGGTGTTCGGTATGACAAAAATGCCGAAGTATGGGCGGTTCGGTATTTTTTTCTGATTAATTTTTCTCCCTAATAAACGACGTAAGCCCTAAAACAGACAATTAAAACAATAATGGCAGTACTAATATGTTGTAATGCTTATGTGGAAAGAGTATTTAGCCATATGAATTATTTGTGGACGAACAGCCGAAATAAATTAAGTGTGGACATGGTGAAGGCTGAATTATGTATACGAGTAATATCAGTTTGGCATGTCGCGAAATGCATGGGGCAGTTAAAGCGAATAAGACATTGCTGGAAGCGGGCATTAGTGAGAAAAAATATTATATTTATATGGCACATTCAAAGATCAACTAAGTAGGGCACATTGTATTTTAAGGTCATAATTTATAGATCAACGATTAAAACTTTTTTTTGCTCAATGTTCGGTATTTTTTTGGAAAAGACCTGGCAACCCTGCAGTGACATCACTGAAACATCAGACGAACTACCAGAACCTGAGAGCTACGGAAGGTCCTCCAGACGTAACAGGAAGAGCACGATAGACTTCCAGAAAGAGGGGAGCCCAAGCACACTCAGGTGTATATATATATAAAAAATACAATCATAAAAATAATGTCATTCTCACACACTAAAAATAAAAAAATGCAATAACAAGAAATACATCTTGATAAGGGAAAATTAAACTTTAGGTGTCGAGAGTCTCAAGTTGAAATGAATCGCTTGTGTACAACTAAAATAATAATAGTTAGGAAAACGAAAAAGAGGAGATGGGATTGAAATATGTTTTATTTAGAACAGACATCTCATCTGCACAACCAAGAGATTGTGCAAATTCTCTTTAGTAGTAAATGTGTTCTGATGCTTACGAATCGGCTCAGGCTGGTTAAAGTGCACTTTATCCATGCTGCGTTCGCTAATCCCACCAGTTCCTATTTCAAACCAATATGTTCGACATATTGTGTTGAGCACATTAAATTAAAATTAAGAATAAAATAAAATATAGCTGTTATTCGATTCTTTCTGCCTAGCCTTCAAGGAATTCTGAGTAATGGTGATGAATTAAATAATATATTATTTTAGTTACATCGATTGTTCTTCTTACGGGAAAAGTAAATTTTCCGATATTTCTTCTTGAGTGTTTTACCATTAATTAATAAGTATACTAACTCATTACAAAACATCCAATATGAAATACCCATGATGTTATAGATTGGTATCATAGATGATTGATGAAGTCTCATTACTTATTGCTTTCAGGGAAGTCCCCATTCTGAATGAAGACGACCGGTGTGGCGCGGAGGCTAACGCACTTGCCTTTGAGTCACGAGGTCCCGGGTTCGATTCCCGGCCAGGGCAAAATGAAGAATGACCTTTTTCAGATTGTCCTGGGTCTGGGTGTTACATGTATATGTGTTTAGTGCATTGTATATGTGTAGAATATTAAATTACGTTATTTGTTAATTTGTCAACGAATAAGTTAACTTCGTTATTTGTCAATCATTAAAGAAAAAAATAGCTAATGGTACATTCGTATTGTCGACCGGTGTGGCGTAGAGATAACGCTCTTGCCTTTGAGTCACGAGGTCCCGGGTTCGATTCCCGGCCAGGGAAGATTGAAGAATGACCTTTTTCAAATTGTCCTGGGTCTGGGTGTTACGTGTATGTGTTTAGTGCATTATATACATATATGTGTATCGTCGCGTTAGTAGGTACCCATAATACAAGATTCATATCTTAGTTTGGGACTAGCTCGGTCTGTGTGAATTGTCTACACGTGTTATGTTATGTTATGTTATGAATGTCTCAAGATGCTATTTATAACATACTTTGGTAGATACTTGTTATTCAACAAGTTTAATACCCTAAAGTGGTGTTCATACGAGGCGAATATCATCAGGCGAATTTCGCTTGCATAAAAAACAAAATCCGTCTATCGTCCATTGATCGTCAAACGTGTTTACACCACAGAATTCCATACAAAACCTAGAACCCTGACTCGTTTACAAAAGTGAGGCAAAAAATCTATGAATTTTTTACAGAACGGTTGGCGAAAGCGTGTGGTGTTTCCTACATTTTATGGACTATTTCTCACATTTACTACACTTCTTTTCGCCAACCGTTCTGTCAAAAGTACCGAAAAATGGTGCCTCACTTTATTACAATGAAAATACATACGAGTACTACATCTAGATATTATATATAAAAATCTATGGTTCACAAAGTCCATCGGCATAGATTCAATCTGTCAGATGCGTTTTGATTTTGACGTTGTTTTTAAAATGGCGGACCTCGAGATGGAGATCGCGAAGTGTTAATTATTAGTTGAAAATGTTATAGCAGAGATGCCTAAGGCGCCTTTTAATTAAAGAAGCAAACGCCGCAAACCAACAACAAAGATAACGACTGTCACGAAACGGGAAACATTATAAAATTTATAGGTTGTAAAGTTTTACCATAGATACGGATGCCGCGCACATCTACGCATGGACGCATCGTTCCAATAATTTGAAAGGTGGTCAACTTGAGACGATATCGTTTTACTGGTTTTAATCGTTTCAGACTAACTGTCAATTTGTTCATACGGTTCAAACAACTGACGATATTTTGGTTTCTTGACGTTGTTCTCACGATATTCGCCTCGTGAGAACAACGTTTTATATCCTAGAAATCGCCATTATTGTTATTTTGATATATTTTTTTGATATTATACATATGCCTTAAAAACGCAACAGAAAGTGAAATATACTATATAATAATAATAATCGCACTGTTATTAAAGACATACGTTGTCTTTGTTCCGTTCAATAGTTAAACAATCCGAAATATTTATTTGTGGAATTGAAAAATGGTACATTATTTTTGTTCGATAAGTAAATACTTAATATATAAATGGAGCCGTGTAATTTTTATATTTATTTGTTTGTGGAATTGGAAGAGTGGCGTTGATTGTGTTTATTACCAATTTAATCAAAATTTTCTGAAAATTAACTTTGTTTAATTATGAAACTGAACAGTCTATATTATATAATATAATTTAATGATTTGTATTGTATTCAATTCAATACAATAAAAGATATAAAGTCAATATCTTCATAATAAAACTGCTAGTAATAGCATATAATATAAAATATATCTGAGTACGAAATGTTGCCTAGTGATACCTATAGGTAATATTTGCATGAAATGCAATGTATTGAGTAGAGAGAGAATACACTACATCCCTTTTATAACGCGTATTCGTATTGTGGACAAAGTATGAATAAAAAGGATCTTCTTTTTATGCATTATGATATCTTATAAATATCTGAGTCCGTTCATGTGTATATTTAATTATTTTATTTTAGAATAGACATACGCAAAGAGCAAATGAAATAAATAGAAAAATCATACTAGAAATCTTGCATGTAAGCTAACAAGCTAATTAAAAAAATTAACAAGCAAAAGCACTGCACATTATGATGATGTGCAAAAATAATAAAATGAATAAAAGAATGAACAAATCGTAAGATCGGTATCTAAAAAAAGGTCCCCACTTTAAATCAGATTACCAAATCGAGAATAAGTGAAATTAAAAAAAGGTCCATATTATGTGATAACTATTAAAATAAGTTGTTCTAAAATATTCTTAAATAAAAAAAGATATCGTGAAATGTTCCAAATATCTTTACCAAATTGCTTAGATGCTTCCTTTCTTCCCCTGGACAAAATTCTGAGTACGCCTTTACCATATATCCTGATTATTTATTGTTTTCAGGAAGTGGCGAGAATTATGGGTATTTCATATAAAAATTCCTTTGCAATTTAAAACACGATTATTTTTTAAGAGGATGAATAGACAAGTGACAGATATCAAAGATAAAATATTATGCATAGACAACGGTTTTAAAAAAGGCTGAATGTACTCAATAGAGTTGCGCTCCGATTCGCTCCAGAGTATAAATTCCTATATCAACATTTATATCCCGATTAGATTACGTAAGGATAGATAACTATAGCGATCCGTTCCTTCTGCCTACCCCACTTGGGATACGGCTTGAGGATGAAGTAAAGTATAGTAAGTTTGGATATTTGGAATGAATATAAATTTATTGATTGTTTGCCTTTATCTGTACAATTACGTAATTTTCCACAGTTGGGGTAGCCAGAGGATTAACTGCATGTAGTTAACATGAAAATGCCCCTCTTCGTCCCAATAAAAGTTAAAACAAACAGTAAGGGTGGTATGTTTCATCGCTGAACTAAAGATGTTAAATGTCCTATACGGGATGATTCACGGATATTTTCCTTTTAAAATAAACTCAAAAACTTACAAAAAAGAATGAGGGATTCTTATTTATTACATGCCTACCATTCATAATTTATCATTTTCAAAGATAAACTAAATCAGTAAGTAATTCAAAGAAAAAATCGGTCATGGGGCCGATCAAATTTTGCATCCAGTTTTAAACTGACGTTAGTTGTAAGACAATACATTGCTAATGCTTGAAGGTCATCTATGTTGGAATATAAAAAATCCGAAAAAATGTACTGCGCTGCAAATTAAGTATGTCTATGATCATTTTACGTAAAACGAATACGTGTATAGCACGCGTAATGCTGTTGTCTGAAGTAAAAATATAAAAAAATCAAGATCTCTGATTAAGTTATCAATAGTACATAATATTATATTGTTATACTCAATAAAACGTTTTATAATAATAACACATGTAGGTAACTTTAATAGGTACGTATATATATAATATTATATCGATGAATAAAAAATATATATATCGACAACTCGGTGCACACATACTTAGGTAGGTACTGTTCGCGATATAAAATAAAACAAACTGACGCCTTGCGTTTGACAATCAGTTGGTATAACGAGCTCGCGGCTGTACGGTGCTCCATCTGGGCAGCAGCATTGCTAATATTGTAATAAATAATTTATAAAATAACAAAACAAGATTCATCAAACAAAAACGAACGCAAATTTTGAACCTTTTCTTTATTAATATTGATAAAACGAATAAATTTAAAAAAACGTTCGAAACAATCGCGTGTGTTTGTAATGAATGTGTTCGATTTTTAAAAATACAATACTTTTATAATTTCAATCGATTTTTATTCGAATTAATTGTTTTAAATTTAAATTTCGAATTCGTTTGGTTTTTTAGAACATTGTGTTTTGTGTCTTGTTTTTTATTACCAAATGTGTGGAATTGTTTGAAATTAACTGAAATAATATTCAATTGTTTTAAAATTAATAAATTTGTTTATCCACAATGTGATTGACTCGGTTTCTTTCTCATCTTTTTGACATTTGAACTGTCACTTATTTTTATACCATAGAGTATAATAATATATTAAAATTTTATACGTATTGTTTGCTGTGTACGTCAAAAGAACAGAAAAGTGTCATAATATTTAATTAATTAAAAGTTTTTAAAATAAAAAAAAAACAGATTTATATTAAAATATTTATTTTGAAAAATATAATAATAAATGGCATATAATAATTCGATATTAAATAAATTTATTTTGCGCAATATTTTTGAAACCAAAATATACGAAAGAGATTGGAACTTTATTTTGAGTTGAATATAAAAAAAATAAAAATTAAATATACAGAAATCCTGACAGTATTACTACATTAATAATAATAAATTAAATTTATTTTTAATAGCAATAATAAATTAACACTAAATTAACAAATATAGAAATTAAATTTATTGGTTGTGTCTGGTGCTATTTTTAATTCTATTTTATTTTTGTGTAATGAAGTTGATCATAAGCGACAGTAAGTAAATTAATTTTGTTTATTTATTATTATTTATTTGTTGTTTTCAGAAATGTGTATATTTTGATTTATTTTTTGTATATAAACATCGTTTTTGTCTCAAACAGACAATGAATTCATCAAAAGTATGATTGAAAATATCTTTGATTGTACTTATTTATCTAGGTATCTTTTCATAACATCTCTCAAAAGTCAGCTGATTAACTGCTGTGTGTAATGAACATAAAGTTTGACTTTTCCGTGTCAATGGAAACAAGACATTCAGAATGGACGGATGAATCATTACTGAATAAAATACATATAGGTATTAAATGTTAAACATGAAATATTTTATGAATTCCTGCTTCTCATAGAATACTTTTTGTATTTATATTATTGATGCAGTTCTTCAAGCTGCTATTCTGTTCATTGTCTTAGAACGAGTCCATCCTTTAGTCAAGACAAGATTAAGATTTATAAATATGATCTTAATCTTGTCTTGATTTTAAATCTTACGATGCGCTAAATGACTATCCTAGTAAAATATACATGCATGCCAATCATGCGGTAGGTGAGGATAGTCGTTTTAAACATTTACATGAGTATTATGGTTATATTACATGATGTATACATGTGATATTTATCAACATTTATGAAATATATCTTCTAATTTCATCAAAATAATAATTATGAGACGTCGGATATTTTTTTGCGAATTGTATGATTAAGATCAAGACTAAATTATGATCGTATTTAGATTGTGTCAAGAGTAACCCTGTTGGTTTTCACAATGTAGTAGGAACTTTTTGATCTTTGGGCGAGCACGTCTACTAACACTCTTTATCTCTGCCATTATATCATTCACTTTTCGAAATTCAAAGAAAAACATTGATCCCTGGAGCTTCAGGCAAAAAATAGGACACCCTCTTTTTTTAAGTTTTTCAGTGTCCTGAAAAAGGTGATGAGTCTTAACTCCCCTTCTAAATGCCAAAATTTTATTGACATGGGATAATCTGTTTATTTTATGCAGTTCGTCTACTTGCAGGGATGCACACTGACATTTTAATTTCTAGAAATTCTCACACATTCAAATTTCTACCCCCCGTCACCGAATTTTCAAAATGATATAAGAATTTGAACAAAAACTCCTCGGTTTTCTTAAAGAATATTTTCTCGCAGTACCGCTTCTTCTTCAATGTACCGGGTATTTGTACCCACTGTTGTTTGTGTCAATACCAGATACTAAAAATGTTACGTGTTTGAATCCCCTCCCCCCTCAGTCACCTAATTTTCAAAATTGTATAGGAATTTGAAATATTTCAAAAACTCCTCAGTTTTCTTAAGGAATACTTGAATATTTACTCGAATTATTAAGTATCCGGTACTTTTACCGAATATCTGATACCTACTTATCACTGGTATACTGGTTACTCCACTTGTGGGATACGCCGTAATGCTATCATGAATATTAACACTGAAAATTGTGGCACGTTTTCGACGACATCTCTTACTACTTTGTCGCACACTTCAACCAATACACACGCTACTAGTTTCATAACATAAAATAAATGCAATTTCTTACTTGAATCTAATCGACGTGGGTTGATCACGTGGATGAAATTCTCAAAGACTGCCGTGTGTTAAGTAAGAGAAATCGGCTTGCGTGTATGAGAAATTGTATGAATGTAGAGGAAGCGAAAGAAGTATGTAAAGATACATAAATAAAAAATAAAAAAATAAAATAAACTTTATTGTGACAATAATAAGTACATTGTACAAAAGGCGGGTTTATTGCCAAATGGCAATTTCTGCCAACCAACCTGATGTTTGAAAAAAAAATAAGAAAAATAATTAAGTACATGCCAGAACCATAGAAAAAAATACAAAATACATCTATATGGCCTTCCGTTCTCTCTGCCAGTTGATAAGTTTACCGAAAGTATTAACTTTCGGTAAACTTATCAACATATTATTATATATATTTTTATTTTGCATAGATAATTGGGTGGGTGGGTGGGGGTTTGGGAGGTGTAGCTCAGGAAATAACACATTTATTTAAAGGGGCACAGTATTGCTCATGTCCTTTGTTATTGTATTTGTTTTTTAGATGCATATGTTGGGTCTGTTGGCGTATGTTTGTGATAAATAAATAAATAAATTCACACAGATCGAGCTAGTCCCAAACTAACGCGACGATATACATATATACTACTACTATACCATCACGGCTTATCCCACGAGTGGGGTAGCCAGCAGACCAGCTGCATATAAAACATGCAAGCTGTCTTCTCCGTGCCAATATAAAATTAAGACATTCAGGATGGGTGGCAAACCTCATCGCCGAATTTAAGATGTAAAATATCTTATTTTTCGTTCACCTGCCTTTTACAGGACACTTGAAAACTTATGGAGAAGAGTGGGAGACCAATTCTTTACCGGGTGCTCCACGGGATATACATATATACAATGCACTAAACACATATTCATCATTTTTCAATCTGCCCTGGCCGGGAATCGAACCCAAAACGTCGTGACTCAAAGACAAGAGCGTTACCTCTACGCCACACCGGCCGACAAATCATATATTACCTTTCATACATACAGCGAGAATATTCAATTATTTACCCAAAGTACTCTGCAATGGAGTAGAAATTATCATCAGCTGTTAGTGCATCAAGAAGGAAAGAAAGGAAGAATTATGTTGTTTCAAGTTTTTGAATTGTATATAAGTAATATGTGCTATAATTTTTTTTATTATTTATCAATATTATTATAATAATCCCACTATAGATTGATGTTGTGTATTGTTTGTGTTATCAGCGTTTAATAGCTCCGTTTTGTGATAAATCAATCGATTCAGGTAGACATTACATATAAAACATGATTGATTTATCATTGCTTCTTGTTTTATTGAGACTTTGAGTGGCGATTAAGAGTTCACGTTTTAGCGTCAAATAGCTTAAAATAATACCTAAATAACAAAAAAAAAATTGTTTGGAATTTTTTAATAGCCTCCTCAGAACATATTTATAAGCATCAATGATCTAATTCTAATAATTATTTCTATACCATCACGGTAGGTATATCCCACAAGTAGGGTAGCCAGCAGACCAGCTGCATTTAATAAACATGCAAGATATCCTCTCCGTGCCAACAAAAAATAAAACTTTCAGAATTGTTGGAAAGGCTTAAAGCTAAATTAGAAAATAAAATGTCTTTATTTTTTTCAAACACCTGCCTTTTTCAGGGCACTCGAAAAATAAGAATAAAGAGACAAATTTTTTGACGGGTGCCTGCTAGCTCTCTTCTCTCCACTGCTGGATATAGGCCTCTTCAAAACTTTTGCACATTTTCCTATCTCGAGCAACACGATACCACTGTTTCCCCATCATCTGGACAATATCATCAACCCATCTTTTTTGGGGTCTTCCTACGCTTCTTTTGTCCTCCCACGGTCTCCATACAAGAACTCTGGAAGTCCATCTGCCATCCTCTCGTCTTACCACATGATCAGCCCATTGCCATTTCAGCTTGGAGACTTTATCAACAACGTCAACGACTTTTGTCTTTTGTCGGATGGTTTCATTTCTTATTTTGTCTCTCAAGCTGATACCTAGCATTTGCCTCTCCATGGCACGCTGTAGTACACACCTCAGTTTTCGTTTGCTCGCAAGTGTTAGCGTCATAGTTTCTAGCCCATATGTAATCACTGGCAGGACACATGAATCGTAAAGTTTTCTCTTAAGACTTATGGGAATTTCATTATTTTTAAATATATATTTAAGTTATGTAAGAAGCAATTTTTGTATGAAGACATTTTGTACTTGAGTTTTAGAATAACATCCTCCCCTCACACCAGCATTTCATTGCTGTTTGGGGAATACGAAGTGTTTATTGTTAACTATAATAAAATATCAATATAAATGTATCGAAATAAATATAAGTTTTTAGAATCCAGCCCATCCCAATCCTATTCGTCTAGAAATTTCTGCCGTTTGATTTTCCTTGCCCAGCTTTATGACGGGTGCATTTTGATCTAATTTCTTATTCTGTAATGGCAGGTGCTCGAAAAACATCACAATGAAGACATTCAACTTTTTCAATTTAGCAAAGATGATGTATGCCAATAATTTTGAATGTATTAATATTTTATTGATAAGGAGAAGACGACTTGTATATTTATTGTATGCAGCTATAAATACAGAATAAAAATCGTTATGTTTTAATGTTTAACCTCCCTAATAGAAATATCTCGTGTGTAGGGAGGGAGTCTGGCTAACTATGTTGCGACCGTGCCTTCTGCGTGGTTGGTCCGTTGCTGTGGAACAAAATTCCCTATGATTTGCTGACTCTGGAGAGTGTGGAGGTGTTCAAGGCGAGGTGTTCAGGAGGTGTTATGATTCTTGAATGAGCCCTTGCGGTGGTTTTCCACAAAACGGCGCATCTTAAAAAGTTTTCTAGTTATTATTATTATTACTACTGAAAATCTCAATATTTACATATAATAATATGGAAATATCATCATCATTTCTGTCGGTCCCTCAATCCTGAGGATCGTGACCATCATGCCTCGTTCTGTAGACCACCTGTCTCCATGTTGAGCGATCCTCTGCCTTGATGTGTAAGGCCCCGTGAAGTGAGCTCTGTGTGGCCTCCTTAATTTGGTCGCTCCATCTTATTGGCACTCTGCCCCTTCCCCTCCTCCCTTCTACAACCCCAGTCATAATCACTTTTTCTAGGTTGTCATGCTCTCTTCTTGCAATGTGCCCGAAATATCGCAAAGCGCGCTGACTGCAAATCGTTGATATGTTGTTGCAAATCGTTGTTGATATGTTGTTGCAAGTCGTTGCAAATCGTTGATGGAAATATACAGCTTATTATTTTAACTGTATATAATACCTTATTGAAGTGGATTTATTCCACAAAACGGCGTATGTATTATACATTGTCTATTTATTATTAAGTATTTAATTCATGTCACAATAAACAATTTAATACATTATACAAAATTGTGTTAGATAAGGATGACAAAGAGGATGTACCTACCTTTTTTCTGATAGAGGGGGTGTGAGGAAACGTGGGTGTTCTAGACGCACGTGACTTGATCACGTGGTTAAAATTTTCAATGACGCCCGTGTAATGAGTAAGTGAAATCGACGTGCGTGTAATATTAGAAATTGTATGAATGATTAGAAGAAGCCAAAGAAGTAGGTATGTAAGGATTGATCTACATATATGGCATTTCGTTCTCTCTGCCTACCCCTCTTAGAACACGGCGTGAGGATATAGTAAAGAATTGTATTTTATCATCTTATCTCTATTAGAACCATTCACCACTTTATAATAGGTATACAATTTAATAGTTTTAGATAGCATCAATAAATGTTATACCTACTTTTAAAATTAAAGGATAAAGTTTTTTGCGACGAATTTCTTTACACATTTCTCGTAAAAATTCTCTTGAATTTTTCGTAATTTTGAATAGCACTTTAAATTCTTAAGGCCTATTTTTAGGGTAAATATTATTTTTATAGCAACTATAAAGCCTTAATTCTGTACAAATAAACAATAAATGAATACATTTTATATATTTATCAGTAGTGTTCTTCCATATTGACCGAAAAACCGGGGTTTACCTGAGGTTACTAGGCTTAAAAATAATTAAACAACAATAAAATGACGCACAAATAACAATCCGTTTATTTGAAATATTGCGTGCAATCGCACACAATGAAGGAACCTGACTTCTATTGATCACTTTAATCTTAATGCGACGTCGTTGAAACTATCAAACTACACTCGCTATAATTATGCGAACGAACCGTTCTAGGTTATTCGTGTTTCACTGTTTAATATACTTTATATCTCTAAAGGTTAATTACTCGTTTGCGAGTGATTTTGTTATCATCCATGGCAGGAACCAGCTTCCTCCATTCAGAGTGACTCTGCTCTACTTGCGTCACCTCTTACCACGACATTCCCAGCGTTCTTATATCGTAGTTATAGGAACGGTATATTGTGAAAGAGGGACGCCTTGGCCGTCGTAATCCATGCAGACGGTATAACACTGCCCTTTTTTGCCAGCTATCATTAGGCATTCTCAGAACAGCAGGGCTACTCTTGACACAATCTAAATACGATCTTAATCTTGTCTTGATCTTAATCATACGACGGACGCGCAAACAGACTATAGTAAAAAATAACGTTATTTGCAACGTTAAAATAACGTTATTTCGTTACCGCTATTGCGAGAATTGCACGCGCATTTTTGACTGTAGTCACTTCGCAGGTCGTATGATTAAGATCAATACAAGATTAAGATCGTATTTAGATTGTGTCAAGAGTGCCCTGCATGACCCATAATTTAGTGATTTAGATAACATAACATAACATACATAGACAATTCACACAGATCGAGCTAGTCCCAAACTAAGATATGAATCTTGTATTATGGGTACTAACGCGACGATGCACACATGTAACACCACCCAGGACAATTTGAAAAAGGTCATTCTTCACTTTGCCCTGGCCGGGAATCGAACCCGGGACCTCGTGACTCAAAGGCAAGAGCGTTACCTCCGCGCCACACCGGCCGACTTTTATATTTAATAAATAGCTTATTTATATCTATTAGCAATTGAGGATGGGCACAGATATATATAATATATCGTCTCGTTGTCGCTTGAAATACAATCTTCAAAAAGTATATAATTTTAATCTGAAATAGATAAGATTATGGCTTAGGTATGTATTAAGTAAATATACGTCGGACACAAATAACAATATCAAATGCGACGCATTTAGTTCAGTTTAGTGACACAATTTCTTGACTACTACTTTTCTATTTGTTTTTAAAGCACATGGGCTAAATACTAAAGTTATTTGCTGCTTGTGTGGTGCGGAGGTTACGCTCTTGCCTTTGAGTCACAAGGTCCCGGGTTCGATTCCCGGCCAGGGCAAAGTGAAGAATGACCTTTTTCAAATTGTCCTGGGTCTGGGTGTTACATGAATCTGTGTCAGTGCATCGTATATAATATGTGTATCATCGCGTTAGTACATAGATATGCGGCCGATCAAATTTTGCATCCAGTTTTAAACTGACATTAGTTTTAAGACAACACATTGATTATGCTTGAAGGACATCGATGTTGGAACACAAAAATTCCGAAAAAATGTACCGCTCCGAAAGCCTAGTATGTCTATGCCATAATACAAGATTCATATCTTAGTTTGGGGCTTGCTGAATTGTCTATACATGTTATGTTATATAAAAAATATCTATCTATACCATCACGGCTCCCACAAGTGAGATAGTCATAAAATTAACAACCGCATGTAATTTATAAACATACAAATCATTGTTTGTTCGTGCCATTGAAAACGATACATGCAATATTGCAGACATGCTTCATTACCAGAGATGTGACGTATTTCAAATAAAAGTATTTAAAATACAAATACAAAATACAAAATACGTATTTGTATTTTGTATTTCAAATACCTTTTTGTAAAAAGTATTTTGTATTTTATTTGAAATACTTTTTTTGAGTATCTTGTATTTTACACAAAATACTTTTACAAAATACCTTTTTATTGTTTGAAACAAAATTCTGCCATTAATTGATATGCGCGTACGCAAGCTTTTTTTGCCAATTTTTTGAATTACAAATACAACGTTTCCATTAGAGTACTCCATGTTTGAGATATACACACATAATAATGATGATTGAACAAATTATACATGACGCCGTTTAACGATCCATGGCCATTTCAAGGGCGCTGTGATTTCTCCTGAATGGTAGCATTTTCAATTTTGTCTGAAGGCAATCTATTCCAGGCAGATGACGCTGCGACTTTGTTTCTTCTTTCTGCAAATTTAGAGGTATTTGCCCTTTTGAGTTCAACGAGTTTAAGAAGCTGAGCACAGCCTTCGCCACACATTTTCGTCAGCGGAATAGCTCAGTGGGTAGTGTGCTGCCTTGTGGACAGTGAGATGTGTAAACTGTGGTTTAAACACCAGTATCTCTAGGACTCTCAGTTAGTGTAGACTTCTTAGTAGTGAAGTTATGTGGCAGCTCTTATTCTCTCTGTAAATGATCCGGAGGCAACACTAAAAACCATCTGAAGACGATAAGGAAGAGTCTGGAGTAGTCCTGTATACTGTATGTATGATGTTACAGAAGTCCATACGATTTCAGATTTGGATTATCCATTCTGATTTATTTTGCAGCCCAAGTCAGGAATTCTCTTACCTGCTTGATGATACTCAATCCATTTATGACAATTTTCGGCTTATCTCTTCTAACAACCGTACATTTTGTCATGACTTAATTATTTTTTTTTCTATTTTGACAGTTCTTCCTAAGGCTCATCCTCATTGTCTGCAAGCAATGATATATCGAATCATGTCAACCCTTTCTCCATTTATGTATACTCTTGTCCAGTTTTTCATTCATCAATTGTCTGCAAGCAATGCTATATCGAATCATGTCAACCCTTTCTCCATTTATGTATACTCTTGTCCAGTTTTTCATTCATCAATTGTCTGCAAGCAATGCTATATCGAATCATGTCAACCCTTTCTCCATTTATGTATACTGTTGTCCAGTTTTTCATTCATCAATTGTCTGCAAGCAATGCTATATCGAATCATGTCAACCCTTTCTCCATTTATGTATACTTTTGTCCAGTTTTTATTTCTCTTTCATTCATCAATGGTTTAAATATTAAATACTTTTGTCTTACACCTTGTTCGACTATTTGTAAAAAGTATTTTAAAAAGGTATTTTAAAAAAGTATTTTGAAAATACGTATTTTGTATTTAAATACCATTTTGAAAAAGTATTTAGTATTTTGTATTTGAAATACAAAAATTCAAAAGTATTTGTATTTTGTATTTAAATACTTTTTTGAAAGTATTTTGCACATCTCTGTTCATTACTGAATTTACGGTGTTAAATGTTTTAGACGTGATATTTTACGAATACTTATATTAAAGGCGGCGATACACATGCCTGTAAAATGGAACAGTAGCGTACATGCTTGTAAATGGCATGTAGAAGCTACTGGCGCGAGCTGGATACATTTGCAAGTTAAGCTTGCATACAATTTGTGTTCTTGCATGCCTGTATTTGCAAGACGTATACACAAGCTAGCCACGAGACAGTACGTGTCTCAAAAAACTCAGTCTCAAGCTTTTTTGCAATGGAAAACATTCGAATTGAATTAAATATCATATTGCAATTAGAAGTACAATGTGTGGCTATTTTAATGATAGAAAAAAGGAGAGGAAAAGAAGACAGATTTGAGTGAAAGATTGGATTAGCAGATGGGAAAATTTTGGAGCAAGTATGTAGTTGTCTGCTTACAGAAATGCTACAAGTAGGATGTTCACACATGCCGGTTTCGTAGTCCCCCGCGTCCCCTCCCTCATGTTGCATGCCAGTAAATCAAATGTTGTGCTATCTACTTCCGTGGCAGATACAGGCATGCCAGCTAGCGTATACCTACACATGATAGTAGGTGGCATGTGCAAGGAGCTGTTATACAAGTGTGCCTGCTACAGTCTTGTGTATTCCCGGCTTAACTGTCGAGTGTATAATCTATAGTAGTTAGTATATTTTGTCTATGGTAAAATTGTCACTTTGTTCTTCCACAAAACTTTGTTTTGACTTTTTTTATTAAAGATATAATCTGGGTTTTGTTATAAACCCATATACAACCTTATACACCTTTCACAGTAAGCTAAAAGCTTGTGTCGTGAAAGGGGAGTTTGCCGGCACCTGGGATCGAACCACGGACCCCCTATTCACGAGGCCGAGACTCTAGCTCCAGGCTACCGACGAACTCTATTGATGTCGATGTGTTGCCTTCTGTAAAATATTTGAAGAGACGTGAAGAAATAGCAAATACCTAGTCTCATTAAATGAAAAGTGCATCAAGGCGTAGAAAAACAACATATAAACAATTTAAACTGATAGAGCTTGTCCCAAACTAAGATATGAATCTTGTATTATGGATACAAACGCGACGATACACCTAGTATATACAATGCACCAAACACATTCACATGTAAAACCCAGAAAGATATGAATCTTATATTATGGATACAAACGCGACGATACACCTAGTATATACAATGCACCAAACACATTCACATGTAAAACCCAGAAAGATATGAATCTTGTATTATGGATACAAACGCGACGATACACCTAGTATATACAATGCACCAAACACATTCACATGTAAAACCCAGAAAGATATGAATCTTGTATTATGGATACAAACGCGACGATACACCTAGTATATACAATGCACCAAACACATTCACATGTAAACCCAAACAGATATGAATCTTGTATTATGGATACATACGCGACGATACACCTAGTATATACAATGCACCAAACACATTCACATGTAAAACCCAGAAAGATATGAATCTTGTATTATGGATACAAAAGCGACGATACACCTAGTATATACAATGCACCAAACACATTCACATGTAAAACCCAGACAGATATGAATCTTGTATTATGGATACAAACGCGACGATACACCTAGTATATACAATGCACCAAACACATTCACATGTAAAACCCAGAAAGATATGAATCTTGTATTATGGATACAAACGCGACGATACACCTAGTATATACAATGCACCAAACACATTTACATGTAAAACCCAGACCCAGAAGAATTTGAAAAAGCGCATTTTTCATTGTGTTCTGGCCGGGAATCGAATCAGAGACCTCATGACTCAAAGGCAATAGCGTTACCTCTGCCCCACACCAACCGCCTTACACGACACAAATTTATAGAAAAGACGAGAGAGATCGGTTCTTTGCCAGGATCTGAATACCTTAATTTATTATGCCTTAAAGAGGATGGCTGGTATGTGCATTGCATGCAAAAATGAATTATTAACTATCGGTATATGTATTACATAATAGTGAATTCACTATCGTGAAGGTCAGGTCAATAGGTCAATATTGTTCTAAAAAGAAAAGTGTATCGTTATAGTGAGTATCTCCTCCAAGGGACACAAGAGTTGTAATTTAGGGAGAAGTTTGTCGGGGGGAGTCCTTAAGGCAAATCCTGAGCCCTCCCTTTGGATTTTTTTGTTTCGTTGAGTCTGGATGACATAGAAGCTCAGCTCTTAAAACATGGAATTTCCAGGGGAAAGTGTTGGGAAACCCTTAATTAATATTAGAAGAAAAGCTATTACAAAAATAATAAGCTATATTATTTTTTCCTTGTTTGTGTGATAGTTGACAAGAGATCTATGAATATAGCAAAGGGATAAGTAGAAATGATGATTTAATGATTATTATCATTGTTACACGAAGCTATTACAAATGATGATGGATGCGACATACTTTATAATGATAATGATGAGTGATAAATCTTACACTACACACTACAAACGATGTAGGGTTGCCATCCGTACCAATATATCGGGATTGCCATCCGTACCAATATATCGGGATTGCCATTGTTATGGATCTTCTTGATGATGATGATTATGGATGATTTTGTTTTGACGCCGTTTAACAGTCCCTAGACTGTCTCAAGGGCGCCTATTATTTTTATTTAACTATTATAAAATTTTGAAAACACCTATGATTCACAATTTTGATTAAAATGTGATAATTTTATGTGAGTTCCAATTGAAGGTATTATTAATTGTCACAAATATTATTCACTAATTCACATTTTTAAATTTGAAATATAAAAACTAGTTTAAAAATAATAACAACCAAAAATTTAACTTTACAAAACTATTGAAACTTAAAAAAAATGTATTAAAATTTTGTTAATTTGAACAATTATAAGAAGATAATATCTAATTTTGAAAAATGAGACGTCAGAGGTTTCAGGCAGCTACTACCAGCGCCATCCACCGACCGACTATAAGTCCATCGCAACAAGACCCAACTTTCTTCTAAATAAAATCAAAAATTGTTAACGGGAAAATTTGCAAAGCTAGCTTGGGTTAGTTGGAAGAGATCGCGCCTTTGCGATAAACTCGCCCTCTGTATATTGATTGTATTTAATTTGAATGTAACCTTTTATGTAATTGTTTTTAATCAATGTACAGTAAAGAATGAATAAATTTATAAATAAAAATTATAAATCAATTTGTAAAATAAAATAAAATAAAAAAAAATATAAAAAAAAATTGTCTGGTTCTACAATATTTATATTTTAATAATGTTTTTTTTTTTTTTGTGCAATAAAGATTTTTATTATTATTATTATTATGGGGGCACTTGTGTCACAGCGACTCGTATGAACCTTAAGGCCAACGAAAACGGAAGACTCACCAACACGCTTTGCAAGCGCGGTGTTTTATTGCTAAAAACCCCTATGGACAGACAACAAAAGAAATGGCCCTCAGTTCCCAGTAGTCTGCCAACCTCTGGCCAAGGCAGCGGCCAGGTAAAGGCGCAGACAGAGGGTGCTAAGAATCCCTGGGTGATTTCAGGCTGCCGCGTGAAACTTGACCTAGCCACATACAATATAAGGACACTGAGAACGGAAGACCGCCTAATAGAACTTGAAGAAGAACTAAAGAAAATCAAATGGGATATACTTGGTTTGTCAGAAGTGAAACGTCGAGGAGAAGGCTGCATGACTCTTAAATCTGGACACATGTTTTATCACAAAGGACTAGATGATATCACACATGGTGGAGTAGGATTCCTTATACATAAAAGATTCGTTAAACAAATCACAACAATTCAGAGTGTATCAGAGAGAGTCATATATCTTATCCTGAAACTAAATTCCCGATACTCCGTAAAAATTGTTCAGGTGTATGCACCCACCTCCGACTCTTCTAATGAAGAAATCGAAGAATTTTATGACGACATAAACAAAGGTTTACGAGAAAATTTGACACATTACACATTGATCATCGGAGATTTTAATGCTAAACTAGGGAAGAGAGAAGATATACTTGAAGTGAACATTGGTACACATGGTTGTGGACTGCGCAACGAAAGAGGAAGACTACTGATGAATTTCTTACAAGAGCAGCGTATGTTTGCTATGAATACATTCTTCCAAAAGAAGCAAAATAGGAAATGGACATGGATGAGCCCAAATGGACACACAAGAAATGAAATAGACTATATAATATCAAGTCATAAGTGTGTCGTACAGGATGTCAGTGTTCTAAACTCATTCTCAACTGGTAGCGATCATAGACTCGTAAGAGCAAAGATCACTATTAACACTAAGTTAGAAAGAGTAAAGCTTATGAAATCAAGACGCTCTGGAGATGTTGGGAAACTTATACAGAACAATAGAGAAAGTTACGAGAAGTGTATAAATGAAGAACTCTCTAAAAGACCTCTAAACATAGGTGACCCACTAAACACTGTATATCGGAACATCAAAGAAACCATTCAAAAAACTATTGAAAGTATGAAGATTGTTAAAAAGTCTGAAGAAAAGATATCACCACCAACCAGAAAACTTTTGGAACAGAGACGACAAATGAGAAAAGAGAAAAAATATTCAACACCTGAGTATAAGCAGCTCCACAAGAAAATAAGGAAAGAACTAAGAAGAGATGTGGCAAACTACAATGAGAAACTCATTCAGCGTATCATTATGGAAAATGGTGGGACAAAAGTATTCCAGAAGAAACTGGCCAGCGGAAGACAGAATATTATAGCTTTGTACAGAGAAGATGGAAGTATCTGTAGTAACCTCTCGGAACTGCCGAAAGTTGCTGAAGCTTTCTATAAGAAGCTGTACTCGATTCAAGTTCCAGAAGAAAGAAGCAATATATCGAAACCCTTAATCATGAATGTTGGATCAGAGGATATTCCTGAGGTGACTAAAGATGAAGTGCTCCATGCCATGCATAAAATGAAGAATAATAAGTCACCGGGTGAGGATGGAATAGTCATTGAGGCCATTAAACTTGGAGGAGATACCCTTATCGACATAATAACAGCACTATTTAATAAATGCCTGGATAGTGAGACAATCCCGATTGAGTGGAACAATGCTTCAATCATTCTTTTACATAAAAAGGGAGATAATAAAAGGCTGGAAAACTACAGACCTATAAGTTTGCTTTCACATTTGTATAAACTGTTCACACGTATTATTAATAACAGACTTACGACAAAGCTAGATGGGTACCAGCCAAGGGAACAGGCAGGCTTCCGCAAGGGATTTGGAACAAGTGATCATCTTCAGACCCTAAAGAATGTGATTCAAAAGCACAGCGAGTATAATATGCCACTAACCCTCGCATTTATAGACTTTGAGAAGGCCTTTGATTCCATTGAAATCTGGGCTGTTATGCGAGGACTGAACAATTGTCGAGTCGATCACAGATATTCAAATCTCCTTAAAAACATATATAACAATGCCACCTCCACTATCCAACTCCATGAACCATCTAACAAAATTGATATCAAAAGAGGAATTAGACAAGGAGACACCATTTCCCCGAAGTTGTTCACATTGGCATTGGAGGATGTTTTCCGTAGGCTTGATTGGGATCAGTATGGTATCAATGTCGACGGGGAAAGACTGACAAACCTCAGATTCGCTGATGACATAGTACTCTTTGCCAATACAGAGGAAGAAATCGCTGTAATGTTAACCGATCTTAAAAACGAATGCAGCAAAGTGGGATTAAAAATGAACATGAGTAAGACAAAAATTATGTCCACCTCAGAATTAACCCAACCGATTACAATCGAGGGTCAAAACATTGCAAGAGTTGAGTCCTATGTCTATTTGGGTCACACTGTAAAATTGGGAAGGGATAATATGGAAGCTGAACTGGAAAGACGAAGAGCTTTAGGATGGGCTGCATTCGGCAAGCTATCACATGTCCTAAAATCCCGAAATATTCCCATCCACCTAAAGAAAAGAACATTTGATGCGTGTATACTTCCTGTGCTCACCTATGGATTTGAGACATCCGCTTTAACAAAGAGGATAATACACAAACTCCGAGTGACACAGAGAGCAATGGAGAGAAGGATGCTGAACATCTCGCTCAGAGATCGCAAAACAAATGTTTGGATACGGGAAAGGACCAAGGTAACAGATGTGGCTCAAAGGATCGCGGAGTTAAAGTGGAACTGGGCAGGTCATGTGGCGCGTATGTCTGATGATAGATGGACGAAGAAAGTGCTGGACTGGAGGCCTAGAACAGGACGCAGAAGCGTGGGTAGGCCCCAAACAAGATGGTCCGACGATATTAAAAGAGTGGCGGGCCTGCACTGGAGGAGAGTTGCGTCCAACAGAAATTTATGGAAGTCCAAGAGGGAGGCCTTTGTTCAATACTGGACACAAGAAGAAGGCTGAGGTAAGGTAAGGTAAGGTATTATTATGCGCTTCCGTGGGAATAGTATTTTCGCTAAAATGTTGGATTGTTGAAATAAATTGACTGCAGCCAGGGAATATGGAATTAATCTTTTTTGGTGTTCACATGAAAAGACATAAAGGTTGGAAGATTCGCTTGCATAAAAAATCCGTCGAATGTTCATAAACACGAAACGTGCTCAGACAGTTCGCTGAAATAAATTCAATCTCTCAAGTGTGCTTCGATTTTCACAAAGTTTTAAAAATGGCGAGCGTTGAAATAGAGATTGCGGAGTGTCTTTTATCTAAAATGATATAGTAGAGAATACAAATGAGAGGTATCTTTAAATTAACGAAATAAAATGTCAATTTTGTAAAAATGACCCGAAAAAAATTTACTAGTACACAATTCAGCAACATTTTCGACTTAAGATATGGATTTACGTATGCGTGCATAGACAAATTAATATAGTTGAGCAAACAAAAGTTTGAAAGGTGTTCAACTTAAGATGATAATATCGTCTTTACTAGTTTGTATCGTTTCAAATTTGTTGAAAACCTATTCACACGATGCAAATGGCTGACGATATATTGGATCCGTGGCGATATTTGCTTCGTGTGACCACACAATTAAAGAGCCAGTTTAATTACAAGCTGACTTGCATGAAGCTTTGTAACACGTAAAAGAAAAAAACTTTATGAAAAAGGTGAAATCTTCCAACTACTTCTGCCCCAAGAAATCACGTAATTATGTTTTGAATAGAAAGTAATTAATCAAATAATTTTTTTACTTCATTTCAACACTCCCATCTCAGAGTGTCCCGATGAGATCCTGCCTCTAGATATGGCAACCCTAACACGATTAGACGTAATGAACTTTAATCAGTTGTAATCTTTTATTACATGATTGACTTACTATTTATTGTTGTGAAAAGATTCCTTTAAAATTATTGTCTGCTAGTCAGAAAACTTTTAAGTGATAATCAAATTCTCTTCTAACGATCGTGACCTGTCATTTTTTAAAAGGCAGGTTTTCGATGTAATAAAGAAATTTTACATCTTAATTTCTACAATGAGGTTTGCATACCTACTATTCTGAATGACTTAATTTTTTGTTGGCACGTAGAGGACAACTTACATGTTTATTACGTGCTGCTGGTCTGCCAGTTATCCCATTTGTAGGAAATAAAGCAGGTATTTATTTATTTAAGCACAATCACGGCTTTTAACTTTTACATGTTGACAAACACAAAAATGAAAATAACAACAAGTAAATCCAAACTTATAAAACATAATAATTAAAATAGAAATTATTAAAATATTAAAAATTATAAATAATTTTCAAAAATTAGATTTACCGGTTAATTTGTACATAAAAATTAAAAAATCTATTTAAATAAACACTTGTAATATTGTTAGAAAGTTCTGTGGGCCTAGTCAAAACACATTTAAGTGTTACGTTTTCGTTCAAACAAGACGAGGTTGCGAGGACGCGTCAATTTTCGTAGCTACAATCCTACAATACACAAGTACCTACGGAAATTGACGCGTTCTCGCAACGTCGTCTTGTTTGAACGAAAACGTAACACTTAAATGTGTTTTGACTAGGCCTACTGAGCATAGATATTTCAGGCACAATGCTGATATTTTGAACCCGCGTTTTGAGCCAAATCCTTTGATATCCTGTATATCTGGATAAGTGAATTTTTCCCGGCATTAGACTGTGACTGAGTTTTTGTGTGACCATGACTAATTATATGAAGACTTATCTGGTTGTATAATGCTGTGAAGTGTGGATGGCAATTCTGCCACCGCGTAAAAAAAATGAATCCAATTTTTATTGAATAAATTATGATAGTTAAACCTATCTGTGAGTGTTTGCGAGATGTCTGTACGAGATCGAATGCATGTATCTATAAATATCATGTGCATGGTTTGGATGTTTGATTATTTGTGTGAATTTTGCTGATTCAACTGATAATATGTATCAAATATCTGTCGTACGCCTCTAAAATAAATAAATAAATAAAATAAATAAATAAAACTCTTAAAAGGAACAAAATCCAAAAGTTTATCTGTAAGAAAAGTCAACGTAAAATTTTGTAGTGATAGAACTGGTGCTTTGAATACCATTAGGGAACTTCTTTGACGACATTGCAACACCGTCACGTCTATTTCTGATGAAAATTGATGACTTTTTACATATTGTTTTCTTAGTAAAACACTGAGACACACTCTATAACTCATTCACAATACATACATAATACTACTTCATACTAAAATCGTTATATTAGGTACGGTGGTCCGATATGGCCATCAATATTATAATAATTATATAGTTACCTAGTATATTGATATTATCAATTCAGATCAATATACTTGTATATATAAATAATTTGCGCACACAATGTATATATGACATCAAACCTTATGGGAAGTTTCATAATATAGTTTACAGAATTTTCCAGACAAAAATGGGCCTCCAAGTCACTTGAAAATTATGGTTCTGGTTGAGTCACGTGTTCAATAATAAATTGTTGGCCAAAAAGAGTACCTACATCGTTTTTTCTTTTTGTCCACGATGTTTGAAACAATTTGGACGTTCTTCTTTATGATGATCTTATGAAAAGGATATGAGAGCGCTAGGAATATCGTAAGGGGTGACTTAATTAGCGTAAACACGCCCACTAATGCAATAAATATGCAAGCTGCCCTCTCCGTACCAGAAAATTGATAAACATTGCTAAGAAAGGGGATCAACTACTCGGTGGTATTTATATGGTATAACTCTCTTAAACACATCATTATAGGGTGGTCTCATCCATTTTATGCAGAAAATTGAAATCGTTGGTGGAAAAAATTCTTGAACTACATAAAGGTAGCTTCCAATGCGGAAGATCACGTATTTATCTGATAATCATACCATGTTAGATCCTGCAGAAAACAGCTGAAACGAGGTATCTGACGTGCAGATCACTTCTTAAGGTTATATTTTATCCATTTATGCATCTATTAGAGGAGATCGAAGGAGACCCATCGTCCACCCGGATAGCTCAGAAGTCTGGAGACTTCCATTTATGGAGAATACAGATTATACCTATTATTATGGATGGTTGGATGTGAAGCAGGTTTCTATTTTGAGGTTGGCTGAGTATCACCATAGAAATGCACCTGCGATTCCACCCACGCGCTGATTGGAGAAGTTTAGTTTTTGTCCCCTGTCCGGTTTAGAATAAAGTGGAAAGATCATTGACCAGTACGGTATAGACTATTAAACATGTGTAATTTTTCTTCCTTGTATTTAGTTTCTAATAAAAACTCATTGATAATGGGTGTCTACCCGAAAGGCCTTAAAGGCAAATATTATTCATAGTCAATCATATTAATTATTTCAATTGATCACACTCACTGATAGTCAACCCATTTGAATAGGTGTTAACTAGGTAGGTATGTTGTATATGATACACATACATTTATGTGAACTTCTTTAAGGAGTACACGACACAGAGTTTCGACGCTTATGAATCGACTTAAGGCTTGGTTAAGAGTACTCTTTAAACCTAGGTAACATTCCCAATTCCTCTGTGTCATGCTTATCACATGACTTGAAATTTTTGGAAGTTGTATTATATATGTAGTTCAATTTTTGTTAAACTTCCACTTTGAAATCAATTTTTATACGATTTTCTTAGAATTACTCTGTTTTCAAATTGGAAAGACATCTGTTGTAGTTCAATGGAAACAATATGATTGACATCTACGCTTCTAGAAAGTAAAATCCAGTTCCCGACATCCAATTGTGTCAAAAAATTCATAAAATAAATTATTCATAGTGTTTTATTTTAAATCTATAGGTATTTTGTAATATTATTTCTTCATATCAAAATAAATTTGTATTAAGCGCGGGTTTGGAAACTCAGCATGAAAATTCTAAACACGCAACTGGTATAGAAAACGTGTTAGTAAGATTGTTATATAAAACATTATCTGATTAATAAGATGAGTTATATACAATCAAATTAATTGTTTTTATACATTGAATTAAATAGTAGCTATTTACAAAACATCGATTAATTGTTTAGAATTAATAGTTTCATCTTATGTATAGATATATTGTTGCATAACTGGATTCATAATATACTTTTTAATTATGTATAAATTTCTTGTAAAAAGAAAAAAAAAGATTGTTTATTATCGGCAATTCAATAATATTGTATGTATCTTGACTGTTCTATTTTAAAATAATATTTATTGCCTTTATATTATCTAATTATATAAAATTCTCGTGTCACGGTGTTTGTTATCATACTCCTCCGAAACGGTTGGACCGATTTTGATGAAATTTTGTGTGCTTATCGAGTAGGTCTGAGAATCGGCCAATATCTATTTTTCACCACCTAGGGTCCACCCAGGTTTTTTATTGAACAAAATTTGTAATTTTTTATGGTGAGTCATTAAAAAATACATACAGCCCTTCACTCTTCTACCATTAACCCCTATTTTTAATAGCGATATTAGTAATTTAGAAATAATGTAGGTATATGGCAAAACAACGCTTGCCGGGTCAGCTAGTATATTTATAAAATACCAGGTATAAGATACTATACCACTACCACTATACCATCAAGGCCCTAAAAGTGGGGTAGCCAGCAGATCAGCTACATTTAATAAACATGAAAACTGTCCTCTCCATGCCAACAAGAAATAAAATATTCGGGACGATTAGCACACCTCGTATAAGATATAGGATAATATTTAAACGAGTGAGAGGTAATACAAATTATTGATAGAAAAATACGAAAATGAGTTGACAGAATTATTAACTGGTTTGACAAAATGTGAGTGATTGAACATCATGAAATTAAAAACATTTTTTTCCTTTATTCATATTATTATTGAAAGAGATATCTTTCGTCTTGCAAGGGATATGGTCAATCTTCTTTTTTATCAGCAATTTAATAATATATTTATTATGTATCGATTGACAAAGTCTTGAAAAACGAAAGACGCCTGTCTCAATAAAAATTATATAAAGAGAAGATAAAAATTGTTTTTAATTTCATTGTCAGTCTTGCTTCTTATCAGCAATACAATAATATTTTACGCATCGGCTGTCAATATCCTTGAAAAACGAAAGACGTCATTTTCAATAAAAAAATATAATAGTAGAAAAATAAATTTTCTTTTAATGTCTTTATGGAATTCAGCTACCTAAACATCAGTTGAGTGAATTATTTATACATTTCTTGCAACCATAGACTATTTAAGACACAACAAAGAACAAATATATTACAAATTGGCAGCCAATATAATTTAAAACGAGGTACATTTCATTAATTAAGATGACGTGCTCACAAAACCAAAAAATACTGTGCAAATAAAGGTAGTTTGTCATAAATCAGCCCTAGTTGGCTGGGTTGCCTAATAAATTGAAAAAAAAGGTAGTTTGTTTAAAACAAGATAATATAGTTATTCCACTGTTGACTTTATTAATTTTGCGAGCCGGCTTTCAAGATTTTTGCGAGCTGGCTCTTGAAAGCCGTCTAGATAAATTAATAAAGTCAACACACATATATACTCGTAGCTATTCCACTGTTATTCTACGACATACTGAGTAATTATTCCATTGTTGAGGGTTGACTTAATTAATTTTGTTAGCCGGCTTTCAAGAATTTCGCGGGCTGGCTCTTGAAAGCCGGCTAGCAAAATTAATAAAATCAGCAGTGGAATAACTATATAAATATATCTTGTTCACTGATAATTTTTTAATTTAAACTTCCACCAAGAACCGTCGGTCGACAAATTAAACTACAAAATAAAGGTGGTCGGCAGCCGGATAGTATTTTCAATCAGAAGATATTGTATAAGCATAGCTGATAAGATATTAATTCAATTCAATCCAATTCGATTATTTCCTCAAATAAGCATAATATAAAATCGAATAAAACTCAAACATCCACATCCACTACAACTAATAATTCCATTTTGCCACCTTACTAAGCTTAAGCCTGTGTCGAGGCGGACATATTATACGGGTTAATAATTAGACATATAAAATAAAAGTGACAATTCCTCTGTAGTGTTTCGTAGTTATGTCGTCATATAATATGTTATTAGCTCAGCTGGTAGACTAATAGCCTCTACATCACACTACTACCAAGTGATTGTATTAATAATAATTAGTAAATAATAAATTGTTATAATTATCACAATTAAAATGCATGTTTACATTTGCCTAACTAGATGTGTCTAAATTCAACTCTGATTAAGTGAAAAACCTTTCTCGCAAACAATACTTGTTACTGCCATAGAGTATAATAATTTTATATTTTAAGTTACTGCCATACTCTGTGGTCTCGATGGATACTTGGGGGATTCCTGCGAAGGTGGGGGTTTTGGGAGGGGCATAACACATTTATGCATGTAAAGGGGCACAGAATTACTCATGTCCTTGTGTATTTTTAAGATGTATAATATGTGTCCCAAGTGGGGTAGGCAGAGAACAGAACGCCATATTGATCTATTCTCACATACTTTACATCACTTTCGTCTTTGCTAAATTTATTTTTAACCAATTCATACTACAGCTATCGTACACACTACACGAGACAATCTCTTGTAAATCTTTTCCATTCTCAGTCATTAACACTAAATCATCTGCATACATTAAAGCATTCACTAGGTTCCCATTCAATTCAACACCAACATCTATCCCTTTCAGAGGTCGCATGCAGTAGTCAAAGAATAGATTGAATAGCTACGGAAACATAACATAACCTTGTTTCACTCCTTTAGTGAGAGTAAATCATTCCGAGAGGGTATATAATAAATAACGCAGATATGTGGGTCCAGGTTGATGGCGTTGGCAGAGGACTCATAAAGAATCAATATCCAGCAGTGGATGTTTACTGTCTGAAGAAGGGAGTTTGTCATTTTATAAGGAACAAGTTTAGTCAGACATTAACGCCCGTATTCACTAAGAAAAACTGAGCGTTCGATCTCCTCAAATTACGATCAACGTCAAAATTGGTATTCACCAAAATATTTCAGGTTCCCTCAGCAACAACACAAAACTCCGTTTGTGAGCGGGTCGTGCCTAATTCAAGTTAACAAATGGAATAACAACTATTTCAACGATTAAAATTATATTCCTTGTATGCGATTGAGGTGTTACTAAGTCAAGTATTTGGAAGTTATTCATTATTTTTGAGTATGGTTGATAGTATTCTATACTTTTTGCAATTGTTTTGTTTATTTTTGTATCACATCTCGCACATGCTGAAAACTTATTAAGAATTATTGCAATATTTTACCTGCTACACAAATCTATTTAAACTGATAAAAGCAATTTCATTATAATCATAATGAAGAAGATAGAAACACAATAATATGAGATGCACATGCCGACCGTCATGTGGAAAATGATAATAAATTATTGCAAGACAATTTATAAGACACGAGTACCTATGCATATTATTGAATAATTTGAGGAAAATATTCTGAAACTGAAAATTCACGTGTAAATATTTAAATATTTCATACTTTAACCGGGGGGAGGGGGCAGTTTTGAACGTGCTAGAAGTTACATATGAGATGAAAATGGACTTAGAATCGTTATTATTCTTTCTCAGTGAATTTCCCCGAGTACCCCGTGATCAGTTGCTTTGTGCGTTTTAACCCTATGCTGTTGAACCAGATTTCATGTTTTGCCCACACAACACAATATCACAATATCCCGGTCCCTAAATCAGTCTTACTGCGTTTTTCTTGCCCAGGCGATGCGGAACTTGCATGCATTCAAATGTTAGTTTGAATCTCATCTCTTCAGAACCTAGAGGCTTGAGCATCGCCTGTGGAACATATTCCACAAGTGGGGGGGCCAGTAGACCAGCCGCATGTAATAAACACGCAAGCCGTGCCAATAAAATCGAATTAAATCTATTGAATTGAATCGTCAAACTACGGAATGATGTTTGAAAATGTTCATTAAGAATATCCGTATCAAGGGAGAAAGGTATTTATTTCGAAAGATTAATCGTAAATGTCTCTATACAGAGATATAATATTATTCGTTTGTCTGATAGTAAAAAAAAAGAAACTATGTTGTATTTAGAAAAATGAAAAGTAAGCAACAGTGCGATGGACGTAGAGAAAAGTTTGTAACTTTATAGTTACGTTTGTCGCTTGGATGTAGTGAAGAGAAATTTTAATAATTTCTAGTGATTATTCAGTTATCGTGTGTTGAGAATGATGGGATTGTCAAAGTTTCGCAATGCATGAAAATATTGAATTGAATTAGAAAGGTTACAGGTTAGGTTTTTAGATAAATCGGCTTGTGGCTTGGTAGTTTGAATTGAACTTCGGAGATGAATAATAATTCCAAAGAAAATATCGGGAAACATAATAAGTCATCTTGTCAAGAAAAATTGTGAGCGAAACCAAGACTCTCATGATAGGTAGCAAACCTCATCATTGAATTTCAGGTGTAAAATGTCTTTATTTTTTCGTACGCCTGCCTTTTACATGCCTCTTAACTTTTACGTGTAAATATTTCTGTTCTTGTGGTCAGGGAAGGGGGAGTTTTGAAACTCCTATAAGTTAGAAATTAGACCGAATATAGGCAAAAATTGTATTCAAGTATGAGATATGAAAGATATTTGTTTATTTAATCAGCAATATACGGCACAAGCCCTTAAGACAATCAAAAACTTACACAAAAAGAATAGGAGATCTTACACAAAAAGAAAAGTTTAAAAGAATTTCATTACCGGATTACCTTCACAGGGTAGGAGAAAGTCCATGGAATCCATGGAGCGATAGCCCGTAAGCTAATCTCAACTTTCTTATCATTAAATTAATCGTCTGATCAAAGTTTGTATAATAATAAAAATACATCCGTCAAATAAATTTATATCGTATTTTGTGTAATTTTTTCACAATTTTTTACATTTTTTTAAACAACATCTGTTGCCGTGACAGATTTTATCAAATTTCCGTTCAAACTGTGCACCTAAAAATAATCGATAATTTTCGAGACAATAAACATTTTATTTTGTAAATAATTACTGTGTAGGTATTTCACAAATAACCACGTTTGTCTCCAATGCATCCGTTTGTCTCTGGGTTCAAAAATCATGAAGAAATTTGTAATAACTTCTATTACTACTAATACTATCTCGCTGTTTTTTGTTGTTGTTTGAATTAGCATTTCTTTTTTCTTAGTTTTTCCTGCAAAAGCTGTTATGGTCTCAGTGTAGGGTGATATTTTTAGAATAATAATAATAATTAATTTCATATTATTTTTTAATTACTATTATTACGTATGAAATTTATTTTAAATTAGATGTTCCTATACCAGGGTGAATTTCATTTTCATAATTTTTCGTTATGGCACGTGACACGTGACAGCGGAACTTTCATAAAAACGTCACTTTCATACAAAAATACAATCCAAATTTCCAACTTTTTCGTTGGATTTTCCAAAAATTTTCTTGTACGCAAACACAACAATAAAAGAATCAGCCAATTCGGTTCAGCCGTTCTCAAATTATGGGGGAACATAACTCATACATAGTCAACTCATTTTTATTTATATAGATAGATGACACAGATAAATTTACAAACTGACATAGAAATGGATGACACTGACACAGAAACAGGTTACACTTGGCACATGTGCCCGTGTGATTTAGAATATCGGGAGAAAATCCTGAGTAGCAGTTTGTGACATATTGAAAATAATATAATAATATCGCCACGGCATATCTCTCAAGTGGGGTAGCCAGCAGACTTGCTGCATGTAATAAGCATGCAAGCTGTCCTCTTCGTGCCAACAATAAAATTAAAACATTCAGGATCGGTGGCAAACCTCTGCTGAATTTAAGATTTTAAAATGTATTTATTTTTTCGAACATCTGTCTTTTATAGCAGTGTTCCGCAAAGCGTGTGCCGCGGCACACTGGTGTACCGTGGTCATCAGTTTGTGTGCCGCGGAAAATAGTCAAGCTTTTGTGAAAATAATACACCTAAAAACAGCTGAACGAGCGAGCGAGACGCTTTGTTAAATAAACATTGCTTTTTTCTTTGGTGTACCTCTAAAATTTCTTGATTTGATAGGTGTACCTTGAACACAAAAAGTTTGCGGAACACTGTTTTATAGGATACTTAAATACTTACGGAAAAGAGTGGAAAATGCAATGATGGTATGAAATAATGAATGAGTAATTAACAATATAGTTAACAAAAATAATTAACATCGTACGTAATATTAAATAATGTATTTTATTACCTACATAATATCTACCTACATCTCAAGGATAATATAAGATTTAATTTATTTAATAGGTAAGTCAATTAATGTTACATTAATATTATGAATATCAGATGGTATCGATTAGAAACATTTTGTGTTGGAATAAAATGAATTGTAATGCAAAATAATTGTGCTTCCAGTAAAGGGCGGGTGCTCGACATAATAAAGACCTGTTTCATCTTAATTTCAGCGATGATATATGCCACCAACTCTGGAAGTCTTATTTTTTGTTGGGTTTTAGAGGACAGCTTGCATGTTTATTACACGCAGCTGGTCTGCTGGCTACCCCACTTGCGGGATATGCCGTGGTGGTATAATATAGTTTATTATAAAAAATCTGTTTTAATTAGGTACATTTCAATGTGTCGTGATTAGATGGGAGAACTTGATAGTGATAATCTCGTCACTGCATATTATCGTCCTAGTATTTTAAATTTTGTATTTTTTTGTTAACACTGTTATATAATGATAGAGTGCAAAAAGAATAAATAAATAAATAAAACTTAATTTAATCGTAGACATTATTTGAGTTCTGTGCGAAATTTCTTTGTTTATTTTATTTCGACTCCTTTAATATTACAGGGTAATCCATATAAGTATGATTTATTGCTAGACCTTTCTATTATCTCTCATGGATACCTACATTATTATACAATTTATTTTGCCAACAAACAAAGATTAAATTTGCTAATAATTAACGAATAAATTTTAATTCATATGGATTAAGGTATTTTATTTCACGGAATATGATAATAGATATCTTTAAATATTATGATATTATTAGTATCAAAGTCGTAATATAGATAATGACTCGTTGCCAAAAACAGATTTGTTGCTGTGAAAATATTTGTGCTATATGAAATTAAATAACAAATGTTTTTTTCTAAAAAAAAACATATGCTTTTTTTATTGAGACAGACATCTTTCGCCTTGGGGACATTGAAAATCTACTTGACAATTGACAATATTTATTTATTCTTTACTGTACATTGATTACAAGGAAATTCACACTAAAATACATTTAAAACAAATATGTACTGTCATACAATCAATATACAGATGGATCGAAGAATTCTCTCTTTATAAAAAAAATATGGTGGAGAAAACATTTGGTTTTTAACTTAATTATAGAATTCTATTACCTAAACACCGACACAGTGAATGAATTTATACTTCATTACTCCCTCACGTCGTATCCCATGTGGGGTAGGCAGACAGGACGGATCGCCACACAGATGTATCACTTTATACTTCTTTCAAATCTTCCACATTCATAAAATTTCTTATGTGGTGTTCTCACTTTGGCGAATATCGCCAGGGCACCTAAATATCGCCAGCCATTTGAACCGTGTGAACAAAATGACAGCTAGTCTGAAACGATTAAAACCAGTAGAAACGATATCGTCTCGAGTTGACCACCTTCCAACTTTTTCTCTGGTTGAACGATTTGCGCATGCGTAGATGTGCGCGGCGTCCATAAAAACTTTCTAACCTATAAATTTTATAATGTTTCCCGCTTTGTGACAGCTATTATCTTTGTTGTTGGTTTGAGGCGTTTGTTTCCTTAATTAAAAGGCGCCTTAAACCTCTACTATAACATTTTCGACTAAAAATAAACACTTCGCGCTCTCCATCTCGACGTCCGCCATTTTGAAAACAATGTCAAAATCAAAGCGCATCTGACAGATCGTTTCTATATCGGTGGACTGTGTGAACAGATGTGACGATCAATGGGCGTACGGTGAATTTTGTTTTTTTCGCCTGGCGATATTCGCCAAATGTGAACACCCCATTATACGGGCACAACGATTTCACTTACTCAACACGTTTTCGTCTTGTTTAAACCACGTAGCTCTCGGAGACCTGCGCCATTCACACCCCCGTCTTTCAGATAGATTTATCCTCTTCGTCATTTTTTTCTTTTTTCATAATCCATTCGCTCCACATGTCCAAATCAATGCAACTTATTAACACCCATTCTATCCACATCGCTACTTTCTACTCTAAATCTCCTTATTCCTCACTCAATATGAAAATATTCTTTATAAAATGTGAACGTCTTTACTCAGAAATATTTATCCTAAATTTCTTTCCGAATTGCTTTTGATGTCTACTTATCAATAAATAATGCTAGGTCTAAAACTTAGTTGTGTACGAGAATATTTGAAGATGTGTCATTCATTAATTGTTCATTTTTTTACTAATTTATATATTTCATTCTTTACGATTAAGGCAAAAGAATAAAAACTAATATACTTTAAATAAATTGAAATGAATCATATTCATGCGTCATCAATCGACGTACAGAGGGTCAATAAAAACAGTAATTATGTCCTAAATGATCTTTGAGTATAAAAAAAAACATGTTACACATTATTATGACTAAGATCCATAATATTATTTATTTAGTACTAAGGTAAAGACATAGCGACAGCTAGAGATGAGTCAAATGTATTTATTTAATGTAGGTTCAGTCACCTGCGCTGAAAAAAAAATCAATTTGATCAGTGACAGTGGAGATGCGATCGTTGAGAAGAATGGGTGGTAAAACGCTGCGTGATAGAGTGAAGAATGAGCGGATGCAAGAAGAGTGTTGTGGACAGAATGAGCGTGAATAAGCTACGGTGGTTTGGACATGTTGAACGAATGAACGAGGTATGAATGAAAAAAAGGATATCCTTGGCTGAAAGAAAAGGTGTAAGGAAGCGCGGGCATCCGAGAATCACGTGGCTTGATCACGTGGATCAAATTTTCAAAGACGGCCGTGTGTTGAGTAAGAGAAAACGACGTGCTTGAATGAGAAATTGTATGAATCTGGAGGAAGCGAAGGAAGTGTGTAAAGATAGGTCTATTTGGCGTTCCGTTCTCTCTGCCTACCCCACTTGGGACACGGCGTGATGGTATAGTTTAGATAATTTAACTTATCACTTTGCTATGGCTTGAAATCAGTCGTAGCTGATTCACAAGTATCGGAATATTTCTTTTTTTCTTTCTTTTCGTTCTTCTCAAAAGTACTCGGATAAAATCATATTTGTGTTTCTGCTTCTCTCACTGCCACATTAGCAAGCTTACTCTTGATACAATGTAAATACGATCTCAGTCTTGTCTTGATCTCAAGCCTGCGACGCGCGAAGGGACTATAGTCAAAAATACCGCTCTACCGTGAGATTGGTATGCACGTATTTTTGACTATAATCACTTCGCGGGTCGTAGGATTAAGATTGTATTTAGATTGTGTCAAGAGTATCCCTGCAGGTTCTCCTGACGTTGGCGATCACTATGGAGAATGCCTCTGTGGTGGACAATTTTTTTTTTTAAAAGATAACTTCGCTGAAATAAACGGCTTAGTAAATATTGTAGATTAATAATGCTAACTCAAAAAGTTGACCTCTCAACTGGCCATGTCCAGTGATAAGTTGTACAGAGAAATGATCAAGGGACAAGAAGCTCTTTCTTAGTCTTTCGCGGACATCTGGAAAGAAGTTGTAGACAAGTCTACCCGTTCTTCCAGTGGTCCATCTGTCTTGCCAAACACTCATTGTCCTCTCACGAATCCTGCCGATTGCCCTAGATATATCCCTTATCCCGGTTCCTGCTTCAACAGGTATACCAAGATGTTCCACGCGTCTTCCAGCCCTGACACCCCGTCGAGCTACACAATCCATGGTGCACATGTGGGACAGGAGCTCAATATGCGGAACATATCCTTTGGGAATGTCCTTTGATGATGGATGCAAGAGAGGAAATGATTCTGGGTATGACTGTTGACACTCCTCGACCCATCTGGTTTGGGGAAGTGTTTTTGAATGCCAGAAACGCTTCACACTTTAAGACATTCGTGGATGTGTGGGTCTCAAGATGGGATCTGCTACGTCAGCCGGGTCCCCCGCCCACTGACGTGGTAGGATCGGAGATGCCAACACTGGCATAGTGGTATTGAGCTAGAGAGAATTAAAATTTTAATAAATCGTCACCTAAGCGGATAAATAGGAGTCCTTGGACTACTGCAATATCCGATAAATAAAGTTATTTCAACATTGTAGATTAATAATAATTCATATAAACATTTCAATCATCTTTATCAAAACGTTTAGTTCAAATAATTATAATATTTTCTTTGTTTCTAGTATTCACTATTGAAGTAATTAATAACAAATTCACCTGAGATTATTACCGGCCGAAGTACACACATACACACATGTGGAATTAATAAAATAATAATATACTTTATACCTACAAACTTAATAACACGATTACCTTAACACAATCAATTTTAGTATGGAAATATTAGAGTATGTTTATAAATATGCACATGCAGAGTGTCTCAGAGTCAAAGGTGCCTATCCAATGGTTGCAAAAATTTATAGTTGGGCATATATTTCTTGAGTTATCTGTATTATTTACTTATTTCAAAGATGCCTTATGTCAGAAGTGATTTAAAATAAGTAAATAACAGCGATAAAACTACAATTTTTTGCGACTGTTGGATAGGCACCTTTGGCTCTGAGCTACTCTTTATTTATTATATTTATGGTTTCCCGTGGAGCATCCGGTCAAGAATTGGTCTCCTAATCTTTTTCGTAAGTTTTTGTGTGTTCTGTAAAAGGCAGGTGTTCGAAAATATTAAGACATTTTACATCTTAAATTCAACAATGATGAGGTTTGCCACCCATCCTGAATGTCTTGATTTTATATTAGCACGGAGAGGAAAGCTTGCATCTGTATTATATGCAGCTGTTGTAGGACTAGCCAAAACACATTTAAGCGTTACGTTTTCGTTCAAACAAGACGAGATTGCGAGAACGCGTCAATTTTTGGAGCTACTTGTGTATTTTAGCTACGAAAATTGACGCGTTCTCGCAACGTCGTCCGCGTTTGAACGAAAACGTAACGTAAACGTAACGCTTAAATGTGTTTTGACTAGGCCCACTGATCGCTCATCACGAAAGATTTTTTCTTTTTTTTCATTTGCATAAATAATAACGCCGAGCAGATCGTCTCCATATCCTCTTTTATCTTCCCCTTCCTACTCCGTTATATGTGTATTTTTAAATTAATATTTATTTAATTAATAATTCATTCTTTAATGTACATTGATCACAATACATACAATTTTATAGAAAATGCATTCAAATAAGATATTATCAATATACAGAGTGCGAGTTTATCGCAGAGGCGCGATCTCTTCCAACTTACCCAGATTCCATTTATATTATACGTTGTATTTAGGGAATCCAATCCCGCAAAAGCGGGATCCCGTAAATGCGGGATCCCGCACCTTTTTTGCGGGATCAGAAATGCGGGATTACTCATGCGGGATCCCGCACGCGTGCGGGACTGAAAAAAATATTTAAGAATGGGCTCAGACGACATTCTGATTATTTATTAAACCCAGCACAGCCTCAATGATAAGTTAGTTAACTATTTTGCCTTGGATCTCGTGACTTTTCTATAGAATTTGTATGGAAAATAATTAGAGTTTCCTAAATCGTGTGTCGAAAAAAATTTCCTAAAATGTGATCGCAGCAACAACCGATGGTGCAGCAGTCATGAAGAAAGTTGGGAGATTATTATCAGCGCACCACAAGTTATTCTTTGCACATGGGTTGCAATGCAACTCGCTGTTCTTGAAGTTCTATGCAATCAGAGACAAGAAGAAGAAATAAAGTCAAGTTGAAGTACTCGAAAATAGACCGGATGGTGGGAGTGATAATGAAAATGATGACGAGCAAGTGTCGGTAGAGGAAGACATTCAAGAAGGAGATTTGCTACCACAATATAAGTATTGTCAGACCAATAGATTTTTCAATGAAAATCATTATAACTTATTCCATTTTTTGTTTTTACTTTTTCAAAAAGTCAGGAAAATTGTCAAGCTTTTTAGTTCGAAATCTCCAGTAACAAATGATCTTCTGCAAATATATATATTAAAGCAGAATGCTGCAAAGAATTACAGCTGATCCTAGATTGCCGAACGCGCTGGAACAGTCTCGCATCAATGTTATCGAGGTTCAACCAAGTCAAACAGTACATACTTAAAGCACTTATTGATCTTACATAAACTGACATCATCTTCATTTTCATTCACTGATGAAGAATTTATAACATTGAGTAATATTGAACGAGCTTTACAGTCAGTGAAGCTTGCTGTAAATGTCTTATGCCGCGAGGATGCAACATTAGTTTCTGCAGAAACCACATTGCGTTTCATAATAAACAAACTGGATCGACAAAATACCAGCCAGAAAATACCTTCAAGCCAGGAACTTGAAGGGTCGCTATCTCGCCGGATAAAATAACGCCGCACATCAATGACTGTGCTTAGAAAATCCTAACAAATATCTAGAAAAAGATTCAGGATCTACAAATGTGGTGGACGTTCCATTCTTTCATCCAAGCAAAGTTACATTTCGAACTGAAATGAAGTGTTCAATCGAGAGACTGTTGTCAGACACGCAGGTACAACCGGAAACTCAAAACCAACAAGTTGATGACAATGGCGATGAAGAAGACACGCCTTTATCGAATCTATTAAATGATGAGCCTTCGTCTATACTAGAAGATGAATTAGAGCACAGTCTCCGTACAGAATGGATAGTCAAGTAATATGAAGTCAACTCCACCTAATAGCATGGAAGCTGAACGTGCTTTTTCCGCCGCTGGCTATTTATGCAACAAGATAAGATCAAATCTATAAGATGAAACTTTAGGTACTTAATATCATTTCTTCGAAAGTATTATCAGAAAAAAGCTATATTTTATGCCTCTAAAAGTCGAAACTAATAAATATGTTCAATTGTTCATACAAATTACAAATCTATAAGGTGAAATGTTGTATTATATCGTTCCTTATAAGAAGCTGATTATTTATACCTCTAAAACATCATTATTTCCACTTGTTAATTAGTAATATGAGTAATAAATCTGCATAATAATAAAAAAAATATTAAAATATACTCGTCTTTATTCAATATATTTTTTAAATAACTAAGTATCTACTTGAAACAGGTTTTTTTATTAAAAAATCTCAATCCCGCAAATCCCGCGGGATCCGCGGGACTGATGACCTCAATCCCGCAGGCTTGCGGGATCGCGATTTTGATGCGGGATTGGATTCCCTAGTTGTATTTATAACTTTTGTATTTTTATATAATCTCCAGATTTTTTTATGAGTTGGCTGGAAGAAACCCCATATTCGATAAGCTCTCCATTAGGTACTCTCTGTGACTAAATAATAATTGTATTCTACATAATATTTTGATGCCAAAAATGTTTTATTTATTTAGTTATGATCATGCAAAGTAAATTAAGAGTAACTTCTCCGAGCTCAGTAGGGTTTACAGCTAGTTAAATAGATAATAACGAATACTGTATGTATGTATGTGAGTACAACATGAAGTGTCATTAGAAACTGAATTATCTTCTGTAATCAGAACACAATCTTATATAATAATAGATACCTAAAATATGAGACAAAGTAATTTGTCTACTATTATAATTTACTGTACCTAAGTACTTATCCAGTACTGCAAACGCTCAAACGGAAATTTGTAATGTGTACAAGTCCAATTAATCAAGAATACTATACTATACTATACCCTCACGCCGTATCTCAAGTGGGAAAAGAATAGACCATTAAAGGAAGACGTCACAGAAAAATCATTGAGGGGCATCAGGCATCCCAACACAACAGACGATTACGGTGTAATATTAGGTGGAACGCCTAAAGAATACCTAATAATCAAAATAACTGTCAGTGTCGATTTTGTTATTATTTTGTCGTCTGACTTTCTTTTTTTCTCTTATGGCATAACCCCCCAAGCAAAAGCAAATCCATAGGCAAGACCACGTAACCTTTAATGGTCTATAGAGAACGGAACGCCATCTGTCCTTACATATTTACTTCCATCGCTAACTCCACATTCATGGAGTTTCTCATACTTGTAACGTCAGTTTCCCTTAATCAACCCTCGATCATGCTTGAGAGGTTGGTTAACGTGGTCATGCTACGTAGTTCTAGGACGTCCACGCTAAATGCAATAAATTAATATTTTGAAGAAAAAAAACTCTACGGTCCTTGGTTATTTATTGAAATTTTATATTATAATATTAACTGAAGGTTTTAAAAATAATCTAACTAGCCGTTTTTGTATGAAATTCATGATTTTCTTGAGACTAAGCAGCCTTCTTCTTATTCATCTTCTTCCTGGCACTGCCCCAAATTATTGCCGCTGAAGGCTTTTGGGGTCGGCTCTTCTCATCTTTCTGTTCCGTATGTCATTTTCATTCAGGCCATTTCTCCGCAGGATTCTATAACATTGTGTCATCCAGGTATTCATTGGTTCTTCTCTTGATGTATGTCTAGTGAAATTTATTGACGACTATTTATTGAGACTAGACAGCTTATTTAAAAAAAAAAAAAAACAAATTTGACATTATTTTTTGAGACACCTGCTCAATAAAAGACGTTTTCTGAATCAATTCTTGTGATACTCTGTAGAGAATTATTCAAAATTTGACTCGAGTCATTTTTCAAAGTGCCACGAAATTAGATTGACCAAACAATGTATAGTATTGTTTTTACATTATTACCAAAATGTCATGGGGTTTGGATGATTTTACGTAGCAAGATACTAAGTGCAGGAAGACACCCATTATAGGTTATAGAAATAATTATGTATTATATAATATAATTATATACGCGTGTATTGTTTAATAATATCCCCAACCTTCAAGATGACAAAGTCGAAGAGTTTTGATACTGATAGTGATCAGAAAATGATGGCTCAAACAGACCAATTTGTGAAATTAAAAAACAAATGTTTTCTTCTGCTATATGTTCTTTACTGAGAGAGATGTCTTTCGTCTTATAAGATAAGGACATTGTCAATGTCCTCAATAACGAACATATGGAAGAAAAAACATTTGTTTTATAATTTCATTATGGAACTCAACTGCCTAAACACCGACCGAGAAAGTGCACCAATTTGTATTACCAGAACGTTTGTGGTGTAAATTAATTATGTACTTATGACTCGAGTAAACTATTTTATCAAGATTTTTTATTCTATACTATACTAAATTATCGCGCACGCACCCAGCAGAGATCTGCAACCTCCGGCGTGATACAGGAGAGACGATAGTCCTGGCTGGGTCATGTTCTAAGAATGCCCAACAATAGTTGGCCAAAAAAAGCACTATTCTTTCGTCCGCAAGGGTTCCGTCGGCCCGACGTCCCTCTTTCATAATACACCGTTCCTATGACAACGACATCGTGAATTTCGTGAGAGGGGGTGAAGTAATTAGAGCAAGGTCGCTCTGAATGGAGAAAGCTGGTTTCTGCCCTAAGCTCTCGAGAGAAGCGCTGAGGGTGATGATGATGATAATGATGACTTTATCGTTTATCACATCAGATGTATGTTGGATTTTATTTTATTTTATTTATTAGTAAAAGCACATAACAGACAACAACTATAAATATAGTTTACAAAAATAAAAACAAGTCGTTCATAACTCAGCTGTCATCCACAAACATGTACCACAGTTAATTCAATTATTTAAGTACCGCACATTCCTCTCATTCATCAGCTGTTCTCACACAAATGTCATAGTTCTTATGTACCTACAATGCGCCACGCATAAATCATGTATATCTCAGGTTGTATTTGAATGATTGAGTGATGAGAGAAAATCTTAGCTAATCTCCTTAACACTGATTACACAATAAATATGACACTTACAGTGTTATCTTAAGATTTTATATGCCTCTTGTACAATTATCATTATACATATTACTATTAACATTTTATATGGTCTTGCTTAGGATATAAATTGTAATTTATCATTTTTAGTTTAAGTTTTCTGTGAAATAATAAAAAATTGAATCTTAATATGACGATGATATTGACAGATGACTTCTTCAGCAATGTTTAATGCAGTTTTCGTCTCAAAGTATATATCGACTCACGTTCCATAACCCAATAACTCAAATTTTTTGATTTAATCGGTAATACACAAAATCAATGCCATTCTTTCAAGTTGATATTTTCAACCGACGGTACTTGGTGGAAATTTATGTTGAATTAATTATAAATAAGTGTTTTATGTATAATTGATGCCACTCTTTCAATACCAAAAACAAATTACTATAAAAACACGGTTCGTTCCCTTTATGTATTTAGTTTAAGTATTCCGTGGAGCACCCGGTAAAGAATTGGTCTCCCACTCTTCTCCATAAGTTCTCCAGTGTCCTGTAAAAGGCAGGTGTTCGAAAAAATAAGACATTTTAAATCTCAAATTCGGCGATGAGGTTTGCCACCCATCCTGAATGTCTTAATTTTATATTGGCACGGAGAAGACAGCTTGCATGTTTTATATGCAACTGGTCTGCTGGCTATACCACTTGTGGGATATGCCGTGATGGTATAGTAGTAGTAGTAGTAGTAGTAGTAGTTTTGGGAAAAAAATATCCTTTTTTTCAATTCCACAAATAAATATTTCAAATTAATTAACTATTAAGCGGAACAAATACAACGTAATATGTCTTTAACAATACGATTATTATTATTACTACCTATAATTTTACTTTCTGTTGTGTTTTCAAAGCATAAAATAAATGTAGCAACTAGCAACATAACAAAAATGGCATTTTCTCGAATATAAGACATTTGTACTCGTTGAGTTATGAAACTGGCCAGTCGATATATTCAACAAATTAAATTTAATATCTTTATTTTTCGAACAACTTCTCTCTTTCGGGACACTCGAAAACTTATGGGAGACCAATTCTTTATCGGGTGTTCTGCCTTATTGTCTCATTGATCATAATAATTAGATTACTTACACTTTTACAATGAAATACTTAATAGAATAAATAAATTATGCATACATAATATTGTTGTTTAAATTTTCCAACACGATTGTCGGTGAGTAACAATACATGTTATACACAATACAGGTATTACATTAATATATGAGATTGAGATAATAAAACAATTATTATTAATGTGTATAATTTTATGTGTTTTATAAAACAATATACGCGTTATAAACGGAAGAGTGTTATAATTTAGGTTATAAAACATAATTATGAACAAATGTTTTTTTCTACTGTAAGACTTATGAGACGTGGAATATGAAGAGCATTCCTTAAGTTTCGGTATTTTTGTAAAAATAACGTATATATTCAGATTCGTTTGACAGTTTCATCGTAAAGATTGTCTGTGTTTTGTGTGTCGTGCTTACGTATTGTATGTACTTTACAATACTATCCAATTGTATAGGGTTGAAACACGCGAAAGAATTGAAGGTAGAAATTGCCTAAAGGCAATAAACCCGCCATTTGTGTTATATTGTTTATTTCACAATAAAGATTATTTTATTTTATTTTTATTTTTTTATTTTAAGGAACTAATGATAGGGTACTCGCTAAGTTCACCACAGAAGTTCTAAAACTTAATAAAAAAACAAATAAGGATTCTAACCAGGACCTTGACGGGACACTGCAGACTACGGAAACACATGACAAAAATAGGACTGTCAGATACTCCAGTCTGCAGATTTTGTTCAGAGGATAATGAGACACCTATCCACATCCTCTGCAATTGTGACGCACTCGCTCGCAATCGAAGTCACATACTCGGAGGACCACTACTGGACTCGGAGAAAGTGAGGCTTCTCACACCAAGACAAATCGTGAGCTACATGACGCATAAATAAAATAAATAAAATAAAATAAACTTTATTGTGACAATAATAAGTACATTGTACAAAAGGCGGGTTTATTGCCAAATGGCAATTTCTGCCAACCAACCTGATGTTTGAAAAAAAAATAAGAAAAATAATTAAGTACATGCCAGAACCATAGAAAAAATACAAAATAATAAAAAAAAATACATAATACATGCATACATACAAAATATACCATGTAGGTCTTGAACGTGAGATATGACACAGAAGGATGTCACAATAGATCTTCTATGGTCGCGGTGACACAAGGGATACAAGGTCCCTTGACCTTTATTGGAAAAAAAAAGTACTCTACTATCACGGCGTATACCTATCACAAACGGGGTAGCCAGCAGACTTCTATGTGTCACCAAAAATGGGTGGCAAACCTCATCGTTTTCTGAAAAGATGTAAATGTTTTTATTTTTTCGAACACCTGCCTTTTACTGTACATTCGAAAACTGTGGAGCACACGGCAAATTAAAATATTGTATGTACTCGTATAGCAAACAATTCTATGATAAGGTACAATGTGCATTGTAAAAAATGATAAACTTTACGATGGAAATGTTTTGTGGAATCAAATGATTATGGTGTTCCCAAATACCGAAACTTAAAGAGTAGGCCTCACTTGAACTTCATTTTATTGTTGATTGAGAGTACATAATAAATTACTGTGCAGTCTTTCATTCTGTGGAGTCCCCGGCAAATAATAGATCTCACACTCTTTTCTGTATAGTTTTCGAGTGCCCTGTAAAAGCCAGTAAGTAGTTCGTTAAGTATTGAGTAAAAAAATATTTAACAATTTAAAATCTGCAGTGACGAGTTTTGCCAACGATTCTGAACGCTTTGTTTTTATTTTGGCATAGAATTGATATCTTGCATGTTTATTTTATACAGCTGGTCGATTGTCTACCCCATTTGTGGTATATGCACAAATGGTATAGTAGTAGTGTAAGGGGCTCTTATAGAACTTTAGCCTATAGAAAGTTAATTCTCCATAACATTTGTGTGATTTGGCATCGAAAGTCGACAAATCCAATAGGGGAATTTTCAAAACTAAGTATGTGGAAATATTTTATGTATATAGTTCTAGTAAACTGCATTCACCAAAACAGTCAAATATTATGAATATTATATGAAAAATAGGACAGAAATTCGAAGTTTGATTGAAAAGAGTCAAAATTTAAATAATTTTGGCATAACTAACATTTTACAACAAATTTAATGTACATCTGATTTCGATACCAAGTCACTGATTTTGGATGCATTTTCTCTGAAAATCTCAATAAGAAGTATTTAATTGTTCATTGTTGAAGGATGTTTGTGTTTACACTGTGAAAATTCATATTAAATAATTTATAAATAATTAAAAACACTTATATTTTCACTATATTTATTTAAACTCTAACGTTTTCGCCCACTTCAATGGGCATTCTCAAGAGTACTGAATCAGTATAATGTGCTTTACAAAAATTGAAGGTGGTCACAGAGGGGGATAGGGGTGGGTGAAGGGATTGAAGTAGAAGGGTGGTGATATTGGTATGTACAACATTAGGTGAGACGGCGTAAATTAGAAATGGGGACTTAGCGGGAATTTGGATCCAAACAACAGTGTTTTTAATTATTTATAAATTATTTAATTGTTTATTAATTTTTTTAAAGGAACAAACAGTCAACAAACTAAATATTACTAAAACTAGTGTAACATACAATATAGACCACAACTCCTATAACCACAGCATATACATAAATTCGAAGCAACCAATACTAAAATTTAACGCAATATTTTATTCGAGTGAGCTATATACATATCAGATTATTTATTAATTTATTCTATTTATGTCGTGTTGAGGTAGATAATATCTAAAATAATATTTTTTTTCATTTGATAACAATAATAATAATTTATCTAACGATTGTGCAAGTCTGTGCACTGAACCGATTAACAAAACAACAAAAATTGCACGAAATACAAGATACATAAAATGAAATACAGTGGTGCCTTGACATACGAGTTTAAGTCGTTCCGCAACCTTGCTCGTATTTCAAATTACTCGTATCTCAAAGCAAATTTCCCCATTGAAATTAATTGAACTGCCATTAATCCGTTCCAGCCAGAATGTAAAGAAATAAACCAGACTTATAAAGTGTTACTTTTGCGTTCACTGAGAAGAATGGTTGGTAAAACGTTGCGAGATAAGAGTGAAGAATGAGGATATCAGGAGAATGAGCGGATGTGAGAGGAGTGTTGTGGACAGAATGCGTGTAAACAAGTTGACATGGTTTGGACATGTTGAGCGAATGCAAGATGAAAGGATGACGAAGAGGATGTATTTATCTGAAAGAAGGGGTGTGAGGAAGCGCGGACGTCCAAGAACCACGTGGCTTGAGCACGTGGACCAAATTCTTAAGGACGGACGCGTGTTGAGTAAGAGAAATCGGCGTGCATGTATGAGAAACTGGATGAATGTAGAGGAAGCGAAAGAAGTATGTAAGGATAGATCTATATGGCGTTCCGTTCTCTCTGCCTACCCCTCCTGGGACATGGCGTGAGGGTATAGTATAGTACTTTTGCTTTTCTCTTCACTGGTCTTTGTCTTTTTCGCCACGCTTTTCCCACTTTCACCTGTAGGCCGTTTAAAAAAAACACGTCCAAGGAGGTTTGTTTCTTCCTCACTTTCAGAATGAGTTAGGCATGTGTCATTAAATAGCTCGATTCACAAATTTTGCTCGTATTTCAAAGCAAAAAATCGCTCGCTCGACGGCTCGTATCTCAAAAAAATCGTATGTCAAGGTACCACTGTACCTAAAATGAAATATGATTACTGCAAGGTTATTTGTATCAACTAAAGCGAAACATCTAAATTCTACGTACTCACTTGTGGCAAAATTTAAAGGTTTACTTACATTTTTGCTTCACTAAATTTTTCCAATGAAATGAATTACTTAATAGATTATTATTATAATTATGCAATGCGTAATTCCTTAGTTAATAGCTTATTTGGTAATGTGTAATATTTTTAATGCTTCGCTGGTCTCCACAAGGGTTGATCATAATATTATATTTAGCCAGCCGTGTAGGTGATACTCGTGGCTGCAGATAATTTACTGAGAACTCGATTTATTTGTTTAAATCCTTTTATTTTCTTAAAAAAATTTTAACGTGCATACATATTACAATCAATTGGATTGGTCTGCAACGAGCTTGGATTTTCTTCTCAATTCCTCCCTATTTTCAGCTAGTCTCTTTAGTTCTCCGTATGTGCCACAGTACATGTCCTTCTTCAGTTGGTCCATATAAGCGTCTCTTTTTCGGCCTCTACCATTTCTGCCTTCGGTCCTACCCTCCGCGATGGTGATAAGCAGTCCTGGGTGCCTGATGTTGTGGCCAATCCAGTATCCTAAATATTTAATGTAACTCAATATAATATGTAACATCTTTCGTGGATACCTTTATGTATTCGAGATTCTCATTTACTCTTCTTATTTATTTATTTCGGACACCGAAAGTGATCACTTAAGCCAGCCTAGAGCCAATTCGTAAGCGTTGGGACGCCTTTCTCACTTCCTCCGGTTAGATTTTGCACAATGTTACATTGTTTATTTATTTATTTATTATTTATTTATTAATACAATGGACGGCCATAATAGCCTTTGACAGAAAAAAAGAAAGATATAGAAAACATATATAAAACTCAATACACTAACAATAACAATGTTTCCACCAATAAAATACTTAATATCTATGTGCATACAGTAATATCATAAAAATACATTGCGAATAGTAATGCATGTGTTGTGTAAGCATGGTTCTCCAATCAAGATGTCTGTTTGGTTTATTTATTTACATTTGTATTAGGATGTAATGTTACAAAATTGATGTATTGTATACGCAAACGACACTTTAATGTTGTCCAATAATTATAATTATAATGATATTGACCAGCGTCGTTAATAAAAAGCGAGAAGATTAATGGCCCGAGATTTGATCCCTGAGGGACCCCGGCATGGTTACTCTTGACACAATCTAAATACGATCTAAATTTTGTCTTGAATTTAATTCTACGATGCACGATGTGACTATAGTCAAAAATACCACGCTACCGCTATCGTGAGATTGGTATTCACATATTTTTGATTATATGTAGTCACTTTGCGCATCCTAGGATTAAGATCAGTTTTCTAGGTTTGCCAAGCATCCTGAATTTCTTATTTGTTTTATTGGAATGGAGAGGAAAAAAAATGAATGTTTGGAGCAAGTGGACGAGTGTGTATATATTTAGGAAGTTTGTTTGCGAGTAGTCATTCAGGTAGCTAGCTCAGGGAACTGATCAAACAGAATAGGCAGGGCCGTTTTGGTTGATTGCAGGGTGGTTTGGTCGCCTCCGAATCCTGGGTGGAGGACATTCGCCTCGCCCCAAAAACCCTCGCCCCGTGGTCAAAATCGAGCAACCCAAGATGCAAGGATCCAACTCCAAACAAACCTTCGTTGCACGAAAGTGCTGTCAATTCAAACAATTCCTAATCCAATTCGAAAAACGCGTAATTGGCAAGCCCAGAGAGCGTTATCCCATATCTCCTCATTCCCAAGCGTATCGTATCCTTAAAAGTCCTTTCTTCTTCGCGAGGGATGGAAAATGTGACAAGGATATCGAAAGAAGAAAAGTAGCCGGTGCTAGGATTAACGGTGCACTTCGACCCATTGTCAGCAATGGCAATGTGTCGAACATGGCCAAAATGGTTGTGCACAATACCATCCTGGTACCGACACTTATGTATGCAAGCGAATCGTGGACATGGTTGAAGAAGGACGAAAGTGGAATAAATGCTGTGGAGATGAGATCGCTGAGGAGGATGGTTGGTAAAACGTTGCGTGATAGAGTGAGGAATGAGGATATTAGAAGAATGAGTGGATGCAAGAGGAGTGTTGTGGATAGAATGCCTGTAAATAAATTGAGATGGTTTGGTCATGTGGAAAGAATAAAAGAGGAAAGAATGACAAAGAGGATATATTTGGCTGAAAGGAGGGGTGTGAGGAAGCGCGGGCGTCCGAGAACTACATGGCTTGAACATGTAGATCAAATTCTCAAGGACGGCCGTGTTTTGAGTAAAAGAAACCGACGTGCGTGCATGAGAAATTGTATGACTGTAGAGGAAGCGAAAGAAGTATGTAAGGACAGATCTAATTGGCGTTCCGTTCTCTCTGCCTACCCCACTTGGGATACGGCGTGAGGGAATAGATAGATAGAATAGGAATAGAGAGGACAGGTTTCATGTTTACTGTATGCAGCTGGCTATCCCACTTATGGAATATATGCCGTGATGGTATAGTAGAAGAAGTATTAGTTATGTAACTGCAAATATAAATCGTTGAAAAAATCTTTAATTAGTTTTGTATTTAGTATTAAAAATAGATCTGTTTCAAACAATGAATCACCGTTGTTAATTTCACAATATAATAACCGCAGCGATTTAAATGTGAGACCATAATAATGGCAGTGATTTCTTCATTTGTGCATTAGTATAATCATTATCTATAATATCTTTATTGTAATCATCGTCGTGTAAGGCAGTGGTCTACAACCTTTTATCTCCGAAGATATGTCAACTTTTCATAATTTTACCGCGGCCCACTGTGGGGGAGATTTTGAGACGTTGATTGTTTACAATGAAAAACTGAAAGTGAGGATTTATTTTCTAAAGTCTCAGAATACAAGAATTTGATGATTTCTCTTACACTTTAAATTTCTAACCCCCTTCCTTCCTTCGCCAGATATTCTGATAGGTATAGTAATTGGAAATATTTCATGATACACTCGGTTTCGTTAAGATATTTTAAGATTTTTCAAAAGTAAGTCCTCTTTTAATCATAAAATTCCACCCCCCCCCCTGTTGTCAGAGTTTCAAAATTGTGTAGAAATTGTACCTACATATTTCATGATTTTTTTTGGCTTTGTTAAGGAACATTTCACAAATTTCTTTAAGTTGGTTTTAAATATCGAAAAAAAATGTTCTTTATGTAACTTCTGCGACCCGATATCGGCCTACGATTTGTGATATATTACACAAATTAGAATAGGTTCTCGGCGATGTGGAATTACACTTATAATCTTTTTATTTACAATTCTAGCTTATATGTGTTACTACCGCTAAGTATATTATACTTTACTGTTAGATGAGTATTTGCCTAGTCAAGGGTCTTGTTTTGTGTATCAAAAAGCAGAAGGAACGTGAAGGACCGGTGGTTGGAGACCCCTGTTGTAATGTAATAAGTATGCACCTATATTCACTGTTATTTTTACTTAAAGTTACTTATTAATATGTCACGAGTCTGTACACGAGATGTCTTTTAATATAGGGTAAAGTACGCTATATTGTACCACCTATTAAATCGTACCACCTCAATATTTCCGAAAGTACGCATATTTTTTATAACATTTTAACTCAAATTTCATTGCATAAACATTTCTATCATGTTGACGTATTCATTTGATTTGTTTGTGTCAAAATAAATATATTGTGAACAAATTATTATTTTTTGGCAATTTGATATAATTTTTTCAGTTGGTATCTAAAGGCATAACACATTAATGGGTAATTTTATTACTTTGTAATTATTACCGTTTTAATTCGAAATTTGTATTGTTTGAAAAAGTTTTTCAATTCGAGCATAAGTTTAGAGTTTGGTTTGATATTTGTTGTTTCCTGATATTTGAGCGAGTTCGTTAAATCGTACCACTATGATGCTTCTAAATCGTACCGCTACGATATAGAGAACCTTTAGTAGTAACGACCGACCGGTGTGGCGCGGAGGCTAACGCACTTGCCTTTGAGTCACGAGGTCCCGGGTTCGATTCCCGGCCAGAGCAAAATGAAGAATGACCTTTTTCAAATTGTCCTGGGTCTGGGTGTACATGTATATGTGTTCAGTGCATTGTATATATGTGTATCGTCGTGTTAGTACCCATAATACAAGATTCATATCTTAGTTTGGGACTAGCTCGGTCTGTGTGAATTGTCTATACATGTTATGTTATGTTAAATACTTGATATATTTTTAATTTATTTGGTAAATGGAAAATAATCTCGGAAATTGTTATGGTTTTTAGAGTAAATAGCTCTTTCTCCATATCACGTTGTACTAGGCTAAATATATTTTAAGAAGTATTATTATTTGTTTCGTTTCGTTGTTTTATTTTTGTTTGAAATTTACGTAGAAGTACGATTTAAATACCAGTGGTACGATATAGTAACCCGGTCTGCTATATCGTACCGATTTTTATTCAAAACTATTTTTTATAATGTTCATGTCACTTTTGACCTTCTTGAAATACATAATTAGATAGCCAACTAAATACTCTTTCATTTGGTATATTGAAATATTTACCATGATATTTAGTTTTTACAAAAAATCACTTTCCGCAAAACAGGTACAATTTAACAACTCTCCCGTACCTTGTATAGTACACAACAGTACGAGTACCTACTTGCATAAAAGCACCGCATGTCTTAATGCTAAAACCCATTTATAAATGTGCCTGTTTTTTTTATATTAGAATACTTAACATTTCAATCGAAAAAAAAACATATTAAATTATAATAGTATCAATGTTAGATCTATCCATGAGGGTTTGTTTGCGAGTTGTCTGGACGAGATCGAATGAATGTAGGTATCTATAGATGTTGTGTACATGGTTTGGATATTTGATTATTTTTGCGAGTTTTGCTGATTCAACTGATAATTTGTATCAAATATCTGTTGTAAGCCTCAATAATAAATAAATAAAAACACACAATATTTTCACAGATGTTCGACGACAAAATTGGTCAGTCTATTAAAACTATATTATACTGTTTCATTCCACATATATCATTAGGATGATAATAGTCTCTTTGCTAATAATGCTGAAGTATAGGACATCCATTATACATGCCGAGGGTTGCAAAAGTTTTTATGTACCTACTGTCTTACAAACTTTCTCAACTAACGCTATTTTAAAACTGGCTGCAAAATTTGATCGGCCGTATAACCGATTTTTTCTTTGAATTACCAATATAGTATAAATCTTTGTTTATGAACAAGAAAAGAGAGCGATGCGTTTAACATTCCTATAAATTCTTTCAGATTAAATTAAGTAATATTATCTATTTATTTTATTCTTCACTGCACATTGGTTACAATATTACTAAATAAAACAGTGTCATATAAATATCAGTTATACAATTCAATGTACAGAGGGCGAGTTTATCGCTAAAATGCGATGTCTTCCAACTAACCCGGTTATAAATAATATTAATTGAATAAATACAAAGAAACATATTATTGCGTTTTTCTTTCTTTTGTGACATTTAAGTATGCAAATATGCGCCGGCGCATTCCACATTTGTCCGTGAAATATTTCAAACACAATAATATTACCCATAATCAAGGAAGTATTCAAGTTCATGCGCGATAACACATTTGTGTACATGTGCGCATGTTCTATCTAAGTACGATGTATAATAGCATGTAAAGTACATGATATTAGATAGATATTCACATAATTGCTTGTTAGACTAATTTCCTTGTTTCTACTGTCTCGGACAGCGTTGCGAAGATGTTTCTGTGGTGAGCAAACTAGACAATCATAAATAGTGCATTTTAACCGTCAAACTAATCACCACTTTAACTGTGATACAGAATATTGTATTTTGTACGATTTTAGACCCAATTAGTAAAATTTCGGGTAATGTTACAATAAAATACAAAAAATACAAGTGATTTTATGACAAAGCCAAGTGAGCATTGAGCGTGTGTTTCTAGCTATTTTATTGGAATACTGAATATGTACCTACACAGAAATACACAATTGTTCACAGAAACATACAATTGTACACAGAAATACACAGTAAACCATTAAAGGATGACGTCACAGAAAAATCATTGAGGGGCATCAGGCATCCCAACACAACAGACGATTACGGTGTAATATTAGGTGGAACGCCTAAAGAATACCTAATAATCAAAAAAACTGTCAGTGTCGATTTTGTTATTATTTTGTCGTCTGACTTTCTTTTTTTTCTCTTATGGCATAACGTCCTACAAGGATGATTTGCGCAATCTGACTGATTGCCCCCCAAGCAAAAGCAAATCCATAGACAAGACCACGTGAACTTTAATGGTCTGTTGTACACAGAAATAAACAATTGTGCACAGAAACACACAATTGTACACAGAGACGCACAATTGTACACAGAAATACACAATTGTACACAGAAATAAACAATTGTACACAGAAACACACAATTGTACACAGAAACGCACAATTATATACAGAAACATTCTTTTATTAAATACTATCAATAGGTTTTTGCATCTGATCTTGATTATTTCTATACTTTATGATGTGTAAAAGGCTCAAGCCGTATGCAGATGTAAATAAATAAACACAAAGAGGGTGAATTTATCACGGAGGCGCAATTTTTCAAACTATCCTAACATTTTTCTTTTTTTTTTATTATGAAAAAGAATTCAATCCCCTTTCACGACACAAGCTTTTAGCTTACTCTGAAAGGTGTATAAGGTTGTATTTGGTTTTATAACAAATCCAGATACTTATATCTTTAAAAGTAAATAAAAATTAAATGGGGTTTGTATGTCCCCTGTATCGTATCGAATGTTAACTATTAGTTAAATATAGTTGCAATTATTGTCCTGTGGACTCAGTAAGTTAAGTTGTTGAAGGAAGTTGGCACATAACTATAAGATGGGACATTTGCACGGAAACTAGGTATTAACTATTTTTATAAGTACCTTATTAAGTCCTTTTGTTCTATACTGAAGTTAGTATATTTTTATATTGATCCTAGATGTTGTAAAACGCCCTTGAAATGATAATACTATCTCAATACGGCGCAATAAAAATTGTCAGTCTTTTTTTTTAACTTGGCGTCAGTTTTGCCATCCGCACTTCTCAACAACTATAAACCTATTATAAAACTAGATAAATCTCCATATTATGATCAGTCATGATCGCACATAAACTTAACAGTTGAAACTCCTCGATGGATCGACCTCGACCAGATGGATCTGGTTTGGGGAAGTGTTTCTAAATGCCACAAACGCTTCACACTTCAAGGCATTCGTGGATGTGTGGGTCTCAAGATGGGATCTGCTACGTCAGCCGGGTCCCCCGCCTACTGACGTGGTAGGGTCGGAGATGCCAACACTGATATATTAGTACTGATAGACTAGAGAGTGTTGAAATATAAATAATTTGTCACCTAAACAGATAAATAGGAGTCCTTGGACTCCTGAAATATCCGACAAATGAAGTTATTCCGACATATTGCAATGTATCATTCAGGTATTCCTTGGTCTCCCTCTTGATGGATTATTATTATGAAGCCTAAATAAATTTTAAAATATACATTTCAGGAAATTACCAACTAATAACGTTACTCTTGTCGGATATCCGTACGAAAATACCGGGTAATTGTGTTCTAATGATATTGTAATGGGAGAATATTATCAAACAAAACATAGGAACGGTTAAGTACCCATTTGATATTTCAGTGGTGGTAATAGACATGTTCTGAGAATGACCAATGGTAGTTGGCCAAAAAGAGCACTGTTCTTCCGTCCGCAGGCCCGGGCGTCCCTCTGTCACAATACACCGTTCCTATGACAACGACATCAGAACGCAGAGAATGTCGTGGGAAGAGGTGATGCGATTTTCATTGAGGCGCTTGGCAAGTGGAGGAGACTGGTTTCTGCCCTGTGCTCCCGAGAGGAGCGTCAAGGACGATGATTGATTGAATAGACATTTGTGTGCCGGTTTTATTCTAATTCCAATAACTTGAAGGACATTCATTGATTGTGTTTTTTTTTATTATAGGGTCATTTTATGCCATTGTCTGGTATGTAGAATGTGCAATACTTAAGTCTAAGTAGGAAAGAGAACGTTGGCATCCTCGTGTTATGGAATGAAACAGCATAATACTATTGTTAATTTTTGTAAAATGAAAACAAAATTCTTCTTCTTCTGCTTACAGTAGGTCATTGACCCGTTTGGCCGGAATTTGTTTCCTCTTGCGACGCCGAGGACCAGCTATCCTTCCATCTTTTGGGTGGAGAACGTTGGCATCCTCGTGTTATGGAATGAAACAGCATAATACTATTGTTAATTTTTGTAAAATGAAAACAAAATTCTTCTTCTTCTGCTTACAGTAGGTCATTGACCCGTTTGGCCGGAATTTGTTTCCTCTTGCGACGCCGAGGACCAGCTATCCTTCCATCTTTTGGGTGGAGAACGTTGGCATCCTCGTGTTATGGAATGAAACAGCATAATACTATTGTTAATTTTTGTAAAATGAAAACAAAATTCTTCTTCTTCTTCTTCTGCTTACAGTAGGTCATTGACCCGTTTGGCCGGAATTTGTTTCCTCTTGCGACGCCGAGGACCAGCTATCCTTCCATCTTTTGGGTGGCCTACCAGGCAATCTTCGTCCACGAAAACAAAATTAAGCATAAATATCTGATATATATCAGTTATCAATACATCCAAGTAAATAACCACAATGAACACCAATTAGACTCCGTCTGGTGCCGACGGCTTCTCCACGCGGCCACGGACCCTCCCTATATTTATGTATATTTATGTAATGTATTATTTATTATTTGAAATAATAAATAATATTCCCTGTGTTCACTACAATATTAATTACCCCAAACTCATGTTGTACGCACTAAGCATACATATTATACAAAACTGTTGCCATTGACAAGTGAAACATTATTTCGTCGATGTAAAAATAATTAGCTCGCAGTTTGATTGTCACAAACTAGGGTGCAATGTTACCGAGGGCACAAAAGAAAGATCGCTCACAGTGAATTTATTTATTTATCCACGAAATATATGGCTTCCACCTTTACCTATACAATCTACATGAACAAGAAAATTATGCTGTATTCAATAACAAATAAAACAAAATCAATCAATAAAAAACAAGAAAATAAGCAAGCATTCCAAAAAAGCTTTAAAAACATTCAAAATGTCTCAAAACTGTTACAATCATATTATCCTTCAAGAATAGATGAAAATGTATTAGTTTCGATACTAAACCACGCACTTGCGTTGATTTTTTGCATCCATGGCAGGCACACCACTGCTACATTTACATTATTGGACAACTTCTGTCGGATATACAAACGGAAAAATTATCTACATACATCATGCAATAAATATAAACTATAACGGAATTATGCATAGATTAGCTATTTAAATATTTATTTTTATAATTTAGTATGTCGAGTAATACATACATAATACATAGTGAAAAAGAATGTGAAATTGATAAAAACGAATTTTTTGGTATATATATTTTTTTCTTTGTGCATTGAAAAACTTACAATTTTTTTTTATATTATAATACAATACACAGTGGGCGATTTATCGCATTTACTGCGATTTCTTCTAACAACTAATCTTGTCACTGTTTGTGAATCGTGCACTGTTGAATATTCGAGTACAAGTAGGTACATAATTATATCGTATGGATTAAATGGAATCTTTATTATTATTATTTATCGCGTCGAAACCCAGAAAAAAACCAATCAAACTGATTTCCAGTGCTGTGCAAAACGCACAGCAGGTGGAGATGCGTCAAAAATATCCTCCATAGTGCAAGTGACAGGGCACAATGGAAATTCCAACAAGTGTGGCATAGTCTGTGCTGCACCACAGTCACATGCTCCGGATTAGTCCTGTATAGGAAGCCCCATTTTAATGGAATCTTTGATCCAACTAATACTGAATGTATACCTTTCTATTACCCCTTCCCTGGTCACAGTTTTTTAAAATTAGATTTAATTGCTGACTCTTGAAACAAATTTCTTCCATACTGGATAAACTATTGTAGAAATTAAACGAAGTTTCTCAACCATTGGTATAGACCATGGGTGGCCAGCCGGGCCAAATTTCAGAATGAGATTTCCCTACCGGGCCGCACAACAATATACTCCATATACCTATGGAACATTTGATAATTTTACTTCACCTAAAAATTTCTACCCCCCCCCCCCCCCCCGTCGCTTAATTTTCAAAATGGTACTTATAGGAATTTGATGTTTCAAAATTCCTCGGTTTTTTTAAAATACCTCTTTCAAAAAAGTAACGGGTACTTCTACCGACTATTATTAAATAAAAAAAGTGTGCATATATATATTATGATTGTATATTCTTTACGGATACGTCGCGTCGAAGTTTTTGTTCGCGAGCTTTCGGAATCATTGGAGATTCCATCATCAGGCAATGAGTGTACGTCTTCACCCGTCGAGGAGTTGGCGCTTACTAATTAAACGTTGACTGCGTCGAGGGTGAGAGGGTGTGTTTGTGTTGGTGGGGAGGGGTAGGGGGTGAGTTGAAGTAGTAGGTTTGTCTAGAGGCGGTGCTATTGTGTTTGTTTGTATGTGTGAATCTTCGGTGTGTTTGTGTGTAAGAATGTTAGAAGGCAGTGTTATTGTATTTGATTGTATGTCTGTATTAAATCTCATAACGTCCAGATGTTTTGCGGCGTTGTCGTTTTTAACAGAGCTGTTGCTCTGCTATTCCTCGCTATTCCTCGTCGCGAAAATCTATTTCAAAACATATATATATATGAGATGAATGTTTTACTCCATTTCACTGCGTACAGTCTGGCAGAGACTTGGCTCTTGCCTTTGCATACGGGACGAGGCACGGCTTGTCACCAAAACATGCAGATTGGATTCGTCGAAAAGGTGTTGTGTTTCAACATTGTGATCATTGTGTATCATCAGGACCATCTCGCAGAATGGCCGACACAACGTTTAATCCAGTATGCGAGGAGTATCGCATATTATGAAAGACTGTATGATCTAATTTTCATTCGAAATGCATGTGCAACATGCATTCCATTAATGAAAGATCATGCAATTTTACGCAGGAGATAATATGAGATGAATGTTTTACTCCATATGCAAAGGCAAGAGCCAAGTCTCTGCCAGACTGTACGCAGTGAAATGGAGTAAAACATTCATCTCATATTATCTCCTGCGTAAAATTGCATGATCTTTCATTACTTATGATCTATATATATATATATATATATAGATCATAAGTAATCATGTTTTGATTTCTCCTATAATTTTAAATTATATAATAATATTATTGTTTATATAATATAATTGTTTATACCTATACAAAGACTTTTACTATAGTTTCTTTACGGTCAATCTATGCATCAAATTGGCCGGAAAGAAAATGATGTATTTATGTTTATAGTAACTAGGCATGTAGGTATATGGAAAATACCAATATTGTTTAGAAATGCAATGTGAATGCAAATTTATACATTTTGTGAAAAGTTTTTGTTAATAATTGCATTAAAAAAAATGAACGAATTTGAAATGTATCTATTAGTATTGACGCGTAGTTATTTTTTTTAAATTTTATTTATTCTGTATGGATCAAACAGTTGAAACAAAAGTACAAACATTAAAAAACAACAATGAGGAAACCAATTAGATCCCTTTCTTACCAAACTAATAAACATAAATTTGAGGTAGTTCATTAAATAAAAAGATACAGGAAGACGTAAAATTCTGAAACACATAAAAATGTAAAAAAATGTGAAAATGTAAAAAAATGTTGAAAATGTAAAAATTGTTAATCCTATCTATTCCCTCACGCCGTATCCCAAGTGGGGGTAGGCAGAGAGAACGAAAAGCCAATTAGATCTGTCCTTACATACTTCTTTCGCTTCCTCCACATTCATACAATTTCTCATGCACGCACGTCGATTACTCTTACTCAAAACACGGCCATCCTTGAGAATTTGATCTACATGTTCAAGCCATGTAGTTCTCGGACGCCCGAGCTTCCTCACACCCCTCCTTTCAGTCAAGTATATCCTCTTTGTCATTCTTTCCTCTTCCATTCGTTCTACATGACCAAACCATCTCAATTTGTTTACACGCATTCTATCCACAACACTCCTCTTGCATCCACTCATTCTTCTAATATCCTCATTCCTTACTCTATCACGCAACGTTTTACCAACCATCCTCCTCAGCGATCTCATCTCCACAGCATTTATTCCACTTTCGTCCCTCTTCAACCATGTCCACGTTTCGCTTGGATACATAAGTGTCGGTACCAGAATGGTATTTTGCACTAGCAATTTCTTATACTCCACAGTTCCAATTATACATCTAAGTTTCTTACAAAGATAAATAAAATATTCACAGATTTTGGTAAATCTTCTCACTTGTACAGTGGTACTATTGACTTAAATGGTACAATAACACTATAGTTATAGTTATAAAATGTTAAAGAATAAATTATTCGCTTGTCAGTTTCGGTGAATTTTCGTAACGTCATTAGCTATGTGTGTCGCTGGGAAATCTCAACTCGACTGTTTTAAATGAGCGATACTCGAAACAAAACAACAAATAATAATATGAGTTTTTCTTTTGTTTAACAAGTTTTTGTTTGTCGCAGTATTGTCATAATATTTTTGCAGTCAATATTTTTGTCAAAATATTATATTTACGTCAGAATATTATCGCTTTTGTTAGAGATGAGATTTTCGTCGAATACAAATCGTGTTTAATAAATACTAAAGATCTACGAGTTCGGTAATTCAAAAAAAAAATCGGTCACGCGGCCGATCAAATTTTGCTTCCAGCTTTAATCTGACGTTGGTTGAGAAACGGTCAGGACGGTCACGTGTTGGCAACATTGAACAGGAGAGCATGCATGAGGAATTGTATGACAGTGACGGAAGCGAAAGATGTATGCAAGGATAGAAAGGATTGAAATTACTTTATTTCTCGGATATTTCAGGAGTCCAAGGACCTATTTATCCAAAAAATTGTGTTTAAACATAATATCGACTGTCTAGTTTCATAACTCAACAAGTCGAAATTGTTGATTTAATTGGTAATACCTATACACACTCAATGCCACTCTTTCAATTCCACAAACACACAAATATAAAAAATACACGGTTCTCTATTTATATTAAAAATTTAGTTATGGAAAAAATAATGTACTTATTTTCAATTCAACAATTAAATATTTAGAATTGTTTAACTATTTAACGGAACAATAACAACGTATGTCTTTAACAGTGTGATTATTATAAATAGTATATTTATTTCACTATTTGTTGTATCTTTAAAATAAAATACAAGTATACCAAAAATGCAAAATGATTTTTCTAATAAAATACATTTTTACCTGTTGAGTTATGGAGCTGGACATTCTTATATTATGATGCTTTAAAAATACAACAGAAAGTGAAATATACTATATAATATACACTGTTATAAAAGACATACGTTGTCTTTGTTCCGTTCAATAGATAAACAATTCCAAATATTTTATTTGTGGAGTTGAAAATAAGTATATTTTTTCCATAACTAAATTTTTAATATAAATAGAGAACCGTGTATTTTTTTATAGTTATTTGTTTGTGAATCTGAAAGAGAGGCGTTGGTTGTGTGTATTATTACCAATTAAATAAAAATAGGTATTCGAGCTAGCGAACGCGCGAGGATCGATGCGTTTGAGATGTGGTGCTGGAGAAAATTGCTCCGAGTGCATTGGACGGAACACAGGACCAATGAGTCCATTCTCAGGGAGTTAAACATTTCGGCGCGACTCTCAACGATTTGCAGTCAGCGCGCTTTGCGATATTTCGGGCACATTGCAAGAAGAGAGCCTGACAACCTAGAAAAAGTGATTATGACTGGGGTTGTAGAAGGGAGGAGAGGAAGGGGCAGAGTGCCAATAAGATGGAGCGACCAAATTAAGGAGGCCACACAGAGCTCACTTCATGGGGCCTTACACATGGCAGAGGATCGCTCAACATGGAGACAGATGGTCTACAGAACGAGGCATGATGGTCACGATCCTCAGGATTGAGGGACCGACAGAAATGATGATGATGATGATGATTCGAAATCTTCGAGTTGTTGAATTATGGAACTCATGGACAGTCGAATTACAATGCAGGCTTAAGATCCTCCTTAACCGTAAGGAACACATAAAGCTTCGCTTACCAAAATTACGCGAATTACAATGTCTCCTTAGCACGAATTTGTGGCTTAATCTACTCCGTAAGTTAAGGAATACCTTGAGCTCGCTTAAACTCAGTTAATTTTTTCATCACCAGGAGGCGCCACTAGTTACAATAAGAACAAACTGACATTAATGTCATATGTCCGCGCCATCATTACGCTTTTTGTTTGTTGTTGCTAAGGTTGTTTCATTTGCGCTTCTATTTGGATTTTTTCGTTACTGACCCTGTTTCGTCGGTAACGAAAAAATCCAAGAGCGTGAACGAAATCAAAACAACAACACGAAAAATGGCGCGAGTCCCCGTTAATATGACAGATGTGAGGTTAATGCATAGACAAAATCACGATAAAACACGACAACTAGTAGAGCTACCAACTTAACCATATTTGCGGCTTAGTCAAGTCGCAGTGGAATATTGATTGAAATTCTCGTGTGAGCAGTAAGCTTGACTTAACTTTTAAGCCTCCTCACCAAAGCTCCACGATAAGCTACTGATTGTAATTTCGGGCCTTAGAGGTACCTACCCATAAAAACGTATTATTTTTAAGTGTTTATTATCAGTATTCTCTGATATATGAAAACAATTATTAGATATACTTAAAGTAGGTGTACACCTATCTACATAGATATTAATTAATTATTAATCTATTATTGTTGTTTGTGTTATTATCTCGGTGCTTCAGATATTGGAGCAAGGTTGTATTTAATCTTAACTAAAAATTAAACAATGAATATGTAATACAAATAATATGTGAAATCAAAAGAAAGACCTGGAATATTATAGGTACCTACCTATACTTAAAGAATGGGAATTGATTCAGTTTATGTGAACGCATCTAAACTTCGATTATTGTGATTTTTTTATGTTTATATTGGTATGTATATAATTATGTGTATCGTCGCGTTAGTGCCCATAATACAAGATTCATATCTTAGTTTGGGACTAGCTCGATCTGTGTGAGTTGTCTATGCATGTTATGTTATGTTATGTAGTATTTTATCTGGAGAATAAGAATCCGGTGTAATTTTGTGGTTTTTCTAAGCACAAAATTAATTATTTGCATTTTTTATACGCGTTTGATATGTCACAAGTACTTAAATTTCTATGTTTGACTGATTTGTAGGTTAGGTTAGGTTAGAGTTAGTCTGGTGTTTTTATGCAAAAGCACATTTATTGCCAACCATTTTATATTCTTGTGTGAAAAACTATATAATTACGTGAATACAAGTAGATTTTTTTTCGTTTTGAAAAATTCACCTCTCCTTAATATTTACTATAAAATGATACTTATATTAAAATGGTTATTATTTAATTAAACACTGTAACTTTCAAATTAAAAATTATGTATCATGTTACAGAGGCCTTTCGGAGCTAGTCCATCATAAGTGGCATAAACTTTTAAACTCCTCTAAGTCTTAACGTAACTAATCTTAAGACATAAAATTAGTCTCTAACTTAACTAGACTTAGATCATTAACTTAAGAGTCTCAATTTAATGGCAAATGTTGATGGACTAGTTCCGAAAGGCCTCTGCCAAAGTTTTTCCAAGCCTTGAGTCGATTCATAAGCATCGAGACCCAGTGTCGTGCACTCCTTAAGGAAGTTCACATATTATGTATGTGTATTATATACAACATACCTACCTAGTTAATACCAATTCAAATAGGTTGACTATCGGTGAGTGTGCATGATCAATTGGAATGATTAATCTAGATTGGTTCAAAATATGATTGGCATCTACACTTCTAGTAAGTAAAATCCAATTCCCGACATCCAATTGTGTCAAAAAATTTATAACATATAAATATATATAATTTATATTGTGAAAGCACCATTAAAAAAAATTAAGTATAGAGAACGAGTTTATCACATCAACAAAATGCAGCGACACCTTCCAACAAATCTTTTATTAATCACAGGATATGAAAGATCTCAAGTGTTTTCAAAATAAATGTGTCTAGTCAATAATAATATTGAAATCAATGAATCATAAATAGCTATTAAACCTATATGGATAATCTTGGTATTATAAAATAATATAATAATTAGTCATTTACCCGCACTTATCGTGAAGTTGTTGGACGTCAAATAGTATTATGATGATCCTTAAATATCTGCGATTGTGATTTTAGTGCTGTGACTTAACAGTATGGTTCCGAAAACGTAAGAAGTGTTAGAAATCAAATAATAATAATAACACTTTTTTTAAGATGCGCCATATTGTGGAAAAACCACATTCAAGAATCATAACATCTCCTGACCCCTTAGATAAACCGTACTTGACGATCGACTACAAACGAATTTTAGACTAAAACCGCTACAATAACGCATAATTACACGATATATGTAGGTAGATTGTCGAAAAGTTCGCCAGTAGTCGATCGCTAAGTACGGTTTGTCTACGGCCCCTGAACAATAGGGTTTTTAATCTTGCCTTGAACAAGCAATATTATATTGAATCATGACAAACTTTTCTCAATTTATCTTTACTCCTGTCCAGTTCTTCATTATTCTTCTATCAATGCATCAATGGCTCGCTGTATATAACAGTTATTGAGTGCTGGAAATATTGAATACCCCTGTCTTACACCTTGTTCGACTATTTGTGAAAAGTAGATATTTTAACAAAAGTATTTTGAAAATACGTTTTTTGTATTTTCTATTTAAATACCAATTTGAAAAAGTATTTTGTATTTGAATACTTTTTTTGAAAGTGTTTTGCACATCTCTGAGCTTCAGTACCTACCCTTAAACCCTGCTTTAAGGGGTTATAAATACATTTCTGCAGGGCTACTCTGACACAATCTAAATACGATCTTAATCTAGTCTTGATCTTGATCATACGACGCCCCGAGCGACTATGGTCAAAAATACCACGCTACTCCTTCCGCGAGATTGGTATGCAGGTGTTTTTGACTAATAGTTACTTCGCGCGTCGTATTATTAAGATTACGATCGTATTTAGATTTTTTCAAGAGCAACACTTCAGGATCCAACGCGCAATAGTTAATTATCTAGCGGAAACGCATTGTTTTCAATTCTGAGATATAAATCCTTATCAAAATCGATATGCGTCGAGGTTATTTGATCGCAATAACATAATTTGACGTAACCTTAAATTTTATTTATCAATCAAGCAAATATACAGTCATGTGGCACGTTTTACAAAATAATACATTACATCGAAATAAGACCAATAAAGTTAGCGGATATTACAAGATAATCGGTGTGTTTACAAATCTATAAAAAAGAAGATAAAAAACATGCAGTTATTCCAAAATAAAAATAAGAACATGAATATATCTACAGAAGTAAAAACAGTGGAATATTGACTAAGGGGAGTTAGGAAATCGCAGTCGCAAACCAAACAGTGCAGAAACCAGCTACAAAGTGTGAGTTACAGAGGGCACCCGTTGTGGCGGTTTTAAATTTTAATGCAGAGCGTTGAAATTTATCAATATATTTTTTTTAATTATTACATGCTCTTTGCATGAAGGAATTTTGAATATAGTTTGTCCTACAACGTGAAAGCTTAAATGTCAAAGAGGTCCTCGTAGTTAGCAAGGGACAATTGAGCGAAATTTGTCCAATGAGATAATCAGATTCAACAGTACCATGTATAATCTTATGTAAATATGTCATATCCTTAATAGTTCGTCTATTTTCTAAGGTAGTGATTCTGTGATGAAGGGCTGACTGTTTTCCATTATCAAAAGCCAAAAGACATCAGGGGCCGTCGACAAACCCGCACTTGTTGATCGACTACAAACGAATTTACGACTATAACCGCAGCAATAACGCATACCTAATTACATGGTACATGTAGGTAGATTGTCGTAAATTCGTTTGTAGTCGATCGAAAAGTGCGTGCTTTTCTAGGGGGCTGTAATCTAGGTGCTTTAAGAATTTGTTATAAACCCTTTCGTAGTTTTCGATGTATGTTACATAATATTAGGGATTCCATACATTTGAGGCGTAGGTATTCAAGACAAGACAATTACTACGTACATATAAACAAACGCATTAGGTACTTATTTATTGTATTGTTACTGGATTAAAAGTATCTTGACTAAATTTCACAAGTGAGTCGGTGAATTCTAAGGGAAGATATTATTGTATAATGATAAGGAAACAATAGAAATAATTATATGCTCACCATAAGTTTTCAAACGTTATTTATCAATCATGAATATTGTGTCGCTGAGTTTCGAAATTCGCTAAAACATTTTTTTGTGATTCGGAGAAATTCGATAAAAACTATTATACAGGTATTAAACGTACTTACCTGAAGTCAAACTAGTTTGTTATTGTTACAGCAGTTCAATATTTAAATAAATTTTGGTATTGAATAAAAATAAAGTATTCCTTTTGTGTACATAAAAATAACTCCTATTGCTCGGTTGAGTTATAGAATATATTAAAAGACACATAAAGAGATATAGCGGGATTATTTTCTCATCATCATTTATTTCAATATTTTTGTACAAATGGTAAGTGTTTTGAAAAAAAAAAACAAATTCAAATATTTTTATTGACAAAATGATAAACACATTAAATATATACATACAATAAACACCAGTATACAATTCTTTACACATAATATCTATTTTACCCTCAAAATTGAGCAGAGCTCGTGCTTTGAGGGGTTATAATAATAATAATAATAATAATAATAATCTTTATTGCACAAAAAACAAACATTATTAAAACACAAACATTGCAGAACCAGACAAATAAATTTGTGCAATGGGCGAGTTTATCGCAGAAGCGCGATATCTTCCAACTAACCCATTTTTATATATAGTTATTGGGTTATAGGGTTTTTACTAATATTTATACAAATTCGACTAAACTTATCAATATAGAATATAACATAACATACATAGACAATTCACACAGATCAAGCTAGTCCCAAACTAAGATGAATCTTGTATTATGGGTACTAACGCGACGATACACATATATACATATGACACACATCAAACAATTTACCATGTATTAAGTAATTAGAAAAAAACATCAAACTTACTATCAACGACATAATCATTTGACCTCATGTACCTATACAGCACTTTCTTACTGAATTACCTACCTTCTTTATATTTAGTTTATTATACAGTTATAGAATATTTAATTACGACGTATCATATAACTCAATTTTCGTGAAAATGTGTTATTGCGGATTTCGAAACTCAATTATATAATATTATCAAGGTAAGCCGTGAGTGATTTCGAGGGTCCCTTGAATGGCAGGTGTACAAAAAAAATAGATTTTATATCATATTTTATTAATAAACTGTGGTTGTACAGGAATACGTCACAGCTACTTAGTACAGTGGTACCTCGACATACTAGTTTAATTCATTCCGCAACCTTGTTCGTATTTCAAATTACTCGTATCTCAAAGCAAATTTCCCCATTGAAATTAATTGAACTGCCATTAATACGCTGCAGCCTCCAAAACGTCACCCCAGTTATTTTTGTTACGTGTTTGTGAATAAGAGAAATGTGTTTGCAAACGACGAATATTGTACAAAAACATGATAAAAGAGAATGTAACGAAATAAACTAGATTTATAAAATGTTACTTTTGCTTAATTTTTGTCACTGTTTTTCTCTTCATCACTCTCACCTGTAGGCCGTTTAAAAGAAAATATAATATTATGTCCAAGGAGGTTCAATTCTTCCTCCCTTTCAGAGTGTTCCGGAAATGAGTTAGGCAAAGTGTTACTAAATAGCTCGTATCTCAAATTTCGCTTGTATTTTAAATCGAAAAATCACTCGCTCGACGGCTCGTATCTCAAAAACTCGTATGTTGGGGCACTCGTATGTCAAGGTACCACTGTAGTTGGAAATCACTGAATTAAACGATAAGCTATGTAACAGCTAGTAGTGCAAGAATTTATATTATCTATTTATCGCTATCGTCACATCTCGCATATCGATAATAAATCTTAATCAAATCGATAATGTGTCTTATAATAAATCAATTCCTCACTGTTTTTTTATTTCATATTTGAGTCGCTTTTAACCAGTTCAGTCAACATTGAATTTTACCGAGTTGTGTTTTTCGAGTGAATTTAATTATTGTTTTTTTTTTATTATTTCGTAATTAACTTATGTTATTTGATTAAATATTTTATGATAACAATTGATTATAAGTTATACCTATGTCCGAAGAAAGTGAGTGGTTACATTTTTTAATATTCACAAAATATTTATAACACAAAATATTTATGTGGTGCCTGTTAATAAATAAATAAATAAAAAAAACAAGAAAATTGGGTCGGCTAATTGAAGCATTTAAATCAAAATTGGACTAAGCAATTTGATCAACAGTATTGATTTAACTATGGAAATTTACGTTTATCTTGTGATTTATCGATTCAATGTAAAGTTTACTGTGTTGACTGTTTGTCCCTTGAAAGAAGTTAATAAAAAAAGTGGACTAAACTTCAGATAACAATGTTTGCTGAGTTCATCGGTAGCCTGGAGGCAGAGTCTCGGCCTCATGAGCACATGAGATACGTGGTTCGATACCAGGTGCCGGCAAACGTCCCTTTCACGACACAAGCTTTTAGCTTACCTACTGTGAAAGGTGTATTATGGAATAATTTTTTGTCAAGTTATTTTTAACTTATGAATTAACTTATGGATTTTAACTAATTGACTTTTTACTATATTTGACATTTTTATACCGCTTTGATTTCTCTTTGTAATGTCTTGACCAATTTTTTTTAACAATTTTGTATCTTATTTTATAAATATAACATGATTAATGTTATATTGTCTGTAAAACTTTCGTTTCTTTAGTCTAATTGTTTTGTGTCTTTTTTGTAACAGATCTTTCCTTTGTTTACATGTTTTGTATGAATACAGAGCAGGGATGTTGCGAATATTCGCATCCGCATCCGCAAATGCGGAGCTTCCGCATGTATTTGGACATCTGCATCCGCATCCGCATCCGCAATAATTGATGCGGATGTTCATGCGGATGCGGATGTAAGACAATTTGCAACAAGAAAGAAATGGGGCGGGGCCGGCGAATGGCGCGTGCCGTTCGCACTTGACATTAACCAATGGGAACGAAAAAATTGGTGACAAGATCCGACGCATTTTTATTTTTGCCGGTTTTATTTTATTTTTGCAAATAACAAAAAGAAAAAAAATATTTCGCCAAAAAATCTTTTATATTATTGTAGCAATAATTTCGTCACATATTTGACAGTGGGGCCTACCAACTAAGATAGTTCCTACATTTTTTCTATAACATCTTAAACATCCGCATCCGCATTAGCATCCGCATCCGCGGATGTGAGCCTTCAAAAATCCGCATCCGCATTCACATCCGCGGATGTGTAAAAATCGACATCCGCAACATCCCTGATACAGAGGTTTAACATGTAAAAGGCTTTGGCCGTAAATATTTGTAAATAAATAAATATAAATGCTCTTAATAATGTAAATTCTGTACCTACTCTTTTTCGTAAGTTTCTCACGTAAAAGGTAGGTGTTCGAAAAAATAAAGACATTTTACATTCTAAATCAGGGGCTCCCTAACTTATTTGGGCCGCGCCCCCTTTCCTACCAAAACATATTCGCCCCCCCCCCCCCCCGATTTTTTTTTAGGTTTATCGGGTCAGAAAAAAAATGTTATTTTTATTGCTTATTAAAATTACACAAAAATCAATAATTATACAAAATTAATTTAATAAAAACTACTTATTGGAATGTGATGGATGTGCATTGTGCTTGCATCGATTTGACGAGGTTTCCGATTCTCGGCTTTACCACAGAAATTGCGCAGCGCAAATCACTGCCAATGTCAAGTTTATTTCGGTACTTGGTTTTTATTGCCACAACAGCAGAAAATCCGCGCCCCCCTTTGAAGGTCTCTGCGCGCCCCCCACTTTGAAAACCGCCGTTTTAAATACAACAGCGATGAGATGCACTTCAGGGATATGCCGTGATGGTATAGTAATAGTACCTAACGATTATCGGTCTTAAAAACCGATATCGTTTGATGAGTTGTCAACATAATATTGTAATGATTCGGATTTTCTTCTTTCACAGGAATGGTTGGAGCTCCAGACCACATTAAGAATCAGTCTTTGGAGAATCATCTTCCTCTACCAGCGCCTGACAATAACAAGCCTATTTATATCATCAACGGTGAGTCATATTCTAATGTTATTTACACTTGAGCAAAAAAATAAAAATGCTGGTTCACAGTACTATTCTGCCACTGTCACTTATGCATACAAGTAAAAGTTTGCAGTTCAGGGTGCTCGTTGCTGAAATAACCTTAGACTGACTCAAAGTCTGACGTCCTTCAAGCGAGCCGTTAAGGGAATTTTTTTCCCTCAAACTGAGCCTCTAGAACATAATACTCATCACTCTTGTGAAGGTATTGTTCTGGGATACTTAGTGTATTGTTTGCTCCCTCGAAGATCACTGGCTCTGGCTCAAATCGAACAGCAACTGGCTTGCTATTGCACAATACTCCAGTTCTTATACTGTTCTGTGTCAGTGTCATTTACATTGACAGTTCCACACACCACAAATGTATAATCTGTGGATAGTTTACCATAGTGCATACACTACACTTCGCATGCTGGATACTTGTTTTTTTTAGTTTATGTTTTTGGGTTAGTTGGAAAAGATCGCGATGAATTCGCTCTCTGTGTATTGATAATATCTTACTTGAATGCATTTCTCTATAAAATTGTTTGTATTGTGACGGCAAAGAATGAACAAATAAATAAAACTTGGATACGGTTGAAGAAGGACGAAAGTGGAATTATTGTTCTGGAGATGTGAGATACCTACATAAGAAAATTACTGATAAAACGTTTCGTGATAGAGTGATGAAAATATGATATTAGGTGATTAACCTTTTTCTGAAGTTAAAATACTTTACATTACATTACAAACATAGACATTTCACACAGATCGAGCTAGTCCCAAACTAAGATGAATCTTGTAACACTAACACTATCTTGTAATACTAACACAAACGTACATTCCACATCCTTCTCATTTAACTGAATAGCCTGGTCTTTATTCTTTCCACACCATCGACCTCCTTTTGTCTTAATTTTGCCAACGTCAGTAAAAAACCAAGTAAGTAAGTTACTTTTATTCGACAATAAATATCTAATGACCAGCAATTTAAAATGATAAATTTCCAGAAAGGTGATGACACTATTTCAAAAATAAATAAAATTACCTAAACCGTTACGTATAATAATATATTGTCATTGACTTGGTGATGTGCAGCATTGCTGACTGTATCTTCCACAGAATTTGGCGTAAGATTTATAGGTATAATTTGTCAACCTTTAGATACACTAAAACCTCAAAAAAACACTAAAATTCAGTACTTTGAATTCTATTGTACTCTTTATATAATGCGTTCACACGAGCCAATATTGGTCAACTAAAGAATGACCAGCCGTTTGAACTGTTTATACGTGTTTTAGATTTTTTTTATATAAGGCTATCTATTCGTTTGTTTTTACATGAACGCCCCCTGAGATCTTAGAATAATCAGTTGCTTGCCGTCTCTGCCCACAACATCACAACCTTTTTCAAAAGATTTTTAATAAAATTAAAATACTATTTTATTCCACTACGAGGATTTTTTATTTGTTATAACGTTTTCAACTGCATTTTTCACTTGCATTTCCACAAAGTTGCACTAGAAAATATAGAATATTTAACATTTTTCAGGTCATCATTTACAACCCATGCAATTAGAATGTGAAATAATCTACCTTGCAATATCAAAAACTCTCCTACACATTTCGTTTTCAAAATTAACCTAAAATCTTTAATAATTATGATTGATTTATCCTTAATAGTTCCTTCCCGTGCCTTGATCCTTCATTTTGTAGTATTCATTACAAGAAAAATATTATGAAATAATATCATAATGTTCCGCTTAGGGCTAAGACTGTAGTTATAATTAAGTTTTGTATTAATTAGTATTAATTACACACATTGTCAACATAATATCACACATTTTTTTGGTTAGCTGGAAGATACTGCCTCCAGGCAATAAGCTCCCCAATTTCTCTTGTTTTTTTTATCAATTATTGTCATAAACTACCCAAAAAACTGAGTAATTTAAGCCAAGTTAGTGATTAAAAATACTTATTAGTGATTAAAATTATTCAAATTCGATATTTAAAAGCTATTATTTTTGAATATTTTGTGGGAGTTCAGAGAGAGATAATAAGTGAGTCATATTAAAAGATCGTTCAACGTCATCTATGTTATCGCGGTCCGAACGATTTGGACATTCAATGAAAACGTAATACAGAATCAATCAATTTAAAATGATAAGAATCCCATGTCTTAAATTTAATAGCCTTGCAACTATTCCAATCTATTGCCTCGCTCACACATGTATAACCTATTTTTTCACATTATTTTCGCTTTCTCAACGAATGTAAGCACTCCTATTTACAAATTTCACATGTGGTTGTCCTTGTAAATTGAATCCACCACTTGATTCTCATACGTTCATGCTTTCCACATGACTGTACATTATCGATTTCTTTCAGTCATCCTGAAGAAATAAAAATTAAATATATATATCGACTGTCCAAGATCCATAACTCAACAAGTTGAAATGTCGTATATTCGTAAAATCGTCATTATTTTGTTATACCTATTTATATTATACCTCAAATACACTATAAAATATAAATATAATGTACCTACTATATAATAATCGCCCTGTTGAAGACATACGTATTGCCTTTGTTTCGTTCAATAGTTAAACAATTCCAAATATTTATTTGAGGAATTGAAAGAGTGGCAAAATTGTTGACTTATTATAAATACATATACATGGACAATTTGCAAAGCATCGTTTACTCATAAAAAAGGTGCGTCTTCAGCCTTCTTCTAAAGCTCTCTCCATTCGCCTCCTCTCACAGACCCAGAGGCTGGTTGTTTCAGCACTTGGGACCCGTAACACTGAATGCTCTATCTACAAAGCCTGTCCCATTGAGTAATGGGACTGGGCAGTTGATATACAAACTTACTTATAGAGCAATAAAACATGCTAAAAAATAATATTTCAACTAATTTGTCATCTTGGAATCATTGACGAGATATGTCACCCATTTAGAAGTCTTATTTTTTATAGCACAGAGAGAATCACCTGTGTGCTCATTTCGCACAATTGTCTACTTTTTTATAAGTATAAGGGGAAATCCATCATGGACACGAAATGAACCAGGTAGTGCCCTCCTAACGGCCAAAAACCGTCCTTTTTTCACCTACATAGTAGTGTACCCGACTCTCGACGTAACTTAACCACTAACTGTGTGTTAGTCAATTTCTTTTCCGGTCAATCTCGTCTATCTCTTTAGTCTTCATGATCACCTCCGCGAAATTGCTGATAGCGTTCCAATGGCCAAGACTTTCCAGCATTTCGGCTGTTAGGTTTTCTGGCTCCAGGTTCACTTTCAGGATTTGTTCAGCTTCTGCCTGATCTTTTTTTCATCTCCAACACCGAAATATGGTATGTTCAGTGTCGTCAATTTCTCCGCAGTATAGAGAATCAATCACCTGTGTGTTCATTTCACCAAATTGTCTACTGGTTTTCCAACTTAAGGGTTATGCTGTAATGACATTGATAACTTGTATCCAATACTTCCTCTTCAACGCTATTCCTGGAACACAGGACAGAAACCAACTTTTTTCATTGAGGACGTATTTTCGTCAACGGAGTCGCCATTCCCAACGACATTCCTGTCGCTCTGATTTATTTATTTATTTATTCTTTTTGCACATCATCATTATAATAACAGTATTAACAAGACAATATATAATTTAAAATACTATGACGATATGCAGTGTTGAGATTATCACAATCAAGTGATTTCTTCCATCTAACCACGAATCTGATATTGTGTATATAGCGAAGTTTTATTGTATAAACAAATTTAGACATAATTAATAATATTATGTACTTATTTCGTAGCAGACAGTTAGTCAAATAAACACTAATAGATAAATTATTCATTCACGTTTAATTCATGCAAAAATATGAAACATTTAGTATTCATGAATTTATTTTGAGTGTTTTTCAGAACAGACAAGTTTTTCTTGGAAAAGGTCACGCATAAATTAAGTAGGTATGCATTAGTTAATAAATGTTATAAGTCAATTTCATTAGCCTTACTTAAAAATAAGGAATAACTGTTTTTATACATGTATGCCTCATTCACAAATAGAAAAAATAGATTAGAGTTATTAGGGATTAATTCCAGACAACTATAATAAATACATACATATAATAATTTCCAGAATAAACTGCTCATTATGACATTAAAATAATTTTTTTAAGTATCCAATATTAAAAATTAATGTTTTAAGGATATATATCACATGTAGTGATGTGAGAAGAGAAAATTCTCCAGAGAAATTTCTCGAGAACGAGAAATTTCTCCGAGAATTTCTCCTCTGATGGAAGAGAAATTTCTCTCCATAATTCTTCTTAGTGGTATTATGACCTTTAACCCAGTATACTTCGCAACCAACCTGATTGATCCAAAAATTTGTGGGGCTGATTAAGGCCCAAATCAGAGGTTATTAACACTTTTTTCCATGTAGGTAAGTACCTGCAATTTTTTTTAAACTTAAATATGGGCATGTGGGGTGTCAACCATCAAGATTTTTTATCAGTTGTTAGCACTTTTTTCTATGTAGGTACTTAACATTTTTTTGTTTCCATAATTAATTGTTGGTGATAAATTAATATTGGTGATAAATTGTCTCAACATTTGTAGGTACATTGTTATTGATTGATTGAATAAAGTGTTTATTATTATTATACTGTTAAATAAAAAATAAAAAAAATTCTCTGCTTCGAGAAATTTACCGAGAAATTTCTCGGTAAATTTCTCGAATAATTATTTCTTGAGAATTCCACAACACTAATCACATGCTAATAAAAATTTCAAACAACAATTTTAATAATAATAAGAGTTGTAAGTTTCGTGGAAATATTTTCGCAAGAATCATAATACTTCCTTAACAATAGGGTCTGTAACCCTGCGCCTGCCTTGAACACCTCCACACTCTCCAGAGTCCACGAATCAATTTCTAAATAAATACTTTTTAAGAGCATGTCTAAATAAAAATGTTCGCACATACGCCATTTTAAATATTATGCAATGACGATATTCACATTAGGTGTGGATATAATCGCTTATCACAGTAGCATTATAAAAATCACAGGTACCGCTATTATTGTTATTATTATTTACTACAATTATTATGTCGTTATTATTATCATTTATTAAATAACAGCACTTTATATACATAATTTATTACGGTACACCTGGCCACAGTTAACAAAAAAATAAAATTGTTAATCCGTGAAACAAAAAAATTAACGTTAAAAATTAATCGTTAGAAGAATATTAAATTACGTTATTTGTTAATTTGTCAACGAATAAGTTAACTTCATTATTTGTTAATCATTAAAGAAAAAAATAGCTAATGGTACATTCGTATTGTCGACCGGTGTGGCGTAGAGATAACGCTCTTGCCTTTGAGTCACGAGGTCCCGGGTTCGATTCCCGGCCAGGGAAGATTGAAGAATGACCTTTTTCAAATTGTCCTGGGTCTGGGTGTTACGTGTATGTGTTTAGTGCATTATATACATATATGTGTATCGTCGCGTTAGTACCCATAATACAAGATTGAATCTTAGTTTGGGACTAGCTCGATCTTTGTGAATTATCTATGCATGTTATGTTATGTTATTTGGAACAACTTTTTAAAAGTTAATGTTTAATAAAATAAAAATGAAGACACTGCATCATTTTTACTACGATTAATGTGAGACTCTAAAATATCCTATTCATTTTTATCTAGTGTTTGTCGTAAGATGCGTTTTAAAAAGTTTTGCGACGGGATAATATAAAGTTTACAGACCAGCTGCATGTTATAAACATGCAAGTTGTCCATGCCAACAAAAAAAAGACATTCAGGATGGGTGGTAAAGCATATCATCGCCGAATTTAAGCTATAAAATGTGTTTATTTTTTCAAACACGTGCCTTTTACAGGACACTCGAAAACTTACGGAAATTAAGTGTGAGACCAATTTTTTACCGGGTTCTCCATGGACAGTATATTTTTGCACTTCGTTAATTTACTAGTTAATGCCGTGTTAAAGTGTGAATTAGTTCACAGGATGTGATCTCATTAAATACTTGTCACTAAATTAATGTCTATCGAAATATTCATGATCATGGCTTTTAAATTGATACAGTTTAAAAACACATTAAATTTATTTAAAACGCATAGTTTCGCATGAAACATCGATTATATAATTTTATAATTGAGGGGTTCCACTGTAAATTCACAGCGATTCAAGATCACAGTTATTGTATTCAGTGGGCCTAATCAAAACACATTTTAGCGTTTTCGTTCGAATATAGACGACGCACATACGGGTATTTGAGCAATCTGCGCGGCCAAAAATATATTTTTGCTCAAATTGGTTCTAAATGATAAAATAGCAATAATCGGAACAAAAATAATTTTTATTAGGTACCTACGCACAAACCTAGGCTTAGGTAAGTATAACTAAACTCAACCTATGTATAAAAAAAAGGTATTGGAATATATTATATTCATTATAAAGCTTATTAGTACAAAACTTATTGACATACAAAACATACTTTATAAATACTTTACTTATACAAAACTTATTTATATTTATTATTATATACTTTTTTTATTTTTTTTACAAATACGGTTTAGGAAGTAAAACAAAATAATACAAACTAATCTTCTTCAGTAGTAAGTTCCTCTTCGCTTTCAGATGGAAGTATTGGGTTTGGCTGCGCAGGAAGAAGCATATTTACAGTTTCATGAAGAAACGAACTCAATTTCCTTTTTTTTAAAGTCCTTATACTCTTTTTTTCCTTGCTGTATTAGGCTGTAACACGGGAAAAACTTCTTATTAGTATTTCGAATAATTTCATATTGCCTTCGTGTTAAATTAGCATCTACAAACATTTTCAGTGCTAGCATCGGAGTCAGGCGTGAAGCGTTTTGACTTTTCGAAGCGGCATAATATGCTCTTCTATATTTTGATGCACGTGTTGGAGTGGTGCTTGTGATATCTCTAAGTACATTGGAAGCTTCTCTTTTTCCAGATTTATTCAACTCAACTTGCGCTGCGTGAATAATAACTCCATCTTCTGAAGTAGAGCGGAGCTCCTCAGTTTTCCTCCTTTTACTCCTTTCACTAGACTCTCCAAACGATTTTTGTGGTCGACCTGGCCGATTTTGCGTAGCCACGGGAATTTCAAATGTCCCTTGTAACCACAGTTGATTGTTTTTGAGAAAAACATCTTCCTTTTTATGGGCTTTTGTCCATCTTTGTTTCATTTCTAATTTGAAATGTGCGAAACTTATTTTTATTTCTTTGGATTGTTCATCCGTGAATTCCTCAAGCGAGAAAAGTTCATCTTTTAAAAAATAAGTTTTTCTTCCAAATTTGGCTTATTTGCATATACCATGAGGTCAAATAAGTGTTTCCGGGTCATTGTCCGTACTCCTAAAATACCCAGTGCACCTGAAATAAGCAAAAGTTGAAAACAAGTCTAAAACAATAAATAAAGCAAAAACAACTAAATATAAGCAAAACCTTGTTAGTTATCTCCTTGTTAGAGATAATTAAGAAATTAATATTATACCATGGAACCAACAACTTACTAAACTAAACTTAAACACTAATGCATTTCGGTTTCAAAGAAACCATCTTCAGAGGTATAACAAAATTAAAAACTGACATAAATTAAGAATTCATTAAAAAAAATCAGAAAAACTTTGGTCGCGAATAAAAAATAATAAAAAAATTCGTACTATAATACTAAGAATCAAAAATTTCATTCAAAAATTGATAACATAAACCTGTCGACAAATTACAGTTAACGCGTAAAAAAACAGTATATCACAAACAATGCTATAAGAGTATCACCTCCAGCCAGAGTAGGCTACCTTAGCTTTAAAGCACTGGGGGTCAACTGAATTCAACCCACAATATAGTTAAGGCATCAAACCTTCAGATCAACCCGAAAGCCAATCAAACCTGAGTATTTTTTAAAACTCATAGCATGTATTTCATTTTTTTTTATTCTTTTTTAATTTTCTGGTTTTTTATCATGCATTATTAATTTATGTCATAATTTTTAATTTGGTTGTATCTCTGAAGATGGTTTCTCTCAAACCGAAACGCGTTAGTTTCATTTTAGTTAAATTAGTTGTTTTTTATATGGTATAATAGTAATTAGTTAATGAATAGGGCAATGAAAGTGTACGCTACTAGCTGGTATCTGCTCATTTATGAAAGATAAGGACAAAATGACACTTCTCTTTCTAAGATCTAAAATTACTCAAAATAATCAAAGTACTGAGATTTTGAACATCCGCGCTGTTCCGCGGAAGATTTTTTGATACCCTACTTCTAGAAGCTGTACACTTTTTGAATTAATAAAAACGGATACCGGATCTACCCCGATACCATAACTTACACCTTGATAAACATAAATTTCTTGGAAAGATCATCCTTATTACAGGTGTTACTTAAAAATCATCAAAAGTAAACATTTATAAAATAAAATTAAAAAAATGATAATACAGTAAAGTAGATAATTACCTGTAGAATCAGAATCCATCACTTTTCCGCACAATACAAACGTAGAAAATTAATTATTCACCTTCAAACTTAACAGTTTCACAAACTCGCCGAGAACTAACACGTGCGCTAGATTGGATGATAGATTTCCAAATGACACTGACAGCGCAGCGTACACGAGAGAAGGGTGGGAGGTGCTACGTATTGCTCCTTGATATGTCCTCTAACTCATACAGTCGATTTTAGATACATTTTTAAAGTTTAAAAAAATCACTTTTGGCCGCGTAGATTGCTCAAATACCCGTATGTGCGACGTTGCGAGAAAGTGTAAATTTTCGTAGCTACTTATGTTTGTGTATTTTACCTACGAAAATTGACACTTTTTTTACCGCAAATAAAATCAATATAATTTAACATAACTTTTTACATGTCGTCGTTGTCAAATCATACCGGCATATGTGCAAAAAATGAATTTTTGAGTTGTTGATGTCGAAAAAAATCTTTACTTCTTCTTCTCTCACCGATTTACCTTCGGATCCACATGAAATTTTTATGATTTCTTACCAAATTAATGATGACTACGAAATTAATGACAGTTTCCGCTTTGCTATAGTAACGAAATATCTAACTGAAATGTCGAAAAACGCTAGTGTTGTTCATTCAGATGCTACATATAAAATAACATAAAAAGATGCTACATACAAAGATTTATTATTTGAACAAGACAAAAAATTTAGCTTTCACAAGTTTAATTAAAATTAGCTCACGGTTTGCTGCTCATTTATTTATTTTGCTGGACAAATAATCATTATGCCGGTCAAATAATAATTTTGCCGGTCGATTAAATTTAGAGTTTTACAATATCATATTATTTGCAAAAGAAATATAATATTCTCGCTGGGCATAAGTAGCATATCAACGTGATATATTTGTCGGCAGAATACATTTTTCTGCTGACCATAACATATAATATTATGCTGATCGTTTAAATGATAGCCTTTTGTTTTTGAGATGACAGATCTATTGCGCAATACGCCGCGCCGGTCGCTTCCGAAACCTTCTAGAAGAAATGACTTCAATCAAAGTCAAACTGAATTATCTCACAATACAGGTCCCAAAATAAGAAGCCACTGTGACATAAATTCAAATATTACACTGATTTTAAAGTCATACTGGCATATCTGCATATTTCTCTTAATTTAAGCAAATTTCGATTTATTTGCAACAACTACTTCAATAAGCAGTATTATTCTAAATTTTATTCATGCATAAGGTGGCATTGAGGTGAACCAAACGGACGTTAAATGGAAAATATCACATAGGAAAACTTTAAAGTGCTCAGGTGAAAAATATGCATTTTGCAGATATGCCGGTTTGATTTCACTGCGACGATGTGTTCTAAGTAAAAAACAATCCTAAGAAATGGAATTCACTGCCTCACTAGAATAATTTGTCAGTTCAACATATAATTTATGCATAGGTATAATCAGGTATGGGCATTTGGGCCCCGATTCATGAGGGCTCGCAAAAGAATTATGCATGTTGCATTTGAGATTTTTACTAACAAATTATGCGGCATATAATATGTAATTATTATGTCTTTTGTTCCGATGAATTATCAAACAATGTTGTATCTTTGTTTGTGTATGTATATTTTCCTCTAAATAATGTTAATAATGAACGAGGAAGTAAAACATTGAAACAATTACAATTATTTACATCAGATATTCATGTGTAAATAATTGTACTATATTATATTCAATTTATCTTTTTACACATTTTAAATTCCTACTGAAATATGTGGAAATTATATAAGTATGAATACTAGTAGAACCGGCAAACGTTGTTTTGCCATAATATACCTACATTATGCCATAATTTATACATTTGCCATATACTAATATCGCTATTAGAAAATAGGGGTTGATGGTAGAAGGGTGAAAATTTAGAGCTGTATGTATTTTTTATGCCTCACCATAAAAAAATAAAAAATAAAAATTTGTCCAAAAAATTTTAAAAAAATACGGGGGGGGACCACCCTTAACTTTTAGGGGTATGAAAAATAGATGTTGGCCGATTCTCAGACCTACTCGATAAGAACACAAAATTTCATCAAAATCGGTCCAGTCGTTTCGAAAGAGTATGATAATAAACACCGTGACACGATTTTTTTTTTATTTTTTATTTATTTATTATTATATAAGCAACAATGAGTGACATGACAGTTGTTACCTTTGCGTCACTCAAAGTTTATACATATTAGATGTATCTCGTTCATCTCACGAAAAACTAAAAAAACAATAAAAAAATCTATGCAATTCATTTATTGCCCCATACTCATGGAATCCCCAAATATTGACTTAAGCGTAAGGAAGAACCTTACTAAAGCCTTTGTATGGAGCATTCTGCTTTATGGTTGTGAGACATGGACCATCAGCAAGAGTGAAAGCGGACGGTTGGCGGCCTTTGAGATGTGGTGCTACAGACGCATGCTTAAGATCCATTGGTCGGAGCACGTCGAAAATGAAGAAGTATTAACCAGGTGTCATGAAATGAATATATACAAGACGGTATATATTATTTTTATATACCTAGATCGAATATTTGTAGTAGGTAATTAATTTGGGAATGAGGCAATCTCAAGTGGTTGTTGAACACAACTAGCTATGTAGGAGACAGAGACAGGTATATTTTGGTGTGTGTCTGGAAGAGATGGATGTAGTTTTTTTTTGTTGCTTTGGGTCGACATTTTCAGGATCTGAAGAGAGGACACATATTACTCTTGGCAGTTTAGTTTTGAACCTAGGAGAGGTGGGACTCAATCATATTAATCTCAGTGTTTGAATTCGACATATTTTAATATTTATTTACCCACCTTCGTAGTAGTTAGTACATTATATTTTAGTGATATTTCCACATTTGGGAATATATATAGATCATCCTAAATTACTTTTAATTAACATTTTAAAATCCGTGAGCCTGCCAGCTGTCATAAGATAAGATTTTTCAATATTATTAATTTATTTATATCTAGGTGTCGTGATATTTAGGAGGATATTGTTGTCTACAAAGTAGTCGTCGTACTCAAGGATTTATTATTTTACAGATTTTGAAAACAAAGGAATTATGTATATTTATTTTCAGCATTTTTGTATGTATGTATGTACCTGTGACTGATATAATATAGCGGGGTACGACACACCTAGAACCAGACCGATAGCAGTGGCGCACAGATCTAGCTAATATTATATTTTTATTTAATTTATTGTACCATTACGAAGGATTAAGCAGTTTGGAGAGGAGTTTTATGTAGAGCAGGATATTATTTGATTATTTAATTAATTACATATTTTATCATCGATGTCATTTGTCTTCTATAAACTTACTGGACTTTTCTACTTATATTGTTGTGACATTCTAGAATGTATTAATTAACATTTTTGCAAGGCATGGTTATATCGTATTGTTTATGTATTATTATATTAATATATTTATATTAATACCATTTATCCAAAAATCCCTACATAAACCCTTTTCCTTCTAGGGAATGCAGTTTTGTCCAGTCGTTTGTTTGGCCCCAGACGATTTGGGTACGACGTTATTCCTTTCTTAACAAAATATATGATATTGTAGTATATAATTATGCATGATAATTATTTAAATCAAATTTTGTAAATATAAGTACATAGTTCAACTAACAAAATTCTCTCCTTTCCCTATATGCTGGAGGACCCACAATCCATTATAAGGTCTTTGGGCATTTGTAAATGGATATTATGTTTAATTAACTTTAATTATTATTAACTGGTTGGTAAATCACTGTTCGTGATATTGCTAACTATATTAGTAGTCTATCTTATCAGTTCTGTAAGAACACACCTTGCAATCATTAACCTGGTTGGATGTGCGTAGAGATTGGTGGTGCTTTCTCTGCGTATAAATCAACTTAACCAATGAAAAAGTATTTATTTCAAATGTTCTCCGACTGAAGCAGGTACAGCTCCATTCCTCGAATTTCTGCTAGAGTATAGCTTGAAGGGGTTATCTGCGCCCTTTGGCTGAAGCTCAATGATCAGGAATCTTTAGGACTAATATTATTATATGTTTGCATGTCCGCATGTTTGCAACAGATTGCATGTCCTAGTGAAAATATATCTTATATATTATTTTATATATATTCGGCTGTAGAATAGTGCACTCGGGCTCAAAGTACGGCATGGCGAGTTTGAGACGTGAAGGAGCGAAGGCGGCGCTCCTTTAGCATGGACACAGCATGCTTTCCATGCACTAACATGGTAGTTAGTCTCTGAAAATGATGTCATAGCAATTGTGTTGAAATTTAATTAATATTCAAAAGTAATAAAGTTATGTTTTTGGGTGCGCCACTGTCCTTTACGACGCAACGAATTAGTAGGTATGTTGTAGAACATATGTACATACATCGGCTATAGAAACTATGAAATGGTTATCTTATGTAGGGACATAGATCGGCAACCAGTTACCATACAACATTCTCGTAATGATATAGAATAATATTATTTGAATTTTATGTTATGATGATTGTTATGTTATATTTTGTTATGTTTTACTGTGCACTGTTTTATTATGTTATTTTACAGTATCTCAAGGTAAGTGATCTGACGTCAAAGTTGATCTCAGAGTTAATATGTATCAAAATTCATGTTTAAATTGTTTTATTGATTTTGTGATTTTGTTGTTCTTTTTGATTATTGAAATGTATATTTCAGGTGACTTATTTTGCGTTCTAAAAATACACAACGTAGGTAAATTATCGTCAAAACACAACGTACTGGGTCCAAATCTATGAAAATAGTTAATAGATAAATCTAGACGATCACGAAAGGCCAAAATTCGTTAATTAATTTAATTAGGAATGCGATATTTCGTACGTATATTTGCAACAATGCGAAAATTCATACAATTCTTAGCTAGCTGAATAGGGTTGTCACTTCTAGTTTGGGAATCAATTATTACAGTAGGTATAGTTTAGGAGCTAGGATGTTGCAAATTCGGAGCTTAGAATGGTTTAAAATAGGTAGGATCATCACACAGGGTAGGCGAAAAAAGGCAACTCCTTAAGAGAATCAGCCAACAACGAGCTAACTGGATTAGCCACAACATCAGGCACCCAGGACTACTCATCGCCATCGCAGAGGGTAAGACCGAGGGGACAAATGGCAGAGGCCGACCAAGAGACGCATATATGGACCAACTGAAGAGAGGCATGAACTGTGGCTCATACGTAGAGCTAAAAAGACTGGCTGAGAATAGAGACGAATGGAGAAGAAAAACCAAACTCGTTGCAGACCAATCCAATGGATTGTAACTCATTATATATATACTCATAGACGTATTATATCACGGACTTGAAATTCAATCAAAAAATTGTTCTTGAGATCAATCGTACGAGGGTGGGGTGAAAAGTTTTCGGCCTGACACAGAGATGTTACTCCAATCAGCAAAAAATTGTATTCCTTACCTGGGTGCATGCGTCATTAGTTCATATGACAAATTTCAACTTGTTCTCTTGAGTAGTTTCTTCACACGAATTTTTGCAGTCGACGTCTTGCTTGTTTTTCATGAAAATGAATAAATTTGAGTATCGTGCGGTCATAAAGTTCTTCGTGTTAGATGGATTAACCACTACAGAAATTCATCCAAAGTTGACAAAAGTTTACGAGGACTCTGCTCCTTAAATGTCAACCGATAAAAAATGGGTAGCTGAATTTAAAGGTGGTCGCACACCCCTCGAAGATGACCCATGTGAAGGATGGCCAAAAACCACAGCCATATCGGAAACCATCGAAAAAGTGCATGATTCCGTGTTGGCCGACAGGCAACTGAGGTGCATGAGATAGCTGAAGCTGTAGGGATATCGAAAAAAAGGGTCGGAAACATTTTGCTCAAAGAATAAGGGATGAAAAAGCTCCGCGCAAAAAGGGTGCCGCATTTGTTGAATGCCGATCAAAAACAAATTCGCAAATGATTTTCGCAGCAATTTTTGGACCGATAGAATAGGGATCCGACCAATTTTGTGCGGTGATTTGTCACCATGGGTAAGACATGGGTCCACCACTACACTTCAGAAACAAAACAGCAGTCCAAGCAATGGGTGGAAGCTGGTTCAGCTCCAAAGAAAGCGAAGTCGATTTCATCTGCTGGAAAGGTCATGGCTAGCGTGTTTAGTGATGGAATAGGTATCCTGGTAATTGATAACCTTGCAAAAGGTAGAACAATCACAAACAAATATTACTCCAAACTTTTTAACCAATCTGGATGGCGAAATTCGCGAAAAGAGGCCTGGTATGAAGAAACAAAAATCATCTCTCACCAAGATAACGCACCCGTACACAAGAGTGTGTTGGCGATGGGAAAACTGCAAGATTTGGGGTATGACTTGCTCGTCCATCCCCCCTATTCTCCTGATTTGGCACCCTCAGACTTCTTGGTTCCCAAACTTCAAGAAATTTGTTTCTGGGAAGCTCTTCGTATCCAATGAAGAAGTTGAAAGGGCTGTAGATAAATATTTTCACAACCTTCCAGACTTTCACTTCCTGGAAGGAGTACTGATGTTGGAGAAACGCTGGATCAAGTGTTTTGAAGTCAAGAGAGATTATGTAGTAAAATAAAAATAAAAAAAATCTGAAAACCGCAGTCTTTCATTGTCAGGCCGAGAACTTTTCACCCCACCCTCGTATACACGGAATCTCATACGAAACCTTGAACTTTGACTCCTTTGCTAAAGCGAGACAAAATCTATGAACTTTCGACAGATCAGCTAGCGAAAGTGTGTGGTGTATCATACATTTTTTGAGCTCTTCCTCACATCTTTATAATAATATTTATCATTTTTACCTTTGTATAAACGTAATTGGATATTTTTTGAAGTTCTTGTCAACGTTGTAAGCGCTTCACCACACTTCTTTATGCCAACCGTTCTGTCAAAAATGCCGAAATAGGGCTTCACTTTATTTCAATGAAAATATATACGAGTGCTCCATCTAGATCTAGGTAGTTATAAGTAAACGTAGGTATTGTGAATCCGAATGAAAGATATTTTCATATCAATCTTAAACAAGCGTTAGTTTACCGTTGTGAAATTAATAGTCTATTGTTATTACGAATAAGGGTATGATGGGAATGAAACAGCAATAGTATATTATTATATATAAGGACAATTTGTAAAGCGCAGTTTACTCATAACATGACGTCAAGGGCGAGGTATACCGCGTTTATCACCCGAAACACCCAGAAAAAAGGACTACAACCCTTTTTTAAAGCTCTCTCTATTCACCTCCTCTCGCAGACACAGAGGCAGCTTGTTACAGTATCTGGGACCCGCAACACCAAACGCTCTATCTCCAAAGCCTGTCCTGCGCTGCGAGATCGAGATGGCTCGATTAGTTTGCCTTTTGCCTCACCCTGTGCTGAGCAGAGCGTGAGCCGTCTTTCACTGATGGTCTCGATCTCGCACATCTCTGACAAATATATCCACACATAAATATTCTAATCCATTCGTATGTGCGTATGTCCTTAATGGACTCTGAAATTAAGAAAGACAGAAGTAAAATAATACACTCTATACGAGGTCTCATCTCTTGGGCAGGTTTTAGGCTAAAAACATTTTAAATATCTTATGTATTGATAAAGATATTACAATTTTAATGAGATTCCCATACATTCGCTTGTTATTAATATTTTGGATAAACACAGTAAAATATGTCTATTTATTGTGTTGATATTAATTTTGAAACCCGAATTCTGAGAGAATACAACTGAAGCCCGAGTCAAAACACATTTTAGCGTTACGTTTTTGTGTCGCAATCGTTCGAATACAGACGACGTTGCGCTAAAGTGTCAATTTTCGTAACTATTGTGTATCTTAATCCCGTGGAGCACCCGGTAAAGAATTGGTCTCCCACTCTTCTCTGTAAGTTTTCGAGTGTCCTGTAAAAGGCAGGTGTTCGAAAAAATTAAGACATTTTACATCTTAAATTCAGCGATGAGGTTTGCCACCCATCCTGAATGTCATGGTTTTATATTGGCACGGAGAGGACAGCTTGCATGTTGGTTATATGCAGCTGGTCGGCTGGCTACCCCACTTGTGGGTTATTCCGTGATGGTAATAGTAGTAGTGGTTGTGTATCTTAGCAACGAAATTGACGCTTGGTTTGGGTCTGCTGGCTACTCTACTCGTGGGATGTGTATAGTAGTAGTAAAATTGTATAAATTTTATTTCATTTAGTGGCAATTCCATTAATGAGAGATGCCGTGATGGTATACATAGAATATAAATTGATCCACCATCCACCATAATACCGTTTTCATTCGCTTGTAATATGCATACTGGGAACCCCCCGGTATCAATTTAGTGTTACCACATTAAAAAAAACCCACATCTCGTTATTTCATTTCGTGGTTTTGAATCTGGGCCTACGTGCAATACACCCGGAACTCTCATCTTCAGTTGCTTAAAGCCTTATTTATTTATTTATATATTTAAACTTTTGTAAATTAAATTTAAAAGTACAGTAAACTAGTATTAAATTATTTGCTCACTTATTTTTATGTCAAATGGCATTTAGATTTTTTTTAAATAACATTACAATAATCTGTTTACGAGAATTGCATAATCTTTATTCTATACTTATATTATAAAGAGGAAAATTTTTATTGTTTGCATTGAATAGGCTCCGAAACTACTGAACCGATTTGAAAAATTCTTTCACTGTTGGGAAGCTACACTATCCCCGGGTGACATAGACTATATTATATTTTAAAAAAATAGGGATCCTTACTAAAACTTAATTATATCTTAAATACCTATCTACCCGTGCGAAGCCGGTGCGGACCGCTAGTTTGGTTATATAATGATGTTGTGCAAAAAGAATTATTTTATTTTGTTGCATAAGAGATATACAATTTATCTGAAATGTAAAATAACAATACAGTATGCTACAGAACACATGAACCAATAAAACTCAACAAACTACCAATACAAAGTTACCAAGAATACAAAGTTACCAAAAACCAAGAACTAAGTTACAAAGAACCAACAAAACTCTACAAATTACCAATACAAAGTTACAAACAGTACAAAACATCAAATACATAAAAACTACAAAACATTAGAGATTAGAAATAAGGTTTAAAATAATAAAATATAAGAACAAAACAATTATTGAAATTGAGTGAATGAATATATATGAGTATGTAGGAATAAAATAAATAAATATAGGTACCTAGTTCGGATAAAACAGTTTCAGCTGTCTCTAGATCATTAGTATGCCATAGGATCGATAGCGAACGCGTAACAATCTAAACATAATAATGAAAATAATATTATGTTCACAATAATGATCGAGGATCTACAGCCGCACGCGTGTTATTATAATATTGCTATAGCTACTGGCTTACGTAGATCCGATCAATTGTTAGAACATAATAATAGTTATAATGTAACTATAGATCCTTGATCTTGTACGTGCACTGATGAATCATTCGATAGTTTAGTATTATATATAGTTGCTATGCGCTATGGTTAGTTTATTGAATTTGTTAAATGGTTAAAATAAATAAAAATAAAATACATACGTCGGGACTTCTCAGATTTATTTTTACACTTGGACTCGTCATTCATATAATATTTATTACATTTTTCATATATATTAAAAATTAAACAGTTCATAAAAGCAATTCAATTTTTGCAGTCTTGAATGTAAAGAGTCGGGATCTACAAGTCAAATATTCAATTAATTTCACAAAAAGCAATCAAACAATTCTACTCATTTGGCATTTCGTCAATTGTGTAGAAGGATTTATCAACTATATACGATTTCACCATTCTCCGGAAGACAAACACATCATCATCACATACTAAAGTGGTCGGTGGCCTGATGGTAGTGTTTAGGACTTTAAACCAAGACATCCCAGGTTTGATTTCCTGGCATATGGACTCGATCTTAGAATTTACAAATTGACAAAAAGGTCAGTCAGTGACCACCTCAACAATTGGATGGTGTTGTGGTACAATATTTCAAACAATACCAATTTAAAATTGATAGATCGATATTTTGTACTCATCCGTAGAGCACCCATCAAAGAATTGGTCTCCCACTTTTTTCCGTAAGTTTTCAAGTGTCCTACAGCGAGGCAGGTGTTTGAAAAAATTCAGACACTTCACATCTTAAATTCGGCGATGAGGTTTGCAACCTATCATGAAAGGCTCAATTTTTTGTTGGCATGGACATCTTCCATTCTTATTATATGCAGCTGGTCTGCTGGCTTCCCCATTTGTGGGATATGCCATGATGGTATTATTATACGATATTTTGTATAGGTTTTAACATCAATCATTACAAAGTATCATAAAATTATTAGTAATACAATTCAATGCTCAGAAGGCAAGCTTATCGCTAGATTGTGATATCTTCCAACTATCCCGGTTACACATACATATAATTATTATGCATATCTCACGAAAGCAGCTAGATAAGTTTGAACCACGATAAAACGTCCAAGACATTGTTGTTGCTATCGATTACCTTGAAACAATAATATTGTAAATATATATGTACAAACAATATAATGTAATTATTTAAGTGAAACATAATAAAATGTAATTTACATAAATATTAGTACGGAAAGGCCTACCTGTTTAAGGTCGGAATGTTAGAATATCGCAATTATTTTAAGTTACATGGCAATAATGAAGTCCTCACGTGAATATTTAAACTAATTTGTTTGTACCTACTTACATACATAAACATAGCATGCATGGACAAATCACACAGATTGAGCTAGTCCCAAAGTTGTATTATGGGTACTAACACGATGATACATTTATAAGTAAGTAAACTTAAGTAAGTCTAACTTCTATGAGAGGGCCTTTGGTGTTTTTGGATCGGTTATGTGGAATCGTCTACCGGTGCCATTGAGAGATAGTCAGACTGTCACCAGCTTCAGAAGCAAATTAAAAACTAAACTCTTCACTGGCACCCTTGAGACGGTCTAGGGACTGTTAAACGGCGTCGAAAGAAAATCATCCAAAATCACCATCATCATAATACAATGCACTAAACACAATATATACATGTAATACCCAAACCCAGGATTTTTTGAAAAAGGTCATTCTTCATTTTGTTCTGGCCGGGAATCGAATCCGAGACCTCGTGACTTAAAGGCAAGAGTGCTCCCTCTGCGCCACACCGGCCGTGGTTATTTATCTCGACTCACCAGTTCCATAAAGCAGCAACTCGAAATTCTAATATTCCAAGATATGTCACATTATCCCAATTATGCCATCCACAGTAATAGTGTTGAGAGGGTACAGAGAAAGTTTCTGAGGCTGATTAACTACAAAAAGGGAAACTCGGTAGAAAATATTGACTATCCTGCGTTGATGGATGAGCTTGGTCTCCTTACCTTGCAAAACCGAAGGATTCTTTTTGATATGTGTTTCTTGCATAAATTACTGAACGGCGCCATTGACTCTCCAGAATTAGTTGAATTATTACAATTTAGCGTTCCTGCCAGGTTTACCAGACAAACTGTGACATTTCACGAGTCTAATACTCGAAACAACTATGTTTATTATTCACCACTTATTAGAATTCACAGACTGGGGAACCTGGTAGGAGACCACACTGATGTTTTTGCTGACAGCTTCCCGAAATTCAAAACTGACATTGTAAATTATTTAAAATCACATAACTGACATAGGGCAATCGAGGTTTGCGATCTGACTTTCTGCGTACTGTACATTTGTAACGATATTTTATTTTATTTTATTATATTGACTAACATTGTTATTATTCTTATCAGCTTTTTGACTATTTATTTGATTGACCATTTTTGATTATTGAATTTTATTTAATACTTTTGAATGTTAAATTCTAGTCTATTATTTGTGATTAAAAATCCTTATCATTTACCTATTTAGTAATTTATAATCCATCTAAGAGTATTTTTTGTTTGTGTAAGTTCTTATTGATTTTTGCATTTTATTGCTGATGTTAAATTTTTGATATTTGAATTTATTTTATTGTCTTAACTGTTTAAATGGTTCATAATCTACAATTGTGTATTAATTTATTGACTCTATTTGATAATTCTTGACTCTTTTTATATTTCTAAACTCAATGACGTGTATATGTGTGAAATTGTATTGTTAATATTTTTCTTTTTGTAGTCTGTCTTGTATTTGAACATGTAAAAGGCTTGCGCCGTATGTGAATAAATAAATAAATAAATAAATAAATTAAAGTTTTGAAGCAGTATGGCAGTCTATCGAAAACTCAAAACAAATATGATCTTCTATTAGAAATTATTCAAATTATAGATTATTTTGTTTGTGGAATTGAAAGAACGTGTAATAAGCAAAAAAATAGATTTTGAAAAATATTAAAGCGAAATTGAAGAGAGAAGTAGTATAAAAGATTCCCACGACGGCGATTTTAGCCGGCTGGCCCTTCAGAGTTCAGACCTGCCCATTGGCCCGCCCGTGAGGACAATTTTGGTTTGAATGTGCGGATAAGTAGAAGTTAACGACTCCTAAGATATTCGGGTAGACGATGGTCTCCTTCAATGCCCTGTAAAAGACAGATGTCGTTGCCGAAATCGATAGTGGTTTAAAAAAATCAAGTAAGTAACAGAAACCACTTTATAGTGATAATCTCGCCACTGCACATCGTCCTATTTTTTTTAATTATTGTTTTGTTAACACTGTTATATAATGATGATGTGCAAAAAGAATAAATAAATAAATACTATATATATGGTATAAATACTATACCTACTACTATACTACACCCTCACGCCGTGTCCCAAGTGGGGTAGGCAGAGAGAACGGAACGCCAAACAGATCTATCTTTACATACTTCCTTCGCTTCCTCCACATTCATACAGTTTCTCATACACGCACGTCGGTTCCTCTTACTTAACACGCGGCCGTCCTTGAGAATTTGATCCACGTGATCAAGCCACGTGGCTCTCAGACGCCCGCGCATAGTATAAATACTTTTTTGATTAATTTATTTCGTGTGCAATACCAGGTACTGGGTCTAAGTTATTATGATACCTTGCATTAGACATTTTTATTGATTAAATACTTATATCCTTTACAATGAGGAAATTGGCAATAGGAATCTACTTATAAGGTTTTTGAATTATTTTGCACATTGTGTTATTCAAATATATCCACATCAGTGGCGTGTTTTATTTATATAATACTGTCGATAGATCAATGAAACCTTCCAACTCAATCCAAGTGTCATTTTCTTTTCAAAAATGAAATATTAATATCAAATTATTCGCCACGTCGCATCTAGCGGTGAAATAACGTCACATACGCTGAGATATCTATGGAAAAAGTTATTGAGGGAAATTAAGGCTCTTGTCTCTTTTAACTAATCTAAATAATATATATTTGTTTAATTATTTATTCTTTTCTATACATTGATTACAAAAAAATCCATAGAAGGTTAAGTACAATCAATATACCTACAGAAGGCGAGTTTATCGCGAAGACGCGATTTCTTCCAACTAACCCAAAGGTTAAATAAAAAACCAACCAATAATATATACAATAATAAACAAAACCCGAAGTAATTGAAGAAAAGCTTATAAAATAAACACACACATATATAATATAAAAACAGTAATCATAACAAGAAAAGAAGATATTAAAAAAGAACACAAAAAAGAAAAAGGGGGGGGGGGACAGGAGTGGTGGATTTCAGGTTTCAGAGGAAGTGTTTGTCAGTCAATATTATGTAAAGTGTACAGAAATGATAGGGGAATCCCCCAAGGCATTTCATTGTTGATCTTTGTGTTTCATACGCGTACATAATAAATACGTTATAATAGAATAAGATATTTATATCTACCTGCTAAAATCACGCGAATAACAGTGTTATAAAATCCTTGAATAATGATTGTATTTAATAAATAAATTATATCGAAGATAACATATACACTTCACAAATCACTCGTTATGGGCTGCCAGAAAAAAAATATAATTATACACTTCTTGGTATTTAAAGAATGCTTTTATATGCTATATAATTATAATACATTGAATAACAATACTTAACCTCAACTCTGCTATCAGTCAAGATGGGAATTTGTATTGCTAATATTGATAATATTAAAAAAAATACTCCAATAGATAATAAATCCATCTATGAATTGCGCATTATTTCTATGGATTTGGTGTGCAATTTGAAGTTTTCTTTACAGTCAGAGAGATGTCTTTCATCTTTCAAGGACATTAAGAAGATAACTCTCAATAAAAAACAATTTAGTAGAAGAACACATTGAGAGATAATCAGACTGTCACCAGTTTCAGAAGCAAATTGCCTGGCGCCCTTCAGACGGTGTAGGGACTGTTAAACGGCGTCAAAAATAAAATCGTCCAGAATCATCAACATTTTTTATAATTTCCTTATGGAATACTACTTCCTATACACCGACGCAGGAAATATTTGGATAGACTTAAAGAATGTTGTTGAATAGAAAATAATTAGGTAATCTAATTTAAAATCTCTGTGAATAGAGTATATTCTATTTGGTGCCGTTTAATGGAGCATCCATCTCAAGGGTGCGGGAAACTATATTGGAAGAGCGCGATGTCTTCAACTTGATCCCGAACATTGTTATTGATTGATTTTTATGAAGATCCTCGGGGAGTCGTTTTCAGGTGACGGGGTCCTGCGACACCAGAAGTCTTGTTAGAGTAATGCAGGACTTGTTTGCTCTCTCAGCATTGTCTGTTTATTTTTAACATGAACAAATAAAAGTGATGAATAACAATTAGTTTTAAATATATTAATTTATTGTGTTTATTGATGTTTGTTTTTATTGTTTCAGATGAGAAAAGCAGTAGTACAACACTTGATATGGTATCCCTAAGTTCAGGGTCTAACAGTGCCATAGACAGCACCATAGATGATAACAAACTACCCATAGATCACAAGGCACCAATTGTAAGTAGCTACCTACCAATATGACGTAAATGGTTTTCTGCTATAGACATTCATTAGACAATTAATAGTTAAACCAATGCCCATTCTCATTTCATTTCCAACAATATGAGGAGTAAGCCTTTTATATGTTAAGATGATACAGCCAGACAAACTGATAAACAAAATTAAATCAAGGTTACAAATAAAACTGATAAAAAGGGATATTAAAAATGATAAAATTATAAAACTTAATATATCAAATACACAATAAACACATTAATAAAGTAGGTAAATAAAAATTTCTATTAAGATAGTAATAAATTTAATGAACCCATAACAGTCAATATAACAACTTAATTAAAACTATTATTGAGACATATCCCCCTATTTTTTTCTTTCATCTTACGACCTTGCCCACTTCGACTTCTAAGTGAATTCCATTGCAGGTTTTAGTCCTTAGATGTCTCCCCACAAACCTTAAACCTGAAAAAGTTCAAAATATGTTTGGGTTAGTTCCTTTGATATGTTCATAATCAGGGAAGAGCGAGCCAATCATTTTGGCTCTTGTTTGCATTATTGGTTCCCATAATGCAAATATATACTATTTTTTTATACGCAGCACGCTTCAATACAGGGCAACCTAGTGAGGCTGCTGCAACTTAACTGTAACCATATTGTTGTCTCAACTATTGTACGTTGTTATTGATTGAATAAAGTATTTATTTTTTTATTAATGAATTAACCAACAATACAAAAAATAATGTGAGTAAATGCAATGGAGTTTCACGTCCAAGGTGTCATACCCTCCTTATAGAGAGAGACAAGTCTCGTGTAAAGGCAGGTTAACATAATGAGGATTAAATGAAATTATAAAATAAAAACATTAGAAACAATATAATATAATTATTTTCTGTTCTTGATTGCAGATAAAAGAAGAGAAATGGTGGAGCACATTATTACAGGTGGCTGTGCCATTCTTCATAGCCGGGATAGGGACCATAGGAGCAGGTCTCGTCTTGGGCCATGTGCAGGTAAATATAACATAACATAACATGACATGTAAAGACGATTCACACAGATGAAAATAGTCCCAAATTATGACATGAATCTTGTATTATGGGTACTAACATGACGATACACATATATACAATGCACTAAACATAATATATAGGAACTCATTGAGATGGTAGGCCCCAATGTTAGATATCTGTCAAATATAGTTTTGTATGTAGGAAAATTGTTGCTACAATACTATTATTTGGATTTTTTGGCGAAATATTTTTCTTCTTTTTTTATTTGAAAAAATAAAATAAAACCGGCAAAAATAAAATCTAATTTGTATACAAATTTCCTAAAGCTTATATTCGAGGTAGGTTTTATTTTAGCAGGTTTTATTTTATTTTTGCTATCTAATTTGAATTATCTATTTTTGAAATCTAATTCGATTATAAACTTTAAGAAATTCGTATTTGAGTTAGATTTTATTTTTGCTGGTTTTATTTTATTTTTGCCGGCAAAAATAAAATAAAACCAGCAAAAATAAAGTCTAACTCGAATGTATAGTTTACCGGTGTCGAAAAACTTGATGTCCAAAAAATAATTTAACGTGGTGACCAAAAAATAATTCTACATATGGCAACAATTTCGTGAATATTACTTTTGCTATGAAATCTCACATTTGACAACATTTGTTCACCTACCATATCATATAGTGCCAATATATACATGTGACAGCCAGACCCAGGGCAATTTAAAAAAGGTCTTTCATCGATATGACTTGACTGGGAAGTCTTCAAGAGCATTCCCTCCGCACCACACTAGTTGTCTATACACAAAAAATGAACTAACTTACGTAGATATTCCTGCTCGCTGCTAAACTTAAACCTCCCTCATACTTCTTCTGGCATTTCTGCCTTGAACTTTTGGCAATCAGTCAATATAAGCATTTAAGAGTAGTTATTTATTTGTATTATAGACAATCTTATTCAACATTTAAAATTTATTAAAGTTTACATTCTCTTCTTTTTCTTTTCAGGATTGGCCAGTCTTCATAAATGTCTCAGCCATTTTTGTTCTTGTACCATCGCTATCAGGCCTAAAAGGTAAGATTTGAAGATTTTACAATAAATATTAATTTTATTCTTTATTTTTACCATACATTGATCACAATACATACAATTTTATAGAAAAATGCATTCAAATAAGACAAAACTATCACACATAAATCCACAAGTCCACTGCTCTATTTCATTCATGATTACTTTGTTCATGCCTTTATTATAATAATATACATATTGCCAAAAATCCTGTTACCATTTCCTCTGTTGTTTAGTCTTTCATTTCCTGTCATTCTCCATCTATTTCGTACAACTACAATTAGCATCTTTCTCACTCTCTCATACACATGCTGTCATCTGTCACCATAGACAAACATGGCTAATATTTTCCATAGATATTTCTAACACAATAATCCTTTGTATTTTTTCTTATGACTCTGATATTTCTGTAGTCAACCAGCAACCGAATCTTCTAAGATTTTCCAAAATATTGACAAATATTATCTGTTTTTTAAATTGCCTCTGATAAAAGTGACTCCCAGACGTGATGGAAATTTGTTAAACTAATATTTGTCTTTGGGTTGTATCTGAGTAGTAAAATTTATATTGATGAGCATAATTTACAATGTTGTATGTCTGGTATATGTAATTAAGATAATATTATGAAGAATTTGTTTTTTGAGCAAAGTGCATTTCTAGGAAGTACTCAATTTATATCTATACAAACATATTAAACATAAACATGCATAGACATTTCACACAGATCGTGCTAGTCCCAAACTAAGATATGAATCTTGTATTATAAGTACTAACACGACGATACACATATATATAATACACTGAACACATATACATGTAACACCCAGACCCAGGACAATTTGAAAAAGTTCATTCTTCATTTTGACCCGGCCGGGAATCGAACCCAGGACCTCGTGACTCACAGACAAGTGCGTTAGCTTCCGCGCCGCCGCCACACCGATCATCATATTTATATTTAAATTGTAAAATATCAATTACTATACGATATAACTACTATATATATAATAAACATACAGATTACCCTCTCAATGTCATAAAAATATGATAATCAGGATGGGTGACCTCATTTCTGCTGCTAAGAAGGTGTTAAATGTATTATAGATGATTTATTATGAATGAACAATGGAAAAATTATAATCATATTTTTGATTTAGAACCACTCTAGATAGGTAGGTATGTTGTATATGATACACATAGGTACATAATATAATATGTGAACTTCTTTTAGGAGTGCATGACACAGAGTTTCGACACTTATGAATCGACTCAAGGCTTGGTTAAGAGTACTCTTTAAAACCAGGCAACATTCCCAATTCTTCTGCATCATACTTATCACATGTCTCAGATTTTTTTTAAATTTGGTTCTAAATCAAATCTACATTTCTTAGTAAGTAAAATCCAGTCTCTGACATCCAATTGCGTCAAAAATTCATAAAAAATAATAAGGAATATTTTAGAAAAGAGTTGTAGACCTGTTCCAATTTAAGGGACATTTTATATTAATTGTGGTGCACGTTGCTGGATGATAGCTGACCTTTGAAAGATTTACTTTTTTATCCTTACTTATGTATGAAGTTATTGACTTTTTTGTGTATGAATAATATATAAAATAAAAAAGATTGTCATATAACAGTTGAGCAAGTTGCGAAATGGAGTTTGAGGCAGCTGAAAATAACACGCACACAAGACATTTAAAATAAGACTGTACGCTTTTTGACAAAACTCACGCAAAAATACGATTTCTGTCATTTCTATAAAGTCTATATTCCTATGAAATAAAAATTATTACGTGAGAGAGAATGCAAACATATTCACAATACCTGCAATATCTTTATCTTTTATATTTCCAATTGTCAGACCATTCACATTGTAAGCATTTTAATTAATTACAATTACACGCAGTTTTGTAAGAAAAGGATTAAAAACAACAGGGATTTTCTAAGTGTAAGCTACATAGATAAGAAGTTTTATGATGCAATTAGATTTTATTATTATTATAAAAGAAAAGATTAACTATGCGGTGATTAATGTGTTTACAGTGTAATCTGTGTGTGATGTTTTATACAACGCAATAGTACAAAATCATCCATACTCTGCAACGAGTTTGGATTTTCTTTTCCATTCCTCCCTATTCTCAGCCAGGCTCTTTAGCTCTACGTATGAGCCACAGTTCATGTCCCTCTTCAGTTGGTCCATATAAGCGTCTCTTGGTCGGCCTCTGCCATTTGTGCCTTCGGTCCTACCCTCCTCGATGGAGATGAGCAGTCCTGGGTGCCTGATGTTGTGGCTAATCCAGTTAGCTCGCTGTTGGCTTATTCTTTTGGGGAATTGCCTTTTTTTTCGCCTATCCTGGTTAACACTTCTTCATTTTCGACGTGTTCTGACCAATGAATCTTCAGCATGCGTCTATAGCACCATATTTTAAAGGCCGCCAACTTTCCGCTCATAATCATGGAATAATCATTACCCCCTGGCTATACTATATTCCGTTTAATATTTCAGGTAATTTGGATATGTGCCTGGCCTCCCGTCTGTCAACACAAGCCAACTTGGGAAACATGCGATCTGTCAAAGAAGTCATCACTATGATTATAGGAAATATATCATTAGTACAGGTAAAAATCTTTTCAATATTATATTATGATAATATCCAGCAATTTTTGGCAGCTTCAAAATTATAATATAATGTCTAGGAAGTTACTGCCATAGATAAGTATTTGAGCAGATTAAATTCCTTTGTATCATTCGCAGTATGTTATTTTTGATCTTATTTGCATCTTTGTATATCTATACCTGTCCAGAACACAGGGTGTCAGCAAACAATTTTTTCTTTAAGGAGTACATGTTGATAAAGAAATTACCCAACACACTTCCCCAAACGGACACAGCAGGGCTACTCTTGACACAATCTAAATCCGATCTTAATCTAGTCTTGATCATACGACGCACGAAGTGACTATTGGCCAAAAATACACGCAAACCGATCGCGCGTTAGCGGTAGCGCGGTGTTTTTGACCATAGTCCCTTCGTGCGTCGTATGACCAAGTTCAAGACTAGATTAAGATCGTGTTTAGTTTTGTCAAGAGTAACCCCGCTGATAGGAATTGTTAGAAGATAAATTCTCCCTAAAATGGGTTTAAGAGTTTGTTAACATTTTTAACTAAGTATTCATCTATAGATAAAGTGATGTCAAGTATGTTAGTAATTGAATTAAAATTGTAATGTTTTGCCTTCTGATTTCAGGTTCAAGCCATAGTAGCAGCTATAGTTGTAGCAATGTTTGCTATGACAGTGAGTGCTATCGTGGATAAAGAAATTAGAATAGAGAATGCTTTGCTGCTCACTTCATCTGCGGTGTTTACAGCCACGACAACGTGTTTTGTTTTAGGTAAGTACGATCTTGCCTTCGTCCATTTATATTACATACATTATGACATTAAGCATCAATTACATGTGTGATAAAATAAAATGTATTATGAATGACGTAAATTAATAAGTCTTTATCCCTATCTGTACATGTATTGTGTCAGATGTCTTTTCAATCCCTGCTAATTTGAAAGAAAAAATATATTTTTGCATTTACACTAATTAAAAACATTCAAATTAATAGTGTGTAATATACATTTATCAAAAAAAATATGAGGAAGTACGAGGACACTAATGGGATCCCTGAGGAATACCTGTCGGAAAAATAATTACGAAGTCATAGTTACTTTAAAATTCTTTTAAGTTAGTAAATTTAGTTATTATAATTTGAATTTAAGGTGTCCCAAAAGTTTTTAACCAACTAATTTTTTTTAATTTATTAACAAAGGACATAAAGTGAATCCTTGGGGAACACCAACAGTCACATTGACAAAATTGAAGATAGTTTGCTTTCTTTAAACCTTTGATAAGAATTTATAAGACACTAATATTTTGTTAAAATTCATAGTTTTTTCATGGTTATGGTTTTTCATGGTTTTCATAGTTAACAACTTCGCTGCCTTCTCCGCACATGTGCGGAGTACGATTTTCAATCCTATAGCCGACACCGCACTTGTGCGTGATCGAATCATGGTCTTTGAATGATTCAGTATAAAGTCGGCATTCGTAATGATATGTTTTTTGTAGTGTGGCACTGCTCACGACACATCTAAAATATTATTACGGTGTTTGGATTTTACTTTGCGAATTTCATACCGCCTGAAATCGCTTGCGAATATGGATGATGAAGAAAATTTGTCAAGACATAAAAGAGTGAGATTATGAATGATTTATCAATTAACTGACAGTGATATTGAAGTAGAACTATGTTCAGATGACACTGATAAAGATTATGATATCGACAATGAGATGTCTTCAGATGATGATGACGAATACCAAGGTCATGAACAACTAACCTTCAATCAAGTGGCAATAAATGTTCCTCCATCTACTGATCGTCCTGAAACCGTGGAACCTTCTCTCGAAGTTCTTATATGGTTAATAACATACTATTTACTAAGCAGAATGAATTTTTCAGCAATCCAGGAACAACTCCGATTGATTTTTTGATTATTTTTTTTGATGAAAAGTTTTAGTGATGGTTACGTTTAGAGACAAATACCCAAGTATTGATATTATTTCAAATATCTGGAGTTACAGAACAATCCAGAATCACTAAATGGAAGGATCTAATCATTCCAGTTTTTTTTGGGATTACTTATTCATATGGGGACTATACAGCTTAGTCGTACGAGTATCTTAGTCGTATACAAGATTATTGGAAGACTAGAAGATTGTTTTTAATTAGAATATTCGGAGAAATAATGTTTAGGTATAGGCACAGTGAATTTTTCATAGAATTATTTTATTTAGGTTTATATTTTCGTTAATAAAGTAACTTTTTGTAAACAACATGATTTCCGCACATGTGCGTGATCGGCACTGAGGTAGAAATTTTCATTGTCAGTGCCAGCTCCGCACATATGCGGTTTTTTTTTATTTATTTTTTTCCAATCATAAAAAACAAAAAAAGTAAAAATGACAAATAATTTCCAAAAAAGAATATTTTTTATATAGAATAATACGAAAAACCGGGAGCGGATTTCCTCAAGATACTACTATGCTTGGGAGGCAGCGAAGTTGTTAATCTGTTTCATTTGTCTTTTTTTATCTAAAATCACATCTAATATTCGTGCTCTAAGAATAGAATTTGACTATTAGGTATATAAATAATCCTCTGATCGATCATCCTCGTGTTAGCCTTTATCAACAAAATCATTGAATTTTCTGGTAGCTAGGTGCTATTTTGTTATCAAGATTCCCAAATTGACGTTGGTGCAGGAGCAAGGGCCCATATACCAAAAAATTGCATTTTGAGATATGGCTATTTAAAGTTTGCAATTATATCTCCTACAATATTATGTGAACTATATGATCAGTTATTGGAAGGTTAATATTCTGTTTTTCTAAAAATACATAAAAAACACAAATTTAACCGAAAAAAACACATTTGCAATCAACGTTAAAATTGAAATCCTCACAAAATTAAAAGCGACCATTAAAATAATAAAGGTATATTAAGGGTAATGAATCAAATATCTTACTTAAAATTTATACAGAAATCGAGAACCGACTTTAATTTTGCACTCTACAAAACAAGGGGTCCAGGGGTCCATATTCTAGATGTCTCCTCAATCAATATGATATGTCACTACATTAAATTTAATATTTCAAGTTTTAGAGTGTGTAATTACTCATATTTGGTAATGGATTATTTGTGTTACATGTGATGTTCATGATCTTCAAATAATTAATTAATCAAAACAAATGATAAAAAACTGTGATTTATTACTAATTGAATGATGATAAAAATATCTAAACTTAGTACGCACCGGTTTTTGAAAAAAGCAAATATTTTTGTGATGATTGAATCAGTTATTCAATATTTTTATGGAATATTTTAATGGTAAACAAATGAGTTAAAACCATTTGTCCTTTTTATCAACACCCTCTTGGCATATCTTAAAAGAAGGATAGCCAAAACACTTACTACTGCATCTAATAATCATGTTTACAGGTTGGCCTTCTCGTGTTATACAAAAAAATATTCTGGATTGAGGTGTACCCATACAATGGATATTGTTTCAAATAATTACATTTCAAAGTCATAAGGTTGACATTAGCGTGATTTACTTTTTCATTCCAAATATTCATTTCATCTAAAATATTTATTAAAATTGTGTTCCAAAAATTATTTTGTAAATAGCTCTTTTACAAGACACTAGAAGTAGTTTACAGAAAATAATGGAACATGATTTTTATTCCATAATATGAGAAAGTGTCATTCAAATAAAGTTTAAAACATAAAATGGCTTATTTCAGTGATTTCTCTTTTGCATTTCAGATTTTGTATTAGTTTCTGTAATCATCGTATCCCACAAGTTTAAGATGAATCCTGACAACTTAGCCACTCCACTGGCTGCCTCCATAGGAGATGTGGTCTCCATATCAGTTTTGGCCATCACAGCATCATATCTTTACAAGAATATTGGTAAGAATTTTAACCATTCACTTTACACTATGGATTTATTAGTTTCTCTACAAATTATCTCCTTGTCTACAATTATTTATCCTTTATGTACGCGAGTAGAAAGGTCTGAATACTAAATGATTGTATCTTTACACAGAATCAAAAAAATTGGATGATTACTAATCCATTATTGAAATTCTTTGTCAGTTAAATTAGGTACAAATTTAATGACCCTGAGGCACCCCAGCTAGGTATCAAACTGGTTATTTGATATTTTTGTACTTTCAGATTTTTAAAGCTTTGTGTGCCTAAAAATGCTTTAAAGTGAGTAGTTACAGTTACAACTGGCATTATCTAAATAAAACATCTTCAAAAAACTATTATATTTTTAATATCTTTATCATGTACATATATAATTTTAAAGTAAGTTCTAAGGAATTGTTTGTAATCAATGGATAAAAATTATCACCCATTATATTCTTTGAATAAGGAAAGTCGCTGTACTCTCAAGAGTTTTAATGTGCATTTAAGACATAGAACTTGGTCAATCCAGTTTTCCAGATGCTACCATTAAACATTAATCAGCTGAATAAACCTGATTTATATTAAATCACAATCCTATCATCTATCACAATCCAATTGCTATTCATTGCTCTCAAAAGTCTATCACAATCCAATTGCTATTCATTGCTCCTACTGGGAGCGTAGGGCTGAAACTAGTCTCCTTCAATCAGAATATTGAGTAATTTTTTCCCACAATATTACCAGTGCTCTTTTTTATTATCATAGAAATTGTAATGGAAGAATTTCTGAGCCATGGGAACTTCTGAGTCTAGAGGGCCACTGCTCTTTTTGACCAACTATCATAGAACAGTTTTCAAATATGATGCATATCAAAAATAACAAAATGTGTATTGTTTTGTTTAGAGGAAAGCATCTGGCTGCCGTGTGTTGTGATTGGTATATATTTAGCCATCCTTCCTGTATGGATCTATGTGGTGTACTGTAATAAATATACAAAGGCTGTACTAACCTCAGGCTGGACTCCTGTCATTAGTGCACTCTTCATTAGCGGGTAAATAAACTATCAAATACAATATATATTTTCATAATTTCTGCAAAGATACATTTATAATTATTTGATTGAAGAAAAATCACACCGTTTTATGCGATTATTTTATGAATTTTTAGTTTTAATTCATGTCTAATTTTATTTTGATTTTTATAATTTCTCAAATTAGTACATAAAAAATGTATATAATGTTTTAATGTTTTTTTTTTTCTATTTCCAGATTGGGAGGTATGGTGTTGGACCAGGCTGTGGATAAATTCAAAGGTTTTGTTGTATTCCAGCCAATTGTTAATGGAATAGGGGGCAACTTGGTGTCTGTGCTCTGCTCCAGGATATCCACTTGGCTGCACAGAGGCTCAATACCTGGAGTACTGCCTGAGGGAGTTAGGATACTGGAATGGCCATGGAAAGTTTTATTCCATGGAAGTGAGTACTCCACAAATATTTTTTCCTTATATTAAAAATGTCCATATATCTTTGGTTAGTCCTAGTGAAAACTTTTTTTTCTGAAAAGTAGAGTATTGAATGTATGATAAAATATTATTTGTGAAATACATTTTGTAAATATCATTTATGATAAATAACTTATATATCTCGTGGAGCACCCGGTAAAGAATTGGTCTCCCACGCTTCTCCGTAAGTTTTCGAGTGTCCTGTAAAAGGCAGGTGTTCGAAAAAATTAAGACATTTTACATCTTAAATTCAGCGATGAGGTTTGCCACCCATCCTGAATGTCTTGATTTTATATTGGTAGCTATGTTTCACTTTTCTTTGATGAATCAGTAGACTTGTGAAAATCAACTTATACATTTATCCAATATTAAGTTAAGTTAAATTAAAATCTCAAACACGTTTACCGTTTCATCTTTCCGTACAATCGTTGTTGCCAACCTTCTAGAACATCTGTGCATCATTCTTGGTTCTACCGCCATCTGTGGAGGTGTGTTATTTCCATTCTGTGTGTTGAAAGTTGTGGAATTGAAATCTTACACTGTTGCCGATTTTTTGATAAAGCAGCGATCTTGATTTCCTCAATTTTATCCTATAATTCAGAGAAATAATAGTTTTAAAGGTGGTGGCATTTTTTTTTTAATTTGTTTGTTAGCTTTCATGTTTGGTTACTTGGTGTTGGTTTTTGATCATTCCTTGGAAGTGAGGGGTAGAATATAAGACCATATAGTAACGATGAGGCTTACCACCCATGTTTAAATAAGTTACAATGGTCTGGATATGTGGAACAAATGGATATGGAAAGAATGTCAAATTGGATATACTTATCTGAAAGAGGGGGTGTGAGGAAGCGCAGGTGTCTGAGAATCTTGACCACATGGATCAAATTCTCAAGGATGAGCGTGTGTTAAGTAAGAGAAATCGCATACATGCATGAGAATCTGTATGAATGTAGAAGAAGTATGTAAGGATGGATGTGAATGGTGTTTTGTTCTCTCTGCCTATCCTGATTGGGATAGGGTGAAGTACTTATTACCAAATCTGTGAGAGTGAACCTTCAAATATTCACTCACTTATGATTAAACATTAAATTAATGAATATTAACTAACACCTATCTATGGATGAGTGCTACATTTGTGAAAATTCATTAGGTATATTATCTATGATTGATCACTGCATTTGTGAAAATTAATAAACTTTATCTATGATTGATCACTGCATTCGTGCAAATTAAAAAAGTTTATCTATGACAGATCACTAAATTTGTGAAAATTAATAATGTTTATCTGTGATAGATCCCTAAATTTGTGAAAATTAATAATGTTTATCTGTGATAGATCACTAAATTTGTGAAAATTAATAATGTTTATCTGTGATAGATCACTAAATTTGTGAAAATTAATAATGTTATGTTTTATTGTTCAGCATACACGGCTCGTTCATCTCGTCTGTTGATCTTCCTGGCTGTGGTAGGACAAATCATCTTTATGTTTGCTGCGGACTATATGTATCTAAACAGGGTCTCAATTACAATAGCTTTTGCTCTGGCCTACGTCACCTGCTCAGTATTACAGGTAAACAAACACTTTTTTCAATATTATTACTAAAATGAAAAACAATTATTTAGTTATTTACTGTGACTTCACTTCATCTGCAAGCCGATCTGATTTGTTGGCCTTCATAACTAAACTAAAGACTTTTTTATATTATTTACGCAAGTTTTATTTAGATTTGAACTCAAATCACCTAAAGTTGGGTGAGAAGCCTTTACCAAAGAAAAAAAATACAGTTTCATTTCAAATTGTTTACAGGTAATGGTGCTTTTGTATATTGCACACATCATCGTTCACAAAATGTGGAAACATCGTATGGATCCGGACAACTCTGCTATCCCGTATCTCACAGCGCTGGGTGATCTTCTCGGTTCCGTATTCCTCGGGATAGCCTTCTATATCCTTCTAATTATAGGACAGGAGTATAATAGTGATGACGACTGAAGAATTAAACAATAAACGAACAACTTGTATCACGGTACGAATTGAGCTTTCAATATTGTTGTCCGTAAGTATTTTTTATTTGAAATGGCTGTAATAATGTTTTGGTTATTTCTAAGCATTTTTAACGACTAAATAAGCGATGGATTCAAATATTAAAATTATTTATTGTATCGGCATGAAGTTTGTTACACTTCATTTTGAATTATCAAATAAAATTAATATTTATTATTAATGTTTATATTTAGCATTAAACAATAAGAATAAATATTAGTTTTATTAGATAAATTATTATTTGTTCGTTTAGGCAGAGTTGGGTAACTGTTACTATTAAATTATAATGCCGTTCATTTATTAACGATAAAATTAACCACATTAATCTATCAAGTATAAATTAACTTTGGTTGCTCATTAACGAAGCATAATATATCTTAAATTTAAAAAAATCATTCATCTAAAATATTAACAGATTAATCTGTTCATGAAAAAAAATTACTCATTACTTTGTTAATTTTTGACAGGGTTACACAACTTACAGTTGGTTTCAGAGAGTTACAAAAAAAAACTAGACCATTAAAAAGACCTCATTGGATCGTTTTTACGTTCCCAATATCAATGAGTTTACTATGGGAAAAGGTACACCACTTTTTTAACTTAATTTATTAATGATTTTTAAGTTAATAAGTTATTGCTCAGCACATATTCTAAGCATAATTCAGAATTTTGTATCATTGTATAGATCATATAAAGATTTTGCAAGCCATATATTATTTTTTCTCACTCTTCAATATTCATTCTCTCAAAATACCCAAACTGTACCTTTTACAAAGATAAATAAATATTTTATGTATTAATTTTTGAATCTGTCTCTTGATAAAAGAGTGCAAAAAAATGCCAAAACAAAGATATTCAAAGAAGACAATACTGTTTTTGTTATAAGTATTTTATTAAAAAGAGATTGTGATAGTATTAGTTTTATTTAAGAATAAAATTGCTAAGAAAAGTAAATATTATCCTGCTAACTATGAATTGTTTGAAAGAAGATGAGGAATTGTTTAAAAAAAGAACTTTTGAAATAATGTCTATGGTTTTTCTTTTGTCATATTTTTTTTGTTCTATGACAACATTGTCTTAGTGTTTGCCTTCAGCCGTTGTCGAAAACATAACTTGCCATTGTAAAAAAATGAAATAGATAAAAACTTTAAATTTGAATTTGGGTTTGTGTTCTTATGTTTTGAAATATTTAATTATAAATAATTATTTTAAACTGAAAATTTACCCCATTTTAAAAAAGATTTTGTGTATATAATAAACATAACTTTTGGGTTATGTTAAATGTAGATAAAAAAAACTATATTTTATAATATGCTGTGCACAATTCTACATATTTATTCCACAAGGAACACTAAATTCAAATCTTTATTCATCATTCCTTTTTTAAAAAATTTAAAACATCAATATTTTCCATAGTAAAAAAAATTGGTTATGTGTCAATGTTGGGGGAATTTTTATTAGTTTATTTAATTTTTATAATAAATATTTGATTGTTCCATTATTTTTAAATGTAGAGCGGTGCTAAAACAGATGTGGAAATCTGTACTTAATAAAAAATATATATTTAAAATATTTTTTGTACATATCAACTGTACAGTTCCATAAGTCAACATGTAGAAATGTCTTATATTCAAGAAATCACCATTTTTTGTAATTTTGTTATATTTATATTATGCTTTAAGAACACAACAGAAAGTGAAATATACTATATAATAATGATCACACTGTTTTTAAAGACATACGTTGTCTTTGTTCCATTCAATAGTTAAATACAGTGAAACCTCCATCTATCGTTTTTGAAGGGACCTATTGAAATAAACTATGGATGCGGGAAAACAATGAATGCGGGAGTATAGAAAAAAAATCACATTAATATGTATTTTAATGTTTAATATGTAGGTACACACGAGTATATAGGTTTTATAAAAATGATACATGTTTCGAAAGTTATAAATCAATTTGTTGAAATAAAAAATATAGTAACAAAATAAAAAAGAAAGCTGCATGGAGATCAAAATCATACTTTATACTGTATGTAATCTTTCATCGTCATTTGCTTTTTTATTGTAGGTACCTACTGACGTGTTATCATAAAAGACAGCAGACAAAATCAACAAACTGTTCTTTCTTTCTCGTTCGTTCTCCAATGTTTTTATACATATATACGATTTTTTTGTGTAATTCAAACGGTCAATGCGATAAAATCATATAGAGAAACGATGGATGCGATATATTTTTACGTGTTTTGTATGAAACTAATTCGGAATTGTAAAAAATAACGACAAATACGGGAAAACAATTATTCGAGGAAAGATAGATAGAGGTTTCACTGTAATTAGAAATATTTATTTGTGGAATTGAAAATGGGTACATAAATTTTATTCCAAAACTAAATATTTATTTTTTAATGAAACCCTTTTTTTTAAGTTATTTGTTTGTGGAATTGAAAGAGTGGCGTTGATTGTATGCATTTCTAATTATGGAACTTGACAGTTGGATTATTGTTTATGATTTATTTATTTCTATATCAGCTGGCGTGCAGCTGTGTACTGTAATGTTGGCCGATGTAAAAGTTAAACTGTATTCAGTAAATAAATAATATATTGTCATGATTTTTTGGCTAGTGAATTGAAAAATTACAATAGTGCAATTTTTATGATAATTTTAAGCATAAAAATTAAAAAGAATGCAGAAAAAAATGAAAGCTGGTTCAATAATAACCAAGATGAATGTGAATAGTGTTCATTGGTTTAGGCATGTGAAAAGAATGAATGAGGACAGAGTGACAAAAAAGAAATTATTTATGGTTGAGAGAGAAATAGAGTGTTCTTAAGCATGGTGGTCTGAGGATAAATGGTTCGCCCAGTTCCTTATCATGTGCCAAGAACCCGAAAGACTTATATTCCAAAATACAGCATGTCAAAGTTTTGAAGCACTTTGCTGGTAGACCAAAATCTCAAACAAATGTCTGTTTTCTAATTATTAAACAATATATTATCATCGTTGCATATTCAAAAAAGAGACAGGTGCGAACATTTTTATCTAGGCATATTCTTAAAAAACTGTTCTTTATGGCATTAAAATTGTTGTTTGGACTTTTTATTGGCATGTGATATTATTATTTAAGTATTGAATTTTAATATTTGATACTAAGAAACACTTTATAAAATGGTTATAATACCATTATGAGCAGTTTATTCTAGAAATGTCAAAACATTTATAAATTGACATGTCCCTTTTTGAATATGCAACGACGATATTTGAGTTTTTTCAATTTTTTGTCTATGGAATTGAAGTAATATCCATGGTGTCTTTGTCAAATAGTATAATTATCTTCCGTGCTTTTTCGGAGGTATTTGTAAAACATCTGAAATAAGACATTTAATATCTTTGATTTGGATGAGATATGCCACCAGTTCTGAATATCTTAATCATTTTATAGTCACGGAGATGATAACATCCATGTTTATTACAAGTAATTGGCATACTGGCTACCCTGCTTTTGGGAGAATCTAATGGATATCACATTCTAATTGAAATAAGTCAAAAACTAGATTTCAAAATATTTTGTCATTAGCCTGGGTGTTTCTGTGTGTTATGAAACTGCGGGGTCATCAATATTTTTAACATTTAGTTATTATTTTAAATTATTTATGAAATTTGATAGATACTTAAAAATTAACGTGTATTTTAATACAATTTAAAATGTATAAAAAAAGATTAACGTCGGTAAGACTTGATATAGAGAAATCATTTGTTAAAATTATTATGTATATTGGGAATAAAAAGTGTGGTGAATTGTATGTATTAATAATGATACTAAAAATAAAGTTCCACGCCTTGCTGTGCCACAGATTGTAGACAGTATTTGCTTACATTACGAAGCTCAACTGCAATATTATGCTCTATGGTTTGTATAGGAGCAGCATTTCCAACAAAAGTAGTGACTGATAATTATTGCATAACATTATGCAATACGCCGCTTTACTCCAAAACACTCTCATACAAATTCACAGTGTGTATAGTATTGCTATTGGTAATAATTGTGATGTAATCAAATGCTGTCTTTGCAGGTGCTATCTGACATTACCACGAAGCGTGGAAACACACCTTTAATCTATGGAATTGATATTGTATTGTTGTATTTTGAAGTATATTTATTGTTAATGATCTGTTGTATCACTGAGATCTTTGCTATTCCGAATAGAGTTCCACCCTGTGCTTCCAAAACGAGCACTGAGGGGAAATGATAGTGATGACGTTTCAAAAACATCCAGTATGAATGATTGAGTGGCTCAGAGCCAATGGTGCCTATTCAACAGTCGCAACAATTTGTAACTGGGCATATATTTATAATATTTCTAGAGTTATCTGTATTATTTACTTATTTCAAACATGCCTTATGTCAGCAGTGATTTAATCCTATTATATTGTAAGCATTAATGACAATACACATCTCTGAAATAAGTAATTAACAGTGATAAATCAAGAAATATATGCCCAACTACAAATTATTGCGACTGTTGGATAGGCACCATTGGCTCTGAGCCACTCAATTCAGACCTTGCCCTGAAATTATTTTAAGTGTTCTGTTAAAGCAGACCTTTATAAAATCACATTTTTTGTAACATAATGTATTTTTTAATTTGTTTTGTAATATTTTTCAAGCAAACTTATTAATAGAACCTCATAAAAATGTTAACATTAACGATAATTAACAGAACATTAACAATAATATCTGTGATAAACTTCTGAAATGTCATGGTGTTTGTCTGAGACTGTTTGAAAGATGGCCAATTAAAATTGCTATAATTTAAAAAAAAAATACTTTTTATATAAGCTAATAGATATGTACATTATTTTAAATTGCTACATTTTAGCTTTGGTTTGTATTGACAAGTGTAGTGAAAATAGTGATTTTAATTTATATTTAGAGAGGCTGTTTTTGTTAAGAAAATACGCTTGTAAAGTCTGACGTGAACTGATATTTGCGCTCCAACTACCTATTTTTGTCTATTTTCTCATATAAAAGTGGGTGCTTAAAAAGAAGAAATGTATTTAGTATAAGAACAATATAGCTCATAAAAATTTCACATTTCATTAAAAAAGGACGAAAATACTGAAAAAGGTAAAAATGTCTTAAATAACGGTCTTTTGATAACACCTTTTTTATGATGATCTATAAATTCATTACAAACAGTTAGTTAACTGGCAACCCCATTTGTTTTATGGTTTTGGTGTAATGGTATAAAAAAATATGTATAAAAACCGAAAATAAGAATTTTGAAAAAAACAGTGGCTCTTTCAAATGTTTGGCACATGTATTTTAATAATTTTCTCTTTGATTAATAACTTTTGGAGAAAGTAAAAACTATACAATCATGCTTATGATTACAATGACTACACTTATGCAAAAAAACGTGATTTTAAGTTTTTTTGTGATTAAATAAAACAATTTACCGGATGATACAAATTTGTATGAAATTTAAGTTGTCAAATTAGTTCGTGGAGCGCACCACCAGAGGGAACGCGTTTTGCTTTACAAGTGTATTTTTGAAGTTAGAATGATATTGTTATTTATTTATTTATTATATTTCTGTTGAAATTTTTGTGTTATAGTTGCCTGCAGGTCGGGCACACTATTCATCAATATTTGGTATTTAATTACCATTATGTGGTCCATTATACTACTTTCTTATATGTTTTACTTTATCAACAATCTTATATGACATTTTATATTTAATACTGTCATATGTTGTATTTTATATAAATTTTCAATTAACAATAATTGTCACATATGGCCTATTGAATTAACTGTCATTCATGCCTCAATTTATAACTGTCATAGATGACTTATTACAAAGACATTATGCATAACAGAACTGTTTCTACACTTTATGAATATGCTTTCTACAGTTGCAATTGGAATTGGGAGAATGTTATTATGAAAAAATAAAACATCACATGAGATATTAGTTATTAGGGTGGCGTCCCTTTCTAACACATTCCCAGTAAAAAATATATATATATATATAATTATAGTATGAGTTAGTTGGAAGATATCGCGCTTCTGCGATAAACTCGCCCATTGCACAAATTTATTTGTCTGGTTTAAATTCTGCAATGTTTATTTAATAATGTTGATATTTTGTGCAATAAAGATTTTTATTATTATGTGGATACTATCTACTCTCAACTGTACGCAGATGCCATGTCCTGCAATATAACGGACACAGTGCGAGAAGGGAGTCTGAAAACCTGGAAAAATTAATAAAAACTGGGGCAGTGAAAGGGGCCGACCAAATTAAGGAGGCCATGCAGAGCTTACTACATGGGGCTTTGTACATGGTGGAGGATTGCTCGAGGTGGAAACAGATGTATATAGAACGAGACATGATGGTCTCGATCATCAGAATCAAGGTACCAACAGAGATGATGATGATGGTGATGATACAGTGTAAACATGTGTTAAAAGGGATAGTTGCACTCTTATAATTATTCTCAGATGATTCTTGCCAAAAAGTGCTGTCTTGTTATGTATGTCTTTGTTCATTATATCAATTGTCATGACCCAATATGACTGAATGACCCTGAATGACCCAATATATTTTTTGCCATACCTATATGGCCTGAATTTCATATAGGCAATAATATCGTAATAACTATTATATTATGGTCCATATACCGATTGTACAGTTCCATGACTCAACAAGTAAAAATGTCTTATATTCGAGAAATCACCATTTTTGTAATTTTGCTACATTTATAATATTATGCTGTCAAAACACAACAGGAAGTGAAATATACTAAGTATATCATACTGTTATTAAAGACATACGTTGTCTTTGTTCCGTTCGATAGTTTAACAATTCCAAATATTTATTTGTGGAATTTAAAATAGGTATATTCACATTTTTCATTTACTAAATATTTAATATATAAAGATAACAATGTATTTTTTATAGTTATTTGTTTGTGGAATTGATAGAGTGGTGTTGGTTATGTGTATTACCAATTAAATCAAGATTTTGTAAATTTTCGACTTGTTGAATATGGAACTGGACAGCCAAAATATATAAAATATATATCAAAACATTAAGCAATGGAATTTCCTATAGTCTTAGATTGTCGAATGATAATATTTATCTATGATATAAAAAAAATGACAGTGATGTTCTAATATTTATTGAAATTCTCCAATTTTGTAGATTGTGCTGCCGTTTTATATAAAATTTAAAAATATTTGCAATTATGGGACGGGGAAAGAGTTGTTCTTTTTTAATTTTAGCCAAATGTGCATCACTGTCATAAATATTTACCTAACATTTAGTTCCTTTACTAGAAATGTATTTTTTTAAAAAATACATTGTCAGCTTTAAGATTGCCAGTAAATAAAAATATATGTTATATTTTTAATAAATTAATGTGTAGGTACGTACATAGTGATATTTATTTAATTTTATGAATTATTTTAGTTTTATTATGAGCAATTTATATAATATTTCTTATCACCAATGATATTGTGCGTCTCGAATATGTAAATGTGAATATTCACTAAGCAATATTTTGTGTAGTAAATAAAAATTCATGTTTTATATGAAACTGTCAAAGATATGTGATTTGCAAAATATTGAGAAATTTTTGGCCATTTTTAAAATGTGGTTTGTGTAAAAGTTTCGGTCACACAATATCATTTGGTGATGATATTTTATAGGTAATAATTACGAAAACAAACAGTATTGGAAATTTATATTAATAAAACATAAATATTTATTAAGATAAAGTTAATTTTTAGATTTGTGATAATATTAAGATAAATATAAATTTAAGATTAATTATTTATTAATTTTTGTTTAAAATAATTTTGTAAATATTTCATTGCCTAATTGAACATATTTGTATTACATAATTTATTTATAATTCATAGGGTTGGGAATTCACTTAATAACCAATCCATAAGTTTATTTGGTTATTTGTAAAAAAAACAATGTTTTTTTTGATGATGCAACACAAGTTATAGTTTATTGCTACAGTAAATTCCAGGAGCAAAAAGAAGTAAAAAAAGTCGTGAGCTATAAAGGTATTTTTGCTTATATTTTTTTGAGATTTTTTTAAGAGGAAAAGTAAAAAATTAGGAAAGAAATAAAAACAAATTGGTTGAATTTATATGCCTAGTTTTATAATTACTATTATTTATGTTAAAAAGTTTCGTTGCTATACATTCACACAAATTGGATTGTTCAGCAAAAATATGGGTTTATGTCATAATTCAATTATTAAAATAATATTGTTGCTTTCTTAATATCAAATTATTGAACAGCTTATGTACCTAAAAATAAAAATAACCAATTTTCTTGAAAAACAACCAAGTTATTAAAAGTGTTGACTAAATACAACAACCAATCTTGATTATCTCAGTTGGATTGGTTTGATATATTGTAATAAAATTTTATTTTGGATAAATTAATTTTCTGTGTATTTGATATACTAGAGTCTGCCGCTGGCTACCCCACTTGTGGAATGTGCTGTGATGGGATAGATAGATAGATATTGAAAAATTTTCCTGTATAAAATATGCCAATTACAGAGATTTATTTATATTGTAATTTTCTAAGGTATGTACTTTATATTTGTAAATAATTTAGTTTTTATTTTTAGGTTTTTAAGTTCAAAATTAAATTATTAAATATAATTTAATTATAAAATTGATAAAAAAGACACATGGAGTTAATAAGTTGAATCTCAATTTATAGAAATGATTCAAGTGTAAAACTAGGAAAAATGAATTTGCATGTTAAATTAAACGAAAGGAATTAAAATTAAAAGAAATGATTTCATATGTTAAATGAAAAGAAAGGAATTAAAATTAAAAGAAATTATTTCATATGTTAAATAAAAAGAAAGGAATTTAAATTAAAAGAAATGAATTCATATGTTAAATGAAAAGAAAGGAATTAAAATGAAAAGAAATTAATGTTAAATGAAAAGATAGGAATTAGAAAATGAAATGAAAAAAAATTGATTCTGACGTAAAATTGAATGATGTATTCCAATGTAAAATTAAAAGCAATTAATAAAAAGATAAATTAAGGTGATTCAATAGTAAAATTAAGTTAAAATAATATTTCTTACTTTAAATTGTTTTTAAATGTTCTGATACCTACTGTTTTTAAGAGATTTTTAAAAATGTATATTTACCTGAAGGATTATATATTATATTTGAGTGGTTTGGTGTCGAAACTGGACAAATCCATTTGTTGTACAATGTCATTACAGCCTAAAACAAAATAAATTTTGGACATCTTGATTGGAGAACCATGTTAAACAATGTAACACTGTGGAAAATTCAATCGAAAGAAGTGGGAAAGTTCAATTCTTTCTCCGAGAGATGTCTGACGGATTTTGTTGTCTGCACAGAAAACCGGAAAACAAATTAGATTTTGGACATCTCGATTAGAGAACCATGTTTAAACAATGTAACACTGAATGAGATAGCACTGGTTGTCTGGAAGAAATTACATATGTGATAAGTCCGCCAGCTATACTTACATCAGTTTTATTACAATGAAAAGATAAAAAAAAATAATAAAAAAAAACGCTGAAAAATCTATTCCGAAGAAGTCAGAAAAGCGTACAAACGCCAACTCTTTCTCCAATTGAGATGTCTTGATTGATTTTGTTGTCCTTGAACAGTCCAGATCCAGTTAAACTCTTCATTTCGATCCCAAATCACTCACACACAAAATTGTGTTTTTTGTGAATGGTCTCTTAGCTTTGTTCATCTTTTTTCCTATTCATCTATTGCCGTAAGAAAAAATTGCAGTATTTTTAAAACTGCGCAAATTATATGAAAAATTAAATTAAATATTAAAGATATGTTGCGTACTTTTATAAATATCCTCAAACTTTTTGTTAAAGGGAATAGAGAAAAATGTTCCGAATTCTTCAAATTTTGTGTTTACAAAAAATTTATACAAAATATTTTTTCATATTATTTATGTTACATATTTATTTGATAATAAATTTCTATAGTAAATAAAAAAAATATACTACTAAATGTGATAATAATGTATAGATTAGTGAATAAATGTATTTAAGATAAGATTTAGTTTACAAAAATAGCCTTATATGTATTATCAATTAAATCTTAATCAAAAATCTTAAAAATGTCAAATTACTCTAATTTTTAAAATGAAACACGATAGGTATATAGTTATTCCACTATTGACTTTATTTATTCTTGCGAGTCAAGTTAGGCATGTGACAAATAGAAAAAATGAAGCTGAAGAAACTAACTTGTAATGAAGCTTCAATTTACTTTTGCCTGACGATGAGAGCGGAAGTTCTTGAAAGCTGGCTCGCAAAAATAAATAAAGTCAATGGTGGAATAACTATATATCGTGTTTCATTTTAAAAATTATTAATATGAATATGAATTGGTTTATAAATTAAACTTTATCAAATTACTCTATTCATTAAAAACATCTTCGATTCAGCAATGAGCCATCCATTCCAAATATCTTATTTTTTATTGGCACATAAACAAAACCTGAATGTTTGTCACATGCAATGGGGAACTTCACAAAAAAAAATCAGCTCAAAAAATAGTACAGAAAATTAGAAAAATCATGGTGCTTTTTATATTTTTAAATGTGCATTTTTAAGGTATTTATCACCATTTGAAAAAGCAATTTTCGCACTTCGCCGCAAAAAGGTCCACCCGTGGCAGAACAGTGTGTGACGTCGCAGCGCCTACCGACGTCACAACGGGCTTATTCAATAACATGGCGTTTAAAATTTTGACAGAAAATATGGATTTTTAAAATGAAAATAATGAATGAAAAGTTTTATTTTATCGTTTCTTATTAGTATATTCGTGATTAGAGTATATTTATTAATATAAATTGACAACATTTATTCATATTCCTCACACATGCATGTTCCCCATTATTTGAAGATGGCTTGGACAAACTATTCTTAAAATAGGATGTCTTGTAAAGCAAGCTACAGTTATTTATAATAATTAATTAGAGAAGGCTGAAAAAGAAAATCAGAAACTCCATAGAAAACAAGTATTGTGAGTAATTTTTGTAAAGGTTATTGTTTCATTAATAAAAAAGCGCTGGAGAATTCCTCCTACGTGAGAAAAGTAATATATTTAATTTAACAAAAGTTAACATTAAAGTTAAAGGTTAATCACAATTGAATTAAAGTTAATTAACTATCTTATTAATCCATCCATGGTTAACGTCCATTTTCAGTTATATTCTAATTTCAAAATGTTTATTATTTGACATTAGTAAGATTTTAAATTAAGACTACATCTGGTTAACTTTCTAATATCGACTGTCAAGTTCTATAACTCAACAAGTCAAATGTCTTATAATCGAGAAATCACCATTTTTGTGATTTTGCTATATTTATATTATGCTTTAAAAACACAACAGAAAGTGAATTATACTATATAATAATAATCACACTGTTATAGGCATTATGTTGTCTTTGTTCTGTTCAATAGTTAAACAATTTGAAATATTTATTTGTAGAATTGAAAATAGATACTTTAATATTTTTTTCATTAACTGCATAAATACTTAATATATTAAGGGAACTGTGTATTTTTATAGTTATTTGTTTGTGGAATTGATAGAGTGGCGTAAATTATGTTATACCGATTAAGGCTAAGTTCACATGTAACGCGCGTTAACTAGCGATCAAATAAAATGAGAGTTCAGATGACGAGCGCCAACGCGCGTTGCGAGAGTACTCAACACTACTTGTCAGTCTGGTTTATCAATTAGTAGATCTTATATCTTCAGTAAGTCTAATATCTTCTGATTCAGTCATTTTACTGCAAAAACAATTTATAATTACGAAAATTAACAAAATTGCAAAAATAGTACGTCGTATCGTGATGAAAGCGCGAGCTCATATGAACAGCAAACGGACTTTACATTAGTATCAAAACGCATGCAATGCGCGCGCATCTTGAGACTTTTTCTCTGAGCGTTGCGTTAATGCGCGCTCATGTGAACGGTTGTAAGGTAAATATAAGGATTTCTAGACGCGCGATTTCCTAAATTTTGCCATGTGAACATAGCCTAAAACAAAATTTTCGTAAATTTTAACTTGTTTGGTTTTGGAACTGGACAGTTGATATGTTAAATGGGAGTTATAATGTTTTTAAAGTAACACAATAGTGCCATACAGAATAACAGAAGACGAAATAGAATTGATAGAACATTGCCCTCATAGAATTAAAAAAATGGTTCATACCTACTTTCTATGAATTATTGTATAACCAATGTTTATAGAAAAATGTTCTAGAGAAAAATCTTAAATTGTATTTTAATATGTTAAAATACTTACTTAAATTATGTTAGTTTAATAAAAATGTAATAACTTAAAAATATTTAAATATATAGTTTTAAAAGATTCAATGCTAATTGTGAACAAATTGAAAATGTTACGTGACAATGTTTCAAACCACAAAATTGAATAATATAAAAATATTGTGTAATATTTTATATACTATACTATACCCTCACGCCGTGTCCCAAGTGGGGTATGCAGAGAGAACAGAACGCCAAGTTGATCTATCCTTACATACTTCTTTTGCTTCCTCTGCATTCATTTATCCAGTTTCTCATACATGCACGCTGATTCCTCTTACTTAACACGCGACTGTCCTTGAGAATTTGATCCACGTGGTCAAACCACGTAGTTCTTGGACGTCCTGTTTTATATATTATAATTAGCAATTTTCAAATCCTTTGAATAAATTAATAAACGTAATCAAAATAACGTGGCAAAAAAATATATTTTTAAATATTAAAATTTAATTTTGAATGGAATGCGATATTCTGTGGCGAGAAGCTGAGATGTGAATGCGTTAATTTCTTTGTTAAACAAAAAAAATCTTCAAAGTTAAATCTTTAATTAAGTAACTGTGTTTAATTCTGCTTAAAACATTGTTGCATAACATATTCATGTTGTTGTAAATCACATCCTTCTAGAATAGTACTCTATGAATTTAGTTTAATTGTTGAAAGAATGTATTGAATATAAGTTGTGTTAGTAAAATATTAGGTATATATATAATGCAATATAATGTTTATATAGATCTATTATAGTTTAGCTATACACCTACCTAATTATATCCGTGTACATATAAAAATGTTATTTTTAATAAAATAAAGACAAATTATATTCCATACAAAATAAAAAGAGTATCATTTTTATTATAATCCTCGAGTAACCAGAAGATATTTATTTGTTGGCGCAGAGAGGAGAGCTTGCATGTTAAATAGATGCAACCGGTCTGCCAGCTATTCCACTTGTGAAAAATGTCGTAATTATTTGTTGGGACGGAGAAGACTGCTAGCATGTTTATTATAGGTATGTAGCTGGACTGCTGGCTACCCCACTTGTGGGATACATTGAAGGACCCACCGACCACCCGGATAGAGCAGAAGTCCGAAGACTTCCATTTATTCGAAATTCTACACTTGACAAATCTTGTCCACTTGTGGGATATCGTTGTTGCATATTTGAATAGGGGTATGTGTATTTATAAATGTTTTGACATTTCTAGAATAAACTGCTTATAATAATGACATCATAACCATTTTATAAAGTGATTCTTAGTAACAAATATTAAAATTCAATACTTAAAGAATAATATCACATGCCAATAAGAAGTCCAAACAATTTTAATGCCCTAATGAACAGTTTTTAAAGAGTATGCCTGAATAAAAATATTTGCGCATACCTCTTTTTGAATATGCAACGATGATGCCGTAATGCAGTGGTTCCTAAAGTTGATTGGCCTCCAACCCATCTAACAAAAAAGTTATTTCAGTGGTGAAATATACAGCCATTCATCCTGAATGTCTTTAGCCTTTATTGCCACAGAGAGGATGACTTACCTGTTTTTTATATGCAGTTAGTCTAGTGGATGTTCATCATCTTCATTGGTCCTTCAATTCTTAGGATCGTGACCATCATGCCTCGTTCTGGAGACCAGTGCTCAGCAAACCTTTTCTCATCTACGGCACACCAAACTTCTTCCTAGAATTCTACGGCACACAGTGGTCCCGAATATTAAAATTTTAAATATTTCTACCCCCTCCCCGTCGCTAAATTTATGAAATGGTACAGGAATTTGAAATATTTCAAAAACTCCTTGGTTCTCTTAAAGAATATTTACTCGAATAATTAAGTATCCGGTGCTTTTACCGAATATAATTATTAAATACTTATTTGACCCGTGGCACACCTGTATTCGTCTCACGTTGTCGCACTGCTGTAGACCAATTGTCTCCACCTCGAGTGATTCTCCGCCATGTGCAAGGCCCCGTGCATTGAGCTCTGTGTGGCCTCCTTAACTTATTCACTTCTTGCTGGCACTCTGCCCTTTCTACAGCCCCAGTTATTATTATTCTTTCCAGGCTCTCAGGCTCCCTTCTCACAATGTACCCGAAATATTTCAAGACGTCGGACTCAGAAACTAACCAATAACACTTGCAATAAGGGGCATCTTTGATTCTTAATTTGTTAGGGTTATTTTTGCTATATGTATATGATGTGCCTGTTGGTGTTTATTTGTTCTAATAAATAAAATAAAATAAAAATAAGACATAGATATTAAGGTATAATATTAAATAAAACACACAAGACATTTGTGAAGAAAGGAAAAGTATATATTTCACTTCCAAACTATTCAAAAGCGGTTAAAATAATTCATATTCATTATCATATATACATAAATATATATATTATATATAATGTAGTGTCGTATATATGTGTACACAATGATAAAAAGCAATAATATAAAATAATTACTCTCTTATACAGCAATCATTAAATACATACAATATTATATAAATATATGAAAAGTTTGCAAGGAATGCGACTAGGTTTTGAATGACAAGAAAGTTTTTAGTTCATAACATTGCCACATGGCGCTAGTCTAGCTAAGCTGACCAATAGGAGTACTGTAAATCTTAGCTACCTTTTTACTTACAAACTTTTCATATATTTTTGTAGTAAAACAATAAACCAACAACTTCTAATGCAAATATATAGAATAAATTGTCTATGAATGACAAAATTTCAACAATTTCTTTTATTCATTTTAGTCCACTCACAACATGAATATATTTTTATATTTATATATCCGTTACAGACATTCGAAAGGGATAAATAATGCCTCCCATGCAAACTTGCATCTATTGACTGCATGTTCCTGTACAATAAAATGAATTTATCATACTTATTAACAATGACAATACTACAGATAATGTGAATACATTTCTAAATTAAACTTTTGAGATATTGTCTCCAATATTGTATAAGTATGCTACTGCACCATCACGGCATATCCCACAAGTGGGGTAACCAGCAGAACAGCTGCATGTAATAAACATGCCTTTCTAAAATAACATGAAAACGTCATGGTTAACAGGATGTTAAGTTTGTATAATTTGAATAAAAAGGCATATTGTGTACGGGTATATTTGTTTTAATTAGGTATGTATCAATGTGTCGTGGTTAGATGGAAGAAATCACTTGATAGTGATAATCTCGCCACTGCATATCGTCCTAGTATTTTAAATTATGTATTGTTTTGTTAACACTGTTATTTTTTTATTATTAAAGATGTATCTGGGTTTTTGTTATAAACCCAAATACAACCTTGTACACCTTTCACAGTAAGCTAAAAGCTTGTGTCGTGAAAGGGGAGTCTGCCAGCACCTGGGTTCGAACCGCGAACCTCATGTGCATGAAGCCGAGACTCTACCTCCAGGCTACTGACGAACTCTAATGATGATAATGTGTAAAAGGAATAAAATAAATATATTTAATTAAATTTATAAAATAATAAATTATAGTTATCAATGTGAACGAAATTAAATATTATAAAAAAAAAATTTGTTGAAATTTTGTCAGATACAGACGAAAAATTATGCCTTATATTCATAAACTCCACCGGAAAAAAAAATAATGATAGGTTTAAACATAATATAAAATCAAATGTTATTTCATTAATAATCATAAAAATGACAAAAGCATTAATCAGATCGAGACAAATGAACAATATGAAAAATAAATGACAGTCAAATGCTGGTTAATAATTATTACAATAATAATAATGATAACTAGAATAAAAATAGTCTTAAAATTAATTCATATAACAATTAAATTTCATTTTCAAAAAAAATAAAATACCTAAAAAATCTAAAATTAAATGGCATCCATTTTGTTAAAATTTAAAAATTATAATTAAATACATAAATACAATATTAAATAATTTAAAAATAATGAAATTTACACTGAAAATCATACACATTTTTTTAAAGTCTTGTGTAAAAAAAAAATACTGGGGTATTGTTAAAAAAATTAAACAAAATAATACTAGAGGAAAATACAATACATAAATACTGGAAAAATTTTTGTTCAACGAATTATTGAGTAAAAAAAAAAATAAAATAGCTGAACCAGAAGTTGCCAGAGTAAAAAGAAAAAAGACAAAAGAATTCTTGTCTAAAATAGCTGCAATCAAAAATAAACGACAGCTACACAAATGTTGTATAGATTTAAATAAATTATTCTACGATGTGTTTCTTTTAAAAACAAACTGGACGGCATACTATGTAATAATAATAATAATAAACAAATGAATCTACGTGTTTTGAAAAAACAAAACAATCGCTATATACAGTGCAATAGAAGTAGTAATCCAATAGAAGACAAAATATTGAATAAAAATATGATATTCTTTTGTCTGGTGTAAATAAAACTGGAAAGATTTATATCAATATATATATATAAAAAAAACAATCGAACTGAAGAATCATTCTATTGTTTTCTTGTCAAATTTAAAAATTCAATATTGTTTTCTTGTCAAATTTTAAAATTCAATATTAAGAAAAATATTGCATCAATAAAAACCCGTTTGAGAAATAAAGCACCGATTGGTTATACAAAGAAAAAAAAATGCATAGGAAATATTAATGTAAATTTGTGCTGCATTTCTTTTATGATAAAAAAACAATAATAATTGAACGCAGAAATGTGTCTTTTCAAATTTAGAATGACAAATATATATATTTTTAAAAATGGAATAATTTATACTTTATTCAAAAAGTAAAATAAAAAAATAAATGCTACACAATCATGACAATAAGAAAAATATATCGTACATGCCTTTTTACTTTTTTTTTTATTAATTTTCTAAATATATATATGTTTTATACACAGCATTCTACGAATGAGACATATATGTATATATCGTATTAATCATTGTTAGATATATATATAAAATACATATATATAAATAAGTGAAACACACAATATCTTTTGTTTTTCATAACTACATTCCTTTGTTTTATTACTCCTGCGTGAGACTGAATGTGAACAGAAGAGTGGCATTTGTTTATATTTTATGTAATTAATACATAAACAAATTATTTATATAAATTGTGTTATCAAAAATGTTGCTCTATTTTACTCGTTTCCAGTTTATTTTTTGTTCTAATTAGTCAAGAACGTTAGTGGAGTATTTCAAAATTTTTAATAGAATTGACGTTTTCTGATGTGAAAGGTCTGAGTCACAAAACATCTAGTATTCGAAAATATACTTTCTGAATATCTTATACTTTATCACGCTCAGAGGACTATCCACATGTTCATTACAGATAACAAGAGTAAATCCATTAGTAATTCCAATTGCGTGATAGCCGTGATAAATTTACTTATTTATTTATTTCTCAACTGGATGACGATAGACAGAAGCCACGATAAAACAAAGCAACATCGCCGAAAACAACCGCCGCCGCCGCGACAAAGGAAAAAAAGGGTGGCAAAATGTAAGAATTATTACAGAATATATAATAATAAAACATCTATGAGTCCACTTATAAAATACACCTTTTTTACCAAGTTTAATATTTAGTTATTACATATATATATAAAGTGGTACAACTTATATTTATTTATTCATAATTCTTCATCTAAGTAGTGTTTTGTTTATTTTTAATGATAATAATAATAATAATAATAAAACATACATTTATTATTACTATAATTTAATTAACCGTAATTATTACTTTTTTTTTATTTTGATCATTAAGTATTTAAACTTTATTTTAATGATTATGTATTCTCTTTGTGTACTGTGTTCTTTTATTTTGCACGCTCGTGCGTAATTATATATAATATATTATACGTGTACGTGTATAGACGTGTGTGAAAAACATTGCTTTTTTTTGTTTCATTAAATATTCGCTAACTTATTTTACTTATTTTAAATTTATGTAGAACAATATAAACAGTTGAACAATATAAAACAAAAGAGTGTGACAAACATAATGATAAGTATAATAATTTAATTAATACAATGTAATATGGCAACTCGTACATAAAATACTCAAAAAGAGGATGTCTGCCCGAAAAATGAAGTCGATGGTAAACTTTATAAACGAGTTTTTAAAATTGATCAATTTCGGTCAGACGTGGCTTAGTACTTAAAGTTACTAAAAACGAATGTTAAAGAATGACATTCTCAATGTGGAAACTAGAAAAACATAGTCATTTAACAAACCTTGTTCAAATTAATAATGTATCAAAAAGAAAAATTATTTTTAAGACGTCTAGAATGTAATAAAATTACTTAACAGCGTTCAAAAAAAGTGTTGTCTTCAATTGTTCATACTGCAAAAACAATTGAATTTCAGTGCAAATTATTTTTCATTTGTTTTTCCCGCCGCATCCATTTCAAATGTAAATATTATTCTTTACAATTATTGAGTAACATTTGTTTCTTGTGTTAAGACATATCAAAATAAATGAGTTCGTCGGTAGCCTGGAGGTAGAGTCTCGGCCTTATGAACATGAGGTCCGGGGTTCGATTCCAGGTGCCGGCAAACTCCCCTTTCACGACACAAGCTTTTAGCTTACTGTGAAAGTTGTATAAGGTTGTATTTGGGTTTATAACAAAACCCAGATATATCTTTTTTTAAAAAAAAAAAATACAAATTAGATTAAATATTTGTTCTAAATAGTCATGAATGCGTCAAAAACGTGATAAGAATCTACGTCAGCAAAATAAATGCCACGGTGAATGTCGTAAAATAAAAATACAATTTTTCATATGTTTTTAAAACATAAAACAGTTAAAAACATGCGAATTCTTTTTTTTTATATAAATGGTGAGATTTCATTTGTTTCATTCGTATAAATGTAAAAAGCTCAAGTTTGTTTATTTATACATTGTTTTGTTTCGTATATAAACTTTTTAGAATACATATTAAATATATATTATGATATATATTCCATGATATATATATTTTATAATTATAATTAAGAAAATAAAAAAACAATTGAGTGTCGTCGATAAAAATAAAAGAATAATCTCAAAACAAAACACTATCGGAAATGTTTTCATGAGTTTAATTAAATGCAAACGAATATCCTGCATGTGTTAAACTTAAAACAAAATGTGTGAGTAGTTTATTTTTATTTCATTTTAATCTTAAAAATACATTTTTAGAAAACTATTTCGTCTATATTTTTGTGCATTTTTATTTATGTTTATTTATTAACTTGTCATTAATAGAGACATTCTCGCAGCGATTAATAATTTAAATAGAATCAAAAAAGAATAAAAACTATGTCAAAAAACATTTCTCATCGCATTTCAAGCATTTGTTTAAAACAACCCAAATGTAAAAACAACTGAATACATATCTGACAAGAAAAAACAATTTTTTTTCGGGTTATCCACTGCTTGACTGTAACTTTTTGAATTGGTTTATGTATTCAATTCAAACTGTCGACCTATTCTGCTATCACAATATAAGCATAATATTATTGCGTATTGCGAGATGTCTCGTGTAAACAAAACAAAAAAATAACAAAAGAAGCTCAGTAAACAAATGCATTCATTTTATAAAACAGAATTGATATCTTGTCACACATAATATTAAGGAATACATATATTTTTTTAAACATTTATTGCACACACTATGGAACCATGAATTTCATACAAACTGTACGTTTGAATTTAAAACTTAAAACAAACAAACAACATACATAACATTTATATGGCAAGGATTGCTTTTTTGCTTTACACTAGTCAAACAGAAAAAATGGAATGATTTTGAAAAAAAAATAAACAAAGAACAGTCATTGAGAATTAAGAATGTCCATAACCTCATTCAAATGTTGTTGATATGGTCATTTCAGTCCACGAGTAAGAGGAAGACAGAAAAAAGAACACAAGAGTTTTTTTGTTTTGAAAACAAAACAATTGATCCCCGGATCCAATATATTTAAAACATGGAAAGTTTTTTCGCAAAAAAAAAACAAACTATAGTGAAAAGTTGTCCCTTATTGCACACACAATATTTAGTCACTACGGCGACATTTAATTTTTAAATTATTTTGATATGCAAACACCGGATATGGTTCTGTTTTCAAATTATCATTCTTTGTCGCATTAAAAATAAAATTAAAAAAACATTCCACAATTTAAATGAGGTTATGGAAAATAATAACAGTATTCACAAAGGAGTCTTTTTAGTTTGTATTGCTGCGAAAAGTAAATGACTACATGCGTTTCTGCCTTTCTACCTGTGTGGCGCGCGTACCACCGCGCTTATTGCTACGATATTTAATTGTCAAATTTCAGAGACGAAACCTTCTGATTTATTCGCAAACAGACAAAAACATTCTTTTCTCCGCCTATCGTGCAAATAATGTACAAAATTTTTCGAAAATTTGTCAAAAAACGAGATATGCCATTGTCTTATTGAGCATATTGATATGTTTTTTATTTATTTATTTGCTTTATTATTGATTCTCATTTGAAGACAAACGAAAGGCGACTACGACAAACAACATCAAAACAGTTGCAGAGCAGTTAGAAACAATGAAGGCGTGTAATCTACTATTCAAACATTAAATTGTATTACACATATTATTAATTAATTCTTATTTATTTTACATTCATAGTAAAGATTATTTATTTTTAATCTTAAATTACAATTTTTTTTGCTAACACCGAAGATATGCAATGTTTAACACGAAATAGATAATCATAAACACATTATTGTTACGACTTTCCATGAAAAACAAAATGTTTGCGACGACGTTCAAGTTTTTTTAACAATGCATCTCAACAAGAGTTTTGTTCATTAAAGTTCTATTTGGAAATCTTGCATTTGTTTCAAACAAACATTCTTTTGTTCAAAAGCGTTCCATCTGAATCTCCTGCATTTGTTTCAATAAAAACATTCGCTGTTGGGACGCCTAATTATTATTGTTTTTGCACAAACATTTTGCCTTTCCATGACACAAAACCATTCGAAATTGTCAAACGCATCAAACCAACAAGACAAAATCCTTTTCTTTAGGATTGCGGGTGAATTATACGCGGTACATCTAACGTAAATACGGGTGAAAATCTTACAAGTATTAAATATATTTGTGCTACTAAAATCAGTGTCGGATACATCCATTTATCTACTCTTAAAATCAGACCTAAAATGGCCTTTACGCATAACGAAAATAGAGTTGAAATTCCGAAGACAAAATTATAATTATTTTTCTCAGAAAGAAAGGGAAATGAATTATTGGAATGTTTTTTTTTAATTAAAAAAAAAACACATGAGTATTAAAAAGAACAACATTTAAATTCTTAAATAAAAAACAAATCAATATCACTCGTTTTGCTTTTTTTAAATTGTAAAAAAACAAAAGAATATCAAAACAAATAAAATAAAAAAGCGTCAAAAAAACAATTGAACACATTATTTTGGTAAAAGTACTTGAAAATCTATAATAAGAAAGTATTAAAATATTCTTCTGATGCCATAGACAAAAGTTTTATTTGTGCATTGTGGAACACGCATCTACTATTAATATTTATAGATAGGTGTTATCTATGGTTATAGTTACGTTTAAGTGTTGCAAGCGTAAAAAACACACAATATTATAGATAATTAAATTACGTCTTACGACTAAGAAACCGTCGCTATGGTTACGTATGTATAGATTACGAATAATGGACGAATGTTAAGTGTTAGATGTATGCTGAAAAAAATAAAACAAACGAATGTTGAAATTCATAGAGAAAAAAAGACTTAACAATTTCGAATGGTTTTGTTCTAAACATGATCGAATACATAGTCGTGAAGAGAAAAAAAATATAAAAAAATGACAAAAATAATGTTTTTTTTACATCAAATAGGTAGTAATATTAAAAACATATTTTAATATATATATTTAAGTACACAACATTCACAACAATTTTAGCAAAAATGATGACACAATTTACCCCCCCCCCTCATTCTGACGTCCAATCTACAACAATGAGTCCCCCCCCCCTTCTTATTAAATATATATTTCATATTAAAAAGCAAAACGACATCAAATTATAAGTTTACAAATTGCCCAGACTAATAAAAAGCTGCATTTTTTCTTCCCTCTCCCCACTCACTAAGCCCCCCCCCTCGTGGTAGGTATACAATATATATTCTCTAAACATAATTATTTTTATGATATTTAATTTTTGTTTTACTTTTAATAACACACATTATTTTTTAAATTATCAATAATTAATAATACATACAGTATTGTTACATTAGTAATATTTACGCGAGCCCCCTCCATACTTTGCCCCTCTCACACTAATAACAACTCTCCCCCCTACTATTTTTCCATTTTATTAATATAATTTATACATATTATATATTGATGATAATAGTATATGATATTATGTACCTTGCCCCCCCTCCTTCTGATATATCTTCTCTATGATAATATTGTTATTAAGTATTATATTATATTACGTTTCTGTCTTCGAGCCCCCCCTCCTTGAGAAACTCGCCTCCCCCCCACTTGTCTTCCATGACTTTACATGGTCGAATGATCCCACTCCAATTGGTTGACGTTCTTGTATTTGTTGCGGTTTTTGAATGTCACTGTAAAAAAATATAATAAAATTTTAGTAACATTTCAAAAAAATTTTGTGCACACATATCTCAAGCACAATGTCCGTTTTTTAAATCAACTTTTTGAGGGTAATCCTACAATATCATTATTTTTTATGATGTGAGGCTGTTAAGTTTTTGTGTGATCACAATTGATTATAATTTGCAACTTGTCCGGTTGCAATATGCAAAGAAAATGGTAATTACATAAGTCATCATGTTAATATTTTAATTTTTATTACCTTCATGGTCATCATCATCTGAAGAGTCGTGCTGGCAATCAGAATCTGAGTCGGAGCAGCTATCTCCCTCTGAGCTGTCTATCTCACCTCCTTCATCTTCATTCTACAGAAAACAGTACAACTAGTGATGTGAGAAGAGAAAATTCTCCAAAGAAATTTCTCAAGAACGAGAAATTTCTCTGAGAATTTCTCCACTGATGGAAGAGAAATTTCTCTCCATAATTTTTCTTAGTGGTATTATGACCTTTCGCCCAGTACACTTCGCAGCCAACCTGATTGATACAAAATTTGTGGGGCTGATTAAGGCCCAAATCAGAGGTTATTAACACTTTTTTCCATGTACGTACCAGCAATATTTTTTATAACTAAAATATGGGCATGTGGGGTGTCAAACATCAAGATTTTTCATCAGTTATTAGCACTTTTTTCTATGTAGGTACCTAACATTTTTTTGTTTCCATAATTAATTGTAGCCATATTGGTGATAAATTGTCTCAACATTTGTACATTGTTATTGATTGATTGAATAAAGTATTTATTATTATTATACTGTTAAATAAAAAATAAAAAAAAATTCTCAGTAAATTTCTCGAAAAATTATTTCTTGAGAATTCCACAACACTAAGTACAACACAATGAATTTTTACTTCCGAATCTCGTATCTTACATGTTATCTGAGGTATCGAGAAATTAAACTGTATGCGGAAAATAAAATGGCTCTTTGTGGAAGTTTATGATGATCAAAAATTAAAATGAAACACAAAACATAGGTGTTCCATATCACTTAAATTTATTTGGAAGTCAGTTTTCAAGAGCATCCACTATTGTCAAAGAAAGTTTTTTTTTAAATTAATGACAAAGAAAAATATGATGTTGAATTTTGGTTCTTTGAAAGTTACTAGTAAAACTCAAAATAATATTTTATTTGTTTTACAAAATAAATACGGATAAAATTCTATATTACATTTTATGTACTGGCATTAAAATTATTTTTATTTATTTGATCATTGACTATTCACTGATTTTACAAGATCTAATTGTTTTGATGGTCGACTGGAAGAAATTGCTGCGCTATAACCCTGTCTTTTAGCATATTTTATAAAAAGCTGTTAACCTGTTTAAGTTTTTAGCAGTTGTCTGATTTATATTCGATTTAAAGTCACAATGAAGTGGAAATTGTTATCTTCAGGAAAAAGTTTTGATATAATGGACAAAAAATCTAATTATAGTTTCAAAAGGAAAGGGAAGAAATGTGAATATGCCTAGTTGAGTAATTTGAATCTTTGACGCTTGACACATTGTATTTTCTAAGGTAGGATAATTCAAGAGTTACTTACGGTCTCCATAGGGTTGACTGTGATTGTGAGAGCAGAGTCGTCCCACGCCATCTCGTGCTCAGCAGACGCAGCCCCCAGCATTGTGGGAGCGCCCCCGGAGCCTCCAGCACCCCCCTGGCCTCTGCCTCCTTGAGCGCGAGTGCGCAGTACGGCCACACCGGCGCCCAGCACCAGGAAACCGACGCACACCACTCCGATCAACAGAGCTACGTGATCTGGTGAAAAAAAAACATGTTGCAAAAATAATATAGACAAATTGTTAGGTAACGAAAATTTGTTAACAAGAATTGGACATACTAAGGGCATAATTACTATTTTTTGATACAGAATAATTCACACAGAATAAACATTGTATTTTTACAATTAAATTGGAATATTAGTGTCACTTTATTACATTGTTATGTAATTGTTTCTTGAGCAATACATCTAAAACTAGACATTAATCAAAGATGACTGAACACCACTTTGACCCGTGTTTCCTCACTGCTTTGGCTTCCTCCACAATCATACAATTCCTCGTATATGCACAGAGATCTCTCTTACTCTACACGAGTCCGTTCTTGAGATTCTTAGGCATCTGATTAGTTAAATTTTTGTCATTTTTTCATCATACTAATGAAATTAAAAGTAATGTTGTGTATATAATTTTATACTCACTGTTCTGCTTAACTCCGCTGGTTGTCTCCAGTACACGCGGCGCTATCATATCCACAGTGTGCTGACTCATCTGAGCGTGTGCCGCGTATTGTCTGGGGGCAGTGTGTCTGTCTGCGTGACCAGAGTGGGAGCGAGATTCCTATGAAACAATATACACAACTTATTACAAACAATCTTATCTTAATGTGAAGGATACTGAGAAACAATTTAGTTTCTGCAAAAGTAAATACAGATGTCCCTCTTTTATAATGCACCGTTCCTATGGCAACGACATTATAGTGCTAGGAATATTTTGAATGGAGGAGGCTGGTTTATATCCCGTGCTCCCAGGAGGAACGTTTAAGGGGAATTGGATAAAGACATATTTGTTATGTATTTATTTTCTTGTGTGGAACAAGTATATTCTAAATTATTTTGATTAATTATGTATTTGCATAAATATTTGTATAGTTATCTATTCCAGGTTTTGCGTTGATCAAGCACGTTTGTAACGAATTGAATAAGTGGAGGAATAAATAAATAAATAAAAACACTCTAAGCCAGTATTTTCTAAACTATGGATTGCCACCCACTAGTGCAGGGATGCACAGACTTATCGGGAACAAGGGCCACTTGGGAAGATTATGAGCCAAGGGCGGGCTGCTATAAAAAAGTTTACCCCCCCCCCCTGTCACCGAATTTTCAAAATGGTATAGGAATTTGAAATATTTCGAAAAACTCCTCGGTTTTCTTAAAGAATATTTTCTCGCAGTAGGTACCTTTTTCTATAATGTACCGGGTATTTGTACAGACTATTGTTTGTGTCAATATCGGATACTAAAACTGTTACGTGTTTGAATTTCTCCCCCCGTCGCTGAATTTTCAAAATGGTATAAGAATTTGAAATATTACAAAAACTCCTCAGTTTTCTTAAAATATATTTACTCGATTTATTAAGTATCCAGTAGTTTTACCGAATATCCAATACTTTATTACTGATATTGACAATTTTATTATATTCTATAATTCGCTGGTGGGCCGCAGACATACCGACAAAGGGCCGCATGCGGCCCGCGGTTTGTGCATCGTTGCACTAATGGGTCGCAAGTGAATATTGAGTCGGCCCTAATGGGTGATTCACCACTGTATAACGTATTATTTATGGCCTTTTTTCTTATTTAAGACAGCTAAAAGGTGGGACCCAGGATTGGAATTTTTTGTTAAATGGATCAGAGCCCAGTCAACTTTGGGAACACCACTGCTCTAAGCATTTATGAGGTCTGATCGGTCCCATTAACAATATTTTACAAATGTGGTACTTTAAAAAAAAACATGACTTTTTTTCTTACAGAGCTATCCATGATAGAGTCCATCTTGTCAGCCATACCAATGTGTACGTCCATCGGATGATGATGCTGCGAAGACTGCGCCGCAGGATCGTGTAGACGCTGTGGTTGCTGATCTATATTGACGCTAGATCCTCCGTTCTTCAGGTGTGGGTGGATCACTGTCAACTGGAGGAATATGTCACATTATAATAAAAGAATAAATAAATAAATATGACTAATTGAGATTAAAGATATTTTGGAATTTATTTACCGAGGTTAAACATGATTTTTCATTATTATTATTTTTAATAAATCTTTATTGACCACACGATACTGTTACAGTAGTACAATGATCAGAAAAATATAAATAATAGAAAGATAAAAAAACTATAAAAAAATGAGCAGTCAAATATAATATCCCTCAACTAAATACTACATTTTGATGGTAACTCAATACCTCAAAAAATATAGGTAGCTTTCAAACATATTTTGAACTACTCCAGATTAATCATTCCAATTGATCACACTCATCCATAGTCAACCTATTCGAATAGGTATTACCTAGGTAGGTATGTTGTATATGATACACATACATATGTGAACTTCCTTAAGGAGTGCACAACACAGAGTTTAGAATTAAGGAAGTACAAAGTTTTTTCATTTTTCAATAAATATCTATCTATTCATCAGAGGAATTGCTACACATCTCAACACACTGAGAGAATTGAGAGGGTCCAGAACAAATTTCTTAGTCTTCTTAGTTTCAAATTGCATTTGACAATTACTGTCTTTCTGCCCAATATCATAAAATAATGAATTAGACGTACTGTGACTGACATGATTTTTTTATATAATTTTTTTTTTAAAAGATATATCTGGATTTTTGTTATTAACCCAAATACAACCTTGTATACCTTTCACAGTAATCTACTAAAAGCTTGTTTTGTGAAAGGGGAGTTTGCCGGCACCTGGTATCGAAACACGGAACCCTTGTTCACGAGGTCGAGACTCTACCTCCAGGATACCAACGAACTCGAAATTATGAACAAAATTGTCGACTCTGCTGACTTGTTAAACAGACTTTACTTTAACTGCCCTACACGACGGACTAGAACCACATTGACATTTAAACAACCTTCTTGCACGACCAACTATCTGCAGAGCTCATTCGTATACCGAGCATGTAACAATTTCAACTCATTTTTTAACAATATAAATATATTCGATACATCCTTGGGGTGTTTCAATGACACTATAAAAAGATCCCAGGTGACTTCAGTGTCGCGTGGGGTTTAATCATTTGATGCTTTCCTTTCTGCTCCAATTTCCTGTCATATTCCTTTATTCCCTTCTTGATTGGAGATGATTGATTGCACGTGCAAGTATATGTTTTTTTTTTCGTGTTTACTACAAAATGTTAATGTTGCATTATACTCTACAAAATAATATTTACAAACTTTGCTGGTTTGTTAATTGTTATTGATTTGTCCGTGTATTGTTATTTATGTTATAACTGTTTGTTTGTGAAAGAAAATAAATAAATAAATAAAATCTTGAAGTGAATTTATTCCACAAAACAGCGCACAATAAATTGTCTAGTTATTATTATTATAAACCTAAATACATATCTATAAACTTTTTACAGTAAGTTAAAACCTTGTGTCGTGAAAGGGGAGTTTGTCGGCACCTGGGATCAAACCGCGCACCTCTTGTATACGAGGCCAAGACCTTACCTCCAGGCTACCGACAAACTCAATTTGATTTGATATGTGAAGATATACAATGTATTTGTATTGTACTTACGGTCTGCACGTATTCATTACTGGTGAATCTGCCATTCAGCTCCGAGCAAGTCAGTTTGAAAACTCTATTGAGATAGTATGCCGGCTTCTTGTTGGTGTACTCAATCTGGTGCAGAACCTACACACAAAACATAAATAAGTTAACCAGAGGAGGAGCAGAGTGATTCGCACTTATTGCGGAATGCATGTAATGTGAATGACCTGATGATGGCGAATGACAAGGCGATATACGTCGCTGCATACTGGAGTGGCAAGGTCTAAGGTCCTTGACCCGAAAAGTAAGTACATAGTAATAAGTTAACGATAGGTGTAATGTCTCAATTTTTTTTTATATATATATTTTTACAGGATATTGTGTTTCAAAAAGAGTGGTGATCCTCAACAATGCTGGCAGAGCAGGGAAAAATCACATTGTTATTCATTAACTCATTGTTTTTTGAAAATGTTATGGGAATAACATTTATTTTGATGTCCCCCAGCGGATAAAAAGCAAAGGACCTTATTTCAATGAAATTAATATTAATCAATTTTTGAGCTTAAGCCTAAATATTTTTCATTAATTATATAGTATAGGCATTAACTTTGTAACACTTCATTTTAAATTATCAAATAAAATAAAATAAATATTTATTATTTTTGTTTTATGTTACTGTTGAGTAAGACTAACGCACGACCGGTTTCGCGGACTCCGAGTTTGCATCATCAGGTGCTGATCTATAGTATAGATGATGCAAACTCGGAGTCCGGTTAGTCTTACTCAACAGTAACACATAACAAAAATAATAAATATTTATTTTATTTTATTTGATAATCTAAATATTTTTATTCATATTTATTGCAAGTTGAATCTGGACTTGAAATGAACCCAAATACACCCTCAATGGGAATACGGAATATGTCTGTGGTGATTTGGATCAAATTTCTCGATTGAAAGTCTGAAACTGTACCATCGGGCTACTGACTACCTGATCACAGTTAAATTAGTTAATAAAAACTACTTTTATTATTACCGGCAATCCACCCGGTAAAAACTACTTGACCACAGTTTAATCAGTTAAAAAGGATTACTTGATTACAGTTTAATCAGTTAAAAAAGATTACTTGATTACAGTTTAATCAGTTAAAAAAGACTACCTGATCACAGTTAAATCAGTTAAAAAAAGACTACTTGAGAAGGGATGTTAACCATGTAACAGTCACAAGTAATTTTTTTGTAACAATGTATTTGTACTATGCTATTATATTATCTGTTACATGTCTTTAAAAAATTACTATTGATTTAGGTAAACCTTTGCCATCTACGGTCAAATTAATACTAGTGCAAAAATTATGAAATCGACAGCAATTTTTCAAAAGTTCAGTAATGGATAATACACAGTTTAAATACACAGATAGTTGAAGATTAACAAATTATTACTGGTACCTCTTCATAACTGTCCACGGAATCAGCCCCTCCTAAGATAACTCCGTCCCTGTTGACGGTAGCCCTGATATCATGATGCAGAGGGATATCGGTAGCTCCCTTAATACCCAGAGCCTCGTGATCAGGATTAAGAGCGGGGTAAACCGACACAACGCACGAATCCAACTTCTGGGCTGCTTTTTCTATCAACAAAAAAATTGACATTGATAAATATGGAATTGTATAAAATAAAATAATATACAACATTTTGTGTATTTGCATTATAATTGTATTTATTTATTTAATCTTTGACTGATTGCAAGCTCTTATCGTTTTAATGGTTGACTGGAAGAAATAGCTGGACAATGAGCCTGCTTTTTGACATATATAAAGTTGTTAACCATGTGTACCAATTTATTACAATAAATGATATACAAAAATACATTCACATAAAGAATAATTGTGAGTTTATTGCAAAAGGTGCAATTTGTTCCAACTAATCCAAAGAAACAAACTAAAAATCAATGTATTTGATTATCATAAACTATTTAATGAATTTAATTACACTTGGTGATCTCAAAGGGAATGTCGAGGGGTAAAATAAATAAACATTGCTATTTTTACCTTTTGGTGTGGTTCTATCAGAACTAAGTACTTGCACGGTGATGTTGGAGAAGACACGTACGCTGGCTCGGAAGTGAGCGTAGTCGCACGGTGTGTTGGACACACCGCTGATTAGGATCGTGGGCGTCTGCGGCTGCAGAACCATGATGTAGGATTCAGACGGGCGCACCTTTACCGTGTCTCCATTCTCACAACTATAATAACACCAAAATACACATCAGTATTTAGCATAACATATACAATTCAGCGATGAGGCATACGCTATCTGAAATTTTAAATAAATTTTACGCACAGGAAGCGCAACCTTTCTTTTAAAATGAGTATCAGTATTTAGCACATTTAATTCAGTGATGAGGCACGTCACTTATTACGAATTTCAAAGTAAATTTTATGCACAGAAAAGATAACTTTTTAAAAATGAATCTGATATAGTTATAACGCCAAATATCCTTACAGTACACAATGCGAATTGATTTATAGTACAGTGACCTTGAAATGCACTAGCATTTAGCACGCAAAACGACTTTTTAATGTTGTCCAATAATAATAATGATAATGTGCTAGTATCGTAAGGGTGAAGTAGGTCGGCAGCAGATTTTTCAATTGTTAGCCTGGAAATCCAGTATCAGGCTACCGGCCACATCAAATAATTGGTATTTGTAAAACATAACACACAGCAAGATATTCAACATTTTTAATTCAGAAGTGATGAGGAACACTGCCACCCATTCTGAAAGTCATGCGTATGACCGTATGTTCATAACACACATTATATGCAAACCACAGCTACCTTTATATGAGAGACGCCTTGATGGTATAGATAGAGTATAGAGATAGTATATTTACTTACATGACAGAAGTGGCAATATGTATATTCCTCCTGCCCGGTGTTGGGAACATGCGGGAGTTTGTGTAGGTCACCTTCCTCAGCAGGGATTCCATGTCCTTTACATTCTCAGCCTCAATGGCGACGGAGTTCAAGTCTAATAAAAATAAAATGTAAATGTAGAATGTATAACAAATTGAACAGTTATAAGAAAGTATAACAAAATATGATAATTACATATTAGCCATGTCCACACTTGTAAAACTAACTATGAGAGAGATAAGAGTAGTAAATAGTGAGGATATCAGGAGAATGAGTGGACGTGAGAGGAGTGTTGTGATAGAATGCGTGTAAATAAGTTGCGATAATTTGGACATGTTGTGCGACTGGATGATAAAGAGGATGTATTTATCTAAAAGAGGGTGTGTGAGAAAGTGTGAACGTTCAAGAACTATGTGGCTTGATGATGTGGAATCAAATTCTCAAGAACAAATGTGTTGAGTAAAAGAAATCGCATGAGTGAGAGAAATTAAATGAATATGTAAGGATAGATTATTATGGTGTTCAATTCTCTCTGGCTACCCAAATTGGAATATTGCTTGAGAATATAGATATAGATAGGTTTTGATGTTAAGTGATCAAGTTTTTGCACATCATCTTTTCTAACGTTCAATTGTGCACAAGACTTCATGTCATATGCAACTAAATGAAATAAATATAATATGTATGTATAATGTACTTACATAGTCCAGGTGAGACGCTGAGCCCCTCTCTGCACTGCGCCAGACACTCCAGCTGTTGTCTACCTTCTGTAGCTCCCACCAGGACACTGAGACCAGCCAGAGATCCCTTCATGTAGTGCTTCATCTTGCCCTCAGATCCTATAAAACAACATATCATTAAAGATAGGCTGGAAGAGATTGCTCAAGGCTATGTCACATGGCTAAATTTTGATGCACGTTATCAAGTCACGCATATAGACATACTTATATTTACCTAACAACCAATCACATGCACACACGTCAACACAATCCTTAACAACAATGCACACAACGGTACGCCCATACAAGTTTAGAAATTTAATTCACCTTGCCAGCAAGCTCCCACTGTGAGTGTTGTATTGATTCCTTTAGTGAGATGCAGAGGCCAATCGTCGATGACTTCAGGATTCTTGGGCTCGGCGTGATGCTGTCTACCGTCCACGTACAACTCAACAGTCGGGAAGCGCATATTCACGGAATAGTGATGCCATTCATTGTCGCAGACCTGAACATAAAACAAAGTTTTTTTTATTACATACTCAGAATAGGAACCAGTCTTTTTCATTCAGAGTGATTCTACCACAAACAAGTTGCTTCTTTCCATGACATGCCTCAATACACAATAATCCTTTTCAAATTACATCCCAGGTGCCGGACAACTCCTCTTTCACTACACAAGCTTTTAGCTTACTGTAAAAAATGTATAAGGTTGTATTTGGGTGCATAACTAAAACCCAGGCACATCTTTGTAAAAAAGAAAAAGTAAAATTAGGAACGGCGTATTGTGAGAGAGAATAAAATATGTACCCACCTGGGGCTATGAAAACATGCCACATCAAGAAATTGTGTTTTACGTGTAGCAAATTGAGTTCTTAGGTTTGGTTTGTGGAGGGGGTTTGGAGGTTTGCAACTTTAATTTAAATGCCATTTTGTCTAGCTTGAGTTGATAGTCTTTTTTTTAAGCATCGTGACATTCGACTGTTTGTTGACAAAGTATTCTAGATTCTCATAGAGACACGTCATCTTTATCTCTTTCTTACCTGTGGTATCTTCCACCTCCACTCGGCTGGCCTGAAGATGTTAAGGTCTCCCTCACTGAAGTCTCTTCTGAGCAGCAGAATCAGGCGACAGTTCCTCACAAACAGAGCGTAGTGGTGACGGTTCATCTCTTAACAATCAGAAAAAATGATTGATTAATTATAATTAGACAAAATTAATGATTAATGAGGAAAAAAAAAAGAAATAGTGATAGTAGGGACAAAAATCTTCTTAAATTAACATAATTTTGTAATAAGTTGCGATGGTTTGATGAATGATGAAAGGATGATGATGAATGTATATTTGAATATAAGAAGAGGTATAAGACGTCTTGAGAATAATGTCGCATATGATCGCGTGGATCAAATTCTCACGGACGCTAACGTGTTGAGTATGAGGATAACTCCATGTGCATGCACGAGGAATTGAGCGAATGTGAATGAAACAGGAGAAGTGTGTAGGAATAAATTGATGTGGAATTTCATTCTCTTTGCATATTTTGTAGAATAATAGGTACTCTAGTTTCACTATAAAGTATGTGTGGTCTCCAAAATAGTCCACTCTTTCCTGTAAATTTTAATTGTCCTACGAATAATGTATATAAGTTATTACTTGTTTTATTAAACAAAACAATGAAAATAATGAGTTTGTCGGTAGCCTGGTGGTAGAGTCTCGACCTCATGTACATGAGCTTCACGGTTCAATCCTAGGTGCCGACAAACTCCCCTTTCACGACACAAGCTTTTAGCTTACTGTGAAAGGTGTACAAGGTTGTATTAGGGTTTATAACAGAATCCCAGATACATCATTAAAAAAAAAAACAATCTTGACGAAAAAAGAAGCTAAATGTTCACAAAAGTTGCGCAGTTTTAAGAATATCCAGTGGAAGACCACAACATTGCCGCAGGAAAAAATTAAGTATATAAAAACTTATTTAAGATATAAAAATGAGATAAAATAGCAAAAGTGTTTAAAGCATTTGCACTTACTGTGATCATCAGCCAAGCATATGATGTGTTCCTTCTGATGTTTGTCCATATCGGGATGCTCTACGTGCTTCATCCACGTGGATATGCTGAATGTGTTGGCCAGGGTGTGGTTCAGAACTGTCTCGGGGATGATGGCCGCAGTGGTTGCACCGTCAAACGAAAAGATCTGGTCAGATTCATGGCCTGGGAGAGAAGAAAAAGACTTAAATATAAATTTCTCACAGATTATTTTTAAATCAACCGAGCGCCATTTCTCAGTATGATTTACAGACGCGGATCTTAATCTAAAATGTTATTTGGTGGTGTCTTAAAAACATTATTTTAATATGTATTCTACAAAATAAATTACAGTTGGTTTACTGGCTGTGTCGCATTTGTCAAACACGATGGTATTGTGATAGGCTAACGTGACACATACCTTCATCAGTTTTAAGTGACTTGGTCCATTCGGCTCCAGCACCAGGACTTGGCAGAAGATCCACAGATTGAGAACTGGCACCTGGAACACAAGAAACAAATGAACTATAAAACAAAACAAACTCAAGACTTTATTTATAAATTTTTAGTTTACAATATTGCATAAAGAGTCTTTTACTAAGTCTTAATTAAAAACAGACACATTTAGGCTAACACACGTTCAAACTAAATATCTCGCACAACTCACCACATATTCTCCTCTGACTATGTACAGAGTACGTATCTCTATCGCATCCCTTGCCAATGTGCGAACTCTTCAACGTCACGATCGAGCGCAACCTCTGTGTGGCGGACGATGATCCAGAATCGCTTCCGTCGTTGCTTGTGTTGTCATTATTGTTATTATTATTATTGGAGCCCTGTTGACTGCAACGCGTCGCCACACACTCGTCGAGCGTGGCAGCGGGGAACAGAGACAGTGGGCCGCCGCCTGGTGGGTAATCAATACGCTCAGCCACACCTGTGGAAAGAAAATGATAAATTAATTTACCACCCATCCTGAATGTCTTATTTTTTTATTGGTATGGAGAGGAAAGCTTGCATGTTTATTACATGCAGTTAATCTGCTGGCTACTACCCTACATGTAGGATATGCCGTGATGGTATGGATAGATAGATAGTCTGCTGGCTATGCCAATTGTGGGAGATGCCGTGATGGTACAGACAGACACACAGTTTATTTCACTATCAAATGCATGTTACTGTGTTATCAAGGTTTTTACAATGGCTGTACTGTCCAACCACATATGTAGATATTCCAGGGATAAGAGCAGTTGTCTATTTGACGAGATAGGGCACCTGCACATCGGGATTTTACTTCAGCTTTCCACACACGGGGTATTTTGGCCGGCCAGCCCTTTAGGCTGCCCACTATGGCACCTTCGGTATGGACAAGATTTGTTAAGTGTAGAATTTTGGATAAATGGAAGTCCCCAGACTTCTGCGGTATCTGGGTGCACGGTGGGTCCTTCAATGTAGGTTCAGCTTTCAGAAGGGCGGTTTCCTATTTTTATATTAGTTCTTAAATGTAATTTTATTTTTCTTGTAATCAAATTACATTTAAGAGAGAACCACTTTTTATTCACAGATATTTCAGGAGTCCTATCTACAGTAAAAAATAAATAAGACACTTTTGAAATGAGTGAAAAAATTACAACTCCCACTTACCCTTCCATCCGGCATTGCACTGTCTGTTGACTTTGATGGTGACCATAACTGGAACAGACTGTCTCATGCCGCAGTCGTAAGCCACAACAGATAGGATATGATTGTGCGAGCGCTCATAGTCCAAATTCTCAGTGTTGCGAATCACACCTGCAATTGTATAAAATTTTATTAACATTATAATGAACCATATTCTGAAATGTCCTTTGTATGGCTTTGAGTTAGAGGACCTACATAATCAATGTCACCATTGACACAACAAACTGGCTGAGAATTTTACCATTGAATCTTTAGCACTAGAATGCCAAATGCATTAAAACATTTAAAAGAACTTGTCTTGGCACGTTTTTAAAGTGAAACAAAACTGTGTATAAGTAAATTCTAAAAAAACAACAATAAAATATAGTTTAGAACGATACCGTTTAAGATTAGAAGGGCTTTATTTTATTTTTTGAGATGAATCTGGTATTGAAATAAACCCAAAACGCTCTCACAGTACAATGTTCATGTGTCGTAAAGCAGGAGTATATCGGCAGGCAAGAGAAATCGAACCCTAAATTTTCCAATTAACAGCTCGAGACTCTGCCATCATCTACCAAATGGTCACAACATTTTACGGGTTTCTCTCCCGCAATAAATTTGCCCATCACACAAAATCATTTTGTATCACTATTAAATATGGGTGAGCAGTGGTGTATAATGACCGCACATACCTTCATTGTCAATGAGGAAGGGCTGATCGGCCGTGAGTATCTCGTACTTGCAAACATCACCGTATTTAGGTGTGCAGTCTCTGTCTGTAGCAGACACTCTCACAATTTCCGGATAGAGGCGTCCCTCCTCAACCTCGCGAACGTACGAAGACTCTTCAAACACGGGGGGATACTCGTTGATGTCCACGACAGTGATGTGAACGACGGCTCTGTGAAGAATGATGTTTTATTTATTTATTCATTCTTTATTGTACATTGATCAAAATACATACTATTTTATAAAGAAATGCATTCAAATTAGATATAATCAATATACAGAAGGTGAGTTTATCCTGAAGGCACAATCTCTTCCAACTAACCCAAATATACAAGATTTAGACACAATTTATTGTACTCAATATTATTGTCATATGTGAACAATTTATTATAATAATTGACCTGTATGTAAACTAATAGGTAATGGCAATCATCATCATTATGAAAAATGGGTAAGTGTAATCAATGTGTAACAAATGGTCAACTGTAACCAATTACAATAAATGACCAATTGTAATCAATTCCTAATTTATGAACAATCATGACCAGTGCGTAGAAAATGGTGAATTGCAATAAGTGTATATAAAAAGGTCATTCATTTTCGGCAATCAGAAATCTCTGTTACAACTCTTTTGTTAGTTTTGATAATTAATTAAAAGAACAATTTTAAAATAAACAACAGAAACAAGATAACATTGTTTTTAACGAGACATTTTACTTACTTATCTCATTATCATTATGTAAACCAAACATAGAGTGACAAATATTTGTACTTACGTGTTAGAGTAGCTTCCATCGCAACCGACAGCGGCAATGTCAAACTTGTAGTTGCGTCTCTTCTCGCAGTTGAGGCTGTGACGTACTCGCAACGTTGCCTCATTGCCGTTGGTCACCACAACCTGAGAGGGAGGAAGAGAAGCAAATAGTCATAAATAATAATAAAAATAAATTCATTCAATTCATCATCAGATAATGATGAATTGAATGAAAAGATATACTAATTTAGATATTTCGTCCCTCTTCTGACTAACATTCGTATCTGCCTAAATGTAAATTGTTCAGGAGAGCGTCTTTGTGTTTTGCCGTGCATATTTTCGTCTTTCCTAGTTATTTATTATTATTATTTATTGTATTCTTCACTGTACATTGTTTACAATAATACAAATTAACAAAGAAAATATCATTTATACAATTCAATGCACAGAGGGCGAGTTTATCGCTAAAATGCGATGTCTTCCAACTAACCCAAGTTATATGATACAGTGTAAATATATTACATTATTTTATTTGTACCTATTCTTATATATCTCAGAATCATTTTTGTGTTGAAATTTTGAGGAATTTGTAGATACGACAACACATTTTATTTAGAATAATTCGTAAATAAGACAACAATTCAGAAGGCTATTCCAGGATAACGGTAACAGTTACAGGTGTGATCTTCAGTGAGAACATGCAGGGCACATATAAATACATTGGTGATCATAACTCGATTTCGCCAAAAATGTCAGATACGCCAGTTAGTCAGAAGAGGGACGATTTGTAACAACTGTGGCATGTTTTGCTTTTTAATACTTAAAAAAATACACACAAAAAGGTAGTTTCAAACTTGGACCGCGATTCTGACACATTTGTGTTTTGGTAATTACTGTGTTTTTACTTAGCAAGGCAGTATACTTGTCACTAAGCTTTACCTAGCAAGTAAATACAACCGAGTTATCATTCTGTGTTTTTTTTTATCTAATTTATCACATCAAGAATAAGCTGTTGTTCGGATTTGGCCGGTGAGCCACAGTTTGGGGACCCCTGATGGTGAAGTCACGGACACCTTGGGTACGATTCCACCCGCTGCCGACCTTCACAAGACAAGCGTATTGCTTTCTGTAAGAGTGGTTAGGGTGTATTTGATTTTACTAAAAACTCGGATCATTTAAGCCCCACACATTGGCGCGTTGTTGAGGCAATAGAATCGGTTAGAGATAAACAATATTTATCACCAAGTTTCAGATTGTAACAAGTTCAGTGACAGTGAGTTGACATCAGGCAACATTGCATTTTCCCAACAAACGAGTGAGAGCACACTGAACAGTATTTTGTTGTCACTACACGGTGTTGCAGCATGGCATGTGTATTTGTCAATTTACACAGGGATCAAATGACACCATATACATAGATAGATAGATAGATGTATTCAGATAGGAGGACAGTGTAAACACACCGTTATCTCGCACAATAACACCGATGCTTGCCAAACACTGATGAAAAAATTATCTTGGTAACCATCGCATCGCAGAGTAGTGTAGCGTAACCCAAAATGCATCTTTTCATCACCTCTGTCTGATTTAATGGACAGGATTAGAAGTAAAGAAATTTTACCTCAAATGGCGCCTCTCCGTGGTGCTTATTGTTGAGTATGAGGAATGAGCAGATGTGTCCCCGCGCTCTGATGGGTGGTGTCACCTCCACAACAGTCTCATTCTCCTTGATCAGACCGTGGTAGCCATTCTCCAAGTCGACCAGGTCCAGGTATGGGATAGCTGTAACAAAGAAAACAATCAAACAATTAATTAACGTTGTTTTATTAACATTTTTATCATTGTATCTTTTCGTTTCAAAGACACTGATTCCACTATCTCAAAACAGATTTTATCTAGTGTGAGAATGTAATTTCTTCACTACTAGAGAACTGAACAGTACTATATACTTTTATAAGATTCTTTTCATAACATTGTTAAAGTCACCCACTATTTTCAGTAAGTTTTCGAGTGTCCTACTGTAAGACAGTTATTTGTAAAACAATATGTAACCACCGAACTACCAGTACTTCCAGAAGAACCTAAGCACACATTACCCTAAGTAAATTATGTCTCAAAGCAATAACGGGATTCCTAACGGGTCACTGCAGACTCAAGGAACACTAACCCAAACTGGGACTTGAAGACGACGGCACCTTTAGATTCTGTGAAGTAGAGGCCAAGACATCTCGGTATCTCATGGCAGATTACAATGCCGTAGGATTCTCAAGAATCAAAACCCTACGCAGGCACTGGGTAGAAGTGGAATCTCTCCACACCTTGGATCCCCTCAAGATTCTAGACTTCATAAGATGTCTAGGACTTGAGGGTTCGTTTTAACTGGCAACATTAGGAAAGCTGATTAGGGGGAGTACAACAGATCTTATAGGTCACAGTGCATAATATACCCTATATATTAAAATAAATTAAATAAAACATCATTTGTTTTACATCTTCAATTCAGTGTCACATTGACCTTGACGGTGGTAAGTTCTCCGTCTTGCAGTTGCGTTTGCTCATTGCGGTAGAAATAATTAGCTCGCAATTTGCTTGCCACAAACTAGGGTGCAACGTTACCGAAGGCACAACAAAAAGAAAGAAAGATCGCTCATCTTCAATTCAGTGATGAAGTATGCCTTCCATCTTGAATATCTTAAACTCTTATCGACAAAAAGAGGACGAAATGCACGTTTGGTCTTCTGGTTACCCTACTTGTGGAAAACTGCATGATGGTATGAATGAAAAAAAGAAAAAGCATTCAAGACAATTTTTTTTAACGCTTACACATTTTTGCTTGAATCTAAATACACATTAAAGTTTATGGATATTTTATCATTTACTATCAAAATGATTCGCATTATGGAATGCATTTATACAATACAATATAATGCATTGCATTGCATTCACAATGATGTCATCTTGCTCAGTACACGGTAGAGAGGCAGAGATACATACAACAAGTCTCAGTACTAAAACAACATTCTCTTACAACTATATTATTTACATACAAATAAAACCACAATACAACTAATACAGATCTGCATACTGTCGGCGGGTCCATGAAACCTCCCATGTGCTAATTTTATCCAAAATGAGATATTCCAAAGCAACAGATCAATGATCTGCTAAAAAAGGAAAAAGACGATACTGATACCAAATTATTCGTCTCGTTGAGCCACATCTACTAATGATATAATAACCTATACACTGAGATATCCACACAAAAATTTACAGAGCTAGAATTTAAAAAAAAAAGTATATCTAGGTTTTGTTATAAACCCAAATACAACTTTATAGTCTTTTCACAGTAAGCTAAAAGTTTACTGTGAAAAGTAAAACCTAAAATCATAGTAAAACCTAAAAACAATTTTGTTTTCATTATATCAATATAATGGAGTTTTACAAAATCAACGTCGACTCAATCAATAAGCTAAAAGCTTGTGTCGTGAAAGGGGAGTTTTCCGGCACCTGAGATTGAACCACCTACCCCTGTTCACGAGGCCGCGACTCTAGCTCCAGGCCACTGAAGAAGATCTCTAACATGTGACTTTTTTTGGATAATTTGTAAGAAGACTTACATGTATTCAAAAAAAATCTGTGAAATTTTTCTAATCATGCCTAGAAATTCAATATTCAATTCGTACGGGTTAAGATTGCTGCAACTACCTAATGTGGAAATGAGGTAAGAGTGGGTCTCTAGAATGCAATTGTGGGGCTCAGTCCTAAACAATCCAATATCTAGTGGAGGATTGTCCAGGAAGAAAGTAAGATGGAGACTGGATGGACATTCATAGGTTGACCCCAGAGGTACAGTGGCTTTCTGGATGAGAACCATGGATTTGATTTGAAATAACTAATAAACGCAGCGATTTAAGAAAATCAATAAAAAGTTGAAGCCATACAAAAAGTACAGTAAGAAATTCAATATACCATAGAATTTCTAAGACACCTTACACGTAACAAATCAGACACATAAAGTGTCATCCAGCAAAACAGTTGTTTTGTTCTCCTGTAAAATCTTGATAAATGCACATAGGAGGTTTTACGAATCCACCAACAATATATTATATATTAATAACATGAATGAACCTACACAATAAATTCCTTAAGCACATATATAGCTTTACTTAATATTTATTTATTTATTGATACAATAAACGGTGTTGTCTCTTACTATTAACAATACAATATTATGTTCAATACAAATAACATAAAATACACATTCGTTACTATTTGTAAAATTAAAAACTACTACTACTATGCAATGATTAAGATTGAGATTATATAAGATTGTTGGACAACATTTACTGAGATCTAGAGAAGCTCAATGCAAAAGACGACTGGCAGTCCATTGCTCAAGATAGAAAGGCTTGGAGATGTATTTTTTCGGAGGCAAAGGTCCTGCGTGGGCTGTTCAGCCATCGGAAGTAAGTAGTAATAGTACTACTACTACTACTATACTATCACGGTATATCCCACAAGAGGCATAGCCAGCAGATCAGCTGCATATAATAAACATGCAAGCTGTCCTCTCTATTCCAACACAAAATCATGACATTCAGGATGGGTGGCAAACCTCATCATTGCTGAATTTAAGATGTAAAATGTCTTAACTTTTTTTAACACTTGCCTTTTACGGGACACTCGAAAACTTACGAAGAAGAGTGGAGAATCAATTCTTTGCCGGGTGCTCCATGGGAGATTAAAAACAAAGAAAAAAAGTAACATTTGGGTTAATTGGAAGAGATAGCGCCTTCCAACTAACCCAAATGTTACGTTTGCGCCAAAACAGTGGTATCGTGTTGCTCGAGATCGAAAAGTGTGGAAAAGTTTTGAAGAGGCCTATATCCAGCAGTGGAGAGAAGAAGGCTGACAGTGAGTAAGTAAGTTTAAATTTGATAAAATTAATACCTACTTTAAGTAATACTGCCTCAGAACTTGAGAAAACATAAGTCTAGCGAGGCAGCAAATTCCATCTGGTTTAATTTTTTTAAGAATATGTGTATTTAGATTTAATACAATGTTATTAGTAAATTTTTTCGTATTTAATTTTTTATATTTCTGGAATATATAATAAATAATATATAATTTATGTTCCCATTAACATCCAGTTAAAATTCACGTTACAGCTCATTCACCTGCCTCCCGCATAAGAGACATATTGCAATTTATGTAAATGTGAATGGCTAATGACATCAGAGGTGTGCGAGTACATTGAGTTGTTACTTCACCACCAGCGAGGTAGTAAATGTTGCAGTACAGTGCCTATGTCAATACCAGATAATATATTGACATTACCTATATATAGCAGAACAAACACAATCCCAAAGGCTATTAAAATTATTTAATGATTTGCATGTTCATGTTGATATTTTCAACATAACATACAACGACTTTATCACCAAGATAGAGACTCTCCTTTGATTCTGTTGTTTCTTTTTGATGATGATGTTTCTTTTTGTGATATTCTTTTTATTTAGCTTTAAATCACCTTGGCCAAAAGCTGTTATTTATTTATTTATTTATTAACAATTCACGGTGCTAGCCTTTTACATGTTATATATTTACATAAATAGTTCATATTATGTATACACAAGTATAGAAAATTAAGACACAACAATCATAATAAAAAATCAAAAAAACACAAAAAAAGAACAATACAACTATCAGTATCACAGCATAAGTTATGAATGGAAAAAAAAGTCAATGGATCACAAGTTAATTCGATAGTAGGTTATATTGTCAAATATTCAATAAAAGAGTATTTATGAGATTATTTCAAACAAAAATAAATGGGACGTCAAGTAGCACACAGTCTTTAAAAATGGATGTTGTAGAATTAATAATATTTAGTGTCAATAGAAACTGAAAAAAGTCAATAATAAGTTATGGTCTAAGAGCAGGGTAACATTTTTAAGATGATAATAATAATAATGATTGTACTATTTTCATAGGACATCATGGGAGAATTAACTCGAATAATGTTGAGGTTCTACATCTTGAATATAAATTTATTTAAATATTTTGATACTTTTTAATGTATGTACGTATGTATGTTGGATGATTTATTCGGTGCCTTTTAATGGAGCATCCATCTCAAGGATGAAGAAGAGTGATGTCTTCAACTTGCATTTGATGTCACATTTAAAATTTTAGTGTTAATTTAATTTTGTTGCATTCAAAATGTAGACTGCAATATTATTTAATGAAATGAGATATGGAATAATAATAATAATAATATGGAGACACGCACAGTATTCTAATGAGAGATAATATAATGTATATACAATATTGAATGGAAATATTTAATAGATGTATTAATTGTAATTGTCTCATTGTTTTATCTCATAGTTATTACATCCGCGTCAAAATATAAAGTAAAGCAATCAATTGAATAAATTGAACCATTACAGTGTTTCCTTCTACTATGGATTAAACAAATGAGAGGGACGTTTTTCTGCATCTTGGGTCATTATCAATCGCTTGATTGTTTAATCTATACTAGAAGGAAATGTTTATTCCAATTTATCCAATTATGTAATAACACGACATGTGAACCAACACAACAAATAAATTAAAAACACTTTAATTTCCACTATGTTAAGTATTAAATCCGAACATTTTCGTCTTTGTTTGGCATCTTCTACTGAGTTTGAGTTGAGAGTATTTGTTTGAATTTTAATTTAGCTAAAATTGACAAAATACTTTCTAGATAGAAGACGGATGGGCCAATTTTTTTATTAAAGATATATCTGGGTTTTGATATTAACCCAAATACAACCTTATACACCTTTGACAGTAAGCTACTAAAAGCTTGTGGCATGAAAGGGGAGTTTCAATCACGGACCCCTTGTTCACGAGGCCGAGACTCTACCTCCAGCCTACTGACGAATTCGAATTATTCAGTGAGTGAGGCAAAGATTGTAATTAGTAGTTTGTTGAAATTGCGAATCTATCAAACAAATTGAAATAGTTCCTCTTATAGTTCACAAACATGTGGAACGAATGGATGTTACAAAAAAATTACAAAGAGAGTGTATTTATCTGAATGAGAGGGTATGAAAAAATGCAGACATCTGAGAAATACATGACTTGACTATGTGGATCATTCTCAAGAATAATAGCACCATGTTGAGATTGTTGAGTGGGAGAAATTGCGTGAATGTGGAGGAAGAGGAAGAAATATGTAAAAATATATATTTGGCAGTCCATTCCCTCCGCCTACCCTACTTAAGATACGGCGTAATGGGGTGTTCACATTTGGCGAATATCGCCAGCCGAATTTCAAAATATAACGCCAGGCGAAAAAACAAAATTCGCCGTACGCCCATTGATCGTCACACCTGTTCACACAAGTCCACCGATATAGAAACGATCTGTCAGATGCGCTTTGATTTTGACACTGTTTTCAAAATGGCGTCGATATGAAGATCGCGAAGTGTTTATTTTTAGTCGAAAATGTTATAGTAGAGGTTATAAGGCGCCTTTTAATTAAGGAAACAAAGGCCACAAACCATCAAAAAAGATAACAGCTGTCACGAAGCGGGAAACATTATAAAATTTATAGGTTATAAAGCTTTTATCATAGACACAAACGCCGCGCATATCTGCGCATGTGCAAATCGTTCGATCGCCCGAGAAAGTTGGAAGGTGGTCAACTCGAGACGATATCGTTTCTACTGGTTTTTATCGTTTCAGACTAGCTGTCATTTTGTTCACACGGTTCAAATGGCTGGCGATATTTTGGTGCCCTAGCGATATTCGCCAAAGTGAGAACACCACATAAGGGTGTTGTCTATACTAATATTATAAAGAGGAAAGATTTGATTGTTAGTTTGCATTGAATAGGCTCCGAAATTAATGAACCAATTTGAAAAATTCTTTCACTGTTATTTCAAAAATTAGAAATAAAAAAAAATTAAGATCTGTACGAAAACTAAATTATTTTTTGAAATACCTATCTACCTGTGTGAAGCTGGGGCGGACATCTAGTATATTATATATTTTAAAATTACAAAACGCTGAAACATGGGCAATCCAATTTTTTAGTCATCCATCGGAATAAAAGTTACAGAGGTATGACTGTAATAGATACAGTAAAACATTTGTTTGTGGTTAATATGAATAACATAACATAACGATGGTTTAAAGCACAAAAGACACATGTCCACTATTTAGACAAAATGAGTTAATATATGTACAAGATCGGTTGCAACGTCATCTACGTCCTGAGTACATAATTACCAATAATATTTATATCATTATCCAAATATTTAAAAAATAGCAAATGCCACATGTTCTTAAATGAACATTTTTTTTGTGCACAGATGTAACATGTCACATAAGATTTTTGAGAATGCATTTATATTGACTTTCTTAATTCTTTAAAAACAAATTTCCATCAAGGACATCTTCTGAATTAATCAATCAATTTATTTATCAATCAGAGACACAAACAGAAGTTGACGAAATAGACACAAAAAAAATGAAAATATACATTGACTTTGCCAGGCCAACCCTCCAATTAAGTGTGTCCGCAGCATACACACAATCATATTAATGTAAACAAAAAAAGAGAGAAATAAAAAAAAAAACAATCAAATAAAAGTAGTCTACATTTAAAATTTGTTAATTAATTGAGAATCTCAAACATTGAAAATCTGTTTTCTTGAAATTGTCAAATGCGGACATGTGTCTTCTGCGCTCTAAACCATTGATATGTACATCATCAACTTGGCTCACTCGCATAATATATTATTCAATTCATTTCACAGAAACACTACATCTGTATCACATGAAACAGAGGTTCCCAAACTTTTTTTGTCATGGACCACTTTCAAAAATTTTGCTGGTTCCGGTGGACCCCCGTCGCTTAATTTTCAAAATGGTACAGGCATTTGAAATATTTCCAAAACTCCTTGGTTTTCTTACATAATATTTTCTCACAGTACCTTTTTCTACAATGTACCGGGTATTTGTACCGACTATTGTTTATGTCAATATATGGTGCTTTTACCGAATATCTGATGATGATGATGATTTTATTTTATTTATGACGCCGTTTTACAGTCCCTAGACCATCTCAAGGGCGCCAGTGAAGAGTTCAGTTTTTAATTTGCCTCTGAAGCTAGTGACCGTCTGACCATCTCTCAGCAGCACCGGTAGGCGATTCATTTCACAGAAACTTTAACTATGGATTCGTGGACCCCCATTTACTAGTCACGCCATCGTGGACCCCTGTCGAGTCTCTTGTGGAAGGAGTCCACCTGTACCACTTTGGGAATCACTGATATAAAACAATATTAAGATACTGCTAAGTCTTGTCTTATGTTGCATGTATTGGCGATGTGACACATCTTGTTCAGTGTCTCGTGGACAAATTTGTAATTCTAATTTGATAATAAATTTATTCACCATCTGCTCCCTCATGTTTCAACATTTTTTTTTAGTAGTTCCAATTATCTGTCCTCTGTAATTGTGCGGTGGACTTACTAAGTGCAATTAGCATACAGGTAGTCCTATTTGTATTGTATATAAATGAAACAGATTCAGGATTGGTGGCAATATGACATATTACGGCTGAATTTAAGATGCTAAATGTCTGGAACTGACGTCTTACAAATACTTACTGCCATTTACCGTATTTGCTGAAAAAAGATTTTATATTGACGAAGAGGGTGTATTTATCTGAAAGAGATGGTGTGAGAAAGCGCGGACGTCCAAGAACTATGTGGCTCGACCACGTGGATCAAATACTCAAGGACGGTCACGTGTTAAGTAAGAGGAATCGGCGTGCATGTATGAGAAACTGGATGAATGTAGAGGAAGCGAAAGAAGTATGTAAAGATAGATCGACAGCGTTCCGTTCTCTCTGCCTACCCCACCTGGGATAAGGCGTGAGGGTATAGTATAGTATTTAATATTGTGGGACAGCCCCAATGGCCCGTGCTATTATTTTATCACACAACAGGAAGGGGTTAGGGAACGGATGCTGAGTTAGAAGACAATAAATATTTCTTGAGGAGTATATGAGCCCATCAAAATATTGAGCAATTCTATATAAATAAGGGAGATTATTCCAGCAACAAGCACCACATACTGAGAATGATTGAGAGTAGAAATCCATGCTATGTGTAGTGTATCTTGAATTCTTTAGAATAATTACTGATTTTTATCATTTAAACTGGATAGGACACGCCAGCCTAGAGAAAATTTGTAAACGTTGGGACGTCTTTCTCACTTCTTCTGATTAAATTTTGCACAATGCTACATTGTGTAAACATACATAGTTCTCCAATCGGTTTTATTTTGAATTCAGCGGTGACGAGATATATTGCCAACAACCCTAAATTCCTTATTTTTTATGATGACCTACAAAATTATTACATGCAGCAATAATAATTAGTTTGCTGGCTACCACATTTGTGAAAAACACCTTGACAGTATAGATAGAGAGAGACAAGACATTGGAAAACACACGGCAAAAGATAAAGAAAACTACTCTATTCCAGAATTCCGCAGATTAAGTGCAGGGATTATTTTTATTTATTTATTTTATTCTTCACTTGTAACATTGGTTACAATATTTCAAATCAATACAAAGCATCATAAAAATATCAGTTATACAATTCAATGTACAGGGGGCGAGTTTATCGCTAGAATGTGATGTCTTCCAGTTAACCCAAATTATAAAATTGAGATAATGTATGTACAGTATTATTGACTGCATTCTGAGCTATCATTATTAAACTGACCTCCACCTAGAAGCAGTAATATATGTGTATATTTGTGATATGAATCATTCTCATACAATATATGAATTATCCAGAAAATGATGACAATAGGTGTGACATTGGACAGACACAGGATTATATGATACATTAATATATATATACAATGTCTGTGATTACTCAATATCATCCACCAGTTACATCGTTGCTGCACTCTTATTGTGGAACCATTGCAAGTTTGCAGTCTCGTGGTCAAAGAAGAGAGAATGGAACGCAAATGTGATCTATCGTTACATACTTCTTTCACATTTATGGATTATATCATACACGTAAGTCAATTCCTCACGGATCACAGCTTTTCTCACAAGAGATGTAACCAGCAGACTAACCACATGTAACAAACATGCGGGTAATCCTCTATGTGCTAATATAAGTTGAGACATCCAGTAAGTGTGGCAGAATACCTCGTCATTGCCGAATTGAGATTTTAAATATCTCACATTTTATATTACACGGTCACCTGCTTTTACATTAAACTGTGGAGTCCACAGTGAAGAATAGATCTCCCACTCTTTTCTGTAAGTTTTCGAGTGCCCTGTAAAAAGCAAGTATTTGTTTGTGAAACATCATGTACAAGACATGTAATATCTGCAATTCAGCAATGAGGCACACCACCTATTCTGAATGTCTTAATTTTTAATGAAGCGGAGAGAACAACATGCATGTAATTTTACTGGCTAGCCTACTTGTATGTGATGCCGTGAGGGTATAATACAGCAGTTGTACAGTACAGCCTTTTCGTGACACAATTGTAAAGTTACTGAATACTGAATAAACACAAACAATTAGTAGTTCAAATTCTAAAGGACAACTGTGTGTTGAGTGAGAGAAATCAAAAGAAAGAGGCGAAAGAAGTATGTTCTTCTTCTTTTTGTGTCGGTCAGCAAAACGATAAAAAACCAAAACAATAAAAATAACATCAAAATCTATATCCCCTCTCTTGCAGCTCCCCCCAGATGACTTCGCTCCACGAATTCCTCTCAGTGACACTGCCTGAGAGCTATTGGACATGTCAGGAGGTACCCGTTGTTTTGTTCCTCTCCACAGTCACACACTATGCTCTCAGCCAAACCCCATCTCTGCAGATTATAAGAACAGATCTATATGGCTTCCCATTACCTCTGCCTACACCCCTTGGTTACGGCGTGAGGGAATAGATAGAAAAAAGACTGATCATTTCAGAGAGTATCAACGCAAATAAACGATTGGACAATCAATGTGTCAACTTACATCGGCCAGACTATGCATTCGTAGAAATAACACGGAGATTGAAATAGTATCACAACTACTACTAGATGTGTCATCATACAAAACAAACAATAGACAGATAAGTGTGAAGAAATAGCACACTGCTAACATGTTGTGTTGTTTTATTTGTTTATCTATTTATTTATAAACCACATTGGTTTTGTTTTAAAAGTGATCGTTCACAATACAACTAGATTGCTAAGATGAAACTATAATAGTTTATGGCTTAGAACTCAGATGTTGTACCTAAGTGCAGTTTTTACCAAAACCGAGTTATTATACGCATGCAAATCTACATCATCTGAAGTATGTATGTTCCTTAGTAATATTATTGCGTAACTCTGTAACATTGACGAGATATTTAACAAAAACTAGGTGTGGTAAGTACTAAACTAAGGGTGGCTAACCTGCGGCCCGCACGCGACCTGTTTGGTGTCTACGTGCGGCCCGCGAACCATATCCACACTTTTTTAATAATAGTCTGTACAAATACCCGTTACTTTTTTGAAAGAGGTATTTTGTAATCTATATTTTTATAATCTGTATTTTGTATCACACGCACAGGTAAGTACGTGCATGCCTGGCTTGCGCAGGCAAAATTTCAAGCAAGTCGAAAAGTCTGCAAGCTGCGCTGTAGGGTTTGCACGGAATATTTTTGTAAAAACCCTGATTGTTGTGAATCCCACATTCTTGACTTTATTGTTTATTGAAAATGATTGTAATTAGAATTCTGGTAATAATAGGGGACTTTGCTGGTCCACTTATGGTTTTGTATTATTCTGATCAACACTATTTATAATATGACTGTTTGTATCCCTGTTGAAGATGTAAATAAATAAACATAGTTTTACCAACTACACGTACAGTGTTCCATGTACCAGTCGGCCTGCGCAGGCAAAACTGTGGTGATATTGGTGATACAATATGCATCCCTGTTAAGAATATAAAACAGATTTTTTTTTTAAAGATATATCTGGGTTTTGTTATAAACCCAAATATAACCTTATACACCTTTCGCAGTAAGCTAAAAGCTTGTGTTGTGAAAGGGGAGTTCGCCTGCACCTGGGATCGAACCACGGACCTCATGTGCATGAGGCCGAGACTCTACCTCCAGGCTACCGACGAATTCTAAATAATAAAATGAGAGGTTTTTAGATCCCTTCTGAATGGCTTATGATTACATGTAATGATTGTACAGTTTCTCTTCTCTGTGCTATAAAACATGAGACATTCAAGATAAATGTGGGTACACCTCATCATTAGTGAGTTGAAGATGTTAGTTAAGTAGTGTATATGTATGTGTTGCTATAAATGCTTGCTAACTTTAGAGGCAAACAGGTGCCATATGGGAGGCAGATTGATTGATAAAAAATATTAGCAATACCTATATTTATTATAATATTATTACAGATAACATCTACATATCCTTGGTGAATATGTGAAACCTCCCATGTGAAAATTATTACAAAAGTGAAATAAATAAAACAATTTTTTTATTCTACTACCTATTCGATTTATGTCTAAACAAAATACAAGAGAGCAAATTGCGATAGTATAGCCATGTGGCCAGGAAACGACCTGAGTATATAGGCAATAAAGCTCAATGTATTGAGGTTACAGGCAAGAGACCAAGAGGGACGCCAAAGCGCAGATGGCGTGAAGTAGTGAGACAAGACATGAGGAGCTGTGATGTTTCCCATGAGGATGCACTCGACAGTACCAAGGCAGACCCCACCACCATGTGGGACTAATAATTGCCCAAGGAGAAGAAGAAGAATATTTATATCTTAACAAGACAAAAGACATCTCTATTGTGAATAAATCGCATAGTAGAATAAAATATTTGTTTTATTTAGGTATTTCCTTATGGAATTCCACTACCTAAACACTATCACAGAGAATAATATTTCAAAAATGAGATATTGATACCAAATTATTCGTCTTGTCGAGCTGCATCTACGGACGAAATAAACTTTAAGCTTAGATATCCACGGTTAAAGTTATTGAGAGAAATTAAAATTCTTATTCTGCTTATTCTTAGATAGTTTGTGATAAACAACTCACATGTAATTTAAAAAAGATGCAGTGAGTTTTTTTGAATCATGCCTGAAAATTCAACACACCAAAAAAAGACAACTTCCACGTAAAGAATCATACACATAGAAAATATTATCATCTAACAAAATAATTTTTCGATCTCTTGTAAATTTTTGATAGATCAAAGTAAAAAAAAAATTTGGTAGCCTAGAGGTAGAGTCTTGGCCTCGTAAACAAGGGGACCGTGATTCGATATCAGATGCCGGCAAACTTCCCTTTCACGACACAAGCTTTTAGTAGCTTCCTGTGAAAGGTGTATAAGGTTGTATTTGGGTTTATAACAAAACCCTGATATATATATTATAAAAAAAAATTGTGTTTTTAATTTTTCTACATTTTTATGTATGTTTTAACATTTTTAATTCTTCCTTCATCTTTATATTTCATAAAGTACCTCAAATTTATGTTTATTAATTGGTAAGGATGAGATCTTAATTACTTTGCTCATTGTTATAATTTTTTTTAACTGTTTGATCCATATAGAATAAATAACATAAAATGATAAATGCACATAGGAGGTTTCATGAATCCACTGACGATATGTAATTACATAGGAAATAACATTTAGTTTTTAGTATAACTCATACAGTTAAACATAGCGCCACACTTCTTTCCAATATGAGTACTTCATGTATTGATAACATCTCTCAATAAATATAAATATACATCCCAGATCCTTATACATAAATACAGTCAAACCTTGATAAATACAATTTTTAAGAATTCACTCAGTATATATGACATTTTTTTAAAAGGCAGGTGTTCAAAAAAATTAAGACATTTTAATATCTTAAATTCAGTGATGAGATATGCCATCCATCCGAATGTTTTAATTTTTTGTTGGTGTAGAGAGGACATCTTGCATGTTTGTTACATGCAGCTGGTTTGCTACTGACCCCATTTGCGGGATATTATACCATCTCTACCTGCGTTATATTTTAGATTTTTAATCTGTAAATGGAGTATAAATAAAACTGTAAGTGGAAGCGAAACTATCTATCTATTTATTCCCTCACGCCGTATCACAAGTGGGGTAGGCAGAGAGAACGGAACGCCAATTAGATCTGTCCTTACATACTTCTTTCGCTTCCTCTACAGTCATACAATTTCTCATGCACGCACGTCGGTTTCTTTTACTCAAAACACAGCCGTCCTTGAGAATTTGATCTACATGTTCAAGCCATGTAGTTCTCGGACGCCCGCGCTTCCTCACACACCTCCTTTCAGCCAAGTATATCCTCTTTGTCATTCTTTCCTCTTTCATTCGTTCCACATGACCAAACCATCTCAATTTATTTACACGCATTCTATCCACAACACTCCTCTTGCATCCACTACACCATGTCCAATTTTGGCTAAAGTGACTTATGAACATCATGTTCTCATTATGCTCTTTTTGGTGACATATTCGTCTGCCCCGAAAGGGCATTCTATTTTCTGATTTTCATACATAAAAAAATACTACTACTATGCTATCATCAGGCATATCCCATAATGCCATAAATGGGGACAGTAGCAGACTAGCTACATGTAACAAACATGCAGGATGTCCTCTCTATACCAACAATAAATTAAGACATACATGATGGATAGCAAACCTCATTGCTGAATTAAGATATTAAAATGTCTTTATTTATTTGAACACCTACTTTTTACAGGATACTTGAAAATTGAAAACTTACAGAAAAGAGAGGGACACCTCTACTCGAGGTACAATTGTATATAAATAATTACAATGTATATATATATATATATATATACATATATATATAATAATTAGCATACAATAGACAATGAAGTAAATGTGAATGTGTGCGAGTGCCATTAATAATATTGATTTACTTTACGACCTTGACGGTGTCCTGGGATTAAACAGAGACAATTGCGAATATCGGTGTCTTGTAAAAGCTTATCCATCTATTCATATCATTAGTACATCTCCTCAAACTGAGGGTATCCAGCGGACCAAGGGCATGTACTACAAACATGCAAGTTGTCCTAACCGTGTCAATCCTACCAGCAATTAGTAAAATCATAGAAAAAATTGTTACTGACCAACTCACAACATTTTTAGAACATAACAAAATAATAAATCACAATCAATTTGGATTTCAAAAGGGAAAGAGCACCTCTGATGGAATAGCCTCACTGCTTAAAACCATTTTAGATGCCCTTGATAAGAAAGAATCAACTTGTGGCGTTTTTTGTGATCTATCAAAAGCATTTGATTGTGTCGATCATGATATATTACTCGAAAAATTAAAATGCTATGGAATTATTGATATGGAAAACAGATTCTTTCAATCGTATTTAAAAAATAGACAGCAGTATGTTGAAGTTAATAATGCAAAATCACAGACTGTTAAAATAAGTAGTGGTGTTCCACAGGGATCCGTGCTTGGACCGCTTTTATTTCTTATTTATATAAATGACCTCCCAAATTGTACTAACCCAAATTCTGAGATTGTAATGTTTGCTGACGATACCTCACTGATTCTCAAAGGTAAAAAAAATAATTCAGAAAACATAAATAATGCTCTAGAAACACTAACATTACTAAAAAAATGGTTTGATGATAACTCTTTAGTCCTAAATATGACAAAAACGAGTGCTATGAGTTTCTCTCTTGGTGGACCAGACAACTTAGATCCATTTACCAGTGCTCTCTCTGAGAAAGGTATAGAGAAGGTTGTTGAAAGTAAATTTTTGGGAGTAGTTTTGGATGAAGGTTTGAAATGGGATAAACATATTGAACAATTATGCAAAAAGTTAAATAGTGCAATATATGCCATAAAAAAAATAAAAGACATATGTGGAAAGGACACAGCTAAATCTGTCTACTATTCATATTTTCATTCCATTATGTGTTATGGGATTTTGTGTTGGGGAATGGGCGCAGAATCAGGTAGAGTGTTTATTCTACAAAAAAGGGCCCTTCGAACACTACTCGGTATGTATCCTAGAGATTCTTGCAGAACTGCGTTCAAAGAACAGGGTATATTAACAGTTCCATGTGCATTTGCTCTTGAATGCTTGTTGTATGCACATAAAAATATTGACAAAACACCTTTTAACTCTGACTACCATGACTACAACATAAGAACGAAAGAGTTAATACGCCTTCCTGAACACAGGTTAACTAAAGTGTCCAAGAGTTTTATCTGTGTGAGCGTTCGACTTTATAACAACTTACCAAAAAAATTCAAAACACTGGATATTCTGTCCTTCAGGCGAGAGATTAAAAAATATCTTGTTGGCAACGCCTTTTATACTATCGAAGAGATATTGGCTATCAAACCGACTGACTCATAATTTATAGCTTACCAGCCTTTATATCATCTCATCGTTGACTTTTGTTCTTGTGATTTATCTGATAAATAATTAAATAAATATTGTACTTTGGACATGACACTAGGGGGACTCTTTACATCCTGCTAGTGTTGAAAAATATATTATAACATAATATTGTTGAGTGTAATGTGTGTCATTCGTCCTTCCTCTCTGTTTCTTTTGTTAAAAAATCAAATATTGTACTAAAGACGTGGTACTAAGGGGACTCTTTACATCCTTCTAGTACTGAAAAATGCATTATTATTATTATTTTTATTCACATTATATAATTATTATTTATGTTCAAATTTATATGTTCGGCAACTTTTTTACTCAATTTTCATTGTTTTGTCTCGATTTTGATGCCTTACTACTTTGTATTCTTTCATGTATTCTTTTAATGTTATTCTTTTTATCCTGTATAATTATGATGAACCCAAGTGTCCTGTAAGGGGCCTATGGGGAATGATTTACAATAAACAATAAACAATTTATATATTTTTATAGATGCGCGATTTGAAAACGTGCATCAAAATTTTGCCATGAGAAAATAGATCAAAATTTAAAATATTCGGGGTGGGTAACATACCTTGTCATTGCTGAACTGAAGATTTTAAATGTCTTAAAAAGTGATGTTTTACAAATTCCTGCCTCTCACAGAACACTGTCAAAATTACAGAATAGAGCGTGAAGCCTATGCAAGCGAAACTTGGACATGGCTGAAGAAGGACGAGAGTAGAATAAATGCAGTGGAGATGCGATCACTGAGAAGAATGGTAGGTAAAACATTGCGTGATAGAGTAAGAAATGAGGATATTAGAAGAATGAGTGGATGCAAGAGGAGTGTTGTTGATAGAATGCGTGTAAATAAATTGAGATGGTTTGGTCATGTGGAGCGAATGGATGGTGTAAGATTGACGAAGAGGGTGTGAGAAAGCGCGGACGTCCAAGAACTACGTGGCTTAACCACGTGGATCAAATTCTCAAGGACGGTCGCGTGTTAAGTAAGAGGAATTGGCGTGCATGTATGAGAAACTGGATGAATGTAGAGGAAGCGAAAGAAGTATGTAAGGATAGAGCGACATGGTGTTCCATTCTCTCTGCCTACCCCCACCTGGGACACGGCGTGAGGGTATAGTATAGTATAGTGTGAAGCCTATCTTTTACCGGTGGACTCCACGGGATAGCGATAATCAAACATAGTGAAAATCTCCTAACACAAAATTTTTGTGCAATCATCACCTTGCAAATAATGCTAACAGATCAAAAAACACACTTATTCGCTGGATACCCCATTTACAGGAAATTGTGTTACACACGATGGTATAAATACTACTACTACTATACCATCACGGCATATCCCACAAGTGGGGTAGCCAGCAGATCAGCTGCACGTAAGAAACATGCAAACTGTCCTCTTCGTGCCAATATAAAATCAAGACATTCAGGATGGGTGGCAAGCCTCATCGCTGAAAATAGATATGACAAAATAAAGAATCTGGTTGATTAGTAGATGTTATCACACCTCTAGTCGGCAATATAAAGATTTACAACTTACAATCAGACAAGTATGTTACACAGTGTGCTGTATATACTTAAATGCCTGTATAATTAAATAGTTATGTACCTAAATAGTAATATTATGTTTATCTATCTGACATATCTCTTCATATAATAATTACTGGAATGTGTTATGCAACAATGTAATAAGCCACGAAACCTAAAACTGAGATAACACTCTAACTTATTAATTGTGTCAGTGCACACGTGGTAGAATTTCATACTTGAGTAAATTAACATATAACATAACATGCATAGACAATCTGATAAACGAGTACCCCATTCCAAGGAGAATTTCAGTACTTACACACTCCTACAGACGAGGCACAGACAAGATTCAGAACACCATCTTGAAGGATCATAATATTCAGCACACATGAATACAAGACACTGCTGATTGTGCCAAGTGGAGACAACTAACTCACAAATACCACCCAAAAGACAGAGGACACCAAGGCCCACCTGCGATAAAGCATCCTTGCCCCAATCGTGATACGAGTGTGCTTATATTGAATTGGCCTATTCATCTGAGATGGCATAGCACAATGGATGCTGTACAGCCAGATTCACGGTGAACTTTCAGCGCTTACAATACTCGCCTTATCGAGTTGTTTGCATACATATTATTAGCTACTTCAGAAACACGATTACTTCATATTAGGAAAGCAATAATATCATTTATAGAGTTGAATTACAGCAATATCAACATTTTATCAATTTTACAGTTTGACACATTGTTGCGTAACAACATCTATACATAATACCTATAATATGTAAAATATAACTAACTTTATAGTGTGTGGGAATGACAATAATAAAAACCTTAACTTATTAATTCTTTAAATTATTACCCAGAAAATGTTACCACAAGGGATAGAATATAATAAAAAATAAAAACATTTTCCTCAAGTGTAAAAATACTAATTAATAACCTTTATGCAATGCATACATTATAGGGCGTTTAGAATTAAAGTGGATGAAGTCCATTTCTTCTTAAAATTAATTATTGGTGGATTCTCGCTCTATAGGCATTGGTTTATTTACATTCACTGTGTCAATGTTTAGGTAGTACAACTCCAGGAATTTATTAAGTTTAGGTGAGCGTATCAAAACTTTGATTATTTAGAATTATTTTTTTATGTAGATGTGAAGTATTTTATCTGGAGAACAACAATACGGTGTAATATTGTTGTTTTATTAAGCACAAAATTAATAATTTGCAGTTTTCTTACAGTTTGACATGTCACAAGTACTTAAATTTGTACGTTTGACTGATTTAAGTAGGCTAGGTTTGTTAGGTAGTCTGGTGTTTTATATGCAAAAGCACACATTTATTGACAATCATTTCATTATGTGAATATTTCATAGTAATTTTTTTTTCAAGTTCACCTCTTCTAAATATTTACCGAATTCCATAATAAATAAAAACAAAATGTTTTCTTCTACAATATGTTCTTTATTCCGAGAAAAGAAACCATTAGTTCAACATCTGAGTAATGTATGTCTCTAGTCTTGTATTACAAATAAATAAATGTGACTCGTTCCACTATGGTTCTGAACCTGTCATAAATGTAGTAAGTTTTTATTTATTTCCAGTACATATATATTGATGGTATATTGGCTGATTAATTCATTTCATATTTATGTGTGTCATATTGGTTGCCACAATTTTTTGATATTGCAGTAAAATTTGTAGTTTAACACATTCACTGCCTAACAACAAAAAAAAATTATTAAAAAATGCCAGATAATTGTTTTTTCTAGTTTCCAATACTAATTTGTGTATTTATTACTAATTTTATTTGATTTATGTGAAAATAGAGACATTTTACATTTTAAATTCTAAAAGACAAATGTTCGAAAAAAATAAAGACATTTTACATGCATCTTATTATATTCAGAGATGAGGACAGCTTGAATGTTTATTACACGCAGCTGGTATGCTGGCTACCCCACTTGTGGGATATGCTGTGATGGTATACATAATAGTAGTAATAGTAAATGAACTTTAGCATGAATGTGGAGGAAGTCAAAGTAAGAAATTAAAATGAAACAAAATGTGTAGTAAATCCACTGAAGTTGACTTTATTAATTTGGGAGCTGTTTTCTAATCCTTTTGCCCTCATCGTCAGGCTAATGCAAAGTAAAAGCTCTGAAAGTCAGCTATTAAATTAATTAAATCACCAGTATAAATACTACGTACTTTGTTTAATTTTAAATTATCATTATAATAAACTTTCATCGAAATCATCATCATCATAAGCATCATCACCCTCAACGCTCCTCTCGGGAGCACAGGGCAGAAACCAGCCTCCTCCATTCAGAGCGTCTCTGTGCCAATTGCGTCACCTTTTTCCACGACATTCCTTGCGCTCTGATATCGTTGTCATAGGAACGGTGTATTGTGAACGAAGGACGCGCGGGCCGACGGAACCCCTGCGGACGGAAGAACAGTGCTCTTTTTGGCCAACTATCATTAGGCATTCTCAAAACATGTCCCAGCCAGGTCGAAAACTGTTTATCGAAAACTGTTGAATTAAATTATCTATATATTTATAAATCCTCTATTTACAATGACTTATTTGAATATTTTTGATTGACTTATAATAATTATCTCACTTACACTTATTTTACCTGTAATACTGTTCCTGATATGACACATTTATTGTGTAGTTTTTTGTTGTTTTTCTGTTTTTAATATGATTGTTAACATGTCAAAGGCTAACGCCGTAGATGTATGAAATAAATAAATAAATAAACTTTATGAAGTCAAAGTAATATGAAGGACAGTTCTGATCAACATTCCATCCTCTCTGCCTACCCCGCAGGGATGCAGCATTAGAGAAAAGATAAATATCGTTGTTAATAAATTAGAAGATTGAGTGGATGCAAGTGGAGTGTTGTAGATAGAACGCGTGTAAATAAATTGAGATGATTTGGTCATGTGGAACGAATGGAAGTGGAAAGAATGACAAAAAGGATATACTTGTCTAAAAGGAGGGGTGTGAGGAAACGCGGGCGTCCCAGAACTACATGGCTTGATCATGTAGATCAAATTCTCTAAGACGGCCGTGGTTTGAGTAAGAGAAACTGACGTGTGTGCATGAGAAATTGTAAAGTATGTAAGGACAGATCTATATGGCGTTCCATTCTCTCTGACTACCCCACTTGGGATACGGCGTGAGGGAATAGATAGATAGATAGATAATAAATTGTGCTGTGTCCTTGAGGTGCTTTGGCACATAAACAACACAATATCATTAAAGTACATAATAAGTGTATATTTCTCTCTTTCATATTCCACTGCGTGTATATCTAAAATGAGTCAATAATTCATTTTAATGTGTACATAATGATTACAATTTAAATTACTTTTCACATATATCATTCATCTGAAATACACAACAACTAATTATTTGAATATTTATCATAGCCGAAAAGACTAAAATGGCACATCTGGCGATGTGTGGCAAAGATACAACTAAATAATAGGTATGTCTGTATATGTATATCTATGTAATACATCTTAAATAATAATAATAGTAATAATACCTACATACATTAAAAAGCCTTGTTCAAGTTCACATAACTTCCTTGTACAACATACAAAATAATATTAGATAAATCATGGGCGTATAATGATTTTTTCTACAGCACAGCGGTTTTGCAATTTTTTTATTGTTACAACTATTACTTATAGTTTATTTATTTATTTATTTATGGTTTATAATTTAGTTTCCATGTATCATTTAAAAGACTAATTATTTATTATTATTTTCAATTTGTCTTTTGTTTTATTTTATTGGGTTAGTTGGGAGATATCGCGTCCCTGTGATAAACTCGCCCACTGTGCAAATTATTTGTATAAATAATAATAATAAAGACAATTTGTATTTGGCGCCGTTTAATGATCCGTGACCATCTCAAGGGCGCCATGACTTTTCTTGAAAAGCAGTGTTTTCAGCTTACTCCTGAACGTTGCAGTGGGTTGGTTCTTTCTTAAATCCGCTGGTAATCGATTCCAGGCAGTTGGCCCCGCCATGTTATAATCCATGCATGTACCATGTTGTAATCTAATTATTTTTCTTTAAATATTTTTTACAATAAAGTTTATTATTATCATTTATTTACCAAAATAACATTAGAATCTACATTTTGAACACAATATAAGATTAACAATTAAAATTAAATATTAACATAATTATATTTTTATTATTATTCTGTCCTTCTAAGTAAAAACACAGTAATTACCAAAACAAATTTGTGTCAGAATCGCAGTTCCAAGTTTTAAACTACCACCTTTTTATGTGTATTTTTTCAAGTACCTATTAAAAAACAAACATGACACAGTCGTCAAAACATGGAAAAATAAATATACATGTACGGAGTTATCAAGTTATTTTATTCCACACTATACTATACCCTCACACAGTGTTAAGTGGAGTAGGCAGAGAGAAAGAAAGCCATATCAATCAATTATATTTCTTTCCATTCCTCCATATTAATGCAGTTTATCAGAATATTTCATCAGCCCCCCTAGACAAGCACGCACTTTTCGATCGACTACCAACAAATTTACAACAATCTACCTACATGTACCGTGTAATTATGCGTTATTGTTGCGGTTATAGTCGTAAATTTGTTTGTAGTTGATCGACAAGTGACGGTTTGTCTAGGGGGGCTGGGGTTATTCATACTGTTAAACTGATTAATCATTTATGTTTCCTTTTTGGCACCTATCTTGAATGTTTAAATTTTTAAGTTGTCACGAAGAGGAAAGCGTGCATGTTTATTGCGTGCAACTGGTCTGTTGGCTATCCCACTTGCTTGGGAAATGCTGTTTTTATTTCTTGCTATTTCTTTCAATTTGTTCATATTTGTGCAGTTTATCACAATATTTTAGTATAAAGTATATAACACATTATTAGTGTAATTGTAGCCAGATTAATGAATTGGGGGACTTGTCTGACTGGTTGAAATATGATACACAACACACCAACAGTCTGACAAAACTATTGTACTTTGTAACATACACACACACATACATAGCGTAATATAATATATATATATACATGTCAGCAAATAGACAAATAGATAGATAGACAAAACTGAATGTCAGCGCAAAACTATAGTGTCATTTTTCAGTATAGCCGTTCAAAGGTTTTTCTGACGTAATTCCATTTACTTCTTCTCACAACACATTGTTTATTTGTACAAAATAACAATCAAAGATGATTGCAAATTATTCTATTTTATTTTTACAATATATTTAAACGAACGATCTAACAGTCAATTACAGAATGTGTGACAAAACATACATTCAATATGTGGACCAGCAAAGATCCTAATTTTATGAAATTGAAAAATAAATGTTTTTTTCCACTATTTGTTTTTTATTGAGAGAGAGAGACGTCATTCGTCTTGTAAGGACGTCTTCAATGATAATGTTCTTATAAGACAAAAGACATTTCTCTCAATACTAAACGTAAAGTGTAAAAAAACATTTGTTTTTTAATTTCATTTTAGAATTCTACTACTTAAACACCAGCAGAGTGAATCCGAAATTTACCAGAGATGTAATGACTTTATAAGTGGAAACCTGGTCACTACAAAATTAAATACAAAGTAAAACTAAGATCAATTATTTATGTTATGAATTTTTGACACAATTGGATGTCGGGAACTGGATTTTTTACTTACTAGAAGTGTAGATGTCAAACATATTTTGAACCACTCCAGATTAATCATTCCAACTGATCACACTCACTGATAGTTAACCTATTTGAATAGGTATTAACTAGGTAGGTATGTTGTATATGATACACATACATATGTGAACTTCCTTAAGGAGTACACGACACAGAGTTTATAAGTGTCGAAACTCTGTGTTGTGTACTCCTTAAGGAAGTTCACATATGTATGTGTATCATATACAACATACCTACCTAGGTTCACCGTCCCAGAACAGAGCAATCTAGTGGGACGGTGTAATTTCCCTGTATTGCGTGAATCAATTAGCGACGTACACGGTCAGGCGGGCCGGGGGTGACCTGATATGAGATCCTATTTTTTACAAAGACCAACATACCTAATTTACCCATTTTTTGGTCCCTGTGAGGGCTGCCCCTGGCTCGCTCATCTGAGATCCCTATAGGGAGCCCATGATGAGTTTGATAAGAAAGAGTGATATGTGATGTCCATAATAATATATAATATATTGTGAAAACTGTCAAATGTACCTATTGTAAGAAGGGAAATGAAAGATTTTCATTTCATTTCATTTCATAATACCTATTCAAATAGGTCGACTATGGATGAGTGTGATCAATTGGAATGATTAATCTAGAGTAGTTCAAAATATGTAAGACCAATTGTGATTTCTTCCTTCCAGCCTCTTCTTCCATACATAATATTTAATGTTCTAATTAGACTATTTATATATGGCACCGTTTAATGATCCGTGACCATCTCAAGGGCGCCGTGACTTCTCCTGAACAGTGGTGTTTTCAACTTGGCTCCAAATGTGGTGGTGGACTGATTCCCTCCCAGATCTCCAATATATTATTTGGTGTATCATACACACTACTTCTGTATCATCATTTACACATGAGAAATAACAGTTTTAATTTTAATTTTTAAAGTTATTATCCTCGTAATTTGATACATACAAATCCCTTTGTTTTTCCAGTAATACGATAACGAAAGTTGGTGTAATTACAAGGATGAATGTTAATAAGTTAAGATGGTTTGGGCACGTGGAAAGAATGAATGAGAACAGAATAACTAAGAAGATATATTTGGCTGAGAGGAATGGTGCGCGGAGACGTGGACGTCCGAGGATTAAATCGCAAGATCATTTAAATCAAATCCTTCAGGACGGTCATGTGTTGAGCACATTGAACAAGAGAGCAGCCTGCATGAGGAATTGTATGACAGTGACAGAAGCGAAAGATGTATGCAAGGATAGAAGGAAGTGGCGCTCTATCCTTTCTGCCTACCCCACGAGGGAAGCGGCGTGATGGTATAGTACGCAACTATACAAGTCATCCTTTCTATGCCGTATAAATATGAGGGCAATTAGGATGGAAGGCAGTATAGCACCTCATTCCAGCTGAATTGGAGACGTGAAATATATAATATATATACCTATGATCCGTGCAGTTTCCGTAATTTTCAAGTGTCCAAAGACATATTTTAGTCATATAATGAAAGGAGAAAAATATGCCATCCTAAAACTAATCATAGAAGGGAAGATTGAGGGCTGTAGAGAAGTTGGAAGAAGGCGGCTTTCCTGGCTCCAGAACAATCGAAAGTGGACCGGGATGAGAGGTATGTAAGAGCTGTTTCGTGCTGTCTAGAACAGGAAGGATTTTTCTCAGGTGGTAGTCAACGACCGGGAGACCCGACAAGACACGTAAAGAGAGAGAGAGAGATTAAAAGACAGGTGTTCGAAAGGGCAGACACATTTTACAATTTAATTTCAGCGATGAGATTTACCATCTATCCTGAATGATTAACTTTTCGTTGGCACGTAGAGGACAGCTTGCATGTTTATTACATGCATCTGGTCTGCTGGCTACCCCGTTTGTGAGATGTGCGGTGATGATATAGTAAATATATTATATGCATTTTTTTTATGAATGATATCTGCCTCTTACAGTACTAGTAGAATAGAAAACTTGCACAGAAAAGAGTGAACAATTTTTGTATCCCAGATTACCTATAAGATACAAAATATCAAACAATTTTTAGTAGAACCCACTGAATAAAAAAATATGCCAAATTTTTACCAAATTTCAATTTAAACATTCACATTTTACCTTTAACAGAATGTCTATATTGACTTAAACCAAATATGAACAATTTTCAAGGATTTTGACATCAATGGTATATTTAGTTCAACTTCTATCTTTTTTTCAGTATTTGTGTAAAAAGGGGGGCAAAAATACTCTAAATTTAGGTCAAATGTAATCAGATATTCTCAAAACACATTCCACACAGCAATACCGCCTCTTTTTAAGGTGGAAAACGGCGCGATAGTCCACCCACGACTTTTTACACTGTTCACATTTCCTGGAAGGTCAGAATCTTAGAAATGAGGCCCGCTTCCTATTGCCGATGACTCATATATTGTTATACAATAATGTATGTATGCATATTTATAATTATATTAAGGAAAAAGTGCGTAGATTTGCAAATTTACGCAAAATGTCGCGACAAACATGGAAGTATACAATGACATTTAACACCTTAACTCTTCACCTTTCACTCGCATTTACTAAGATATTCACAAAAAGAGACATTAAAATATACTTAAAAATAATTGTAAAACGAATCAATCGACATATTAAATGGTTGCTAACAGATAAATAGTACAAAAACTACACAAAAATAATCAATAAAACTTGGAAGACGAAAAAAACATAACAGAATAAAACATCGAAGTCAAATCGTAAGACATAATATTTTGTTGTACCTTTCTTAGTAACGAGCAATTTGATAATTTACAGACATTTACGCATTAAAATTTAATGAGGGATTTTGTGAAGTTGTTTGTTTATTTATTCTATCAACACGTTGTGTAAATAATATCGATTGGTTATTTGATTTTACCTTCGTTTTCTGTATAGTCCGAATCTATATCGCTGCTGTGAATGGATGAAGCGTTACTACATCCAAGATACAGGATGGCACAAAACACAAATAACACTCTTACAATCATATTGTTGAGTTATTTATTATAATTACACCAATATATAATGTTATTTTTAACACACTTAACACAACATAATATGTTACGACGTCCCGCACTCGTATTTTTCAATATACAATATTATATTGACGTGATGTACCGAATCAGGGAACACCGAAGCAAATGGCGGACGATTATTTGATTCCGATTCTTGCTCAACTCGTATTGTGACTGTGTTGCCAAATATACAATGTTGTGTTCGCCAGTTTTATAGTCTATAAAACGTTAAAAATATTATTTTTACACAGAAATGTCATCCACACTAAACATTGTACTTAAGAAAGAAAATTTGCGCAATTATGGTCATTCATCATATTTTGACATTTTATTACAGCACGTATCGTGTACGAAAGTTTCCTGCCGGGAGGGATATAAAAAAGCAATGCCCCATCAAATATCTCAGGCAATAATAGAATAAAAAAATATAATATTTGATAAAAAATATTATAATAATATAATAGAACCAAAATTATTGAATCATAGAAATAAGTACCCCTGATTGCAATTGGTTGTTAACATTTTAATAAGAAATGAAAAAAATATCCTGAAACTTTTTATTAATAAATACTTACATTAAATTTTAAATTGGACACCGTTTGGTCATTTTATCTTCAAAATTTATGAAATCCATTCAAATGTTTAATTTATCATCTGGCAGTTCTTGGTAAAGGTTCACTATAGCAAATAATAAAAAAAATAACTAAAAGATATTTGGTAATTCCACTTATAGGTACTATACTGCTAATGCCACTATACCATCACTGTATATCCCACAATTGGGGTAGCCAACAAACCAGCTGCATGTAATAAACATGTGATTTTATTAATTTGCGCGAATAGGCTTTTGAATGCTTTCATATAGCTCCACCATATATTTGTCTGATAATGAGAATGAAAGTGTTCGAAAGCCGGCTTACATATTGATTAAGTCTCAAGTGGATTTACAAAATATTTCTTTTATTTTAATTTCTTGCCTATTCAAAAAAATAGCAATGCAGGTAAAAAGTTCAATAACAGGTTTTGAATGGTATGTATTAAAGTTTCGAAAAAAATTGTAGATGAAACGTTAAGAACACCATACAATGTCTTGAACTTGTAATCAAGATATCCGGGGATTTCAATTTAGTTTTCTTTTTACCAAATCCTCTCCGCCTACCCTTAGAATATTTGTTATATTTGAGGAAATTTCTGTAGAGCTAGCAACATTATTGTATAAAGTTTCATCGATTGTATACAATACATACAAAGTAGACCATAGAAAAAAAATGTGACAATAGAGTAAGTGTCGCCAGTAACCAAAATATTTGATGACGGAAATTGGGTAAAGTATACAGTACCAGAACCAGCTCAAATACAATTTTAATTTCAAGCAATTTTTACGAAAAATACCTATTAAATGTTTTGTATAAAAATTGAAAAAATAAATAATGAAAAACCTTTTGTAATTATTTATTTTGACAGTAAAATTCTTTAATTAATTAAAATTCATTGAATTGTATAACAGATAACTGATATTTTTATGATACTTTGTATTGATTTGATTATTTGAAATATTGTAACCAATGTGAAATTATGAAATTCTTTTTATTTCCCTTCTTACAATAGGTACATTTGACAATTTTCACAATATATTTTAAATTATTATGGACAACACATATCACTCTTAATGTATAGTGAAAAAAATACAAATTTTGCCATGGCTTTCATGTTTTAAAGTTATAATATTATCTTACAATACAATAAACACTTTAACTTCATCACCATGGCATATTCCACAAATTGGGATATTTAAGTTAATCTTATGCTATAATAGCAGCAGGACTACTTTTGATACAGTCTAAATTAATACGATCTTAATCTAGTCTTGATCTTAATCATACGTCGCGCGAAGGGACTATGGTCAAAAATATCGCGCTACCGCTTCTACGGGATTGGTATGCACGTATTTTCGACTAATACAGTACACACTTCACGCGTCGTATGATTCAGATTAAGATCGTTTTTAGACTTAGCTATCATTTAAATTTTAAACGATTAGCATAATATTGAAGTAATGTTCAGCAGAACAATTACATATATTCTGCCGACAAGAATATCATGTTGATATGCTACTTATGCCCAGCGAGAATATTATATTTCTATTGTTTATAATGTGATATTCAAAAACTCTAAATTTAATCGACCGGCAAAATGATTATTTGTCCAGTAAAATAAATAAATGACCGGCAAACTGTGAGCCCATTTTAATAAAACTTGTGTAAGCTAAATGTTTAATCTTGTTCACATAATAAATCTTTGTGTGTCAAGAATGAAATGAATGCAACTTTTTGCTCTACTTTCTGTTGGAATTGGAAAAAACTGGAAAACCCTGTCAAATGATTTTATATAAAGCATCTGCATTAACGACACTAGTGTTTTTCGACATTTTAATTAGATATTTCGTTGATATAGCAAAATGGAAACAGATTTTTTCGTAGCCATCATTAATTTGGTAAGAAATCACAAAAACTTCATGTGGATCCGAAGGTAGATCGGTGTGAGAAAAATATTGTTTATCAATTAATATTTTCTGCCAATCAAAAAGCAATTCTGCCGATTAATTAATTATTTTGTTGTGTGAGTATTTATTAAGCCGTTAAAATTTGACAATTTGCCGATATAACCAAGTTTGTTCGTAAAACAAGTGTTGCGTTTATTTTTTATTTATTGCCGAAGAAAACCTTGTTTGCTGTGAAAATGACTTAAATGCTGTTGTTGTCATAAAATATTAAATGTGGTTGAATTGGTTGGTTGGTTGATTATTAACTATTTTTCCCCAGGTGAAATATTTCACATCTACACAAAAATAATAATAAATAATGTTTTATTGCATTCAGCTGTTCTAGAAAAAAATCTTACACTATTAAAAAAGTTGAGCAAAGAAAATAATCGAACTTCACAAAATATAATATATAAAGAATCTGTAAAACTTTTGCATTGGACCGGTTCAACTACTATAAAATTTACTCGAAAAATATTACCATAATAAAATATTAACATTGTCCTACCGAAGCTTTCCTGCCATTTCGCTTCCATGCACCTTCTATTATGTGGCGTTTTCTATGGTCAGTTGTGAATTTCGAGTGGTTGTGGTGCGGACGTGCTGCGCGACTCCTATTAGGGAGACAATAATACAACATACTCGCAACTGTGCAATACCTAAATACTTCAAACAATATTCTCTGAATTCATTCGATGTCATTCTATTATTCGCCTACAGTTAAAATGTCGTCGTTTTTGTCTGTGTAGTAACTAATATCACGCGTTTAAAATGGGAAAATGCGACGAGGCCAATGTAGAGATGAGTATGGGGGACAGCGCTTCACCTTTGAAGCAAGATATCTTCTCGTTTACGGTGCCCCCTGAGGCTCCTGTTTTCACTCCAACAGCCGAGGAATTCCAGGATCCTTTGGCTTACATCAACAAGATAAGACCCGTGGCTGAGAAGTGTGGAATATGTAAAATCAAACCTCCAAAGGTTAGTACGATTCTGCATTACATTTCAACTCCAACATACACACCACATTTCTACCACTTTTCAATGAAATTTCTTCACAAAAACAACATTTTCTTATCAAATCGGACGTTTTTCATACAAATTCACATAATTTTCCCAGTTTGTGCGTATATTTTCTTGGCAAAACGTTATAAAACGCATCCATACCTCAGTGATGCAATAAACACATTCGATTCGACCTGTTCAAAATATTTTCTAACAATATGTCGCAAATATCAAATGATTTTCAGCTTTTTTATCTCGATTACAATCTGAAATAAACATATTTATCGTTATTCGATAACAGACTGCGAATATTTACAAAAATATTCACGAAAATGATAAATAAACTTCGTCCCAAATGCATATTGGAGTTGAATTAGTACCAAGGATGCCATTTTGTTTATGAAGTTGTTATATTAAATAAATTTCAAGTGTTTTTTGTTGTTATTTTGAACTTTTTATTATTTAAATTAGGCATATGTGGCACCAGATTAGTTTTAAAATGTTTTGGATATGTTTAGAGAATGACAGAAGCACATTTTCATTAGTTTAGTGATGTGAAAATGTTAAATCTATTTTAGTATTTGGGTCTATATTATATTGTTTTATGTAGGTAATTATTACACCTTGCTGGGAGATATATTGTATTGTATTGTATGTCATTTGTTCTATTATAAAATATAAAAAAACAACTGCATAAAATATTATGTAAATTAAATTAATGAAAATGCAAATATGATTTCAACTAAAAACCCATTCCACACAAAATCACAATTATTTTACTCCTTTCTAAAAAAAAATGGAATCATCATATTTGGGGCATTTCTCATTGCTGAAATTACAATGTTAATTCTTTGTGATGTATGTTATGCCACAATTTTGCTTGTGGACCACGGGAAATTTGTTTATGTGGTGTAAATGCCATCATTTTTGTGAAATATAAAATGGCACCCTTCATTTTGTTTTAATGGCTTTTGTGTATTATATTATAATTATTGATCAAATAAGTGATAGAGAGAATTGTGTTTTCTCAATTAAACATTCTAATTTTTGTTTGTAAGGAAAGGTTTTGTAGAAAAATATCTATCTATTATTTCATCTCCTACAATCATGCTTCTAATGGGGTAGCCAGCAATCAACTTCTTTTTATATCTATCTATATCATCATGGCATATCATACTAAACATTTAAAGAAGTGAAAAAAAATATGTTTGAGAAGTCATAATCCTCAGCATAATGATCACCATCAGTATATTGGTTGTAGATCAATAGATTTTAGTATATTGATTATTTATTTATTTATTTTATTCTTCTTGCACATCATCATTCACATAACAAAGTCAACAAATCAGTTTACATAAGAAAAAATGTGATGATATGCAGTGGCGAGATTATCACTTTATACCTAGTGATTTCTTCCATCTAACCATGTCATATTAACACTAAACATAAAACAATAACAATGATAAACACAAATAAGAAAAATCTCTACATAAATCAAAATGAAAGAAGAAAAATGTACAATTACCTTACACTCCAAAAGGACCGAGAACTTAGTAAAATATTACGCTTGAGAATACGCATACAATATTTTTTTATGTATTTACTTTATTCTTTTTGCACATCATCATTTACATAGCAAAATCAACAAAGTAATTTACATAAAAAATGTGATGATATGTGCAGTGGTGAGATTAAGTATCACTACATAAGTGATTTCTTCTATCTAACCACATATTGAAACCAAACACACATTACAAAAAAAATATAAGAAAAATCACTATATAGTTTAGTGGTATTAGTAAAGTTTTTGACTCCAAACATTTATAATAAATAAATCAAAATTTTTGAAAATTTCGACTTGTCGATGTGTGGAACTGAACCATTGATATGTGTATGTTGGAAAAGCTTTGAATTTAATAGTAAATAATCAAGTGAAAGTGTACAGTGTTATTATTTCCCTTAATCACTCGCAAACGAGTGGATGGCCTTAAGAAGAACAAAATAGGAATGTTTATTTTCTATAAATTTTTACCAATTCACATTTTATTATTTTTGTCTGTCAAATTGTTATTTACTTTATTATATGTTTAACGTGTAAAAGGCTCACGCCATATACAAGTGATAAATAAATAAAATAAATAAATTACTTTATACTTAACCCTCGGGCTATCTTCTAATCACTTTTTATCCAACTAGCAAGTTTTATGAATTGTGTGTTATTGTTTTATTTGCTACAGAACTGGCAGCCGCCCTTTGCTGTGGATGTGGATAGGCTGAGGTTCACACCCAGAATACAGAGACTCAATGAATTGGAGGTCAGTTGAGAATATTTACTTATTTATATTTACATTGTTTCACAAAATTCAAATTCATTTGTTTATTTAATTGTTGTGACTGCTGATTTATTTGATGTTGCTTTATTTGTATTTAGGCCATCACCCGTGTGAAGCTAAACTTCTTGGACCAGATAGCCAAGTTCTGGGAGCTGCAGGGTTCTCTATTGAAGATACCAACTGTGGAGAGGAAACCGTTGGATCTGTACTCTCTGCACAAGATTGTTAATGAGGCTGGTGAGTTGTACAATTATCATTCTTTAAAATTGAGCAGAACTCGTGCTTTAAGGGATGATGGTGGCAATGTTGTATTAATGATTTTTGTGTTTGTCAGGTGGTTTTGACGTGTGCACCGCCGAAAGGAAATGGTCCAAGATAGCCGTGAGGATGGGACACCCGCAGGCCAAGGGTGTGGGCACTATCCTGAAGAATCATTATGAGAGAATCCTGTTTCCATATGATCTGTTCAGGAATGGAGAGGCAATTGATGTTGTAAGTATACATTTTTTTTTGTGTACAGATGTAAATTTTTATATGTTCCCAAGAAGATTGTTGAGAGTATCTACAAGCTTTATACAATTATAGAGTCTTCTGTAAGTGCAGTAGCCAGTGGATTAACTGCTGCTTGTGATAAATATATAGAATGTCCTCTAATTGCTGTAAAATATAAGACGTTTAAATATTCATAAAATCACAGGATCCATGACACAGCATTAAGAAATTGGCCAGTTTTTTTTTTGTATTTTACTTATTCCATTCTAAAGAACTCGTTGAGGGGAACAAAACTGCATTTAAATCACGAAAACGAAAAAAAAATCAATGAGTCTGTTTTTGCCGTGTACATTTTTTTTTATCTACACCATCAGTCTTTCAAGGATTAAGTGAACTCACATAATTAATTTGTAATAAACCCGCTGTGAGTCCTGGGATTTAAAAATTAATTGTATAACAACAATTTGTTCATTTTTAATTAACAAATTTTATTCTTATTTTTTAACAATTAAATATTTTTTCTGCAGAAGTTGCCAGAAGTGAAGGGAGAGATGACCCCCGAGAAGGCTAACACCCAGGGGGGATGTAAGAGAGGGGGCTCTGCGCAGAAAGGCTCCCCTAACACTGGGGGCCCGGAGACCAAGCCCATGCCGACTAGGAGGTGGAGGAAATTGGTAAATATGGGAATGAGTTACTATCTATTTTTATCTCTCGAAGGAAGATTTCTTGAGAAGAGTTTTTTGTGAGAGTACTGACTTAGTTCCAATGGTCAAATAGTTCTTGTAGAGCTTAGGCTACCAAAACAATAGACATACATGCCTTTCTTTCTTGAGCAATGGATTGCGAGTTGTCTTTAGCATATAGTTACTCTAAATTCCAGTTGATGTTAGTCTGCCTAGTAATGCAAGTGTATATTAAAAAATACTATGAAATATATAAGGAAGTGTGAAACTGCACATATGTGACAGTGTTATTTTTTAATGTACTCTGATTATATGGTGAGTTTATTTCATTTGTCCAACCATTTTGTGTTTGTTTCTTTCTCTCCAGAACGAGTTGGACGAGCAGGAGGGTACTCAGACGGAGGGCTGTCTGGGGGCCACGGAGACTCCTGGTAGTGACAGGAAGAAGGACCTACGCAGCAAGGCAACACCGACAAAGCAGGACACTACTAACTTGGATGATAAAAAGAGTAAGCAATCATCATAATTTTTGTCTTTCGCAGTAATCTGTTTTCAAATACAGCAAATTTTTTATTCATTTACACCATTATGTTGGAAGTGATGTGATGGTATGAGTGAATGATTCAGTAAACGAAATATTAATGACCGACTCCTCTGTACATACATAGTTCTTGAAATGTTCATATTGTTTTATATTTTCCTCATACTTACTTTGTTTAAACCACACGTTTGGCATTGTTATTGTTGTATCAGTACAGTGGCACCTTGACATACGAGTTTAATTCGTTCCGCAACCTTGCTCGTATTTCAAATTACTCCTATCTCAAAGCAAATTTCCCCATTGACATTAATTGAGCTGCCATTTATGCATTCTAGCCCCCAAAATGTCTCCCCAATTATTTTTGTTATGTGTTTTTGAATAAGTAAATGTATTTATAAATGACAAAAACATAATAAAAGAGAATGTCAAGAAATAGACTAGATTTATAAAGTGTTACTTTTGCTTAATTTTCATCACTGCTTTTCTCTCCACTGGTCTTTGCCTTTTTCGCCACACTTTTCTCACTTTCACCTGTAGGTCATTTAATAAAAAAAAACATGTCCAAGGGGGTTTGTTTCTTCCTCCCTTTCAGAATGTTCCTGAAATGAGTTAGGAAATCTAGGCCGATTGCTCGTATTTCAAAGCAAAAAATTGCTCGCTCGACGGCTTGTATATCAAAAAACTCGTGTATGTTGGGGCACTGGTATGTCAAGGTACCACTGTACTTTGTTTTACATATTAATAATGATAGAAGACTTTACTTATCCACTAATAGCTTAATGTAATTTTGTTGATATTATCTGTAATATCACTGTTTGTATCCCTGTGTAAAAAAATAATAAACAAAATATATAATTATTTGTGTAGCCCCTGTGAAAGAGTCACCCAACAAGCGTCGCTGTGGTCAGCAACCCGTCTCTATGGCTTCATGCCCCCACTCTGTGCCTAGCAGTCGTCCTGTGAGATCGGCAGCTACCAGATCCTTACAGGCGCAGAGGCAGGACAGTATGACCGTCAATGTTGTGCCTGCTCAGCCTGATTCTGCAGATCCTGTGAGTGTATAGATATATAAAAAAATGTTTAGAAAATTTAGTATTTACGAAGTATGTAATTTGAGTGAAACAATAATAATATAATTATATTTCAGTTGGCCAAGTACATCTGCCACAATTGTGGCCGTGGTGATGTTGAGGAGCAAATGTTGTTGTGTGACGGATGCGATGACTCCTATCATACATTCTGTCTGATGCCTCCGCTGGATACCATACCAAAGGGGGATTGGAGATGTCCACCTTGTATAGCGCAAGAGGTAACCACAAAAAAATAAACAGACAAACATTTACACCAATATCATAATATTCTAGACAATTAATTTTGCCCCCTTTTGTGAAAAATCAATTTAATGTTGGCGATATATTTTTTTGTCCACCAGGTCTCCAAGCCCACTGAGGCATTTGGTTTTGAGCAGGCACAGAGGGAATATACCTTGCAACAGTTTGGTGAGATGGCTGACCAGTTCAAGTCGGAGTACTTCAATATGCCAGTACATGTGAGTATAATGTACATTGTTTTTATTACATAAATTCGAAAAACACTTTTTTTTTAAATACCAATTTTTGCCATTAATCTGTGTTTGTGTTTATCTATAGATGGTGCCCACTCAAACTGTTGAGAAGGAGTTTTGGAGAATCGTGTCTTCCATAGATGAAGATGTCACCGTAGAGTACGGGGCAGACCTGCATTGCATGGATCACGGATCAGGTAGGTGGAGTTCACTGTTTATTCCGCTTGTTAGATTTGTTATATTCCATTCTAAGTAAGCTGGTAAATTATTGTAAAATAAATAAAGGATGAAGACGAAATTGTATTTATCTGAAAGAAAGGAGTGAGAACTATGTGACTTACCACGTGTATCAAATTCTCAAGGACGATGGCCACATGTTGAGTAAGAGAAATCAGCATGCATGTATGTGGAGGAAACGAAAGAAGTATGTAAGGATAAGTCAATATGTAGTTTCATTCTCTCGGCCTAGCCTACTTGTAATAAAATGGCATGAGTGTACAGTATAGAAAATCATAAAAAGAAAAGTCGGTAGCCTGGAGGTAGAGTCTCGGCCTCGTGAACAGGGGGTCCGTGGTTCGATCCCAGGTGCCGGCAAACTCCCCTTTCACGACACAAGCTTTTAGCTTACTGTGAAAGGTGTATAGGGTTGTATTTGGGTTTATAACAAAACCCAGATATATCTTTTTTAAAAAAAAATAAATTCTATATTGTACTCTGATTTTCATTAGTTGTATATAAAATTACATTTACTCGAAATGGGCGAATGCAAGAAAGAAATTAATTGTAATTGTCTTTTGTTGTTCAGGTTTCCCTACCAAGGCTTCGAAGCATCTGTACCCTGGTGATCAGGAGTATGCAGACTCCAGCTGGAACCTCAATAATCTGCCCCTTCTAGAAGGCAGTGTACTGGGTCATATCAATGCCGATATTTCGGGAATGAAGGTAGGGTCAAATTCTTACTTAGTAGAGAAGAGTACTACATCTTAAGTCTCAAATTCCTGTCCACTGATTCAACCAATAAAAAATAATTCTGTTTTATTTTTTCAAATTCTACTACATACCTATCCGTATATCCGAGAAAAGCCATTCTTTGAAAAGTTCAGTTTTTCCTAAATTTGTTTGTATAGTTTATGTATTCAGAATTTATGATTTGATATTTATATTGACTATTTATTACATTGTTTGAGTGACTGGGTAGCTTCTCTCTGATTCCCACCATCTATTGGGTTCTCTCGTGGTGTCTGTGCAGACTAAACGACAGTTTTGGGTCTGTGGTCTCGATGGATGCTTAGTGGAATTCCTGTGGAGGTGCTTAGTGGGATTCGAAACATGGTTTATAAGATTGTATAATATGTTGGACCTGTCGGTGTGTGTTTGTATTTAAAAAATCAAAGGTGATTGTGGGTCATTATTACCATTCACTTTAGCTGTAATTTTTTTTGATATGCAAGTTATATCAGATTGAATTAGTATTGTTTAGCTTTAATTTTTTTGAATATATTGGCTTCTACGAATATCACAAAATATAATGTGATTTTAATATGCCATCAGAAAAAAAACATTATGAACACTACAAAACTATCAAATTGATCTGAAGTTAAACATTGTCTCGTTTTCTTTTGAAATGCAGAAATTACTCAAAATACAAAAAAATTCAATAATATTTATTTCTTTTGCCCCCATAGGTTCCGTGGATGTACGTGGGGATGTGCTTCGCTACATTCTGCTGGCACAACGAGGATCACTGGTCTTACTCCATCAACTACATGCATTGGGGTGAGCCCAAGACGTGGTATGGAGTCCCGGGCAGTAAAGCGGAACAGTTTGAGACTACTATGCGTACTGCCGCCCCAGAACTATTCCAGTGGCAGCCTGATCTGCTGCATCAGCTTGTTACCATTATGAATCCAAATACACTCATGCACGCGGGGGTCCCGGTCTTTAGGTGAGTTCTCAATTGAAATCTCAATTTTATCGTGTTTCAAAATTTTTAAGATACTGGCTAAATGTAGATCAGATTGAAAGGTATATATCTGTAAACCGGAGGGAAACTACACCCTGTCGAATTTCAGTCGAAATTACTTATAAACATAGTATTGTAGTGCTTGCTATGCTCTTTTAAATGACATGTGAATTCATCTGTTTTGAAAACAACTTATATTTTGAAATATTCAAATTTTTGTTAAAGCAAAACAACGCCATTTTAATGCAATATTGTGAAATTTTTCAAAAAAGTGTGAGAAATGATTAGTAGCAATCATTCCCAATAATTTTTAAGTGCAAATATAATTTTGTTGAAAAAACTTCGAACGGCATTCTGAAAAGTGGCGTCCATTGAGACAGTGCAGTTTCGCTCTGGCGTACAGATGTTAGGTTTTACTTTCAATATAACACAGGACAGAGGAACTTTGTGGTATATCAGTGACAGGTATGTTGCGACAGAGTGCAGAGTGATGCCCTTTATATTCACCTCATTTTGCAGACTCGGAGGCACTTTGTTACAGTGCTATGAAATGTTCTGTCTCCAAAGTTCATTTGAATTTGTTTTGTTTAGTTTTCGTGTCCTGTCTAAATCTTTCCAATAGGTCGCGGCAGACATCACCTTGTAATTTCCTTGAATCAGGTCTACAGGATTAACAAATTGAGAGTGACAAATTTAAACTGTGTAGTCTTCTGAACTTTTCTAATATGTTGTTTGTTATTTTTATCAGGACTGATCAGAATGCGGGAGAATTTGTCATTACCTTCCCACGAGCTTACCACGCTGGATTCAACCAGGGATATAACTTTGCCGAGGCTGTCAATTTCACACCCGCCGATTGGGTAAGTTTTATTGAGATTTTATTTTTCCAAACACCTGTCTTGATCGTAATTATGTAATACATGTACTGAATATTTTCAACCGACAGTGCTTGGTGGAAGTCCACATCAAACTAGAAAGAATACTTTTATGATTACAAATGTTTGGGGTCAAAAAACTGGTGGTATTTGTAAAGTTTGTTAACCCCAAACATTCGTAATTATGTTTAGAAACTACATACCACAGCGTTATCGCCAAATCAACAAATAATTAAATCTTGATGTTATTGACCGAAGGTACTTTGGAAGGTTGGAGTCCATTTCAAGATAAATTGAAAAAAAAAAACACAGTATGCAATTAACTTCCAAATGACTTTTTTTAACTTCGCATACTAGTATTCGGAGACTCTCGAATCCATCATCAGGCGATTAGTAAAAAGCGAAATAAGATACAAAGACAAGCATTATTTATAGGATTTGAACAAAAGTATGTTGGGAGAAGCCCGTGTTGATAAGAAAGTAATTAAAAAAAAAACTATTGGAAAGTGATCCGCTGTGGATGGATTCAAAAGAGAAGAATTTAAAGAAAAATATAAATATCTACCTTCTCCGGTATTCACCTTATTGCGAAATGGAGAAACCACGGAAAACCCAAATCAGAGAAGAGCAAAAATACTGGATTATTAACAAAATTTAGACTATAGGACATGGAAAACCCTAAATCGACTGAGATCTGGTGTAGGAAACTGCCGCGACAATAGAGAATGATGGGGGTTCCTACAGGACAAATCCGGGGCATGTGACTGTGGTGCAGCACAGACTATGCCACACTTGTTGGAGTGTTCATTGTGCCCTGTCACTTGCACTATGGAGGATATTTTTGACGCATCTCCACCTGCTGTGCGTTTTGCACAGTAGGTGGAGATCAGTTTGATTGGTTTTTTTCTGGGTTTCGACACGATAAATAATAACTAAATTTTAAGTTTCTTAAAGTAGGTACATGTGAATCAATTATTATTTAGAAAAAGAAATAGTAAGCAAATAAACAACAATTAACAAAATGATACAGCTCAATATGTGTACAGTGTCTTTAACATTGTCAAAATGGTTTGAAATATTTGATTGTATGATTGTAGAAAAGAGTATGCTACCTATAATTCACTTCCTAGAGTTTCGATGGATGATTCTGACAAAGTATTAAATATTTATGAATAATTTTATTGTTTGCAGTTGAAGATTGGCAGGGAGTGCATCGATCACTACTCCAACCTGCGCAGGTATTGTGTGTTCTCACACGACGAGCTGGTCTGCAAGATGGCTCTGGAGGCTGATAAGTTGGAGGCTACAGTAGCCTTGGCTACGTATCAAGATATGAGGGCTATGTTGTCGCAAGAGAGGAAGTTGAGAAAGAGTTTGCTTGATTGGGTCAGTTTTTTAATTTTCTTTAACCCTCTCACTACCAAATTAAATTGGAATGTCCTGAAATATTTTTTTGTATGTACAATGTAAATGTTAATTTTTTGGTGAATTTGTTTTTAATTTTCTCTTACCGTTTTGAGGGAGGTGTATGTGTTAATATCAAAGTATCGGCAGTTTAAAGACACGAAGAATGTAGAAAATATTGATGCGTAAAACTAAAGTGCACATCAAAATTTACTAATCAAAAATATTGTACCTTAAACCTTGCCTCTCCAGGTGTGCAATAATGGATATCTTCTTGTCATTGGCCACTCTTGAGATATTCATATTCATCAAAGATAGAAAAAAATGGAAGATATTTCTATACCATGTATTGATAACATTTCTCCTTGATTAATGGTACGAAATTGACTGTATATTATTTGTTCAGGGAGTCACCGAAGCGGAAAGAGAAGCGTTTGAGCTCCTCCCTGACGACGAGAGGCAGTGTGTATACTGCAAGACAACCTGCTTCCTGTCCGCAGTCACGTGCCCCTGCAGTGAGAATCTGGTCTGTCTGAGGCACTACACGGAGTTGCAGCACAGTAATAACGATCGCAAGTGTCCCAGCACCAAGCATAAACTCAGGTATAGTTGGAATATCTCTTTGAGTTTCTAAAAAATCTTGTATATGTTTTGATATTTAGAAATTCCTGATTTTATCTTCTGATTTTCATCATCAGGAATTCCTTAATCTACATAGAAATATTTTGAGTGGGTATATTAATAAAATATTCGTTATATTCATAGTCTCAGTTCAAATTGTGTTTGAACTAATAATATTGTTACAGTATGAATTAAATTTAAATCATATTTAAGACACCATGTAGAAGTTTGTGTAATATGTCATCAATTTTCAGGAATTCCTGAATCAAAGTTTTATTTACATCATATTTAAGGCACCATGTAGAAGTTTGTGTAGTTATATCAGTAATTTTCAGGAATTCCTGAATCAAAGTTTAAAATTTGAATTTTATTTGAAAGATATCGCTTCACTCTGGACGAGTTGCCCAGCATGCTGGAGAAGTTGAAACGTCGCTCTGAAGCTGTTAAAGAGTGGGCGGATGCCGTCAGCAATGCTCTGGATCCCAACACTCCCAAAACATGTGATCTCGAGGGGCTGAGAGCACATCTTAAGAAAGGGCAGGAGTTGAAGGTAATTTCATGTTGTAAAATTTGTTAAGGATGGCTTTGAATTTGAAACTAAGTATTTTTCTTTATATCTTTACACCATTGCAGCATCTACAATAATTGGGGTACTCAGTGGATTAACTACTGCACGTAACAAACATACAGGCTGTCCTCCTTTCATTCCGTCCTCTTATCAATGCCACCATGATATCTCCTACATGTAATGATTATACAATCATGTTTTAAGAATATAGAAAATGTTTAATTTATCATTACACAATCTTTTTCATAATAGATGCACAAAGCTGACATAGTGCGTGCACTGGCCACCGCGATCGAAGGTGCTGAGAAGTGTGCCTCTGTGATCCACCAGCTGGACCTGAACAAGATGAGGACTAGAACTAGACACAGTGCAGACCTCAAATATAAACTCACCGTTGAGGAGTTGACGCTCTTCTGTGAGGAGATTGATGGACTTGCATGTGTCCTGCCAGAAGGTTAGTATTCACTTATATTACTACTATTACTATACCATCACGGCATATCCCGCAAATGGGGCAGCCAGCAGAATTATGGGAATAATACAGAGTAATACAATAAATATCCACTGTACAGTTCCACAGCTCAACAAGTTGAAAATTTTGTTTTAATTGTTAATACACACAATTAACGCCACTCTTTCAATTCCACAAACAAATAACTATAAAAATACACGGTTTCCTTTATATCGTCGTTGCATATTCAAAAAGAGACATGTGCACACATTTTTATTTAGGCATACTCTTTAAAAACTGTTCATTAAGGCATTAAAATTGTAGTTTGGACTTTTTATTGACATGTGATATTATTCTTTAAGTATTGAATTTTAATATTTGATACTAAGAATCACTTTATAAAATGGTTATGATGTCATTATAAGCAGTTTAATCTGGTAATGTCAAAATGTTTATGAATTCACATGTTCCTTTTTGAATATGCAACGACGATATATTAAATATTTAGTTATGGAAAATATGTACCTATACAATTCCACAAATAAATATTTTAAATTGTTTAACTATTGAACGGAACAAAGACAATGTATGTCTTTTACAGTGTGATTATTATTATATAGTATGTTTAACTTTCTGTTGTGTTTTTAAATCATAATATAAATATATCAAAATTACAAAAATGGTGATTTCTCGAATTAATTACATTAATTTTTATTTTCTTATGCAGGTTCCGCCGTGAAGGAAGTCCTCCGTCAGACGATAGAGTTGGAGAGGTTGGCCGACTCCCTGTTGGTGGGAGATCCTGGCAGCACCCCCGAGAAGATCAGGGACATGGAACAGTGCGTGGAGAGGGGATCAGCGCTGTGTATTCAGCTGCCAAAGTTGACACTTATATCTAATAGATTGCAGCAGGTATGTATAGAAATGAAGTAAATTTGTACTTTATTATTTTATTAATCATCATCATCATCGCTCTCAATGCTCCTCTCGGGAGCACAGGGCTGAAACCAGCCTCCTCCATTCAGAGCGTCTACGCCAATTGCGTCACCTCTTTCCACAACATTCCCTGCACTCTGATGTCGTTGTCATAGGAAACAGTGTATTGTGAAAGAGGGACGCCCGGGCCGACGGAACCGTTGCGGACGGAAGAACAGCGCTCTTTTTGGCCAACTATCATTGGGCATTCTCAGAACATGTCCCAGCCAGGACCATCGTCTCTCTAGTATTACGGAGATAAAATAGTGTTACATTATTTTTTTTATTTTTGTGTTTACAGGAGAGATTCCTGGACGAAGTGAAGATGCACCGTGAAGAGTATGACACATTGAATTTGGAAACAATTGGCAGACTGCTGGATCAAGGAATTGCTATACAACCACATTACATACTCGAGACTCACCTGGCAGCACTGCACAAACTTAAACTACAGGTATAATTACTGAACCACTATATTTTGTGTGGATGGAAAATATTTATTGGCTACCATCTTGTTATCAGATTTCACATTACTAATTCTTAATCTAGGACACAATACAGAAATTTACAATTAAAAATATAAAGTATACCAACCAAGGTCCCGCAGACTACAGATTTACAACGGAATAAAAAAATAATTATTCACCATAAGTAACAATTAGAGAGAACATACCATTTCTATCAATTTTAGTTTAATTAAGAATATTTTTTTTACTAAACTACAGCTAAAAGGTTGGGGCCCTCTGCTATCTTATTGCCAACACTTGTGTATGCAAGTGAGATATGGACATAGTTAAAGAAGGATGAAAGTGGCATAAATGCAGTAGAAAGGAGATTGTTGAGAAGGATGTGCGGTAAATTTCTGAGATTGTGTGCGTAACAGTGATGTATGAAAAGAATGTGGAATGAAAGTTGGTGTAATTACAAGGATGAATGTAAATAAGTTAAGATGGTTTGGGCGTGTGGAAGGAATGAATGAGAACAGAACGACTAAGAAGATTTATTTGGCTGAGAGGAATGGTGCGTGGAGACGTGGACGTCCGAGGATTAAATGGCAAGATCATTTAAATCAAATCCTACAGGACGGTCACGTGTTGAGCACATTGAACAGGAGAGCATGATGCATGAGGAATTGTATGACACTGATGGAAGCCAAAAATGTGTGCAAGGATAGAAGGAAGTGGCACTCTTTCTGCCTACCCTGCGTGTGATGGTATGTATGTATGTAAAAATTCAAGAATAAAATTTCAGCTAATGAAAATCCCAAACGACATTTCCTTTCTAATTCTGTTGTTATTGTGTAGAACGAATTGCCCAGTAAAGTGATAAGTTGTCCAAGCATCAATGCTTTTAAAAATAAGACTGAACCTCTTTCTAAATACAATAAGAGTTATGGCAATTAAATACAGGCACATCAGCTATGCTATTTACCTGTTATTAGTAAAAATAATATTTCCATAAAATATTTATTTTTACACTCTCTTATCTTTCTTCGTGATTAGGTCGAGAAATGGGAAGAGCGAGCCAAGGGTGTTCTGAGCCCCTCTGGAGACCACCAGTCCTTGGAAGAGATAGATGGGCTGCTCAAATCGGCTGACAAGATAGAGGCATATCTACCAACCAGACAACATCTTAATACCACATATAATAATGCTAAGGAGTGGCTTAATATGGTAAATCAGAAATTATATTTCTATTTTGATGTTGTGGCGTTGTAAGATATTTTCCAAAATGAATATACCAAATCTTGAGTACCAAAAATTTCAAAGACATGTTTGAATTTGTTAATATTGTTTTGCTCGATCTTAGGTGGAGGAGATGCAGTCTAAAGAATCATACCCCTACTTCAGCACATTGGAGAGTGTCGTAAAGAGGGGCCAGGCCATCAGTATCAGTCTGTACGAGAAGGACATGTTGGGAGAGGCGCTGGACTCTGCTAGAGTCTGGAAGGAGAAGACGTCACGTACGTTCCTCAAGAAGGGATGGCTTCTTAGTCTTATGGAGGCCTTGAGGTGAGTTAATTTGTACTGAAGACAGAGTTTGTTCAATTTTAGAACTATATATATTATTGTGATTTGTAAAAAGCCATGTCTATTTTTTATATTGTTTATTTCTTTTGCAGTCCACGCACGGACGTCCTCACTGGAGCTAAACGTTGTGTAATTCAACCTCCGCCTCCTCCTCCAACACCACAAACTGGCCGCGGACGACATCATCACAACACATCATCGGCTGATAGATCAGCGGCCAATAACAATAATAACAGTCTCAACAACGCATCGTCGGGTAGCAATACGACAGGAAATACAGCATCTGGGGCTCGTGCATGGTCTCCCCCGCCTTCCACGCCTGAAGCGGAACAGTTTATGAAGTGCTTTAGCGAAGAGAGGTCTCCCACACAGATAGTCGCCGCTTTCAAAGCTGCTGAAGAACGAGAGATGGCCAATATGAGAGATTTGAGGTAATGTATATTTTATTGATAATTTTTATTTTTGATAAATCTATGTAGCGTTCCGTTCTCTCTGCCTTCCCCCTCTTGGGACAGGGTGTGAGGGTAAAGCATAGTATTTTTGAATTTAGTTAGTACAAATTATGCTAAACACAAAATAAAAATCAGTATTCATATGACAAGTTTATTGCAAATGCGGAATTTCTTCAAACTAACTGAAAGAAATCAAAGTGAAACTAAAAACCAATTTTGTTTTTCAATGAAACTAACACTACATAAATTCATACAAAAAATACTTCTAAAAAGTGTTAATTAGCTTCTGATTATGCTAACTCGGGACGAATTGAACAAAACATAAAATATTTTTCTTTCACAGGTCCCGCAATCTCCGCAAAGATATCCGCATGCCCCTACACAGCGTGACATATTGTTACTGCCTCAAGCGTCAGTACGGTGTCATGACACAGTGCGACTTATGCAAAGAGTGGTATCACGCGTCGTGCATCAACGCCCTACCGGCCGGCGAAGCAGAAATGCCACCGGGACGTTTTCTGTGTCCGGGATGTGTCAGGACAAAACGTCCTCGTCTGGAAATTATCCTAGGTCTCCTGGTCGCACTGCAAAAGCTTCCCGTCCGTCTCGCCGAAGGAGAAGCGCTTCAGTGTTTAACCGAGAGAGCTATGGCTTGGCAGGACGTCGCCAGGGCGTTGCTCGCTTCAAAGGAGGCTGCGAAAGGGTTAGCGACTATTGTGCAGACGGAGAATGCTCAGGTATGTGAAAAGATTAATACTATTTACTTTCCATGTCTGGTCTTATTCTTTCCACTCCAATGAATGGTGACAGACATCGCCTTGTCATTTCCTAAAATCAGACATTTGGCTTTTAGCCGCCTGACAGTAGGCATGTCATTAAAAAGCTATCAACAAATTAATATGAGCAATATATCGACTTGCAACTTTGCAAAGTTTTTCGAGTATTCTGTAAAAGGCATGTTTATAAAGGGTTTTTCAACAAGGACTTTGTTTTTTAAAACAAAATAAAACAAAAAAATTTGATGAAGATGATTAAAATTTTTATTGAATTACAAAGAGAAAAGTTTGGCAATTATGCATGAAAAATGATATCTGACAAATGTCCACCACGAGCACGCTGACAGATGTTGATTCTTTCATCAAAGTTTTTAATCACTTTTTGGCAAAATGGCGGGACTATTTCGCTAATCACATCACGGATTTTGAGTTTTAAGGCTGCAATCGATTCGATTGGCTCCGTATAGACTCTGTCCTTAACATAGCCCCACAAAAAATAATCCAGTGGCGTTAAATCACACGATCTGGCTGGCCACTTAACAGCTGAGTTTCGTGAAATCATGCGATCGGGAAATTTGGTTTGCAATAAATTGATCGTTTCATTGGCTGTGTGACATGTGGCACCGTCCTGTTGAAACCACATGTCAGTGATATCCACGTCATCAATAATAGGCCAAAATTGAGTTGTCAACATCTTGCGATAGCGTGATCCATTGACCGTTACCGCATTTCCAGTCTCATCTTCGAAAAAAAAACGGCCCAATCACGCCTCCAGACCACATAGCGCACCATACAGTGACACGCTGAGCATGCAACGGCTTCTCAATAATTGCTCTAGGATTTTCAGAAGCCCAAATGCGGCAATTTTGCTTGTTGACGTACCCTGACAAGTGAAAATGGGCTTCGTCTGAAAAAATGATTTTTTCAGAAAAACCAGCGGGTTGTTCCTGAATGAATTGAGCGAATCTACGGCGATTTGAATGGTCGTTCGGCTTCAATTCCTGCACCAGTTGAAACTTGTAAGGCTTCAAAGCCAAATCCTTACGCAAAATTCGCCATGTGTTGGTTTTGGATAACCCCAATTGTCGAGAACGTCGAGGAATTGACAAATTTGGATCTGCTTCAACACTGTGGCTCACGGCTGCGATGTTTTCAGTTGAACGACCCGGTCGTACACGCGTTGGTGTTAACACATTTTATATCGAGCCTGTCGACTCAAATTTAGCGACCAAATTCTTAATAGCGGTCTCAGAAGGACGATTATGTTATCCGAAAATATCACGAATTTGACGAAACTTGTCAATTTGTCACTTTAGCAGAACCACCATTTTTATAATGGATTTTAATTATTTTAATGCGATTTTCAAGCGAAATTGAATTCATTGCAACAATTGCCAATGCATCCACTACGAATACGTCAAAAAATTAAATGTCAAAACTATCATGTTGCTGGTGTTGCCACAATTAAAAAACAAAGTTCTTGTTGAACAACCCGTTACAACAAATTTAAATTCAAAATAATACAACTAAAAGATCTGAGAAATTAAGGTGATATGTGAATCTAAAAATTTTGACAGTTTTTATGTTTGAAAATTATGACATATTTAAGTATTTTAATAATTTTTATGGCTTGATACATTATTAAGGTCTAGCAGTTGAAATTTTAAATTTGTTTATTAAATTTTATTAATATTTATCTAAATGTTTCTGTTTGTTTGCGTTGCAGGCTGGTGGTCGTGGGGACAAGTGTGATAAGTTGGGTGGGGATGTACAGCGTGGTAGTGGCAACAAGGCCTCCAGGGGAGGTGCCATGTCACCCACGCACGACACCATTCATAACAGGTAACGTAATTGCTTTTAATTGTGTTAAAATATAATAGTGTTTACAAAATTTAAAATATTAGGACGATATGTGCAGTGGCAAGATTATCACTATGAAGTGATTTCTTCCATCTAACCATGACACATTGAGATAAACCTAGTTAAAACAAATTTACTTAAATATATAAAATACTATATTGAAATGATGTATGAAATTATAAAAACCACAAAAAAATTCAATAAAAATTCACAAATCTTTCTCAGACAGTACGTGTGTATCACTATATCAAAATATTATAGATTTTATTGTTTTCAACATTTAATTTTCCTTTTATTTCCAGAAATAGCTCAGCGTCAGAACACGCTTACTCCGCATCGCCCCCTGCTAACGTAGGATCATCGCAGGGAGGTTCTGGCGGTATCACAGCGTCCGCAGTACGCACACTGAGACTGTCACCGCAGCTGATGCACAAGCTGGAAGACTTGATGATGGAAGGGGATCTGCTGGAGGTGACGATGGCAGAGACGCAGCAGATGTGGGGACTGTTGAGGGCTGCCAGAGATCAAACCAGTGTCTGGAGTGAACGAGGTGCATTGGGTGAGTTTGACATTCGCTAGTAGCAGTGTCTTCTGGAGTCAATTCATATTTCTACATCTTGTATTTCATAAATAAAAGAGCACATAAAATGGTTGATCTAAAAATAGAATACTGGTGCTCGCAATAGATGTTCATTAAACAAAGTCTGATGGGGGAGAGAGAGAGCTGGGCTCTCCAATTCTATATTTATTTATCACTTGTACGCGACATGAGCCTTTTACACTTTAGACATAGAACAAAGTTAAAAAAATAAAAACAACTTGTCAGACAAAAATAATAAAATGTGAATTGGTACAAATTTATAAAAACAAACATTGAGATGTAACAAAATTGTAGTAAGTTGAACAAAACAACAACAGTAATAGAATAAAACAATATGTCAGGTATGAAGTCAATCAAATTGTACTACATAAAACTAGCACCACCGGTGGTAGAAATTTGAACTAAAAGTGGTTTTAGGGGAAATTTAAAAACACACACTTCAAATCTTCTTGTTTACTGACCCCATATTGATTTGACTTTTACCTGTATCCAGCTCCAAAAATGAAAATGTTGCAAGGGGATAACTTTTGCACTCATAATTTTCGTCATTCATAATTTTTTTATTATGTTGTAGGTGCCTTAACTGATATATCTGGCAGCAACAGTTCAGCTCTCAACGACTCCCGAGAGTCCCCCGTAAAGAGAGTTGGTGCAGCCACGCATCAGCAGCAGATGAAACGAGCGCGACGCACCAAGGAACAACAACAACAGCAGATGTTAATGATGATGCAGCAACAAGGAGGCGCGGGGACGCCCGGAAACAATAGCGCCAACAGTGCTAATAATGCTGTTTTGGGTAACACGACGCCCAGCGGTGCTATGAACAAATCACTCACAGGCAAGAAAATGAGGAAAGCTTCGCCAGCTGCTCCGAGACGAGCGTCTGCCCCCGCACCCACAATCACAAATTATCTCAACAGAAAACAACAGGTAAATTTATCTCTCTCTATCTCATGTGGCTTCTCTTACAATAATTGTAGTAGCCAGTGGATTCATTGCATTCAATGTATATTCAGGTTATTCTCTACGTGAAGAGACAGTCTTAATGTCGTGTTCCTTGCAGTCATAATCAGAGTCATGACTCCAAAGGAGAATTATAAACGATTCAGAAAAATCCTACATTTGGATATTTCTAAAGTTACAAATTTCCTATTGATGTTTCGGGGACACAAGTGTTTTATAGCATATTATTATTACTATAAGCTATCAAGGAGGCAGCTAGAGCTGATGTGTTTGATATCCATACTATTGATGTCACTTTATACTGTCAAGCCCGCTCTTGAACAAATTGGTGTTACTTACAACAATCAAAACAGCAGGCAACTTATTCCACTCATCCACAATTTGGTTTACGAGTGTGGAATATCTGAATGATTTTCTAAAGATTCTTACTTGGAGAAATTAGACTCCCGAGATATGTGCGTAGTGATTGGGTCTCCTCCAATTACCTAATTGAAAATACATACTATATTCATATTGATTTTGTAGTATTGTAATAATTGATCTCACAATGGATAATCCCACAATGGACTACATCTAGAAGTCGAGGTGGGCAAGGTCTTTGGATGGAGAAAGAAAAAAAAAATAATTGATCTTAAATGTTTTTTCTTATGTTTTTAGGGTGTGGCCGGTGGCAGTGGTCTGATGATGAAGAAGCACTTCCTGGCCAAACAGGAAAGGAGGAGACGCGGGATGACGACCAAACAGTCGACCAGAGGTCGCAGAGGTAAGCAGCATTCATTTTTATTTTATTTAATTGTTGGTATAATATGCATTGTGATCTATAAGATCTATTGTACTCCCTCTACTCAGCCTTCCTGGTGTTGCCAGTCAAAGCCCATACTTTTTATGAAGTCTAGGATTTTGATGCCGAGGAGTCTCAGCCTCTACTTCACAAATACCATCTTCTTCAAGCTCTAGTTTGCGTAGGTGCTCCTTTTGTGTAGCTCTTATTTAAAACTAGAAGAGTTTCTAATAAAAACTCACTGATAATGTGTGTCTACCCATAGTGTTCTAAGTCAAATATTATTCATAGTGAAAGTAATACAGTGTTTTATTTCAAATCTATTTTAATTCTATTAAAATAAACTCTCACAAAGTTATTACAATCATTGTTTATTTTTAATCGCAGCTGGAGTTCACACCAAAATGAAGAGGGGCGGCGGTGCCGGTATGAACAGTGGAGGTCCCGGCAGATTGCTCATGTCCTCTCCGGCAGGAAATGCAGCAGACACTAGGAATAGTAGTGCCGCAGCTGAAGGAGGTCTGCTCGGCAGGTCGGCATCGCCACAAACGGATGATGATGATTCCAGTCGTGACGCTAGTTCAAATGAAGACGATGAGGACTGTGCAGCATCTACGTGTCTCAGACCTACTGGTGAGATATATTTATATCTTCTCTTCTTGTTTTATATATTTTTATACCGTCACTGCATCCTCCAGTGGATTAATTACTACATGCAGACTTGAATTTTTGGTGTGTGTCCTAAGCACCGCTACGCACACAGTCACATGTAATGTGTATTACAGTACACGTGATTGTATTAGTAACCGAGTAGCATCGTTGTGATTGGCTGGTGCATTGTGTGGTGTGTGTAGCATACCCATTACTGAAGGATGTTTTAGCTATCATTTACCCTATGAGCGGGGCACTCTTATATGAATATTATTGGAATAAACGTATATATCTTCTTCATCATGTCATTATAATAAGACATTCAGAATGGGTGAAATTTTAAGTACAGAATGGATTCAATTGGATATGGAATAGGCTCCCGCTATTTTCTGTATATTTTCCTGCGTCCTAATACTGTAAAAAGCAGGGATTTGTTAAAAATTGTTTATAAGGCATTTAACATATTGAATTCAGCATTGATGAGGTACATGCTGCCACTCATTCCGAGTGTTTTGTATTTCTAAATGACAGCTTGTATGTTTATTATATGTGGTTGGTTCATTGGTTTTTTATTTGTGGGAGATGATATGAAGGTATAGATAAATATTCAAAAATATTATTGGGTTTTAGAAACAGTCTGTTTCTAAGAAAGCAAATTGTTTCTGGGCTTTTGTCTAATTTGTAATTTACAGTCCTCATACATACTATGATTCTAGTTTTTTATTACATTTCATTTTACTTGGGTTGTGGAACTGATTTGTTAATTTGATCTTTTTCTGACTATAGGTAAAGAGGTGGACTGGGTACAGTGTGACGGAGGTTGCGAGAAATGGTTCCATCTCCACTGCGTCGGCCTCTCAAAGAATTCTCTCAAAGCCGACGAAGATTACTATTGCAGTATATGTTCAAACGGAGTCAGCGGGAAGAAGGCCAACAAACCGAGAGACACGGGAAACGAGACGGCCAAAACGAGGGGAAACGAACGCGGAACAAAAGAAGAAAGAACAACAAAGAATTCCACCAAGCAAACAAATGCCAATAACAAAACAGAGACCAAACGAGAGAGATTAAGTCTCGAAGCTAAACGTTTGGCGGCCGAATCAGCTAATAATTGTAGTACTACTAATATCGAAGCCGTCGGCAAGAAATCAACATCCGATAATCTCATGTGTGAAGAAAAAATGGATAAAGACGAAGACACTTACGCGAGTGGTGACAGTCGGAGTAAATCAAAATCGTTAAGCAGTAGTAAAGTAGTTAAGGATGAAGAATTTAACGATGGTGGTGATGTTAAAAAAATGGACGTTGACGATGCGCTGACGACGACGACGCAAGCAAAAGTTTTATCGACAGACTCTACGTCCTTGGTTACGTCTTCTGATAGTGTGGAGATGAAAGACGATTCGTAATGGTGACAGCGTGTCGCCGCGATACGTTTGAAGTGATTTAACTTTATTATAAATTCTATGAATATGTAGATTATAACTTAGATCTATTTTATAGTTATTTTGTCCGTTTTACATTCGCAGTCAGAAATTTTCATATTTTTTTGTTGGATAAATGTATCGAAAAATAGAAATAAGACAAAACGTGACGTTGCATATTACATTTTTGTCAAAATAATGTTGCCAGATCAAATCAAGGCCGATTTCGGAACAATTATTTTGTCAAAAAGAGTGTGGTCAGTAATCAAGTAATCCGTAACTTGGATTCATTTAGCTGCTGACCCACTCCAACTTCACGATACAAGCATATTATTATTATGGTATTTTTGGGTGTATTGCGAACCCAGATTCATTGCGAACCCAGATTCATTGAATGAAATAATGTCTCAACTTTTCTAGCACAGAGAGGACGATCTTTATGTTTGTCTACCTGCACATCACATATTGGAGATGTCGTAGTGTTGTAAATATAAACGTCGTTATGTTGTTTTGCAATGTTTGTAAATTTTCATTGAAAATTTCAGACACGGTCGTACAACTGACTTAGAGTGTATTTATTTAACCATATATAGCGTTTATCAATATCTTAGAAATAAATATAGATTTTTGTATTTTTGATGAATTTAAACGAAACAAGTTTGCATTATTTATATAAAAAATCCATATTATAAATCTATTGCATATAGTTTTATGCATATTTATTTATCTCTTTTTAAACTGCCGAGCGTATTATTGTATCCATAAAGTAAATCATTTTAATATAAATTGTCTAGATCAGTGATTCACAAAGTGTGCACCGCGTTGCTGTCATAAGGGCGCCACAAAAATATTCAATTAAACAATTCTCAAATTTTTGCAACTTAGTATGCTGTCAAAACTCCAAGAATTTAACATTTTTATTTAGTATTTTAAAAAAGAAATGTATTGAGGGTGCTGCGAAAAATAATCCAATTATTAGGGAGCCGCAAACTGAAAAAGATTAGGAATAACCTCTGGTCCAGATGTCAATTGTTTTATTATTTGGGGTTTGTGAGCCTGATGATTTGAAACTCATTGCCAACATACTCTACCTTGACAATACTACTTACGCTCGATGTTTTAGGCATTCAGGGTGTTTCAACCAAGATTAATATAATATATACTTTTTTAATCTCATCAATTAAGCAATTGTTTTCATCAATCCCTATTATATATTGATGCATTTTGAGTGTTAATTATGTATTCGAAAAACACTGATTATAGAATTGTTTGCGAAGAAATTTATTATCAGCAAGTGAATATTGTCTGTCTTAAATTAAGACAAAAAGAAATTTGATCGAATTGTATTATTTTTTCAATAAAAATATTTGCGACTCGTTTGAGAATCAAATTCAATCGAGGTATGGAAATATTGACAATCAATTTCGTGCAATCAAACGTATCGTTTTCAAACAAAACTGCGTTAAAAAAATCGTAAGCTTGTTAATCATTACAAAAAGACGTTTGACATCTTCAGTTTTGCAGTGATGAAGTTCATTGCCACTAATTTGATGACGGTTACAGAGAAGATGACTTGTATGGCTATTATTACACACACAATTATGAGTCCATTGAATCCTACTTGTGGGGCATGTCGTGATGGTATAGATTATCATAAAAAATAACTGCAATCGGCTTGCTGGTCATTTATAGATATAGTGAAGAAAGCTTGAATCAAATATATATTTTGAATCCATCAATCTCGTGTTGTGTTCCAAAATGGAATGTTTTAAGTTTAAAAAAAGAAGGACATGTTTAATTTAAATTCATGTTAGTTATGTTTTGTATGTATATATATTGGAACAGTGATGATAATTGCTTTGTTTTAGGACGATTCTTCAGTTTTTGTGTATTATTGGTATATATATGTGTGTGCGCAACATTGATCCCCGTTTCCATTGGTTGATAACTTGAAATTACAGATTTCCAGAGGAAAGTAGGTATTTATTTGTAAAACATGACAATTTTTTTTTTAAATTCATTTGATAGTGTTGGGGTATACTGCCACACGTCCTCAAGGAGAGGGCAACTTGCATATTTGTCACATATATCGAGGTAGAGTCTCGGCCTCTTGCACAAGAGATGTGCGGTTCGATCCTAGGTGCCGGCAAACTTCCCTCTCACAACACAAGCTTTTAGCTTACTGTGAAAGGAGTGTAAAGTTGTATTTGGGTTTTATAACAAAAAACCAGATACATCTTTCAAATAAAAAAAAATTGCTCTGATGGCTATTTCACTTGGTTTTATATTTTAAGGTACAGCTCACGTCCAAGTATTTAGGCACTTTGAGGGTTGACAAAAGGCGCAAATGATTTTATTTAAATTATTTTCTTCATATCATGATATGTCAAAAAACTCAATTTTGAATAATTTTCAGTTATTTGTCTACGGAACTATGTTTATAGTACGTGTGAAGTTCTCTCGAAAATGGGAAAGTATATTTAAAAATATCTCTTGTCAATATCAAACTCAATGTCATCCTCGACAGCTGAAGTGCGTAGTTCCACGCTTCTTTAATACGCATTTCGTTTAAATTTAACACAGATGCGAGCATTTTATCAATGGTTTCCACGCTTAACGTCCTAAATAGAGAGGATATTTCTTACGCTTTTATGTAAGTCAAACATCTTTGATTCAGCAATGGCGGAGTACATTGCCACCCATCCTGAACATCTTTTTTATGGCACTAAGAGGGTGACCTGCATATTTATTTCTTGCTGTAGCTAGTCTGTCGGCTATTCCAAGTGCTAATATAGATGGATTTTTCACAAATATTGGATATTGAAGGATAATTTGAATATACTCACTCAGCGTGTTAATATTTTTTCGTTAAGGATTTTTAATGAGTATTTATGTACTAGATATTGTAACGTACCAAAATTAGTGATAATTTTAAGCATTTTTTTAGCTTGTAGAGTATATTGAGAAAGCCAAAATCGTTACCAAAATAAAAAAAACGAAAGAAAAGTGACATAATATAACGGAATCACATTCAAACGCTGTGATTCTATTGGTTAATAATTGTATATAAGAGCGGAATTGAATTCGAATACCGTATTCCTATTGGTCAGTTCTAAAAAACACACTTTCTTATTGATGATAGTAAAATATCATAATCATCGCGTTCTTTGATGCCATTGGTTAGCGTTTTAAATTATCAATGGTGTTGATTTCGAACTCTGTAATTTTATCGGTTCGTCGTTTTTTGAACGGCCAATGAAATTGCAATAGATGATTGTGACTCCTCCTCCATTTTGTCTGTTCCTTTTAATATTGAATTCAAATCGTCCAATAAAAACTGTGCAATAATTATTCATTATTTTGAACCGACCAATGGGAACGCAAGATTCAATACAACTTTGAAATACACAAATAGTAAATCGTTATTTATTTGATTCTTGATTTAATTAAAAAAAAAACTATTGTATTTTGTTGTTCTTGTTTTTTTTTTTGTAAGAAAATTATAAGTTATCTTATACTCTACACACTAAAAAAAAACACAAAATATGTTATTGTCATTTATTGAATATGGCTCATGTGACATTGGCGGCGTCCACACAGCTGGATGCGAACGTCAATCATCATGCAAAAATCTTTCGGTGACAATTCGGAGCATTCTTAAAGAAATATTCTGATGAATGCCGTCTCCGAAAGATTTAAGATTTTTGCTTTTTGATTGACGTTTGAATCCAGCTGTGTGGACCCAGCAATTGTAAAATTTTTACGGGCTCAAAAATTTATTCTCTATCAGTAAAATCACTGTGTTAACTGTTAATTTGAACATCAAATTTTACCACTGAACAAAAATAGTTCTTCCAAACTTTTCTGTTAGTTTTCGAGTGTCCTGTAAAAGGCAGTATTTTTTTGTAAATCGTAACATTTAAGACATTTAAAATCTTCAGTTCAACAGCGGTGAGGTATATCGGTACCCGTTATGAATGTCTCACTTTCTTGAACTTTTATCGTATGAATAGGACAACATGTATATTTATTACATGCAGTTAGTCTGTTGTCTACTCCACTTAGCTCCACCAATAGATATTTTACTTTAATTTAATTACATTTTTAATGTTGTAATAAGTGTTTTTTCTTTTAGAACACACCTGGGGCCGTAGACAAACCGTACTTAGCGATCGACTACAGGCGAACTTTTCGACAATCTACCTACATGTACCGTATAATTTTGCGTTATTGTTGCGGTTATAGTCGAAAATTTGTTTGTAGTCGATCGCCAAGTGCATGTTTGTCTAGGAGGGCTGGTGTCTAGGTTTTTTTGCGTATCTATTAACGAGTATTGTTGAGTCTAATAAATATTAAATGTATTCATTTTTACATTATTTACTGTCAACAATCAATTTTAGATAAAAATATACTCATAATAAATACAATTGATATTCAGTTAATACAATAAATAAAAAAGAATTGTCGCTAATTTCATAATAGTTAAAGTGTTGCCAGAGTCATATGGACCATATTTATAATGCAGCAATGGAATACCTTTATTTTATTTTTAATAGTATGTTTTCATGCTTACAACATGGATACATTTAATTTCTATTGTACAAAATACCTTATTCTAATTTAGTAATGTAGTAATAATCACGCCATGTGTAATAAGGTTTTTCCATTTACAATTTAGAATTTGTATCAAAACTCATTGTTTTTCACCCTTTAACGCTCCTCTCGGGACCACATGACAGAGACAAGCTTCTTCTATTCAGAATATCTATTTTGCGTCAAATTGAGTCACCTTTTACTACGATATTTCTAAATTACTCTAATATTGTAACTGTCATAATAGGAGCAGTGTTTTGTGAAAGAGGATCTCATTCATTATTATGCCAATCGAGTCAATCCTTCCCAAGACATTCCTATTACATTAAAATCATTGTTGTCTTAGTTTGAGCAGTGTATTGTGTCAAAAAGATCTAACAGACTTGGACGATTATGTCAGAGATAAACTTGTTGTGTAAAAGTGTAACTCAATTGGCACAAAATTGAATTTCTGAATAAGAGAAGTTTTTTTCTTCTTGTGTTCTAAGTAGAAACATTACAGGATAAAATATTGTCGCTACATATTCAAAAAGAGGTATGTGCGTACATTTTTAAAAACTGACATTAAAATTGTTGTTTGTGCTTTTCATCGGCATGTGATATTATTCTTTAAGTATTGAATTTTAATATTTGATACTAAGAATCACTTTATAAAATGGTTATGATGTCATTATTATAAGCAGTTTATTCTAGAAATGTTAAAATATTTATAAACTCACATACCCCTTTTTGAATATGCAACGACGATACGCAAGATCTCGAGTTCCGATTAAGTTTTTGATGCGAATTTATTACTGTGAATGTGTCTTAAGATATTTTTTTTTTATATACACGTTTGTTCCTTTTTTTATTTTTATTTTTAGTTGTTGTTGTATATTTGTGATTTATCTTAATAAATAAAGAAATAAAATAAATACTACCTACAGATAAATAAATAAATATATAAGAATTTATGAAAAATTAAACATTCTTTTTAATTATATCAACACACTTTTTGTCATTGACAGCTGATGACGAATTTTCATACTTTTGAATGAAAATTTTAAGTTTTGAAATGTTTTCCTATTAAAAAACATCTTAATAACATATTTGAAATTCAGGCTATATCCTCACCTTTAAATAATCTCGCATTTAAGCTTAAATGGGTTTAATTGCCTGTTACAAGTTACTCAGTGTTATTTTTGAGTCAGAAAATTTACGAGTGCCATATTTCGGGATCAATATATCCCATAAAATGTTGAAAACACTTTTTTTAAATATAGAAATACGTTTCAATTCTTTGAAATCCCCAACAAGTCAGTGTACAAAACTGGATTTTTTATTTGCTCAGGGGCCGTAGACAAACCATACTTAGCGATCGACTACTAACGAACTCGACAATCTGCCTACATGTACCGTATAATTATGCGTTATTGTTGCGGTTATGGTCGAAAATTCGTTTGTAGTCGATCGCCAAGTGCATGTTTGTCTAGGAGAGCTGGAGTGTGAAAAAGATTGAAATAGCCAGAACCACTAACACGTTTGCCTTGCAAGCGAGGAGTCATGGGTTCAATGCCCATGAAGATTTAAGACAGAAAATTTGAATTTAAAAAAACTTAAATTGTAGAATTTAGACGTTGCGAGATAGAGTGAAGAATGAGGATATCAGCAGAATGAGCGGATGTGAGAGGAGTATTGTGGACAGAATGAGTGTAAACAAGTTGAGATGGTTTGGACATGTTGAGCGAATGCAAGATGAAAGGATGACGAAGAGGATGTATTTATCTGAAAGAAGGGGTGTGAGGAAGCGCGAACGTCCAAGAACCATGTGGCTTGATCACGTAGAAATCGGCGTGCATGTATGAGAAACTGGATGAAAATAGAGGAAGCGAAAGAAGTATGTAAGGATAGATTTATATGGCGTTCCGTTCTCTCTGCCTACCCCTCCTGGGACATGGCGTGAGGGTATAGTATAGTAAATCGTAGAATAGGGGGAGATCAGTATGTGTACATCTCCACACGTCATATCCCTTGTGGGGTAGAGAGATTGGATGGAATATCATTTACATCTATCATTGAACACCATACATACGCTTCCTTCACATATATACACAATTCTTTTTGCATTCACAACAATGTGAAAAAATTATGAGATTTTTTTAGAACAACAGTTTCTTTCTATTTTCAAGAGGAAGGCATGGGAAAGATTTAACAAAATTCCTGCAGATGTCTGTTTTAATTTGTTTATTTGTACATGTCGGATTATATATTGGCTTGATCACAAATTCTCATGGACGACCGTATGTTAAGTAAAAGAAATTGATGTGCGTGTGTGAGAAATTGTATGAATGTAGAAGAAGCGAAAGAAGTATGTAAGGATAGATCTGTACATCGTCCCGTTCTCTCTGCCTACCCCATTTGGGACACGGCGTGTGGGTATAGTATATATTTATATATTTGTACGCTGGAGCGAAACTACACTATCTTAATGTACGCCATTTTTCAGTATGGCCGTTAAAGTTTTTTCAGCAAAATTATATTTGCATCTCACATGTTAGTTAACACGAAATTACACTTAAAAATTATTGTGTATGATTGCTATTAATCATATCCCACACTTTTTTGAAAAATTTCACAGTATTGCATTAAAATGGCGTTATTTTGCTTTAACAAAAAATTGACATTTTTTTATTAATGGATATTTCAAAATATAACTCGTATTCAAGACAGACGAATATGTCATTTAAAAGAGCATAACAAGGACTACAATAATATGCTTATAAGTCACTTCGGCCAAAATTCTACATGGTGTAGTTTCGCTCCCACGTACAGGTATACACTAGTCTTGAAGGAAATTCTAAGATCAAACATTTCAATGTACCCATAGTGCGACACTTATCCTGAAGCTTACTCTTAATTTGGTTTAATTTGCTTTTAAATCCAATAAACTTTAATATTTCACAACTATTTTACACCAAAATGTAAAGGACAGATAGAGTGACCCTCAGTAACATGTAATAGCCTTTATGGCTAAGTATTTTTATCATTTTTAACAAAATTATATTAATAACTCTAAATTGATAATAATATCTAAATGTAATAAGGGCTGATATGTATTACTGTCAATCACTCTATTTGTCCCTTATGTTTCATTGTAAAATTGTTGTGAAATATTAAATCTTGTTGCAATAAAAGGTAAATTTTAATCAAATTAAGGGCTTGATCAAGATTTATGTCACCTGAATTAGACCACATTTAAATATATCACACATTTAAAATGAGGTAGGCAGAGAGAAGAGATAAAGCAAGAAAACCATACATCCTTTCTTCCATCACAAAACACTTTGAAAACAATACATTTTGTTCCTGTTTGATTTGAGATCTCAATTTCATTTGATTTTAGGATTTTATTGTTATTAATATATTAGATTTATACAAAAACTCTTTGAATACAATTCGACTGGCGTCCTGTTCCACAATTCAACGAGTAGAAATTTCCAAAATTATGTTTTAATTGGTAATCATATTATAATCGACTCCACTCTATCAATTCCACAAACAAATAACTATAAAAAATACACGTTCTCTTTATAAATTAAAATTTAACTAATAAGACAACAACTAATGCACCTATTATCAATTCCACCAATAAATATTTGGAATTGTTTAACTATTAAACGGAACAAAGACAATGTATGTCTATAATAACAGTGTGATTATTATTATATAGTATATTTCACTTTCTGTTGTATTTTTAAAGAAAAATGTAAATATAGTAAAATTACAAAAATGCCTATTTTACAAATACATAGGTATAAGACATTTCTACTTGTTGAATTATAGAACTGGAGAGTGGATATATAAAGACAAACATTTTGTAATATAAAGTTGGAAAAAATAACAAATTGACACAGAAAATAATTAATTATCAATAAATTATACTTGTATGATAGAAATTGATCCGGATTGCAATGGGTTTAATAAAGAATAATAGATCAATCAAACTTAAGACATTCGTAACTTTAGTTACGATTGGAGTAGAGATGCAACGAATATTCGGCAACTATTCGGTATTCTGCCTATTCGGCAACGTTTTTACTATTAGGCCGAATACCGAATATTTGGTGTTTTATTCGGTATTCTGCTGAATAGTTAAAATGTAAAACTGGAAGTAACTAATAGCTTGTAGATTGTTGCTATTTCATTGTCAGCTGCAGATGCATAATTATTAATTCTCAAATATCACACAAGACGTGATAACAAGTGAGAGATTCAAGTTTCAAATCTAGATACTGACTTTATAATATGCACTTTCTTATCACACAAGTATAGTTATTTTTAACTTAGTTTCAAAATAGGCTAACTACAATCCGGGGTTGATGTAAATAAAGATATTTCTAGTATTAGGATAATTAGTATTGTACATAATAATCTGCTGGCTACCCCACTTGTGGGATATGCCGTGATGGTCTTTGTAGATAGATGCATAAATAAAAGCGTGATTGCCTAAAAGTCCATCACTTACTCTATGTACAGCATTTTGAAAAAAAAAATATGTGAATATGTCTGCACATAAACCTGTCATTGGGGTTTGTTAGAGACAGTTTTAGAACCATTGGAATGTCGCTCGGTAGCTTAATCAGACAAAGCACACCTCTCGAAAAAGATGGGTTGTGGGTTCTAGTTCCATCTGTGGAACTACCGAATAATGTGACATATTGTCTTTTCTTAGCCTTGTATGATAGTTTCATGTGTTAAATTTACATAAATGTAATTATTTTGTTAATGTGATGTAAGCAATGAGTGCTAATACACGTGTGGCAATCATTTTTGTGTGTCTGTCCCGAAAGGGATGCAATATAGAAATATATCGGTTTAATATATAGGTAATTTTATAAAATAAAAATCTGCTAAATCCACATGCTTTTTTCTTGGAGTTAGCAGTTTTTTAAAAAAAAAATATTGCATTTAATTAATTAATATTTTTTTAGCCTTCTTGTCAAGGATATTTTTTTTTATATATTTACCTATAACAATATTTAAAATAAATGAAAAATAGCCATAATAAATGTTTGTATTTAGCGTGATTTAGTAAATTATTATTTTGTTTTTACTTTAATTAAGTATAAAATATATAAGTAATTTAATTATATAAATTTGAATAAATTCAAAATATTTATATATTTATATTTTTTATATATAAATATTGAATATAAAAAAAAATTAATTGAAATAACAAATTATAATGATAATAATGTTGGGAGGGGGTCCTCGAATTAAATAAATAAATAATATTTTCTCCCTTTCGTTAACTACTTAGTTACAATGAGTTATTGTAAAAATTAAAATTGATACAATTTTGATATTATCCTTAAATAATTACGTTTTACAGTGACGAGATAAGACCAAAGACATTGTATACAATAAGATTGTATACACTTTTTGACTAGATTCAAGCAAAAATATTTTTTCTGTCGTACAAATAAGGTAATCTACCTATATTCCTACGAAAAATAAAGTCTACCACATGAGAAGGAAGGGGGTGTTAAGAGGGGTGTTCCTTTTTAACACATTGCCGGTATATAAATGCATCATCGACTGTGCTCAGGACGAACACATCAAACCACATTGGTAAAATTTTATAGGAGAAGCAAAAAACTGAAGGATAAAGAAAATGTCAAATTATTGTCATTATTGTTTTACCATCTTTTTGTAATGCATTTTTTTTTATTATGTCATAAAAATTTTAGAAAAAATATTCGTCATAAATCCTTTGTACTGACAGACTTTAGCAACATGTTAAATAGATATATATGTCGCATGTTTGGGGTTATGTGGTTTGATGCCTTTTACCTCGCCGTAAAATTATGTCGGGATGAAATTTTTTGGTGTTAATAATGAAACTCATGCTGTTTGAGTCCTTTATCCTATTGGATATTTGCAATTAAGTCCTAGCTAAAAAAAATATTTTACTTTTTCTATAAAAAGTAGACGTTTTGGGATTGAATACTTTTAGCAGAATGTGTACAAGATACAAATGATTGACTTGAAAACATAGAACGACTTTTGTCAAAGTAGTAAGTAAAATCCAGTCCCCGACATCCAGTTGTGTCAAAAATTCATAAAATTAACCTCATTTTCTGGAAGTCCTGAAGTGGCCCTCCAAGTATGTGACTTCGATTGCGAATGAGTGCGTCATAATTATAGATGATGTGGATAAATGTTTCGTTATCCTCTGCGCAAAATCTGTAGACTGAGGTGTCTCTGACAGTCCAGTTTTGGACAGGTGCTTCTGTAGTCTGCAGTGTCCCGTCAAGTCCTGGTTTGAATCTTTATTTATTTCTTATTAAGCTTTAGAGCTTCTGTGGAGAGTTTTCGCTGGTAACCCTATTATTACACATTAATGCTCATTACTACACGCTACATAGTTCACATGTGGGTGATATGATGATAGATAAAGAAAATTTATCATCTAAATTCTATTTTTACGTACAAAAAATAAATTAAATAAAAAAACGAACAAAATTGATAAAAAAATTATTTTAGGATAATTAAAATAAATAATTAAAAAAAACACCAAAAATATAGAAAAATATATGAAATTGTTTGTTACTTACCAAATCATTTTGAAAAATAATAATTAAAAAAATGTTCAAATGAAAATAAAAAAAAAATGCAAATTTTGAATTTATTCAAAGGCGACTTGTATAGTTTTAATGCATATTTTTAGTAATTATTATATTTTTTGTATATTTTGTTCAATTATATATCACGATAGGCTCCTTTTTTCCATTTTCAATAGAATATATTATTATTTCTACTGTTTTGGAGTCCTGGAATGGGATCAGACTTAATTTTTTACATAATTTTAAGCATTGAGAGATTCTAGAATTAATTACCCACGTTGCCTATCTACTACACCTTCACAAGACGAGCATATTGCTCGCTGTGAGTGTGTAAAGGATATATTTGGGTTTATTATGTGGAGGAAATTGAGTCAATTTTGAGCAGAATTCAAACCTCGGATCTCTTAGTCTAAAATGTTAACATTAGTAATGACATAATTTTTACATGACTGTCTAAACAATATAACAAAAAAAATAAACTCTACAGTCTATTCAGTGACTCCGCGCGAGCGTACAATTTAGTATTTTTTTTACTGCGTATTATTGAAAACATATATACAGTCGATTCCGCTTAATTGGGACACATCGGGACTTGGGCATTTTGTCCCAATTAAGCGAATTTCACATTATTTGAATTCATTTATTTGGTTTTGGCAACTTGGGCCACTAACCAGTAATACACACATAAAATTAAACAATGCATATTTTTCTTCAATAATTTTATTTCATAAACTCTTGGAAACTGTAAATAAGCGGCTGTCCCAATTAAGCGGTGTCCCAATTAAGCGGAATCGACTGTATGTATTTTTTTTTTGTTACTACTTACCAAGTTGGAATTGCTTTATTATTGTTTTATGTTAATTGTTTTTTATACATATAAATAGTTTTAATGTGTATAAATAAATAAATAAGTAAATAAACAACATACCATACATAATATATGTTATCTACACTAGAAATTAATTTATTTATACAAACTATTGGTAAAATATTGAATACTTTTATGTTTTTTGTCTGTAAGAATAATTATCTATTGTGAAAAAATTGACAAGTAAAAATAATAAAAAACAGAAAAAACGGGTTTATTTTATTTCTACCAATATCTTTGCCCCTTATTTGTAGAATTATTCCCCTGTGGGAAAGTTGTATGCATACTTGATATTAAGGTAAAAGAGCAAATCATACATAAATCCCTCTATGGATCAACATACAATTCCAGAGTTTTCGAGATAGCCATCGTTGTTTTTTTTATTTATTTATTTTAATAGATACAACAGCTTCAACAATGAATAATACAATAATACAGTTAATTATTTACATCACCAAATAAAGTATCTAAACTATAAACAATTTAACAGCACAATATTTAAAAAAATAATTATAGGAAGGGAGAAGGGAATACAACCTAATTCAATGTACAATGGTGTATCTCATAGTAACTTATTATATAGATAGGTAACTATACACAAATATACTGCAGCTATGACAAAATAATAATAATAAAATATAGGTGTTAAATGGTTACAATAATATGACTTTAATTAAACATATTTAATATACCTACATACAATGTACCCAATCAACAAGTAGCACTGGATCCAAAAGCCGATAGTTGTACCACATTGTTTTTAAATTCACTAAAGCTTGTGGCGAATGGATCCAGGCATGGATTGTTTTTACAAGTCCTGTCAAAACTGGTGCAAACCCTATTGATGAATGAATTCAGATGATAATTCATTCTCGATTGCTCTGTGTAAAATAGTGTGTGATTGCGATTACTCCTGGAAGAGCAGTGAAAAGGTAATATGGTTTGGCAGATTTAGGCTGAGATGGGCGGATAAGGTGAAGAAGGATCATAATTAATATTTTTTATTTTTGATCAAGTTGAACTATATATTTATACAACTTTCAAAAATTTCTAAGACATGATCACATGATGCAGAGGAATTGGGATTGTTACCTAGGTTTAAAGAGTACTTTTAACCAAGCCTTGAGTCGATTCATGAGAGTCGAAACCCTGTGTCATGCACTCCTAAAGGAAGTTCACATATGTATGTGTATCATATACAACATACCTACCTAGTTAATACCTATTCACATAGGTTGACTATGGATGAGTAGAATTAACCAGAATGATTAATCTAGAGTGGTTCAAAATCAAAAATATGGTTAACATCTATACTTCTTAGCAAGTAAAATCCAGTTCATGACATCCAATTGTGTCAAAAAATAAAAAATAAAATGAAGAAGGATATCTGGGAATTACTGTAGATGATGGCTGGAAAGCCGGAGTGGTTAATAGAAGAAGTTGGAGGTGAAGACTGATTGGAGGCCGAGGTACAGAATGAGCTGTAGAACCATTGAAGAATAAGATGTAGGCCCATTCATGTTTACAAACAGACTCAAGTATTAATTTAATAAGGATAGTTGATCTATATCTAATTATATTATCACGTTGCGATCCAACTAGAAGATACATCTACCTAACAATGATTGATCTACAAATTAAAAGATCTAGGGTAGGTATAAAGATCATCCATCAGCTATCAACTATAATATTATCATTGATCTGCCCACGGCGATGTCCTCTGTAGAGACAGGCTAATGGACTATTACAGTAATAATCACTATAGTAGGTACATGAAGATAATTGCTTTTATAGATCTGTTGTGACGACAATAGCTTATTATAAATCTTTACTTGTTAATTGAAGAGTGGACAATCAAAATGTTACAATACCCTACTTGTGGAATATGTTGTGTTGGTTTTAATAGACAGTCCGCAGTCCCTGAAATAGAAAAGGTTTCCCAATCTATTAGCCATATTCACAATATCTATACTTAGACTAGCAGGGGTACTCTTGACAAAATCTAAACACGATCTTAATCTTAATCATATGACGTGCGTATTTTTGCCCAATAGTCACTTCGCGCTTATGTTTTTGACCATAGTCCCATCGTGCGTCGTATGATCAAGATCAAGGCTAGATTAAGATCGTATTTAGATTGTGTCAAGAGTAGCCCTGCTGGTTTAGCTAGACGGATCTAAAGTTAATCTTGGAAAAATATTACTTATAAAGTAATTGTTATCCCTGACTAAATTAAAACCTTATTTTCTACAGTCTTTCTAACAACCATAACACACTAAGAATATCTATACTTAGACCTGCAGGGTTACTCTTGACCAGAGATGTGCAAAATACTTCCAAAAAAGTATTTAAATACAAAATACAAATACTTTTGAATTTTTGTATTTCAAATACAAAATACTAAATACTTTTTCAAAATGGTATTTAAATACAAAATACAAAATACGTATTTTCAAAATACTTTTTTAAAATACCTTTTTAAAATACTTTTTACAAATAGTCGAACAAGGTGTAAGACAAAAGTATTTAATATTTAAACCATTGATGAATGAAAAAGAAATTAAAAACTGGACAAATGTATACATAAATGGAGAAAGGGTTGACATGATTAGATATAGCATTGCTTGCAGACAATTGATGAATAATACCATTGATGAATGAAAAACTGGACAAGAGTATACATAAATGGAGAAAGGCTTGACATGATTCGATATATCATTGCTAGCAGACAATGAGGATGAGCCTTAGGAAGAACTGTCAAAATAGAAAAAAAATTAATTAAGTCATGACAAAATGTACCGTTGTTAGAAGAGATAAGCCGAAAATTTGTCATAAATGGATTGAGTATCATCAAGCAGGTAAGAGAATTCCTGACTTGGGCTGCAAAATAAATCAGAATGGATAATCCAAATCTGAAATCGTATGGACTACTGTAACATCATATTATATACAGGACTGCTCCAGACTCTTCCTTATCGTCTTCAGATGGTTTTTAATGTTGCCTCCGGATCATTTACAGAAAGAATAAGAGCTGCCACATAACTTCACTACTAAGAAGTCTATACTAACTGTGAGTCCTAGAGATAGTGGTGTTTAAACTGTGTCTCACTGTCCACAAGGCAGCACACCACCCACTGAGCTGTTCCGCTGACGAAAATGTGTGGCGAAGGCTGTGATCAGCTTCTTAAACTCGTTGAATTCAAAAGGGCAAATACCTCTAAATTTGCAGAAAGAAGAAACAGAGTCGCAGCGTCATCTGCCTGGAATAGATTGCCTTCAGACAAAATTGAAAATGCTACCATTCAGGAGAAATCACAGCGCCCTTGAAATGGCCATGAAACATTAAACGGCGTCATGTATAATTTGTTCAATCATCATTATTATGTGTAGTGGGTCAGGCCGTAGATTTTGCCACAAAGTGACAAAATGTTTCATAGAATCTATGTAACGATAACATAAACGTTACACAAAAAAGTTACATAAAATTGTAAAGCTAAGTTTTCATAAGTTAAATTCACAGGGAGAAAAATAGAACAATGCGTGATTAAAATCAGTAATGCATGTTTATTATTTTTTATGTTAATATTGTAGTTACGGATACATAGTAAGCTACAGCTACTATGTAAATATTGTAATATTTAGTCTGATCACGGATAAAGAGATTAGTGATATTATTAGGTTGTTACATTTTTTTTTATCTTTTTTTATTCAATTTACTTTCAACATTTATTTTCGATATGTCGAACGCTTTGATGCATCTTCTTTTAGATAATGGGCCTAGTAATTTTTTTTAAATTGCGATCATATCATACTATTGAAGAATCGTCAGTATTACGCCAAGAAAATCTTCCTTTGGCTTTATTGCGTAAAAAAATACCTTGTAACTATTATGCTTATTAATTTCTGTAATCTGCCCAATATAGTGCATAGCTCTATTTTCCGAATTAAATTTTACGACTACGTAGCTATTTTCTACAACTTTTTGTTGACCCGTTATGTCTGTATTCGCATAGCTATGTGTTAATGAAAGTGTTAGATGTAAACTGAACTTTAGTGATGATTTTATGTAACGTTACATTAATTTTTGTGTAACGTGTTACATAAGCGTTACATAGCCGTTACATAAACTCAATATTTTGGTATTTTATCAATGAAAACAAATGTATTTCTAGCTAAAATCACCATCACATGATTTCTTTAATCTTTAACTATAGTTTGCAATATAATTTTGATAAGAATGTGTCTTATTTACAATGATATCTTCAAAAACAATCTCCGTAACGACGTGACGATGCCCGACCGCACCGACAAACAATTAGTATTACTCAAAAAAATAGCAGCTGATGCATGGACCACCGCATGACAATTTACTTTGGTGTTATCACCAGATAAAAATTATTCTACCACATGATTTTATGCAAATAAAAGTTCTCAAATTCCGTTACATAAAAAAAAGTTACATAAAATCAAAAACCGGTACATCAGCATAAAACTTTATATTATATAATGAAGTAAGCAATTATTTACATATAATAATATATAAAAAATAAGCCAATTTAATGATGGTTTTGGAAAAGTTGTTATTATGATTGTAGGCATAATGACAACTTTAAAATATTAAGTAAATCTGTCTTACGCAGTAGAGGAGACACGCGATTATTTGGGAAAAAATGCGTTTTTTTTTTGTACAAATCATTATTTTTTCACTTTAATATTAATAAAATCGATGCGAGATTATATTGTGTAGTTTGTTTATACAATATGTTTCAATATTCAATAATTAAAAAATCTCTATATACCATAAGAAATAAAATATCTTAAGGAGACACGAGATATGAAAAAAAGTGGCAAAGTCTACGCCCTAACCCGTGTATATCTCAAACATGGAGAACTCTAATGGAAACGTTGTATTTGTAATTCAACAAATTGGCAAAAAAAGCTTGCGTACGCGCATATCAATTAATGGCAGAATTTTGTTTCAAACAATAAAAAGGTATTTTGTAAAAGTATTTTGTGTAAAATACAAAATACTCAAAAAAAGTATTTCAAATAAAATACAAAATACTTTTTACAAAAAGGTATTTGAAATACAAAATACAAATACGTATTTTGTATTTGTATTTTAAATACTTTTATTTCAAATACGTCACATCTCTGCTCTTGACACAATCTAAATACGATCTTAATCTTGTCTTGATCTTGATCATACGACGCACGAAGGGACTATGGTCAAAAACACCGCGCTACCGATAACGCGCGATCGGTTTGCGTGTATTTTTGGCCAATAGTCACTTCGTGTGTCGTATTACCTATCAAGATCAAGACTAGATTAAGATCGTATTTAGTTTTGTCAAGAGTAACCCTGCAGGTTTAACTAGACGGATCTAAAGTTAATCTTGAAAAATCTTACTAACAAAGCAATCGCTATATCCCTGGTTATATTAAAATCTTCTTTCTATAGTGCACTTGCTCAATATTCCATGAAGCACCCTGCAAAAAGTTACTCTCCCAATCTTTGCCGTAAGTTTTCGATTGTCCTGTAAAAGCCGGAATGCCAAAGTTTTTATTATTTTTGTGAAAATGATCATTTTGATTCCTTGTTCATGAAATGTAGATCGTTTGTGGGTTGGTCTTTATTGGTAAGTAATTAGGCAGTATTTAAATTGACTTTGTCACAAATGCCTCGGACAATTATTATAAAGTAGGTATTTGATCAATTAGTTATACTTTATATTATACCTACAGGTATTTATTAATTATATAAATCTGTCTTTTCACGCCACGTGCCTCGTTGGGTAACCAAAAAGGAATGAACGCTATAAACTTCTACTGTCTTTATAATAAACATACAGATTATCCTCTCTACGCCACAAAAATAGACATCCAACATGGTTGACAATATACCTACATCTTTATTATATTGATATTGTAAAATATAAATATAAAATAAAGAACACTGTCGTCGGCCGGTATGGCGTGGAGGTAACGCTCTTGCTTTTGAGTCACGAGGTCCCGGGTTCGATTCCCGGCCAGGGCAAAGTGAAGAATGACCCTTTTCATAACATTGTCCTGGGTCTGGGTGTTACATGTATATGTGTGTAGTGCATTATATATATGTGAGTATCGTCGCATTAGTACCCATAATACAAGATTCATCTTTGTTTGGGACTAGCTCGATCTGTATGAATTGTCTATGTATGTTATGTTATGTTTACTGTCACTTGATTGATATAAATTAAATTTAGTAGTTTTCGAACATTGTGTCTACCTTCAGTAATAATTTAAAAGAATGTTCGAAAAGTTTCTTATACTAATGTATCAATCAAGTGAAAGTAAACAGTGTTTTTTTTTATTATTTTACAATCTAAATTAAAATGAACTTTCATAGTGTTTCGTCTTCGAAAATAGAATAGTTAAAATATGTCTTTTATCTATGTGTGGTACCTGTCTTATAGTTTTGGGACATTGAAAACTTACAGAAAAGGTTGGGAGATCTATTCTTTGTCTACATGTCATCCTTATACCTTTTTTTCTTACCTATATTTATATCCTTTACAATTATTGCAAGTTCCTATGTTAGCCCAGGAAATATAGAATTTTTCAGGGAAATAATTCACAAGCAGCTGAAACTTTCAGTGTTGGCTCTTTGATGCTTCTGGAGCGAATCCTGAATAGTCTCAAAAATCTTATGTGAGCTTCTATTCACAAAATGGCGTATTCAAGATGGCCGCCGTGCGCATTGCACCCATAGATTCAATATTAAAGTCTATGATTGCACCTTATACCTTATTTATAGGGTATAGCTATATATTCTTTAATATAACAAACCCAATAGCTACACGACAGTTACTTAATTTATCGACTCAATTAATTTAAAGCTCACAAATAATTGCGTAATTATTATTAGGTAACTATTATCTATATATCATCAATTTATTAACTTACATATATAAAGACAAGAGCATTATTATCTATTGATGTAATAATTAAGTTGTCCATCAGAAAATCGCTCATTCAATCGCCTACTTGTGTCCACACCTTCAACATTAAATTTGTCCTTGACTTTCCTCTCACTATGGCGGCAAGTATGTCGGAGGTACCTAACGCTCTTACCTTTGGGTCACGAGGTTTTGGGTTCGATTCCCGCCCAGGACAAAATGAAAAATGACCCTTTTCAAATTGCCCTGGGTCTGGGTGTTACATGTATATGTGTTCAGTGCATTGTATATATGTGTAACGTCGTGTTAGTAGTCATAATACAAGATTCATATCTTAATTGGGACTAGTTCGATCTGTGTTAATTGTCAATGCATGTTATATCATGTGAAATGAAGGCACAAGAAGTCCTCTTCAATTATCTTATGGATGCATTAACACGTGGCATAATTTTTATCAATAATATTAACATCACTGTTAAAGAAGGTTAGGTAGAGAGGAAGGAACATAATTTTATCTATTTTAACAAAATTTAAACATTACACTTTGTGCATCCGGCTGTGCAGCATTCATTCTGCTATGTCATCCTTGATGACTAGGAAATATACCAATTTGAGACAGGCACACTTTATTACATTAATTGGGACATAGAAGCTTTCCCGCACACGGGCCTTGGTATCCTCTGTCCTTTGCGTGATAATATTAAATTTATGAGTTAATTTTCTCCACTTATCGAGATCAGGAAAGTTTTGTTCTCAGGTTAGCTGGATATTACCTACCTAATGACCTTCAAGATGGTATGAAGGACGTCTCTGTATCGCTTATGCTGGCCATCCTAGTTTTACCATATTATAGGACAATGAATATTGGTATAATTTTGTCATTTTTTTAATTCCTTGATGATTCATATGTTTGTTTATCAATAAATTGTCGAATATTATTAATAAAACTCGTTGCTCATTCATAAATTTTATAATATTAATAAGTAGAGTGTATTGTTATTGTATTATGTTAATTTATTACTTATGTTATGACTAAGAAAGATCTATGCGTGAATATTAACAAGAGGCAGTAAGTAGTAGGCGCATCATTGTTAGTTTTCGATGGATCATAGATCCTCAATCGATCATATACACCTTTATTAATTTGACATGTTCTTATGTTTGTATATTATGCTTGTTGAAAAATTCCTTTCTAACTTGCATAAAAGATGAGCGTTCTAAATTTAAATAAAATGAATCTTGCCATTATAATAATATTATTAATCAAACCAAATAAATAGTAAAATTAAATACAAATGTTTTTTCTACTATCCTGATTATTATCGAGAAAGACGTCTATCGTCTTTTAAGGACATTGTCAATCCTTGAGAGAGAATGTCAAACTTGACATTGAAAATGTCCTTGAAATACGTAAAACATCTCTCCCAAAAAAAATCAATATTCAAATACATCATAATAGACAAATAGGTACATCATAATAGACAAATACATCATAATAGACCCGATTTAGTATTACATGATAAACGTAATAAAATAACGTACCTAATAGACATCGCTGTCCCAAATATACATAATATACAAACAACCGTCGCAGAAAAAATACGTAAATATACAGAACTAGCAGGAGAAATTAAAAATATTTGGCATTCTAGGTCCGTTTATATAATACCTTTAGTCATGTCAGCTACAGGGGTAACTCCGAAATCTTTAATAAATAATTTACAAAAATTAGACTTACCGGTTAATTTGTACATTAAAATTCAAAAATCTATTAACACTTGTAATATTGTAAAAAAGTTTTTGAACACAGATATTTCGTATTTTGAATCCGCGTTCTGAGCCTAATCCTTTGATATCCTGTATAGGTGAATTTTTCCCGACATTAGTTTTTGTTTGACCATGACTGATCATATGGAGACTTATCTGGTTGTATAATGCTGAGAAGTGTGGATGGCAATTCTGCCGCCGCGTAAAAAAAAATAAAAAAAATAAAATGCATATCCCACATGTAGGGTAGCCAGCAGATCAGCATGACATAAACATGACAGCTGTTGTCTCCTTGTCAAAAAAATAACACGTTTAGGATGAGTGGCAAAATTAATTGCTAAATTTAAGATGTAAAGTGTCTTTACTTTTTCAAACACATGCCTTTTACAGGACACTCGAAAACTTACGGAAAAGAGTAAGATACCAATTCTTTACCGGGTGATTCTAGGCTCAATTTCAAAAAGAACAATAAATTCTTCTATACCAGGATAAGCCCATCGACATGCATACATTTACCTGTGGTAACCAATTACTTAATACTTCCCGGGTGTAAATAGCTAGTAGATATGATGACAGTACCTAATAAATATATATTTATATTATTGAATGTGATTTTGTGGATCAGCAGACCTTAGCCGTGGGAAGATGGGAAGTCACCAAGGCGAGGATCTATATGATCTATTACAATTTTATTATTATAATATAAATAGATCGTTATATGTACCGAATATTATAATATCAAATAATAATATATTACAACAATTACTGTAAACGGGAGAGATCGACAACATATTATTTTGATCATCTCAAATTCAATAGCCAAATAGGTTTTTGTTAAATTACTTTTATTTTTTGATTTTTCAGACAGAGCTCTTAGTAAATTTTCTTAGTAAATTTAGATATCGTTTAGGCACTCTATGCCGCCTGTGTCATGCGTGTAAGCGTGTAACATACCAATCCTTCTGTATGGCTGTGAGTCTTGGCACCTATAACCGAGACTCAAGAGCGGAAGATATTAAGCTTTGAAAACAAGTGTTTTAGGAGAATTTTGGATGTAAAATGAAATGAAAATGTTACGAATGATGCTCTGCGCCAACGCACCCAGCAGAGATCTATAATCTCCGTGATACAGGAGAGACGATGGTCCTGGCTGAGTCGTGTTCTGAGAATGTCCAACGATAGATAGTTGGCCAAAAAGAGCACTGTTCTTCCGTCCACTAAAATAATATAAAAGGAAATTTAAAACCATAACATGTTTTAGTTTTTATTGACACGAAGAGGGAGACTCACATGTTTTTTCTGCGTTCAGTTGGTCCGCTGGTTACCCTACTTGTGGGAAATGCCGTGGTGGTTTTATGAATGAATGAATTCAAAATGTTACGCATCCATGACTAGGCAAAGAGGCAGTTATTGACTTCGTATAAAATATAAGATCGATTTCCTATCATACATAATACAATTAATGTAGGTAGGTACTTATAAAATAATTGTAGTCTTATTTCATTATTTATTGTACATGATATATAATATATAATTGTAGGTTAGTATATAATAATAGAAATATGTCAAATACTTACCAAATACCCAAGTATATAGCAAACAATTGTATAATCTGCATGCCTCTTGTTTAGAACGGTGGTTGTCACACTGTTCTGCAGGGTTATTTTATTTTATTTTACTAACTTGCTGACCCAGCGAACTTCGTACCGCCTAACAATCAATGAGTGATTAATATTATTTTTAATATCTTTTCAAACTCCCGTAATTGCCCAAATGTGTCATCGTATAGTGCAAAAAAATAAATTCATTTATTTATTTATTTATTTTGGACAATAAACGGCATTTGCCTTTTACAATACATGACAAGTTTACAATTCATGTTGAACGATTCCCAGCAAACATTTATTAGGTAGTTTATTCTAGATTGAGTACATTTTTACCTATTTACGTGTAAAACTACGTAATATTAACAACCATTTATTACTATTGAGACGTTTCGACTACTTAACTCAGATTTGTTTGTAAATTATCTGCTGTACGTAATATAATTAGGTAGATACTAATTTATTTTTTAGGTAGATACCTATTCATTTAAAATTTATGAAAATTCTTTCTATGATTTTTCAAAATTGAAATTTCAGAACTACAGATGTTGAATTGTGTGGATAACTATTCTAATTTGAAAATGTGTACAAAAATTATTCTATAAATAGGCTAATCTATAAAGAAACATCATTGTTGATTTTAAATAATTCTCCATATTGCATTTTTTATTGAAATTAAAAATGTTTGACTTAAATAATTTTCTTCGTATTTTTTTCCCGTGATCCAACAAATCAGAGATCGTTCAAATCGGTACAGCCATTCTTGAGTTATAAATGGTGTAACTAACACAACTTTCTTTTATATATATTGAAGATAGATTATACAAATAATAACAATAAAACAAAGAACAAAAAAATGACTCGTGATACATATGACATAATAAATATGTATTCAAATGTGAATTAATTTTAAATGTGTACCTATTTTCAATTCCACAAATAAATATTTTGAACTATTGAACGGAACAAAGACAACGTATTCTATTTGCCTCGATATTTAAAAAAATAAGGCTTTCTCTTTAGGTCTCAATAATCATAATTTTTGTAATTTTCCTTCTCTTAAATTTTCTAAGCTTCATCCGTCACCAGATTTTCAAAATGGTAAAGGAATTTTGCGATTTCCTCGGCTTTATTAAATAATATTTTAGAAAAGTGCTACATTCGAAAACTAAAATTCGTTCATTTAAATAAAAGCGTTGCGGGCCACAGTTTGACGACCGCTGGTTTAGAATTTTATAGTCCCTATAGTAAGTTATTAATAACATTAGCACGTGTATTATCTTCTTCTAACTCTTAAACCTTTGATGCTTTTCTTGAGAAAGTAGAGAGGAAAAATATATACCTGAAGAATAAGTAGGAAATTATTGAATATTACGTGCTTTTTGACATAAGTATTTATTTATTCTTTCATCATCATCATCATCAGTGGCGCTACAACCCTGTGTAGGTCTTGGCCTCCTCAAGAAGTCGCCTCCACTCCCTCCTATTCATCACCTCTCGTCGCCAATTGGTCACGTCCTTAAATCGTTTGCGAGGTCGTTTGGAAGAAGATGTTTGGTGTCCGAGGCTATCTTCTTTAGGTTTCGTAACAGTGAGTTTTTATAGGGTGGGGTCGTTGGCCCCACGCCTAACCCCCAACCTGGTTGGACCAAGGTTTTTCTGTAGGGGATTTTCTTCCCTTAGCTGGGGAGTTCCGGTTTTATGGCGCCGGAGGCTCGCCATCGCCCTCTCTCTATCTGCTATGACACTGATGTTATACAGTGGTCACATTGCCCGGGGTTCGCGGGGCCTGTAGACCACTCGTGGACGCTAGGGAGTAGGACTTGTTGGTGTTGCTGCTGATGGTATGCAGCATTGGCGTTACGCGGTATTTCTAGATATACATCTTCCAGCAAAATGAATATCTCCGCGACCCACCAACCATTGGAACCCCTTATTCTTTACTGTACATACATTTTCTGCGTCAGCCGGGTTCACCCCCGCCTGACGCGGGAGAGTCTTAGGGTTGGTTTTTGCCCTTTGTGGCGTTGGCGCGATAGTGAACTCGTTTTCTCGTTGTATCGTCCTGTCTCCCTTGGTGGAGAGTAGGTTTGGGAGGTATGTCCCTTTTGGGAGGGTTTAATGTTTTCACACCATTCGGCACTGGTGATTCTCGGGCTCGCGCCTTCTGAACGCCAAATAACAAGTTTCTGGACACCTCACTTCGGCTTTTGTTACTCAGCAATTTTTATAAGTATATCATATTTACTCGATGTTATCTACCTTATATTAATTGTACTTTATTTTGTCCTGTTTTATGGTTTTTTTATATAATTTTGTATTTTTTTTTTATTCAATAAAATAAACATACTTTCAAAAGGGGCATTGAAGAGAGTGTAGTTTAAAAGATTCCCACGACGGCGGTTTTAGCCGGTCGGTCCTTCAGACCTGCCCAATGGCCCGCCCGTGAGGACAATTTTGGTTTGAATGTGCGGATAAATAGGAGTCTATGACTCCTGAAATATCCGGGTGTGAGGTGGGTCTCTCTTCAATGTACATACATTTTGATTATTGGGTACACTTATTGTTTTTTTTTTCCTATGTGTGCATTTCGGATCCATGTATTATTTTAATAAAAATATAAATATTTGTGTTTCTCTACCTTAAGGGGATATTGAAAGTTTTACAGTAGTTTAAAAGATTCCCACAAGGCGGATTTGGCCGGCCGGCCATTCAGGCTGCCCATGTGGCTCGCCCGTGAGGACAATTTTTTTGTTTGCAAGTGCGGATAAATAGGAGTCTTTGACTACTGAGATATCCGGGTGTGTGGAGGGTCCTTTCAATATGTACATAAATTGCAAGTAAATGTACACAAAAATAGATTCAAATCAATTACAATCATACAATCAAAAACCAGAGGGCGAGTTTATCGCACGACGCGATTTCTTCCAACTAACCCAAACATATCCAATATTCCATCCACCATAAGTGCTACTACTACTATATTATCATCACGGCATATTCTACAAGTGGGGTAGCCAGCGGACTAACTGCATATAATAAACATGCAGATTGTCCTCTCCGTGTCAACAAAAAAATAAAACGTTTTGGATGGACTAAATTGTTGATGATAATTGGCGACCGGTGTGGCGTGGAGGCTAACGCACTTTGAGTCACGAGGTCCCGGGTTCGATTCCCGGCCAGGGCAAAGTGAAGAATGACCTTTTTCAAATTGTCCTGGGTCTGGGTGTTATATGTATATATTGTGTTTAGTGCATTGTATATATGTGTAACGTCGCGTTAGTACCCATAATACAAGATTCATATCTTAGTTTGGGACTATTTTTATTTATTTATTTATAATTTTTTTAAAACATATTTACATAGTTGACAAATACATATAATTAAAACATTATTTTTCAATGACTCAACTTCAAAAAGAGAAAAATCTCGTGTTTTGAAGTGAGTTACATTGTTACAATATTACAAAACAATACAAAAGTAAATAAAAAGAAAACACTATCAAAAATATAACCAGAATAAATCCTGAAACTTTCCATAAACTTGAAAAGAAAAAAAAACACTTCGTACAAAAATAAACATGTTAATATAAATGAAATAACAATAAGGCACAATATTTTCAATCAATAATCTATACCCAAAGAAAAGAAAAATCTACTTCATTAACTTTTTTAAAGCTAACTTAAACTTAGCTATACCAATATTTGCTAGATCCTTGCAATCCACCGGCAAAGCATTGTACCACTTCACTCCTAGGTAGGAGTAGTGGTCTTTGTGAACTGTCTATACATGTCATGTTATATTAATAATAACGAAGATTGCTTCCTCCGTACGTTCTTAAGTGGAAAAGTAAGGGTAAACATTAACGGTGATGTAATAAATCAAGTACCAACTAAATTTAAGCTGTAGTTTGTTAATCAACTTTAAAATTATAAACTCAATTAAAATCCTTTTTTTGGGTAAACATTAAATTCTCATAAAGAAGAACTACGCAAAAAATAAAAATTAGTGTACAACAAAAAGAAATAAATATTCCATTTAAGTACATAAGTAATAAATAAATAAATAAAGTAATCTATATAATACCTACATATAACACGAACTATAAAGTTATTAACAGTTAACGAAACTTAACAATATTATTCGTTAATCTGTTATAAATAATCGTTAATAGATGTTTTCATATTTTCCGTGGAGTAGGTACCCGGCAAGGGAATAAATTTCCCACTTTTTTTGCGTAATCTTTCGACAGTCCTGCAAATGGCAGATAATCGTAAAACATCAGGTATTAGACATGTTACATCTACAATTCAGCGATGAGGTAAGTCATCCATCCCGAATGTCTGAATTGATTTCATAATTATGTAATTTGAAACAAGTGTTACTTTCTTCTATTAGTAGTAGAAAGTAATAGAAAGAAACACTTGTTTCAAATTACATAATTTTGAAATTATACTACTTATACACCGACACAAAGATTAATTGATTTCCTTAATTTTTTATTAGTACGGGCAGAGAGAAAAAGGGCGTTCACATTTGTTCACGGTGATCACTCTGGATGATCCTCCAAGATGAAAAGGTGTGAACGGGCGTTTCATCAATAGTGATCACTAGCGATGACGGAGGAAAGAGATTACCACTCGTCATAATTTTGATGAAAGGTCCTTTCACTGAAACGACCATAAACAAGTTTCATCTTATTAGGTATTTGTCTTATTCTCTATGAATTTGTATTGAAAGTCAGAATCATGCATAAAATTATTATGCAGTCGAGAGCTATATTAATTTATTTTAAGTTTTATTTTTAATTTTTGAATTTGTTTAATTATTTTTATAAGAAAATACGTCAAACTACATACAACATGACTGAGAGTGTTGACAAGGCAGTGAAAGCATAGGATGAACAAGTGTGAACAGACGTGTTCACTTTCGATAAACAGGTTTGACCCTGACACTCTGGATGATCATCCAAAGTGAAGCAATATGAATGCTACTAAAGTCTACAACATCTAAAATAACAATTTTCTTGGATTGTTTTGTACTATTCTTATTTTATCAATTGACATTTTATCACATGACATAATATTCTTATTTTATCACATGACATTTTAATATCCTCATTATTGTTAAATTTTTTTTGAATAAACCTAACCTAGTGAAAGTCATTTAACAATTTTTGAAAAAAAAATAGTTTAAAACTTTGTTATTTTATTAACGGAAGCTAACGATTAACGAGATATTGTCTAAATACCAATACATAATTATTGTAGTTACATATTGTAAGCTTTTGTACTGAACTTTGAGTAGACATTGTCTATCATATTAAAGCAATCGCACACTGTATGCGACTGATTCAAAACAAGTCGGCAACTTTGTAAATATATGATATACAAAAAAAAACATTTATTTTTCGAAATATCTTCATTTTTTTGTAGCAATATGCAGTCATTCATATTCAGAATGTAAAGTTTTCTGAAGATGGTAGCAGCACAACAGCCGAAAGGTACAAGGAATAAATTCGAAACATACAGACAAATCGTCAAGTAAGCAAAATTAAGTGCCTAAATAGCTTTTTCATTTTTGGGTTCTCTTCTTCTTCAGTCTTTTTCGATCCATACTTGGACCTAGGTCTTCTTTTTGAAGTTCTATAACCTTCTATCCTGATCTCTTTCGGGTCGTTCGATCTGCGGATTTCTATACTTATCAAATCTCGTCCACACCGAAGTGACAAAGTTGGCATACTGAACGACTGGCCAGATAAAATACCCCCGTGTGTGGAATCTTTTGACTACACTCTCTGTGGATTTCCAAAACTTATTTTGCCTATTGTGTATTGGCATTCAAGAATTAATTTCGTGGGACAGTGCACTGGACGATAATATTGTTTCCTGTCCAATACATTAAAAGGATGGTAATTTTCTCGATCGATTTATTTATTTTAACCATTTATTTGCTATCTCTATGACTTGTTGTTGCTTTTTTCTTTTTCATCTCCTTGGACACTTATTAGTCCCACATGGTGGTGAGGTCTGCTTTTGTTGTTTTAATATTTCGCCACTTGTTCTGTCGAGTGCATAGTCATGGGAAACATCGCAGCCCTGCATGTCTTGTCTCACTACTTCACGCACGTCATCTTCGCATTGTAACTATATTTTCTGCTATTCAAAGAGTTAAAGAAGATTTTTAGACTTAGTTTAGTCTCTTTCAGTGTGCATTGCGTAAAACAGTTTAAACAATTACTGTCAGAACGTAATACACACACATACAAGTAGCAATTATATTACATTAATAAGTATTGTTTTGGAAGTTTATAAATATGTGCACGGAACATTAAGCATGGTATTCGGGTGCGAATCGAAGTTTAACTTTGCCGTCAGAGCACAATAAGCACAACACACAACAGTTTATAATCTTTTTAATGCTCTCAGTATAGGAATGTCCGTTCTGGAGGACATTGGCTGCGTTTCTGATTCAGAACAGTTTTCAAATATTAATAATTCCGATAACAATTCAGAATTCAATAGAGAACGTAGTGGCAGTGCCGTGGAAGCCCTCGTGGATTCTGCTACCGATTTGAACACTATTTCGGCTTCTGGAAGTAATTTAGACGTGAGGAGAAGTCGTGATAGTTTGAAAGGTCGTGCCGATAGTCCATATTCAATGATGAGCAGAGCGAGAGCTGGAAGCGGACCCAGAGCAGGTTCAAGCGAAAGCACCAAGAATCAGGTAGGTCTTATTGTTTGTTTCATTTGAAATTTTATATTAAACTACTGCTTGTACCATAAAAGTCGTCTTCTCGGTACGGTTAGAAAAGTGAGACATCCAGGATGGCGTAAATCACACCTGTTAAATTCAAAGTCTTTTTCGAAACGTGATCTTTACAAACACATGACATTTCCAATATGAAGACGATAGAAAGTTTGTAAAAAACACAGTAGGAGATATTATTGCTGAGGTCGCCTTGGGCAAAAGCTGTTATGATCTCAATGTAGGGTGAAGTTTTCAAGATATTATAACACTTATTTCATTTTATATTATGGGAATTCATAAGGACACATAGAGTAAAACTAATCTTTTAATTCATTTAATTCATGATCGGCCGGTGTGGCGCGGGGGTAACATTAACATTAACATGTATAGACAATTCACACAGACCGAGCTAGTCCCAAATTAAGATATGAAACTTGTATTATGGGTACTAACACGACGATACACATATATAATCCACTGCACACATATACATGTAACACCCAGACCCAGGACAATTTGAAAAAGGCCATTCTTCATTTTGCCTTGGCCGGGAATCGAACCCGGGACCTCGTGACTCAAGGCAAGTGCGTTAGCCTCCGCGCCACACCGGTCGTCAAAGGTAACGCTCTTGCCTTTGAGTCACGAGGTCTCGGGTTCGATTCCCGGCCAGGGCAAAGTGAAGAATGACCTTTTTAAAATTGTCCTGGGTCTGGGTGTTAAATGATTGTATATTATGTGTTTAGTGCATTGTATATGTATATGTGTATCGTCGCGTTAGTACCCATAATACAAGATTCTTATCATAGTTTGGGACTAGCTCGATCTGTGTGAATTGTCTACATGATATGCTATGTTTAATAGAAAAAGACAAGAGTGTTACCTCTTTTCGACACCCCGGTCGCTCTGTCTGTGTCCTGTAAGATTTGTAAATTAAAATTCTTCGTGTAAAATTAAATTTAAACAATGAACTCGTCGGTAGCCTGGAGGAAGATTTGTATCGGCCTCACGAACATGATTTCAGGTGCCGGCAAACTCCTCTTTCACGACACAAACTTTTAGCTTACTGTGAAAGGTTGTGTATGAGGTTGTATTTGGATTTATAACAAAAACCCAGATACATCTTTTAAAGTAAGAAAATATATATGTAACAATTTATCTACCTATCTGATTCTGTCAACATTACATGTAATAATTGATTGCTACGGACCGTCCCACAAAGTAATGACTATGTCAGAAACAATTACTCAATTACATAATCTTTGTACTTAGTTGTAAATGTTCGGTAGTTAATTTAGTTACATTGTAAGAATGATTGATAGAATATAATACATTAATATTGAATTAATAATGTGTATAGGTAATCTATATTTAATAACAATATAGATAATAGGTAGGTATATAATTTATCTTTTTGCAATATACCTATTGAGTTGTCAGTTAGAAGAAAGTCAAATCATATGTTTAGAATCTTCTTCTTCTATCAGCGTCGTATCAGGTTCCCCCGACGTTGACGATCACTCTGGAGAATGCTTCTCTGTTTCGCGCTGTTCAGACCAGCTCTCCCATCTGTGTTTTTCCGGTCCATTGCCGTATATTTCACAGCCACGACATCTGCTTCCTTCCCACTCCACGACGTCCCTCAACAATCTTGCCCTCTATTATCTACTGCAGAAACCGATATTTATATATGTTTAGAATACTTATATTGAATATATGGAGCCCCCGGCAGAGTTGGTCTCCCACTTTTTTCCGTAAGTTTTCGAATTCCTGTAAAAGTTAGGTGTTAAACTTTTAAAAAAGACGAATGTCAACGTAATAGTGGGTTAGGCAGAGAGGATGATGGAACCTCTTTGAGTTTCTTTCTATATTCAAGCTAGATTATTGTATTATTGTATTAAGTTGTTCTCTTTTTGTATTATTGTATTTCACTGTTTTATTGTTGGTTTTATGTAGTTGCTTCGAATTTTTTATACTGTGGTAATGTAGGGGGAATTATGTGGTTTATATTAAATTTAATATTGTTTTTTGTAATATTTATTGTGTTGACTGTTTGTTCCTTTCGAAAATAAATAAATAAATATAGGTCTCCTATGTGTGCATAACGATTTCTCTTATTTAACACGCGGTTGTCTTTGAAAGTTCGATTCACGTTATCTAATCACGTTTTTTTTAATAACTGCATTATATCAAACACCATCTTTTAGATAAATAATCTTTCCTTGTCATACATTCGTGATTCGTTCCACATGTCCAAACTATCGCTACTTAATAAGTTTATCATTATTTTCGTAAGATTTCGAATATCTTGTAAAAGTAAGGTTTATATTCAGCGATGAGGCTTACCTAAATTACTCATCCTAAATTTCTTAATTTTACGGAATCTTGTTCTCTCTTTGCATAAGTATAAAATTAAACATTCAAAATCGGTGGCAAATATCAATGTCGAATTTAATAGTTATTTCAAAAGCCTTATTCGAGATTATGTTTACGAACATCTATACTTTTTGCAGGACAGTAAAATACGAAGAAAAGAGTAGAACAATCGATCATGCATAGCATAGCACATCTATTGTTTCCGGTATCTACTAGACACGAGTTAGTTACTGTGGTTTGGTCATGTGGGATGAATGTCTGACCATACAACGATATTATAAAAATTACCGCAATTGCAAAATTAGGCAATTAGTTCTTTTTATAGTCATTGGTAATCATTACATAAAAGTACATATGGTTATATTGGAACATTTGTCTGCATGTCGGAGCGAAACCACTCTATGTTACGACACGTAAATTTTCAGTAAGGCTGTTCAAAGGTTTTTTTTAACCAAAATTACATTGACTTCTTCTTATAATTTTTTTAACAATTTTGTATCTTATTTTATAAATATAACATGATTAATGTTGTAGTCTGTTAAACTCTCGTTTCCTTAGTCTAATTGTTTTGTGTCTTTTTTGTAATGTGGTGTTCTCACTTTGGCGAATATCGCCAGGCACCAAAATATCGCTAGCCATTTGAACCGTGTGAATAAAATGACAGCTAGTCTGAAACGATAAAAACCAGTATAAACGATATCGTCTCGAGTTGACCACCTTCCAACTTTTCCGGCCGATTGAACGATTTGCTCATGCGCAGATGTGCGCGGCGTTCGTATCTATGGTAAAAACTTTATAACCTATAAATTTTATAATGTTTCCCGCTTGGTGACAGCTGTTATCTTTGTTGTTCGTTTGTGGCGTTTGTTTCCTTAATTAAAAGGCGCCTTATAACCTCTTTTATAACATTTTCGACTAAAAATAAACACTTCGCGATCTCCATCTCGACGTCCGCCATTTTGAAAACAGTGTCAACATCAAAGCGCATCTGACAGATCGTTTCTATATTGGTGGACTGTGTGAACAGGTGTGACGATCAATGGATACCCGGCAGTTTTGTTTTTTCGCCTGGCGATATATTTGGAAATTCGCCTGGCGATATTCGCCAAATGTGAACACCCCATAACAGATCGTTCCTTTGTTTACATGTTTTGTATGTATAATTGTATACAGAGGTTTAACATGTAAAAGGCTTTGGCCGTAAATATTTGTAAATAAATAAATAAATAATTAAGTTTGTTAGCAGAAAATAAATGTTAGAAATGCTGCACGGGGAGAAGTATCGTCTCCTCCGCCTTATATTGGAGGGCAAGATAGAGGGAAGACGGGGAGTTGGCAGAAAGCAGATGTCCTGGCTGCGCAACATTAGGGAGTGTACCGGAATCTGGACAGTGGATGACCTGTTCAGAGCAGCACAGGACAGTGAGTTTTTCGCCGGAGTGATCACCAACGTCGGGGGGACCTGACATGGCACAGAAAGAAGAAGAAGCAGAAAATAACTGTCAAAAATTATTGGATTAAACAAATCTGTCCACACTGGAGGCGCCATAGTAGGCAGTCCAAAAGGCTGGCCGGGTAATTCGTCAAATTTCGAAATCTCAACGCTGAATATGTATAGATGTAAAATGTCTTTATTTATTCGAACATCTGCCTTTAACTTAGTCGAAAACTTATGGAAAAGAATGGGACGCCAATTCTTTGCTGGATGTTCCATTGTTAAACACATAGATAAGTTAAATTGGTATTGTTTTGCTTTAACAGAAATTGTACATATTGTTTATTCTATGGATATTTACAAAACATCATGAGTTTTCAAGGTTGGTGCATTTGTCATCAAAAATAACAGAACGAATACTACAACACTATTTCATAATTAATTTGGTCAAAATTTGACATAGAGTATTTTCACTTTGACATACTGATAGATATATATCAGTTACAATATGTTATGTGGGAGTCAATTAGACGAAAAAAATATATAAAATTACCCATAAATTTAATGTGTGGCAGTAAAGTACTTCTTCCTCCCACTGCTGAATATAATATAATATAATTACCCTTAATGGCCTTTATGTTATGTTGAAATAACTTTATTTCTCGGATATTGCAGGAGTCCAAGGACTCCTATTTATCCGATTATTTTTATTTGGCCTTTATGTTATACTGTATTATAATATTTGGGTTATGGGGTGTTCACATTTGGCGAATATCGTCAGGCGAATTTCGTTTGCATAAAAAACAAAATTCGTCGGACACCCATTAATCGTCACACCTGTCCACCGATATAAATACGATTTGTCAGATGTGCTTTGATTTTGACGTTGTTTTCAAATTGGCGGACGTCGAGATGGAGATCGAAGTGATTATTGTGATCTCATATCATGGGGTCGATGCTAGAAATAGACATCTAGAATTTTGGTGGTTTAGTTTAGGGTTGTATGATGGGTTTAAACCATAAGAAGAAGAAGAAGATAGGGTACTCTTAAATTAACAGAAAAGAGTGAGAGATATTCCTGCAATTATAGTTAAATATTTGTAGAAAATGGAGCGATGTGACATTGCTTCTATACCTCTCAATTATTTATACATGTTTATATTGTGGTGAAGTAACGAACTACTCGTATTGAAAATTGTTTGTGATTGTTATAGAGTAGCAAATTATTTGTATTATTTGACGATTCCAAGTGCTAAATATATGGCCTACGGATGATAGGAGAAATAAATAAATAAATAAATATATCCGTTAAAGAATATACAGTAAATATCTATCTATACTCTCTATATCTATCTATACCATCACGGCATATCCCACAAGTGGGGTAGCCAGCAGACCAGCTGCATATGATAAACATGCAAGCTGTCCTCTTTGTGCCAACATACAATCAAGACATTCAGGATGGGTGGCAAACCTCAACGCTGAATTTAAGATGTAAAATGTCTTAATTTTTTCGAACACCTGCCTTTTACAGGACACTCGAAAACTTACGAGAAAGAGTGGGAGACCAATTCTTTACCGGGTGCTCCACGGGATACAGTTACAGTAAATATAAATACGGGATACACGGGATACACGGGATACAGATACAGTAAATATAAATACAATATACCTATGTAATTTTTTGTGTCTAGGCTCAGAGTTCATAATATTATTGTATAAGGCGCTTTATATGACATTATTTTAATGAAAATACATACCTAATTTGTTGGGTGCGGTTTAGATACAGTTTAATTTATAAAAGATTTTGTTTCGTTACTCATGTCTTATGCTTACCTACAGCGCCAGTGCTTCTAAAATACTTCTATATAGAGGACCCACTAAATATCATCTAGGAATCTTCGTCAAATTAACTAACCAGTCAGCAGGATCGTCGGTATAACCAGATTAGTCAAATATTGCGCTTGAGAATGACAGGATACTTGTCGAAAACCGGCTTCTGTATTTGATAATAGAGGTCATAAGGTTGATGGACGTCACGGAGTGGGAAGGAGGCAGATGTCGTGATTGCGTACCTAATATACGACAATAGACCGGAATAATACGGATGGGAGAGCTGGTCCGAACAGCGCGGGACAGGGAAGCATTCTCCAGAGTGATTGCCAACGTCGGGGGACCTGATACGGCGCTCATAAAAGAAGAAAGTTTTTGCCTCCGAACATTCGTATTATTAAATTGACTTGTGGTCCATTGATTTTTTCTATTCATAATTTATGCTGTGATATTATTAATTGTGTCGGTGCACACGTAGTAGAATTCCATAATTATATAATTTGAAATAAGTGTTTCTTTCTACTATAGATTATTGATTCCGAGAGAGACTGATAATGACCTTATAAGTCGAAAGACGTCTCTCTGGGAATCAATAATCTATAGTAGATAGAAACACTTGTTTCAAATTACATAAATATGCGTTGATATTGATAACAATTATATTGTTCTTTTGTTGACTTTTAATAAAATTAAAATACTCGTGGCTTAATGTATTACGCACTTGTGTGCACAAACATTATATGAATAATTTACATATGTAAATTTCCTACATGAAAAAGGCTAGCGCCGTGAATTACCTATTAATAAAAAATAAATAAATTATTATTGAACAAAAATAAATTGAAGAGGTGTCACGATTGAAACATTGTAGAATCTGTGTCTAATGAAACATATTATTATTGTTATCTATAAAGTATTTATTTGGGAACAATGGGCTATATTCCTTATTACCGTAACGTTATGTAGTATAATATTATTATTATGGGGACATTATACTGTACTAAGTTAATTTAAGTATTATTTTTTTAATATTAACTAGCGGTCCGCACCGGCTTCGCACGGGTTGATAGGTATTTAAAAAAAAAAAAAATTTAGTAAGGATCCCTATTTTTTTGAAAAAACAATATAGCCTATGTCACGCGGGGATAGTGTAGCTTCCCAACAGTGAAAGAATTTTTCAAATCGGTTCAGTAGTTTCGGAGCCTATTCAATGCAAACAATCGAATCTTTCCTCTTTATATATATCACTTATATCAGTATAGATAGGTTTATATTTTTTTTTAAATATATCTGGGTTTGTTATAAACCCAAATTTCCTTACCTTATAAACCTTATACACCTTTCACAGTAAGCTAAAAGCTTGTGCTGTGAAAGGGGAGTTTGCCGGCACCTGGGATCGAACCACGGACCCCTTGTTCTGAAGGCCGAGACTCTACATATATTACATACATACATAATATGTTTGATATCAAAATCTATATCTATCTAATATCACCGTATAATTTGTATTTGCAGTCATCGACTTACCTATTTCGTTTTGCTCTCGATTAATTTTTGCTATGGTTACGTCAAAGACATTTTTCAAGAACAAGACTGCGCAGTCTGATCAAAATACATGCTAAATAAAATATGATTTCCCCTCGTGGTGATAAGCTCTGAATTCTAATGAATAAGTAAAGCGTACCACATAAGGAGGCAACTCCTTAAAATAATCAGCCAACAACGAGCTAACTGGATTGGTCACAATATCAGGCACCTAGACCTGCTTATCACCATCGCGGAGGGCAAGACAGAAGTCAGAAACGGTAGAAACCGACCAAGAGACACTTATATTGATCAACTGAAGAGGGACATGAACTGTAGCACATAGTAGAACTAAACAGATTAACTGAAAATAGGGAGGAATGGAAACGAAAATCTGGAGACGAGAAGGATTCTAACTCGCTATATATACCACGTAAGATGGTAATTTGTAGAAATGTTGTTGCCTTATTACATTATTTTACCTTTTATGATAAGATGAAGTTATTTATTTACTGTTAATTAATCCAAAATAATCCTGATACTATCTTAATGGTTCTAAGTCTCATTTCTGCTTCTGATGCTGTCCTTCTCTGTGCGCGGTGTCTGTTTATGCAGGCAATAGTGGGTGTGAGTGGGACAGCAGCACAATCATGCATTAATTAGTTTTGCTTTAATGTACACACTTTATGCATAATAATATGTGATAAAGATGTGTAGTTGTTATCTGAAAAAAAAGAGTAGTTGTTGAAATGCATCAAAAAACTGTTTTTTTTTTTATATAATGGCCTTGCCTTATATGAAATAAATAAATAAATTTCGAGTGATGAAAGAAAATCTCGTGGAAATAGTCAAATGATTTGATTAAATTAGTTTATTTCTTTTTTTCAGGGAAACGATAGCCAATGGCGGGAGCAAATCCACACGATGGTCAAATCCGACTCGGAAAGCGAGCTCTCCGACTCGGAGCACTTTTTAACCAAAGGAGCATTCCTGCTGACGCCTTCTCATGATTTGACCATGGAAAAGGCTGCAACTATTTGCGAGAAGATGTCTTTCAAAGGTTGTTTCAGTCTTACTAGAACAGCTACTGGAATTCTCTTCAAATTTTCTGATTTTGATGATTATCAGAGTGTTTACAGAAAAGGGTTCCATAAAGTTACCAATTCAAGATTTTACAGAAAGGTAAGAAAGGTAAAAACTATTTATACTTGCCGATTTGATAGAGAGAGTCATAAATTGCTCTCAGTTTTATGGCCTGAAATAAACTAGCTGGAGGTTATTAACTAGTGACCGCATTTTTGTGACTAAAAGATAATTTAGAGGAAGCTTTGGAGGTCCTAGACATGATTGAAAATTTTGAGTAAAAAGTAGAAGACATTGTTTTCATTAACTCTTTGATAAAAAAAAATATGATTTTGCAGGTTATCATTCCATGCAGACCTCAAAAGACCTTTACAATTTATGTTTTCGACATTCCCGACGACTTGCCAGAAGAAGATATCCGTCATTCTCTCTACAAGTTCTCATCTGTTGTAGAAGTGGTCAGGATACAACTAACGGGATCATCTGGCAGCAGCCAAGGTAAAAAAATCTTACGATATAAGTTTATTTATTCATTAATCTTTATTAATCATTAATCTTAGCGTAAATGATTCAAACACTCCAAGTTTTTTGTTTGTAAAATATTTTCATCCTTATAAATACCTTAATGAGAGGAAATTTGGAACAATCAAAATGTTAAAGGTAATTAGGGACTCAAAACTGTTCCTTGAGGTCAACCTCTTATTTTACTCGATGTTTCTGTACCATCACGGCATCTCCCACAAGTAAGGTAGCCAGTAAATTAACTCCATGATATAAAAATATTGATTTTATCCTCTTCGCGCTATAAAAAAATAAGTGACTCAGGTTGGATAACATGGCTCATGAATAAATTGAATTCATTTTAAGTTTTGTAAGTGATATTTTCCGAATACCTGTCTTACAGAATACTTAGAAAAATGGGTGAAAAGGGACTTAAAATTATACTTTAAAGAATACTTTATTAAATCTTGAATATGCTTATTATTTTCTAGGATCTTCTAATCAGAAGCCAGTACGTCGCACTAGTCTCGCTGATGAAGATTCCAGACCTACTCAACCTTCTTCCAGCGTTTCCAATGCCTTGGTTCCAGCTCCTCCTTCACCATCTTCATGTTACGCTGTCAGAGTTACTCTTGCTTCCATTGAGGAATGCAATATACTTCTACAGAATGGTTTGGATTTCTATGGTGCTACTTTCTTCCCAACTGAACTGGCTACTCCGCAACAGGCTGCGAAATTGATTAAACCTAACAGGTATGTTTGCCTTGGTTAGTTTTTATTCTTCTACTAAATCTTAAGTGTTATTTTGAAGAAAATTTAATTTCAATAGAATTACTCATTTCACTTCTAAAAAAATTCTCTTGTCAATCTATTTACAATTCTTTTCCATTTACGGCATCTACTGTAAGTGGATAGTTAGTGAAAGTACTTGCAGAATGAGTGCAACGCGGTGATGAATACATAATATTTTACGAATTTATGTACTTTTAAAAACAATGGGGTATCTAGTTCCAGAACTCTACGTGGAATTTATAATCTTCATTACTACAATACAATCATTCACAGATTGTGAAAAAACTGCTTTTTAGCACTTGTTCTGATGAACATGTTTTTGTTTTATAATATCAATAAAAATATATTTATTTTATTCACTTAACATTCCCAAAACTTTTACTAGCTTTTAATTTTCTTCTTCTCCTTGGACAATTATTAGTTCCACATGGTGGTGGGGTCTGCCTTCTTTTTACTTGCTTTTAATGCTATGTCAATTCTTATTTCTTCCAGGGTGATCGGTGGATCAATCTCAGCCAGGGTTCGTGATCTTCTTCCAGTTTTTGACAATTCCGGTTTTGCGAAGCTGCCTCCTCCTGCAATGAAGATGATCAAGCCTAGAGTCAAATAAACACAGCTGTACATCACTAGAAACCAGACACAAACACGTTACCATTGGCACCGTCACCAGAATGGATTTCAACTCTTTGGAAGAACACAGTTAGATATAATGTCAATTTTTGATCTATAAACATTAATATTCCTTATAAACTTCTCTCAAAAACTTACTCCGTTGTTTCCTTTGATTTCTGATCTTGCACTCTTCGCACTCAAGGGGCCTACTCCCAATGGGAATCTAATCTAGTGTCTTAATATAATACATCTCAAATTAATATTATACTCTTAAAAATATACTACACTCTCAACGTATTTGAATATCTTACCGCGAGGCTTCGATGTTCCTACATCATTCACTTTTCTATTGCATTTAGTAGCTGCTCTGGCTAGACAATAGTAATTTGACGTTTTGATGAAACTACATACTTATTTATTCTAGTAATTTATGTACACCTTTTAAAGTTGAAACAGTTTCGGAATATGTGGTTCATCATCGATATTTCTATTACTTAGTTACTTATTGATTATTCATTCTTGTCTCTATAAGATCATCACACAATTTTCGAGCATATTGATTTTTCTGTTCTGTACCAAACGGTGAAATAAATAATATATTTTTTTTGTATCCCTATAAAGATTTGATGTTTCGCCGTCAAGGCAACAGTCTTTTTTGTTTTATCTGCGATAATTTCTTTTACATTTAATTTTCGCATTGTTGACATTGTATCTAATTTTGTTTATATTACAATATTTTTTATTTTAACTTTTATTTAATGAGTTTTATTTATTTATATAGATTTATTACTCTGTATTTATACATTTATTTATTTATGAATATTTACCTATTTATTTTATGTTTTCAAATACGACTTTTAACGCCCCATTTAAGATAATAATGAGCGTGTTTTCATAAGATGCGATCCCATTTCAAAACGACACTTTCTTTTTATACCTTTAAATGTTTTTCTCAGGAGCACAGAAAAACCGGCCCCCTTCCTTCACTGACAACATACTTTTTGCGCCAACTTCTTCCAACGACATTTCTATTTTTTTTTTTTTTTTTGTATTGCTTAGCATTGTACATCATTGACATAGACAGTTTCACAAACTTGGATCAATGCTCTTTTTAAGATTGATAAGAAAATATTTTGAACCCACGTTTCATAATGAATTTGTGACTAAAGTTCCTCATTTTCAGTTGCCGTTTATTAAAAAGTGTTCACACGGCGACTAATTTATTTCCAGTGATTTAAATCAATGCTGTTAAAGTTACCAAACTGATACCGAAATGGGTGGAATCAACATCAACTTTTGGTTTGGGTCACAGAATTCCATACAAAACCTAGAACCCTGACTCATTTACAAAAGTGAGGCAAAAAATCTATGATTTTTTGACAGAACGGTTGGCGAAAGCGTGTGGTGTTTCCTACATTTTATGAAGTAATTCTCGCATTTTTATGAAAATATGTGATTTTTACATTTATAAAAACGTAATTGGACAATTTTTGAAGTTCTTGTCGACGTTTTAAGCGATTTACCACACTTCTTTTCGCCAACCGATCTGTCAAAAGTGCCGCAAAATGGTGCTTCACTTTATTACAATGAAAATACATACGAGTACTCCATCTAGGTATTATATATAAAAATCTATGGTTTGGTTATAATTTATTATCTATGATAATATTATAATTCTATGGGTAAATATTACATATTGTTACCTCACTGAATATTATATTGAACAACAGTCAAAACGTTTTTTCTGTGCTAATTAGGATGAGAGACGAACTATGTCATTTATTTAATTATGTATTCTTTGCTGTACGTTGATAACGATCAATTTCATAGAAATTATATAAATCAATATTATTCAGAGGACGAGCTTATCGCAAAGGCACGATCTCTTCCAACTAACCCATTGTTGAATTCAAGGTGACAAATATTTTATTCCTGCAGTTTTATTTATGTATTATTTGTTTATATTCTTTACTGTACATTGGTACTGTACATCAATCATTACAAAGTGTCATAAAATTATCAGTTAAACAATTCTACACACAGAGGGCGAGTGTATCGCTAGATTGCTACATCTTCCAACTAACCTAAACTCAGTATTTTTTTTTTGTATAACTATGCTAAACCTTTTATATATTTTTTATCATTTATTTGTTTATTATTTATATACAACATAATAATCAAATGAATTTTGTGCCATATTCCTAT